>OW052037.1:19920424-21337424 GCA_932526305.1 Epicampocera succincta | reverse complement strand
TACATTCAATCTCTTTCTCCTGGATCCTGTCATGATTCTCTGATCTGTAATGTTACCGACTTAAAACACTATTTATTTCGGCTTTATATACTTTTAACTTTTTTCTTTGCACCGGGGTCGCTTATATCCAAATGGTTCTTTATGACTCACAACAGCATCTTCAATGGGTGACAAAGAAAATTGCTTAAAGGAGCCTCCAACCGTTGCATGACTCTCTGCTTTGTTGTGTGACAGTTTCTTTTTTAATTTAATTTAAAATCTCCCCACACTTTCATCCAGCCTTCACCGTTGCGGAATGGAAATCCAATACTATTTAAGTCTTCAGCGATTTCATTCCATTTTTGTTTTACATTTATTTTATTTATCAAACCCTGTGCTAAATGCGGTTTCTTTTCCAATGTTTCGACCATGTTTGCAAATTGTGCTAGCTAAGTTATTTTTATCCTAAAATGTATAATTTAAACAAACAAAATTAAAATATGAATTGCATTTTTTAAATTATTTCATACTTACAATTTTTGTCCATCCATTTTAATTATTTCTGTAATGGCGATAACAAAAAACTTAACGACTGTTGTCGTCACTTTTGAGAGGCAAAAACGACAAACACGATACCGTTTTATCTAGTTTTTAGTAATAGATTACATAACAGTGTTGTATTTACTGGTGTTTTTGCCAACCACGATACCATTTCATAAAAACGCATTATTTTCGCCATAAAAACGCCAACCACGATAAGGGTGAATAATTGATTATATTGTTGATAATTGCTTATTGTCTAACAGTGGTATTCATAAAAACTTAATACATGCTTACAAGCAGCTATTAGTCTTAATTTGAAAAAACTGTATTCATAAACGATTATTAGCTTACTAAACGTTTAGTAAGCGGTTATTAAGCCGTACCTATTTTAATATTGCCTCGACCATCAATTAAGCTCTTTTTATCGGAGAATTTTTACATTTTTCTGTGTTTACATTGTGTATTTTCAAGTTTTTCAAATTTTATAGGAAATATGCAAAAATGGAAGCATTAAATTTAATAAAAAGAAAGGGCAAGGGTACATCAAAATTTATTAAAAAAAAATTTTATAATTTTGATTCTTATTAAAAAGAAGATATAAGAAATATTTGCCAGAAAAAACGAAAAGCAAAAATGTATAAAAGGAAGTTCGACCCATTTTCTCTACCGAATAATTTATCTTTATTTATTTTTGCAATACAAATCTAAAAAAATTATGAGAAATATCCTAGTGATATGTAAACAAACAAAACATAACTTTTTATTCAAATACTTTTACTTCTCTCGGTAAAAAATGTGAATTTAACGTTAACATTATATATATTTTTTTAATACAAGCAAAATAACATAAGGTAATATGATAGACATGGTTAATTTAGAAATTGGTAATCGGCATAAATATAGCATTAAAAGTTGAATAACAAATGAAAATTTAGGTGCTGCCACTCTTTTGTCTAAAAACTCGATGAAGTATTTATTAGTTACTAACTGTTTATGAATATGCTTTTTTACTAAATGCTTAATAAACCGAAACTGTTTAGTAACTAGTTTGTGCTTGATATGTTTAGTAAGGATTTTTTATGAACACCACTGTAAGAATTTGAGATATTACTGTTTGCTGTCTGAAAAAATATGATATTTACTTTGTCTGATATTGATAACTTTATATCTTACGAACTAAAGCAAAAGCGTATCTAATGTGGATATTATGTTAATATATGTTATAACTTAACTCGTGTCTGGCGCCTTTTTTACTAACCGGATTCTATTTTGTTGTTTTTAAGAGCTATGAGGTTGGTTGTTTTCATTCTAATGCATGAATTTTTCTGTGATGTGTATACTTCTGTTATTAAAGTTAGTTGTGTTTTAGCTACTTGTTTGTTATGCGAACATAGTATAGGTTTGTTTTCTTGTTTGTTGTAAGTTTGAAATTGAAGTAGATTTCTGTGTCCATAATTTGGTTTTTCTAAAAACATTGACGCAGCTACCTTCCGGAATAGGAAATTATAATTGTAGACAAGCAAGTAATTCAAAAACACATGAATTTTATTCCGTAACGACAAAATTAATAAAGAATCCAGAAAAGTAAGTAAGTTCAAAAGTAAGAAGACACATTCAGGCGACTACCAATCAGAAGCTACGAAAATCATGAGAAAGGTACTCGTAGCTGATAATGAAACCGAGAGAACAACATGAAAACTGGTTTAATGAACCCAAATTTAGAAATGTATGAACCTAAGGCCTTTAATTAATTAAACGTCCGGACCAACCACAAAATTGTCGTAGAACCGAAAAACAATGCTGAAAACATATATGTGACCCTGCAGAAAAAACCCACCTACTGTGTCAAAACAGGTTCTTGAGTAAAACGCAACTTAAGTTTTGCCTAAGTTCTGTGCGCGTTTGAGTTTTCATTTATTATTACATAGATACTAAACTCTTGTAATAAAAAAAATAGAAAAGAAAAATTTGTTTTGAATATATCGTAGGTTGTTTTGAAATTGAAATAATTACTTTAATACATCAATAATGCACTGTAAATTTATTACGTGCAGTAAGTGAGTTTTTAATGTTTCATATTCGTAACTGCATTTTTACCCAAATTGGTGTAATTGATTAAAAAAGCTAATATCGATCGGTTTCAGTATATATTTATTAATCAATTAATTAAAAAATGTGAATTTAACGTTAACATTATTCATTTTTGTGCTATTCTAAAAGAAGTAAACATATTTATTTAGTATTATCTTTTTGTTACATATATATTTTTTCTTAATACAAGTAAAATAACATAAAGTAATATGATAGACATGGTTAATTTAGAAATTGGTAATCGGCATACATACAGCATTAAAAGTTCAATAACAAATGAAAATTTAGGTGCTGCCACTCTTTTGTCTAAAAACTCGATGAAGTATTTATTAGTTACTAAACTGTTTATGAATACGCTTTTTTACTAAACGCTTAATAAACCGAAACTGTTTAGTAACTAGTTTGTGCTTGATATGTTTAGTAAGGATTTTTTATGAATACCACCATAAACATTTAGCGAGTAAGCGGATTTTCTTTTTAATCTGCAAGTATTGTTTTGCGGATGTAATAACTTGAATGATAATAGCTTCGCTAATGAACTCAAATACAATTTCAAGTCAAAATACAAAATATGAAAAAAAAGAAAAATTTTTTCAAATTAAAATGAATTGGTCATCTTATATTTGACCGATACAAAATGAATGCCAAATTTTTTTTAACATCACTTTGTGGAATTGCGTGTAAAGAAATTTAGTGCAAAATAATTCAAACCCCCAACGAAAGATACAAATATATTGATCAGGAAATAAATGCTTCAATAACAACTGCCAGAGAGCGGTCCGTCGATCAAGAGAAGGTTTAACTACAATATTTGCAGGAATCCAGGCTCCGGAAGACAGCTTTTCAAGCTGACAAGATATTGGAAAACAAAATAATACAAATGCTTAGGAAAAAACTTGATTAATTTAGTGCAAAATAATTCAAACCCACAACGAAAGATACAAATATATTGATCAGGAAATAATTGCTTCAATAACAACTGCCAGAAAGCCGTCCGCCGATCAAGAGAAGGTTTAACTACAATATTTGCAGGAATCCAGGCTCCGGAAGACAGCTTTTCAAGCTGACCAAATATTGGAAAACAAAATAATACAAATGCTGAAGAAAAAACTTAATTCTTGATATGAAACCAACATCAAAGTGGTATTTCCATAAAATAAAAAATATTATAACCTGAACGTCTTGAGTATTATACGGCACATATAAGGAGAAGAGCTGCCAGGAGCAAAAATTTAGAAAAAAAAAGGCTGGTAACTATCCCAAAAAATACATGATGCAGGTAGTGATTGGTAGGTGTGGGCTTCCAAGCAACGATGTGCTGGAAAATCAATCAATTAAATCAAGAACTTCTTTTGAGAAAATCAGCTTATTCAACAACCTGAAGCTTCTGTTATATTTTGTACTAGCCTAGCGGACCAAACATTATGCTAAACCCAAAATAGAGTGGGTAATACTAAGTTTGTTCCAAAGAAAGCAAATTCAAGTTCAGAGGGTCGCACAATTGAAAGATATTGGGCATGCTTGAAGCTAAGTAAAAAATTGTCAAAAAGTGAGCTGATTTGCAAAGAAAGTAGCGCAGTGCGTACTAATATAATATATAATATAATTCTCCTGAAATAATAATAATATTATATATTCGTACCTATACTTTTATGCTTTTAATTAAATATGAGCCACTTGTATCTAAATAATTTTATTTATGTTCGTGCACTTTAGAATAAGTTCCATTATTTGAGGTGAAGCCTGGCTAATTTTAATATTGTTTTTTCTTATTACTAATATGAAAACCAATAATACAATAGATAGCAAATGAGCTTTTTCCATATATGAGCATTGTACCATTCTAATTCTTTTATTTGGTTTAAATTATGGAAGCTTTATTTTTTTAAGCTATTGTCAGTAAAATTGTATATTTTATCATTCATCACAAGATTTTTTTTTATTTTTCATTTATAGAAAAACAATATATAGAGTCATCAGTGTTTTGTTATTTTTTACAATATTTGTGCGCTTGAATGGGTCATGTTGATAATGTATTATTTCTTGCCACACGTTGCATACGTTGTTCTACGTAAGATGACAGAGGTTGGAGAAGAGTTCATACATGTATTAAGTTTTACTTTTAGGATCGTATGGTCAACAGTGTCACATGCTCTGATAACCTCAGATACGTCAGCTAAGGCATTATTAAAACTGTGTTTACCAGTTTGTCGCTCAGTAAGTAGCCTGTTTAGTCTGAAGTATGATGTTATCTGAATATGCAATATTCTTTCAAATACTTTTGACAAATAGGGCAGAATACAGATTATTTAGTCTGAAGTGTGATGTTGCAATATTCTTTCAAAACCCGGTGCTTGCTATTGGTAGTATTTTTCTCGTTTTCATCTTAGAGGAAATTGGCATGTAGTAATGATGTGGCTTACTACTAGTTTGTCACTTATTTTAAATACCAACACCGGTGTCGTCAAAAAATCAAACTGAACTCTTCAAGTTTATTGTTAAGACTGAGCATTTATATTATATATTTTATGACCATTTAGCTATTTAGACAAAATTTTTACAATATTTGCCTTTACGTGTCTGGAGCTAAAGCCACCATTATTTAACGATATTATAATAATTATAGACTTTGTACCGTCGAGCAAAGCTACTAGTACAATTACAGTGAAAGGTAAAATGTGGAATATAAAGAATTTATAAGCTTGGGAGTAAGGAATATTAACTAATTTTTTCTGCAATGCCCTATGCGCGAAATAAATGACTATAATCAGTTATATCATCAATTAGAATTGATCCATCCGAGGAATTCAGCTCCAAACATATCAGACCACGCCTTGAGAAAGCTGCAGTAACTTGTTTACTCTTTCGTAGTTTGATAGCTTGATTGCTTCACGTAGTACGATAATTATTAGTAGTAAAGTTTTCATTTACGTATAACTTTACATTAGATGATGTATGACCAATGTCCTGAAGAGTGGAATTGTAATGTTTTTTTGCCTTTCGGAACATCGCCAGAGACTGCAGGAATACCCCATTCCATTCTGACGATAATTACTGCATTTCGATTAAAAAATTTCAATTTATTATTTTCAGTTTTTAAATGGAAAATTCAGCGTGTCAAATTTGTCAATTCTTATATTTAATTCAGCGATTTTCTTACAGTTACGGTCAATGAAGACCGTTACATAAAGATGTTGAAAGAGTTTTTCTTTCCAGAACTACGCTGGAAGAGTGTGGTTTCAACTTTTCACATAGCCACGCCTGTTATGACAGAATTGCAGCGAAAATTCCCCAATAAACTGATTTGAAGAAATTCTACATTCTGGCCCCCAGGTCTCCTGATCTTACTGCACATGATTTTTTTGTAGGGTTATTGCAAACAGGAAGTTTACAAAAGAAAACAAACCAATTTGGATGATTTAAAGCAATCCCGCTGCAACCCTCCAGGCAGTAATGAATAAGATGTCACCCATGTGTCACCGTGAGTGGAGGCTATTTGAGTTCAATTATTTTCAAAACTTCATGAATTACTCTAATAAAAATACATTATTATTTATACAGGTTAAAAAACTTATGACTGTCGGATATGTGTATAAAAATTAAAAAAAAAAATAATAGTACAATATATTACACATTCATTAGTATTGCAGAAAAGTTTACAGAATTAAAATAATTTATGCTACATTATGAAAGAAGCTCATCGATGTTTTGTAATAAGTATTTTTTTAAATCCATTTTAAATTGCGAAAGTCTTGTTGCATGTACGAGTATAATATTAGTAGGCAAATTGTTGAATAACCTACATCCAGAGTATTGTACTGGTGGTTTAGTTGTTTCAAACTGACGTAGATATTCTCAAGTTCGGCTTATTGAAAATTTTATGGTATGATGCCCTATACCATTGATTCTTTTGAATACGAAAAAAGTTGCTGAAACAGCTGTTGGATACTTATTGTTGGGATTTTATTTTTAGACTTGTATAGTAAGCCTAACGCAGGAAAGATTTTCATTTTTAGATTTCTAATATTTTGGTTTCACATTAGATTACTCTGGAAACAAATACCTAAATATTTTACAGCCAAACTTTCCTGGATTAACTTACCGACCACAAATATGGTAAACTCATTATTAAATACAAAGTATGCCTTAAATCGTATTAATTCTGTCTTGTAAAGACTAAAAAAAACTTATTTATACGAAAATATTCTGGAATTTGCGAAGCATCTCTCTCTATGTATGGTTTCAATTCAAACTTATAGTGATAAAATATACTAACATCATCGGCATATAAGAACATTTTGCCTACTTATTTAAGATTTTGTAAGTCATTAATGTATATAGAAAACAATAATGGGCTTAGGACACTTCGTTAAGGAACACCATATTTGCGGAATCCAAATTGAAATCTATTCAGCATATTTTTTTCATATGTAAAAATGTGCTTGTGTAAAATGTGTTCAAAAATCTGATCAATAATAGGAAGTATTGAAATAGAACGGTATTGTTCTACTCAACTTGTTTTGTTTTCTTTAGGGATGGGCATAACCTTATGCATTTTTAAAATTTCTGGGTACTCAGACGAGTCAACTATACTATTAAAAATGTTTGCAAGAATTGGTGATATATAACTTGAGCTACATAAAAACAATTTAGGACTAATATTGGCATGGCCACAACTTTTCTCAGGTGACAGACCATTAACGATTTCCTCAACCTCACCAGCAAACGTGTAATTTGGACTAAAGTTGCTGTTGAGTAAAACCGTTAAAACAATCCAGAGATGTTGTAACTATTTGGTGCTTTATTTTTTTACGAGATTCCGAAAAATGAGAATTCAACATTTCAGCTTTACAAGTACTATTTTTAACTTTATACCCATTCTTATCGGTTATGCTTATATCTGTTTCTTCCACCCTTCCAAGAGTTTCATTTATAAATTTCCACGTTTTGTTAGGATAATTTTTCAGTTTCTCCAAACTAATTGCATAAAAGTTATTCATGGAATGCCTGAGGGCGGTTCTTATTACGTTATTAATGTTTTTTAACTGTGTTTCAAATAAGCTAACACACTTCTTTCTTCTCTGCTTGAGAAGACTATGTTTATAAGCAATTAATTTTGACAAGTTATACTGAAAAATAATTAATTTTTATGCCAGTATATATTGCAATCTCGTGCGATAAAGACCTAGTAGCACTTTGACAAAATAAAGAATAAAAATATAAAATATAAATAAAAAAATTAAGAATTAAACGCAAAATTACTGGCAATCTCTACAGACATTGTGTACTTATTTTTAAGTTATTTTCATCTTATTAACTTGTTTGTCACTGTATTATTTAAAATAACGAAACATACATTGTACTTAAATTAAACTGCAACGCATGCATTGTTTTAGAAATAAAAATATATATATTTAAATCAGTTTCAGTAATAAAATTCCCTTTGCATTAATTTGCACTTTAATTGAGGCCAACTTCTTAACTATTTTTTATGATAAGTTTATATTTATTTCCGCGTTATAAATTATGTCAATTAATTAAATACTTTTAAATATTGTATAAAATATGGATAATAACAGAAATAAATGGTATTTATTTTACAGTTTTCATACACAAATCACGTCTCCTTATTTTATAGTCTTTCAGTTCAAGTACTAGAAAGACAGGAAAAATAAAATAGTGTATATTCTGACGAATTTGAATTTAATTCCACTAGATTTTCCTAATTGTACATTTGGTGACTCCGACGTGATTTCTGTTGGAAGGCACGATCAATTTCACGTTAACAAATTGCGATTCGAGTAAGCGAACCAGCAGTTATCAGAATAAGATTTCTGGCCTTGCGCATCCTTTTCACCACCGTATGCAACAACATGTCTTCAGTGGAAGAATTGATTAGCCTACAGAGTATCTTAGGTGAAAACATTCAGCAGATCATCCGGAACTTCAAAAAGGATTCTGCTGATAGAAAAATTGAGGTTTCCCATTTTGAGGAACGCCGTCGTCGCCTTTCGGACAAATGGAATGAATTTAATGAGGTTGACGAAAAATTGCGTGTAATTGTTGAATACCAGTCTGAAATAGATTACTTCAAAACCAATTATTTTGAGCAGATTCGGTCATTGCCATAAGAATATATTGACCTATTTCAATCTAAATTAGAAAAGAAGAACTCAAGAATCCCCAGGGAATTCCACATGAACCCAATGTGCAGGCATCAGCGAGGATGGGGGACCAAACACCTGGTAGCAAAGAATATGGATCGGAAGACGATTCTTCACATAGTTTAATTGGAAAGTTTAACACTCGGATGTCAGCAGTGGAGAGGTTATTGATTGGAATGTCAAGACGAATAGCGATGAGCCTCAACAGTTCTACAACATTAGAATTGAGATCATTAAAAACCTATGGAACCAAATACAAGAACTATAAGATCAAATATGGGATCGATGTTCAAACCCCTAGCCAATGGTATGGATCAAGACGCTTTTGAAAACCTGAGAGGAAGGTTACTGATGGTCTGACAAGGTGATGTCAGATCAACCATCAAACACAGGTTCGGCAGGCCAACATGGCAACATCATTGCCGCTGCCAAAGATCTCAATTCCCAGGTTTGATGGGGATTATGCAAAATGGACGCAATTTTATGACATGTTTCTACATATGGTCCATCAACAACCGATACGTGATGTCCAAAACATGTGGTCTCTGAAATCCAATCTTACAGGAGAAGCAGAAAAATGTCTAAGCCATCTATTAACGCCAGAGGGCAACTATGATTCAGCATGGACTATGTTGCAAGAACGATACAACAACAAACGGGTTCTCGTAACAACACTGGTCGAGAAAATCATTAACCAACCATTATGCAACTCAAATTCTGCTACCATTAAAAAAGTTTACGACACAACTCGTGAATGTCTTTTGGCACTATATAACATTGGGATTAAAATAAGGCCTGGAACGCTCTCCTTTTCATTTGGTGTCATAAAACCAAGTCGGTTTTGTAATCTTTGAATGCAAATAAATCCAATATTCGAGTCAGCTGTTGTTTACATTTATATAATTGTGTACAATTTTAGTTATAATTTTTAACATTGCGAGATTGTAACAATCCGCTGGCGCTGCCGGAGACAATATTCGAATCAGCTGTTGTTTACATTTATATAATTGTGTACAATTTTAGTTATAATTTTTAACATTGCGAGATTGTAACAATCCGCTGGCGCTGCCGGAGACAATATTCGAATCAGCTGTTGTTTACATTTATATAATTGTGTACAATTTTAGTTATAATTTTTAACATTGCGAGATTGTAACAATCCGCTGGCGCTGCCGCAGACAGCGTAAGTATATTTATCATAAATTTTATAGTCTGCGTTCACATTTAAAGCTGCTTTCCAGTTTCATAGAATACTAGCGACTAAACAAAGAAGCTTTTCGAATAGTCCCAGACGTAATAAAAGAACATCGTTCCAGTTCTAAGATTCCGTCAATGCTACAACTTTCAGCTTTGTTGCGATTTTTATATGAAGGGTCTTAACAAAAAGTTGTTGAAAATATCTCTAGCATATGTCTGGGTAGGAGCACAGTGTCAACCAGTTGTTCCCAAAGAGAGTCTACGGTTCGTTTACCCCTCTTTGTAAAGCCTCTCGCAAGGGCGGAATATTTATCTATAAACTGCACGATTATGGAGCTTTAAGATTTTATGTTTTCGCCTACATATGTAAACAAAAGAATCCATAAGAATATATTCCCTTTTTTAATATAAAATTTACTTACATTTATACAAAATATCAAATTGGAAGTCAAAAGTAAAAGTGAAATCTGTCAGCTGTTAACTTCTTGGTTTTTTCAGGAGAAAAACCGATAATATTGGTTTCTGTGACACCTAAAACCAACACTAACTCTGTTTCTTTTTGTCGTTTTCAAAACCAATTCCAATAATATTGGTTTCTATGACACTCCCGAATAAGTTTGAAACAAACTTAGAAGCATTTGTCATCCCGACAATTATTCCCCCGGAACCAAGTCAGCATATTAATAATTCTAAATGGCAAATTCCAAACTTAGATTTAGCCGACCCATACTTCAATCTACCGGGCCGAGTAGACATTCTGTTGGGGGCTGAATATTATTTTAATTTGATACCAAGAGAAAAGAATTTCAAGCAATCTTCCAATTTTGGCAATTATCAGCGGAAAATTATCTTCAAGTCAAGATGCAAATGACGTTACAACTTATGCAGTTTTCACCAATAATTCAGAAAATTTTGACGAGCTATTCGGTAACGCCATTAGGGGATTCTAAGGCAATAGCCTACAAACGATTCCTTAGTCTTGAACGACGATTAATGAAAGATCCATTGACCAGAAATCAGTACATAAGTTTTATGAATGACTATGAACAAATGAAACATATGACTTCGTGCCGTTTTTGACGCTTCTGCTAAAACATCGTCCAGTTATTCACTTAATGACTTAATATACACTGGTCCAATTGTTCAAAGTGATCTATTTTCGATACTCATCCGTTTCCGTGTACCAAGACTTGGTTTT
Organism: Epicampocera succincta; assembly: GCA_932526305.1. Lineage (NCBI taxonomy): Eukaryota > Metazoa > Arthropoda > Insecta > Diptera > Tachinidae > Epicampocera > Epicampocera succincta. The sequence goes on along the minus strand of OW052037.1, from coordinate 21,326,252 downwards.
ACTACAGACATTGATAAGATGTACCGACAAATCTTAATACATCCAGATGACAGGAGATACCAGATTATCCCGTGGAGGAATGATCTTTCTGCTCCAATAAAATGTTATCAGCTCAACACTGTCATATACGCAACACGAGCTGCTCTATATTTGACAACAAGATTGCTTTCAATAATGAAAAATATTATCAACTAGGTGCTCAAATGCTAAGGGAAAATTTCTATGTAAATGATGGTCTTGGAGGATCAAACAGCTTAAGTACTGTAATCGAAACACAACAGTTCGATTACATTTTAAAACAACTTGGCTTGAACTGTCGTAAATGGAGTGCAAATAATAAGCAACTTTGAAGTAGTTGCTTATTGCACACGATAATCGGGAGGTAAATCTTGATTTTAACAGAAGGAATTTTTTAAAACTCTGGGTATAATATGGCTACCTAAAGAAGATCGTCTTTTCATAAAGGTAAAGGTGGGACCTGTAAATATGATTACTAACCGCACAGTTAGTTCCAACTTTTTGATTCACTTGGACTGTTGGCAGCAATTGTTGTGAAGGCAGAAATATTTATTCAACATTTATGGCTGATGAAATTGACATGGGACGAAGTAGTACCTGAAGCTCTAAGCTTAACATGGTAAAATTTTCGTGAAACTCTAAGCTCATTCAACAACCTTCCAACAACATGACACGTGTTCAAGGATAACATCCCAATAACTATTCAGCTTCATATCTTTGCCGATGCATCCGAAAGGAGACAGAATAATAACAAAAGTTACTCAGTGCAAAGTCTCGCGTATCACTAATCAAAAGAAAAACCTTACCACGATTAGAACTTTGTGTAGCACTTCTGGCTGCAGAATTAGCTCAACGTCTTTAAAATCTTATGTAAGTGAAGAGTTTACCAATTTTCTTATGGACAGATTCTGAGATTCTCTTGTCATGGACACAATAAAAACCATGATCTTTCCACACATTTGTGGGTTATAAGATATCAAAAATTTAAACATTAACTCTTCCAGAACAATGGCAACACGTTGAATCAAAGGATAATCCAGCAAAAATTCGCTCAAGAGGTTTGACAGCAAAGGCACTTTCAGAGTGTCATTTATGGTTTTTAGCACCAATATTTTTACACGGAAGGCAAGAATGCTGGCCAGCAGAGTTTCGTCGGCCACAGTTACAAATTACCTCTGATCTTGAAAAAAATAAAGTTTCAACGATTGTTTTATCAACTATAAACAATTACAGTTTTGTATACAATATTGACCATAAAGGTTCATTTAAGAAGTTAGAGCGAATAATATAATATGTCCACCGCTTTGTTAAAAACGCTTCTAAAAAATATATACCGAGGTCACAACTGAATGCTTTAGTACTTGAAACATCACTAAAAATAACTGTACCTGCCATTCAGTTATGATTTTTCCATTGAAATCAAGCAATTAAATAAACAACAAGAAGTCGCTAAAACAAGTCCAATTCTCCATTTATTGATAAAGAAGGCATTTTGCGAGTGGAAGGACGATTGGAGGAATCAGCGTTATCCTACGATTCAAAACATCCAATTATTCTTCCATACAATGATGCACTAGTAAAACTTTTTTTAAATCAATGTACGAAGAAAACAAGCACTTCAGTCCGTAAGCTTTATTAAGAATCGTTAGGCAACGGTTTTGGCCGATCAAAGGAATACCCATTGCTAGATCAACCGTGCAAAAATGCATATAATGTTGCAGGGCCGTCCAAAGCTATGTCAACAATTAATGGGAAACCTTTCACGGGACAGAGTTACTCCTGCACGGCCATTCATTAACATAGGTGCTTATTATTTTAGACCGATATCGATCCATTACAAAATAAGAGGAAAAAGACAAACAAAAGCATACTATGTAGCTGTACTTTGTTGCTTTGCGACAAAGGCAGTTCATTTTTAACTGGTTAGTGATTTATCAACTGACGCTTACATCAGTACCTTGAAATGTTTTATTTGTAGAAAAGGGCGTTGTCAAAATATCTATAGTGATAACGCAACAAATTTTGTGGGAGGCAACAGTGAACTTATTGAACTCTCAGAAATTATATTCTCTGATAATGGGAAAGAATTAATAGTTCCAACATGTAGCTCAAAAGGAATACAATTCCATTTTATTCCACTGAGATCTCCCCATTTTGGAGGACTTTGGAAAGCAGCGTTAAAATCAGCTAAAAGTCTTCTTGTACAGAACTTAAGTACAACTTCATTGTTTATCCTGCAAATGATGGATCCATTCGGATTGCTGATGTCAAGATCGCATTTGGAATGTGTAAAAGGCCTATATCCAAACTCAATAAAACTGGATTCAAATGCAAAAAATACAGACACAATAGCAGAAGATCAAAATAGAGAACCCAAAGGCAAGATAATAAGACTACCATCCAAAAATATATGCATTACCTTGCTGTCTGCTACTTATTTTGCCACTCAATAACAAGGCATTTGGATCTCAGCTAGGATTTCATTTTGAAGAAATAGAATCGACGTATGTATATATCTACAAGTCAATGAAATCGTATGATGTATTATGATCTATCAGCATACTGGACTGATACATCATTTTTAGCAAATGGTACCAAATTACTTAAATAGATTTGAAAAAATGTATTGGAGTCCATCGTGTAATAGGACATTTACAGCACATTGAAACCGACTTAAGTCTAGATAACAGACTGCTATAAAAATCTCAAAAAAAAAGAAGTGCTATTGATTTTGTCGGAAATATTGCACATTCACTCTTTGATGTACTTGATTCTGAATATTCAGAGAAAATGTCATCAACCATGACCAAATTACAAGAAGACAACTCATTCATGCTAAAACGCATATAAGAACAAACTTCAGTTGTAGACTCAACTATGAACATCGTTAAGCAAGTTAAACCATAAATGAATTAGTGAAAGCGAAGAATCACGCAACGAAGAATTGTACCGATTCAGGTTTGATTACCTGTTCAACATGGGCTTTATGCAACTATCACTTATTGCGAACAATTTACAAAAAACGCAAGCATGTTGCTTGGAACATTCACTGATACCCATCATGGAAAAATCAACCCCTTGCTGTTAACTCCACTTGCAGAAGTTGAGATCCATCAAAACGCACGTGCCTGACTCGTTGATTTTACCAGTATCTGAAAATGAGTTGTTAGAGCTCTTTATAAGTTAATGAAAGTAAAAGGTGGACTTACCCCGGAACAAGTCGTATTCAGTATAACGCTGCCACTAATAGAGCAGGATAAATTTAAATTGTATAATTTAATTCCTAATGCAGTTAACAACACAGTGATAACGATAGATCTTAGCGGTAGACACAAACCAAAGATATTACTTTCCGGTATCATCAGATCAACATATTCATATAATATTCAACTGGAATATAACTTCAGAGCAGAGTGTTCATATGAAATTAACTTATTTTACAACATTACTACTCCAAATGGCAACCATTAGATAGATATACAAACATCATCAACAACCACACAAGTAACAACACTTTGTGGGAAGAAAACTTTTTATTTTGAAGGATTTGGATTGTTAACTATTCGTTCAGATTGCATCCTTAAGCATGATCATATTCATATGACTGGACAACAATCGCTATCAACAATTACTGGGTCATCATACTTGTAAACATTTCAGAACTTTCATATCAAGATCTTGCAAATGGGAAATATATTAAAAAAGCCATGTCAGACCAGATTTCATTACAACTCAATAAAATAAAAGGCTTGCAACAAAGGTTAGAAACAATAAACAACTCAAATTTTCAACATCATTCAACTTCAGAACATGGTGTTACAATTGCATATTCTGCATTAATCGTCAGCATAATAGGCATAATACTGGCTTCAGTCATAGCTGCAATACGTCGGAAATATAGTGCCATCGAACTAAAGTAAATGACACTACCATATAATTGTACTCCGCAACCATCCAACGATAAGTCAACATCCTCACTACATCCTCGCCAGAATTTCACAATTCAAGTTTAAATTTAATGTATTTTTAATTGACTCCTCGTCTGCCGCGGAGAATGTACTTATTTTGAAGTTATTTTGATATTATTAATTTGTTTGTCACTGTATTATTTAAAATTACGAAACATGCATTGTACTTAAATTAATAAAAAAAAATAAAAATACATATATTTAAATCGGTTTAAGTAATAAAATTCCCTTTCCATTAATTTGCACTTTAATTGAGGTCAACTTCTTAACTATTTTTTATTATAAGTTTATATTTCCGCGTTATACTTTATAACTAAATAAATTAATTACTTTTAAATATTGTATAAAAGATGGATAATAACACAAATAAATGGTATTGATTCTACAGTCTTCATACACAAATCACGTCTCCTTATTTTATAGTCTTTCAGTTTAAGTACTAGAAAGACATAGGAAAAATAAAATAGTGTAACCTCTGACGAAACGTTTGAATTTAATTCCACTAGATTTCCTAAGTGTACACATTGAATGCCGGTAATGAAATAATAGTGACAAATTTAAAGTAGAGCAAATGCATCAGTAATCATCAATAACGTGACCTAATTGCATTAAATACTTAAACTTAAACAATGTTTTTTGTCCAAAAAAGCCAGATTTCGTGTATATACCAACAAATTAGCAAACGAAACAATACAAAATCGAACAACTACAAAAAAGAAGAGTTGTTTGATTTTATGATTACTATTATCTGCTTACTGTCAGAAATACTACTTACTCATTAGGTGTCAATTAAAAACAACGCGTTTTACTGCTATAGAAACGACTATGATTCGTGAAGAGGAGGAGTCGCCATTCTTATAAAAAAAAAGATATCCAACACAAATTGATCCCCATATATCCTGGTATCCAACTACAAACACAAGATTGTCCGATTTCTATAATTTCCCGCTATTTTGTGCATCTGATATAATGAAACTTACCACCGATAGTAATAATTAGTGGGTAATGATTTTAACTGCCGCTACCGCCTACGTGCAAACTGTTGAGGAAATATTCTCCATTAAAAAATTGAATCCAACAGTTTTTGGATTAAGGCTCCTTGTGGTCCCACACAGCAAGTGCCGCACGCCAACCGTCAACATTGGACTTTTTTCCGACAAATATTTATGACACAAATTATCGGATCCTCCCACATATAATCAAATAAGCTCAGACGATTTTCCAGTTCTAATTAAGCTCAACTGCTCAAATATAATTACCAATGACTTATATTACAACTTCAGTAGAGCTGACTGGGTACAGTTGAAACGCAATGTTATGAAAAACAAACATGGTTTTGTGTGTTTTTAGTTTTCATCTTATCCTTAGTAAAATATGTTCCCATCATTTTATTTATGCTTACAACATACATATGTATGTTGTCTATTTGCTTGTTGTTTTTAATATTTGTTTAAGTTTAGTACATAATCTGGTTATGGTTATTCTTATTTCATATTTTATGGTTTCTCTGCAGTTGCTAATAATCATGCATCAAACCTTGTTGCAAAATGCTTGTCTAAGTACGGTTGTGATCATGACAACTTTCTGTTGTCGTATGAAATAATAATTGGTATAATTAAAATTCTTAAAATAAAAAAATTTCCGGGGAAAGATTGCGTAAACAATAAACTATTAAAGGCTCTCCAAAAAAAGGAAAACAAACTATTACCAGTATTATAAACAAGTGTTTAAAACTTCCTGATTTCTCTGACTCCTGGAAGGAAGCAAAAGTAATCGCAATATGCAAGCCAAACAAATTATAGTCATGTCCCTTATCTTACTGCTTATTGTCATCTTTAAGCGAAATTTTTGAAAAAGTCCTTAAAGAAAAAATTGTACACTTTTGTAACGTAAGCCATGTATTACCAAGACAACAGTTCGGAGTTAAATTTTTTTAGATTTAGGGCACAATACCTCGAAACCTTTCCTAAGAATTAAAAATAAAATATAAATAAAAAATCGGCAGGTATCGATAGTGTATGGCATGACGGCCCTATTTATAAAATGATTCTTCTGAACTTCTCACCAGAGATCGTCGTGTTAATTCAAAGTTTTCTAACCAACAAAAGTTATAATGCCTACATTGGCAAAACCTGCTCCTCGCAGATATGTGTTCCACCTGCGTGCCCCCAAAGGTTTTGTACAACATTTTCACATCAGATTTACCTTCACTTGCTGATTGTTCTTCATTAATATTCGCAGATGATACTGCAATCTTGTGTCATGACGTGTTTGCGGAGGACGTTATCGGCAACCTCCAAAATTATTTAAATATTTTAGAGTGGTATTTAAAAAAATGGAGAACTGTTATTAACTCACAAAAAACTCAACCAATATACTTCACTCGAAAGCTCAAACCCACTTTCATTCAACAAAGGGATGTCTTCTTTAACAACACATATATTAAATGGGAGACTAAAGTAAAATATTTAGGGGCTATTCTTGACCAAAAAATTAATTTTGACGAACACGTCTGCTATATAATTGACAATGTTACAAGATTGTTGTATCTTTTTATAAATAGAAGGTCATCTCTTAGTTAAGATTATAATATCATACTTTTTAAATCAATGTTTATGTCTATATTGTATTATGGTGCCCCAGTACGGAGCGACTGAATGCCACATAAAAAGGCTTCAAATCGGTCAAAACAAATTGTTAAAAATGATTTATAATTTTCCATGGCACGTTTCTACCCAACGTCTACATTTTATTGATAATATCGATATAGCTAAAGCTGGAATTGTGAAACTAATAAATAATTATAACATTAGATGTGAATTGTATGAACACAAAAAAATTAACAGATTAAATGTGCACAAATAGCTTGTAAGTTTTATCTAAATTAAAAAACTTTGATTTTTTTTATAAATCAATCGGTTTTTCTTACTTTGTCCCTAATTTCTACTATTTTAATTTAAGCATACATGTAAATATTACTTATTGTTAATTCTCTCGTATTATAAGTAGAAAATACCACTTGAATGCCTGAACTCTTTAGTTTTTATAATATCACTGCACTGCATTTTATGGTGGACTTAATTAGATTAAGTTCACTGTATTTACTGCTAGTGTATTTATAAATTGGTAAGACTGTATCTTAGATAAAAAAAATTGTAAGGCTGTTTTTTAAGAAGTGGTTTCTAAAATGTTTAGCAGAATTGCCGGTATTATACACGAAAACAACTGGTGTGCCTGTTTTATGTTTTGTAGGCGGCTTTATAATTTTGAGTAGATATCTTTCAATTTAAATTATTATTAACTCTCTTTTACACTTAATCAATTGAAAACGAACTTTTATAAACGCTTACCTGCTACGGAGACACTTGTCTTATCTATTTGAAGAATCTTGTCAATCTTAGGTGACTTTTCCACGGTTGTTTAGAAAAATAAACGGAGCCAACGCAAACCACAACCACTTTTGCCAGGAGGAACTAATCGAAGTATTTAGAGACAAACAAACTACTAAGCGATCGCCAGTATGGGTTTCGTAGTGGCCGCTCTACGGTAGATATACTAGCCCTTCATCTTCAGAGGCAAAGTTCTAAACCTATCCATTCTTTTGTATATATCAGTAGCATATGTCATTGATATAACTATCAGTTATAGTTTACAGATTGATTGAATTAAATGACGACCTAAATACAATCTCTAAATGGGTTCGTGCGAATTGGTTTGGCTTCGTTGCTGGAAGAAATCGGTGTTGCCTATTGACACACTGGAACACGACCGCTAATGCTTTTTCGTCTGTTGACAGGAACTCTTAATGTGCTTTACAAAATTCAGTATGATGTTCGATGAAAGGCCAACATGCCGCAAAGGAAGCATTAGTGTCTCAGTTTCTTAAAAAGGTGCAAGACTTTTCACTCGATCTGACCTTTTTACTATTTATACCACCTACTTCCGCCCGAATATTTAATACAACTAGGCTGGCGCTTCAAAGTCAATTTTTTGAATTACCAGGCCTTGCACAGGAAAGATGGAAAGGCTCATCGGTGACTGTAGGTATCCAACTCAATAGACTCTCTTGAACATCGTCGCAGTTTAGTTGAGGTGTAGCGACAAGCAGAAGTGCCCGTTAATCTTAAGCAAACCAAATTACATTCTTGTAAAGTAAACTTGCAAACAAATAATTGAAATAAATCATTGCGGGTTTTATAGAAAGTTTAGAAATTCTTCTATTCGGTCGTTTCGGGCATATTTTCGTTAATGTTGGCTTTGTGGGGCCATTCTAAATTATTTATTTCTTCATCGACTATAAATTTCAAATTGGTGCATTATATTGATACCCTCTTTGCAGTGATCCTCCTCCAGGTCGTCCTGGAGGGTAAACGTGCTCAATTTGTACGCTATCTCTAAAAAAATTTACTACTTTGAATATAACAGCGAGCGTTTTACTGAAAATATTGGTAATATTTCTATATGTATTACCTTCTTCGTGAAACTAAATATTTGCATTTCGCTCTCCAGTACTTAATAATTTGGCAACTTTAATTCGAAATTTTGCCGTTTAAAAAAAGGGTATTTCTACAATTTTATTTAATGTATAACGAGCTAACTTACCACAAAACAAAAAATACTACTTTTTCGGCTGAATGTCACATGAACTAACTTAGGATATTTTCTCTCCACTTATTTTATTTTATTCACCATTTTTATTTTATTTTTAATTACTGTTCTCGTAATATAATCTTTTAAGTTGAACCAAAAAATATGATTTTGCTGCAATTATTTTTAAGACTTAAAACTCGGAGACGTATTAAGGTTTGTTAAAGTAAGACCTTTATTTATTTATTTATTAAGTAAACTGCCGTACAACAAGATCTAATCTTAATTAATAGTACTGTTCAAATTAAGGTACAATTGTAGGTAAATATTTTATAATCATAAAATTATAAATTTAGTATTAAATTTATAAAATGAATTAAAAATAACTCCTAGATTGTTGGCATTTTCAACTTGTTCAATTTTGGAATGTCTTATGAGTATTTGTTGCATTTCAGTCTTATTAGAAAACCGCAGTTGAGTGATTTAAGAAGCGTAGTTATAAAATCTAACCTGTAATTAATAACAGAAATAGAAGTTAAATGCTTCTGTAAGGATACATTTTTGCATGGATTTTCGTGACTAAGGGTATTAAATTGCGTATAAAAGTTTAATTTGCGCTTTATGATAACAACATATTGGAACAAGATTCCTGCCTCCATTTCTCCGTAGCTAGCAAGTTAGTGTGGAACGTTTCGCAGTATTTTTTTTTTGCTTGCATAACCGTACCATTATATAGTGAATGGTGCCTTTACGTGGACCCCGAAAACCGATAAGCGTACGTATTTTTTTTAGAAATTTTTATTAGATTAATAATTTTTGATAGTCGTGTTTCGCATAATATAATATATATTTATTAGATTCAGAGTTTGGTTAGCGTAGGAATGATATAATTTCTTTGCATAGAGTGGAAAATGTTAAAAAATGTCATGAATACATAAATAAATATAAGTATATTATATTGCTATTTAACAAAAAAAAAAAACGTTTAGGTTGATACATTTATTTAATGTACAATTATACACTTTCTAATTTCTGAATAGATGTATTTTTATTTATTATGGAGTGCCATAATAACAAAAACAAAACATTATTTTAGTCCTAATGAAGTTTTCTTAATCTTATAATAATATAATAATCATATTATTTTCAAATATTCTTTTGGTGTAATAAATCTTCCGGTGAAAAGTGCTAATTTTTTCGCATACATACAAATGTATGTATTTTTCACTAATTTTTTAATTTATTTTGCATTTCCTGTAAGTATGAAAGCATCATATTACAGATACATTTCTTAAAAGTGATCTGTAGAGCGAAATACCTGATAGAGACATTTCCTTTAGACAACTATTTTTTTTATATACGATGGTGCAATATTATACTGGGTAGAGCCTGCGTAAAGCCTTAAAGTATGGCCACATCGGAAAAACATTGACAGAAAACATCAAATGTTAGCTTGTAATGCGTCCACAAAATAACTATAAAGCAGCAAACCAGGAGTAGCTGTTTGTTATCAAGCAAGGAAAAATATTTTTAGGCAAACAAAAATGTGTCTAACATGAATATAGAGAAGAAAATTAAAATATAGAAAAATTGTACTGTACATTTAATGTATGTTGAATTATAATATGTATATATTCCATAGGTCAAAATCGGTTGAAATGAAAGAAACTAGTTTTATTTTAAGATATATTTTATAATATAATAATATTTTAATTTTTTAAATTTCTTATTTTTAATTAATAAATCAATTTTCTAAACTTTAAATTCTTTTGATTGACATGATTCTTATTATGTTCACATATAAATTCGCTAGCAATCGTGGGACAATATATGAATATATGGAAATAGAATAGCAGTCAACAAGATTTGTGTTAAAATAAAGAAAACTTTTGCGTTTCAATAATTAATTGTGTAATGCCAAAGAGGAATATATTATATAGACATATATATATATACAGTACTTTTCCGGTTTAACGAATCAGTACTTTGTCAGGCCTGTTCGTTAAACTGAAAAGTTCGTTATATGCCATACTTATGTCTAGTACCCATCAAAAAGAATTGTAAAGAATTCTTGGTAATTTCACATATCTTAGCGAATTTATTAAAAAAAATTCTCATATTACTGCACTATTACGATCTTTCAACAACAATCTTTCGACAAATTAAAAGAAATTATCAACGTACCACCCGTACTCAAACTTTATGATGTCAATAAAGATTGGGAGCGGTTTTACTACGAGATGGTCACCCAGGGGCATATGCTTCAAAATCATTGACAGATTGCCAGCCTCGTTACTCTTAATTGGAATCGGTCAATGATGACGGCATAATTTTTAAATCTTCAAAGCTTAAGAAAAAGTTTTTTGAAATATATACACAATGGGCATTTTAGCATAGCTGAATGTCAAGTTCATCGATATAAAAACACAAAAGTGAAAATTGGTGAAAAGAAAAGTCACGGCTTCCATATTGGTGTCATAGATTTGTTTCATTTTAAGAGCGAAGACTACATAGTCAACGTATCTACGGATACCTCAAATTTCAAAAACTAGCGGAACAGCTACAAAAAATGTAATTGTATTTTTAAAAGAAATATTTTAAACATTTGGATCACCACTTACGCTGGAAACTGATAATGGTCCGCAATTTTCCAGCAACGAATGTAAGGAATTTGGGTCAATTTGGACGCATCCCAGTGGCAAAAAAAAAACAGTGCAAGAAGCGAAAAATATCACAAAAAAATTCGTACGACAACAGCGATTATTATTTGGGACTGTTAAACCACATTAATACACCTAGATGCATCTTAGGTACCCCTTCTCAAAGTTTTATCGGCCTTGAAGTCCAAGGAGTGCTTCCTACAACAGAAGAAAAGTTAGTAACATCAGAACAAATCAAAGTTAGTAGATCACTAAAAGCTGAAAGAGAAAAACACCTACCCTAATCGTGGCGCAAAAAAGGTGACTCGCATTAACAATCAAAACAACTGGCAAGCAGAAATTCCAACTCAAGCGAACATCACCACATTTCCGGAGTCAGTTCCTGAAAACGATAATAAAGGCTTGCGCGATTCATCACGCAGCAATGATACTTTGCGCAATCCATCAAGTGATGAAGCTGGTACATCTACAAAAAAAATCTCGGTCATCCGGCAAGTAATGAACCTACAACTTCTCCAGTGCGTAGAAGTTCGTCTAGAGTAAAAAGCCAACCCCAACGCCTTGAATATTGTTAATCTAGAAGAAGAGGAATGAAAAGGTGATCATATACCCTTTGTTTTACTACTATGAACTTACATACTTTAATATTATTATTATTACAGTTGTGTCTTGTGTATAAATAACCAGTGAACTCCATCTTAGAGAAACAGTCAAACTTATTTTAGAATTCACACATTAAATAAATTAAAAAACATTATTTAAAAATAACAAATCAAAAGTCTTTTATTTACAGTTTGTTTGAAATAATAACATCCATAATCACCTTGGTATTTCCAAAGTTAAAGAAGAAATAAAAAAAATAAAGCTCCAACTATTTGAACAGACTTAGTTACCATTAAAATATCCTTGATATAGTTCTTTTAGATGACAGTGCTAAAAAGACTGCACATGTAGATCTTCCTTTCCTACCTTAAACAAAAACTTTCAATAATTATCAATGAAATACTATATTTATTTCATTTTTATTTTATATTTTTGTAATTAATTATTGTACACAAATGCAAATTATAACATGACAATTAAAGAAGCTATGGATGTTAATTAATCTATCGGTTAAATTCAATGGAATTTAACGGCTCTGTAATTCTTCAAGTGTTTATAAGATTTGCTTATTATTTAATCTATGTATATATATTGCAAATAAATATATATTAAAAAAAAATACTATTGAGTGCCACGATCACCGATTAAACTTTTTTAAGAAAAATAAATTTTAAGAAAATCGACTATGGTAACAACACCACCACGCAATGAGGGAAGAAGTACATTCGAAGCCTTTCTTCTCAACTCGAGCCATGACGGGTAAAGCTAACCAGCTGATGTCCTTACTTTGGCTCTGCGAACTTGGCCGTTATTAGCCACTGTTCTGCCAACCACCCTTGTTGTCAGCCAAGTATTTCCTGTATTTGGTGGGTTAACCACAAGAGCATCCACGCTTAAGGGTTTTGATCTTCCTAACCACTTTGCTCTACATAGATATAGATATTCGCCCAGCCACCTCTTCCAGAATTGTTCGGCGTATTGCTGCGAGTATAATCAACTTCTTGAACACATTCATCGTATTTTGCTAATGGTTTTATACCATTTGAGCACCGTAATAGTAAGTGATTAGAGGTCAATGCCTCGACTTCAGCTTTGAAACATTCATCTTACAAAAAACTGTCGTAACGGAACGTCCCATGCGTTCTCAAACTCCTCCCATATGAGGGGATAAAGATGGGTTAAAATTCCGCTTATTATATGTTGTACTAAATTTTTGTACGAATTCGTTAGAGTTGGCTTATTTTACAGCCTATCTTCCCGTTCCAACGAAGTTAGTCCTATTATCGCTAAAAATTCTTGTGGCGTAAAACGTCTTGCAATAAAATTTCATATTGCTAAGATACATGAGCTTGGTGTTAATCAATATGCAACCCCAACGTGGAGAGTTCTAATGGTGAAACAGATAAACAAAACACAGTCACTTTTCTCCTTGTGTCGATTGACAATAACTAAAAAAGGCCGAAAAAATTCAACACTTGTGAAAGTGAATTGAGCTACATAAGATGCTAAGTGAATTGGTGGTAGTTTTGCCGTTTATGGCATGTATGCACGGTGAGCACGAAGCTCCGAAAATCATAACACCAGGTTCTTTCCCGCAGTTACTACGCCATAGAATCCGCTGTGCATTTCAGTCTTCTTTTCTGATAAAAACTTGATGAAACATTTGCTCGCCACATACTGCAATGAAATTTTGCCAGACAACGAATTAAAATTGAAGGTACGAGCAAAGCATATAATTAACGCCTATCCCAGCGGCAGGCGTCCCATACGATTCTTGCTTTACTGGGTTTTGTTTTTGTCAAAAACAATGAAAATCGGTAAATACCAAACCCTTTCACTTTTATTGGATGTTGAGCAATCTTTATTTATGTTTTAACGCATCTTTTTACGAAATATGTATATTTATTAGTTTGCAAAATTTTTGAAACCACCCACGTACATTAAATTCAATATTTTTTTATGCTATTTTTGTTTGCTTAAGCTTCATTTGTTTTCTTGAAATCAAAATAACCGTAGAACCATACGATGCATATATAAAAGTGAATTATAGCTTTTAAGAAATTTTGTTTTAGTGAAAAAGTCATTCTCTAAATGAAAATCAACACTAGTTTGTTTTCAAACATTATCCTTTGGTAATAATATATTCGAAAATAGTGTTCTCAAGAATTTGCTTTAAATGGCTAACACTTTTTAATTTTCTCTCCAGGTAGGTGAATCTTTTGAGTTCCATATTATAGCAGTCGGGCAATTCTATAATTTCATTTTACCACAGAGAATGTCCGTCCAATCTTTGCCTAGTGTGGCTTCTCACAATAGCCAAAGAATTTGCATCCTCTTTACTCAAAACGGTTTGAGAATTATCTATACTTACTGAATCTAGATTGTAGAAATTTTTCATGATGTCAAATAAGATTTTATTGCTGCATTCGTTTACATGGCACTGATGATGCTCTATGAGCTTATTTTTTGTCTTACCACCATATATTGGCCATCCAAGATGAGTACGAATTGCTACCGGATCATGTTATCATAAACGCACTTTGTACAGGTTAAATATTCGAAGTCCGTTGTCAGTATTTAAAGTTTGCTTTGGAAGCGAAAACTACTTTACTGTGCGAACGTCAATATTATGAATTTTTTTATTTGGACCAAAAACTACATATATTAATTTTTTTCAACATTTCTTTTCAACTTACGACACAAGGGTCAGGCAACTCCAGAAAGCCTTAAATCGTTAATAATTTATTCATCCAGAAGGGTTGTTGAAGAGCCATCATTAATAAAAGTATAAGTAATTAGGTATTTGTTTTGTATTGCCGTATATGGTTATTGGATAATTTTAAATAAATTGTTCAAACTTTGAACACTGTACGAATTCCAGCTGTATGGTGTATTGCCATTGCTTTCGTTTAAAACATTATTGTTAAATGGTTCTACTACGTTTAATGCAACATTTTTATCGAATTCTTCATGTTTTTCGTGTAGCAGATAATGGTGTTTGAATGGAAAATTATCAACGCCGCAAACTTTGTTGTTACAGCATTTTCCGTAATGTTTGGGTAAACATTGTTTGCAAAAATTAAACTCTCTTACGATATACCATCTGCTCGTTATGTCGACGTTTACAACATTGTTACGATACAATTTCTATTATTCGAGTCAATGCGCCTTTGTGTATATAAATATTTTTTGTTTAATATTTGCATTCTCCGCTTAGCTTAAGCTGCTCTCTATGTTGACGCTGCAAATGCAAAATTTTCATTATTTCTATATTTTTATAGTTTAAATGGTGCTATGGAGGTATAAATAATATAAAAATATATTTTTGGTTCATTTAAATAAAAAACATTGAATCAATAACAACATAAAATTATTTATTATGTAAAACATCACAAAAATATTACTTTTATATTACATATACAAAAAATCTTAAATTCATAAAATAATAGCCTTTCAAAAATATTTTGCAATTAATATAGAAACTTTTCAATATAAAAAATATTGAATTACACTTGGTTTTTTTATAAAAAATATTTGTATATAAAAACTTTTTGAAACTTCCATAACAATGTTTGGCTATATATTAAACATTTCATCGTACTCTTCTATATCTTCATCTACTTCTGAACAAGACAAAAAATATATTATCAGTTGTATAAATATTCTTATCAAACTTTTTTAAGTTTTTAATTTGATTGAATATAGAATCTTCAAATCTTTGGGCACTGTTTGTCTTGCGTTTATTTGCTAATGCGTCAAATTTCAATCACAGCTGTTTTGGGCAAAAGTTGAAGTTGATGAACGAAAAAAGTAACTAAAAGGTGCTTGCAAAATTTAGTTTTGTCATGCTTTTGTTACTGTGGTTCAATTATTATATGATGTTAAATTTTTAAAATATTGGGGTAATTGTATATATAATAAATTTTGAAAAGTGATGTGTGGTTTTATTGGCTGGATATTTTGTTCAGACTGAGCTGTTACCTGAAATTGGCTTGCGAATGTAAAGGTCACATTATTGTTTGCGGCCGGGGAGGTTGTGAAGATTAGTGTTGGTCGGTGGAATCAACGTGTGATTCGGCTGAGGTAAATGTCATGAATTGTATTGAGGTCTACAGAATTGCAATCATTAATTTTTTCGGCAAGAGTTGGTATTTCTCTTCTTTGATACGCCTAAGTGCTAAGAGTTTTTTTTGACGTTTAAGCTTGTTGAGGCATTTGATGCGTGATGACTGGATAATCAAGGAAATGCCCATTTCCACAGTTCCTATTTGTTCTTGTTTGTTTGTTCATATTTCGTGGACAAACGCTTAATTTTTCCTAATAAACAAAAATACTAAAGAGTTTTAAACTGTAAAGTGCATTCACTGTTACGTATGTATATATGTTTGTTTTATTTAATTCTGCTTTCTTAACAAAAAATATTGGATCATATCAAGTCCCATATCAAGTTATAGAAAAATTTTATTATTATTATTAGGAGAAATCGCAATTGTTATGTTCGTCAACGTGTCCGATAAAATTTGCAAATAAGAAAGAATTTAAAATCGAAATAAACACAAAACTGAAGCAAAAGTTTATTTTTATTTTGGGCTTACAATCTGATGAAAACTGGGATTACTCCCGGTACAGATTTGTTATTTCTTGAAAAAAGTCATTATAATTTGCCAGAAACAAAAATAGTTTAGGTTAACAAAACGTTTCCTTGTTAATGTAACGCCATAGATAGAGCATAAAACTATCAATAGAAATGTAAGAACGGAAACAATAACGGTATCGACCAAAACAATCACTTATTCGTGAATATAACTTCTTCTTCTTCTTCTTTTGGCGCTACAGTCCGTGGTGAACCTGGGCCTCAACCAACAAAGTTTTCCAGCTGGCACGGTCTTTAGCCAGCGTTCTCCAATTTTGCACACCAAGTTGGTTGAGGTCCCTCTCCACTTGTGTGCGCCATCGGTTCCGTGGGCGTCCTCTACTGCGTTGTCCCACAGGTTCGGAATCGAAGATTCTACGGGTCGGAGCAGTATTCTCCATGCGCTCTACATGGCCCAACCATCTTAGCCGTTGGATCCGTAGGCGCCTGGTTAGGCTCATGTCGCTGTACAACCCGTACAGTTCATGATTGAATCTTCTTCTCCAGAAACCATCAACGCAAACAGGGCCGAAGATTGAACGCAGAACTTTTCTCTCGAAAATACCAAGGACTTCCTCATCCGCCTTCGACACCGTCCATGCTTCTGCGCCATAAAGAAGTACAGGGATTATCAAAGTGGTATATAGTGTCAACTTGGTTTTTCGAGAAAGGGCCTTACTACTCAATTGCCTCTTGAGCCCAAAGAAACAGCGATTGGCAAGAGTTATTCTGCGTTTGATCTCGGTACTGATGTTGTTCATTCTGTTGACTTGGGAGCCAAGGTAGACGAAGTCCTTCACTACCTCGAAGTTATAGCTGCCTATGGTGATGTTCGGGCCCAGTCGTCGGTGTTGCGCGTCCTTTTTTGATGACAGCATATACTTCGTTTTGCCCTCGTTCACCGCTAGACCCATTTTGGCCGCCTCCGTTGAAATACCAGCAAACGCTTCAGTGACGGCTCGCTGTGTTCGACCAATCACGTCAATGTCGTCAGCGTATGCTAGCAGTTGAACGGACTTTTGGAAGATCGTGCCTCTGTTGTTGGCGTGTGAGTTTTGCACGATCTTCTCAAGAATTATGTTAAAAAAGTCACATGACAGTGCGTCGCCTTGTCTAAATCCCCTTCTGACATTGAAGGTCTCGGTGAATTCGTTACCGACCTTGATGGAGCAGCGAGAGTTCTCCATCGTCATCCTACACAGCCTGATGAGTTTAGTAGGAATGTCAAAACTAGACATGGCTTCGTATAGCTCGTCCCTATACACACTGTCATATGCGGCCTTAAAATCAACGAATAGGTGGTGGGTGTCGATTTGCATTTCTTGGGTCTTTTCCAGGATCTGCCGTAGTGTGAAAATTTGGTCGATGGTGGACTTCCCCGGCCTGAAACCACACTGATAAGGACCTGTCAGACTGTTCACGAATGGTTTCAGGCGCTCACACAAAACGGCAGAGAAGATCTTGTAGGCGCTGTTCAGGAGACTTATTCCTCGGTAGTTGGCGCAGTTGAAGGGGTCTCCTTTTTTGTGGATCGGGCAAACGATGCTGAGATTCCACTCGTCGGGCATGCTTTCCTCCGACCATATCTTACAGATGAGCTGGTGCATGCGCCCAACCAGGTCATCTCCGGCTGCCTTAAATAGTTCCGCGGACAGTGCGTCCGCTCCTGCAGCTTTGTTTGATTTCAATCTCGATATTGCTATCTTGACTTCATTCAGGTCGGGGGGACGGAATTCTCTACCATCATCGTCCGTTATCTGTAGTGGAATATTCTGCCTGGCGATGGAATCGGTGTTTTGTTCGCCGTTAAACTGTCTGCAGAAGTGATCCTTCCAGATTCTCAGCATCGATTGCGGCTCTACTACGATTTGTCCCTCTTCGTCACGACAGGCTTCTGTCCGAAGCTTATATCCATTGGATAGTTGTTTTACCCGTTGGTAAAACTTTCGGATATTATTCCTGCCGTAACACCTCTCCAGTTCCTCGATCGCGCGCTTCTCGTGCTCTTTCTTCTTCTTTTTGAGAAGCCGGTGTTCTTCCCTTCTCTTCTGTTCGTAGAGCTCACGAGCTGCTCTCGTCCTTTTCTCCAACGTCGCCTTATACGCTGCTAGCTTCGCTGAATGTGCCTGCCTGCACTCGTCGTCAAACCATGGGTTTTTTCCGGGTGGCATTTTAAAACCCAATACATCAGAGGCAGCATCTCTGATGGCGTTTTGGCAACGGTTCCATTCCTCATCGGTTGTTTCGCCTGGCAGGGCTGGACTCTCTGAGAGCTTAAGGGAGACTAGATCGGCAAATTTCCCAGCGGTCGATTGCGATTGTAGCTTTGCGACGTCAAACTGTTGTGGTCGTGCTCTACTCCGGTTTGCTACTGATATCCGTGATCTTACCTTGGATACAACAAGGAAGTGATCGGAGTCAATGTTGGCTCCTCGGAATGTTCGGACATCAAGAATACTGGAGGAGTGTCTGCCGCCGATCGCAATGTGATCAATTTGGTTGACGGTTAATTGATCAGGGGACCGCCAGGTCCCTTTGTGAATGTTGAGGTGAGGGAATCGCGTGCTTGCTACAGTGAGATTGCGCCCCGTTACAAAATCTAGCAGCCTGAGTCCGTTATCCGATGTGTCGTCATGCAGGCTGTGTTTCCCGATGACTCTATCAAAGATGTCTTCCTTGCCCAGCTTTGCGTTGAAATCTCCTAGGACGATCTTGGTGTCGTAGCTGGGGCATTGATCGTATGTTCTTTCTAGGAGATTATAAAAGTCATCCTTGCTGTCGTCATCTTTATCCTCCGTAGGGGCGTGGGCGCAGATTAGGCTAATGTTGCCGAGCCTAGCCTTGATGCGGATTGTAATGAGGCGTTCACTCACGGATTTAAAGCTTAAGACTTTTTGCCTAAGTCTGCCTCGAACAACAAACCCGCATCCAAACAGGCGCTGTCGCCGCTCTTTGTAGCAATCACCGTAGTAGATGTCGCAGTTTCTCACTTTCTTTTTGCCCGGCCCATCCCATCGCACTTCCTGGATGGCGGTGATGTCAGCCTTATAGGCTTCCAGGGCCTCCGCAAGTTCATCGGCTGCACGTGGTCTGTTCAGGGACCTGACATTCCACGTGCAGAACCGAAAATCGTTATCCTTATTTCGTTGTTCCTGGTCGTCAGCAATAAAGTCATCCATATTTCTATTTATTCCTTGTTGTTGTGTCGAAACTAGTGTGTTTTTACACGGTAGGGAAGTTACCCCCACGCACAACCCCCGAAACCTGGAGGACCGGGTCCTGGTTTAGACCCCTGGACAGAGGGGATTCGCTGCACACTTTGGTTCACCTCTAAGCGGGTGCTGTAGGGGCTATCCAGGGGCGCCACGGGGAGGCAGTATGTCAGCTTGACCAGTCCATTTTCAGGGATCGCTGCTGGCTTCTCGCCAGGTTGAGAGCAATCAACAACTTTGCCCTGAGTGCACTGGCCCATTCCCCTAATGGTGAATATAACTAAACACATAAAATTTCCTACAATTGTCTCCACAACTTTGTTAAAAATTAAAACATGTTTGTTTCAATTTAATACAGTACTTCCATTCCAATGTTGTCGTTGTAATTGTGTTTTATAACTAGGAAATAACATATTTTTGATTTTGTTTGTGCTCTGTACGTACTCATTTATTTAAGCCCAGATTATCTCTTATTTATTAATCTCAACTCAATTTTTATATACTTAATAATAGCAGCTACATATTTGGTTCGTAAAATAAATGGGCTTGCTTGAAAATTTACCTTTTGCGAATAATGTGAAAACAAGAATAGTAAGAAAACTAAAGAGTTCGTTATGTTAAAATAAAAATAAAATTTTTTTTATTCCTCAACATTAGTCCTCCGCACTGTATAAGCCCGTTTTTCTGGACTTTTAGTATATTAATATTATTGTTAAAAGATAATGTAATGCATATTTGGTGATTTTGCTGTTGCTGCAGCATAAAATGGCGAATGTTATGCACTCTTTGGTGATTTTTAGACGACGTTTCAAGTGTTCGCTTTCGTTTTAAGAGTACTATATATATATAAAACATTTGAAAGCAGTATGGCAATGATTTGCTAAAAATTTTCTTCAACTACATCGACAAAAGAAAAAGAGCTACCACGAATTAATATTTATTTGAGAGTACAGTGGATTCCATGGCAACATTGTCGAAAACCCAGAATATCTATTATCTCAAATCTTTACTGAAACACGATGTCGCACATACCCCTGACAAATGCAGCTTATAATACAGCGTGCCTACGACGATAGAAATGATCGCCCAAAGCACATAATCAGCGCATTTATCAAAGCATTTGTGGCTCGTCCTTCTACGCGCCAGCAGCAAATGCCCAACCTGAAGAAAAATATCCGAAGAAGCTAATGAAATTACCTGAGGTTTCGATGGTTTTTGAGAAAATTAACGTAATTGTTTGCTCGAATCGCCGCTGGATTCCTGAAAGTCGGGATATTCCACACTCCACTATTGCTGAGGTTTTCCATTCAGGAGTGGTCATGCTGTTTTGAACTTTCCATCTAAGCACAAATATAAAGAGTGTCGTCGATGCCATCAGTCGCTTTACGTAGAGGTCCATGATGGCCAACTCATAAGTGCCTGAACTCCTACCACATTCGTCCAGTACGTCCGCAACTATCCCTGGTCAACCATTGCTAACATCGCGCATCCCATCACATCATCATGTCTTCTAGTACTTCATCGTCTAATGGAAAAAACTACAATGAATTTATCCCGACACACAACATACTTTATACGGTGAAGTCCATATATTGTCTAGATTTACAACTTCCCTTTCCATATCAGATATTTGATAATAAATCTGCTAAATATTTAGAGGAATTGTTTCTTCCTGATCAATTTTACCATATCTCATCTTCAATAGATATTTTTATTTGGACTTGAACATATCTCGAATATTTTCACGTTCGAAACACCCTTGCCATCTCAGCAATATTTGGAGGGGTTGTAACTTGCATTAAAACATTCCAGTCAATAATCACACCATGTATACAAACAGCTGCCTACCAAGTTTTTGGGAGCTAGAAGAGCGTGAGCAGCAAAAGCGATTTTACCCAAATGAAGCGTTTGTTGAAGACCATTTTCAGTCAACTCACTCTTGCTGCAGCGATAGTAGATATGTGTTCAGGCGCTTTTGGAAATACCCTGAATGCAGCCACGGCGAGATTTTATGCCGTTGACATCCTACTACAACGAAATATTAGCCTTCATGAGCACTGTAATGCTTTCATGCGCGAATATGAGTATTTTGATCATATGCGTCAAATCTACCCAAATGAAATAAATAACGATAAAGTTTTCTACTTTCTCCACCGCCCAGTTCTTGCTGGAAAGCTGCGCGTAGTATTTGATGGCCCTTTGAAAGATTCCAATAGAATTCAGAGGAACTTGTTCTCAGTTTGCTTACGTTTTCGGTTTCAAAGTTATGTTTTCTCAGCCGATATCGTAACTATGTCACTGCTTACGCCCCGCACCTCTCAGTCCACGTCCTAGAACAGTTGGAAATAGGCACCATTCGGTACTTGTCAATTTTTTCCTATGAAATAAGTCATGTTGCTTAAATTTTTCGAACATTCTCAGTATTAGACTTAAGGGAAAATAGATTTATAATTATAAATTGAAATAATATACATACATACAACCAAACAACAAAAACAAATTACGATTTTGGAATAAAAAAGGAAAATACAATAAAGAGGGCACATGATCCTAAACCGATAACTCCAAGCCAATAATTGGAAGCAAACATTATTAATGTAAAGTTAATTTTCATTTTAACTTTTCAAATGTTTTCTGATTTTTTACATATATATTTTCTCAACGCTTTTTGCTGTTTCTGCATCAAAACTGACACCGTCAGCTTATTTTGTAACAGGATAACCCGGAACTTGGTAATAATATCTACCTCATTTTTCAAAAACATAATTTACCCGTGCTTCAAAAACGTATTAAAGTATCATAGTGATGCTGACTATACACTATAACTAAAAACTAAAGTGATATCGACGTATAATACGTTTATTTTCAGTTTAGTACACTCAATATGAAAAATGTATATCATCGTACTTTTTGACGCTGCAATTTTATGACATAGTGTGATAATAAAATTGACTATGAACCTGCCTGTAAATAAAATTCTGTTATTCATTGATAGAAAGCAACAATAAATGGCAAAAGGAGTAAACGATAGAAAATTAAAAAAAAATTGTACTTTATTTATTTTATTAAGAGCTGTAAACTTTTCGTTTATAAGAAACTGCAAAAACGAAAAGAAAAAAGCGGAAAATCGCTTAGTTTGGCTATAAATCGCGCATTAATCAAAACTTTTAGTTTTTCAAGATGAAAATGTCAATTTTAATTTGAAAATTAAAAATTTTTTTTAAAGAACTTCATTTTTATCAATAACTTTAATAAATTTTTGACAGTTTGCTATTTTTATTAATATATCTGAACTCTTCCCACTTGGTAAACTTTCCTATTACACTATTTTTGTACTGTTTTCCAATAATGGAACAATGAACAAAAAATGTAGTGTCATAAGGTCTTTAGCAATGTTGAAAGTTGTTGCGTTACAAAATTTGTTTATACTTCCACAGACATATTGGAATATTTTTCTTAATAATTTGAAACTATTATTTAATGTGTATGCATAGATTCCAATATTCTATCGTATCCGTATTGCGAGAACTAATACTGTTGATAGCACTAAACGCCCTATTGTACTATAAATTCTGGCACTAGTGGAATTGATATTGAGTCATAAAAAATAATATTAACGCATTGGCAGGCAACGCACTCAATTTCCCACGCATTTACCTTTTTAGTGTTGCATCTTTTCTGTAGCTTGAATTATGGTGAGTTATCATTACGTTTGCCGTCTTCTGTACTCCTCCAACATCAAACGTTTGGTCGTAGGAGTGCTTTCGTGTTCATCTTTATACTCCTTTACAGGAACTTTGCATTTACCACAGGTTTTTGCCAAACTGCGTAAGTACGCTGGCGTTTAATGACACCACTGATTAAGATTAATTTCCTATTTGCCACAATTAAAACTGATATAGTACAATTTTTCTAAATGCCTGGTTTATACTTACAATTAAAGCAATTTGTAAAAAATTGCAAATAAAGCAATAAATTTTCATCATCGCCCATTAGGCACTCACCACTGTAACGAATAATTTTTCCCTAAAAATGTATTCATATTTCACTCAATTGCAATCGTAAATAGCTTTTCCATCGGATTCAATCCTGCGTAATAGTCCTGAAGTTCAAAAAGAATTTTCCCTTATCGGGAATGACTTTTTTCCACGCTTTATGTTCGTTTT
The DNA here is from genome assembly GCA_932526305.1 of Epicampocera succincta. NCBI lineage: Eukaryota > Metazoa > Arthropoda > Insecta > Diptera > Tachinidae > Epicampocera > Epicampocera succincta. The sequence goes on along the minus strand of OW052037.1, from coordinate 21,302,405 downwards.
TTCTTTTAATTTGCAGGCGAACTAAACAAAAATGCATAGTTATTGAATTGAATCTGTTTGTAAAAGAAGGGAATTTGAACTCTAAGCAATATTTTTTATTTTTACTTATGTTATTTTATATTACATAGGTTATTAATAACATGTAAATCCAAAAAAATTTATAACAAATTTGCTATGTGGGTACGAAATCGATAAGCAGTAGCCAGATAACTGTAGGGTTCTGTTGAATTATCACTTTCAGCAAAATAAAAATCATTTTCTTCAGCGTCAGCTATAATATTATTTTTGTTATATTTGCAAATGTAGGCTATGCAAATTTTATGCAGTAATACATTTACTATCTTAACCGGCTTTTTTGGTTCATAGTGCAGTTGCTCCCTACCTCTACCGCCATCGCTTTTGAGTACTCCATTAGTCCGTTCAATTATGTTTGAACCGGGCATAAGATTTCTATACGGCTTTAACAGCCACGGCTCCAAAGATATCAAATGAAATCCTTATTTATATATGAAGTTTTTGACATTATAATTAAATGATTGGGCTTACTTAAAAAAGTTTTCTTATTGCACTTTGTATTCTGTTTATTTCTTTAATTTTCAAACTTTTTATGGATTTTCTCATTCAGTAAGCAGTGATAATTTGTCTTTTTTTTTTTGCAACAAGGAACAAAAACTTCGCGCGAAGTTACGATACCGAAAACGTGATTGGAACAAACTTAGCACTCGATATTCACGATAGGGTTGATTATTGAGGACACGGTTTATTTTATTATTTTTACTGCATATAAAAATAGGCAGTTTAACTAACACTATCATAAATTTAGTTTTAAAAATATTTAAAATTAAAAATTGAGTAGAGCAGATATCAGAATACGTAGGTTTGAACTGTTGCGGGTGTTGGAATACATTGGATTTTGTGTGAGTGATATGGTATTGTGCCCAATGTTCTGAATGGACTTGATAGCTATATAAACCATACACTGGTGAGATCATCTTAGATTCATCGCTATATAATAACATGGTTGAAAAAGTAATAGACAAATTTTGTAGCACCTTTAGCGCCTTATTGTGCAAACGTGAAAAATTTTATCAACTGTTAACAAAAATGATATTGCTCCATATTGAACAATTTGGGTTGCATTGGGTTCTTTTGGGAGTTGGGACAACTTTGTAGATTTTCGATATATCCAAAACTTTTATTCGGGGTTGTTATAGAATTCAATCTTATTGAAATTGGATTTAAAACCGACAAAAAAAATTACGTTGGTGTCTTGAAATCCAAGTTATCGGTTTTGTGTTCGAACTTCAATTTTTATCGGTTTAGGTGTCATAGAATCCAATATTGTCATGTTTTTTATTTGAAATAAAACAAGAAGTTGACAGTTCACGGAATTAATTCGTGGGCTACTGTTTTTACTTCTACTAGTTGGATAATTTGCAAAAAGATAGGTTAATAGAAAAGTTATCATAAAATACATATGTGACCTTCTCCGAGAAAAGGGACCTAGTGTGTGAAAATAAAGTTTTGAGAAAAACGCATTTAAAGTTTCATAACGCATTATCACTTTGAACACACCTTCAGTTGGGAGATGCGATTTGGTATGGTTAGTTATGATTGGGTGCCGACTTTGGTGACGTCATGCCTATGTGGTGACGTATTTTTTTCGCTTTTAGTGTGACAATACCTTTTCTATTGTTGCTGCTCTGTACACATTGTACAAATAAGAAAGAAAGAGAATAAAGTGACTCTTGAGTCTTATGCCAACTGTATAACTGTATGATGTGCGTATACTAATGCGAAGAATATTGTAAAAATAACTATAAGAAAGGAAAAGAATAAAGTGACGCTTTAGTCTTGTGCCAACTGTATAACAAGTATTATCAATATCTCAAAGGTTGTTTCGCAATTTTGGTTCTTTTGTAATTGTGTTACTAAGCTGATGTTAATTTAAAATAATTTTTATAAAAATGGATATTTCTGACAGTTTTGATGATGATTTAAAAAGACTAGACTCGGTTTATGACGATGATGAGATCGATATGACGTTATCTGAAAGTGTCGGTTCTAATACTTCGGGACTAACTGAAAATCAAAGTTTTTTGCATGAAGTTTCCGAATCCAATATTATATCCGAATTGGAGGAATCCGTTGAAGGTATACAAGAGTCGATGAACATCGATTTGATGTACGGAGAAAAATCCGAAGCATGTTGTTCGAAAGAATGTAATAAGATAATTCCAAAAAATCTTGCTATACAAAACCCAAACTCCCAAAAAATACGAAGACTGACAAAAAAACAATATAAAACCAAAAAATCAAAAAAAAATAAAATTTTAATGTTTTTCTAATTTTTATCGATTTTCCCAAGTTCTTTTTGTACGTTTTTATGGGGTAAATAAATTTTTATCAGAAATCTAACTCTTATCTTATTCTACACCCTTTTAGGTACCAGAATCCACTCTTAAGTCCAAACCCGTTTTTTTTGCACACTAGGTCCCTTTTCTCGGAGAAGGTCACATATATATTTTTTAAAGTTTAATAAATAAAATTTGTGTGCAAATTTTAATTTTACTTTATTAATCTTTTTTGGAACACAATTGTGATTTACATCTTTAATCACCCTTATTCTGAGTTTAGATTCTAATCGAAATTTTCTCCGTTTGGCAACTTTGGTATTCTGCGTTTCGATTCCGCTCAGTTTCTTTCGATTATATGCATTCTGCATTTCGATCGTAGCTACGTTTTTCTACGTTGTTATTTTATCCGCGTAATTTTTTTCTATTTTTCTTTTTGCGAGCTAAAAAAGTGTTTAATTAAAAAAATGTAAGTATAAAATGTAATAAAAATGGGTAATAAATGATTTAGATATTTTTTGTTGTTTTAATTTATTAAATTTTGTACTAACATATAAAGATTTATATTTCCTTCGGAAAAGAAGCTCAAAGCAGCCAAACCACGGTTAAGGGGTGACGAAAAAATTAAGTTACAGGGCTGTGCTTCTTGTGCAAAGATGTCTAAAACATACTTGAACGCGTCTTTGTTTAAACGAAAGTTCTTATTGAATCTATAAAAGTTAACTAGTTATTTAAAAAATTAATACCTTTAAATATAATTTCTTACAACTGATCACTCATCTCAAATGGATTGCAACTATCTCTCAGTTTTCGCTTTTCAAGCCTTGCCTCCGTATTCCGAGCCATATTGTTCTCTTCTTCCACCAATAAAGCCACTGCTATGGATTCCATGTCTCCTTGAAATTACCACAAGAAAACTTCACTCTTTTTACAGGATTATTTACGCTGAAATATTTTGCCACCAAAAATGTTTACTACGTTCTGGTTCTTTATTAATAATAATTCACAATTTTTTTATATATTTATTTATTTTCACTTTTCTGACTTTTGTTTATTAAAATGATAACAAATTTGCTTATTTTTCTGTTTCTTTTCCACATTCCACGGTGAAACAATTGGTTTTGTAAACATTGTTGTCTTCTTCTTTTTCTTTCGATTCAGTTTTTGTTTGGAATACAAATTTACGATCGTAGCGTAACTGAATGCGGAAACGTAATCGAAACTCAGAATAAAAGTGAATAACAAAAAAGGGGGAAACACAAAACGGCATTCTCCTAGAGTTTGTGGAGTAGTACCCTGATTTGACAAAAGGGTTCACAAAACGTGATAAGCCAACTATGGATTCCCTCAGGCAACAATTGTCTGAACAATTAAGAGAGTCCACCGCAAAAGGATGTGATCTCTGTTTAAAAATAAAATTTAAAAATAAGAGGCTAAGAACCTGCACAACATTTTTAAATATATTTATATATTAAGATATAGTTAGTATTAAAATATACTGTCTACGGCACTTCAAATGGATTGCCACCCTTTCAGTGTCCTTCTTCCAATAACAAAATGCAATATTTTAGCACAATTTTAAAAATTTTGTAAAAAAATACACTTAAAATTTTAAACAAAAGAGCAAAAACAGAAAACAGCTGATTCGAATATCGGTTTTATTAGCATTCGAAGATAACAAAACCGACTTGTTTTCATGACACCAAATAAATCCAATATCGGCTTTCAAAAGCGACAATTACCAAAACCGAGTTGAGACTCAAAATTGTTTATATTTTCTATGTTATCAATGGTAATAGGCTGTAATGAAAATCTGTTTGGAAAACGAGAAACGATACGTAACGAGTTAAACCTGTCACCATCTTCAGTATTGGCACTTAAAATTCTTTGGTAGAAAGAATCATTAAGAAATATGTCATTCTTTGTGAACCTACCTATATATTCCTTTTTTTTAATAATATTACTTGTGTATTACTTTAAGTAAACTTATTGTGGAATTTGCCTTTTATCCCTCTTCCCTTTTTATAAATAACTGTTTATACATTTTTTAATCTGCAAAATTAGCATACATTCTATAAGAATTTTTGTAAAGTATTCAGATATGTTGAGAACCATTAAAAGCTAACCTTACTAATTTTTTTCAATGTTTTATTATATTTATTAATTCCTGATTTTCGTCTTTTAAGCAACAATTTTTCTTTCCATAATATTATTTCTTTTAAATTTTTATTTCAACTCTGTTTGAAATAAAATTGCTTGTTAGGTCGCAAACGCTTAAATGCAAATAATATAATAGCAGATGTTAATGCAGGTAGTTTTTGTACGATGAAGGGGTTTTTCCCCACCGGCAGCAATATAGAGCAATTTGGTTAATTTTAAATTGTTATCTATATTGCCACTGCAGATTTATTTGGGCAGTGATTTGACAAAACGAGTATGTATGTAGAATTTGCGATGCAATGGGTCGGTTTAAGAAAAAATGTGAACAAATATAATACAAAATTTAAATGAGAAGTTAAGCGAAAAACATTAAATGCATACAATTAATTAAAATTAATTAGAGAATGGAATATATGATATACGGTGACCTACCAACTTATTATTATCTATTTAAATTTAAATTATCATTTTGAAATTTGCAACTGATTCAAATTGTACTATAAATATATCAAAAGGGATGGATGCTGGTCTTGTTATTAAATTGTGAACACTTGGTTTTGAAACATTAATAATAAGACAGCAGTATGAGGACTTGAAAACATATGAATGTTGAAATCTCGTACAAAACTTTCTCTAATTCATTTGGGAAATCAGAAATATAACATTTCTGCGAACGATAAATCGAAAATAACTCTCAATTTTTAAGTTGTTCGGAGTAACTTTTATAAATATCGATCGAGTAATTCTCATTAATGTATTACCCTTTTGAAGGGTAAGTGAGATTGTAAATTTGGGTAGCAATTTTATCAAACCAAGTTTCTTGTAAAGCATCAATATCACGTCTCAGGAAATCTGGAAAGTAATGGTTTAAATGTATAAATTTCTCAATAGATGAAGCACTTCTTATGTTGTAGCCCCATTAAAAAAACTTATATTTAATGCACCTATATAGTGATTAAAATTACAAACCTCTTCAAACTATTGATTTTTATAATATTAAAAATAAAACAAACTATAACAAGCAATACAAAGTTGAAATCTTAAACGTTATCTTCTCTCGTACGGCTTATATCCACCAACTCAAGTTCATTGCTTTGAATTTAGAATCTCATTCCACGATGTTTATTTGTTGCTGCAGCATAAAGCATCTCATCAATTTTATCTTCACTTTTTATAAAAACCGGTTTGTCAACTCATTCTTTTTGTAAAATATTGTGCCATTTCTGACATAAATTTGTTGATAACCAATAGTTCTTAAAGATTTTGCTTAATTCCAAAGGAAGAAAATATCCTCACGAAGAAAAACACGTACATATACATCTTTGTTGCATAGCTATTATTTAATTTAAACAAAAGATTATTTTTATTTACTTTTGATGAACACTTTACAACAACTATTTAACATCAATTGTTTATTCTTTTCTTATTATTTATCATAAAATATCCTCAACAGCACGATGATTATTGAGTACTTGAACGGGCGATTTAAGAGTTAAAATTTCAGCTCTCAAACTTTTGCTTTCTCTTTCTAAATCTCTTATCTTTTTTTATTCTCAGCTACCTTTTTGAAAGCCTCATCAAATTTCTTCTTTAATTACAGTTCGCACGTGAAACAATTCATCACAATTTTATTAATGTTTCAGCGACTTTATATTGGTACATTAAGTTTAAGTTCTTTGAGCCATTGTTTTTTTATTTTTGAGATTTAAATTGTTAATTAAAGAATTGAGATTTTTTTATTTGTTTTAACAAATGTTTTTTTAGAGGTCGATTTTTACAAGCTTTCTTGATTTTCAACATAGATTAACTTCTCGTAGACTTATACCGTTATCAAATTTTTTCATTGGTCCCTTTTTGGTGGTATAATGAAATCTAGATCTGTAAGGAAATTATACAAAGACGTTAGACAAGAGACTACTCAAAACGAATTTTTATAAGTTCTTTAAGCTGGATTTACATATATAGTTTTACTAAGTTTTAATTCGAGTAAACGTATGTGGTCGAAAGCAAGTCAAATGTGTTGCTAATTTTATAAATCAGCAAAGAAACATAAATACAAGAATTACTATTTTAAATTTACCTTTTTTAAATTAGTTTTGATAAATTTGCTAACATTTTAATACATTTAAATCTATTAGCACTCTTAACATTTTTTATACAATAGATTTTATTACAAGTATAAATATATTCAACCGACGTACTTTACGTTTTTTTATATGATTTTAACTTGTACTAGTGTACTATTTCAATTTTAAATACATTTACTTTTTCTTCTATTAAATGATGACATTCACGATGAAAGTTTTATTTCAAATGTCACCAAATTGACTAACTTGTAGAACCCCAAATAGCCATTTACTTGTGACAAAGCTGACACCATATATGCAGTTTACAAAGCAAGTGAATTTACATATATTCAAATTTCAAGGTAGTATCAGAAGTTGGAAGTGAAAATTAACACTTCTATATTTGCTGCACATGCTTACTTTGGGTATGATATTTTTTCTCAACAACATGCCATGCTAGATTGAAGCTACTTTCAGTATCTTCAGTGATTACCAGTACTTGTCAACTTCAAATACAAATATATTTGCACTTTTTTCACAGATTTATATTGATATAACAATTTTCCGAACATTTAATGGTATAAAAAACCATTCCCTATAGTTAACAGAAAATGTTGGCAGATTAATTTTCTAAAGTCTGGGTCTGGCAACAGCGGCGTTTGATATCTGTGAAAAATTAGTCAGTAATTTTAGTCTTCACAGAATTTTAATGTAAAAACTATCACTAGTTAAATCTGGCATATATTTTTCTGCAACAGAATTACATCTGAAGACCTCTAACACTATATTCTAACCGTGTTTAAACAACTGATAATTGGATTCCACTTTTCCAAAATCGTTTCAACATATTCTACAGATATTTTATTTCTAGCTTTTTCTCAAAACGATTTACTCATATTATAAAGTGTATTAGTAGTTCCCTCATTGTGCTAAGTTTTTTCTTTATGTTGGGGTTAGCCGCAGCACGTTTTTATTCAAGTAAGCACTGTTTAAGGTGCTCCGCGAGAATAAATCTGTTTGGATGACAAAAGTATTTTAGCTTTTATTTACTAAGTTTACAATTATTTACACTAAATTCTAAGCCTAAAGTTTACACATATGATCGATATAATTTAGTGTCTTATTCGTGACCTACATACATTTTCATTCATGTTAATTTTGATTTCGGTTCCGAAGTATTTCAGAGGGTTAGGGTTTAGACATTGTGTGTCAGCAATTGCATTGTGCCAATAATTTTTATTGCAAACATATTTGAAAGAATGAACCAACTAATGTTAATCCTATGTATATTTCTCAAGTCCAGTCAGTGGATCGTAGTACCAACTCCACTGGAGTGAACCACGCCCCATGTGCCTTACCAGGCACACACATGTGGCAAGTTCTTGTAAAATATGGTCAGGCTATCTAATCCCTTCTGCCAGTAATTCCTTAGACAGTTAAAGAAAGACCAAGCTACCGTGTTGATAGCCCGAAATCCTAATGGAACATCAGTTCTTAACCAACTCGCATGTAAATATAGGCAAAATTAAGGATATTGCTTGCGAGAGGGTTTGGATAGAGTTCAAGCTTATTGGACTTAAGTTTGGTGAGGAATTAATCGATTGGTGATGGGCAACTAAGTTTCTTTACGAAGAGTGAATGTACCATAAGCGCATTTTTGTTTATTAACTTCATTTTCCATCTCTAGTCTGTAAATATGGTACTGTAAGCAACTGCGGTATGAATTTTAAAGTCTGTTTTCATATTAGACACATACATCAGATATAAGGTGGGTCCCATTTGGCTGCCTTGGCGAAATCCAGCTTCGATTAGCTGGGTTATTAGATGGTAAATTTGCGACCATATCTAGAGCTTTCTAAAAGCAAACATTGCTGAAAGTTTGAGAAAAATTAACTTGATCTTTTTGTCTTCAAACGCCTTTCTTATAACATTTTATTAATCTGTGTGTTTGTTCTACGGTGTTATGTTTTATTCTACATTATTCAGGATTGGAAAGAGTTGAAATTATTGGCAGTGGACATATCATAATCAATATATGGAACTTTCTTAAGACTTAAATTACCAATTGCATTTTCAACATCTCGAATAGTAAGTCTTACAGACTTAAGAGGAAATGAAATTTCTTCTAAAAAAGAAGAAATGGCTGCAACTCTGGTGTATTAGCAGATGTGTTCATGGTAAAAAAAAATTTTCTAGTGATTGACAAATAAAATAGCCTTTTCCAAGTCGTTTCTAGCTCAATAAACATTCGGTTGTCTCAAAGAAGGCCTTTTAAATCTCCATTCGTCATTCATGAAAAATAATCGGACTGAAGAATACCTTCAAGATTTTCCATATGTGTTTTAATTCTTTATATTTAAAGCAAATTTCTTAGCTGGTTTGCACATTCCCGCTACCTCGTTTAACATTTTTTTCAGAAAGAAGTTGTTCCACTTCTGCATAATGCGTATTATTTACATTTCTGTTTTACGAGTATATGATTACAAGTAAAAGCGCTCCACCACATATCACATTTCTTCTTTGTTTCCAACGAGTCCAATTGTTTGATGCATAGTCAATTATCAGCATGATGTTTTTAGAAACATGAATTTATTTTTTTTTTGACATATAGCATTCTAATTCATCCTTATAATACCATCATAAGTTTTCGTAACTTCAAGGGAGCCAGTCAAAATATGATGGAAGAAGAAATTTACGGGATAGATTGGAGTCAAATATACTTTTATTCAGTAGTAGGCGAGCAGATTTTGAACTGCTAAAACAAACGTATTATATGAAAACTACTGATTGCCCGGAAAAGACAACGAAAGCAAGTAGAAAAGCGAAGTCATCATATTATGCTGACTATTTGTTTTGCAATAGATTTCATGATGACAAATCAGCAAGTACATTTTTTACCTTGATTGTGCTACCGATTTTGATGTTTTGAGAAGCTGTCTTTCCATCAAATCAATGGCTACAAGAACCATATATCTTCCAACATGTTGCCATTTATAACACATATATTTAACTCTGTAATCACAACGAACACTTATCCAAACATTTTAAAACAGGCTAGAGGCCATTCTATTCCAATGTCATCCACAGATTATCGACCAATTGCTTTACTGCTCTATTTGAAAAACATAAACAAATAACAGAATATTTCGGTTATCTTATCAAGAACTCCAAACAAGGAAATAATCTGGAAAACATTATAATGGTCACATGGTTCTGATGGCCTTAACAGACCATTATTTGACACGGTTGACTATGCTACATTCCTAGCTAAAAAATACGCATTTCTCTGCTAGTAGTGGTCAGTTAATGAAAACAGGCAGTTTACCCACGGCTGTGAAATTTTCGCTGCATAACGCTTTCGCACGTTGCACTCAATAAAATGCAAAATATTTTTTGGCCTTAAGTCTTGTACGAATCACCATCATTTAAGCTTCTACACAAGGCAAATTTTGGAGGCCAGCTTGAGTGCTTAACGAGAATAAGAGCTTTGATATTCCTACACAAAATAGTAATTTGCGGTGAACTGTACCAACAACTCAGTTTCAGTCGTTTTGGTAGAAACAAAGCGATAAAACCATTAAGATGTAAGCATTTAGGCGTGTCGTGAATAACGAGAGTTTGTTCCACTGAAGTTTTCATTTCTTTTCACGTGTAAATTTGTATCGGAAACTTCTCGTGAAGTTTTTGTTCCCTGCTGTTAAAAATAGGAAAAATATCATTGCTTTCTGAATGGCAAAACACATAAAAAGTTTGAAAATTAAAGAAATAAACAGAATATAAACTGCAATAAGAGAATTTTTTAAGTTAAATATTATAGCTGACGCTGAAGAAAATGATTTTTATTTTGCTGAAAGTGATAATCCAACATTTTATTAATAACGTATGTAACATAAAGTAGCACACATACCTAAGTAAAAATAACTAATATTGCTCACAGTTCTAATTCACTTTTTGTTAACTAGTTCCTTATTAACTATAAAAAAAAACTATGTTGAAAATAACAATAATAGTGCTTTTACAAACAGGGCCAATTCAATAGCTGCTTATTTCGCCAGTAAAAATCAAGTAAGAAAATCAGAAGAAAAAACTAACATAAAGCGGGGAAAAACTCATTCCCGAATTTAGGCTATTGCCCACGATTGAATAATCAGAAAATAGGGGAAAAATCCAAGGGAAAAGTTATATACGATTGCAATTAATTACTTTTTTAGGGAAAAATGATTTATGATAGGGGCGATTAATTTCAAATTAGATTTTGGAATAATATTCCATCAGACATTCCATCAGAGCATAAGCAACGTCTTACTTTTTAAACGTCAAATTGTGCAAAACTTTTCTTAACAGCAATTCAACGACAATAATTTATTCAAGATGTTTTATGTTTGACATATGTATGTCCTAATGCTTAGCAACCAAATATATTTGAATTACTTCTTGTGAAAATGATTTAAAACCACAAAAAAGGTGTTCTGTGTACAAAACATTTTAAACTTTTGTGTTTTGAAACGATCTGAAATCACCTTCTTAATTTTGAAAAGATTTTTATATTTAATAATAACATTAACTGAATAAATTTATTTGTTTTTCATTTATTTCAAGAGTAAAACTGATGATTTTATACCAAAAAATTGGTAAAAATATTGCAAACACTTTCTTTTGTAACCAATGTTGTTATTTACTTTTGTGATTTGCATATTCTTCTTATTTGTCAGCTGTTTTTGTTCTTCGGAAATATATCGATGCTTGCAAAATAGTGCTGTCAACTAGAAATATGTTTTATTTATTTAAAAAAATTAACTATTTAAAATAGTAATAAATAATTTTCGTTAAGTCGTATTGGAAGTTGTTATTCAAATTGTTCGCCTGATCTGCTAAATAATAACTCATAAAGTAATAGCAAATGGCAACAACAAAATTTTACTACCTGTGGCAACTTCTTGTTTGGTTGGTTAATTTTATAGTTTTAAAAAAATTTGTAATCATGTAAGTACTTTCAATGAAACTTTAAAAGAATGAATATGTATGTATATTTAAATATTTTGATCAGGGGACAGCAGAAAAATAGCGCTCAAGTTGAAATTTTTATAAAATTTATGGAGCAGCATAAGGATTTGACAAGAGTATACATACATTTAAACTTAATATGTTTGTTACCTTACATTGTTTCATTTACAAACATATATCCAATGGATTTGATGTCTCGCATATATTTCTTTTTAATGCGTTCATTTCTTATTTGTTTTCTCAACAATCGACAACAACAAAGCTCCAAGCATTTTGATATTTTTAATTTAATTTGAAATAATGAAAATTTATTTTATTAAAAATAACAATATTCACTTATATTTTGTTAAAAATAACAATTATTTTTCAATTCATATAAAAATGCCGCCACTTATAAACAAAAGTCAGCTGTTTTCTTCTGTTTTCGTAAATCAACAAACCACATAGAAAAGTAAAAACTATTGTGATTTGCAGAACACCACGAAATCACAAAGTAATTTAAAATTTTGTGATTTGCAGAATAGACGTGAAAATTATTAGTAATAAAAAATATGAAATAAATTTATAGGAATAAGCTTCCAACGTCACTCGTGTATGCACAAATATTCTTACTTGCTGTTATACAAATTTTTGTTGTTTAATTCTCATAAGTTTAGAAGTTTTTTTTTCAGAAAAAGAAATAAGATCTCGTTATTTATGGAAAAGATTTTTTGACTAGAACAAATCTGCAAATTCTTTCACAGTCTCTTCGCAATTGGTATTATACGAGTAACTGTCCCAAAACGCCAATAGTTACAACTTTAGCTGCAGGGATAATACCACATTCCATTGTATTTGTTAAGATAATGCTTTATCCAAATTGACGGAAAAAAGAGTGTAGTATTTTTACTTATGCTAAAGCCTAATACATACATACGAGATGAAAGGTTCCAAAAATAATTTAAAAAAAAGATTAAGGATGGAGTAATACGCAAACAAATCTAATGAGGGCTACTTTCATCCATACTGCAGGGAAATTTTTTACAACTCGAAAACCAATCATATCTGAAATCTTTCGCTGGTCAGTCGGCCAATAAGAATGATGTCGGTTTGATATTACATCTAAAACCATTTTAGAAATAGGGTCTAAAAGCACACCCGTTCCCTACGGCTGTTTTTGGTTCTCTATAGCTAGGTCAGGTGACGTTATGATCCTAATTTCTCAAACTAAGCGCAGTAAATCATACGTGTTGAACCAAAGTCTACTACTTCTCAACGTGGTAGCATACGATAGTACACCTTTACATAGAATCGTGTTTTAAGCAGCTCTTATTTGTAACTATCGACATGAATATGTCACAAGTTTCGACACCTATTTTACGTACATTCAAATGATTCTAATTCTTATTACAAATATAAAACTAAAAGATTTTCTAGTCAAGCTTTCTTTACAAATTTTGTTGTACCTCTGGCTTGTATTTAGTAAAACTATGGATTGCAACTTGTTGCCTCCACGTTGTACAAAAATGATTAATTATAAGTTATTTTCCAGTGTGTGGTCATAACAGTATATGTAACAAATGTAGCTGTCGAGGAAAGAAGTTCCTCTATAAATAAAGAGTAAACAAGAAAAATATTGTATAATATATAAAAAAATAAAAAGCTTAATAACTCAGCCAGGTTCCAACGGAGTTTTAAACACAAGCCCCATTTTACCCGCAATCAATTACATAATAAAATATTGTGTATAAGCATTTCCACAAAATGCATTTGCAAAAAAGTGTACTTATGAAAACATTCTTTACATACGTCTGAAATTTCAACTTAAATTTTAATTTTTCTCCAAACATTAATTCATAAATTTAAATTGCCGAACACGCAAATCATTTCCTACTTCTTTGCGTCTCACAAATAAACTAAACATGCTAAAAAAAAAGAGGAACTGTGAACTGTGGAACGAACGTACGAACATAAAAAACGATAATAATCGAATGTACATTGGTAGCCAAGAAATTTTAAAATTTTATTGCTTGAAAGCTCAAAATCTCTTTCTAAATTCGAAAATAAATTTAAAATCGGTTAAAATTCAATGAGAGGCTAATAAGTATTTTTGTGGCGGCCAATTTCAAGGGCTTACCCAAGTCTCCTTTTAGTTGAGTATTACGCTGTATTCAGGGTAAGCCAAAGCAAACAAAATTTAATTACCGCCAATTTCTTTACAAATAAACAATTTTCATGCCCATTATAAAAGTTTTCTCTGAGGTCTTCTAACAATATGAATATCTATAAAACGGAATGTATGTTTGTTTGTATCTTATATGGAGACCAAAACGCTGCACCGATCTTCCCGAGTTATATGCTACCTTTTTTATCAACTACGGGCAGTTTTATGCACATTTTTTCAAATTGTGTTACTCCTTCCATATATGAAAAAGGCCCACCAATTTGTTTTGAAAAGAAATGGGGAAGAGTGTTGCAAATTGTCCGCTTAAATAATTGATTAAAAAATAACTTCAATTGCACACCAATTTTAAAATTCTTTTTGCATTTGTAAGAGGTCAGCTGAAACCTTTTAAGAATAAAGGGGGTGGTATGTAGCAAAGTACACCGAGTTGAACTAGTATTTTTATAGTTTATAATTTTACTTGCTAATTTTAACTTCTTAAAGAATTAATAATGAATAGATAAACCTTACTTCTTAATCTGAGATGAGAATAATTTTTGTATTCTTTAAATTGGCGACCATTGACAACTTTGTTCAAAACATTTAAATGATGAGCCAAAATATTGAGTAAGCACTAGCATTTAATATCAAAAGAAAAAGACATTACAGGTTATGAATTTAGATGATGACATAATATACATATCTATGTATGTATTCAAAGGACTCAATTGATTGTCCATTTAAATAGTTATTGTTATCCAATTTTATGCTTGACTTTATTTATTTATTGCAGATAATTCTTACACTTATTGTTATTACTTATTTTCTTTCAAGAAACATGATGTCTGCGCCTCGGGATGTAATTGTCAATGTCTTAAGGAAACAGCTTTATTACTGGAGAGTACAAAGTAAATTTTTATATATATATATTTTATATATATACACACACACACACATACACACACACACGCATATATATATATATATATATATATATATATATATATATATATATATGTATATATATATATATGTATATATATATATATATGTATATATATATACATATGTATACATACATACATATGTATACATACATACATATGTATACATACATACATATATATGCACATAAATTACCACGCCCTAATATATATGTATATAAATATATATATAGATATACATATATATATATATATATATATATATATATATATATATATATATATATACTCTCATTTTAATCTTGTAGTTGCGAACCAATACTTTTTGAAATGCATTATAGTTTCATAAATGCTTTTGTATATCTGAAAAATAATAAATTGATTATGGAAATTCATAACGATTAAGTAAAATAGTTATAATTTATGAAAATAAAGTAAATGATTTTAATAAAAAGGTAGAAAGGAGTACAAAATTTACAAGTCAAACTTTGAAACGTATTTTTTGAGTTAAAAAATCACTGCAAATTACAATTAAAATAATATAAAATTTTTAGCAAATTTTAAGTTAAACAATTATGAAGTTTTAATTTTTCATCATCTTATATAAAATGGTTTTAGAAAGTCGAACAAAAATATTGTGCATTAGAATTGATCTTTATATGCTTGCACTGCTTTCATTAACATGCGAACGTTGCTGCATTGAGGACTCTTGGGATAATTTATAAGAAACATTTGACAACTTCGGAAAAGTTCTTGCAATACTTTCGGAGCATGTTCTCTGGTGATCGGATCCATCGGGTTGATCGCCAATAATGCTTCAGCTAAATAGCTGTAAAAGAATTATAAATTATATAAGTAACTATAAACTTGAAAAAGTCACTTTGGAGCTTGTACTTACTTTTGTTTAAGCTCATTATGATCGCTCATGTCGGCTGAGATTTGCTGTATTAAAGAAAGTAGTACTTTTTGTTCCAAACAGCAATCTGGTGTAAATACAGCATTGTGATCGGCACTTTTTAAAGTGAATTCCACTAAACTCAAGTCGTTTGCCAACAATGCCTGATGAAATGCTTTATTTGTTTGTCCCTGCAATAAATGATGTCTAATTGTACCTTTTAAGCCATACATAGGAGCCGGAGTATTTGCCTGTGAACGTAGAGCTGCAACTTGATTTTCAAATGACTTTCGAATCTAAAAATATTAAAAATGTAGTTACAACTGTAGTACATTCATAGATTTCAGTTTTACCTCCGTCCTTATAGATTCTTGAATTTGTCTGGAAAGTAAAAGCTCTAAACCGTTGATGTCTTTGCGTGTTTCGAGCATTATATCCTGTATACCATTACGATGTTTGGCTAAAGTTGAATCTAAATGTTGACGAAAACCTGAGAACTTGCTTGAAATTTCTTCTGTAGAATCTCGCACTGGTTGAAGTTGTTGCAAATAGTGATCAAACTGTTCCATAACTACAAAAAGAAAATATAGTGTCCAGTAATTCTGCATAAAATCTAGAATACTTACATTCTTTTATTCCTATAGAAAAAGCTTCGTGTAATTGTTTAAACATATTTTGAGAGGATTTCTCATAGGCCGGGATTAAAGTGCTGGACATGGATTCTATAAAAGCAGCCTGCAAGCTACCCTGTACACCAACTAACACCGATTTACCGAAAGTATCGATAATAGCCTGAAATTGTGTACATATTAGTTTTTGTAAATTGTATATATTTTCAAAACATACTTTGCTCTTGCAAACCTGCAAAATATTCTCTTTAATCATTATATCGAAGGTGGACAATTTTTGCCCCATATTTAATTGTATTTGCTGCTGCATGGTATCAAGTTTGGCAGCTAAAATTGGCACAAATTGACGCTGTATTTCTATAGTCATTACTTTTGAAACCATTTCACCAACTTGGCTCAATACATATTGGTTCATTATTTGCATTATACTGTCACGCAATTCTCGATTTTGTATATCTCTTCAAGTTTAAAAAATGTGACATTATTTAAAAAAAATATATATAGCTAATATAGTTTTCAACTTACTTTCCGGCCAAAAAAGAAGACAATTTTCGATTATGCTCAGTATCGTAACGTATTAAAAACTTCTCCATTAATTTTGAAAGCTGCATCTCAAGTTTATATCCAACTTCAGTTATATTCTTTTGCTTATAACTTTCATTTAATTTCTTCAATTCCGATACTTCAGTTTGTAAGTTATTTATTTGCGTAGACTGAATTTTAATCAAATCTGAAATGTTTAAACAAAGTGACAACATCAATGGAGTTTGTCACCATTTATGAAAAAGTGACCACTTAAAAAACCGGAGCTTATTATATCAAACTCTGAATTTAATCGGATAAAACAACTCTATTAGTATATAAGCAGCTTTGAACTCCTTTAAAAATTAATTATATTTCTTATTGGCACATTTATTATTCATTGAATTTCCGCCATATCTGTATATACAATATTTAAAATAGAATGCAAGCTACGATATTTCTTATAAAAAATCAGGCAATGCTGACTACTATAAGCATAAATGTAAAAAAAAGGTACAAACTTATTATATATTCAATTCATGAGTATACTGAATTTAAAAAAGCTAAAACAAGTATTTCTTCGTTTATTTAGTGCTAAGCTACTTTAATTCAATAATTGATAGCATATTCATATGTATGTATGTACTTTACTTTTTATAACAGCAGGAAATCTGCGATACACAAAATCGAAGAAATTTTTTTTTAATACTATCATAAATGAAAACAACAAATATGTACTCTCTTATTAAATGATTTTAATAAAATTGAATAAGACAAAAGTGATGCAATCTTTTATTTAGTTCAACATAAAAAATATTACGTTTTCCATTATGCTTTAATCAAAAAATCTATCCACTTTATCAGTATTTGCAATTGGTTCAACATAACGAGTGAAAAAAGTGCTACTTGGGAAGACTAAGCAATAATATCTGCAATATCCAGGTTTAAGCCGGGTTTTTATTGGTCTAATTACTGTAAATATTTTCATATATGAAAGAAATATTAATATTAAATACTATAAACAAGTATAAGCCTTATTTTATATTATGTTGTTTTTGTTGTAATTCTTTTTCAATTAAAAATGTTTATTGTTCAGTGTTTTTATTACGTCTAAAAAAACGATTTACATATTTATGAAAAACTCAAAAGCAAAAAGCACAAATATCTCACAAAATATATGGATAGATTAATAACTGTATGATAATTCAAACCTTTAACAGTTTTTACAATGTGAAAAATGTGCGCTTTTTTATTTGTACTTATTCTCATTTTCCTTTTTCTGCTAAAATTCACTCTTAATAAAACTTTTGAATAATAATAAAGAACATGCAAAACTTTTTATAAATTTTGTTATATAAGACCACAGGCGCTATGCCTAATGTATAATTTTAATTTGAGGTAAAGAAAAAATATTAATACAGCAAACACACAGAGACCTCCACCAAAAATTTAGTTTAACTTAAAGAGTGGAAACTTTAATTCACGGCGTCACATATATGATGTAATAATTCGTAATAATAAATTTGAAATCTTATTTCAGAACGTTTTTTACTCTCCTGAGTTGCAGGCTACGTTTAAATAAACTGAACAAAACTGTTGAGTGCGAAGAATCAACATGTCCGTCGCTAAAGCAAGTTGGACAGAGACAGTGTGTGCTGATACGAATATTTATTGGTATAAAGGATACTTTCATCTAATTTATGAAAGACTCTGATGTGTCAAATAAAATTATAGTAAGGGGAATGAATGGGAAGCAATAAAATTGATAAAGCAAACTGTAAGATATGTAAAGCATATATGTGACCCTATATAAAAAACCCCACCAAGTGTGTCAAACAAGTTTTTGAGTAAAACCCAATTTAAGTTTCCTCCTCTGTGTTGCATTTGCATACTGTGAGTAAATAAGTACTAATATCTTGTGATAGTTAAAAAAAAAAATCTTTTGCATGTAAATATCGTATATTCTTTTGAGATCGAAATTATTAGTTAATAATTTAATGCGTGAAATGTGTGAAAAAAATGTTCACACTAAAGCTGAAAGCACATACCACGCGCTACAAGCGTCACGCTTTCTACGCCTTTCAAATTTATACACTTTCTTTCAAATTACATGCCGCGCTTTTCGCGTCAAAATAATAATCAGCTGTTCTCAAGTTAAAAAGAAATATTAAACACTAAAACCTATCAAATTGAGTTTTTTGGAAATAATTATGATTTGTTCTTAAAAACTACATATCTTACTTGTAAAACAAAAATTATTTTCCTTTTCCTGCGACGCGTTCAAAAGTAGGAAGTAAACCTAGTTTTGGTGTTCTATGCTTTGACCTGTGCAACTTGTTACATATAATTACACCGCTTCTACTTTTTTGACAGACGATTAAAACGCAATAACGCATATAACGCAGGATATGGACTCTCAGCTTAAGTGGATTTATACTGTTGTATAAAAATGCATTTTTACATTACTTTCCAATGTTTTTGATTGATTGATTTTGCGAATGGTTTGATATGAAAATTTAAGGTTTTTTTTTAAATCCAAAACCATGAATTCAATGAGCTTTTCTTAAACAGGGTCACATATGTTAACATTTCCAAATAGGGCATAAGAACTTTATTCACGTTCACATAAAGTAGTACAGGGTGTTTTTTTTAGAGGTATAGAACTTCGAATTGAAATAAAACACAAGAAAATCGTTTTAATGTCCATCAATTTGGCTTTATTGGAAGGATAATTTTATGCCATTAATGTTTAAATATGATTTCGGGCATGTGGCCGCCGCGGCTGGCTCGAATAAAGCCAATTCTACAGGTCCAATTTTCAACCACTTTTTCGAGCATATGGGGCCGTATGTTGGCAATAACGCCACGAATGTTGGCTTCCAAGTCCCCTAACGTTTCTGGTTTGTTGGCGTAGACGAGCGACTTCACATATCCCCAAAGAAAATAATCCAATGGTGTCAAATCACACGATCTTGATGGCCAATTGACAGGTCCATTCCGCGAAATTATGCACTCATCGAATGTTTCCTTCAATAAATCGATTGCGACGTGCGCTGTGTGGCATGTAGCGCCGTCTTGTTGGAACCACAACTCATCCACATTCATGCCATCCAATTCGGGAACAAAATAGTCGGTTATCATGACTCTATACCGGTCTCCATTAACGGTAACTGACTCTCCAGCATTATTTCGGAAGAAGTATGGCCCAATGACTCCACCAGCCCAGTCTTCGGTGCGCACTGTTCGACGTCTCTGCGGATGCGTATTATCACATAGAGTAAACGTAGTGCGAAAACGATCCATGGTTAACCGAATTAATTGCTCTGATGGACGATTATGTCGACCATAAAATGGACGGAGCTTGCGGTAAACTTCGCGAACTGAACCATTATTTTCGAAATAAATTTGCACGATTTGCAAGCGTTGTTCTTTTGTCAACCTGTTCATGATGAAATGGCAAACCAAACTAAATATTAATCACTTGACAGCTGACAAAATGGCCGCCAGTTAAAAAAGTGATGCCAACTTAAAGTTCTATACCTCAATAAAAAACACCCAATATATGATTTAAATAAAGTAAAAAGGAATGAAATAATAAATTTGATGGTGCTCTACGTAAGATAGATTTTACTTTTCGTCAAAATTAACCTTATTTTTATAAGGTGATGAAAAATGTTAATTTAATTTCGATAGCAATTTATGTTATTGGGTGTCGTGACAAAAAATTAATTCTTCATGCTAAAAAGCATTTTGAAAAATTTTGCATTTAGCTACCAATAGTTCTATATCATCATTAATGGTTGGCCATTATAAAAGTTCCGTTGCTCTCTTTTTAGAATTTTCAATTCCCAAATGGGACTTATGAAGGTTTTGCAGGACTGATTTTCGAAAGAATAGAAAGATAAAGAGCCTGTCATCAAATTGTACAAGATAATCCCCAACGAAGATCTATCGTTAGGCCATCTGTTTGGAATTTTTGATCCGAGCAAGTGGGTTTGTACAAATTATTCGTAATTATTTTGTTACATTATATTTAATAACCGAAACCCTTGCTTTGAGTTTGCTGCTTACTGATCTGCATAATCGCTGCTTACAGAACTGAATACATACATACGCCTGCGCTGCATTAAGTTGTAGTGTTCTACTTTTAAGTGTTTTTTATATGAAAAACAATAACAGTGGTATTCATGAAGAATCCTTACTAAACATATCAAGCACAAACTAGTTACTAAACAGTTTCGGTTTAGTAAGCGTTTAGTAAAAAAGCGTATTCATAAACAGTTTAGTAACTAATAAATACTTCATCGAGTTTTTAGACAAAAGAGTGGCATCACCTAAATTTTCATTTGTTATTCAACTTTTAATGCTGTATTTATGCCGATTACCAATTTCTAAATTAACCATGTCTATCATATTACCTTATGTTATTTTGCTTGTATTAAGAAAAAATATATATTTAACAAACAGTTAATACTAAATAAATATGTTTACTTCTTTTAGAATAGCACAGAAATGAATAATGTTAACGTTAAATTCACATTTTTTACCGAGTGAAGTAAAAGTATTTGAATAAAAAGTTATGTTTTGTTTGTTTACATATCACTAGGATATTTCTCTTAATTTTTTTAGATTTGTATTGCAAAATTAAATAAAGATAAATTATTCGGTAGAGAAAATGGAGCGTACTTCCTTTTATACGTTTTTGCTTTGCGTTTTTTGGCAAATATTTCTTATATCTTCTTTTTAATAAGAATCAAAATTATAAAAGTTTTTTTTTAATAAATTTTGATGTACTTGCCCGTTCTTTTTATTAAATTTAATGCTTCCATTTTTGCATATTTCCTATAAAATTTTAAAAACTTGAAAATACACAATGTAAACACAGAAAAGTGTAAAAATTCTCCGATAATAAGAGCTTAATTGATGGTCGAGGCAATATTAAAATTTGTACGGCTTAATAACCGCTTACTAAACGTTTAGTAAGCTAATAATCGTTTATGAATACAGTTTTTCCAAATTAAGACTAGTAGCTGCTTGTAAGCATGTATTAAGTTTTTATGAATACCACTGTAAGATGTTACTTATGTATTTTTGTAAATCTGCATGTATGATATATTAAATTCTTGAATTCTTAACTCCTTAACATTCTATAAGCTTTACCGATTGTTATAATTTTGTCAACCTTTTATATTTTTTGAACAGTAAAGTCAGTACAGAGCTGAAAGTGGAAAAATAACATTGAATTCAACAGAAATAATGGGTTTTCCAATAGGGATGATATGATTTTGAAATGACGTTTCGGCCATTTGTAATATGTCATGATCTGTCATTTGTTTTTCATTTTATTCAGTAGTGTTTACAATTTCATCATGGAGAGATATACGCAAGAAAAACGTATACAAATTATTCAGTTTTATTATCAAAATAATCTTTCTCCAATTGCAACTTTTCGTGCGCTTTTGTCATTTTATGGTCGTAATAATATAAGTTTTGAGATTCTTTCAAGAAATTGTGATATGGAATGGCCTCCAAGAAGTTGTGATTTAACACCATTAGAATATTGCTTATGGGGTTATTTGAAGTTATTGGTCTTTCGAAATAAACAACTCTCTTCAAGCTTTACAAGTCAATATTGAACGTGCCATTCATGACATACGACTTGATTTAGTGGAAAAAGTGCTCGAAAATTGGGTTCATCGAATTTTTTTCTGCAGAAGAAGTCGTGGAGGCCATTTGAATGACGTTTTATTTAGAATTTAATTGTATCGATTGTACTTCCCACTAAATAAAATACTTTTGAATTTTCTTAACAATAAGTGAGTTTTTTTTTTTAACGAAATCATATCACTCTTATTGGAAACCTCTTTATAAAAAACTTCAAATTAAAAAGTCTTTTTTAAAAAGGCTTTTACACAAATACCATCCTACTTCGCAGAACTTTGCAATTTTTCTAAAAGTAACTGTCCATGCTAGGCTCTTCCTCAAAATGTTTTTTTCTTTCATTAATAACATTAATTGTGTGAACTATTTCATCCAAACCCTTTATTTCAACATCAATTTGATTTTTCCTAGAATAGCTTCTGGATAACCACACACACATATATTTTCCCGGTAAATAAGTCCAAATTATATCTTTCTAATCTGAGCTTCATTCTCTGTAGTTTTCCAGATGGCATCTTACGATAATCTTTCTTGATTATCTCTACCAAGAGTTTATGATCAGTTACAATTTGTATTCTATATCCGTAAATAAAATTATGAAATTCTTGACAGACGAACACTATAGCCAACATTTCCTTTTCTATCTGAGCATGAGAGTGCCTCGATGGATGAGTTGGTAGAGTATTCGACCAAAAGTCCAAAGGTCGTATGTTCGATTCCTACCAAAGACTCTCGTGAAAACACCATAGAAAAGTTTGTTTCAACTACACACAAATATAAACAATCAATAACTTAACAATTAAAATCCATATAAGTATGTAAATAAAACACAGAACGCAATTTTGGGGATCTTGGGTTAATTGATGTTTGACTGAATTGTCGAAGGTATATAGACTGGGCACTGAACAGTCACAGTTTATATTCTCCAAACATTTATTGTGAACAGGTAGCCATTAAAATTTGCAATAAATTTCTGATGATGTCGAAAGGATACGGTACGTATTGCCTTAAGTACTTTATGAAACCCAACAGCTTCTGAATATCTTTTCTACATTTCTTCCTAATTTTCAATACCTTTCCATCTATCCCACATTACTCTCTATGCATTTTCATTACTACTTGTACAGTTTCATTATGTTCCTGTTCATTGCTGCTATTAGAACATTATCAATATATAAAGGGTGGTTAAATTGTATGGGCCGATGTTGAATGTGAACCACACCTAAACGCCAAGTTTTTTTCCGAATTTTATTTGACATTTCTCTATTTCAGACTTACTCAATTTGAACCATGGAGAGATACACAATCCAACAACGTGTTAAAGTTATCCAGACTTATTATGAAAATGGGAGTTCAAATCAAAATGCATATCGTGCACTTCGTAATTTTTTTGGTCAATGTGATGAGGCACATTTTCACCTCAGTGGATTCGTCAATAAACAGAATTGCCGCATTTGGGCGAATGAGAATCCAAGAGTGATTGTCGAAAAACCAATACACCCACAAAGAGTGACTGTTTGGTGCGGTTTATGGGCTGGCGGCATCATCGGGCCGTATTTTTTCTAAAATGAGGCCGGTCAGGCAGTTACTGTGAATGGTGTTCGCTATCGTGAAATGATAACGAACTTTTTATAGCCCGAATTGGAAGATATGGATGTGGACGATATGTGGTTTCAGCAGGACGGTGCCACTTGCCACACAGCTAACGAAACAATGGTTCTTTTGCGCAACAAATTCAATGGCCGTGTTATCTCACGTAATGGCGATGTCAATTGGACGCCAAGATCATGTGATTTGACACCGTTGGACTTTTTTCTTTGGGGTTATTTGAAAGAAAAGGTGTACGTCGATAAGCCAGCAACAATTCAAGACCTAAAGGATCAGATAATTCGGCACATTAACGGCATAGAACCTCCATTATGCCTCAGCGTCATCGAAAATTTGGACCATCGGATGGAGGTGTGCCGCCGAGGTCGCGGCGCCCATTTGGCCGATATTTTGTTCCATACATAATTGAGTAATACCAATACATCATAATAAAATAAAATTACAATAATTTCCTAAATAGTTTGTTTTATTCAAAATCAACATCGGCCCTTGAAATTTAACCACCCTTTACTACAACGTTCCTGACGTCTCCGATATTTTCCTCATTGATTTTCTGAAATGCCTCCGGCGCTATATTCATATCGACTGGCAACCGTTTAAAACTGTAGCACCCAAAAAGTGTGCTAAGTGTATATAAACTCTTTGTGCATAACTTCTTTTTCATCAAATTTGTTTTAAGTCGCTCAGAAGTTGGTATTTCATACTAACTACCTTTATTTTCTAAATTGAGTTCTTTTGGATTTATGCAAATTCTTAACTCGGATTCTCAACTACGACTATATTTGAGATCCATTTAGCTGGTTTCAACACTTTTCAATAACGCTGCTCTCAATCCCGTTTTCAAAGGTTCCCTAATAGCTATAGGCATCTGAGTTGCAGGTTTGGGGCATGGAGTTGCACTTTTCTTCAATTCAGTAGCAAAATCCTTTTTGAAACAGCTAATACCCGCAAAACTTTTACCATAACCCACTTTTAGGTCCTCTAGACTAATTATTTCAACTGAATATGTGCGCTTTACGAAGTTTAACTTTATACAAGAGTCTAAGCATAGTGTTATTGCACACCATTCTATCAACATTATGAAAGACACAATTTTTTTATGTCTATTAGGAAGTCATCAAATAGTTCACCATAGACTTGGCTTTTGGTTTACAGACCTCTTCGAAAGTTTTCGTAACCGTGTCATATTTCCATCTATCTGTCTCACTGATAAAATATTCCCACCTTCACTGCTTTTTGCCCAAATCAATAGCGGTGGCAAACATATTTTGCCAAAAAACTGTCCAATTTTCTGCAATAATAATAGTAATTTTGAGCTCTTGAACTTTTTTCACAAAATCCATATTTGTGTGCTTAGTGTGTTCTACTAATATTTTTAGTATAACTTGCCTTTTGATGTTATGCAGTACTTTACTAGGCAACACACGAATTTTGAAGGACCTGTGGCAACAAAGTGAACTCCTTTTGCCAATTAAACATTATGTTATACATTACAAAACCATCACCAACATCAAAGAAATGTTTAATTATGTACTATGGGGATTATATAGCATGAATATCAATGGGTAAAAAATGATTTATAGAGTTCGTAATGATCGCAGGTTTGCCTTATCACCTTTTGTATAATTAAAACTGTAAAAATCTATGAATTGTGTACTCCTCAATTTTTTTAATCAAACGAAGATTTGATTACATTACTTAGAAAAAATAAACTAAAACAATGCTGAACCAAAAGTATCGAGGTTAAAATGGCACTATATAATTATAATATATGATATAATATATTAGCGTCATTGTTCAGCAGAAACAACATTTGAAGATGTTCTTGTGCACATTGCAAAAAGACTAACAAACCGCACCTTTGGCATTATTTCTTAGTGGACATCGACACAAATACGCGTTGCAGTAGTATAAAAAATAGATGTTTATGTAATTGTACAAAAAGCGTGTACTCATTTCAATAATTTCTTCTTCCGACTGCAAATGTCGGATGAACTTCGGATTGAAGTAAAAAACAGTGAAAAATAGGACCAGATTTATTGGGAGCCTTGTCTTCTTGGCTTAATTTCATACATATCAAACGATGCTTAATGCAATCACCAAAAAAGTGACTACAAATTAGTTATCCAAATTACTGAAGACAGACTCCCATTGTTGCAGGCGTAATTTACCCATTTGTATTTTGAAGCCAGTTTAAAAACTAAGGCGAATTTTCATTTTTCATGAACATGAAAATTTTGCCTCTCAAATATAATACCCTTGTGCCAGCGTTTTTTCCAATCCTCAAAGTAGTTCCGATATGCACTTTTGGTACGTCATTGAGCTCTCTCAGTGATTCAGTTTTTATATACTCAATAGTCGCAAAACACCATTATTTATTTTCAATTTTGGTCTACTCCCACACGCTCCATACCTAAACCTTAAAAAAAAAGTAGTTGAATAGCAAAAGCCAACCGATATGTCGACATTCTCAGCAACTTCTCTATAATTCTCCAGAACAGTTTTTTTCACTTGCTAAACATTTTCATCTGTTATTGATATGCATTCAGGGCGAGCATATCAATATGGCCGTATGGTATTGTGCTTTTCTGCTTGTAATTCCCTTTTTTACAAAAAAATTTTTTTGTTAGTTTTTTTTCGACAGGAGAAAACACGCTAAACATTTGCAATTTGTATACCTCGCACAAAAAAACTTAGTATAGTATGTTCGAGAAGAGTATACTAAAATAAAGATTGCATGTAGTCCACTAAACTAGAAAAATTACTTTATTTCTGTTTTTTCTAAGATGAGAATAAAATAAAATACAAATATGTTACCAAAACAATTTCGGTTCTGAGAATTTATTGTTTAACTATTATGAATATACTTTACTTTAGGAGATGCACTAAGATAAGATCTTAGTGTAATATAGACTCTCTTTATTTAAAGCAACTTTCAAATCACCACAATTTTTTGTTGACATAATCAAAATAATTTCAAAATTTTGATGTTTTCATTAAGACTAGCAAGCAAAAACTAGTTAACAAAAACTTAAATACAATACAATACAAATTTCGTCTATAACAATTGAAAGATCGGTGCTGAACATTTTGAAGTTGATATCGATCGACACTGCTTAAGACCATCTAAAAACTCTTCGTTGACTTACTTTCACAACTTCAAAACAAGAATCGTTGTTTGACTAATCCCTGTCGTTTGCAAAAATGCACAATTATTGAAATGGTGCTGTCTCCAATACCTTCATTGAATAACTTTAGAACTTATATAAAAACTTTAATAATAATATAAATTTCCAATAAAATCAGAAATAACGATGAGCGCAAAGAAATATTCGCCACATCAGGCGATATGATATATATGAAAATAAAGTCCCCTTGGAGAAAAGACCGATAACAAAATGAGTGCAATAACTGTCGCCGCGACTAAAAATGATAGCTGGCAATACCATATAACAAAATCTTGATATCCGCAAGGACATATGGAAGCCAACTAACCAATTACCACGAAACTAAACCAAAATGATCACATTATATTCGACGGAAGGCATTGGTCCAGCTTGTTAAACGTACGACCGATCGATTCGTGAAGCAAATATGGAAAACTTGGCGTCGAAAAGATGTACGCAACCAACAGCAACGACTTACTACTCATTTACCCCAGATGCGGGAATAAAGAATTTCTTTCCTGATTAGTTTATTACAGCACGTTTGGGTATCATAACAACAAAATCACAAAATTCGACCATAAAAGTTTGAGAAATAAGTTAAGCCATATTGCAGAGCATATTTTACTGATAAAAAACAAGAAAACCATTCTTAAAAAGGATGAAAGTTATTTGTGTTGTATTCGCTCAAAGCTAATGATTTCTTATAGAGGTATAAAATTTAAAGTTTGTCACACGTTTTTAACTGGCGTTCATTTTGTCAGCTGTAAAGTGATTTATGTTAGATTTGGCATTTCAACATGAATAGACTGACGCCTGATTAACGCTTCCAAATTGTGCAAATTTATTTTGAAACAAGATTGCCGTTGATCCCGATTGTCATAAGCGTATTTTGTTTATCGATGAAGCTCACTTTTGTTTGAAAAGATACGTCAATAAACAAAGCTGCTGCATTTGGAGTGATGATAATCCTCAAGTATATGTGGATACACCGTAACATCCAGAAAAACTGACTGTGGTTTATGGGGTGGTAGAATCATTGGTCCATACTTCTTTAAAAACGACGCTGGTCAGAGCGTTACACTTAATGGTGACCGCTATAGAGCCATGACTACTGACTTTTTCTTCCATCAATTGAACTTCCCTGATGTTCAATACCTGTGATTTCAACAAGACGGCGCAACGTGTCACAATTGATTTATTGAAGTAAATGTTTGGTAACCGCATAGTTTCACTTTTCGGTCCAGTGACCGCAAAACCGTACGATTTAACATGGCTAGACTATTGCCTTGGGGATATCTGAAGTCGGTAGTCTACACCGATAAGCCCGAAATGATTGATCACTTGGAGCACAACCGATATGATAATAGAAGTCATATTTAAATTTTACAATAATGCCAGAAGATTATCATTCGTATAAAGCAAATTGTATTCTATTTCAAAGTTCTATACCTCAATAAAACACAACTCTTAATTTTTTGGACTATGAAAATAACTAAATTTTCGACAAAACGTACGGCTTCAAAAATTATTTTTAAAGTAAAATTTGCAACCGTAGTAATCGGTTTATTTATTTTATTAAAAAATTTTGCTTTTTAATTTAAATTCGACTTAAAAAATGTTTAGGTGTTTTCATTACGTTAGTTGGCGGAGTTTTTCAAACATCCTACATTTGGGTCGTTTTTGGGAATCAATCAAAATACGTAGTATAAGGGAATTTGTATCCCCTTTACTACGTATTTTTGATTGAAGGTGATATAACTTTTAATTAAATGAAGATTTCGCCAAGTTTTAAGAAAGTATTTAATAAAAAACTTCCGATATAAAATAAAATAAATGCTAACGAATAATGTCACGCCCACAAAGGGCATAAGACTTTCCACCAAGTATCAATAGTGCTACCAATGTTTTAAGTAATATATAATAAAAAATTATTTTAACCAACCGATTTTTTAAAAATCGTGACAAACAATTTATTACTAATTTCCTAAGATTTCAAAATGTGAAAAACTAGTACTTCTGACAACCTGGAAGTACAGGGTGGCTGATGAAAGACAAAACGTAATAACTTTCTTTCTGTGTAACCAACCTGTTCAACTTTTATTTTATTTTATACATCGATCTTTAGATTTAACGAAAATGGAGAATTGGGACAATGAAACAAGAATTTGGGTAGTGCGCCGCTTTCACGCTTTAGAGTCGCTTTAGTTCCGTCCAAAGAGAATATAGGCGCACGTTTCGCGGCACTACTCCTAGATGGAGGACTATAATGAGGCTCGTGAATAATTTTGCCAAGCGTGGCACAATCGGAAGGCCTTATCATTGAGATCCCTATCGCTGCTGTAGCTGCTGCCATACAGGGCAAGGAGCTTATCTGCTCAAATGGGTGTCAGCAGACAGTCACAGCAGACAATTTTGCATCAAGATTTAAACTTATTTCCATATAAGATTCAATTAACAAGCAAACTGAACACCACCTACTTCCCGATTCACTTGGAATTTCGCGAGAAGATCATTCAAATGGCGGCAGAGGATGAAAACATCTTAAACTGCATTTTTATGTCTGACGAGGCACATTTGATCTGTTACTGTCAATGGAAACCGTTACTTAAAGATGTGGAAAGAGTTTTTTATTCTAGAACTACGCCTAAAGAAAATCCCTTTCTACTCTGTGTGGTTTCAACAAGATGGGACAACTCGTCACATAGCCACGCCTATTGACAGAATTGCGCCGAAAATTCCCCAATAAGCTGATTTGCAGAAAATCCACATTCCGTTGGCCCCCAGGTCTCCTGACCATACTGCACCTGATTTTTTGTGGGGTTATTGCAAACAGGAAGTTTACAAAAGAAAACCAACCAATTTGGATGATTTAAAGCAATCCATTCGAACGATAATTGAGGCAGTTCCCACTGCAACCCTCCAGGCAGTAATGAATAAGATGACGCACATATGTCACCGAGTGTGGAGGACATTTGAATTCAATTATTTTCAAAACTGCATGAATTACTTTAATAAAAATGTATTATTTTTCAAATGAATTAATAAAAAATAAATTACATAAACTTTACAAGAAGTTATTTGAGTTTCTTACTGTAGCAAATTCATCAGCCACACTATACTTACTTGAGAATCCAAATAATTTTTTTCCCCTAACAGATGTTTTTAGCTTATGATTATTCTTTAAGAAGCAAGCGCAGCTATCGCTGTTAAGTCATAAATAAATAAGAAAAAAATAAATTCTTTATTGTTTTCATTTAAATTGTGTAACACGGAAATGAAAAGATCTGAGTTGTGGCTAAAAAATTTTAAATTGTTCGAGTTACTTAGAAGCTTCGATGCTGAAGGTATTACACAAAGACTAAAAATTATCACGGAGGCGGAAACTAAACTTCATTCATTATATAATTTTTTGAAAAATATGCAAGCAGAAAAACAAAATCTGCTTGGTTAGATGAATTCACAACAAGTAAAGAGGTTAAACCAACATTCTTCTACAAACAAGAGGAAAACCAGCAAAATCTCTTGAAGACTGTGCACCATATACACGAAAACGGAAAATTCAGGGTACTACCGTCTCAATAACTACGCAACATTTATCGGAAGCTTTATCTATAAAGGCGGTGTCGATCGCGTTCGAACAGAATAAAAGACAGCATTCCTACGCCACTAAATTACTTTCCCCATTTTAGAAGACGCATGATTTTTGGATTGTCAAAAGCAAAATATTATTTTTAAGGAACCTCTTTAAAACGTCATAATGTTAATATATAGCTGGATATCCCCTACAGCACCCGCTTAGTGGTGAATCAAAGTATGCAGTGAGCCCCCTCTGTCCAAGGGTCTAAACCAGGACCCAGTCCTCGAGGTTCGGGGGTTGTGCGTAGGGGTAACTTCCTTACCGTGTAAAAACGCATTAGTTCAGACAGGCTAGAGATAAAAATATGGATGACCCTACTGCTGGCGACCATGAACAATAAGGATAACGATTTTCGGTTCTACACGTGGAATGTCAGGTCCATAGCCGA
Organism: Epicampocera succincta; assembly: GCA_932526305.1. Lineage (NCBI taxonomy): Eukaryota > Metazoa > Arthropoda > Insecta > Diptera > Tachinidae > Epicampocera > Epicampocera succincta. The sequence continues at coordinate 21,271,227 of OW052037.1, read as the reverse complement.
GTAGACCACGACCACAGCAGTTTGACATCGCAAAGCTACAATCGCAATCGACCGCTGCGAAATTCGCTGATCTAGTCTCCCTTAAGCTCCCAGAGAGTCCAACCCTGCAAGGCGAAACAATCGATGAGAAATGGAACCGTTGCCAAAACGCCATCACAGATACTGCCTCTGATGTGTTGGACTTTACAATGCTACCCGGTATAAACCGATGGTTTGACGACGAGTACAGGCAGGCGCACTCAGCGGAGCTAGCAGCGTATAAGGCGACGTTGGATAAAAAGGACGAGAGCAGTTCGTGAGCTCTATGAAGGTAAAAGAAGGGAAGAACACCGGCTTCTCAAAAGGAAGAAGAAAAAGCATGAGAAGCGTGCGATCGAGGAACTAGAGAGGTGTTACGGGAGGAGTAATATCCGAAAGTTTTACCAACGGGTGAAACAACTATCCAATGGATATAAGCTTCGGACAGAAGCCTGTCGTGACGAAGAGGAACAAATCGTAGTGGAGTCGCAATCGATGCCGAGAATCTGGAAAGATCATTTCTGCAGACTGTTTAACGGTGAGGAAAACACCAATTCAGTGCCAGGCAGAATATTCCACCCCACATAGTCATAATGGACGATGTAGGTAGAGAATTCCCTCTCCCCGGCCTAAATGAAGCCAAAACAGCGCGATTAAAATCGAACAAAGCTGCAGGAGCGGGCGGACGGACTGTCCGCGGAACTATTTAAGGCAGCCGGAGATGACCTGATTGGGCGCATGCACCAGCTCATCTGTAAGATATGGTCGGAGGAAAGCATGGCCGACGAGTGGAATCTCAGCATCGTTTGCCCGGTCCACAAAAAATGAGACCGCTTCACAAGATCTTCTCCGCCGTTTTGTGTCACCGCCTGAAACCATTCGTGAACAGTTTGATAGGTCCTTGTCAGTGCGGTTTCAGGCCGGGGAAGTCCACCATTGACCAAATTTTCACACTACGGCAGATCCTGGAAAAGACCTAAGAGATGCAAATCGACACCCATCACCTATTCGTCGATTTTAAGGCCGCATATGACAGTGTACATAAGGACGAGCCATGTCTAGTTTTGACATGCCTACCAAACTCGTCAGGTTATGTAAGATGACGCAAAACGCACACGCCAACAACAGAGGCACGATCTTCCAAAAGTTCGTGCAACTGCTAGCGTACATCGACGACTGGGCCGGATAGTCACTATAGGCAGCTATAACTTCGAGGTAGTGAAGGACTTCGTCTACCTTGGCTCCTAAGTCAACAGTATAAACAACATCAGTAAATTTTGCCAATCGCTGTTTCTTTGGGCTCAGGAGGCAATTGAGTAGTTAGGCCCTCTCTCGAAAAACCAAGCTGACACTATATACACTTTGATAATCCCTGTCCTTCTCTATGGCGCGGAAGCATGGACAGTACCGAAGGCGGATGAGGAAGTCTTTGGTATTTTCGAGAGAAAAGTTCTGCGTTCAATCTTCGGCCCTCTTTGCGTTGGTGGTTTCTGGAGATGAATATTCAATCACGAACTGTACGGCTTGTACAGCGACATGAGCCTAATCAGGCGTCTACGCATCCAACGGCTAAGATGGTTGGGCCATGTAGAGCGCATGGAAAATATTGCTCCGACCCGTAGAATCTTCGACTCAGAACCAGTGGGACAACGCAATAGAGGACGCCCACGGAAACGATGGCGCGCACAAGTGGAGAGATAACTCAGCCAGTTTTGTGTGTAAAATTGGAGGATGCTGGCTAAAGACCGTGCCAGCTGGAAAAGTTTGTCGGTTGAGGCCCAGGTTCACCCAGGACTGTAGCGCCAAAAGAAGAAGAATGTTAATATATTTCCTTCTTACAATAAAATTACTACTGAAAAAAAAGAAGCAACTCCGTTTGGATTAACTAACTGAAGCGTCAGCAGAGATAAAACTTCTATCTTTAATAGATCATACTGTAAGACGACTAATTCGAAGTTTATTTGAAGAATACGCAGAACTGCTTCCGGATAAACTCACATTGCTTAATAAATGGGGTTGTGATGGATCATCCAGTCAAAACAACTTGGAATCAAGTAATAAAAAGATATGACATGACAAACACAGATGCGAATATGTTCATCGCTTTTGTAGTTCCTTTAAGACTTAGAACGGAAACCTCAGAGTTTTGGAAAAATCATCGCCCATCATCAGTTCACTTTTGTCGCTCAATACTTTCATTATTTGACCAATCCACCTAGTGATGAGAACAATTACGAATACAGAAATTCCCCATTGCATCCTAGAATTAGTGTGCGTGGAGTTCATTTTAAAGCTGGCATATACAATTCTTCGGGTGGAAAAAACTTTTGAACAGAATACATCATCAAAGGAAAGAGAGAATTTAAGACAAAGAAAAGCGTACAAGAAGATTTTTTTCCAAAAACTTGCCCAGAATGTGGATATGAAACTACAAATGTAGGCAATATGCTCAAATTACTGGCGTAGATATGAATATTATAAAAATCATTGCTTAATGTACTAAACTGTAAAGAAAATATCGATCGATTCAAATTGGAAAAATACGCATAAAAAACTGACCAACTTTTAACACAAATGTAGCACAAAAAAAACTTAACTCCACGATACACAAAATTTTGGATTATGCTTACCAATAGGAAAACTCTCCACACAAACACTCACGCATTATATATATTACTTTTCACATTAGATACGCTTTTAATTGTTAAGTTATTGAGTATTTGTATTTGTGGTTTTTTGTAGATGCATAAGTTCTCTTCAACATATTGCTTTTCACATTAGATACGCTTTTAATTTTTAAGTTATTGAGTCTTTGTATTTGTATTTCTTGTAGTTGCAAAAGTTTTGTGTATTGTTTGTTCACCAGTCTTTAGTAGGAATCCCCCCCCCCCCCCCCCCTCCCCCCACCGCTTCTGGACTGTTGGTCGATAGCTCTACCAACTCATCCATCGAGGCATTGGTCCCAATGTAAATGAATATTTTGTAAAGAAGTAACCAGTAAAAAGTTCTTGTAATAAAAACATTTTATTGTTATGAAAAGCTTAACTTTTTTTTTACAAAAAACTACAAAAAATATTTAGAGCTAAGTCCTTTAGTATTAAAAATATTTTCAATATGATATTCGTCAGAGAGCAGATAAAATATTTAATAAAAGTTAATGAATTAAATTAATATAATATTTGCACCAAAAACACTATTTTAAATAGGGCTGCGATTTTTGGAACACCTGTTATTTGTTGAAACAGTTTCAAAGCAGATGTTTTCTTTCAACATCCTTTATAAAATATCTTCATTATTTCAAAAGTTATGATTTTTGCAACGGAAAAAAGCAAAATGAGCCACAAATGTACAGGTATCATGAGGTTCAAAAAAGAACATAGATGGTGATTGGCACTTTATATAGCAAACATTTTGAAGGAACAGCATAATTTTCACATTTCTTAATGCTAATTTGAAGGACTAATTTTTAATTTAAACATTTTAGCATTATTAAACGATTTAAAAAAAATTTTTTTAGACTTAGTAATTAATCGTTCATAAAAAAGCTAGAAAAATATGCTAATATGTTTTCAAACAATGATCTAAAATGGATTGTGCTTAAAACACGTTAATTTTAAATAAAATGTAATTCTATTTTGCAAAAAAAAAAAACTTACCAATAAGTTCAGTTATTTTTCCGTTAATATCTCTTATGTCATTGGCAACATTATTCGTAGCATTTGGCACAATATCGCTGTTGTTGTTAGTAGCAGAACTACCGATTGTCAGTGGGACTTGACTATTACTAAGGTTTGACAATGAAGAGGCGTTTACAGCTTGTGATATAAGATTTGCTGCGTTTTGAAATTCAGCAGAATGCTTGTTTTGAGATACTTTAGAGACGTTTGGTACTTTTGGCCAGTTCATTGCCGATGAACCTGCTGATTCGGTATTTGTTTTGCAGGAATCAAGGGCTAAAAGAACAAAACTGATTAATTTTCTTGTTAGAATATAAATAATCGGTGTATGTGGTAACCTAATAAGTGTTTTTCTTCGGTTGCTGGCGGGTTCGTTTTTATAACATTTTTATTGTTTTCTACGAGCAGTTCGTCACCACTATATGAACATTTATCATATTCCTGCAATGACATTATTTCTTGTACTTCACGACTGGGACTCGAGCCTCCACTGGCCAAGTTTTCCGCAATATTGCGACCTGGATTTCTATCAATTGCTATAACAATTTTGTCGTTATTTTTTTTCGAAAACTCGTTATTTAATATTATCTTACCCATAAAATTTTTTTGTGTTTCAATATTACGATGTTTCAATTGAATTTTTTGGTGCTCTTTATTTTCAATAACTTTGTTGTTTACCAAATTCAACAAATTAATGTTCTCCGAATTTACAGAGGCCGTACTCTGACCTGCAACTCCAGCTAACATTAAAATAGTATTTAAAACCTCACTACTTACATTTTCGGGGGGTTCTAAAAAATAAAAATGATATACATACATAAATTAATATCTTAAAAAAAATGTTGACGTTTGAAATTTGCAGTACATTCACGTCTAAGGTAGTAACGGAAAGTGGGAAAACCTTTTATCTGTTGCCTAATTTTTATGTTGGTACATTCATCTAGATCATTGTTTACAGTTTCAGCTATGTTTGTGAGAAGCATAAAAGTTAAAAGTAATTTGCGTGTTCGTCGATTTTCTGCAGTCAAAAAAAAAATTAATAATAGTATTTTCATAAAAGTTGTAAAAAAAGGGATTATGTGCTCAAAAGCACGAGAAATTTGAACTGTTTCATATGGTATAGAACTCTGAATCACAAAAAATTAAAAGTGATTTGCGTGTTTGCCGATTTCCTGCAGTAAAAAAAATTATTTTAAGTATTTTTATAAAAGTTGGAAAAGAAAGGAATTAAGTGCTCAAAAGATTTTGATTTGATTTTGATCATGGCATAAACCAAATATAAACTTGTGAAGTGCCACAAACAATATCGGAGCAAATTGTGGATCGAACACCTATGCTCTTAGTTAGTCTTCATCGATAAGTGCATTTGTGGCGGATGCTTACATATTTTTGCTGTATTTTTCAGTAATTGTGTAAAATATTTTTGATAAATAATGCATTTCATAATATGCAATTCCTTTTATTTATAAATTATTAAAGGACAAAAATCTTGAAGGTAGGGAAATAGAGACTCATTTAGATGAGGCAAAACACATACATGCATGTATATATTGTGTTGTATAAAAAAATTAAGGAATTGTTACTAACATTTGATAAAAAGGAAAGATGGAAAATAAATTATATGATCGGATATTTTTTAAAAATTTGTTCGAAAAAACTTTTCAGAAGCTTGATTATAATACTAATGGTGTTTTCTATTCTGGATAAAAATGTTGCCACATATACAGTGGCGAGCACATATTGCTACATGTTTTAGACATATTTTTTTTTGTTTTGTTTTTTTTTTTTTTATTTATTTAATTATTGAATCTGTCTTAAGGACAATAACAATAAGTATTCAAATCTTAAAACTAAAAATAACTGTGTTTATACTGCCACTGCAATATACAACTTATAGTGTTCACAAAACGAAAATTATCTCGCCAAATCAAAAGTGTACGTCCTTTTGAGACGCTGATGACCCTCAAATAAGAGTAAATCTATCGCAATCGTATCGTATGAAAAGGGATTTTTTCGTCATATAATTAGTGCTCAACTTTTTAACCTCTTCTCGGATGGTGATTATATTTAGGTCCCTATCGATGTTACAATTCTTGATATACCAGGGAGCGCACCTGATCATTCTTAAAATTTTTTACTGTCTTCTTTGCAGTTTTTCGATATTAGACGCCGAAGCTGTTCCCAATAGCTGAATGGCATGTAACCATATCAGCTTTATCATTGCCATACAAAAGTACTTTGAGTTCTAATCCAAGCGCCGATTGAGGACCGATGAGCCAATGGAGCTCGGCAGTTTTCATTTTTGTTTGAGTTATTTTGGCTGCTTTGCGCTGAATCCAGGTGAGACGTCTATGAAGATGTATACCGAGATATTTTACATGGTTGTGTTCTGGTATTCCCGAACCATTTATTGCACTAGGTGGACAATTACCCTTTCTCACAGTGAATGTAAGATGAACACACTTAGAGGCATTTACATTTATCTTCCATAGTTTCAACCATTTTTCCAATTCTGCCATATGTATTTGAAGCTGTTGGGATGCAACTACCGGGTTTTTATGAACGCTCAAAAATGCGGTATCCGTTGGCATATCGGCGGAGTATAACAAGTAAAGGAATGGCCCGAGGATACTACTTTGTGGTACACCAGCAAATATTTTCTTGCGGGAAGATATAATTTCCTTCGACCTTATGTAAAAAGATCTATCTAATAAATAATTTTGAAATATATTGTGAACGTTTGCGGGGAAATACGTTGACATTTTGTACGTTAGCCCAAATGCTTGCGATATGTCAATAAATAATGCAGAGCAGTATTGTTTATTCTTAAACGCTCCACGAATTACATTAGATACTCTGTGCACTTGTTGGGTAGTACTATGTTACTTTCTGAATCCAAATACATTTTCTAAATGCCTTGCGAATTCTTCTACTTTTTCGTTCGTATTTTTTGACCATTCTCCATTTTGTAGACGTATGGGAGCTTCGTATGCAGTGGGACTTGGCATTTTCCTTACCACTTTCCATAAGCTGTAACCTTGAAGGTAGTTTTTGAGCTTAGACTCCTTTTGTGTTTTTAGGGTGTCACGCAATTTTTTTTTGACAGTGGTTCAGTTGAGTCTTTATAAGTGAAGATCGACTTTCCTGCCATTGACGTCTTAATCTTCTCTTCTCCCGCACAACAAATTCAATTCCCCCGTGCTGTATTAAATGCCTCCTTTGGGATGTGTGAGCTGTAGGTGTGGAACACATTGGAGCATTGGTCGTTATACGGGAAAATCGATTGACGGATTCAACTTCATTGTCAGACTTCAAAAATAATTTTTGTGGTAAATGCGAACTCACGTACATTTTGTATTTTAGCCAGTTTGTTCTCTTATTAGGACAGCAAAACCTGCTTTTCTTCTGGTTACTCGTACTGTCAAACAGAGATAGAAAAGTTGGAGAGTGTTTCGATGAAGGATCCACTGAGGGGGTCATTTCTATTTGTTCACGTTTCAAATTTTTTATTACCGCAAAATCAATTACATCTGGAATTTTGTTGAGGTCTGCAGGCCAATATGTGGAGTGACCAGTAGAAATTGCATCCATCTTATTAGACAATATTGCGTTGAAGTATTGGACTTAAAAGGCCTGTTGGCTGAATATGATCTGTACTATATTCTGGCATTGTGTAATGATTTATGTCCTTATTGACCAGATTTGCAGATCCACCACAAGCCCTGCCACTTGGGTGTTTTGTGTCATATTTTACCGTTAACCGTTAACTCGAAAACAGTTTTTTAGGGTGAAATGAGTTATTGAAACTTGCAGCACATCAACTTGCTGCGAGTGCAGAAATTGTTGAATATCGAGTTTATGTTGGCTTAAGCCGTTTGCATTCCAGAAGCATATTTTTAACTTTTTCATTTTTTGCTGATCAAAATCTGCATTAGCATGGTTTCATTTTGCATCATTTGTTGCAGCATGTTTTCCATACTTGACATGAAATGGTTCATGACTTGAATTAAACCTTCTATGGAGTTTTGAGTGCTTTCATGCTGTGAAGAATTTTCTGGTTTTTTCGCCTTTGTTGTTTTCATGTGCATCAGTTTTTTTTTAAGTTTGGGCATACGATACTTTCTGATTGCTGGGGACTTCGGTAATATCATTTTGTGGTATATATGTAGATGGAAGACTCGGGAAAACGGAATTTTGATAATGAGGCCAGAATATCCTCATTCTGGTATCTCATTCTAGTCGTTGACTTTTCATTAAGCCGAAGAATAGCGTCGCAACCACGGTAGTTAGCTGTATGTTTTTGGCCGCAATTACTACTTTTTAACACGCTGGAGTCATTTTTTGTATGTGGACACTTCAAACTTTGTGTATATCTCCACATCTGACGCACACCGAAGGCAGTTTGCAGAAAGTTTTTGTGTGACCAAATTCTTGGCCATTGTGGCATTGCGGGGTTCCCTTGCTTTTAATAGGTTCCTCCACTGATATTCTACGATTAAGGAGATACTTCAAATCGTATATGGGGTGAGTGCTACCCTTTTTCAATTGCTGAGAGTTAAACGCAATTTCAATTTTAAAAAGTGGCTGAGGAACTGCACTGGTGGTGGTTTATACGCCTTCATAGTTGTAGCTGTAGTTTTCTCCTTCCCTGTTTATTGAAAAGAGCAAATCGATTTTGGGATGCCATAAAGTTTTTAGGTTGGTATGGGTTTTACTCAGATTTAGCTGATCGGTGGCTGGACTTCGGTTTTGTAATCGTAATGTAAAGATACACTCTATCACTTGTCTTTGGTATTATCGTTTTTGGTATAGTACCCTTTTCATTCGATTTTTTATTATTTATGAAGAGTAAGTCTGATTAATTATTATTATCTTTTGCAAGAAAATCAATCGTTGTATTATTTTCAGTGTGTTTGTTTAACTCAGGCGCACTTGCAATCAAACTTGTGTTTGTTGGTTTTACAGTTAAATACTGCTTGTTAAGCATTGGATCTGCATAGATTCTGTCCTTGTTCTCCTTATCACTATCAGAACTCACTACAAAGTAAGTACTTCTACTATTTGTACTGAGCCTCCTTTCTCTCGTTGGAGAGTAATTTAAACTCATAAAATTTACAAGTTAAGCTAATAGTTTTTTTGTCACACTTATTGTTTGTCACACTTTAAATGATTTTTTAAACTTGTTGTTCGTACATACCAAATCGGTAAAAAGAATGGTTTTTGTTGGTACGTGCAAATTAAGTGTCTAATTGATTTTTGTTTGAAATATTCAACGCAGCGACAGCGAGCTAACAAAACTCGTCCGTTCTGAACGTATATTATGCGAATATATCGCACCCTAAATACAAAAGGGGCACAACTCAAAAAACTCGCTTATAGTCAATATTTAAGCATTAAATACGTTCGAGACAGCCAGCTACACGAACACACGACTACGTATGCAATTGTCGCCTTGTATCCACCTACATAATTCTTTTGAAGACGGTACGTTTACATGTACTTCAGTAATGGCAATTCACAAATAAAAGGGAAGCGGAAAATGTTTTGTTTTAACAATGTTTAAAAATGTTTCTCACAAAGAGTTTTAAGGGATAAAAAATTACAACATTTGTTTGTCGCCCACGTCTACTTTAGAGTGAAGTTGAAGATGTACTTGCCTATAACTCTGTAAATAACATAGTAACGAATTGTACATATGCATACCAAATTCAAAAATTATGAATTATTTGTTGGTAAAGTTTAAAATCAGTGGAACAGTACAATTTGTTTTGCGACCACACCTTATTAAGCGTAAACCATAATTTTTATGTGTGTATGTACTCGGCATGACATTTTGGAGTAAAAAGTAGTGGTTATAGCGATGCATCTACCTTGTTAAGTGTGCGCTTAGAGTAGCATATCACGGCGTTAAAAGATTTTAAATGAAAATTATTCAAATAAGAAACTATATAGCCACAAATTTTCTGTAAAGTTTTTAAAAATTTGTTAATTTATCAAACTTAAAGAGCTAGTATTTTTAAAGCTTCTGAAATATATATATATATATATATATAATTACTTATGCAAATTTTATAAATGTTTCTCTATTAACATTTCTTATATATTTTTTGTTATATTGTTCAGACTGTTTTTGTTTTGTAGCTCAGTGGACATTCACACTAGGCAATTCTTTCAGCTAAGCTGATTAGCTTTAGGCATCGCAGTGAGGGGAACATAATATGGGTACAGACTTTCTTGTATTTTCAATTCGTTTTACTTTGTTATTTGTACTCGGCCAAAAGCACGAGTGTGTGGAAATGTGTGTAAACGATACAAGCAATACAAATTGCTGTCTGTGAACAACAAAGCCATTTCAATGAGAAGTGTGTATCAATTTATCTATCAATAAGAATTGAACAGTGTAAATTGGGACTGAGAAAAACCGAAATAAGTTTAAATTGCAGACAGCAACAACGGTGGTCGTTTCGCCATTTATCCGCCCTGTTGTTAACATAATCGTTTGCATAAGAATGTGTGCTTCAACTTTGACATATTGTAGCATTACGTTAAACTGTTGACTTAGTTCTTACATATGTGGTTTCTAAAAACAGTAGTATTAGGAAACAGAGCCAATGGTGTAATAATGAAACAGAGATGGAGTTATATTAGTTACAAATATAATTAGCTATTGAAAATAAAATAAACTTAACAACAGAGATTGGTATATTAAATATAGTAAAAAATTAAAAAAACATTACAATTTACCCATCCTGATTTTTTAATTGCCCTTAATCAAATTATTTATTCATGCATTTTTGTGGTCATGATGGTTCTATTACTCCATCATGTGGCAGATGGGTAATCTGGCATCGGTCATCGAGGACCGCGGAATATGTCATTTAACTTTTTATTTTTACCAACAAAATTACCTGTGCTGTAAGTTTTTGCAAATTTTCTCCGCGTTGGTTCGAACCTGTTCTAAGTCACGAACATACTGGTAGAATTCTTTTCCTCTAATACTTGAAAAATCTTGGGTCGTGTAACACTGTTTCAAAATCAATTTGCTAGAAGACTGTCGTGCAGAAAAATAAATCGTATTGTTCATAGCGAATTCAACTTTTATTAGAATGTGCGGCCAATTAGCATTATTTATAGTGTTGACTTCAATTTATTTCTATGCCTTTGCACATATTAGTATTATTTGAATATGACCTACATACATTATTAGCCAAAATATATGAACTAAATCAAAAATAGTTCGTCTTGGTCTTAAGTAAGCCATAAAATATTTGTGTAAGCAAACAATAACTTCCTTCGTGCTTTTAAACTTTACCGCAAATACTTAATAAATTTATTAAATACGTCAATATTGGAAGTTGCCTACGGTAAGAATATATGGACGGAAGGGGACCAAACTGATTAATGTTAAATGGCACGGGATTTTCTTCTCTACAAATTATAATTATTTATCCTGATTGTAGGAAAAAAATTACCCCAGCTATTTTTTTTTAATTCTTTACCTTGTCATATTTCTAAATCAGTAGTTTTACTGACCTATTTGTATGTCTTTTCAATGCCCATATAGCAAATTCCTTCATGAACTAACCTACCAACATCCTTTTTAATTCATAAGAGACGAACAGTAATCTCTATCATTGTATGGGAAAACTATACCATCCTCTAAATTCAAATAATATAATTTCATTATTTCTATTTTGACTGCAAAAACCAGGGCTTTACCGGGTTTCCTTTAGTTCATAAAGTGATTGCTTCTAAGCTTAAAAATATATTAAAATTCATGATTTTCATATGTAAATGTTAAATTTTAAACAAATTTATGTAATATTTAAAAAAAAGAAACCAAAAATAAAACAAAAATCAATCAAACACTTAATTTGTACGTACCAACAAAAACCATTCTTTTTACCGTTTTGGTATATACGAACAACAACTTGTTCCAAAAATCAATTAAAGTGTGACAAATAATAAGTGTTACAAAAAAAAAAACATTAGCTTAACTTGTTGTAAATTTTTTGAGTTTAAATTACTCTCCAACGAGAGAAAGGAGGCTCAGTACAAATAGCAGAAATGCTTGCTTTGTAGTGAGTTCTCATAGTGATAAGGAGAACAAGGACAGAATCTATGCAGATCCAATGCTTAACAAGCAGTATTTAACTGCAAAACCAACAAACACAAGTTTGAGTGCAAGTGCGCCCGAGTTAAACAAACACACTGAAAATAATACAACGATTGATTTTCTTGCAAAATTTAAAAATAATCAGTCAGACTTACTCTTCATAAATAATAAAAAATCGAATGAAAAGGGTGCTATACCAAAAACGATAATACCAAAGCCAAGTGATAAAATGTATCTTTACATTACGATTACAAAACGTAAGTCCAGCCCACGATCAGCTCTGCCTAAAAAATTCATGACATCCCAAAATCCATTTGCTCTTCGCGATAAACAGGGAAGTGAGAAAACTACAGTTACAACTGTGAAGGCGTATAAACTACCCTCCAATACCTACGAGAGGCGGCATCTAACGATTTTGTCAACAAGCTGACAAATATCGTAGGCAAAGCAAATTTTTATGTTGTGTCACATAGGAAAAGGAGAGTGGTAGACTATATTGATACTGAATAAAAATTATTATACGTATCAACTAAAAAGTGCTAAAGATTTAACAGTAATTATGAAAGGCATTGATAGTTCTGTACCAGTCAATAGCTTGAAAGAAGCTCTAGAGTCTGAAGGTTTTGAAGTGAAATCAGTTCACAACATAATTGACAAAAATAAAGTTCCTCAGCCACTTTTTAGAGTTGAAATTGTGTTTAACTCTCAGCAATTGGAAAATGGTAGCACTCACCCCATATACGATTTGAAGTATCTCCTTAATCGTAGAATATCAGTGGAGGAACCTATTAAAAGCAAGGGGCCCCCGCAATGCCACAATTGCCAAGAATTTGGTCACACAAAAACTTTCTGCAAACTGCCTTCGGTGTGCGTCAGATGTGGAGATATACACAAAGTTTGGAGTGTCCACATACAAAAAATGACTCCAGCGTGTTAAAAAGTAGTAATTGCGGCCAAAAACATACAGCTAACTACCGTGGTTGCGACGCTATTCTTCGGCTTAATGAAAAGTCAACGACTAGAAGGCCAGAATATCCTCATTATCAAAATTCCGTTTTCCCGAGTCTTCCATCTACATATATACCACAAAATGATATTACCGAAGTCCCCAGCAATCAGAAAGTATCGTATGCCCAAACTTAAAAAAAAAACTGATGCACATGAAAACAACAAAGGCGAAAAAACCAGAAAATTCTTCACAGCATGAAAGCACTCAAAACTTCATAGAAGGTTTAATTCAAGTCATGAACCATTTCATGTCAAGTATGGAAAACATGCTGCAACAAATGATGCAAAATGAAACCATGCTAATGCAGATTTTGATCAGCAAAAAATTAAAAAGTTAAAATATGCTTCTGGAATGCAAACGGCTTAAGCCAACATAAACTCGATATTCAACAATTTCTGCACTCGCAGCAAGTTGATGTGCTGCAAGTTTCAATAACTCATTTCACCCTAAAAAACTGTTTTCGAGTTAACGGTTAACGGTAAAATATGACACAAAACACCCAAGTGGCAGGGCTTGTGGTGGATCTGCAAATCTGGTCAATAAGGACATAAATCATTACACAATGCCAGAATATAGTACAGATCATATTCAGCCAACAGGCCTTTTAAGTCCAATACTTCAACGCAATATTGTCTAATAAGATGGATGCAATTTCTACTGGTCACTCCACATATTGGCCTGCAGACCTCAACAAAATTCCAGATGTAATTGATTTTGCGGTAATAAAAAATTTGAAACGTGAACAAATAGAAATGACCCCCTCAGTGGATCCTTCATCGAAACACTCTCCAACTTTTCTATCTCTGTTTGACAGTACGAGTAACCAGAAGAAAAGCAGGTTTTGCTGTCCTAATAAGAGAACAAACTGGCTAAAATACAAAATGTACGTGAGTTCGCATTTACCACAAAAATTATTTTTGAAGTCTGACAATGAAGTTGAATCCGTCAATCGCTTTTCCCGTATAACGACCAATGCTCCAATGTGTTCCACACCTACAGCTCACACATCCCAAAGGAGGCATTTAATACAGCACGGGGGAATTGAATTTGTTGTGCGGGAGAAGAGAAGATTAAGACGTCAATGGCAGGAAAGTCGATCTTCACTTATAAAGACTCAACTGAACCACTGTCAAAAAAAAAAATTGCGTGACACCCTAAAAACACAAAAGGAGTCTAAGCTCAAAAACTACCTTCAAGGTTACAGCTTATGGAAAGTGGTAAGGAAAATGCCAAGTCCCACTGCATACGAAGCTCCCATACGTCTACAAAATGGAGAATGGTCAAAAAATACGAACGAAAAAGTAGAAGAATTCGCAAGGCATTTAGAAAATGTATTTGGATTCAGAAAGTAACATAGTACTACCCAACAAGTGCACAGAGTATCTAATGTAATTCGTGGAGCGTTTAAGAATAAACAATACTGCTCTGCATTATTTATTGACATATCGCAAGCATTTGATAAGGTCTGGCATGATGGGCTAACGTACAAAATTTCAACGTATTTCCCCGCAAACGTTCACAATATATTTCAAAATTATTTATTAGATAGATCTTTTTACATAAGGTCGAAGGAAATTATATCTTCCCGCAAGAAAATATTTGCTGGTGTACCACAAAGTAGTATCCTCGGGCCATTCCTTTACTTGTTATACTCCGCCGATATGCCAACGGATACCGCATTTTTGAGCGTTCATAAAAACCCGGTAGTTGCATCCCAACAGCTTCAAATACATATGGCAGAATTGGAAAAATGGTTGAAACTATGGAAGATAAATGTAAATACCTCTAAGTGTGTTCATCTTACATTCACTGTGAGAAAGGGTAATTGTCCACCTAGTGCAATAAATAGTTCGGGAATACCAGAACACAACCATGTAAAATATCTCTATAGACGTCTCACATGGGTTCAGCGCAAAGCAGCCAAAATAACTCAAACAAAAATGAAAACTGCCGAGCTCCATTGGCTCATCGGTCCTCAATCGGCGCTTGGATTAGAACTCAAAGTACTTTTGTATGGCAATGATAAAGCTGATATGGTTACATGCCATTCAGCTATTGGGAACAGCTTCGGCGTCTAATATCGAAAAACTGCAAAGAAGACAGTAAACAATTTTAAGAATGATCAGGTGCGCTCCCTGGTACATCAAGAATTGTAACATCCATAGGGACCTAAATATAATCACCATCCGAGAAGAGGTTAAAAAGTTGAGCACTAATTATATGACGAAAAAATCCCTTTTCATACGATACGATTGCGATAGATTTACTCTTATTTGAGGGTCATCAGCGTCTCAAAAGGACGTACACTTTTGATTTGGCGAGATAATTTTCGTTTTGTGAACACTATAAGTTGTATATTGCAGTGGCAGTATAAACACAGTTATTTTTAGTTTTAAGATTTGAATACTTATTGTTATTGTCCTTAAGACAGATTCAATAAATAAATAAAAAATAAAATTTTCTATCTCCAATCGATGTCATAGGCCAGGCTGTTTGTCTCAGCTCCGTATTCAAAAGAAACTTGGACGTATTTGTTAAATTGCATAGAAATAAATGATAGAGGCGTATCTGAAGCAAATGCCAGTCATATGCGATTGGTTTTTTTGTAAAATTCTAATAAATTTTGAAACAAATAAATAAGTATAATTAAAATACGTAATGCTTTTAACTTTTTAAATGACGTGAATAAAATTCAAGTATCTGTATATCGTTAAATAATGTTCATTTACCCAGGACGATAAATTTTAAACTTTTGTTGAAATTGCAAACTGTTATCTTTTTCTATACAATTTTAATAAAACTGCGCCAATTAGTTTGCTTTTGAAAACTATTAACTTTACTACGATATTGAAGCTACCTAAGTAAGAAAAAAAATATTTTTTTTCAAAAACCATTTATTTCTCAACATATCTCCATACACTTAGTAAGACGATATTCCAACTTTTTTATACCATCTGAATAATACGATTTTGGGAACGTTTCATCAACAGTTATTAATCGACGCCAAAATTAAACAGGATTACGCTTTATCATGTCCACCGCTGTGAAGTGGTCTGTCGATCTCGTTTTTGTTCGACACTTAGCAAACGCGGCACCCATCTTGCCGATAGCTTTTTCATATGCAAATGTTCATGCAAAATGTTGAACACACGTTCATATGATATGTTTACAATTTCAACAATCTCACGTAACTTGACTCGGCGATTCATAACGATATCGAGGATTTTCTTGAAATTTTCTTTAGTAAGCACCTCTTTTGGCCTTACTGTTGATGGTATTGTTCCAGTGCTTGTTCGGCCGCGTTTAAATTCAGCAATCCAATATTTTACCATGTAATCTGCCGGAGCAGACTCACCGTAATGTTTATCGAGCTTTTCTTTTGTCTGATTCGCCATTTTCCTTTTCAAATAATAGTGTTTAAGCACTGCACAATATTCGCCTTTTTTCCATTTTCCAAGAAACACAAAAGTTGCTTACTTCAAACGACTACAACAAATAAACTAATCGATGAATTTGGGTGAAATTTTAACGTTTGACAGATAGCAATTTCTAAAAAAAAGTTTTTGTGTTTGTGCTGCCATTTAGCGCTAGGTAGCTTCAATATCAATCCGCCCTCGTATTTACGTAAGAAGGCAAAACCAAGAGAGACTTGGTAAATACGGCGGGTATTCTTCAGTATCAATATTTATTTATTTTAATATTTAGAAAGCGGCACAGAACTTCATTTTAGTCTTACAAAAATGTTATCCATCTAAAATAAATCTTAATCAATTGTGCTATAGACCTGAACCGGTTATTTCAGCTTAATTGTACGAGTAATTCTACTCTTAATATAAAAAAACGTAAAATTCTAGTGAGCAACGGACAAAAATTTGTTTGAATATGGCAAACAAATAATTAGAATAGAATAATAAATTTACGATTATAAATAATTAAAAAATATTAACAGTGGTATTCATAAAAACTTAATAAGCATTTATTAGTCTTAATTTGGAAAAACTGTATTCATAAACGATTATTAGCTTACTAAACGTTTAGTAAGCGGTTACTAAGCCGTACAAATTTTAATATTGCCTCGACCATCAATTAAGCTCTTATTATCGGAGAATTTTTACACTTTTCTGTGTTTACATTGTGTATTTTCAAGTTTTTAAAATTTTATAGGAAATATGCAAAAATGGAAGCATTAAATTTAATAAAAAGAACGGGCAAGTACATCAAAATTTATTAAAAAAAAACTTTTATAATTTTGATTCTTATTAAAAAGAAGATATAAGAAATATTTGCCAAAAAACGCAAAGCAAAAACGTATAAAAGGAAGTACGCTCCATTTTCTCTACCGAATAATTTATCTTTATTTAATTTTGCAATACAAATCTAAAAAAATTAAGAGAAATATCCTAGTGATATGTAAACAAACAAAACATAACTTTTTATTCAAATACTTTTAATTCACTCGGTAAAAAATGTGAATTTAACGTTAACATTATTCATTTCTGTGCTATTCTAAAAGAAGTAAACATATTTATTTAGTATTATCTGTTTGTTAAATATATATTTTTTCTTAATACAAGCAAAATAACATAAGGTAATATGATAGATATGGTTAATTTAGAAATTGGTAATCGGCATAAATACAGCATTAAAAGTTGAATAACAAATGAAAATTTAGGTGATGCCACTCTTTTGTCTAAAAACTCGATGAAGTATTTATTAGTTACTAAACTGTTTATGAATACGCTTTTTTACTAAACGCTTACTAAACCGAAACTGTTTAGTAACTAGTTTGTGCTTGACATGTTTAGTAAGGATTTTTTATGAATACCACTGGAAGACGTTTACTAAACTGTGGATGCAAAATCTTTAAAACAAGGACGAGCAAGAAATAACGACATTAATACTATTTCTAAGAATAATCAACATTTTGACACTTTGCGGCTGTTGAAGAAAATATTCCTAAAAATGGAGCGAGTTATAATAACAGTACGTGAATGGTTACAGAATAATACTTGTTGTTTTTTTCAGAATTTCAGATATTTAAATAATAATAATACAAAAAAATATATATAGAAAGTTTGATGGCAGTAATGTTTAAGTAAAGTGTGTTTTCTTCTGATCATGGTCGTTTTTAAATATATACACCAATGACTCCTCCAATCCATAAAGACCACCAAACCCTAATTTTCTGCACACCTGTATAATGGTGTTTGGACAAAAGTTAGTTTATTATCTTCACTTCAAATATGGGAATCATTAAAGAACAACATTTTGCATGGAAATTCAAAATCGATTTGTAATTTGGTGTAAGTCTATCCGCAATTAAATGTCCAATAAAAAAGAAATATAAATAAAGCACTGTTGTCAGCTCAAAAAAACAACCAATATAAAGTTACTTATGTGCGGCGAAAAACCACACGCAAACTGAGACCCAAATTGAGGATTGTGCTGAGCCATGTAATACAGCACATCCACTAAGAGGACCAAAAACTCAATGGAAAAAAGAAATTAAAGCAACTAAAATATAGGACCATGACCAAAGAGATGATATTAAACACGAAAGGAATTGAAATCGAGCGATATACTGTTAAACGAAAAGTATTCGCTTAAATGATCAACTCACTTCGTTTATTTTTGTTATCACTTCAATTTAACATGTTCTTTGAGGAACGATACAGCTCTAAATTTAGTAGAAGACTCGGAAACTGTGCATCCTTTTGCTTTACATTACTCCCATTGTATTGGGAGACGCAATAAGCAACCAGTGTATCATTTAATTTTATGATAAAATTTTGACATATTCATACAAATACATAGTTCTCGATAAAATTACTAGTAAAAGAAAGCTGTTTGCTTCACGGAGGAAAATGTTGATAGTTTTATGAGAGGAGGAACTACACGAATTTTAAACTGTTGGAAATGAATTTCCTTTCAATAATGACGATAGTCATAAAATGCTTTCTTTTTCTGGTATAATTTTTGATTTGGAAATCACTCGTGACGATAATATGATACATTAACACTAAACATTCTGTGTGAATACGGCTAATCGATAACCTTATTCCTGTATAGTATGCTTAATGATCTTCCAGTGAACACATTATTTTCTTTTTTACACATACGACAAACTTGATAGACATATCAAAACCTGATCACTAAACGCAAAAATATAAGTGCAAGGAATGTAACAAATGAAAACTACAATTTTAACCATAATATCCCCGCTGCTACTCAGAATAGTGGTCAGGTAACATACGCCAAAGCCGTCAGAGGAACTAATGATGGAGTAAATAAGGTCTTCAAAAAATTGAGTCGATGTTAGAGAAACAAATTGAGTTAACCAATACTTTGATGAATATGATGTCAATGTTAATGACAAAACTATGCAAATAGATCTCATAATTGCAGAATGGAATGCTAATGGCATTTTGAATCATGTAAATGAAATAGAAATATTCCTAAAAACCAATTTTATTGACATTTTATTAGTTTTGGAAACACACCTTACCAGTAAATCCCTTTTTCGGATAAGAGGATTCGACATAATAACAGCCAATCAACCTCATGCTGGAGCAGCTATCGTCATAAAATCCACTATTAAATATGAAATACTAGAACCAATAACTAACGCCAAACACACATGGCGGGGATCACGTTTAACTAACCCAAAAGGAAAAGAACTTTTCAAATGCATAACCAGAAACAATTACAGTTCGTTATCGACAGGAGCACCCACTTACTGACCAGCTAATGCTAACAAAATACCTGATCTTTTAGATTTCTTTATATATAAAGGGATTCCTCCCAACTTGTTTGAGGTTGTATCTAGTGATGATTTAAGTTCTGACCACAGTCCAATTATTGTACACTTTTCAACTGTTTGTAAAAAACGAATAAGGAACACTAAGATTATTTCTCCAAGCACTGACCTCAACTGTTTTCAACAGTTTATTGAAGCAGAACTTAATTTAAACTTATCGTTGAAAACCGGATTTGAAATTGACATGGCAATTGAAAATTTTTCAAAACTAATTCATGAAGCTTCGTTTGTATCCACTCCATCAGCTAACAGTCACACCTCTAATTTTCAGATATCTTTTGAAATAAGACAACTTATCGCTATGAAGAGAAGGCTACGTCAAATCTGGAAAAGAACGAGATTACCTTCAGATAAAACAAGTTTTAATCGTGCGGCTAATATTTTGAAAAATAGATTAAAAGATTTGAAAAATGAATCTATTGGTAAATATTTAGTTAAATTAAGTCCGAATCATACAAATGAGTATAATCTTTGGAAAGCCACAAAATATCTGAAACGTGCTCAAAAACGAAATGTTCCAATAAAGAACTCAAACGGCGTTTGGTGTAGATCCGACGTTAGTAAAGTTGCTGCTTTTAAGTCGCAACTTGAAAATACATTTACCCCATTTTCCTTCTGTACAGCAGAAGAAGATTCGAAAGTCAATCATTTGTTAGACGTCGCATGCCAAATGAGTAAGCCAATCAAGCCTTTCAGATATCGTGAAATCGAAGATGAAATTAGTAAACTTAATTCAAAAAAATCTCCTAGTTATGACAATATAGACGCTAAAGCTCTTAAAAATTTACCTAAAAAGGCTCTGATTTTTCTCACAGTTGTGTTTAATGCTGTTTTGCGACTCTCATATTTCCCAAATCAATGGAAACACGCTAAAATTATAATGATACCAAAGCCTAACAAGTCTTACAGACCTATCAGTTTGCTACCAATTTTATCGAAATTATTCGAAAGACTTTTTCAAAAAAGGTTAATGCCTATATTGGAATCTCTACAAATTATACCCGATCATCAATTTGGTTTTCGAAACAAACATGGGACTCCTGAGCAGTGCCATAGAGTTGTAAAAACAATAAGAGACGCTCTTGAAAAGAAACACTACTGTTCATCAGTATTTCTTGATGTAAAACAAGCGTTTGACAAAGTATGGCATAATGGCCTTTTGTGTAAATTAAAACATTTGCTACCAGCTCCTTTTTACCTCCTGCTCAAGTCCTATCTTAGTGATCGTAGTTTTTATGTCAACATCAACGACGAAGATTCTGAAATCGGATTCATTAACGCTGGTGTACCACAAGGAAGCGTATTGGGCCCAACTCTGTACACATTATTTACTTCTGACATGCCGACAAACGACGATGTAGTAGTTGCAACATACGCTGACGATACCGCTATACTAGTAGCCAACGAATCAGCAACCATAGCCTCAAATATAATTCAAACGCAGCTTGACTTAGTTGGTAATTGGCTAAAAAAAGTGGAATATTAAAGTGAATGCAGAAAAATCCACCGACGTCACATTTACACTTAAAAATGGTGACTGTCCTGCTATCAACTTAAATGGTGACGTAATACCCAAGGCTAATGAAATCAAATATTTAGGTCTTAATATCGATCGACGCTTAACTTGGAAAACACATATAAAAATAAAAAGACAGCAACTGAAAATTAAAACAAACAAAATGTACTGGCTTCTTGGTCCAAGATCGGAATTAAACATAAACAACAAATTACTAATATATAAGACCATATTGAAACCTATATGGACATACGGTATTCAATTATGGGGAACTGCTTCCTATTCCAACATTGATATAATTCAAAAATTTCAGTCAAAAACTCTAAGATTTATAATAGATGCTCCAAGGTATATAAGAACCAGTTCAATTCACAATGATCTCAATATTCCAAATATAAGGGATGAAATCAAAAATTACAGCACAAATTGTATGAAAAGACTGAGCGACCACCAAAACATTCTTGCAATAACTCTTTTAGACGACAGTGATGAAGTTAGACGACTAAAACGAATGCACATATTAGATCTCCCCTTTAAATCTTAAGCTATATTAGTTCTGTGAATATATAGATAATAGAATTCTTTAAAATTGATACATTTTAAATTGTTAAATTTAACGCTACTGTTATTTATTGTTAATGTATTTACTAAATTTGCTTATTATTACAGTGTAAATAGATTGCAAAAAAAAAAAATTGATAGACAAAGGGAATTATAATAATTAATAATAACAAATTTAGTTTTATAAAGATGTACTCGTATCTTAAAACTGAAAAAACCTAATAAAAAACAACTGTTGCCAGATCGCAACTAATAATGATGGATAATATAAAAGGAAATAAACAAACGGCCGACGGTTTTTAGAAATTACGAAATGTACTAAAACTTATGTAAAGTATAATATTTAAAGAAGTGAGCAATGGGATTAAAACGAGTGTAATAATAACAGATTTTATCCATTAGGAAATAAATCTTCAAAGACAACTACATATGTAATGCAGTTTATGTTGGCACAACAATTATAAAAGTTTCGTCTCTAAATTTCGACCACTGTAGAAATGTTTACCAACAATGTGAATTTGGGCCGCAATTCTTCTTCAGTTGCGTATTCATATCAGTATAAGAACTCAGGACGACTATACTTGCCAGAATCTTCCGAATATTCAACATTTGAATTTATTGGTAGCTGTCTCCAATTTTCTGGACTAGTGTTTTTTAATATCTCCATGATCCTGTGAGTTACAAAAGATTTATATGTTCCACTTTCAGAGTTAATCTAGCTAATGATGGCTGTAGAATCTCTCCAACAGATTGTCCTTGATGTTTTAACGGATGTTCCTTCTTTATTGTATTCAATCAAGCGTGTGCCTAAAACGCGGCCGCAATCGAGCCGTGGTATGCTATTGGTTTTAGCGGGGCACATCCCGATTTCGAGGCCACAAAAGAAATATCAACACGCCCACCAATATTAACCGTCGTCCAGTATGACACAACTCCAAAGGCGTCTTCAAGGAGAACCACTTCTAAAAAGTATTTGCAATCCTTGGCGCCAGTTACTACACACGTTTTTTACTTCATCTGGTAAAACGTCATCCCAACGTATATCGTACCAGCATACTTACCGCATTACTATAAATGCTAATTTTTCACCTTATGAAACTTCAAATTGAACCTGAAAGTGTCGTCTTATGGTTGCCATAATATACAAAGTACCTTTTCTGAATATAAGCCATTAACATCATTAAAAAAAAATGCATTGTAGTTCTAAAGATCATTATAACATCTGACTATATCGATGAAAAGTTACGTAACTCAAACACTGCTGTTTTGTGAATATCCCGAACTTGTGAAGTAATTTCGATAGCTTCCGATAGGGCCAAAACTATCCACAAGATCATATAAATAATAATGATCCAAAATAGACCTTACTGATCGGAGATATTGATTACTTAGTGTATTGATATTTTTGACAAACGGGCGGCTCCAAATGTCATAACCATCATTTCATATTCAGCAGGCAAGTTCTTATTTTCGGCACGCTAAAGAAATCGCTGACAGCATCCATTTTCAGGAGCCACTAGAATCTGGTGAAACATTTCCTTAATATCTCCACAAGCAGAGAATGCGCTCACACGAAAATTAAACAAAATCGATGGTAGAGGCTTCCATTCTTGCGGGCCTTTCGATAGCATTGAATTCAACGAGACGCCTTCTACGGATTCAGCTGCATCAAAAACTTAACGTATTTTAGCTGCTTTATTTGGGGTAAGTTGTCCAAAATAAGGGAGGTACCAAGTCCTCGCGCACAAATCTGTGACTTCAGTGTGCGATTACTCAAATAATCTTTAATCAGACATTTAACAATTTAGGCTTTTTAATTATTTTTCGTTAAATGTCAATCAGACTGTTTACGGCCATGGAGTAACTGTCAGACAAAACTGCGTCTTCCTTAAACCACAAAGTCGAGTTTGAAATTCAATCAAAACTCTGGGGCAGACAACACCATCATACAATTTTATAGGCAGTCCAGGATGAGCACTAAATTAATTAGCATTTTACAATGGGTCTTTTCTTTGACCTTCAATGTTCCCATTGCTTGTGACGCTTGTCCAGTATACCAATTCAATAACATTTTTCGAAGCACTTGGAGATTCCGAATCGGATGAGACACCATTATTTTACGCAGTACTTCTTACCACATCATGTATTAATTTGTTGTGTCTTCTCTGGCAGCCACCCACTAAGCACGCCTTACAAGCATGACAATCTCCACGTAAATGGCCAGCACTTAAACATGTAAAATACAATAGCAATCTCTTAACTTCAGGCCAACTATTTTGTATACTCATCGCAACCAATCTTTTACACTTAAACAATTTATAATAGGCTGGACACATACCACATTCTTGCTTACACTGGCCCTTAGGCAGCGTATAGCACAACATTCCCTTCGAGTCACTATTTGGTCGGCGACTGACAGCTGTACAAACTCCGAACCAAACTTTAAACTTTCTGCCAGGAACTAAAAGTCAGCCTATACACTATTTTGAACGTGAAACAAATTGAACCCAATCAAAGCCTTTACTAATAAGGAGCTTCTGTACCACTTCTTCCATTAAGGTAGGATTACACATTTGTAGTTTCTAAAAACACTGCTAAATTTCTAACTACTAATTTTTTATCAGTATTTCGCCTATAGACTGAACTTTCCTCGTATGTTGCAATTGGAATCGAATTAAGATCTTTGGCCGTCCATATTGAAGTTTAAGCTTCATGCTTGATGTACTTGACACAATCCCTTACTTCTCTTTTTGTTCCCGTTTGCCGACAAAAACATGGAGCAATCTTGTGGGCATCGTGGAAATCTGGCAAATCGTAAATTTTGCAATATGTATTACCGACACAATCCCAGGTTGAATATTAGTCATTTGAGCAATTTGCAACATTTTTTTATTAGGGCCGTACAGAAAGGAAGAAGACTCTTCTATATTTACAACGTTCCGGCAGACTAGGAACCAAATCTTCGCCAATGTAATACGAAATAAAATTTGTCAGTGACTGCGACACACTCTTATAAACAGTCGAATTCAATGTCCATGTAAGGCTTTTTACGGGGTACTCTACCATGTAGACCATTTTTGTGTAGACATCTTCTGACGGTGCTAGCACTTACTGATTTCCCTGTATTTTTTGGAATATTTTCTGCTACTGTTACAGCACTAGAAGTCGGATTTGTTTTTACTTCTCTACAGCCCTAACTTCTTTATCTGTAAGACCTTTTGGTGGTCTTCCACGTGTCAAATTCTCCACTGTCCTGTATTTGGCGTATTTATCTATAATTTGTTTATAGTACAATGGCTCCTTCCAATAATATTTCCAATTTCGCGCAGGTATTATCCGTTTTTATGTAAATCTATTATGATTTCGTAAGTATAACTTGAAGTTTGCTTTCCTATTGTCTGGTTTTTACTGTTTTATGCTAAAATTTTTATTCAATTCTACTTACACTTTAAAAGATGAGAATATTTAGAACGGTACTTTCCCGTTATACTTAGAAACAAAAAATGTAAGAAGCTGCCACCATTTTGCTTTGCGGCATACGTATCTACTTTAAAGTTGAAATTATAATATTAATAAAACTGAATTTGTTTCTTATGTGCCTTTGTTTTAGTTTCTTGTTTTAATATATTTTGTTTTACTTTCATCACTAAAGAATTATCTAATATAATTTTTTTTAATCAATTTATTTATATGTAATAAATATAAATATTTTTTTCAAACTACATGTAGTGTTTACTTTCATTTGACGCTCACAATGTGTAATAAATGTAGACGAGATGCATACCATATGAAAGGGCTATCAAATACAATAATATTAAAAAAATAAGCATTTTGACCATGGGTTTTTACTAATATAATGTTATCGTGAAAAATTGCCCTTATAAAGTATTATAAGAAGTGCTTAGACAGATAGTTTTTGTTTTTTACTATAATTATGTACTTTTATATAAAACTATATTAAAATCTGTATGGACAAAATACATACATATACATATTGGACGAAGGAATACATAATAGTTTATACTACACTTACGCACCAGAATGAATAGACAGAAAGATAAAAGTTAGTCGTTAATTATCAAGTAGAGAATAAAGTTGTTAAGATCAATGATGAAAAGTTGTTTAAAAGTCGTACGGACAGTATTGAAAATATTTATTACATTTAACTATTTAAATTATACAGAATACACCAATAAATAGTGATTAATGCAACCTTTGCTACATATATATATATATATATATATAATATACTATTCTTGGACCTTTATTTACTCATTAGAGAAAATAGTTAGAAATTGAAAAATCAAACACATGTGTGAATAATTTTGTCCGTCTCTGTATGTCGATCAATAAGGGGCATTAACTCAAAACTAACCCATAAAAATGTCAAAATATTTCCAAACTGCAATAAATTTGCTTTGCTTCGTAAAATGTAACCACAAACAGTTTTTGACGTCTATCCAAAATTAGCTTTTAACACAATTTCTCACTTGATTTTGTGTCATCGTTTTGCATGCATTTGCTCAGTGCGCGAGTTACATACCCACTACCAACAACAAGAAAGCCAATACGCTAACACTACCAACAACAAAGAAGTCAATACACTAGACAGACAGGAAATCGCTTCACTTCAATTCTTAATAATTATTTATATAATATAATATAATCATATATAATATAATCATTTTTGGCTAAATTAATATTTTGTCTTGTACGTAAGTTCAATAAACTGAACTTCCGTACAAACCAACATTTCGCAACATTTTAATAACAATTTAGCTTAAGTTGTATTTTCCTTTGATAAATTGTATTTTTCCTAATAATTACTTTTAAGCTTAAGTTGCATTTTTATAATATAAAATAATTGTTAAATTAATTTAAGAGTTGAGAAATAAATTGGTGTTCAAACTAAAAAGATTGTGTTTTTTTTAAACCGATTTAGTTGAGTAAATGTAATTGGCGCAGTCGAAACGGGCAGTTGCGGTGTCGATTTGAATGACGGTATAAAAACAGAATAAAGTGACATAAAAAAAAAAAATTCACAAGAGACATTAACAAAATATTTTTAACAAGTGACGATATAAAGTGACATTAGAAAAATTTGCAAGTGACATTAACAAAATATTAGAATCAACAATAGTTACAAGTGATAGTAACAAAACAAGAACACGAAACAAAAAGATATCCATAGAAAAAGTTGTTCCAAGCGGTGAAAGAATATCATCGTTAACAAAACGTTATAGAACGGGGAGGGCATATCTCCGTTAGAAAACGTTAAACAAAGGAACAAATATATAAAATTAAATAAAATAAAAAAAAAAAATAAAATAAAAATAAAATAAGAATAAAAAAAAAAAAAAAAAAATATATATAGAACGGGGAGAGCATATCTCCGTTATACAAAAATATTAATAAATATTAAATATAGAACGGGGAGGGCATATCTCCGTTAAACAAAAACATTAATAAACATTAAATATAGAACGGGGAGAGCATATCTCCGTTAGACGGAAACAACAATTATCACAAGTCAACAACAGGGAGGGAATATCTCCGTTTACAACAGACAGGACAACCAAGTCTACCAAATCGAGGCCGTTGGATTTCAATCCATTAACAACTGTGAACCTACACAACAACACCAATCTACTTCTCCATGTGGACTACCGCCCCACTTCTGTTATATTTGTAAGCACCTAGAAATAAGATATTTTTAGAATAAATACATATGTATATACACATTTATTTCTGTTTCTAATGTTTAAAAGAAAGGCAAAAACTGAAGCCTTAAATAAACTACAAAAAAAAATCAAAAAGCCTCGAAATCCTAACAAAAATACAATCCCCAAGAAAACACTATTCAAGTTTGCCAAGTATTCCTGAAATGCAGAACCAAGATCTGACCCAAAACCAATCTTCCTCTCACACGGCACCACAAAGTTGCCATCTGAATTTGCCAAACATGCAGGAAATTTATAATTCATTAAGAATTCCCGATGTTATTAAAGACCCCCTCAGCTTTGACGGAAATCCTCGCCTTTTATATGATTTTATAACTAATGTAGAAGAAATTCTTTTATTTCTAAAAGGTACAGAACAGACACCCTACGGACAAATACTACTTAGGGCAATTAGAAACAAAGTTGTAGGATCAGCAAACGAGCTTTTAAATACATACTTAACACAATTAGACTGGAACGAAATTAAAAACAACTTGATATCCGCTTTTGCAGATAAAAGGACAGAAACGACATTGATCAGAGACCTTCATAATATCCGCCAAACTGATCGAACGCTCGAACAGTTTCATGCGGAAGTAATAGAGATCCAAGCAGCACTGTTGAACAATATTCTTATTAACGAAAAAGATCAAAAAGTCATTAACTCAAAAAAAGAGTTATTTTCAGAAATGTGCTTAAATGCATTCTTAAGCGGACTTAAAGATCCTTTGGGTGCAACAATTCGTGCCATGCGGCCTGAAACTCTTCCAATAGCACTCTCTTACTGCATAAAGGAGCAGAATATTACTTCGATTAAACAAGATCTACGGCCTTACAAACCACCCCAACTGAAACTTCACCCCCGTGAGACACAACCATTTTACAGAAGGGATTACCAAATTCCACAAAATAAATTTCAGAGACCGTATTACGGACAATTTCATTCAGGACAAAGGCATTTCCAAAATCCCCAATATAACACAAACCGCTATTTTAATAACAATAACTTTGGAAACAATAATCATAGCATTAGTAACGCTATAATGCCCTTAAAGACAGAGCCGACCGACAATAATACGACTCGATCAAATTTTAGACAAAATACTCCTTATTCATACAACAGGACAGGTATGACCAGGCAAAATTTTCAACCCCGAATGAATTTTAATTCAAATTTTCACAACTTTGATCAGACTTTAGATAATTATGCAAATCATGAGGCTCCAAACATATATCCATACAATAGAACAGGTATGACCAGACAAAACTTTCAACCTCAAATAAATTCAAACTTTCGGAACATCATACAATCTGCGGATAATTACCCGAATCAAGAAGCGTCAAATATGGCCAATATAGATGATACTGGAAATTTTCAAGTATCAGCCTCGAAAATCCCACGGGATACATAGACATAAACAAACATGGAACTAAATTACCATTTATATTAATATCATCTCCATTCGGTCGCCCATTAAGATTCCTAATAGATTCAGGAGCATCCTCCTCATTTATCAACCCCGAGTTCGTACCATTAGAAAACCGAATAAACTGTCAACCCGTGACTATAACGACTATATCCAACAAATACACCCTGAACACAAAAACTAAATTACCAATATTCACAGAATTTAGAGAAAAAGGTCACTTAGAGTTTTTAATTTTTAAGTTTCACAATTACTTTGACGGGCTTCTAGGAATCGATGCGTTACAAAACCTTAAAGCTAATATCGACTTGCAGAATAATATCCTGATTACCCCAAAAAGCACTATCCCTTTACAAATGAAACCTACCATAACCTCGCATAAGTATCTAATACCTAGTAATTCTAAAACCATTTTACAACTTCTTGTTGATGTAGAAAAAGGTGAAATATTTGTCACACAAACAAATATCTCAAAACAACTTGAGATTTCTGAAGGCATTTACAACGCATATAATTGGCAAAGTAATATGGAAGTAACCAACAAGTCAAATCACGACCAAATATTACATCTCGAACAACCTTTGAAAGCAGAACCTTATAATTCCGCAAACTATGTAGAACTCAATTGTATTAACCCGGAGTATGTAGCAGATTATAATGAGGAAAATACGAAACTTTCGTTACGG
Organism: Epicampocera succincta; assembly: GCA_932526305.1. Taxonomy (NCBI): domain Eukaryota; kingdom Metazoa; phylum Arthropoda; class Insecta; order Diptera; family Tachinidae; genus Epicampocera; species Epicampocera succincta. Next base: position 21,241,680 of record OW052037.1, on the reverse strand, counting down.
GTAGATCATTTAAATACAGAAGAGAAGAAACTTCTCCTTAAACTTTGCCAACAGTTTAACTCAGTATTTTATAAAGATAATCAGAATCTTACGTTTACAAACCAAATTAAACATACCATAAAAACAATAGATGAAATCCCAATCTATACTAAATCATATCGCTATCCTTATATTCATAAGGAAGAAGTTAGGAAACAAATAGCGGATATGTTAGAACAAGGCATAATTAAACCATCATACTCACCTTGGAGTTCTCCAGTTTGGGTAGTCCCAAAAAAACAAGACGCCAGCGGAAAACAAAAATGGCGGCTTGTTATCGACTATAGGAAATTGAACGAAAAAACAGTCTCAGACAGATACCCTTTACCGAATATTTCAGATATTCTGGATAAACTGGGCAAATGTATGTATTTTTCGACCCTGGACCTCGCCAGCGGTTTCCACCAGATCGAAATGGACCCGAAAGATATCCAAAAGACCGCGTTTACAGTTGAAGGTGGGCATTTTGAGTACATTAGGATGCCATTTGGGCTCAAAAATGCACCCTCGACCTTTCAGAGAGTCATGGACAATGTCTTGAGGGATCTCGTAGGTAAAATCTGTCTTGTTTATCTCGACGATATTATTATATTCTCTACGTCACTAGATGAACATATTAACAATTTAAGACAAGTTTTTGAAAGATTGAAAATGGCTAATTTCAAAATACAATTGGACAAATCAGAATTTTTAAGAAAAGAAATAGCATTCTTAGGACACATCGACCACAACGGAGGGCATCAAACCAAATCCTGCAAAATTAGAAGCAATAAAGAATTTTCCGATTCCAACTACACCAAAAGAAATCCTTTTTGGGATTGGTAGGCTACTATCGAAAATTCATCAAGGACTTTGCGAAAAGCGTTAAACCTCTGACAATGTGCCTTAAGAAAAATAGTAAAATAGACTTCAACCAGAATTATATACACGCTTTCGAAACATGTAAAAATATATTATCTAATGATCCAATTCTTCAATACCCCGATTTTTCTAAGCCATTTGTACTCACCACAGATGCCAGCGGATTTGCCATAGGCGCCATATTATCACAAGGCCCAATTGGCAGTGACAGACCCATATGCTATGCTAGCCGTACATTGTGTGAATCCGAAATAAACTATTCTACAATTGAAAAGGAACTGCTAGCAATAATATGGGCCACTAAATATTTCCGACCATATCTATACGGTCGAAAGTTTAAAATCGTTACAGATCATCGTCCACTAACTTGGATAATGAGTCTAAAGGACCCTAACTCCAAACTAGTAAGATGGAGGTTGAAGCTGGAGGAGTATGATTACGAGATCCATTACAAAAAAGGTGCAATGAACACAAACGCCGATGCCCTCAGTTTTTAAATAAACTACAAAAAAAATCAAAAAGCCTCGAAATCCTAACAAAAATACAATCCCCAAGAAAACACTATTCAAGTTTGCCAAGTATTCCTGAAATGCAGAACCAAGATCTGACCCAAAACCAATCTTCCTCTCACACGGCACCACAAAGTTGCCATCTGAATTTGCCAAACATGCAGGAAATTTATAATTCATTAAGAATTCCCGATGTTATTAAAGACCCCCTCAGCTTTGACGGAAATCCTCGCCTTTTATATGATTTTATAACTAATGTAGAAGAAATTCTTTTATTTCTAAAAGGTACAGAACAGACACCCTACGGACAAATACTACTTAGGGCAATTAGAAACAAAGTTGTAGGATCAGCAAACGAGCTTTTAAATACATACTTAACACAATTAGACTGGAACGAAATTAAAAACAACTTGATATCCGCTTTTGCAGATAAAAGGACAGAAACGACATTGATCAGAGACCTTCATAATATCCGCCAAACTGATCGAACGCTCGAACAGTTTCATGCGGAAGTAATAGAGATCCAAGCAGCACTGTTGAACAATATTCTTATTAACGAAAAAGATCAAAAAGTCATTAACTCAAAAAAAGAGTTATTTTCAGAAATGTGCTTAAATGCATTCTTAAGCGGACTTAAAGATCCTTTGGGTGCAACAATTCGTGCCATGCGGCCTGAAACTCTTCCAATAGCACTCTCTTACTGCACAAAGGAGCAGAATATTACTTCGATTAAACAAGATCTACGGCCTTACAAACCACCCCAACTGAAACTTCACCCCCGTGAGACACAACCATTTTACAGAAGGGATTACCAAATTCCACAAAATAAATTTCAGAGACCGTATTACGGACAATTTCATTCAGGACAAAGGCATTTCCAAAATCCCCAATATAACACAAACCGCTATTTTAATAACAATAACTTTGGAAACAATAATCATAGCATTAGTAACGCTATAATGCCCTTAAAGACAGAGCCGACCGACAATAATACGACTCGATCAAATTTTAGACAAAATACTCCTTATTCATACAACAGGACAGGTATGACCAGGCAAAATTTTCAACCCCGAATGAATTTTAATTCAAATTTTCACAACTTTGATCAGACTTTAGATAATTATGCAAATCATGAGGCTCCAAACATATATCCATACAATAGAACAGGTATGACCAGACAAAACTTTCAACCTCAAATAAATTCAAACTTTCGGAACATCATACAATCTGCGGATAATTACCCGAATCAAGAAGCGTCAAATATGGCCAATATAGATGATACTGGAAATTTTCAAGTATCAGCCTCGAAAATCCCACGGGATACATAGACATAAACAAACATGGAACTAAATTACCATTTATATTAATATCATCTCCATTCGGTCGCCCATTAAGATTCCTAATAGATTCAGGAGCATCCTCCTCATTTATCAACCCCGAGTTCGTACCATTAGAAAACCGAATAAACTGTCAACCCGTGACTATAACGACTATATCCAACAAATACACCCTGAACACAAAAACTAAATTACCAATATTCACAGAATTTAGAGAAAAAGGTCACTTAGAGTTTTTAATTTTTAAGTTTCACAATTACTTTGACGGGCTTCTAGGAATCGATGCGTTACAAAACCTTAAAGCTAATATCGACTTGCAGAATAATATCCTGATTACCCCAAAAAGCACTATCCCTTTACAAATGAAACCTACCATAACCTCGCATAAGTATCTAATACCTAGTAATTCTAAAACCATTTTACAACTTCTTGTTGATGTAGAAAAAGGTGAAATATTTGTCACACAAACAAATATCTCAAAACAACTTGAGATTTCTGAAGGCATTTACAACGCATATAATTGGCAAAGTAATATGGAAGTAACCAACAAGTCAAATCACGACCAAATATTACATCTCGAACAACCTTTGAAAGCAGAACCTTATAATTCCGCAAACTATGTAGAACTCAATTGTATTAACCCGGAGTATGTAGCAGATTATAATGAGGAAAATACGAAACTTTCGTTACGGGTAGATCATTTAAATACAGAAGAGAAGAAACTTCTCCTTAAACTTTGCCAACAGTTTAACTCAGTATTTTATAAAGATAATCAGAATCTTACGTTTACAAACCAAATTAAACATACCATAAAAACAATAGATGAAATCCCAATCTATACTAAATCATATCGCTATCCTTATATTCATAAGGAAGAAGTTAGGAAACAAATAGCGGATATGTTAGAACAAGGCATAATTAAACCATCATACTCACCTTGGAGTTCTCCAGTTTGGGTAGTCCCAAAAAAACAAGACGCCAGCGGAAAACAAAAATGGCGGCTTGTTATCGACTATAGGAAACTGAACGAAAAAACAGTCTCAGACAGATACCCTTTACCGAATATTTCAGATATTCTGGATAAACTGGGCAAATGTATGTATTTTTCGACCCTGGACCTCGCCAGCGGTTTCCACCAGATCGAAATGGACCCGAAAGATATCCAAAAGACCGCGTTTACAGTTGAAGGTGGGCATTTTGAGTACATTAGGATGCCATTTGGGCTCAAAAATGCACCCTCGACCTTTCAGAGAGCCATGGACAATGTCTTGAGGGATCTCGTAGGTAAAATCTGTCTTGTTTATCTCGACGATATTATTATATTCTCTACGTCACTAGATGAACATATTAACAATTTAAGACAAGTTTTTGAAAGATTGAAAATGGCTAATTTCAAAATACAATTGGACAAATCAGAATTTTTAAGAAAAGAAATAGCATTCTTAGGACACATCGACCACAACGGAGGGCATCAAACCAAATCCTGCAAAATTAGAAGCAATAAAGAATTTTCCGATTCCAACTACACCAAAAGAAATCCTTTTTGGGATTGGTAGGCTACTATCGAAAATTCATCAAGGACTTTGCGAAAAGCGTTAAACCTCTGACAATGTGCCTTAAGAAAAATAGTAAAATAGACTTCAACCAGAATTATATACACGCTTTCGAAACATGTAAAAATATATTATCTAATGATCCAATTCTTCAATACCCCGATTTTTCTAAGCCATTTGTACTCACCACAGATGCCAGCGGATTTGCCATAGGCGCCATATTATCACAAGGCCCAATTGGCAGTGACAGACCCATATGCTATGCTAGCCGTACATTGTGTGAATCCGAAATAAACTATTCTACAATTGAAAAGGAACTGCTAGCAATAATATGGGCCACTAAATATTTCCGACCATATCTATACGGTCGAAAGTTTAAAATCGTTACAGATCATCGTCCACTAACTTGGATAATGAGTCTAAAGGACCCTAACTCCAAACTAGTAAGATGGAGGTTGAAGCTGGAGGAGTATGATTACGAGATCCATTACAAAAAAGGTGCAATGAACACAAACGCCGATGCCCTCAGTCGTGTAAAAATTGACGTAAATCATATGGATGTCAACATTAATGACACTGCTTCAAATCAAGGTACACAGGGTACCACAATCCATTCCTCCGACGAGAACTTTGACGATGGCATCTTCATATCTGAAAGGCCACTTAATGAATTTAATTTGCAAGTGGTCCTAGAGAAGACAGCATTGGGAAGTCCAATGACAATAGAAACAATCTTCAGAAACAGACAAAGGCGAATAATTAGACGACCCCATTTTAGCGAACAAGTAATGATAGATATATTTAAAAAATATTTTCCACTTAACAGGCTAACGGTAATATATACTGATGACGACATTTTTAAAACTGTACAGGATACCTATTCAAAATATTTCTCACATAATAAACTCTTCAAATTATTAAGGTGTACAGAATTTCTGGAAGACATTAGACAAAATGATGACCAGGAAAATTTAGTAAAAGAATACCATGATAATAGTAATCACCGAGGAATTATCGAGAGTTATGAGCACTTGAAAAGGAAATATTATTTTCCATATATGAAAGAATTAATTACTAAAACTATTAACAATTGCGATAGATGCCAAACTCTAAAGTACGATAGGCAACCACCCAAAATAAAATTCAGACTACCCGAAACTCCTTCTAAACCATTAGATATATTGCATATCGACATATACACTATAAATAACCATCGAAATTTAACAATTATAGATAAATTTTCGAAATTCGCAGCAGCATACGTTCTTGAAAACAGGAATAGTATAACAGTACTTAAATCACTTAAATCATTCCTGAGCTCATACGGAATTCCTAGGAAAATTATATGTGACCAAGGATCGGAGTTTACAAGCAATATTTTCAAAGAATTCTGTAGACAATATGGTATTGAACTACACCATACTTCATTTCAACAAACGAGTAGCAACTCACCTGTCGAAAGACTCCATTCTACGTTTACCGAAATTTATAGACTCATTCTAGAAGAAAAAAAGACCCGCAGGATGGAGTCCGACAATCAGGAGTTGATGACAGAAGTTGTTTTAACATATAATAACTCAGTACATTCTGCCACAAAACTAACCCCTTTTGAGCTCTTCCATGGCCGAACATATAAATTTGATAAAAATCTAAAATTTAACAATGAACATGATTACTTGAGAAAACTTAATGAATTTCAAGAAACCTTATATCCAAAAATTAAAGAAAAATTAGAAACTTCCGTTCTTAACCGTACAAATAAATTAAACAACTTTAGGGAAGACCCCGAGTATAGACAAAACAACGAAACAATATATAGGAAAAACTGTAGACGAAACAAAATCACCCCTAGATTTTCAAAACATAAAATAAAAAAGGACAATCTACACACAATTACCACTACTAACAACCAGAAAATACATATGTAAATCCCGTATTAAAAAGAAACGAAAAACATTTTCATTTTAGGGCCGCTTTAACTACGACGCAATATATTGAAATTCGAGACCTAACAAATAACATGGGTATTTTGCCAATAGATCTCGGACCAGCAAGACAAGTGACGGGTTACAGCAACCTTATTCATGTTATTAATCTGGACAAGTATAGGGAAAACATCGAAAACATCAACAATACCCTTAAAACCTTTGAACGAACAGTTCAACAAGAATCCAAACTGATACGCAAAACGCAGTAAACGAGGACTAATTGACGGAGTAGGTCATGCAATTAAATTTATCACAGGAAACATGGACGCATATGATGCTCAAGAAATAAATAATCAAATTGAACAACTCAAATCTAACCAGATAAAATTTCAAGACTCTTTGACAAAAGACCATAGATTTAATTTAAATATGGCTGCAAGATTTTCCAATATAACCAATCACATAAATGAAGTACAAGAAACCATAGAGCTTTTCCTAAATAAGCAAGCAAATCAAACCAACTATATAGTAAAAAGTTCGGAATCTTTAATTATAGAAATTCAATACCTCAACCAAATTAACTATAATATTGATATCCTAACAAGTCATATTAATGATATTTCAGAAGCAATTATTTTGGCAAAACTTAACATAATTCCTAAATTTATTCTACATCCAGAGGAAATAGAACAGATAAGCAAACATTTAGAAAACGAATCCATTAAAACTAAATCAATAGAAAATATATATGAGTTACTAGGACTTCAGGCTTATTACAACGAATCTAATATTATTTTTTTTAAATGTTCAGATCCCAAACCTTGATCCCAAAACCTATAAATTTTATCATGTAATTCCCTTACCTATAAATAGAACTAAGATTATTACAACAGAATCTTACTTAATGTTTAATGAATTTAAAATTATATATATATCAGAGAAATGTTCAAAAATAGAAAATACCTTTTTTTTTGTTCAAAATTTAAAAACGAAGAAGCAACTGTAAACTCTAGCTGTATTGGCCATCTCTTTAAGAACCAAGATGCAAAGTGTGCTACGAATGACATCGGCGAGACACAATCAATTTGGCAACCAGAACCCAACTTAATCGTATTCATTAATATACCCAAAACACAGATCAATACTACTTGCAAAATCAACAACCACTCCTTGAATGGAACGGGCGTAGTACATTACAAACACTGTGAAGTATACATAAATAATATAACGTATAGTGATGACATCAACACGTTCTGGGATGACGTATATATTGCCCCAGTATCAACTTCCCAAATTCACGCTTCAACTGAGATGAAAACAATTACCTTAAAAAAGCTATCAGATTATAACACTAGCCAGCAAAACGAAATTATATCAATATCCTCTAGGCTAGATTTGCAGAACCTAATTGAATCTCTTATATGGGTAGTAATTATTGCAGTGACAATTTATATCCTGAGAAGAATATATACAATAAAAACTAAACAAGGAATTCAGAATGAAGCTGCCATCCCTTCAGTCCCTTCTGTCCCTACGCTTCAAACTGGGCAGGGAGGAGTTACATACCCACTACCAACAACAAGAAAGCCAATACGCTAACACTACCAACAACAAAGAAGTCAATACACTAGACAGACAGGAAATCGCTTCACTTCAATTCTTAATAATTATTTTTGTTCTCATTTTTGGCTAAATTAATATTTTGTCTTGTACGTAAGTTCAATAAACTGAACTTCCGTACAAACCAACATTTCGCAACATTTTAATAACAATTTAGCTTAAGTTGTATTTTCCTTTGATAAATTGCATTTTTCCTAATAATTACTTTTAAGCTTAAGTTGCATTTTTATAATATAAAATAATTGTTAAATTAATTTAAGAGTTGAGAAATAAATTGGTGTTCAAACTAAAAAGATTGTGTTTTTTTTAAACCGATTTAGTTGAGTAAATGTAATTCGCGCTTCATGTTTACAATTTGCTTCAAACTTTTAAGTAATTTTTTTTGCACTTCACAAACGGTTTTTATAATTATTTATTTTTTTACACTATATTTTATAAATTTAAAATCAAAATTCTTGATTATGGAAAGCTAACAGACTGTTTGTTACAACCCGTTAATTATGTCCAGGAAGCTTTGTTGAGAATGACTTAGCTGAATCTACAGTTTTGTCAATTAAAATTGTTATTTCATATAGTCGTTAGATTACTATAGAGCAAAAATTGACACCTATGTTTTTACACATCGCCGGAAGAAAAAGCAAAGACTATAAATATGCAAAGATGTTTCGCTTCCATACATTGTGTTGCTGCACTAAATTATGCTAGTGGACGTAGCAATACGTCTCAAGTCTTAGCTATTATATGTGTATGTATTTAAATTATAATTGAATTGTATGCGTTTGTCTGTTCTCTACGAAATTAAAAGAAAATGTTAAAAGCAAAAAACAATTTTCTTTTCACGGAAAAAAACATTTTTTACAAATTGTAGCGGTTGTAGAACCTGCAGCGTAAAAATTAAGCTGTCGCGATAATAGGTAGTTGCCGTATGGATGTAATTAAACCACAGTAAATCTTGACATATCCTTCAGAAATGTTCGTTCATACAAAAAATTATGACAAAGACAAAGACTTTGGAAGTTTATGTGCTCAATCCAACTGGTTTTTCGAGGTGTGTAAAATTCACATAAGTCTTGAAATTTTTTTTCTGAAATAAGAAATATTAAAAAACTATTATTGAACATTGCGTACATTTTACCAAGAATACAATGTATTCCTCTTGGTTCGAGGAAAATAACGCATGCTATAGCGACAGGATAGAGATGTTTAATTTAATAGTCCTCATATTATTACGAAAGCATTCCTCGTGGGAAATTTTGCAACATCAAGCAACATAAATATGTACTTATGTATGAAAGTTTAATAAATAATTTATAATTGCAAAACTTATGCAAACTTTCGTTTTATTATAACTTCGTCTCATATACATATACAGAAATTGTAAGATAGGGTGGAACCTTGATGTAATAGGTACATGCATGCGAATAAAATATGAAATTCTAGCCTATTGTATGTCCGCATATGAATTCTCTAAAAAATGTAATTTTAATTCCGAGCGAATCGACATACATATGTATATCCATATGCAAATTTATGTACGTATGCGTATGTATGTATGTGTTCTTTAAGGTATGTTGCGCTCTCAATAATTTTTGTTTTCCCTAGGGCAAATCAGATTTAAATAAATTATTAGACGGAGCCAGAAAAGATGCATTAAACAAAATCAAGAATGAGGAGGACAAATTGTTTCTTATAATGCAGAGGGAAAATAATATGAGATGCAGCATGCCGGGAATAGATAAAAAGTCAAAGGAGAAAGATAATCGAAAGCGAAAGAAACTGGAATTAGAGTCAAGGAAATTGCGTAACATTGAAAGTCAAAGGGCTATTGAAAAAGTGGCTGGATTATCTACGCTGAATGATTATGTTGAAATTTCCGAAAGTGTGTCAGATTCATCGCTCGAAGAAGTTAAGTTTCGCGAAAAAAATGCAACTAATCCAATAAAAATTAAATCTGTTTTTACAAACGACTTTATTTGATCTATTGACTGCAGTTCAAGGGTTAGGTATACGTGTATGCAGTTCAAGGGTTAGGTATACGTGTATCCGAAATTGCCTTATCACGTACCACAATAGAACGGAAAAGGAAACGATATTAGAAGCTGATAAGAACTCATTCGCTTTACAATATCCAGTCGTATTGCACTGGGACAGCAAATTATTCCCCGATATTTCTGATGAAAACAAAAAAGTCGATAGAGTTCCTATACTCATCAGTGGCAATGAAAAAGAAAAACTTTTAGCAGTTCCAAAGATAGCAAAAGGCACCGATGTAGAAAATGCTAACGCTTGTTTGGGTGTCTGTACCGATGGTCAATAAAAAAACAAATTTGAGGACTATGCTTTGACACTACCGCCTCCAATACTAAAGCTAGGTGCCTAATTTTATTAATTGAAAAATAATTAAATGAAGACCTAATATGGATTACTTTTCGCCATCATATGTTTGAGGTCATGCTTTCTAATGTTTTTAAAGAATATTTTTGCCCAAGCGAAGTGCAAGTATTTAAAAGATTTAAAAATCAATGGCCAAATATTGATAAAGAAAACTTCAAAGTCGGAGATGATACTCTTTCCAACAGCAAATGTACGAATATTACAGCGATGCCATCAAAAGTCAACAGCTACGGAACGATTACCGTGAAGTCCTTACGCTTTGTCTAAATATTCTTTCTGGTGCAAATAAAACAGGATCGATAATTTAAAAAAATAATAAAATATATGATAATTTGTACTTAATATACAATTTTATTAATTCTTTATTTATTTGTTTTATTAAATATTTTCATTTTTAAATAAACAATGAATAGCACCATAAAAAATAATTATATGTTATATTTCTATCTAACCCAGAAAATCATTAAACTATCGGAATCTCTAAATATTGACCGATTGTGCTCAAATTTGGACTGAACATTTTTAAGTGCTATTCGAATAGGATCAGCGTTGTGGAGCGCGAATATTTGATGCTTTTGTATTTTGGGCCAATATATATTAGTATAACAATTTTTTAATTGCAACGAATCCCTAGAAAAGTAAATCGTCCTTCTGAGGAAAGAAAACCTTAAAACTGCAGTAAAATTTTTAAATTTGTGCACAAAAACTTCTCTTGACTAATGATTGCTTCAAGTCCACGAACGGAAGAGTTATTTCAACTGGATTTTTTTTTAAAGCAGGTTTTATAATCAATATTGGTTCAAAATGGTCATCTAGAATAAAAAAGGTCTCCCTTCAATGAAAACGTATGTGTACATAACTAGGTGGTTAAAACAAGAGTGCAACAATATTATGGATATAGTCGATTTAAATTACCGAGTTATTGATTAAAATGAGGAAACGCAATATATAATTTATACTTACCATTGTTGGCGGATAAAGTAGAATTAAAAGCATCCGGGGTCATAAGATTCAGTTGCGAATAGCACGTATTTGTTAAAGACATCTTCGGAGAGGGATTTCTGGATTGCATATTGTTTTCAGTAGCGATTGCACTAGGTGAAGCAGCAGATGTTGCAATTGCAGCAACAGTTGAACCACTTGGGTTGGATGCTACATTTGCTGAAGATGGCATGCTTGAAGCTGATGTTATATCCAACAATAGTTCTATAGCATTCGGTTTATTCGTTGAAAACTCATCCTTAGTACTAGAAATATTGGCTTCAACAACCTCTTCATTTTCTCTTGAAATGTTGTAACCGACATTATCAGCTGTTCGCTCATCAATTTCACTTACAGATGGGACGGCTTTGTTACTAGGTATATATCTGCTTTCATCAATAATCGATGTGGTACTTTTCACATCAGTGTTATCTGTAACGGTCGGCTGATAGAGAATATGACATTCTTGCATACTTTTAGCTTGAACAATAAACATATGTACTATAACGCAATAAATTGAAGAAGTCTCTTCGTCATAGTCATCAAACTCTTCGCACATGTAATTATCATTTGAACATTTGTATCGCTTTACTGCAGCATCAACAATTGAAAAGGAAAGTATTCCTGAATTAAGGGGAAATTCCGAAATGCTTTTTATAAAAACAAGCGGCGGAGGTGAGATTTGTACGTTGTTAGCAACAATACTACTAACACCATTATTCTTGTTAATTCCTTCTTCATTATTTGACGTTTCTTCTTTGAAAGAAGAATTACAGCCACTAGTGTTTACAATTTGCATTATATAACAAGTACGAGTTTCTAAGCTGGAAACAACTAAATAAGATGAAGTTCTATCTAGCTCTGCTATAAAACGCAGGGGTTTGTCTATACTGCAATTAAATGTGATAGTCTGTAAGCAATTCCAAGTACCACAGTCCCAAATTTTGAATTCAGTGTTGTTGTCGGCACCTGTTATGGCAAATTTCCAGTAGGTACTACAATAAAAACAAATATTAAAATTAATGTGTACTTTTTGTAATCATATAAAAAACAAACATTACTCGGAATTATTTTTAGTTAAATTGTCTAGAAAAAAAAATGATGATACTGGTTTGTTATCATACGGTTTCCACTCGTGTAGACAACGAGGATCTTTCTCATGAATATACACTTGGTAGAAGCAGATTATACCATCAGCACTTCCTACACCCAGTGTAGATCCATCAGGCGATAGGGCAACCCATGTTATAGTTTTCGCTTCATCGTAATGCTTTATATAACCGGATTTTATGTCACACGCTTGAAATTGACCTATCTGCAGTTATAAATTTGTTTTGTTTTATAGAAATTAAATTGTTATATTGGAAATATACAAATCATACCCCTTGATCGGCCACAATTATATTTACGTTAAAACACTGAAACAGTGAACCACGAGCCCACACAATTAGTTTATTATCTTCGTCATCATCACCTGGTATTTCGATAAATGGACACCATGAAATTTTGTCATATCTTGGAGTATAATTTGGCAACGGATCTTCTATTTTAATAATTAAATTGCACAACAGTGATCCGTCGAGTAAAACTATTTTATGTACATACAATGAATTAGCATCTATAGACGCTAACATTTGTTCTTTTTCGATGTGTGCAAATTGTAAATCTAAAATTTCACCAGACATGCCCTTTATTAGTGCTCGCAAACCGCTACTTGTGTTGACAACACGAACCATGCCTTCCGTCCGTGAAGCCTTATTACTGACTAAAAGAAAAAAAAACGTTATAAAAACATACTGTAGCTAGAAATAATAAATATTAATGAACTTTTTTTTATCTTATAAAAAACTTAATTAACCCGGTGTGCTTCTGCTAGTTTGTATTATAAAAATCTGTTAAAAACTATGTACAAGGACCAAGATAATTTAAAAAAGTTGGCTTAAAAGTAGCCTATAATTCATCCTAGAGTCCCAGTTAAATGTTATGAAAATTTCTCCGTCACAGGGTACAAACACACATTCTACTTATACATATGTATATAGATTAATTTTAACAGCTGTATTTCAGTATCACATACTAGACCCCTGCCTAAATGCTAAATTCATACTGAAAGTGAATCAGCTCATACATATTCACGTTTAAATGTATCTAATAAGTCATGCGTACTTTACTAATTTTTTTTGAATAATTTAATTAGCAATACAAGAAATAAAAAACTACCGAAAAGTTGATTAAGATAAATCCATGTACATATATTAGCACATGATATTCGAATAAACGGTATTTCGATATGTTTTAATTGTCTATCAACAACAACAAAATTGTTTGCAAATAGTGTTCTTGTCTACATAAAAGAATTACTAAATTGTAAATCAGATGTTTCATCCACCAAATATCTATGAAGCCATTAATTGTGCATATTATAATACCAACTTAATATAATTCATAGTATATTTTACTATATATATATAGTTTTGTTAAACTTTTCTTACAAAACCATTTTTTTAAATATTTTAAATCAGCTTTTGAATGAACGTATTATAATTTATTATTGTTAAAAAAAATACCAATCAGACACTTAATTTGCACGTACCAACAAAAACCATTCTTTTTACCGTTTTGGTACATACGAACAACAACAAGTTCCAAATATCAATTAAAATGTGACAAACAATAAGTGTGACAAAAAAACCTATTAGCTTAAATTACTCTCCAAGGAGAGAAAGGAGGCTCAGTACAAATAGCAGAAATGCTTGCTTTGTAGTTAGTTCTCACAGTGATAAGAAGAACAAGAACAGAATCTATGCAGATCCAATGCTTAACAAGCAGTATTTAACTGCAAAACCAACAAACACAAGTTTGAGTGCAAGTGCGCCTGAGTTAAACAAACACACTGAAAATAATACAACAATTGATTTTCTTGCAAAAGATAAAAATAATCAATCAGACTTACTTTTGATAAATAATAAAAAATCGAATGAAAAGGGTGCTATACCAAAAACGATAATAGCAAAGCCAAGTGATAAAGTGTTAACAGGAATGGATCGTTACATTACGATTGCAAAACGTAAGTCAAGCCCTCGATCAGCTAAATTTGAGCAAAAACCAAAGCAGCCTAAAAAATTCATGGCGTCCCAAAATCGATTTGCTCTTTTCAATAAACAGGGAAGGAGAAAACTACAGCTACAACTATGAAGGCGTATAAACCACCACCAGTGCAGTTCCTCAGCCACTTTTTAAAATTGAAATTGCGTTTAACTCTCAGCAATTGAAAAAGGGTAGCACTCACCCCATATACGATTTGAAGTATCTCCTTAATCGTAGAATATCAGTGGAGGAACCTATTAAAAGCAAGGGAACCCCGCAATGCCACAATGGCCAAGAATTTGGTCACACAAAAACTTTCTGCAAACTGCCTTCGGTGTGCGTCAGATGTGGAGATATACACAAAGTTTGAAGTGTCCACATACAAAAAATGACTCCAGCGTGTTAAAAAGTAGTAATTGCGGCCAAAAACATACAGCTAACTACCGTGGTTGCGACGCTATTCTTCGGCTTAATGAAAAGTCAACGACTAGAATGAGATACCAGAATGAGGATATTCTGGCCTCATTATCAAAATTCCGTTTCCCCGAGTCTTCCATCTACATATATACCACAAAATGATATTACCGAAGTCCCCAGCAATCAGAAAGTATCGTATGCCCAAACTTAAAAAAAAAAACTGATGCACATGAAAACAACAAAGGCGAAAAAACCAGAAAATTCTTCACAGCATGAAAGCACTCAAAACTCCATAGAAGGTTTAATTCAAGTCATGAACCATTTCATGTCAAGTATGGAAAACATGCTGCAACAAATGATGCAAAATGAAACCATGCTAATGCAGATTTTGATCAGCAAAAAATGAAAAAGTTAAAAATATGCTTCTGGAATGCAAACGGCTTAAGCCAACATAAACTCGATATTCAACAATTTCTGCACTCGCAGCAAGTTGATGTGCTGCAAGTTTCAATAACTCATTTCACCCTAAAAAACTGTTTTCGAGTTAACGGTTAACGGTAAAATATGACACAAAACACCCAAGTGGCAGGGCTTGTGGTGGATCTGCAAATCTGGTCAATAAGGACATAAATCATTACACAATGCCAGAATATAGTACAGATCATATTCAGCCAACAGGCCTTTTAAGTCCAATACTTCAACGCAATATTGTCTAATAAGATGGATGCAATTTCTACTGGTCACTCCACATATTGGCCTGCAGACCTCAACAAAATTCCAGATGTAATTGATTTTGCGGTAATAAAAAATTTGAAACGTGAACAAATAGAAATGACCCCCTCAGTGGATCCTTCATCGAAACACTCTCCAACTTTTCTATCTCTGTTTGACAGTACGAGTAACCAGAAGAAAAGCAGGTTTTGCTGTCCTAATAAGAGAACAAACTGGCTAAAATACAAAATGTACGTGAGTTCGCATTTACCACAAAAATTATTTTTGAAGTCTGACAATGAAGTTGAATCCGTCAATCGATTTTCCCGTATAACGACCAATGCTCCAATGTGTTCCACACCTACAGCTCACACATCCCAAAGGAGGCATTTAATACAGCACGGGGGAATTGAATTTGTTGTGCGGGAGAAGAGAAGATTAAGACGTCAATGGCAGGAAAGAAAAAAAAATTTGCGTGACAGCCTAAAAACACAAAAGGAGTCTAAGCTCAAAAACTACTTTCAAGGTTACAGCTTATGGAAGGTGGTAAGGAAAATGGCAAGTCCCACTGCATACGAAGCTCCCATACGTCTACAAAATGGAGAATGGTCAAAAAATACGAACGAAAAAGTAGAAGAATTCGCAAGGCATTTAGAAAATGTATTTGGATTCAGAAAGTAACATAGTACTACCCAACAAGTGCACAGAGTATCTAATGTAATTCGTGGAGCGTTTAAGAATAAACAATACTGGTCTGCATTATTTATTGACATATCGCAAGCATTTGATAAGGTCTGGCATGATGGGCTAACGTACAAAATTTCAACGTATTTACCGCAAACGTTCACAATATATTTCAAAATTATTTATTAGACAGATCTTTTTACATAAGGTCGAAGGAAATTATATCTTCCCGCAAGAAAATATTTGCTGGTGTACCACAAAGTAGTATCCTCGGGCCATTCCTTTACTTGTTATACTCCGCCGATATGCCAACGGATACCGCATTTTTGAGCGTTCATAAAAACCCGGTAGTTGCATCCCAACAGCTTCAAATACATATGGCAGAATTGGAAAAATGGTTGAAACTATGGAAGATAAATGTAAATGCCTCTAAGTGTGTTCATCTTACATTCACTGTGAGAAAGGTTAATTGTCCACCTAGTGCAATAAATGGTTCGGGAATACCAGAACACAACCATGTAAAATATCTCGGTATACATCTTCATAGACGTCTCACCTGGATTCAGCGCAAAGCAGCCAAAATAACTCAAACAAAAATGAAAACTGCCGAGCTCCATTGGCTCATCGGTCCTCAATCGGCGCTTGGATTGGAACTCAAAGTACTTTTGTATGGCAATGATAAAGCCGATATGGTTACATGCCATTCAGCTATTGGGAACAGCTTCGGCGTCTAATATCGAAAAACTGCAAAGACAGTCAAAAATTTTAAGAACGATCAGGTGCGCTCCCTGGTACATCAAGAATTGTAACATCCATAGGGACCTAAATATAATCAACATCCGAGAAGAGGTTAAAAGGTCGAGCACTAATTACGTTACGAAAATTTCTTTTCATTGGGTCATCAGCGTCTCAAAACAACGCACACTTTTCATTTGGCGAGATAATTTTCTTTTTGGGAACACTATAAGTTGTAAAGGGTGGTTAAATTGTATGGGCCGATGTTGAATGTGAACCACACCTAAACGCCAAGTTTTTTTCCGAATTTTATTTGACATTTCTCTATTTCAGACTTACTCAATTTGAACCATGGAGAGATACACAATCCAACAACGTGTTAAAGTTATCCAGACTTATGAGGCACATTTTCACCTCAGTGGATTCGTCAATAAACAGAATTGCCGCATTTGGGCGAATGAGAATCCAAGAGTGATTGTCGAAAAACCAATGCACCCACAAAGAGTGACTGTTTGGTGCGGTTTATGGGCTGGCGGCATCATCGGGCCGTATTTTTTCCATAATGAGGCCGGTCAGGCAGTTACGATGAATGGTGTTCGCTATCGTGAGATGATAACGAACTTTTTATGGCCCGAATTGGAAGATATGGATATGGACGATATGTGGTTTCAGCAGGACGGTGCCACTTGCCACACAGCTAACGAAACAATGGCTCTTTTGCGCAACTAATTCAATGGCCGTGTTATCTCACGTAATGGCGATGTCAATTGGCCGCCAAGATCATGTGATTTGACACCGTTGGACTTTTTTCTTTGGGGTTATTTGAAAGAAAAGGTGTACGTCGATAAGCCAGCAACAATTCAAGACCTAAAGGATCAAATAATTCGGCACATTAACGGCATAGAACCTCCATTATGCCTCAGCGTCATCGAAAATTTGGACCATCGGATGGAGGTGTGCCGCCGAGGTCGCGGCGCCCATTTGGCCGATATTTTGTTCCAGACATAATTGAGTAATACCAATACATCATAATAAAATAAAATTACAATAATTTCCTAAATAGTTTGTGTTTTATTCAAAATCAACATCGGCCCTTGAAATTTAACCACCCATTATATTGCAGGTGCAGTATAAACAGTTTTTTTTATTTTAAGATTTGAATACTTATTGTTATTGTCCTTAAGAGAAATTCAATAACTAAATAAAAAAAAAAAAAATTATTGTTCTATTGTTTCTAATAAAAATTGTCACAACAATAAATTAAAGATAAAGCTTATGCGGGTTTAAAAATATGAGGTGATTTGAAATATTTTTCAAAAATTATTTATTTATTCGTCAATTTGTCTCTTATTTTGATGCATAAATATTTTTTGAATTAAAATTAAACTTATTTTTTTAACACACCTTGTATGCAATGATCAGAACACTCTGCAAACATCTGGGAACGTGTGACACACTTTGAGGGAAGTGCAATATGTTAAAGGTTTACAGCACTGATATCTTGCAACACTCATATTTATGATGCTGCCTGTATGCATATGTATGCACATGTATATATGTATATGAATTTATCTTTTGTTTATTTTTGCTTTTGAATTTTTGAATGTGTAAATAGTTTTTTAGTCGTAATAAAATCACTGAACAAAAATCATCGTAAAAAAGCAAAAGAATTACAACAGGTTATGGGCACAGGATTGCTCAAATTAAATTAAAGTGGAGTTAAAAATTTTGTGAAAGAAAAAAATATATTGTGTTTTGCTATGAGCTCTTCAATGTACATATAACATTCAAAAATTGGAGGAACAAATTAAGACTCATGGTGTTTGCAAATAAAGACTTTTTTAATTCATCGGGAACTGTGGACTACCATTTGCGACGAAAAGCCAATTGTAGAAGCTGAAATAGGAGAAGAAGGATGAAAAGGCCATATCAACCATAATTTTAACTATCACACCAATTCAAATTTCTTACATCAAGAACTGTTCATCAGCTAAGCAGCGCGGAACGCAATGACTCAAAGGACCTGTAAGAAAGGTGACGCTTTTTAAACAACTATTAAGTATGGCAATGGGAGAAACAGATTGCGTTCAACAACACGTACATATGTATGTAGTTGTATGTATGAGTTGTTTGCTATAATGTTGTTAGCAAGTTTGCAGAAATCATATGTAAATTTCGTAATTGCGTTGGAAACTCGAGATGAGCTGCCGGAACTCACTGCATTGAAGCTTAAATTAACCGGAGAGGGTGATAGAAGAAAAGCTGGTGACCATACTGTACCATATGAAAGTGGCACACAGGCATTCATGTCGCAGTCAAATATAAAAAAGGTAAACGTAAGTACACAAAATTTATTGAATTCCCACGAAAGGTACAACCGTTACCCTGGCAAACAGAAGCAGAATTTTACATGTTTTAAGTGCAGCAGCAGAGGCCACTTTGCAGCACAATGTAGAAACGGTAAATCAGAAACCGATTCAACATCTCAGCAGGAAGAGAGAAACACACATGCATACTAAGTGTTTTCTGCGGGCACCATCAGCAATCTGTTGATAAATTGTGATGTTTGGTGCTTAAATAGTGGTGCTTCTTCGCATATGTACTGTAAACGCAATTTTTTTAAAGTTTTGAAGCGCACAAAGAAACGATCACACTTGCTGGACAGAATACAATTGTAGTAGAAGGATTAGAATTGAGGAATGTAACCAACCTTATTCTGCGTTTCGATTAAGTTCCCGCATTCAGTTACGCTCGGATCGAAAAAAGGTATTCTGACAAAAAACTGAATCGAAAGAAAAAGAAGAAGAGCAGGGTATGTTTAAATTAGCTTCTTTGCTGTGAAACGTGTGAAATAGAAACAGTAAAAATAAACAATTTTGTAAATATTTAAATAAAAAGTCAAATTCAGTGCACAAAAAAGTAATAAATAAAATTAATAAAGAAATAAAAACTAATGATTGCGAGAACAATAATTAAAAAATGAAGAGAAAAACAACAAACTGCCGCAACATACATATGTACGTGAGTAAGTGTGTGAAGAATCCTGCCGCGCCGGAGGTGATATTTTAATTTTTTTTACATCATTGCGGCCCAAAAATAAAATTTCTTTGTTTTAAGAAAATGGAATCGATGGCAGCGGCGCTGTTGTTGGAAGAGGACAACAACGCACTCCAGAATGCAGAGTTAAGAATTGAAAAGGGTTGTCGACCTGTAATAAATTAAATAAAGGTTTAAAATTTCAATTAAACAAAATTTGCTTTTGTATTTTATACTTACATTTTTTTAATTTTACGATTTTTTTAAAAATCTCCAAGAATTGAAAAAACTTCCGTTAGCACATACACAACTTAGAAAATCGTAGCTACGATCGTAACGCAGAATACGTAAAATCGAAGAAACAAATGAAAATGAAACGAAACGTAACACAGAATACAAAAGTTGCCAAACGGAGAAAATTTCGATCCGAATTGAAACGCAGAATAATTGTTTTAAATAATGTTTTGTATGTACCAGATATTCAATGTAATTTTGTTTCTGTGGGCGGAAAAGGTTGGTGATTAGTTTTTGTACAAAACAAAGAGAAAATCTCATTTTGTGCAAATACAAAAGCGGACATGAATGAAGTTATTAAATGTCATAACCGTTAGGGCATTTGAATGTTTCAAATCTGAACGAATTATCACAAACACAGTGAAGCAACAGCATTATTAGAAATAATTTATACTGATATACATATGTATGTGGCCCTATTAATAAGTATTCAATTGGTGGTGCATGATATATTTTGATACTCTCAGATTACTGCTCCAGATTCATCTTTGTACTTTTTGAAAAATAAATCTGGTGTTAATAAGAGGTTATAGGCAGAAGCTGTAAATACGTCCGCTTATATAAGAAATAGATCGCCAACAAAAGCTTTAAACAATTCAACGCCTTATGAAGCGTGGTTCAAAAGAAACCCCAGCGTCCAACATTTTAGAATTTTTGGGTCAGTAGCTATAGCCCTGACTAAAACTCATCATCACAAATTCCAGGCAAAAGGAAAAGAATTTATTATGGTTGGTTATTCAGAAGCATCAAAAGGATACAGATTGTTCGAAAAATCATCTGAAAAAATTATTATTAGCCGTGATGTTTATTTTGTTGAACA
The DNA here is from genome assembly GCA_932526305.1 of Epicampocera succincta. NCBI lineage: Eukaryota > Metazoa > Arthropoda > Insecta > Diptera > Tachinidae > Epicampocera > Epicampocera succincta. Next base: position 21,220,674 of record OW052037.1, on the reverse strand, counting down.
TTTTGTGAGCGTAGAAGAGGAACATGAATCTACAAGGAAAGCATCTCTTTTACATTGAAGTACCACATGATGAAACAACGAGTGAAGCAACGGTTAAATATCGTCGGAATAATGTTTTAAGTGATAGTGAATTTTAATTTGCCTAGGAAGATTGTCTTGATTCTAGTGCGATTATGGATGGCACGGAACTAGTTGCTTTTGATACTAAAAACGAACCACAAAGTGGGCGAGGAAGACCAAAATTAGTACGAACGTGTCAGCCTGGAAGACCTGGAAGCAATATAATACTTTAAATATGATGTTTGCGAAGAAAGTTGATGTTCCGAAAACAGCCAAAGATGCTCTTTCTGGTGAGTGCTCGGATTTTTGGTGGAATGCGATGCAGGACGAGTATAGAGCTCTTATTGAGAAGGATACTTAGGAATTGAGTGAATTGCCCAGTGGTCAGAAAGTTGTTGGGTGCAAATGGGTTTTTGCGCTTATGGAAAACTCAGCAGGAAATATTGAACGTTTTAAAGCTCGATTAGTTGCTAAGGGATATGCCCAAACGTATGGTTTAAATTATACGGAAACTTTCTCTCCGGTTGTTCGCTATTAAACAATAAGGATGGTGATTGCGCTTGCAGCTGAGTACCAACTTCATTTACATTAGATGGATGTGTCCACGGCATACCTCAATAGTGAACTGAAAGATGGATGTGTTCATGCAACAGCATGAATATTTTATAGACAAACTTTTTCCCAACCAAGTTTTAAAGCTGAAAAAAGCTTTATATGGCCTCAAGCAATCTGGACGTCAGTGGAACCTAAAGTTTGATGAAATGTCAAGGCTGCGATAGTGAGCCCTGCCTGTATGAAAGAAGAAATTGCAACAACAATAATTATGATGGAAAAAGAATTTTAAAATATCTCAACAATACAATAAATGCTCAACTTGAATATTTCAAAACACGTGAACCTGTGAAAGGTTATCTGATTGGGGAGGTGATAAAATCAACAGAAAATCCTATACCGGGTATGTTTTTGTGCTTGCTGGAAGTCCATTTTCATGGGAGTCTAGAAAACAACCTACCCTAGCGTTAAGTAGTACGGAAGCTGAATATATGGCCCTATCTTTAGCCGCAAAAGATGCAGTGTATCTTAAGAAACTACTGAGTGAAATCTAGATTCATTGGCCTGACAAGTTCCTTATATATGGAGACAATATTGATATTAAATATCACTATATTAGAAATATTTTTATTCAGAAATTGAGTAACTTAGAATATTGTAATAGTAATGGTAATATTGCTATATATTTTGACTATTGCTATATATTTTCACTAAGAATTTATCAAGGTGTAATCATATTAAACTGGTAGAAGCCTTAGGTTTTATTAATTTATTAATATGTTTTATTTGTACATAAGTATGTGTGTTGAGGAGGAGTGTTAAAGGTATACATCACTGATATCTTCCAACGCTCATATTTATGATGCTGCCTCTATTTTTGGCAGTTATTTATCTATGCATATGTATATGAATTTATCTCTTGTGTTTATTTTTGATTTTGAGTTTTTGAATGTGTAAATCGTTTTTTAGTCGTAATAAAACCACTGAACAAAAAACATCATAAAATAGCAAAAGAATTACAACACAAAATAGGTCATAGGGAGGAAAGGGGGAGTACTGTTTATGTACATTTGATGTACACCTTTCCCATATTGAGTGTCGGAGAAGACTTCTGCAGGAAGTTTATTACATAAGCTAAACAAGCAGTGTGCGATTCACTGGCTAGTCGACCACATACGGATGATCTGTAGAAGAAAACCGCTTGGTGCGCAAGAATTTGAGTTTCGGAAACAAATTCCCTGATCTCATAAGAGGAAAGACAGTATGACGCACCCTACAATGTGACAATACCCAAGGCAGCCTATAGAGTTTGTTACCCTACTTTCATCGAGGAGCTTTTTCGTCCTCTCCTGTACTCGGTCTAGTAACTCCAAAATAGATTTTGAAGCACCAGCCCAGACAAAAGAATTGTATTCCATTCTCGGACGGTTAGATGAAGTGAAATAAGAATCTTGAATGCTTTTTTTGCGAAATGAAAAATGTACCCCTTCCAGGGGTAAATTTTAATTACAAGAATTACTGCATCAAGAATTTCAAACTATGCCCAAACAAACCAATTCCCCGCCATTCTTCGTGACGTAACGCTGCAACAATATTTGGGGCGTCATCACTGACGACTACTGACTGACATTAGCGTTAGTTATTTCAAAAACCAAAATAATTATTTTTAAAAACGCAATATTATAGGAAGTTAGCTGCGTGTCAGTATTTATGTAATGCGCTGTAAAAGTTACGTAGCTTATATTAGCTTTAGATATCCATCTATACAACATGCGTCTGTGCCAGACTAAAGATTTTTCCACGTGGACGCTAGGAAGTAAATTATTGGATAACGTCTATCTCAACGGCTATGTACAAGGTGGGCCAACTTGCACTGACTGATTTGAAATGCTTATAATTTTTATATTTTTTATATTTTTTTTTGCAGATAATACAGAATTTTATAAAATTTTATAATGTCATCATACTCAGTGGAAGAACGTGTAAAAATTGTTGAATTTTATTATGTTTCCGGACGATCAATTGTTACAATGCAAAGGAAATACCGTTAGCATTTTAATACTGCAGAGGCTCCCAGTGTAAACATGATAAGAAGCTTAATGACCCGTTTCGAGAATTTGGGTTCAGTGGGTAATGAACTACGAAGAAATGTTGTTCGTCCTGTTCGCACTGAACAAGCTATAGAAGCTGTACGAGAAAGTGTTCACACGGATCCAACTGTGTCTACTCAATTAAACATCTCCAGAACATCGCTACGACGTATTCTAAAAGTTGATCTGTAGTAGAGCCATTAACTGCCAACAGGAGAATGGACGCCATCTAAAAGATGTAATTTTTCATACTCAGCTTAAAAAAAATATTTAAAAATACAAAAATTACAAGCATTTCAAATCAGTCAGTCCAAGTTGGCCCACAATCTATAACCCGGGCTAGTTGACACCTCCTGACTCAGTTTACTTATATCAGACTCTTCTACAATACGAAAGTAGTCCTTTTATAATCATCTTTAAAACTAAATTGTTTACATACTGTTTCTTGGGAATACGAAAACTATATTTTTCTTCAATATGATCATATAATTTCTGTAGGCACAGGTGTCTGCTTGCCTTTCAAAATTTAGTGGCGTTAGAGGATGCTTCGTTTTCAGATGTCGTCTTAAATTGCCATGGCTTCCATCCAGTATTTTACAGTATTTGCATTTGGCTTTTTGGCCATTGCCGTAAAAACCAAGCAAAAACAATATGAAAGTAGACAGAATGGTGAAAGAAAGAAAGCAAAAGAAACATTTCCTTCTTTCACTTGAAAGAATCACTCAGCTGAAATAATTCATTCCTTAATGCCACAAGTCTACTACTATTAAGACATGTTTATTGAAGAGGACTAAAGTTCAAGCGAATTCAATGTGTTTCTACTCTAGATTTAAAAAAATTCAAACTTTTATATGAAATTTAATCTTCATCAGTAGACGTGTAACTATGCTTGTTAATTGATTGCGCAAAGGATTTCGGTAAAACCGAATAAATTCAACTTATTTCTTGTTTTTTTATTGAAATTTTAATATAATTATTAGTGTATATACTATAAAAAGCTATTGATAAGGTAGCATGTGCTCTAAATTTTAATCATAAGACACTCGAATATACTACATATATGGTTGAAATGAAGTATTAAAACAAAACATATGTATGTTCCCCAAAACCCAAAAAAAATCAGCTGTTTAAAAACAACTTCTTTTAAATTTAATTATAGTTGCTTTTAGTTGGTACAATTTTATATTCCAGAGAGTCTTAAAACTTTGTAATGTTTTTTTTAGACCATTCAACAAACTTCCATCTTTATTTAGACCCGGCTCAGAAGTAACATGTTTCAGGACATTAGTTGTTTTTTCAACTAAAGTTTACAATTTGTAAAAACACTGCGAGCTGTTTTAGTTTCATTAGTTTAGGTAAGGGCTACAAATTAATTTTGGTTTTGCGAAAGAATACCAAATTATTTATTCGCCCCGTCATTGTGAAAAGTTGTGTGAATGGAAAAATGTGTAATTAAAAGTACGTATGTATATAAATCTAAAAAAAATTATGTACATATATTTATGTATTTAAGGTATGAATTCACTTGAAAGTTCACGTGAAAAATCGCATAGCTCATAATAAAGCAGGCGGTGGGCATTTTAATAAATACCTATTTGATATGTTTCGCAAATGGTTCTTTTTAATACGTTCAGTTCTTATTTTATGTTTAACTAAATATTTCGTTAAGAATACTAATTATGTAGACGTATCAAAATAAAAGTCAGTTTTTTTTGTTTTGTACAGAATCAAAAAATGGTTTACAAGATTTGCAGAACAAACGTTTAAGTTTTTATGAATCTATGAAGATCTTAAAAATTTTTGCAGCAGCACTGTGCATATTTCCAAAACTGCTTGAATAAAAAATGAAACTAATAATAAAATAGTGGTTAAAAATTAAGTTTTCCTATTAGAGATCATAGAATATATGTACATACATATTTACTTTTGCCTTATGCAAAATATTGGCATGAAGTATTTCTGGAATTATTGACGAGGACAATTGGTCAACCATGTATGTTTATGAAAAAGTCCCTGTTCAAACGCTTCAACTTTTGGGTTTGTAGGAAATATGAGAAACAAGAGTGGTAAATACCACGAAGTTGTTCGTACTAGAAAACTTGTTCGAAATATATTTTGACATTTGGAAGAGTAGCATATTACGATTTGGGAAGAGAGAATCATTTTTGTGTTCGGCATGTTTTGTGCAACGTTAAAAACGTTGTCGGTAAAAAACATTCATATGAAAAGAAAAATTTTGCATAAATAATTATGGGATATGAATCGGAAATCAAGAACATAGAAAAATTTATTTGCAAAGTGTCCCATCCAAGAAGTATATGGACCGCATAAAAACTCACGGTGGAAGAAGTTCTTTGTACATGACAAAGCTGTGGTGTTTTCAACAACTGTCATTTCTGGAACCAAGTGCCTGCATTAGGGAGCGAAAATAATATTGGCGTAATATTTAAGTATACGAAAAATAAAATTAAGAAATTCTCTTTGAGACAGAGTTGTATTTCTGACATATACATATATATCTGTAATGTGCGTTTGTTTATTTGTTTGCTTGGTCTACCATACCGCTGGACCGACCTTCCCGACATTTTCACAACACACCGTGTTAATCTATTATATATATATATATACTAGACTATAAACCATTTTTTATAAATAAATTAATAAAACTTTAAATTTTAATTCAAAATTTAAATGATCTCTTCGTGTCCCTTCTATCCCTAGCGTATTGAAAGCAGCAAAACTGATGTTCTTGTCACGAAGATTTCTTTCAAAAAATTATGCCAATCACAGCATGCAAGGGCAATAGTTTGAACTGTTTTTACTTTTGACACACTGGAATCTGTTCGATAAAATACCAAACGTATGCTCTACTACGTGGCTTGCACTGCAGACCCGTTGAATAAAAACTTTTCTTTTGGCAGTGCTAGTGGTAACGATAAAGGTCGCCGACTAAGAGTAATGAAGACATTTACTGCTTTCAATTGCAGCAGAGCGCGGTAGCTCTTTCTCTTTTTGCAGAACAGTATTCAGCAAGCTCTACAGAAATTCTCCAGCACCATTGCTGCGACCGTTGCAACGTTAACAAAATAAATTTGCATGAACATCTACCAGGGCTGGCAGAATTATGTTAGTTATGAAAAAATACCTCGACTTTTTTTAGAGACTAAAACTCGGGACAAATAAATTATTATTTATTATTTTATAACTTGCGAAGTAAATTTATGGCTCGATTATGAATAGCAACTTACAAAAAAAAAAACTGGTATTATGAATGGCAACTTTTGCCAGTTGACAAAAAATTGTCGAAAATGATATTTTGACACATCAGCAACCATAACCAATGTAAACAATAAAATTTTTCTGTGATTTCTGTGTTTTAAGCTGAAAACAAAATAGAAATTAAAGTGCTATCACCAATTTAATTATTTTTTGATGGCGAAGAAGTAAGTATGTATACAAAACGGAGCATCGACTAGAAAGCAATTAAGCGACAAATTTAATCTTTCCTCAAATAGAGTGTCAAATTGCTGCCTGGTTGTTATTTTAATCTTTCTCAAATTTGAAAACAATATATAATTAATTTCTTGGGCTTAAAAGTAAATTAACTTTACTCACTTTTTTATCTGCCACCAAATTTGCTTTAAATATTCACAGAGTAACAAAAAATTAATAGTTCCCAAAGCCAGTTGCTTAATTTGTATTAAGTCATTTTTCAGACCCATGCATCAGAGCAAATGACAAAGTAAAATATCCTCTAATAAGCAGATTAACATATGACATAACCGAATATCGTATATTGGAAGCACGGGCTCGAATAAATCCAGATTTTTAAAATTTAAGGCGCAACCTTAGAGCCTCTAAACAACCCCATACCCAGGGAATGATTAAAATTTGGATCAGTCCATTACATTCCCGCAAATAATCTTTTCTTGTGCCCGATACCGCTCCGATCGTGCTTTTAATACCATTCATTCGTCAAACCCACACCGTTAACAAGACTTGTTGAGATGCGTCATATATGGAATAGAATTTTAGTTGGAAAATTCTTGCGATACCCATTTTGGCCATAGGCAGTTTAAGAGCCTTTAGCAAGTCCTCGTACACATAACTCATACCACAACAGAGGTATATTACCGCCCCAAGTGGGATGGTTTTGTTAGAAATCTCCAAATTAATTTGAGCGTTAAGTGAAAAGCTGACAATGTGGACAATTGGCAACGATGCAATGCACCGGTGGAAGAGCGAAGGACATATTTGATCCTATTGGACTTGGACAAAGAATGACGCATCGAATAGAACTTTGACAATTTCCAGTTAAATGGTGTGGGAATAAACACCTGGAATGTCGATGCAGAAGCACTATTCTCAGTCGTCATTTAATTCCGAAATTTGGAGCCCTATGCTAGAGAATGTCCTGAACCACAATCTAGGCATTTATTGAACGCAGTTCGGGTTGGGATGGTAACTTTTTTCGAACCTGACTTTCCCATGACACCTGATATTAATTAAGATTTTTTCGTAGTTGTTTTTACGGGGCTATAATTTTTAGGTACGGTGACATCAGAAGCCACTACAAATACGAAATTAGCTTGCAAACACGGTAGACTGACTGGCTTTTGGAGCCACTACAATTAAAGGCTCAGGAAGTATGGAAAGGAGCTTAGTTTTCCCGGAGGCATCAGAAAATACCTGAAGTTCAACGTTTGTTTCTGGTTCATAACGAACCCATCTGGGAACTTCGATTCATTTAACTTCTATATGAAGCCACAAGTTTTTCCCATCGAACCTTCGTAAAAACTCAATAAGATCATCTCATTCCACATTGCCCTGCCAAATTTTCTGCATTACCAATGCCATCCAATTCCAATTTTGTCCAGCTACATAATTATTTTGAAAACGGCAGCTACATTTACAGCGATGCATTTTAGTAACGCCAAATAAACATACCGTTTGTAAAAAAATATTTTCAAAGTTAAATTTTTTTAGGAATTTCACTTTAAATAATTAAATAAATTGATTTACTTGTATTTTGTAAGATTTGTACAGCGGCGGAATTTTGAGCAACAACACTGCAAAACAATCTTTACCTACTTTGAATGGTGTAAAAAAAATGTTTTCAAAAAGACAAATACTACAAAAAATCTTTACTTTTTTCAGTTATTACAAGTATGTTTTTTTTTACTGATGACATTACAAATGAATAATAGTAGGTAGTATTTACTGATCAAATGAATTCAGTACGCGCACACATGTGATCACGTAATTAAGTTTAAACAATGCCAGGAAAACGACTCGATAAAAATATTACCCAGCTAGTGTATTTTAACTATTAAAAAAGCAAATCTCACAAAGAAATTGATGAAATGTTTTCCTTTAACCTAAGGACGGTATACAAAGTTATTAACCGTGCTGAAGAAGGAAGACTTGAACCTAAACAAACACCAGGCCAGACCAGACCAAAAAAGTAATGCGCCACATTGAAACGAAAATTTTAAAAATTATTGTCGAAAATCCGCATTTACGTACCAGAGGAATAGCACTTGACAATATGAATATGGGGTAGGTATTTCTCATCAGACGGATCGAAACGTGCTGCAAAACCATAAATACTCTTCAAGTGCCTTCCGCCCAAAATTTCCTTCCTTATTTCACTGTTAAACTATGTAATAGTTCTTCTTCTTCCAGCTGGCACGGTCTTTAGCCAGCGTTCTCCAATTGTGCACACCAAGTTGGTTGAGGTCCCTCTCCACTTGTGTGCGCCATCGGTTCCGTGGGCGTTCTCTAATGCGTTGTACCACAGGTTCGGAATCGAAGATTCTACGGGTCGGAACAGTATTCTCCATGCGCTCTACATGGCCTAACCATCTTAGCCGTTGGATCCGTAGGCGCCTGGTTAGGCTCATGTCGCTGTACTACCCGTACAGTTCATGATTGAATCTTCTTCTCCAGAAACCATCAACGCAAACCGGGCCGAAGATTGAAAGCAGAACTTTTCTCTCGAAAATACCAAGAACTTCCTCATCCCCCTTCGACACCGTCCATGCTTCTGCGCCATAGAGAAGTACAGGAATTATCAAAGTGATATATAGTGTCAGCTTGGTTTTTCGAGAAAGAGCCTTACTACTCAATTGCCTCTTGAGCCCAAAGAAACAGCGATTGGCAATAGTTATTCTGCGCTTGATCTCGGTACTGATGTTATTTATACTGTTGACTTGGGAGCCAAGGTAGACGAAGTCCTTCACTACCTTGAAGTTATAGCTGCCTATGGTGATGTTCTGGCCCAGTCGTCGGTGTTGCGCGTCCTTTTTTGATGACAGCATATACTTCGTTTTGCCCTCGTTCACCGCTGGAACCATTTTGGCCGCCTCCGTTGAAATACCAGCAAACGCTTCATTGACGGCTCTCTGTGTTCGACCAATCACGTCGATCTCGTCAGTGTATGCTAGCAGTTGCACGGGCTTTTGAAATATCGTGCCTCTGTTGTTGGCGTGTGAGTTTTGCACGATCTTCTCAAGAATTATGTTAAAAAAGTCACATGACAGTGCGTCGCCTTGTCTAAATCCCCTTCTGACATTGAAGGTCTCGGTGAATTCGTTACCGACCTTGATGGAGCAGCGAGAGTTCTCCATCGTCACAGCTACACAGCCTGACGAGTTTAGTAGGAATGTCAAAACTAGACATGGCTTCGTATAGCTCGTACCTATACTCACTGTCATATGCGGCACTAAAATCGACGAATAGGTGGTGGGTGTCGATTTGCATCTCTTGGGTCTTTCCCAGAATCTGCCGTAGTGTGAAAATTTGGTAAATTCCTCGGTCGTAAACCACACTGATAAGGACCTATCAAACTGTTCACGAATGGTTTCAGGCGCTCACACAAAACGGCAGAGAAGATCTTGTAGGCGATGTTCAGGAGACTTATTCCTCGGTAGTTGGCGCAGTTTTGTGGATCGGGCAAACGATACTGAGATTCCACTTGTTGGGCATGCTTTCCTCCGACCATATCTTACAGATGAGCTGGTGCATGCGCATTAACATTTTCTAACATTTTGTTTAGTGATGTACACAATATAATTCTATTTTGTAAGTAATGTGTTTAAATAATAAAAAAACAAAATTTATTTAAATTGCTGAGTAAAGAAGTAAAACAAAACTTTTGTACTAGTTATTAAAAATAAATTAATAATGAGCGAATAAATGTACTTAAAACCTACGTTTGTTGTTCTTGAAGTTCGACAAGTATTTGAATACTCAACTGTTAACATTTGTTTGTGTATCACTAAACATAAGTCAGTCTAATGTATGCCAATGAAGTAATGAATATGGAAAAGGCTGATGAAAAAAATAAATGGCCTAGAGCCACCAACTGGTTGGACAAAGATGAGATAAGTATGTTTCTTTTACTAATTTGCACACTTTTTTACAAATACGAAAAGAGGAAGATTAAAAACATAATGTCATTTTATCAATCGCTTAAACTATAACTATGGTATTGACTACAATAAAATGTTTGTATTTTTCTGGCACCTTATAACACTTCAATAGGCTATTAAGCATTTATGAATACACATTTAGCGATTTTTGCCTATTAATGTGTTATTAAACTTCTAATAATCGTTTATGGAAAAGATTAAAAATATAATACCAACAGTAAAGTTCGAAATTATCCGTTATGGTGTGGTGTGGTTAAGGATAATAAGAAATAAGGATCTTGGATGATATGATGACTAAGGAAGTCTATCTGAATATTTTAAAAAAACGAATTACGAAGTAGTGCCGGAAAACTCCGATTTGTTGATCATGAAAACGCCGAAAAGTTAAAATATAAATTTTACCAAGATAACGACCCATACCCCGGCATAAAGGCCAGACTTAAATCCGATAGAAAATTTGTGAGTCCATTTAAAGAAAAAAGCCGGAACAAGGTCTACGAAAAACAAAAACCAATTAATATCATTTATAAAAGAAGAGTGGGAAAAAATACCTACAGAATACAATATACAAAAACTTATTAGCTCCATTTGTAGACGTCTGGAAGCTGTTGTTAATGCTCAAGGTGGGCACACAAAGTTCCAGCAGGCAAAATGTTATTTTTAACAATTTCGAGAACATTTTACCGCACTTAGTACAATTTTAAAAACATTTATTTTACAGAGTACAAACCGTAATATTTTTTATATTGCGATTATTGTTTTGTTATTAGAATTAATTGAAATATGCTTAGAAACACCTAAAATTAAAACACCTGTGAATTAAAAATATATAATATATTTATAAATTTATAAATTTTACTTACAAATTAAACATTCATTTAAAGTTTTTAATTTTCTTTAATATTGAAAACATTTTTTTTTACAAACTGTATTTTAAATAAAAAATATATAAATAAAAATATATATAAAAAATTTAATATATTTTTCTAACTATAAAGACCACGGTATCGAGTTGTATATCATATTAAAAGTTATGAATTATTTATTGGTAAAGTCTACCTATTTATGTAATGGACATGAAATTTTCGAGTAAAATTGTTAAAGCGATGCATACTTGTTCAATAAAAATTATTGAAATAACAACTATTTAGCCCACAAATTTTCTGTGAAGTTTTCAAAAACTTGTTGATTTATTTATAATACCATTTAACATCTTAGTTGATGGGTTGAAAACAACTCTTGCGATCCATTTTAAATATAAGATGTTGTGGCAGATAATAATATATACTAATCAAATCCTAAGGTACTGGTTTCATATGGTCCAGAATTAAGTACTCCATAATCACTTCATCATAGATTTCTTTTATCGAAAGCTTGCATACAAAAGAAACTTCGTTCCTAAAGTTTCTCAGGAAATTCTGACTTATGCATTAAAGACATTCGATACAGCAGGCTACCGGCTGCAGCCCAGCTACGGGGCAACAAGGCCAACACTGTTGCTTGACAGAAATTATCTGTTCTATATAATAATATGTTTGAATTATTTATATTTAAAATCTTTTAAGTGCGTGATGCGGTATTCCAGATAACACTTAACGTTAAAATGTCAAGCAGACTTTTATTTCTGAAACATAATTTTAAAAATTTTTTCCACTTCCTTTTTACATACGTACATACATACATGTATGCAAATGCAAGTTAAAACATTGTTATATTGCATACTGTTCAAATGTGCAAATCAAATATTTTTTTATTTACGTTTTTCCATTAATCAAATCTGCATTATATTTAAATATATGTAATACCTTTTGTATTCTCCCACAATAAACAAAAAATTTCATTATAAAATATTGTATTAAAATCATTTTTAGCTCATAAGCATAATTTTGTTGGTACCTAAGTGGAATTTTATTATAAAAAAATTGTAAAAGTATTTCTTAATAATTGTAGTAAATAAGCAAAATTTCATTATAAAAAACCCGCTATTTTTCAATAAAGGCAATTTGAATCTAAACCTTAAAATAGACTAATCTTTTTTTTTTTGGAACCGCTGCGGAAAAAAGTTAACTTTCGCCAGAGCAATCGAAGTCGTTAAAATAAAATATCTGGAAAAATAATAATCCCGAACAATTAAAAATTCTTAAAATAAAAGAATTCTGAAAAAGAGTTCAGAGTCGATAAAACAGAAAATTCTGAAAAACAACCCTTAAAATAAAACAAAATTCTGAAAATATTAATTCAGAGTAATCTTTAAAAAATCCGCAAAGAAAATTCAGAAATTTGAATATAAAAACCTAAAATAACAACTAAGGAAGTATTCTGAAAATAAATCTTTGGAGGAATACCCGTGGTCAAGCATTCTTAAGGCAGTTGTGCCCAACAAAATTATTACAAGAAAGAAGCGGTAATTTAACCATTGATAAATGCAAACACACTCCTGGTGTTAATGGCGGATCTTGCCCCCGATCACTAGCAGTAATATAGTAAAAGTATTTCTTAATAACTGTAGTTCCCGATGAAATAGATAATGCAGTAACAACTTTCATTCAATAGGATCATTCATGAAACAGGGTTTTTGTCTACTCCCAATTCTCGACCCGAAAATGATCAAATTGGTAACTTCCTTAGCAATCTAAACAGAACAATATTAAAGATAAAAAGTTTTCTTTGTGGAAGGGAACAAAGTATATTAAACAGCCGACAAAAAGAAATGTACCAGTAAGAGATGCTAATAATATGTGGTGTAGAAGTGACAAATCAAAAGCTTGCCACTTACAAGATTCTTTTCAGCCTCATTCAGTCACAAGTTCTTGTACAGATGAAATCCCTAATTTTTTGGATAGTCCTTGCCCTATGGATTGACCTTTAAAGCATGTTACTCCACGCGAAGTCAAAGATGAGATAAAAAAATGAAAAATTGCAAAAAACCTCCTGGTTATGATAGTATAGATGGAAAAGTAGTACAAGCTTTGCCTAAAAAAGGAGTTCTTTAGTTAATATATGTACATATTCAACACTATGCTTAGACTGAGTTATTTTCCCATGCAGTGGAAATGTGCGGAGATTGCAATGGCTAACAAACCTTGAGAACGCATTTTTATCTTACCGACCGATAAGCTTACTGGTTATGTTCTCCAAACTATTTGAAAGAACATTTTTAAAAAGATTATTACCACTTCTGGAAATATTTAACATCATTTCTAATTACTAATTTGGATTTAAGAGCAAGCATGGGAGTCCAGAACCATGCCCTTGTAACGGATTCTTTGGAAACTGAAAAAAATGCTGTGGAGTTTTCTTAGATGTACAACAACCTTTTGATAAAGTATGGTATAATGGACTAAATTATACAATAAATAAAAAAAATGCTTGTAACTTCTTTTTATCTGCTACTAAAATCATACCTTGTCGACAGAAGCTTTTATGTTAAAGTTAACAATGAGTTTTCCAGAATTTATGAAATTAAACCTGGCATTCCTTTAATGCAGTGTACCAGCTCCAATTCTTTATACAATATTCACATCAGATATGCCTACTAGTTCAAATGTCTTACTAACAACTTCTGCAGATGACATTGTGATCTTAACATCAGATAAAGAATGCTTCAATTTTGTTGCAGAGGCATCCTTAATGAATTTGAAAAATAGTTAGATAAATGCAACATTAAGGTTAATACTGAGAAGTCTGTGCACTATTCAATTACATTGCGAAGAAGCGTTACCCCTGAAGTATGTCTGAATAATGTTCCGATTCCTCAAAGTGAGAGCATTATATATTTATGATTGCACATTGACAGGAGGTTAACATGGAAGTCACACATCAAAGCAAAAAGACAGCAATTGAATATATTCAGTGAATTGAATGAATTCAGTTGAATTTGAGAAATAAACCTGTTTGGACCATCCAGGAACTCAAATATCGAAATATTGCAATGATACCAGTCTAAAACCTTAAGACGAAACCAGCTTCAAACTCAAAATTTACGTGGTACTGTAAAGCATGGCGGTGGTCATGTGAATGTTGGGGATGCAATTCGGCATCAGGACTTGGAAGTTTGCACTTTATTGAAGGGAATATGGAGAAAATTCAATACCTAAATATTTTGAAGGCAAATTTACTGTAGAGTGCGGAAAAATTGGGCATAAGAGAGAATTTCAGCTTCTATCAAGACAACGACCCAAAGCACAAGCCAAACATGGTTGACTTGGAATTGTCCAAATGTGCTCCAAACGCCACCCCAATCACCAGACATAAATGTAACTGAAAATTTATGGGATCTGCTTGAACCAAGAATCGGACTTCATAACATATCCAACGTAAACGACCTAAAAGAGGCCCTAAAACTGAAAAAATTAGTTTCTTTTAATTAAATTTAAACCTTTCTTTTAATTTTTAGATAAGAATTTTTAAGTTAAGTGTATACACGAAATAAGCTGTTTCTTCGATTTTGTATGACTTTTTGCTTTTGTTATATTTTTTCTTCCGTTATATTTTTTAATTTTGTTTTGTATTGTTACATGAAGTAGTGAACAAATTATAAAATGGAATGGAATGGAATTTGGAAAGGCTATGTCAACATTACAATACATTAGCAATGGATTAGTATTGATGGCATTGAGGAAACAAGGCGTTTTAAAAGGCTTCATATTCTAGATTCACCATTCAGGAGCTAGTTATATTTTGCCATTTTATTTAATGGAACGTTGAAATTAATTTTGTGTCATTGTTGCTGTACTCAGTGGAGTGCATCAACGGTTTTTTTGAATCGCCGCCCATTACTGTACATTGTAGTATATGTCGTTGGGTGCACGGCGACAACTCCAGCTAGCAGCATTTGTAGTCGTGTTTTCGTGTAGCCTGTTGTCTCGAATGTGTTTGCATTAAATAGAAATTTCACAATATAACGACCACTAAGATCACAACGAGTGAAATTCTTATACAAATTGTCGCAGATCAAATCACTTAGAGTAATTCAAATCTTCAACACTCCTCCTCAACACACATACTCGGTCTTCCAAGCTGACCCGTTCGTACTAATTTTGGTCTTCCTCGCCCATTTTCTGGTTCGTCTCTGGCATCAAAAGCAACTAGTTTCATGCCATCCATAATCGCACTAGAATTAAAACAGTCTTCCTTCGCACATTCAAATTCACTGTCACTTAAAACATTATTCCGACGATATTCAACCGTTGCTTCGCTCGTTTTTTCATCAATGTAAAGCATCTCGTTCCCTTTAGATTCATGTTGTTTTTCTTTTCCTACGCTTACAAAATTTTCAAAAAAATAAACATCACGGCTAATAATAATTTTTTTAGATGACTTTTCGAACAATCCGTATCCTTTTGATGTTTCTGAATAACCAACCATAATAATTTGTATTATTATGCTTTATTACAATTATAAGTAAGTTAGTAAATCTGATATATGATTTAAGAAGCACTAGCTACGTAGGCCATCGGCTCTAGGTAATATTATAAAGAATTGAGGAATTATTGTTACTTATAATAATTTAATATTAAATCTGGATTATTTATGATTAAATGACAAATCCGGTCTGAGTTACAAAATCATAAAATTTTTTTAACTACCTTGGGTAGGAAATTCTTGGGCTATTAGTTTTAAATATAGTATATCTCAGTTTCCTCAATTGTAAACACTTGATTAGGTGATGATTGACATGAGCGGCCCATTACATTTACGACAAGATAGTTGGTTGTTTATTTAGTATGTGATCGTGGGTGGCATATGTGTGCCCTAGTCTTAGGCGAAAAAAAGACTTGAATTTGGTGTCGAGTAACCTTTGTAGGGTAACGTAGATGTATATATTTTTTGTTCACCTCTTTATAGTAGGGTTGGTAGTATTTAAACCATACAGTTGTTTGTTTTCTTCTTATATAAACTTTAATTAAATTTCGAGTATCAGTTTTTTCGGGTTCATTTAACACAACTATAGGCGCTTTGCAGGCAAATTTTGCTACTTTATCTGCACACTCGCTCCAGATTTATTTTTCAAAATATATACAAAGGCGAATCTGGAGCAGTAATCTATGAATGTCAAAATATATCATGCACCACCAATTGAATGCTTATTAATAGGGCCACAGATATCAGTATGAATTATTTCTAATAGTGCTGCTGCTTCACTGTTTCAACTGGAAAACGGTTTAACAGTGCATTTACTTTTTAAGCAGGCCTTGCAATTTATTTCTTTAAGAAATTTTAATTTCATTCCATGAACTAAATTGTTTGTTCAGACTTAAATCATTCAAATGCCCATACCGGTTATGCAATTTCATAACTTCATTCATGTCCGCTTTTGTATTTGCACAAAATAGAGATTTTTTCTTTGTTTTGTATAAAAACAAATCACCAACCTTTTCCGCCAATAAAATTAATGTTCCCTTTTCTACTGCAAAAGCTTTGCTCTGAAATTTGACAACATCTTTTACCGCTACTCTGCCCACAGAAATAAAATTACATTGAATGTCTGGTACATACAAAACATTATTTAAAACAATGTGACATTCCTCAATTCTAACAGTACCTTTTCCTTCTACTACAATTGTATTCTGTCCAGCAAGTGTGATCGTTTCATTGTCCGCTTTAAAACTTAAAAAAAAAATTGCGTTTGCAGTAGATATGCGAAGAAGCACCGCTATTTAAGCACCAAACATCACAATTTATCCGCAGAAACACTTAAGGTGGATTCACCCATGGTGTCCGAACAAAATTTTTGTTCAGACAAAAATTATTTTACTGAGACATTAATACAGCTGATTTTATGATATTGTGTTTTCTCAATGTGCAAAAATTGTAACTGTTAAATTTTTTTTTTAAATTAGTGAAAAAAGAAAATTATTTGTGCTATTAGCCCTTGAAATGCATAAAGCATTGCTATCAGCAAACTATATATACATATTTAAAGAAAATGAAAAAAAGAATCGCAGTGAAACGAATTTTAAAGCAAAGGAGATCTGTGGGCTATTTTCACACTTTGGTTCCATTTATGCGCTTAAATGATGTGGAATCTTTTATAAATATCATACATACACTCCCTTCCAGGCTTCTTCATTTCCTCGATAAGTTTTCTAGCAATTAAATTATTTTTTTCCATTTTGTATAAAAAAAATGTTGCATACACTTTGAATTGCAAGAATCAAAACAAAATGACGACAAATTTTATGTAAATGGGCAACTCAATTCAGCTTTCATATGACAAATTTTGTCTGAACAAAATTTTGTTCAGACACCAGGGGTGAATCCACATTTAGTATACATGTGTGTTTCCCTTTTCCTGCTGAGGTGTTGAATCGATTTCTGATTTACCGTTTCTACATTGTGCTGCAACGTGGCCTCTGCTGCTGCACTTAAAACATGTAAAATTCTGCTTCTGTTTGCCAGGGTAACGGTTGTACCTTTCGTGGGAATTCAATAAATTTTGTGTACTTACGTTTACCTTTTTTATATTTGACTGCGACATGAATGCCTGTGTGCCACTTCCATATGGTAAAGTATGGTCACCAACTTTTCTTCTTTCACCCTCTCCGGTTAATTTAAGCTTCAATGCACTGAGTTCCGGCAGCTCATCTCGAGTTTACAACGCAATTACTAAATTTTCATCCTGGAGCTCAATACCCGTTTCAGCCAGCTTTTCCACAGCCGCATACATACATACATACGTATTGTTGAACGCAATCGGATTCTCCCATTTTCATTATCAATAATTGCTTAGTAAGCGTGTACGTCTGTATACCTCTTTCAGTGCATTCCACGTTGTTTTTGCTGATGAACAATTCTTGACGTAAGAGATTTGAATTGATGTGATACTTAAAATAATGGTTGATGCGGCCTTTTCTTCTTCTTCACCCATTTTGAAATTTCAGCTTCTACAGTTGGCTTTTCCTCGCAAATGGTGGTCCACAGTTCCTGATGAATTAAAACAGTCTTTATTTGCAAACAACACGTCGTAATTTGTCTCGCCCTATTTTTCAATGTTATACATATACATATTTTTTCATCTAGTTTCACAAGTTTATTATCTCCTCTTTAATTTTAATTGAGATTGACTAAAAAAACGATTTATGTATGTACATATTCATGAAAAACTCAAAAGCAAGAACACAATAATTCATATACATACATACATACATACATATGGATATACATATACATACATAAATATGAGTGTTGCAAGACATCAGTCAATTTGAAGAACTATGAAAGCTTTCCAATTTCTGACTATTTATTCCCTCTACAAAAGCGGCTTCAAGATTCAAGTCCGAAGCAAATTGAACTTAACTTTGTGCCATTCAATTTTTAGTTCTTTACCATGAAGTTACAAAGTATTGAAGAACTATGAAAGCTTTCCAATTTCTGACTATTTATTCCCTCTACAAAAGCGGCTTCAAGTTTCAAGTCCGAAGCAAATTGAACTTAACTTTGTGCCATTCAATTTTTAGTTCTTTACCATGAAGTTACAAAGTATAAACGGTACGAACATCATCATTCACTGCGCTTTAAAAAGCCTTCAATTGAACTAGAGCATCAGAAGCTAGTGAAATCTTCAAGTTCAGAAATAGTCATATTTTCTTTCTAGAAAATATTTACTTTTTCGTCTTCAAAATTTTATAAATTGGTTTTTTAAATTCCAAAGAAATTATATACTTAATCTTACAAAAATTTAAATTAAGTAAAATTAAGTCTGAAATAAAACAATTAATTTTTATTTTGTAAACAAAACAAACAAACTACACAAACGTAGTGAACAGTGTGTGATGTATTTTCCAACAGAAAGGAACTGCAGCGACAATTTGGTGATGGTGAATGCAATTTATGCAAAATGAACTACCAAATATATATGTATAAAACAACAAGCCTATTTCCTGTATTTTGCAAGAATCTCCTTTGAACGAATTATTTAAGTAAACGCCTTCAGCTTTATTTACGCAAAAAAATTGTATTTATATTAACAATTTAATTTCTTTGTTTACATTAACGCGTTAAAAACCTTTTGGGACTCAATTCGAAATTGTGTAGATTAAAATTAGTTATATTATATTATATCAAGAAATAAATAAAGCAAACACAAAGGATTTAGTTATTTTAAACAGCAAGGTTATTTCTTCACAAGCACTTCTATAATACAAAAACGAATTACGCACCTGGATTGAATTATTTTCCAAATGAAAAATAATCTGTGCAGATTGTTAAAAATGGTGATCCAGGCAATAAGGAAAAAACACATTTTTTATTAATGAAGACGATCGGTAATTCTTTAAAAGGATCCGGTTCAGTGAGCCAATTGTCTACGTGGAAATACAGCAAAATGGCTTATAACTCAAAGATTGACATTAACTTAATTTTATTCGCAATTAGTTTTGTTTCTAAGATATTTAAAACTTTTCTGTGGCACCGTAAGCGTTCAAACAGCTAAGGCTTAACAAGAAAAAAAACAATAACGCTACTCACGGTTATATGAAGAGAAAATATACTCGGACGTAGTACAGGAATTCAGCTGCAGGTTAATATTTCTTCTTCTCATTTCTTTGCTTTGTTGTAAATAAGACCGAATTTTGTGATAAACAAGTGAATGCAAAAAAATGTGAAAAAGACATAAAATTTATGATCAAATTATTTCTCTGTTTGCGGGCCAATATTCAAAATTCTTTTTTTTTCAGTGCAGTAAAATATACCTTTAACGTACTATATACAAGGCTCTATTTCAGCAGAAGATTTTTATTACATATAAATAATATAGATAAATCGGAAATAATTGCTGCATCAAAAAATTTCTATAAAGTTTTATGTAAAAACTTGAATTGAATGCTCAGAAACAGTTGAAATATTAATTGCTGAACTTTGATTGTAAGTTTTTGGCCAAAAACAATAGATTTAGTAGTCCCTGCAGCGAAAGAATACTTTCGAACTGCTTCGAGAATTGGAAAGCCACAGAATTGAATAAAAAATATTTTTTTTAAAAAACTGGAAATCAATACAGGTTTTTCAACGTTTAAGGAATAAGTTAACAATATTGACCTAAACATAGTACATATGTATGTCTATTATAATATGATAAAACGACATTATCAGAGCAAACTACAATTCCCTGGACTTTAGAGGTCTGGGTTGCAAAATCACTATTTTTTAAATTTCGACCCATTAGTGTAATAGTTTAGAAATGAAGTGAACAATACTACTCAGTATGCATGCATATGCAAATTTTAGAGATACATAACTCAAAAAAAATACGTTTTCGAGGCTCTTTTGACTTGATATTTCTTTTATTATATTTAAATTCCCTTTCATCCATATTACTTATTTTGTTACACTGTTCAATTAGATTTACCCCTCAACTTAAATCCAATTTTTTTTACACAACGAATACAAAATTACGAAGTATTTTGCTTATTTGTTGCTTAACTCGAAATAGTGTTTTATATAAAAAATATGGTTTAATACTTACGCATTTATTTGTGTAAAAATGTCTACAACAATAGGTCATGTAGAAAGAATTTTGATAGGTTTTATAAGCAAGTTTGAGCTGATATAAAATATTTCAATAAGAACGCTGAATGGAGTCTCGTGTGATCCCAAAATAAATATATATATTTTATATTGGACTAACTATGATGCTGTCCAACATATGTATACGAAGATTTAAAAAATTATATATTAATATGTACATATATTATTCTATTACTTACCGTTAATAACGTAAGCAATATGTTTGCCATCCAAATGAACAGCAATTAAATGTCCAGGATAATATTTTACTTCCCATATGTAATCAACAATATTTTTTAATTTTACTTTTGAGGAGCCGTGGTCATGAGTTCCAGGACTGGTAATAATTTTAACTGTTTTACTCCTTATTTCCTGACAGCATTGCTTTTCTCCAGACTTAAAAGATCTAAATATACAATCAGTTAGCATCAATGAAAAGCAAATAATTTCTAAGAATATACAATATCATGGAACTATTTATTTTATGTTCTTCTGCAGGCGTGTACTGAAGGATTCTAGTCGCAGAACATTTTTGACCGCTAAAACTCATTATTGTATCGCTACAACGTTTATCATATACGTCCTTTAGTGCTGCTGGAGCTGATTTCACGCAACTCTCTTGATGTGGAAAGTTTTCTGATATCCCGGAATATACAGTTTGCGAATTTCCAAAAACAA
Organism: Epicampocera succincta; assembly: GCA_932526305.1. NCBI lineage: Eukaryota > Metazoa > Arthropoda > Insecta > Diptera > Tachinidae > Epicampocera > Epicampocera succincta. Next base: position 21,199,358 of record OW052037.1, on the reverse strand, counting down.
AAACCTTTTTACGCCTTTGAAAATTATTTGATAATTTTTTTAAAACTGCATCCACTGCCAGCAACGCAAATAACATTTACAAATTTATATTGTTTCGGAAGACCTTCGGGGCCTTTTTTTAACTACTGTGTGGTATAGGAAGATTTCATTACGAAATATAAAAACTGCTATCTTTTTTTAAACCTTACACAAAGCTTATATGTATATAATTTACTCTGCTGCTGACAAATTTAGCAAAACATATACTTTTGTAACCTTTGCGAAACTAGAGGCAAATGTTTTAAACATTACTTTACATAAAGTGGAATAAACTAAATTACTAAAGCACTCTTTCAATGTCGAACTTTTCTTTATGTTCCCACAAAATCTGCGATTAGGCCGCATCCAGTTTGACAATTTGTAGAAATGTTCGCACGTGAAAAAGACATACAAGTTGAAAAAATGCTTAACAGCTGTTTAAAGAATTTTTTTCTTGTAATATGTATATTTTTGAACTTAAGCGAAACACATATGTATATAAAATGTTTTTAGTGGAAAAAATTTTAACATATTAAACAAAATAATGTCTTTTTTTATTTCAAAACAATACATATCCATATTCATTTAACTAAAAACTCTAACCAAAAAAAGAAGAATGCAAAGTAGAAATAGCAGAAACACAGCTCCAAGTAGAAAACGGAGCATGCTTTTCTGTCAGTTACACTGTTTTACATGATGAAGTTTTACTAAAGGCGAATTCAATACTAGGTGACTTTTACAGTACAGGTCACAACTTTTTGCTTTCTGCATTTTTCCTCCCAATAATGTCAAATTTTTTTTTCTCACACATATCAGTGGAAAATCATTTAGTGCATGGTGCGAAATTTTAATTGTGAAAAAGATGAATAAGAACTTAAAAATAAAGCAAAAACATTTAATACAAGTAGCTAATAAAATGAACCTATAGAAGAATAATGATAATTTTTTTAAGGGCTTTTTAAAAATTGCTTTATTTATTTATTTTGTGCTATTACCTACCACTTTATTACTAACTAAAAAATTAACTTATATGCTCCAAATACAAGGTTGTTATGACTGCACTGATCAAATTCGTCTAAGTGCATTTGCACCAAGACGAAATAAACTATTGAATTCGCCTTGATTGCATAAATGACGAGTAATTTACTAGTCAAGTGTCAATATACTTATATAATCCACGTTTCGTTTCAATGACCTGTCTTAAATTTCATTAATGTATGTATGTCGCTGTTTTAATGCAGAAAGATCTAATTTTCAAGTGGCCTAAATATTCAGCATTCTTTAAAGGGGATTTAGACGATAACACAAGTCGTACGATAAGTCAAATTTTTAAGTAAAAGAGCACGTATGCTATCGTCTAAACTTAACATGTAATGAAACCATACGACATAGAGAGAAAATATGGATGAAAATTTTGCAGTCGTACGGCTTTCATCGTTTTCTTAAAATTTTCCGATTCCTTCACACATTATTAGATCAGGAATGTAATTTTATGTAAACATTTTATATTTTTTTTAGTCTTTTACTAATGGTGTAAACGTAAAAGAAATTGTAAAATTTTCATTCTCATTTTTAAAATACAGATACAGAGATAATTTTATAAGATTTTCTCTTCGGTTTTACGTACAACTTGTGTTACCGGCTAAATCCCCTTTTAGTGACACATGCATTCATAACACCTCCCCTTTTGAATGAATGGTTTTATAATTGTTTGGACAATTTTAAGACCATTCTTAAAAATATTCTATATATATACAATATAAGTATATGTTATTATTATTATTTTTATATGAATATATATTTTGTTTTTTTTTGCATAATTATTATAAAACTGTGTTTTAGTTGGTAAAAAGTTTTAGGGATCCTCTTAACTATAGTTAATCCTTATGAAATAATTTTACTCTATTTTTGTGAACCGTGTGAATGTCTTGTGGACACGACCTTTTGTCATAAATTTGCTTCTGCTTAAGCTTCGTCCCTTTGATTAACAATTTGGCTCTTTGGTGTGGTAATTGTAGCCTATACTTAACCTCCTTATCATAGGCTTCAATATTAACCATGGACTGATGAAGAGGTTGTGTTATAGCAGAATTCAAAGTAGGTTACCTATTCGTCCCAGTCTGTTTTGTTGGGTGATAAATAAGTCTTAGGTACTCGTTAAGTGTTCTATGAGAGCGTTCAACGCCACCTAAAGTTTCATGGTGATAACCTGTGGAGTGTTTTCATGGGTCCGAATTTAAAAATTCAATTCATGAAAATTTCTTTTGCCTTTTGCTTATTTATCGGGTATGGGGACAGCTATCAGATATTTGGATAGGTCGCATAACATTGTAAGTGCGTACTCATTTCCTGCATTTGGTATCTATAATGACAATATCAAAAGTATTGGCAGGGGTTGGTGTAACTGCTAAATTCTCTTTTTGTTTTGGACGTACTTTGTTCAACTGACATTGCACACACTTTTTTACATACTTGGTGACTTGTTTAGCCATGTTTTTCCAGAAGTAATCTTTTCTGAGCTTATCTTATAGTCTTGTGATCCCTTTTTTTCTTTTTTTTCTACCTTTTCTCTTTCATTAGTTACTATTGTTATTGTAGATTAGTTTACTTTGTTGTTCGCGATTTCCTTAAAACCATTAATTCGAGTGTTTTTAAATATTATATCATTGAACGATAGTTTAAACTTTGGAATGCCTATTCTATTAGCCATATTTTCTAGCTTTGGTAAGAATTGATCTAAATCAATCTTTCCATTAATAATAAAGTCATCCATCGCGGCTTTAATCAATATATGTTTCCTTTTTATTAGTGAAGACATAAATGTATCTACTATTTGAGTAAACTTCAAACGAACTCATTTTCTAACATAATTTTTGTTAGTAATTTCATATGCGCGAGGCTTATTACCTACATATTTGTTCAGTACTACAATTTGTATTAGTGTTATTAATAGTTTTGTTTTTATTTTGTAATCCTGTAGTGTTCTCACCCATTTCTTTAATATCACTGAATCTCATACGTGATAGAGCGGTAGCTCCTTGTAAACATATGTATATTCTATTGAAAAATTGTAGTCTAGTTTCATTGGTGTGAGTTTAGATGAAAGATTTTTCATTGAAAGTAGGTATACTAATGGTCTAGGATCGCGTCTAACTAGAAAATTTCGTTCCATAGACATATGGGCGGAAAAATTTGGTAGCCTAATGTATAGCGGTCTGTTCTTGTTCGAGAACTGATTTATTTGATTAGTAAAGGCCCCTAACGCATAAGCTACATGTAGATGAATACCATTATATTCTTAGCTAAGAATAGCTTCGCACGCATCTTTGCTTGCATCAGTTGTGATTCAAAATTGTTTGTCAAAATTCGGATATTGTAAAATTTGCGGTGATTAGAGAGAATTTTTTAGATATTAAAATGCTTCTTCGCATTCTTTTGAAAGCAATAAATCTTCTTGCATCGTCAGGGTTTTTGGGTATCAGGTAGTTTCTTATTATTGCAAACTTTCAATCAATTGGGTAAATGCTTTTGTCAGTATATTTATGGCCCAAAAATGTTCCCTGATGTTTAAAAAATATGCATTTGTCAGGGTGTAATTTTGTATTAAAATTTCTACAAGTTTCGAAGGTATCTTTAAGGTTTTTGAGCATATGATTTTCTGACCATCCTAGGACAACTAGGTCGTCCATATATAAAAATACTTGGACGGCTTCAGGCCTACGAACGTCACAGTCATCATGCATTGGAATGAATTCGAAGCTATTTTGATTCTTTTAAATTTGTATGAGAAGGAAGTTATATCCCATTTTTACACAATTTTTTACACCGTTGCATGTCCGCATGCTCCTAGCTAAGACTTATTTACTTCCGACTCTTCTTTATGGCTGTGAAATATTTTCAAGCTGTGATTCGATGTGTGATCACAAACTCAAATTGGCTTTTAATAACGTTGCCAAATATATCTATGGCCAAATAGTAGAATATCACATTTTTCGTACCAAATTTATAAAATCTCTTTTGAAAATCTGCTAAAATGTTGCACTCTACAATTCTTACACAAAATAATCTATGACAAAACACCAGAGTATCTTTACAAAAGGATTAAGTTGTCAAGGTCCATTAGGGGTTGCAGGATAAACTTCATTCGCTACCGAAAATTAATCTCAAAGAGACACTTCTTTGTAAATGGTATTCGTCTCTGGAACGATCTCCCACCCAATATACAAATCATTAGCAATGCTAAGCACTTTAAATCAGCACTTTTCTCTCACTATACTTAAGAAGTACTACAGCAATTAAAATCTAATATAAGGACAAAGTAAAAATATCACAGTAATAAGGAAAAGTTGTTATATAAAAAACCTTGTGTAAACACAATAAAGTATGTGTAAGAAATTTTAGATAACAATCACTCACAGATTCTTTCAGTACAAAAGAATCTCAGAGGTTGCTTAGCAAGTCCCTTATGATTTCAGATTCAGACATTCTGCATTTTTCATTGAATGACAGCGTCAGTTCCCTTGAAAAGGTATTAAACATTTTATGATTAAAGTTTTTGTGCAGTAACCCACTTGAATATCTGGGTGATAGTCTATGTATTACTTTCAGATTCTTGTTTTGTATCATTAGCTGTCTCTTTGTATGCGTTTTAGCAGTTTTGTGAAACCATACCTGACAATCATATGTTATAATGGGACGAATGCACATATTATAAATTAAAATCTTTTTTAAGTTTAGCTTCGATCTCCTACAGAACGTGTTGTTTGAATTTAAAATTTTTGTCAAGAATAACTCCTAGATGTTTAATATGTTCCTTTAGAGGAATAGTAATTCCTTGAGAACTTAGTTGTAAGGTAGGTATGCGTTTAGGTGACTTGTTGTAGGGAAATATAATAGCCTGCGTTTTAAGATCGTTGACTTTAATTTTCTATTTGTCAAAATACCTCTGAGCCGATTGCAGATAGTTTGTATTCTTTTAATTATCGCATTTGAGACTTTACCGCAACAAATAAACGTGCTATCGTCAGCGTAAAAAGCTGCTTTATGATCTTTACACCTTGAGTAAAGTGTAGGCGATAACACCGACCCCTGTGGTAAACCAGCAGGTATTCGCCTCTCGCTAGCAAACGTACTTTCGACGCAAACAATTAAGTGCGACTTTCTAAAAAACTTTTAATAATCTTTTGGAATTAAATCGGAAACCCAAACGAGTTTAATTTAAATACTAGGCCCGGATGCCAAATAGAGTAAAAGGCTTTCTCAATATGAAGAAACAAAACACCAATGCTTTTACGATTATACTTATTATTTTCGATAAAGTTTACGTCTCTTTTTAACTGATGTGTAGTTCCTTACGAAAACCAAACTGTTGACCATTTATACTGTTATTGTCATCACAGAGGTATAAAATTCGTTCATGAATAATTTTATCAAATATCTCAACACAATACTCTCAACTAGTAGGTAGTTTAGGATTTCTCCCAACTTTCTGGATAGGAATTACTTTAGCCTTTTTAAAAGTATGAGGAAAGTATCCATTTTCTAAACAAAAATTTAATAGCCTACTTAATGTTTCGAAGAAATAATCAGACATATTTTTAAGAATAATAGAATTGACGCCATCAAGGCCCGGGGCCTTATTAATCTTTAGCAGATATACTTGTGATTTTACCTTATTCATATTTGTTAATTCAGCATTTGCTTTAAAGTCAGATACACTATTGAGGCAATTACTATAATTTGAGACCCTAGAGTCAAGAGGTGACGAGTAATTTATAGTTATGCTATGGGAGCCACCGAAAACGTAAGCAAGTGTATTTGTCTTTTCAACACTTTTTTTCAATGTATTATTATTTACTTGTAAATCCGCACAAGGAGATTTGTTACCTCTTAACGCTTTTGATAGTTTCCAAAGTTTGTTAGATCAGGTAGGCAATTTGGAAATAAACTTCGACCAGCATTCATTTCTGTCCCTGTTTATTTTTACATTTGATTATTTATTGTATCTTCACAAAGTATACAAATCTTAATACTAAAACAAACTCAGTTTTTACCAGAGGTACGCTTAGATCCTCGTGAATTCGGGAGTTTTTAACATATAATGAAGCCGCTGTTATCATGCAGAGAATTTTATTTTGTTGTCTCTTTCAATGTTAAATGTCGAGGTAGTACCCCGTAGCTGAATTTCATAGCACCATATTGGTTTTAGAATCGCTTTGTACAGCAGAAGTTTGCAGTCTAGTTTTAAAGTAGAGTTTATGCCCATGAGCAAATTTAACTGCGCTGCTTTAAGTTTCATCTCAGTAATTTTCGCATTAATATGCGAATTCCATGTTAGTCTACGGTCGAGGTGAATACCGAGGTATTTGACATCACTATGATGAGGAATTGTTTGGTTGTTAATGTGAATGTGACAGGAGTGAATTTTTGTTCGTTTACTTTGATTTTCCAAAACTTAAGCCATTTCTCCAGTTCGTCAATATGTTTTTGCAAATTTAGCGAAGCTAATTGATGATTTTCGTGGACACTGAGGATTGCTGTATCATCCGCTAGCATTAAAAATAAAGAGTACAGTTCTTGTAGCTACTTGAGGTAACTGTTCAAGCATTTTATTGCTAATTTTATCGATGCCTGAAGCTTTCTTGAGATTCAGATTACCAATAGCGTTTTCAATACTTCTAATATTAAACCTCAGAGGCGTGGGGTAAAAACATTTTTCAAATGGCTGGCAAATAACTCTCCCTTTGCGGAATCATGTCTTGCCCAGTCACCAGATAGATTTCGCAAAGGTGGTTTAGCTTGAATTGGACGTTTTAAACCTCTTGTAGCCCGCCATAGAGAATAATCGGGCTGAGGAGTACCATCTAGACTATCTAAATATGTTTTAAGGTTCGTTGTTCTGTGAATTTCTAGGAGATTCCTTAGTCGACTTGTGCATTCCTGTAGTCTACTTTTTAACTGGGGAGAACTTGGTTGCTGCCACTCTCTTCTAACTCTGTTTTTTTCTGACACAGGTTCTTCAATTTCTGAGGAATAAATCCTCCCATATCTGTGCTCAGTATGACTAGAAGTAGCATGTTGCACGGCTTGTTTAATATTATTGGTAAAGATGCTAATTGACAAGTCAATATCTTCTGGCGATCTTAAAGCGGTAGTTTTCGTACAATGTGTACTTAAATATTTTTTATATTTTAGCCAATTTACTCGCGACACTGTTCAAAGTGAGTCATTAAGAGGTGATTCAATTTCATGTAGAAAACGTATGGAAATTATAGTAGGGGAGCGGTCAGAAGACAAGTCGAATGAGGGCTCCACCTGTATCCATTCGAGAGGTATGTTTTCGACAATTTCAAAGTCAATAACATCTGGATTTTTTAGCCGATCTGTTCGCCAGTAAGTGGGATGCCCGCCTGAAATTACATCTAAGCCCATACGAGAAATAGTGTCATAAAGTACACGACCTTTCGGTGACATTAATCGTTAACCCCAAAATGTGTGCTTAGCGTTATAGTCACCAGGTGCAAGAAATCGAGGTCCCAATTGATTGAAAAAAATCAAATATTGGTTTTCTGATGATGTAAATCGGGGCGGCGAGTAAATTGATGAAAAAACTAATTTGTTACGAAAATGTTGTATTCAGATGTTTGTTGCTTGAAGATAATTCTCACATGTGTCGTTCATCAAATAATGTTTGATTCTGGATTTTGTCAGTATTCCCGAACCTCCACAAGCATTTATACGAGGATCTTTTGTATCGTATAGGATGTAGCCATTGGTCCTAAAGAAGCTAGTGGATGTCAAGTGAGTTTCAGCAATCATCATTATGTCGATGTCTTTTTCCTTCACGAAGTATTCGTGCTCATTTTTATGTTGGCGGATGCCGTTAGCGTTCCAGAAACAAATATTTAGGCAAATCATTTATTTAAAATAGCCTGTAAAATAGTAGACTACATTTTCATCATTTCCTGTATCATAGTGGACATAGAGGTCGTAAAAGTGTTTATCGACTGAACAAGGGAAAAGTGATTGCTCCAGTTGTTTAGGAGAATGCTTACAATGGGCATAAACGGGACAGCCTCTATAATTTGCGGTATGGTTTCCGCCACAATTACTACATTTTTTAACCATTGATTTGTTTTTTGGTTTATTGCATTGTGCACTACCGTGGAGTTCACCACAAACGACACAAACTGTGGGCAGCTTACATTAAGTACTGGTATGGCCGAATTCTTGGCAGTTCATGCACTGAACAGGCCCTGAACGCTTATGTGGTTCCTCTACAGTAATTCTGCGATGCAGAAGGTATTTGAGGCTGTAAATTAGATGGGTTTCGTTCTTTTTTAAAATCACATCCCGCGGTTCTAATTCCACCCTAAACATAGGCTGAGGGATTTTTTTCACGGTTTTTAATATTATAAACGTTTTTGACTTTAAAACCTTTCTTTTCTAGGGCGGTCTTAACTTCATCAGAGCTTACGCAAGGATCAATACCTTTTACCACAATTTGAAGACCTTTTGCGCTTTTCAGTTGATGTGTGCGGAAACTTTTTTTTCTTTTTTCAACTCAGTTTGCGGTACTCGTTTTCGGGTTTAACCTGTATTTTTGTTTCACTAATATTTCCATGCTTAATCAATGTAACACTAAAGGTATCTTCTCCAAATTTGGAAACTATTTTCTTCACGAGTTCGCTGGAGGTGGCCTCTCTTAAATAAATGGGTGGTGGCTTAAATGATTTTTTAGATGTAGTTGGGTCCTCTGTTTGAAGAAAAGAAAATCTATTGCTCTCAGTTGGCTTACCAGAATTATCGTATCTTGGCACTTAAGCTTTCGACGAAACTTGAACAGACTCAGGGCTGCCGCTTCACAACTGTGATATATCTATCCATACCTACTTGTGTTTTCGGATTATTAACATTAATTGAGACAGAAGCAATTCCATCATCTGATGTGACAACCATATCAGGAGATCCATAAGGGGGGCGTTTTTGTTTTCTCTTGTTGAGGTTCTCCACAGATTTTTTTTAAAGATTCTTCTTCAGAAATCCATGTTTCAGAATAACACCTTTGGCGAACACTCTTTAATTTCAACTTTAATTTCAGTTTTCATGTATATGTAATTAAATTGTTAATTTTTTTTTTGGTGTATTTTAATTTTATTTTGCAAATAAGTTTTTGTAATTAATAAAAAAGAGAAAAATAATTTTTTTTGTTCATAAATATTTTACAATTTTAAGTGTCTCTACACTTATGTAATATATTGTGTTTGTTGATCTTCACCAACAACATAAACTTTATGCACTGCCACTGCACTCTTTAGTTTGTTTTTGTTCTTATTGTTAAAATTGTTTGAGGAATTTTTCCCGTTGTCTTTTTAAGTGATACACTGTTTTTGTTGATCTTCTACAACAACAACTGCACTTTTTTTAAATTTGTTTTTTTCCCTATTAAGGTTGAATTTAATAAGTCTATTCAATTGCTTTAATATACAAATACAATTGGTTCAAATCCCTACATCTTTGAAACTTGCGATTGTATTTGTTTCTCTGTTCGACTAGTCTCAGAGATTTCTCTCTGTCAAAAATTTTTTGTACAAGTAGGAATTTGATTAAAAGCCTCGGTAGCAATTGAAGTTAATTTTTCTAAGGAAAGATCTAGGCTATCAACATTACTTAAGGTTTGGACAATGTACTGGTTCCTAATCTCACTATCAACCCAGTTTATGATTGATGACCAGTCTGCACGATAATATAAGGCAACTGTCTCTATCATATTCTGAAGCTGACCAAAAATGGAGCATGGGATTGGTACATAATCTGGCTTAAGTATGTTAGGATGGGGTTTCTAAAGTGGAAAAACTAACATTGGAGTTCGTTAAAAGAATATCTATGGTAAAGGGCTGGAATTGGCCTAAATTCTGACCAAATCTTATAAAGGCACCTGGATGGTGTATGTAGTAGTTAGAACGCAGACAATGATTGTACAGTTCATTCCCATATGCATTGATCGCCACACAATTCCAATGTGTATGAAATGCGTTCAGATCTCCAAATATAAAAAAATCGGTGGTAGAGTTGGTTAGTAAATCCATATCTGTTATAAAGTCGACAGAGTTGGCAGGCGGCATATACGCTGAAGTTAAAATTACGGGTATTCTTTTCATCATAATTTGTATTAATATATTCTGGATAGAGCGCGTTTTAAATCTAGGTAATAATTTGTGTTGAATATTACTTTTGATCGCGATAAGCACACCTCCGCTATGCGTAGGACAGTCTTCCAAGCATATTTCATGGCCTTTGAATTGAAAATTATGGTGCTGTGTTAAGAAGGTCTCATTCAGGAGTAGAATATCTTTGTTTTGTAACATATGTTCCAGCTGTGCAGCTGCTGATTCAGTCGTTATACCTTGGGCATTACAATACATAACATATAAATTTTGTACAACAAAAGATTTATACAGCACGTTTAAGCATCATACCCAAAACTCTCAATTTGTCATATTTATTTTGACATCTTTGAAGTGCGTCGACAGCATCAAAGAATACAACAAAGACATAACAATATTTCATTGGATATATCATCGTTTTCGTTGTTTGTAATGTTCTTACTCTTTGAAATCTCAGCGAAAAGATATTTGTTGTGAGGGCGGAGTTCACTTGAACTATGCGGTTGCGCAACACTAGATAATGGCGGGAAAAAGCCATCATTAGCATTGAAATCTGAAACTTTAGCTCTTACATCAGCTGATCTCGAGTTTGATATAACTGGCAACTGGTTGGCATTTCTAAGGTTACTTTTAGTGCAGTTACAACATTTAGAAACTACACTGCCATCTTGGGAATTTTTGTTTAACGAACATTTAACAAAACTATGATTGCCTGCGCAGGCTGTACACACTTCAGCTATGTTGCAATTCTTAGCACACATTAACACTTACAGGCTAGTGCCAGTCAACGAGCTCATCATTTATTATTTTACATCAAGTCTAGGAAGTCCAAACACCACTAGCTTAAAAAATTTACCATTTTTAACTTCATGCGTATAAAAACCGTATTGCCTCTCCTTCAGTTTCTTTTTTGGCTCCTCGTAGAGGGACAGCGAGTTGGAAATAATTTTAGTCCTTATGGTCATTCTTTTGAACATACTATATTCCTTGCCCATAACTTCAATAACTTTTGAAAAACTGTGTCAACTGTCCACTATTATCGGTGGCACCTTTTCTTTGAAATAAACCTCTGCTTCTTCTTCGTTCTGGGACAACAAGTGAAATTTGTTGGTTGATGTATATGGATCGTCTGAATTTTTTGGCATTTTAAACTTGGGGTTGTTGCCCCAAATCATCACAAAGTTTAAAAATTAAGTTTTTTTAAAAGAAATAAAAATAAATCACACGAGAAAAATATAGCACGTTGTTTTCACAAGCGAACGAGGTTGCCGTATTGAGGAGTAATTTACTAGTCAAGTGTCAATATAATAATCCACGTTTGGTTTCAATGACCTGTCTTAAATTTCATTAATGTTTGTATGTCACTGTTTTAATGCAGAAAAATATAATTTTCAATTGCCCTAAATATTCGGCATTCTTGAATGACACATGCATTCATAACAGATACCACAAATGTGCAATTTTTGTAAAATACAAAAAGAATTTGTGCATTTCATCGAATGCGGCATTGTGCACAGTGCCAAAAATGTGTATGTCTTGTTGTGGTTCCTTACTTAAGATAACACAAAATGCTGTTAGAAGGCGCAAATGAATGTTTCTGGTAACAACGGGGAAAACTGGGAAAAAGTTTATCTCACCTCAGCCGAATCATCATCTTGAGAAGAACGTAGAAGAACCACTAAATGAACAGAATATTGAATATATTAAACTGAGTAAGTATAATTTAATTTTTACATAAATAAGTGAAAAATTTATATTTATTTTGTCTTGTTACGTCCAAAACCGGTGCTTTTAAGGATCAACATATTGATTCAAAAAGAGATATTGTTTGTTTCTTAAAATCGGTCCGTTTTAGGGCCAAAGTTGGACCTTCTAAAGGCCACCACATAAATTCCAAGAGATCTTGTTTCTATATGTATGTATGTGTATATGTATATTACTATACAAGGTGGCGCAAAAGTAATCCTCCTATTAGAAAATGCTATAAATTTTGCGATTGGCCCCTAATGTCAGTTCTGTTTTGACATTTGTGTAGTAAACACATGCGAAATACACGTTAATAAACAATGTTACGCTACACTGCTGCAGAACGCGGAATATTGGTGACTATTTATTTGACCAATAATCGGGCGGTGACTTTGGCACAACGTGAATTTCGTCGCAGATTTCCTAGCCGTCCAACGCCTACTGGTGAAACACTGCGACGTTTAGCCGCTCGCCTCGAAGAGACTGGCACAACACGAGATGCTGCCAGGCGTGGCAGACCCCGGAGTAGCCGTTCTGCAGAGAATATTGCTGCTGTAGCTGAGGATATCATGGAAGCGCTGTCGACATCGACCAGACGACGTGCCACGCAAATGGGTGTCAGTCGAATTTGGCTTTACAGAGAATTTTGGTACAAGATTTGAAGATGTTTCCGTACAAAGTCCAGACGGTGCATCAGCTGTTAGCTGCTGACCGCCAATCGCGTCTAACATACGCTCAAGCCATCCTTAATCACCACCAAGAGGAAGATGATTTTTCATCAAAAATAATCATGAGTGATGAGGCCCATTTCCATCTTAGCGGGTACGTAAATAAGCAAAATTTACGCTTCTGGGGCACTGAAAATCCGCGTGTAACCCACGAAGAGCCATTATACCCGCTCAAAGTCACTGTATAGTGTGCTGTTTTCGCTGGAGGAGTCATCGGACCTACAGAGCAATGATCAACGAGTTCTTTTTGCCGCAACTTGATGAATTGGGATTGGAAAACATGTGGTTCCAACAGGACGGTGCAACGGCACACACTGTACGTGCCACAACCGATATGCTGAAGGATGTATTTCCCGGGCGCCTAATCTCCCGTTTTGGCGATTTGTACTGGCCAGCAAGATCGCCTGGTTTGACCGCTCCAGACTTCTTTTTGTGGGGCTTTTTGAAGTCGCGGGTTTATGTCAACAAGCCTCAGACTCTTGCAGCTCTTAAAGACAATATCCGTCAAGAATGTGAGGACCTATCGCCGAAAGTTTTGGACAAAGTGATGGAAAATGCCATAAAAAGGGCTCAAATGACAATCAACTGTGGCGGCGGCCATTTAAATGACATCATATTCTCGACTTGATGTAAAAAAAATTAAAAGACCAAATAAAAATAATCCACAAGAATAATCAAAGTTTTTCCTTTTTTTTTAAATTACAGCAAAATAACATCGGAAAGTTATTTTTGCGCCACCTGTTATATTGCCGAGTGAGGCATCTTAATCACAGCCTAAAACTGCAGAAGTCGAAACAAAGTATAATGTGTATCCGAAAAATGTTAAAAATTCAAATTTGAGGCAACTATTGAAATATTTTTTATTCATGTACATTTATACATACATATAAATTTTTGCATATGGCTTACAGCCACATCGAAAGGGAAGTACCGCTATATATTCCTTTAATCTGCATTTTAATTCACTTTATTTTATTCAATCGGCCCTTTTCAGGGCCAAAATTGGTCCTTTTAAGTTCCCCAAAAAATTGCACAAATGTACAGACATGCTTTCGTACATAAGCCTGCACTAAATTATTTAAAAAAAATCTTAAATTGCCGAGTTTCTGTAATTACTTTATTATTTGTGTTTATTTTTTCTTTGCTGCATTTATGCATTCTCCGTTATTTTTAGTTCAAGATTTAATTTAAATTATGAGGAAAGAAAAGCCTTGAACTTCTGATCAAGTTTCAAGTTTTGCTTTTGTTACTTTAATTTCCTTTACATTAATAATTTAACAACAACCTTGAGCTGCGTTTTAAGTTTATTTATTTGCATTGCATTTGTCTGGGGTGTCATGTCTCCAGGAATTTCTTCAATAAAATAGTGTTTAAGGCCGTGATTTAATTAAATAAATCAAGAAAGAATCATTAAAGCAAACTAAACAGTTGTCTTAGGTATTCCCGAATCCTCCACTATAACCAAGTTAAAATGCTTGCGTAATTCCACAATCCAAAATAACCAAGTTTAAGTGCTTGTGTTATCCTAATCACTATAACTTAGTTCAAGTTCTTACATTATATGCAGAATTGTCCCGGAGATTCCTCCCGGACAAAGCAACACTGACCAGCAAATCAGCTGAGTCACAATAGAACCCAAGTACAATTCCAGCGCACCAGTTGTCACCTCCTGGTTTACGCCAGGACAGAAGATATAAGCCCAGTAAACTTTTTTTGTGTGAAAAAGCCGCGGAAAAAGTTTTTGACATTAAACAGGTACAGGGCTTTCTTCTAATTTACAGGAGACCCACTTCCTGGTTTACTCCAGGAGAGAAGATACACACCCAGCAAACTTTTTTAGTAAAAAAATGATGTAATAGCCATTCATCATCATCATCCCAACGCACCAGTCGTCACTTCTTGGCTTAATCCTATATAATATAATATAAGATACACGCCCAGTAAACTTTTCTTTAGTGAAAAAGGCGCGCAAAAAATGTTGGTTATAAAACCAAAATAAAATTATCTTCGTGCAGTGATTTTTAATATTTTTGCTTTTTGCTACTTGATAGAGGGAGGACCTACATATGTATCATTCCAGCGTACTAGTTGTGATTTTCTGGTTTACTTCGGGACAGAAGATGTACGCCCAGCAAACTCTTTTTTGTAAAATATGATATAAAAGTCAATTAAGTTTTTGCTATTAAAATAAAAGGAAATAGTGTGCGTACAGGGATTTTTTATATTTCATAGCAGACCAGCACTAGGTTTCACTTCCTGGTTTTTTCTAGCACCGAAGATACACGTCCAGCAAACTTTGTGAAAAAGGCGCGAAAAAAGATTTTTGCTATAAAACCAAAATGAAAATATGTGAGTACAGGCGTTTTTAATATTTCATAGAAGACCAATGTACCATTCCAGCGCACAAGTTGTCATTTCGGGGACAGATAATACACGCCCAGCAAACTTTTTGTATAATGAAAATAAGCAATCTCATTACCATCACTCCCAAAAAAACAACACTATCACCATACACACCATCATAGACGTCCAAATTTTGCACCACAGAAGTTGTACCCACAACAACATTTTAATCAACGGAGCTAGAATAACCAACAACTTAGACCTGTTTCTATGGAAACAGACTCCAGATAGATCGTACAAGCACAAAGAAAAACCAACGCACCTTATAACAATCATTGCAGGCAGCCGACCATGGAAAAGGGAACATAGTGGCAGTTTTTACACCCACAAGCAGCAGAGAATCAACCACACATCCCAAGAGGGCGATGATAACTCCAGCATGTATGCATAACCAAGACAAACGGTAAATAATTTAAGATTGGATAATTTAAACTAAGATAGTGGTTGCCCTATCTCACTTTAACCAGCGATCTTAAATACGAATACGTGCGATTCCTCAGATAAAATAAAAATTAAACTAATTAAAATTAAAACTATTCATGGTTATTGAATTATAAATACGAAAAGGATAATTGAAAGGATAATGAAAGGGGAAATAACATATTTTGAACTAAGTAATATTGAATCATTTTACAAGATTTTAGGTTTAGAATGATTAAAAGTATTAAACGCGAACGTAAGGCTAAAGGACATGCCCTTAACCACAATAAGTAGTGCAAATCAGCCCAAATTGAATTACATAGTGAAGAAGAAAAATATAGGCAAGAGCTAGGTAGAATTATGAAGGAAAATAATGGCATAGGATCATTGCCTTTCACAACAACTATTGAAACCACAATTAGAACAAAAAATTAAGAACCAATATGGACAAAACAATATCCATATCCCATAGCAGATAACGAGTTTGTCAATGAGGAAATAAAAAAATTTTTAAAGAAAGGAATTATACAGAAAAGTAATAGTCCATATAACTCTCCAATATAGACAGTTCCCAAAAAAGGTACGGATGAGCAGGAAAAACCAAAGAAGCGCATGGTCATAGATTTTGAAAAGCTAAATGCGAATACAATCACAGATATATACCTATCCCAGATGTGAATATGACAATTCAAAACTTATGTAAGGCCAAGTATTTCACCACTTTAGATTTAGAATCTCTGAAAAAGAGAAAAACAACTGCTTTTTGCGTAAACGGCGGCAAATACGAATTTATTCGCGGTTGGCCTTTGGCCTAAAAACATACACTTAATATTTTGAAGATGACATCCTCAAAGAATACATAGGAAAATTTGTATGCATTTGTATAGACGACGCAATTATATACTTTGGTTCAATCGAAGAACATATTAAGCCCGTCAAAATAGTATTTGAAGCATTGATCCGACGAGAAATCAAAACTTTTTCAGGCAGAAGTTTAATACCTTGGACATATTATAAAACATAAGATGATTTCGACAAACTCTGAAGAAGTAGATGCTATTAATAAGAATCCCATTCCTAAGACACTAAAAGACTTAAGAAAATATTTAGGAATGATACGATATTATTTATTTAGGAATGATATTTAGGAATGATACGAGACAACGGAAAAGTAAGAAAAACAGAAGCAAAAACACACCTACAAATCTTGACAAACAAGCATAAAAAGCAATAGAGTATTAAAAACTTGCTTAAGAGAACAATTGGAACTTTTTCAACCGGACTATTTCAAACCTTTCGAACTAACAACTGACGCATCCAACATGTCACTTGGAGCAGTTCTTAGCCAAAACAAGAAACCGATATTTTTGTATCACGTACTTTAAGTAACACAGAAGAAAAGTATAGCACAAATGAAAAGGAACTGTTAGTCATCATCAGCTCATTACAAAAACTTAGAAATTATATTTATGGCATAGCTGATTTTACAATCTACACTGAGCACCAGTCCTTAACATTCGCGATATCTGAGAAACGCCCTATCAAGGCAACAAATAAATTAATCAACAATTAGCACAGTTCACTCAGCAGCAAGTTCCCCAACAAATGGTATAGAATTGGTGTCACAACCCTCACTGATACCGAACACAGATAGTAACAACATAATAACAAATACGGTATTTACAAACAAAATCAGACAACAAACGCATTTTACAAATGAGGAAAATTTAATCACCGATTTAAAAAAAATACTGAACCCAAACAGAATAACAGTAATACATACAAATGCCGAAGCAATATATGTACATATACTCTTGAGTGCAAGATAAAAGTAATATTCAATAGAATGAAAAATGTCTACATGCCTAAAAAAGTAAAATAATCAAAGAAACATTGAGGATATAAAAATAACACCCAAGAAATACTTAAACAATTTTACTGGCCAAATGTAAAAAGAGAATGTAAGCACACAATAAAAAATGTGAAGCATGCCTTTTTGGAAAATATGAGAAACAACCTACACGAGAACCACTGACAGATTTAGATATAAGTTAACACAAAATCTGTTAAGGTTAATTATGAATACTCCCACTTACATTTTATTCTTTTCATTTCCGTTATATTTGATTTTTTGTTAAAACTTATTCTGGATCATTTGATTACAGCACACTTATCTGTACTTAATAAAATACTGACTACACTGTCTGGCACACACACGTGTATTTAATAAGAATTCTTTTGTTGTGTAAAAAATATTATTATTACTTACCTTTAATTAACAGGAATTTTGTATTGTCTAAAAACTAAGCGTAAGCATAATTGTTATTATTAAAAACAGAATTTGAATAAAGTTTCTTCAGTTGAAGTGAAGTACTCAAACCCAAAACATTTACAGTAATTTCCGCTTAATTGATTCCCGCTTAATTGATTTGCCCGCTTATTTGATCCAAAAAAATTACACTCAAAATCTTCAATATAAGTTTTATAGAAAAATTCCCGTTTAAATGAGTCCCGCTTTATTGCATTACCCGCTTAATTGAATCATAAAATAAAAACTATTTTTGTAAATAGCATACAAACATGACGCTTAATTGACATTTAAAAGTTCTCTTTTTGTTGAACAAGTCAAATAGTCGACTTTTGGTTTTCGTGATGGCATATATTTACAAAATTATGTGGCAAGTAATATTGTATATATAGTAGTATTGAACTCTCTTAACATCCTTCGGGATTTTTTTTTACAAAACAATCTATTTTCACACGAACTTGATAACATGGAAAAGAATATAGTCGAAAGCTGTTTTAAGCCACAAATTCAGACTGCAAGGACCGAGTTTATTAAACCTATTTAGTCATGTTTTGAAATAAATACAAACGTATTTAAATTTACATTAACTTCAATAAGAAATGTTAACAACAACAATGCAGGTAAATCAATAAAGGCGCATGCACATTTAAATGCAAATAACATTCCAATATTAAACAACAACGATGCTGGTACACCAAGGCAAACAAAGACAATTATTTCAGGCTCCCAAAATAATAATCGTTTTGCTAGTCTTGATCATGACGAAATTGATACTGAGGATGAAGAATGTAATGAAAACAGCAATAACAATGAACCAAAGCCACCACCTATATACATACCATTTGTTGCTGATATTAGCGCAATGATGAAATCTTTTTCTAAAATGATTCCTTCCTCTGAATTTCAATACAAGTCACTTAAAGATGGACAAATAAGATTGCTAATAAAGAATGTAAAATCGTACAGAACTATTGTTACTCATTTAAATGACAGGAAAATCAAGTTCCATACCTACCAATATAATTTAATAGAGTTGTTATAAAAAATGGTCATAAAGTTCGGAACATTGTCAATGTTCGCAGTAGAATAACGAAAAATCCCCTTCCAATGTTCTTCGTTGATTTAGAACCTGCCCTAAGCAACAAAAACTTATACGATATTAGGCACATAAATAGCGCAATTGTCACCATTGAACCCTCAAGAAAAACTAACGATCTTGTGCAATGTCATAGATGTCAAGAATTCGGTCATACCAAAACTTACTGCCGAAAAGAAGAAAGATGTGTTAAATGTGGCTTAGGGCATCTTACAATTGACTGCAATAAAGATATTGAAACTCCTCCACGCTGTGTGAACTGTCTACAAAACCATCCAGCAAACTATAAAGGCTGCATAGTATATAAACAAATACTTAAAAGAAAATTGCAAAATAATAATCTCTACAGAAGAGATAAAACCAGCCAATATATATTTAATAGTGAAGATTACCCAAATCAACTTAACCAAAATGCAAACGCCAACGCTAGTCGAAATGAAAGATTTTCATATTCTGATACTTTACGGAATCCACAGCAACTAAATCCATTAAGCAATTCTTTTGAAAAACTTGAAAAATTAATTGAAAACCTAATAGAACAGACCAATAAGTTGATAAATATGATGTCTCTTTTAATATCAAAACTATGCAAATGAATTTAAGAATTGCAATATGGAATGCCAATGGGCTTTCCAATCATACTCAAGAGGTAGAAATATTTCTTAAAACTAATATTATTGATATCCTCCTAGTCTCGGAGACGCACTTCACAGACAGATCATTTTTCAAAACAAAAAATTTTGACGTAATAAAAGCTAACCACCCGGACAATAGAGCACATGGTGGAGCAGCAATACTAATAAAATCATCAATAACTTACAAATTCGCCGACGAAATAAGACAGCAAAGTCTACAAAGTGCATGTATTAAAATATTTTGTGATTCGACTTCCATTACCATTACCTCTATTTATTTTCCTCCAAGATATTCTGTAAAGTGTCAGGAATTTCAAGAATTTTTTAGGAAACTTGGGCCTAGATTTATAGTAGGAGGCGACTTCAATGCCAAACATCATTGGTGGGGTTCAAGATTAATAAATCCTAAAGGCAGAGAACTTTTTAGATGTATCGGCAATAACAACTATTCAGTTTTATCTACGGGTAGTCAAACATATTGGCCTACAGATTTGACGAAAACTCCGGATTTATTGGATTTTGTTGTATATTATGGCATACCAAATAATTTACTACAAATAACTGATAGTTACGATCTAAACTCTGACCATTCACCACTTATCCTTGATTTGAATACATTTTTACATTGTCACTTGAAAAGATATAAAATTTTGAATAGTAAAACTGATCTATCATCATTTAGCACCTGGTTAGAAAGAACTGTCAGCCTCAATATTTCAGTAAAGTCTGCATCGGAATTATATGATGCGGCTGAAACTTTCAACAATTTAATCCATGAAGCTGGATTTCTATCTACACCATCAACTGATACCCGTAATAGCCAAAACCAGGTTTATGTAACTACTGAAATAAGAACTATGATCCAAAATAAAAGGAGACTAAGAAGAATATGGCAAATGAGTAGAAACCCGAATGACAAACGAATCCTTAATAGGGCCACAAAGGATCTTAAACTTCGGCTGACTGAAATAATGATATATAATAAATAATGAACAAACAGATTGAAAATTTTGTTAGTAATATCAACGTTACAAGATATGATGAGACGAAAATGGTTTATGGTGCAGAACAGATCGAAGCAAGGCTGAAGCATATGCATTACATTTATCAAAAATATTTCAGCCACATGAAATAAATGATTGTACTTCTACAAAAGAAATCTACGAATTTCTTGATAGTCCATGTCCAGTAGATTGGCCAATGAAACACATTTCACCAAATGAAGTACGGGAGGAGATTGCTAAGATTAATTGTAAAAAATCGCCAGGATAGGACTGTGTTGATGGAAAAGTAGTCCAAACCTTGCCTAAGAAAGCTGTTATTTTTCTTACGCTTATATTTAATTCAATTTTGAGGCTAAATTATTTTCCTTCGCAATGGAAATGTGCGGAAGTGGTAATGGTCCCTAAACCTGGAAAGCCAGAAAATGTTGTAACATCATATCGCCCGATAAGTTTGCTAGTCACATTCTCCAAAATATTTGAAAGGATATTTCTGAGAAGAATGTTACCAATGCTAGGAAAAGAAAATATAATACCAGAGTACCAGACATAGGCATGGCACACCTGAACAATGCCATCGTATAGTAAATTTTATACGGTATTCCTTGGAAAACAAAAGATATTGCTCAGGTGTATTTTTGGATGTACAACAAGCATTTGATAGGGTGTGGCATGCAGGCCTACTATATAAGCTTAAAAAACTACTTCCAACACATTTTTACCTAGTACTAAAATCTTGTATCAGCGAAAGGTATTACTATGTTAAGATCAACAGAGATTTTTCTGGAATTTACAGTGTCAAGACTGAAGTCCCTCAGGGTAGTGTGTTAGGCTCAATTTTATATACAATTTTTACATCGGATATGCCCTTAATAAATAATGTACTAGTTGCATCATACGCTGATGATACAGCGGTATTAGCTGCTGACACAGACTCGGACGTTGCGTCACTATATCTTCAAAGAGAGCTTGATGAAATAGGAATTTGGTTAAATAAATGGAAGATAAAAGTCAACACTGAAAAATCTTTACACGTAACGTTTACTTTGCGTCGTGGAAACTGCTCACGTGTATCAATTAACAACAGTGATATTCTGCAATCTGACACAGTCAAATATTTAGGTCTGCACATCGATCGCAGGCTTACATGGAAAAACCACATTAAAGCTAAGAAGCAACATCTTAACTTAAAATTCAAGCGCCTATTTTGGTTACTAGGTCCCAAATCCAAACTAAGTCTCGAGAATAAGGTAATTTTGTACAAAGTAATGTTAAAACCAGTATGGACATATGGCATACAGTTGTGGGGAACGGCCAGCAATTCTAACATTGAAATTCTACAGAGGTTTCAGTCGAAAACATTGAGGTCCTTAGTTAACGCTCCATGGTTTGTATCAAACAAAACAATTCATGATGACTTATCAATTTCGATGATTAAAGAAGAAGTTAGAAAATATAGCGAAAATTACTTGGAGAGGCTGAGTAACCATTGTAACCCATTGGCAATAATGCTACTAGATGATACAAACGAAGTAAGAAGACTGAAAAGGAACCACATATTAGACTTGCCATGTCGAACCTAATCAATTATACATAAATAAAATTCTGTGTACATATGTACATATACATATGTAAATATTAGTATAGATAAAACTTTAAGATTTTGTATATAATGTATATATTATAAATTCTTGAAATAACTTTAAAATTTTTTGTTTGTATATTGTTGTTCTTATTGGAGTTCAACAATGAATGTTATTTTCTTATTACTTATTTTATAAAATTTGCTTATTATCCTTGGATAGATTGTAAATAAAACGAAACAAAAAAAAAAAATTTACATCAATACATACATACATACATATATTCTTAGGTATATTCTAGTCAGTAAACAATGAATTAAATTTTAGTTATTTTTATTAACTTATTTTGTTTTCTGTTTTTAAGTGCTTTCACATATTTAGTGTAAATACATTTGTTTTGTTCTTTATAAATGAATTAAAATATTTGAACAAAAACAATGCAAAACAAAACGTTTTATTTATTATACATACATATAAGTTAACACCCTTATTATTTGAAGCGAATATTCTTAACAAATAAGTATGACCTACAAATAAGTATATTGAACTCTATTGTGAAATCATATTGCAACAAACAGAATAAATGTCTGCGCGTGTTGTAATATGATCAGTATTTAAAATGCTTACTAAAGTCAATCCATGTAAAACAGAAGTGTAAGCATTTTCCCACAATAAGTTAAGAAATTATAATAAATCAAAATTAGGAAAAATAAAGCAATTCGAATTTTGGCTTCGAACTGAAAACAACTTAAAGCGCTTCTTATATAAAAAACGGTTGTGTGAGTACACGAGCTGTGAGTACAAGTGGCCTGACAAGGTTTCGTCCTTGATTAACTGGCGCCCGAACAGGGACCGGCCAGTCGTGAAAAAAGATGTGTGCCGGATCCTTACAAAAATCTTGGATCTCTGTGAAAGTGAAGTGAAAGTCAAAACAGAAATAATTTTTATTAAAAATAAAAGTGAAAAAATAGCAAATCCTTGGGTGAAAATAATAAAGAAAATCCAAAGCAGAAATAATTTTGATAGAAAATAAAAATGGGAAAAAAAGTAAATGCTTATGTAAAAGCAATAAGAAAAAATGCGAGAAAGAAGTAAATGATTTGGGGAAATTAATAATAAAAAAAATCCAAAGCAAGAATAATTTTGAATGAAAATGTGGGAAGGTTAAATGCATTAAAAAAAAAGAATCGAAATTATTACGCCCTTTTTACGGAAACAAAGAACTATTAAAAAAGGTAACGCATAAAATTATAGTTGATATTGAAACTAACCATAAATGCAAAATTTTTAAATAACACGAATTAATACTTTAGTCCTGTTAAAAGGCATAAGTTGTTACTTATTTTTTCCATTTCCTTATAAGAAAACATTAAAATTGTTAAAAAAAAGGAAATAAAACAAAGTAATATTTATTTTTCATACCAAGAAGGAAACTAAAAGGAAATGGAGGAAAATTTTATGCTAATTACCTAGGATGGAAAAATTATATCCTCACAAAGAAACTAAAATAAAATAATAAGAGGAAAAATATAAATGGTTCCCTATGTAAGGAGCAAATGTGCTATAACAAGAAAAAGTGACCAATATGAAGCCAAAGATTTCAGCGTACTGTGATCTCGAACCACGAGCACTCCAGTGCGTAAAAAATTTTACTGTCACAATATAACCAAACAATAACTAATCCTGGTAGAATAATGTGCAATTCTCCTTCGTAGTACCCTTTTCACAAACGTGAGATTACAGACGGCTAAAGAAGGCTACTTCTGCAAGTCGCAGTTAACATAAGAACCTGCGCTACTGACCGGAAATTCTGTAAGTCGTAGTTAACATAGGAACCTGCGCTACTGAGTGGAAAACCCGTAAGTTGTAGTCACCATAAGAACCTGCACTACTTAATGGGAATTGAGCCTTACTTTTCGCCTGGTAATAAAGGGTCATGGTTGGCAGGTTCACAGGGTGAGAGAAATCGTGCGTCAGTACGTTGGCTGTTGCCACTCGGAAATGGACTACACGATCCTCCATCTCAAGGATTATAAAATAAAAGAAAATATAATGATGTATAAAGAAAATTTTTAAAGCACAATACAATTTAGATTTAAGTAAAACCCTTATAGAATGAAGATAAATAATATAAAGGGGCTTCCATGTAATAAATGGGAAGTAAAAGTAACATTCCCACAAAAACGAAAAATTAATGAAAAAGAATAAAAGAAAAGGAAACCTCCTTAAAACATATTAGAATTAAAAGTAGCCTTCCCACTAAATTAAAAATTAATAAAAAAGAATAAAAAATTCTTTTTGTTTTGGTTTGATTTCCTACTTAAATCACGAGCCAAGTTTGAACACAAAAAGAAATAATTATTAATTTATTAACCCTATTTTTTAATTTTAGAAACAAATTCCTAAATACATATTTTCTCAATTCTCCAGCATCAGCGATGTACAGGTAGATACATTTGACGGACAAAAAATAAATACAAAAATTTTGTAAATTCCAATTAATTTTTTTAAAAACAAAATCCTTATCTTATTATAAAAATCCTTTCCTTTTGCTCTAATTGTGCTGGGAGTCTTGTGCTTGTTCAAACTTGCGTAATCCTTGAGTTTAAATCTTACAACATCTAACTTAAATATTCCAACAAATCATATTCTGTTTTTTTTACCGTTGCAAATTTTTCTGAGCGATTATCTCTTACAAGTTACGGAAGTTCCAAGAAAGGTATCCTTTGAAATCAGCATGGAAGCTTTACAAAAACAAGTCCTTGAAATGACCGGGCCTCTCAATGCAACTCTTGCACAAGTGAAAATCTTGGAATCTAAGATTATAGAGATGGAGCAGGGTCCCGCTTCACCGGAGGCCGGCCCTCAACCGCCTCCAGCTCCTCGAACTGAATATGAGCTTAACGAAATATCTCAATTGCCTGACCGAGTGAAAGAGTTGCAGCCTTTTGATGGCAACCCCACGCACTATGTGTCATGGATCCATAGTGTGGAGTCTATTCTGTGCGACTATGCGATAGTCCGGAGCAAGCCCATATACAGGGCAATATTACAGAGCATTCGACAGAAGATAAGAGGAAGCGCTGACATGGCACTTGTATCTTATAATGTGTTTGAACCGAATTGGCTCAAAATGAAGGAATGCCTGTCACTTCATTACGCAGACAAATGGAATGTAAGTACCCTCGAACATCAATTAAATCAATTGACACAGAAAAACTCCAGGATTGATGAGTTTTATGCAGCTGTGAACCACCAATTCTCCTTAATTATAAATAATATAAGAACTGAAAGTTATTCTAAAGAAACCGTAGATGCGCTTATAGAGACGTATCGTAATAGGGCATTAGATGTCTTTATTCGTGGCTTTAACGGAGAGCTTTCAAGGCTATTAATTGTACAAAGACCCAAGACCCTAGCAGAGGCATACGCTATGTGCCTAGAAATGCAAAACCTGAGTTTGAGAAGCACCAATTTGCATCCAGTTAGTCGGAATCAGATAACTGTTCCCATGAACGTAATGCCGCGAACTGAATATAGACGACAATTGCCACCAAAACCATATAATAAGTTTCAAGGAAGGAACTTTAGACCATGGAATAATTCTTCACGACCATTACCGCCAAGGCCTCTAGGACCAAAACCAGCGGAGAAAATGGAGGTAGATAGTTCCATTCAATCCAGGGCAGTTAATTACATGAATAGGCCTTCGGGATTTAAAATTGGGTTCAGGTCAGATAATTTTAGGAATCCGTTTAAGCGGCAAAAACTTTTTAATACTTTAATGGAACACAGCCATCCTACTTCCGACACTTTGGCAAATGCCGAATGTACAGGATATGATGCCGATGAAACACAAGGAAGCGATGGAATCATTCCTGAAATAAATTTTATGAAGGGTGCCTTCCTTCCAGCGTTCCATACATAAAAATAATAACCAAAACTATAGTACCCTTAAAGTTTCTCATAGACACTGGTGCGAACAAAAACTTTGTAGCTTCCCATTTATGCGATACGGGCACGCAACTAAGAGAACCAGTTCTGATAAGAACAGCTCGAGGAACATTAGAAATACATCAGAAATTACAGGGCAGATTTTTCTAATCCATAGGAATTAAGGATGTTATAACATTTTACATATTTCCAGTGCTAAAATCGTTTGACGGTATCATAGGTGACGATAATCTTAAAGCTTTAGGTGCTATTATCAACAGGGAAAATACCACCCTGACCCTTAATACGGGTGTAGTTCTGCCTCTCAATGAGAAATTTTCTCGGAGGTCAAATGGTCACTACGACTGTACGAGCTGAAATCAAAACAAGCGCCGATAAGCCGATCTACACCAAAAGCTATCCTTATCCAGCAAATATGCGCCTAATTGTGGAGGAACAAATTTCGGAATTATTAGCTCAGAATATAATAAGACCCTCAAGCAGCCCTTATAATTCTCCAGTATGGGTCGTACCAAAGAAACCAAAGCCGAATGGAGAAAAACAGTATAGAAAACAGTATAGAAAAATTAATTGAAAACCAAATAGAACAGACCAATAAGTTGATAAATATGATGTCTCTTTTAATATCAAAACTATGCAAATGAATTTAAGAATTGCAATATGGAATGCCAATGGGCTTTCCAATCATACTCAAGAGGTAGAAATATTTCTTAAAACTAATATTATTGATATCCTCCTAGTCTCGGAGACGCACTTCACAGACAGATCATTTTTCAAAATAAAAAATTTTGACGTAATAAAAGCTAACTACCCGGACAATAGAGCACATGGTGGAGCAGCAATACTAATAAAATCATCAATAACTTACAAATTCGCCGACGAAATAAGACAACAAAGTCTACAAAGTGCATGTATTAAAATATTTTGTGATTCGACTTCCATTACCATTAGCTCTATTTATTTTCCTCCAAGATATTCTGTAAAGTGTCAGGAATTTCAAGAATTTTTTAGGAAACTTGGGCCTAGATTTATAGTAGGAGGCGACTTCAATGCCAAACATCATTGGTGGGGTTCAAGATTAATAAATCCTAAAGGCAGAGAACTTTTTAGATGTATCGGCAATAACAACTATTCAGTTTTATCTACGGGTAGTCAAACATATTGGCCTACAGATTTGACGAAAACTCCGGATTTATTGGATTTTGTTGTATATTATGGCATACCAAATAATTTACTACAAATAACTGATAGTTACGATCTAAACTCTGACCATTCACCACTTATCCTTGATTTGAATACATTTTTACATTGTCACTTGAAAAGATATAAAATTTTGAATAGTAAAACTGATCTATCATCATTTAGCACCTGGTTAGAAAGAACTGTCAGCCTCAATATTTCAGTAAAGTCTGCATCGGAATTATATGATGCGGCTGAAACTTTCAACAATTTAATCCATGAAGCTGGATTTCTATCTACACCATCAACTGATACCCGTAATAGCCAAAACCAGGTTTATGTAACTACTGAAATAAGAACTATGATCCAAAATAAAAGGAGACTAAGAAGAATATGGCAAATGAGTAGAAACCCGAATGACAAACGAATCCTTAATAGGGCCACAAAGGATCTTAAACTTCGGCTGACTGAAATAAAGAACAAACAGATTGAAAATTTTGTTAGTAATATCAACGTTACAAGATATGATGAACATTACCTGTGGAATGCCACCAAATATTTAAAGTGTCCAATCAAGAAAAATACACCTATAAGAGACGAAAATGGTTTATGGTGCAGAACAGATCGAAGCAAGGCTGAAGCATATACATTACATTTATCAAAAATATTTCACCCACATGAAATAAATGATTGTACTTCTACAAAAGAAATCTACGAATTTCTTGATAGTCCATGTCCAGTAGATTGGCCAATGAAACACATTTCACCAAATGAAGTACGGGAGGAGATTGCTAAGATTAATTGTAAAAAATCGCCAGGATAGGACTGTGTTGATGGAAAAGTAGTCCAAACCTTGCCTAAGAAAGCTGTTATTTTTCTTACGCTTATATTTAATTCAATTTTGAGGCTAAATCATTTTCCTTCGCAATGGAAATGTGCGGAAGTGGTAATGGTCCCTAAACCTGGAAAGCCAGTAAATGTTGTAACATCATATCGCCCGATAAGTTTGCTAGTCACATTCTCCAAAATATTTGAAAGGATATTTCTGAGAAGAATGTTACCAATGCAAAGAAAATATAATACCAGAGTACCAAGACATAGGCATGGCACACCTGAACAATGCCATCGTATAGTAAATTTTATACGGTATTCCTTGGAAAACAAAAGATATTGCTCAGGTGTATTTTTGGATGTACAACAAGCATTTGATAGGGTGTGGCATGCAGGCCTACTATATAAGCTTAAAAAACTACTTCCAACACATTTTTACCTAGTACTAAAATCTTGTATCAGCGAAAGGTATTACTATGTTAAGATCAACAGAGATTTTTCTGGAATTTACAGTGTCAAGACTGAAGTCCCTCAGGGTAGTGTGTTAGGCCCAATTTTATATACAATTTTTACATCGGATATGGCCTTAATAAATAATGTACTAGTTGCAACCTACGCTGATGATACAGCGGTATTAGCTGCTGACACAGACTCGGACGTTGCGTCACTATATCTTCAAAGAGAGCTTGATGAAATAGGAATTTGGTTAAATAAATGGAAGATAAAAGTCAACACTGAAAAATCTTTACACGTAACGTTTACTTTGCGTCGTGGAAACTGCTTACGTGTATCAATTAACAACAGTG
This sequence comes from Epicampocera succincta, assembly GCA_932526305.1. Lineage (NCBI taxonomy): Eukaryota > Metazoa > Arthropoda > Insecta > Diptera > Tachinidae > Epicampocera > Epicampocera succincta. Next base: position 21,170,484 of record OW052037.1, on the reverse strand, counting down.
ATATTCTGCAATCTGACACAGTCAAATATTTAGGTCTGCACATCGATCGCAGGCTTACATGGAAAAACCACATTAAAGCTAAGAAGCAACATCTTAACTTGAAATTCAAGCGCCTATTTTGGTTACTAGGTCCCAAATCCAAACTAAGTCTCGAGAATAAGGTAATTTTGTACAAAGTAATGTTAAAACCAGTATGGACATATGGCATACAGTTGTGGGGAACGGCCAGCAATTCTAACATTGAAATTCTACAGAGGTTTCAGTCGAAAACATTGAGGTCCTTAGTTAACGCTCCATGGTTTGTATCAAACAAAACAATTCATGATGACTTATCAATTTCGATGATTAAAGAAGAAGTTAGAAAATATAGCGAAAATTACTTGGAGAGGCTGAGTAACCATTGTAACCCATTGGCAATAATGCTACTAGATGATACAAACGAAGTAAGAAGACTGAAAAGGAACCACATATTAGACTTGCCATGTCGAACCTAATCAATTATACATAAATAAAATTCTGTGTACATATGTACATATACATATGTAAATATTAGTATAGATAAAACTTTAAGATTTTGTATATAATGTATATATTATAAATTCTTGAAATAACTTTAACAGTTTTTGTTTGTATATTGTTGTTCTTATTGGAGTTCAACAATGAATGTTATTTTCTTATTACTTATTTTATAAAATTTGCTTATTATCCTTGGATAGATTGTAAATAAAACGAAACAAAAAAAAAATTTACATCAATACATACATACATACATATATTCTTAGGTATATTCTAGTCAGTAAACAATGAATTAAATTTCAGTTATTTTTATTAACTTATTTTGTTTTCTGTTTTTAAGTGCTTTCACATATTTAGTGTAAATACATTTGTTTTGTTCTTTATAAATGAATTAAAATATTTGAACAAAAACAATGCAAAACAAAACGTTTTATTTATTATACATACATATAAGTTAACACCCTTATTATTTGAAGCGAATATTCTTAACAAACAAGTATGACCTACAAATAAGTATATGGACTCTATTGTGAAATCATATTGCAACAAACAGAATAAATGTCTGCGCGTGTTGTAATATGATCAGTATTTAAAATGCTTACTAAAGTCAAACCATGTAAAACAGAAGTGTAAGCATTTTCCCACAATACGTTAAGAAATTATAATAAATCAAAATTAGGAAAAATAAAGCAATTCGAATTTTGGCTTCGAACTGAAAACAACTTAAAGCGCTTCTTATTTAAAAAACGGTTGTGTGAGTACACGAGCTGTGAGTACAAGTGGCCTGACAAGGTTTCGTCCTTGATTAACTGGCGCCCGAACAGGGACCGGCCAGTCGTGAAAAAAGATGTGTGCCGGATCCTTACAAAAATCTTGGATCTCTGTGAAAGTGAAGTGAAAGTCAAAACAGAAATAATTTTTATTAAAAATAAAAGTGAAAAAATAGCAAATCCTTGGGTGAAAATAATAAAGAAAATCCAAAGCAGAAATAATTTTGATAGAAAATAAAAATGGGAAAAAAAGTAAATGCTTATGTAAAAGCAATAAGAAAAAATGCGAGAAAGAAGTAAATGATTTGGGGAAATTAATAATAAAAAAAATCCAAAGCAAGAATAATTTTGAATGAAAATGTGGGAAGGTTAAATGCATTAAAAAAAAAGAATCGAAATTATTACGCCCTTTTTCCGGAAACAAAGAACTATTAAAAAAGGTAACGCATAAAATTATAGTTGATATTGAAACTAACCATAAATGCAAAATTTTTAAATAACACGAATTAATACTTTAGTCCTGTTAAAAGGCATAAGTTGTTACTTATTTTTTCCATTTCCTTAAAAAGCATGACAAACAGAAGAAAACATTAAAATTGTTAAAAAAAGGAAATAAAACAAAGTAATATTTATTTTTCATACCAAGAAGGAAACTAAAAGGAAATGGAGGAAAATTTTATGCTAATTACCTAGGATGGAAAAATTATATCCTCACAAAGAAACTAAAATAAAATAATAAGAGGAAAAATATAAATGCTTCCCTATGTAAGGAGCAAATGTGCTATAACAAGAAAAAGTGACCAATATGAAGCCAAAGATTTCAGCGTACTGTGATCTCGAACCACGAGCACTCCAGTGCGTAAAAAATTTTACTGTCACAATATAACCAAACAATAACTAATCCTGGTAGAATAATGTGCAATTCTCCTTCGTAGTACCCTTTTCACAAACGTGAGATTACAGACGGCTAAAGAAGGCTACTTCTGCAAGTCGCAGTTAACATAAGAACCTGCGCTACTGACCGGAAATTCTGTAAGTCGTAGTTAACATAGGAACCTGCGCTACTGAGTGGAAAACCCGTAAGTTGTAGTCACCATAAGAACCTGCACTACTTAATGGGAATTGAGCCTTACTTTTCGCCTGGTAATAAAGGGTCATGGTTGGCAGGTTCACAGGGTGAGAGAAATCGTGCGTCAGTACGTTGGCTGTTGCCACTCGGAAATGGACTACACGATCCTCCATCTCAAGGATTATAAAATAAAAGAAAATATAATGATGTATAAAGAAAATTTTTAAAGCACAATACAATTTAGATTTAAGTAAAACCCTTATAGAATGAAGATAAATAATATAAAGGGGCTTCCATGTAATAAATGGGAAGTAAAAGTAACATTCCCACAAAAACGAAAAATTAATGAAAAAGAATAAAAGAAAAGGAAACCTCCTTAAAACATATTAGAATTAAAAGTAGCCTTCCCACTAAATTAAAAATTAATAAAAAAGAATAAAAAATTCTTTTTGTTTTGGTTTGATTTCCTACTTAAATCACGAGCCAAGTTTGAACACAAAAAGAAATAATTATTAATCTATTAACCCTATTTTTTAATTTTAGAAACAAATTCTTAAATACGTATTTTCTCAATTCTCCAGCATCAGCGATGTACAGGTAGATACATTTGACGGACAAAAAATAAATACAAAAATTTTGTAAATTCCAATTAATTTTTTTAAAAACAAAATCCTTATCTTATTATAAAAATCCTTTCCTTTTGCTCTAATTGTGCTGGGAGTCTTGTGCTTGTTCAAACTTGCGTAATCCTTGAGTTTAAATCTTACAACATCTAACTTAAATATTCCAACAAATCATATTCTGTTTTTTTTACCGTTGCAAATTTTTCTGAGCGATTATCTCTTACAAGTTACGGAAGTTCCAAGAAAGGTATCCTTTGAAATCAGCATGGAAGCTTTACAAAAACAAGTCCTTGAAATGACCGGGCCTCTCAATGCAACTCTTGCACAAGTGAAAATCTTGGAATCTAAGATTATAGAGATGGAGCAGGGTCCCGCTTCACCGGAGGCCGGCCCTCAACCGCCTCCAGCTCCTCGAACTGAATATGAGCTTAACGAAATATCTCAATTGCCTGACCGAGTGAAAGAGTTGCAGCCTTTTGATGGCAACCCCACGCACTATGTGTCATGGATCCATAGTGTGGAGTCTATTCTGTGCGACTATGCGATAGTCCGGAGCAAGCCCATATACAGGGCAATATTACAGAGCATTCGACAGAAGATAAGAGGAAGCGCTGACATGGCACTTGTATCTTATAATGTGTTTGAACCGAATTGGCTCAAAATGAAGGAATGCCTGTCACTTCATTACGCAGACAAATGGAATGTAAGTACCCTCGAACATCAATTAAATCAATTGACACAGAAAAACTCCAGGATTGATGAGTTTTATGCAGCTGTGAACCACCAATTCTCCTTAATTATAAATAATATAAGAACTGAAAGTTATTCTAAAGAAACCGTAGATGCGCTTATAGAGACGTATCGTAATAGGGCATTAGATGTCTTTATCCGTGGCTTTAACGGAGAGCTTTCAAGGCTATTAATTGTACAAAGACCCAAGACCCTAGCAGAGGCATACGCTATGTGCCTAGAAATGCAAAACCTGAGTTTGAGAAGCACCAATTTGCATCCAGTTAGTCGGAATCAGATAACTGTTCCCATGAACGTAATGCCGCGAACTGAATATAGACGACAATTGCCACCAAAACCATATAATAAGTTTCAAGGAAGGAACTTTAGACCATGGAATAATTCTTCACGACCATTACCGCCAAGGCCTCTAGGACCAAAACCAGCGGAGAAAATGGAGGTAGATAGTTCCATTCAATCCAGGGCAGTTAATTACATGAATAGGCCTTCGGGATTTAAAATTGGGTTCAGGTCAGATAATTTTAGGAATCCGTTTAAGCGGCAAAAACTTTTTAATACTTTAATGGAACACAGCCATCCTACTTCCGACACTTTGGCAAATGCCGAATGTACAGGATATGATGCCGATGAAACACAAGGAAGCGATGGAATCATTCCTGAAATAAATTTTATGAAGGGTGCCTTCCTTCCAGCGTTCCATACATAAAAATAATAACCAAAACTATAGTACCCTTAAAGTTTCTCATAGACACTGGTGCGAACAAAAACTTTGTAGCTTCCCATTTATGCGATACGGGCACGCAACTAAGAGAACCAGTTCTGATAAGAACAGCTCGAGGAACATTAGAAATACATCAGAAATTACAGGGCAGATTTTTCTAATCCATAGGAATTAAGGATGTTATAACATTTTACATATTTCCAGTGCTAAAATCGTTTGACGGTATCATAGGTGACGATACTCTTAAAGCTTTAGGTGCTATTATCAACAGGGAAAATACCACCCTGACCCTTAATACGGGTGTAGTTCTGCCTCTCAATGAGAAATTTTCTCGGAGGTCAAATGGTCACTACGACTGTACGAGCTGAAATCAAAACAAGCGCCGATAAGCCGATCTACACCAAAAGCTATCCTTATCCAGCAAATATGCGCCCAATTGTGGAGGAACAAATTTCGGAACTATTAGCTCAGAATATAATAAGACCCTCAAGCAGCCCTTATAATTCTCCAGTATGGGTCGTACCAAAGAAACCAAAGCCGAATGGAGAAAAACAGTATAGAATGGTGATCGACTTCAAAAGGTTAAATTCAGTAACCATCTCTGACACCTACCCAATACCGGACATCAATTCGACATTGGCAAGCTTAGGCAAGGCCAAATATTTTACAACGCTGGATTTGACTTCGGGATTCCATCAAATTCCAATGAAAGATTCTTATATACACAAAACCGCCTTTTCCACCCTAAATGGGAAATTTGAGTTTTTGCGTCTACCCTTTGGACTGAAAAATGCGCCGTCTATTTTCCAAAGAATGATAGACGACATATTAAAAGAGCACATTGGGAAGATATGCTATGTATATATAGACGATATCATTGTCTATAGTTGTGATGTTGATGACCATTTAAAGAATGTAGAAACCGTATTTGCGAAACTATTAGAATCTCGCCTCAAAGTAAATCTGGAAAAAACCCATTTCCTCCAAACGGAAGTGTCCTTTTTAGGATATATTGTCTCAGAAGACGGAATACGAGCAGATCCTCAGAAGGTTGAAGCTATACAAAATCTAGCTCCGCCTAGTACGTTGAAGGACTTAAAAAGTTTCCTCGGTATGACTTCCTATTACAGGAAGTTTATCAGAGATTATGCAAAGGTTGCTAAGCCTTTAACCAATCTAACGCGAGGCGAAAACGCTCAGGTTAAGGCTAACAGGTCTAAGAAAATACCGATCATACTGACAGAGGAGGCACTGAAGGCTTTCAACGAATTGAAAATACTATTAGTGGCATCCGAAGTTTTGGCATTTCCGGACTTCGACCGTCCTTTTAATTTGACAACCGATGCTTCCAATTATGCTATTGGAGCAGTTTTGTCTCAGGATTTTGCGGGGGCAGATAAACCCATAGCATTCCTTTCCCGTTCGCTAAAAGCGGCTGAGGAAAATTATGTAACCAATGAGAAGGAAATGTTGGCCATTGTTTGGGCATTGGATTTGGGCATACCTTTACGGTGCCAAAAAAATAAAAATCTTTACTGATCATCAACCGCTTACCTATGCATTAGGGAATCAGAATCACAACGCCAAGTTGAAGAGATGGAAGGCTAGAATCGAGGAATATAATTATGAACTAGTGTATAAACCTGGGAAATTGAATGTTGTGGCTGACGCATTGTCTAGACTAGAATCAAACCTAAATCAAGTCTATTTGCTTAGCGATGAAAAAACAATTACAGCCTCAGAAGGTGATTCCGAAACTATAACAGCTGATGAGGCTCAGGAAGATTATGATGGTACAGTCCACAGTGCCCAACAAGATTTTAGTGATTTAATTCCTCATGTGGAAGCTCCTCTAAACGTTTTTAGAAATCAAATTGTAATACGACAGGGCAAGGATTTACACAGTAGTATACAGCCACACCCAGGATTTATTACGCATCACGCTACTTTAGATCAAATCTCTTCCCAAACCTTGACAGAAACAATAAAGAGGTGCTTAAGTCCAAGCTGTGTGAACGGCATAAAAATTCCTGAATGCTTTATCCCATTGCTGAATGGGGTATATTTAAATCATTTCGTCTCTTACAAACTAAGAATCACTCAACGGGTGGTGGAAGATGTCACTAACCCAGAAAGGGTCTGCGAAATAATAGAAAATGAACATAAGAGAGCTCATCGTAACCCCAAAGAAAACGGCTTGCAAATATTAGAAAATTATTATTTTCCCGCATGTGGAGCCTTATTAACAGTAACACAAAGAATTGCGAAATATGCAAGTTGAATAAGTACGAAAGACACCCCATTAAACCAAAAATACATCCCACACCTATCCCTACGTATCCCTGCGAAGATTTGCATGTGGACATTTTTGAGATTCAAGGGTTTAAGTTCATAAGTTGCATCGATAAATTTTCAAAGTTCGCCAAACTCTTTCATATTAAAGATCGTTCTGCTATTCGCTTAAGGAGTAAATTAACCAAACTCCTTCACTATTTTACAGTACCACGTATAATCGTTTCGGATACCGAAAGCGGCTTCCTAACACCTACAACATTAAACTTTATTAGATCTCTAAATATTGAAATTTACCTTACACCGACACAGAAAAGTGAGGTAAATGGACAGGTGGAGAGATTCCACTCAACGGTAATAGAAATTTATCGTTGTATATCTAAGGAAATAAAGAACCTCAATCCTAAGGACTTGATATACCTTACCGTTGATCGTTATAATAACACAATACATTCAGTTATTAAGAAAACGCCTTCCGACATATTTTTCAACAGATCTGAAAGGTTTAATTACCAACAATTGGTTAACTTCCGTGATCAGGTAAGTCAGAACATTCGCGGCTTTATTGAAAGCAGTCAGAAAGCCACTAATGATGGATTGAATAAGAATAGATCAGTTCCAATAAAGTTAGAAGAGAACCAAAATGTCCTTATCAGGGATAAACCAAAGCATAAGCCACTATATAAACAGCACAAGGTTTCCAGGGACAATCGTGTAACCTTTTATACACACAAGGGAAGGAAATACCATAAATTCCATGTAAAAAAACATATACCCGAGCACACTTAGTTAAGGAAAATCTGGTATAAATAATAAAAAACTAATAAAAAACAATTAAAAATTTTAGTATTAACTAATACAAAATAAAATAAGAGAATGTATGAGTAAATTAAGTTCCTTTTTTTAATTCCTTTTAAAGAAAAAGCTAAACTAATACTGTAAAACATATGAAATTTCACACACAAAATAGCTAATAACTTAAAATTGCAATTCACTAAAGGCCATAAGGCTAAATTTAAAATTTGAAGTTAATGTGAACAAGGAACTTATGCAACAATATGGCCATAAGCCAAAAAATTTTACGAAATAAAACATAAACTTAGCTATAGAAGTGGGAAAATCTACAAAATGTATTCATATATCTTAGTAGTTTTAAAATTGTCTGATTTTATTTTAATCTAAAATTTTATCACTTAAGCATACTTCTATTACTCTCCATCGTTGGTGCCTACCAGGTATTCGAATACCAATCGCCCATTGTAACAGTAAAAAATGGAGAAGGATGGGTGGTAAACGGGTATCTTAATATTGTGCATGTTATAAACCTCGAAAAACTAGAAAGAATGCTTAATACTACGGCTGAAGTCTTTTTATCCATTGAAAACAACGAACTTAACAATGAGGCCTTCCAATACTACCTTCAGAAGTCTTACGATCGAATAAATTCAATCAAGGGTATCAAAAGAAGCAAAAGATCTATAGATTGGATTGGTTCAGCATGGAAATGGATTGCAGGGAATCCAGATGCGGCAGGCTGGAACCAATTATTACAGAGCCAAGAGAAACTAATAGAGAACAATGAACACCAATATGCTATAAATAATAAGTTATTCGATACAACTGGCGAGATTGTGCAAGAAATGAACATCTTAATTAAAAACTTCAATAACAAAATATCTAAGTCTGAAGCAGGGGAATTTACAAAAGAGGCGTTAAACCAGCTGCTTATTATAAAAGAGGATATTGAAGAAGTTGTACGAGCCTGTCAGCTAGCGAAAGGTGGCATAATCAATACCAATCTTCTAGACATGGAAGAAATTCATCGCATAGTCTCCGAAGTAGATTCACTACCATACAGCAACGAGGTTGAGGCTATCGAATACGGGAAGCCAAGTATATTTTCGAACGGAACATCACTACTGTACGTTCTGTCAATACCCAAAGTAAACCCAAACAAATACGAAACAATTACGATAAGAGCAGCCATAATTCAGAACAGGCAACTTGATTTAAAATATAGCTCAGTCTTGCTGAATCATGAGGACGTCTATGGCACTAACAGTAGCTGCATGAAAATTAGTAATACAACAATTTGCAACACACAGTAGCTAAAGAAGCTTAATAATGACGACTGTTTGCCAAGAATCTTGAGAGGAACCAACGCAAATTGTACCTTCCTGTCAAACAAAGAGGTTGTGGTCGAACAACTAGAGTTCGACATCATATTTGTTACAAATTTTAAAGGTATCATACAGTCACAGGAGGGCAAAAGAAGTCTAGAGGGTACGTACTTGGTAAAATTTTTCAACGAAACAATTGAAATTGGGGACAAGAAATTTAAAAATGAAAAATAACCACCGTACAAGTTCTATCGCCTTTGCTTGCTAATGTTTATGAAAAGGAACGTAAGATGGACGTGTATTTTTTGCATGAACGAAGTATCATTTGCATCTCTCTTTCTGGTCGCACTTGACTGGCTATTTTTTCCTAGCTGCCATTGCTATCATCATTGTAGTCCTCTGGACTATTATTTTCGCCTGGTAATAAAGGGTCATGGTTGGCAGGTTCACAGGGTGAGAGAAATCGTGCGTCAGTACGTTGGCTGTTGCCACTCGGAAATGGACTACACGATCCTCCATCTCAAGGATTATAAAATAAAAGAAAATATAATGATGTATAAAGAAAATTTTTAAAGCACAATACAATTTAGATTTAAGTAAAACCCTTATAGAATGAAGATAAATAATATAAAGGGGCTTCCATGTAATAAATGGGAAGTAAAAGTAACATTCCCACAAAAACGAAAAATTAATGAAAAAGAATAAAAGAAAAGGAAACCTCCTTAAAACATATTAGAATTAAAAGTAGCCTTCCCACTAAATTAAAAATTAATAAAAAAGAATAAAAAATTCTTTTTGTTTTGGTTTGATTTCCTACTTAAATCACGAGCCAAGTTTGAACACAAAAAGAAATAATTATTAATCTATTAACCCTATTTTTTAATTTTAGAAACAAATTCTTAAATACGTATTTTCTCAATTCTCCAGCATCAGCGATGTACAGGTAGATACATTTGACGGACAAAAAATAAATACAAAAATTTTGTAAATTCCAATTAATTTTTTTAAAAACAAAATCCTTATCTTATTATAAAAATCCTTTCCTTTTGCTCTAATTGTGCTGGGAGTCTTGTGCTTGTTCAAACTTGCGTAATCCTTGAGTTTAAATCTTACAACATCTAACTTAAATATTCCAACAAATCATATTCTGTTTTTTTTACCGTTGCAAATTTTTCTGAGCGATTATCTCTTACAAGTTACGGAAGTTCCAAGAAAGGTATCCTTTGAAATCAGCATGGAAGCTTTACAAAAACAAGTCCTTGAAATGACCGGGCCTCTCAATGCAACTCTTGCACAAGTGAAAATCTTGGAATCTAAGATTATAGAGATGGAGCAGGGTCCCGCTTCACCGGAGGCCGGCCCTCAACCGCCTCCAGCTCCTCGAACTGAATATGAGCTTAACGAAATATCTCAATTGCCTGACCGAGTGAAAGAGTTGCAGCCTTTTGATGGCAACCCCACGCACTATGTGTCATGGATCCATAGTGTGGAGTCTATTCTGTGCGACTATGCGATAGTCCGGAGCAAGCCCATATACAGGGCAATATTACAGAGCATTCGACAGAAGATAAGAGGAAGCGCTGACATGGCACTTGTATCTTATAATGTGTTTGAACCGAATTGGCTCAAAATGAAGGAATGCCTGTCACTTCATTACGCAGACAAATGGAATGTAAGTACCCTCGAACATCAATTAAATCAATTGACACAGAAAAACTCCAGGATTGATGAGTTTTATGCAGCTGTGAACCACCAATTCTCCTTAATTATAAATAATATAAGAACTGAAAGTTATTCTAAAGAAACCGTAGATGCGCTTATAGAGACGTATCGTAATAGGGCATTAGATGTCTTTATCCGTGGCTTTAACGGAGAGCTTTCAAGGCTATTAATTGTACAAAGACCCAAGACCCTAGCAGAGGCATACGCTATGTGCCTAGAAATGCAAAACCTGAGTTTGAGAAGCACCAATTTGCATCCAGTTAGTCGGAATCAGATAACTGTTCCCATGAACGTAATGCCGCGAACTGAATATAGACGACAATTGCCACCAAAACCATATAATAAGTTTCAAGGAAGGAACTTTAGACCATGGAATAATTCTTCACGACCATTACCGCCAAGGCCTCTAGGACCAAAACCAGCGGAGAAAATGGAGGTAGATAGTTCCATTCAATCCAGGGCAGTTAATTACATGAATAGGCCTTCGGGATTTAAAATTGGGTTCAGGTCAGATAATTTTAGGAATCCGTTTAAGCGGCAAAAACTTTTTAATACTTTAATGGAACACAGCCATCCTACTTCCGACACTTTGGCAAATGCCGAATGTACAGGATATGATGCCGATGAAACACAAGGAAGCGATGGAATCATTCCTGAAATAAATTTTATGAAGGGTGCCTTCCTTCCAGCGTTCCATACATAAAAATAATAACCAAAACTATAGTACCCTTAAAGTTTCTCATAGACACTGGTGCGAACAAAAACTTTGTAGCTTCCCATTTATGCGATACGGGCACGCAACTAAGAGAACCAGTTCTGATAAGAACAGCTCGAGGAACATTAGAAATACATCAGAAATTACAGGGCAGATTTTTCTAATCCATAGGAATTAAGGATGTTATAACATTTTACATATTTCCAGTGCTAAAATCGTTTGACGGTATCATAGGTGACGATACTCTTAAAGCTTTAGGTGCTATTATCAACAGGGAAAATACCACCCTGACCCTTAATACGGGTGTAGTTCTGCCTCTCAATGAGAAATTTTCTCGGAGGTCAAATGGTCACTACGACTGTACGAGCTGAAATCAAAACAAGCGCCGATAAGCCGATCTACACCAAAAGCTATCCTTATCCAGCAAATATGCGCCCAATTGTGGAGGAACAAATTTCGGAACTATTAGCTCAGAATATAATAAGACCCTCAAGCAGCCCTTATAATTCTCCAGTATGGGTCGTACCAAAGAAACCAAAGCCGAATGGAGAAAAACAGTATAGAATGGTGATCGACTTCAAAAGGTTAAATTCAGTAACCATCTCTGACACCTACCCAATACCGGACATCAATTCGACATTGGCAAGCTTAGGCAAGGCCAAATATTTTACAACGCTGGATTTGACTTCGGGATTCCATCAAATTCCAATGAAAGATTCTTATATACACAAAACCGCCTTTTCCACCCTAAATGGGAAATTTGAGTTTTTGCGTCTACCCTTTGGACTGAAAAATGCGCCGTCTATTTTCCAAAGAATGATAGACGACATATTAAAAGAGCACATTGGGAAGATATGCTATGTATATATAGACGATATCATTGTCTATAGTTGTGATGTTGATGACCATTTAAAGAATGTAGAAACCGTATTTGCGAAACTATTAGAATCTCGCCTCAAAGTAAATCTGGAAAAAACCCATTTCCTCCAAACGGAAGTGTCCTTTTTAGGATATATTGTCTCAGAAGACGGAATACGAGCAGATCCTCAGAAGGTTGAAGCTATACAAAATCTAGCTCCGCCTAGTACGTTGAAGGACTTAAAAAGTTTCCTCGGTATGACTTCCTATTACAGGAAGTTTATCAGAGATTATGCAAAGGTTGCTAAGCCTTTAACCAATCTAACGCGAGGCGAAAACGCTCAGGTTAAGGCTAACAGGTCTAAGAAAATACCGATCATACTGACAGAGGAGGCACTGAAGGCTTTCAACGAATTGAAAATACTATTAGTGGCATCCGAAGTTTTGGCATTTCCGGACTTCGACCGTCCTTTTAATTTGACAACCGATGCTTCCAATTATGCTATTGGAGCAGTTTTGTCTCAGGATTTTGCGGGGGCAGATAAACCCATAGCATTCCTTTCCCGTTCGCTAAAAGCGGCTGAGGAAAATTATGTAACCAATGAGAAGGAAATGTTGGCCATTGTTTGGGCATTGGATTTGGGCATACCTTTACGGTGCCAAAAAAATAAAAATCTTTACTGATCATCAACCGCTTACCTATGCATTAGGGAATCAGAATCACAACGCCAAGTTGAAGAGATGGAAGGCTAGAATCGAGGAATATAATTATGAACTAGTGTATAAACCTGGGAAATTGAATGTTGTGGCTGACGCATTGTCTAGACTAGAATCAAACCTAAATCAAGTCTATTTGCTTAGCGATGAAAAAACAATTACAGCCTCAGAAGGTGATTCCGAAACTATAACAGCTGATGAGGCTCAGGAAGATTATGATGGTACAGTCCACAGTGCCCAACAAGATTTTAGTGATTTAATTCCTCATGTGGAAGCTCCTCTAAACGTTTTTAGAAATCAAATTGTAATACGACAGGGCAAGGATTTACACAGTAGTATACAGCCACACCCAGGATTTATTACGCATCACGCTACTTTAGATCAAATCTCTTCCCAAACCTTGACAGAAACAATAAAGAGGTGCTTAAGTCCAAGCTGTGTGAACGGCATAAAAATTCCTGAATGCTTTATCCCATTGCTGAATGGGGTATATTTAAATCATTTCGTCTCTTACAAACTAAGAATCACTCAACGGGTGGTGGAAGATGTCACTAACCCAGAAAGGGTCTGCGAAATAATAGAAAATGAACATAAGAGAGCTCATCGTAACCCCAAAGAAAACGGCTTGCAAATATTAGAAAATTATTATTTTCCCGCATGTGGAGCCTTATTAACAGTAACACAAAGAATTGCGAAATATGCAAGTTGAATAAGTACGAAAGACACCCCATTAAACCAAAAATACATCCCACACCTATCCCTACGTATCCCTGCGAAGATTTGCATGTGGACATTTTTGAGATTCAAGGGTTTAAGTTCATAAGTTGCATCGATAAATTTTCAAAGTTCGCCAAACTCTTTCATATTAAAGATCGTTCTGCTATTCGCTTAAGGAGTAAATTAACCAAACTCCTTCACTATTTTACAGTACCACGTATAATCGTTTCGGATACCGAAAGCGGCTTCCTAACACCTACAACATTAAACTTTATTAGATCTCTAAATATTGAAATTTACCTTACACCGACACAGAAAAGTGAGGTAAATGGACAGGTGGAGAGATTCCACTCAACGGTAATAGAAATTTATCGTTGTATATCTAAGGAAATAAAGAACCTCAATCCTAAGGACTTGATATACCTTACCGTTGATCGTTATAATAACACAATACATTCAGTTATTAAGAAAACGCCTTCCGACATATTTTTCAACAGATCTGAAAGGTTTAATTACCAACAATTGGTTAACTTCCGTGATCAGGTAAGTCAGAACATTCGCGGCTTTATTGAAAGCAGTCAGAAAGCCACTAATGATGGATTGAATAAGAATAGATCAGTTCCAATAAAGTTAGAAGAGAACCAAAATGTCCTTATCAGGGATAAACCAAAGCATAAGCCACTATATAAACAGCACAAGGTTTCCAGGGACAATCGTGTAACCTTTTATACACACAAGGGAAGGAAATACCATAAATTCCATGTAAAAAAACATATACCCGAGCACACTTAGTTAAGGAAAATCTGGTATAAATAATAAAAAACTAATAAAAAACAATTAAAAATTTTAGTATTAACTAATACAAAATAAAATAAGAGAATGTATGAGTAAATTAAGTTCCTTTTTTTAATTCCTTTTAAAGAAAAAGCTAAACTAATACTGTAAAACATATGAAATTTCACACACAAAATAGCTAATAACTTAAAATTGCAATTCACTAAAGGCCATAAGGCTAAATTTAAAATTTGAAGTTAATGTGAACAAGGAACTTATGCAACAATATGGCCATAAGCCAAAAAATTTTACGAAATAAAACATAAACTTAGCTATAGAAGTGGGAAAATCTACAAAATGTATTCATATATCTTAGTAGTTTTAAAATTGTCTGATTTTATTTTAATCTAAAATTTTATCACTTAAGCATACTTCTATTACTCTCCATCGTTGGTGCCTACCAGGTATTCGAATACCAATCGCCCATTGTAACAGTAAAAAATGGAGAAGGATGGGTGGTAAACGGGTATCTTAATATTGTGCATGTTATAAACCTCGAAAAACTAGAAAGAATGCTTAATACTACGGCTGAAGTCTTTTTATCCATTGAAAACAACGAACTTAACAATGAGGCCTTCCAATACTACCTTCAGAAGTCTTACGATCGAATAAATTCAATCAAGGGTATCAAAAGAAGCAAAAGATCTATAGATTGGATTGGTTCAGCATGGAAATGGATTGCAGGGAATCCAGATGCGGCAGGCTGGAACCAATTATTACAGAGCCAAGAGAAACTAATAGAGAACAATGAACACCAATATGCTATAAATAATAAGTTATTCGATACAACTGGCGAGATTGTGCAAGAAATGAACATCTTAATTAAAAACTTCAATAACAAAATATCTAAGTCTGAAGCAGGGGAATTTACAAAAGAGGCGTTAAACCAGCTGCTTATTATAAAAGAGGATATTGAAGAAGTTGTACGAGCCTGTCAGCTAGCGAAAGGTGGCATAATCAATACCAATCTTCTAGACATGGAAGAAATTCATCGCATAGTCTCCGAAGTAGATTCACTACCATACAGCAACGAGGTTGAGGCTATCGAATACGGGAAGCCAAGTATATTTTCGAACGGAACATCACTACTGTACGTTCTGTCAATACCCAAAGTAAACCCAAACAAATACGAAACAATTACGATAAGAGCAGCCATAATTCAGAACAGGCAACTTGATTTAAAATATAGCTCAGTCTTGCTGAATCATGAGGACGTCTATGGCACTAACAGTAGCTGCATGAAAATTAGTAATACAACAATTTGCAACACACAGTAGCTAAAGAAGCTTAATAATGACGACTGTTTGCCAAGAATCTTGAGAGGAACCAACGCAAATTGTACCTTCCTGTCAAACAAAGAGGTTGTGGTCGAACAACTAGAGTTCGACATCATATTTGTTACAAATTTTAAAGGTATCATACAGTCACAGGAGGGCAAAAGAAGTCTAGAGGGTACGTACTTGGTAAAATTTTTCAACGAAACAATTGAAATTGGGGACAAGAAATTTAAAAATGAAAAATAACCACCGTACAAGTTCTATCGCCTTTGCTTGCTAATGTTTATGAAAAGGAACGTAAGATGGACGTGTATTTTTTGCATGAACGAAGTATCATTTGCATCTCTCTTTCTGGTCGCACTTGACTGGCTATTTTTTCCTAGCTGCCATTGCTATCATCATTGTAGTCCTCTGGACTATTATATAGGAATAATTGCAACAATTAAAATTCAGGCTATACAGACACCTGAAGTTATCACCAAAGAATCGGCTTAATCAGCGGGACGCTGATACTTAAACGGGGGGAGTTAACACCCTTATTATTTGAAGCGAATATTCTTAACAAACAAGTATGACCTACAAATAAGTATATTGAACTCTATTGTGAAATCATATTGCAACAAACAGAATAAATGTCTGCGCGTGTTGTAATATGATCAGTATTTAAAATGCTTACTAAAGTCAAACCATGTAAAACAGAAGTGTAAGCATTTTCCCACAATAAGTTAAGAAATTATAATAAATCAAAATTAGGAAAAATAAAGCAATTCGAATTTTGGCTTCGAACTGAAAACAACTTAAAACGCTTCTTATTTAAAAAACGGTTGTGTGAGTACACGATCTGTCAGGCCTGACAGTAATTTTTTGAATCAAGGTTTCGTCCTTGCTTAACTTATATGTAAGTATATAAATATTTTACTGCTTTATTGATCCCACTGCGCAATTATGCGGAGTTCTTTTAATTGAGCCAGTGACTCAATTAAAAGAGTATCGGTTTAATGATATGCCCAGTTAGTTGCAACAAAACCTGTGCATTTTTAGATTCAATTAAGCGGAAATTACTGTATTTATTTAACTGGCGCCCAACGGAAAATATTAATACGACCGTGTAAGTGTAATCAAGAGAACCTTAGTAAAAAGTGAAAAGGACTTATTCTCAATTACCAACGGAAAATTTTAATACGACCGTGTAAGTGTAATCAAGAGAACCCTAGTAAAAAGTGAAAAGGACTTATTCTCAATTACCAACGAAGTAAAAAGTGAAAATAAAAATAATAAACTACAAATTAATAAAATAAGAATTTAAAAAAAAAATCAAAACTAAAATTATTTAAAAATAAAGACAATTTAATTAATTAAAGAAATTGAACAATGAAATAAGAATAATTGAATAAAAAATTAAATTAAATAAAAAATTTAATTGAATAAAAATTACAAAGAAATAATAAGTAAGGACAAATAATTAAAAAATACTCTAGAATTAAATAAAATTAAAAAGAAAATAAATTGAAGTGAATTATAAAACGATTCACAAAGTAACAGACAACAAATTCATCATTAGCAGTTCTCCAAGAATAACACCAACAACGCAAAGTAACAGACAAAAAATTCATCATTAGCGGTTCTCCAAGAATAACACCAACAGCGCAAAGCAGCAGACAACCAATTCATCATTAGCGGTTCTCCAAGAATAACACCAACAACGCAAAGCAACAGACAACAAATTCATCATTAGCGGCTCTCCAAGAATAACATCAACACAGGGCGACAGAATCATCCCAATAAGAACGATGCAGCGAGTGGTTATCTTTATGCAAGCTTATAACATAATTATTTTAATAACAAATTTTCTAGTTTTAGCTATCTTAACTTTGAAACAATTAAAAGTGTTAAAATAATATTAAAAATACTAAGGAAGTTGATTATTGGAAGTAAAGAATAAATTTTCTTTTAACTCGATTTAGAATTTTTTTTTAAATAAAAGCAAAGCTAAAAATTGGCTAAATAAAAATTTGAAAATAATAGAAGTCGTAATTTTGTGATCTTACACGTTTTCCCTTGAGTGAAAATTTTTTATATGTAAAGGCAGGACTAAGGATTCACTAAATCAAGATTTGAAAATAATAGAACTTATAATTTTGTGCTTTTACAAGTTTTTCTTTCAATGGCAAATCCAAATAATTTAATAAGGGCACCGATTTTAAATAATCCGCCGCCAAATTTGAATAATCTTCCACCACAACCTCAGGGTCAATTTGTTTTAACACCGGAAAGTGAGGCTAGTATTGCAAATATTGTGCGTAAGATACTTTTAGAAGAACGAACAGTAAGAGAAGTGGAACCTAGAGCAAGAGATCAGGGTATAGACCGTAATGAGGCAGACTTGACACAACTAGACAAAATACCGGACGTTGTGCGTTCACTTAGAGAATTCAATGGGAATCAGACTGAGTTCGGCTCCTGGAAAAAGAGTGCCGAAAGAATATTAAAAATATATGAACCTCTGAGAGGGTCAGCTAAATATTTTGGAATTTTAAATGTCGCACTTAATAAAATAATAGGAGAGGCAGATATCGCCCTAGAATCCTATAACACCCCATTGAATTGGGAATGCATAATCAAATGCCTCACTGCCCATTACGCAGATCAACGAGATCTGGGTACACTCGAGTACCAATTATCAACCATGATACAGGGCAATAACTCCGCGCAGGAGTTCTATAAAAGAATTTACGGCCATCTGTCGTTAATTCTAAACAAAATAGCGTGTATGGAAGAAAGCCAAGACGCCATATTTTTGCTCACAACAAATTATAGAAATAAGGCGCCCAAGGACTTACACGAGCCCTTCATTTGTGTTTGAAGTTAGAGAACCAACAATACAGGACACAGTTGGCTAATGGCGTAACTAAGAATGCTCCACCTCTTCCTCTGAAAAAATTTAGCAATGCTGCCCAAAATCAAACATTTTATCCACACTTGACGTACATTCCCCAACCAAGATTTAAGATTCCCCAACCAAGATTTAGCACCTATCTTGGTGACACCCAAAGACCACAACTATTTAATTCACATAGACAAAATTATAACACACATTATACTTACCCACAAAGAAAACATTTTCAGACAGCTAATTTACCACCACCACGAGCAAATCCAGCAAAGCCTCCAGTCCCGATGGATATCGACAATTCAATGCAATCTAGAAGGGTGAACTACATGAATAGACCAACACCTAATAATAGATTTTCGGGCGTAAGACCTTTGTCTCAATCTGCTCAATTTGGTCGAGCACAGAAGTTGCTCATGTGGAAAGTGAGCAGCATCACCCCTCTCCGGACGTTGACTTAAAGACAGATGAATGCAAGCCTCTGCATGAGAATGAGGAATTGCAAGACTTAACGGATTATTTGGACGAACATTTTAATATAAACGAAACATCAGATGAAAATCAATATACTGAATTTTCAGATATTCATTTTTTAGAATAACCGACTCAACGTTACCTTATTTTCAGTGTAAATCGAGTAGTGGTAAAATATTTAATAGACACTGGGTCAAATAAATATTACATCCAGCCTGAATTGGTGAAAAATCCTGTGCCCAATCAATTTGTATTTCAAGCAAATTCGGTTGGAGGAAAAATAACAATTACTCATCATACTCTTATTAATTTACTCGGAATGAGATCAGAGAACTTAAAATTTTATCTACTGCCCTCACTGAAATCCTTCCATGCTATTTTAGGCAACGATAGTTTGAAAAAATTTAATGCAATTATTCACACTTCCCAAAATTACATGACTATAAATAACTCAAAAAAAGTACGCATTAAACAGCAACAATCCGAATCCGTTAATAATCTGAGCATAAGGTCAGATCATTTGACAGATAAACATGTGTGAAAGATATTCGTTATTATTTTCGAACCCGGACGAAAAATTTACATATACGATAACGGTTAAAGCAGAAATACGGACAATAACAGACGACGCTGTTTACACTCGCGGTTACCCATACCCAGTTTCAATGAAAGATGAAGTGGAAAAACAGATTAGGGAACTGCTCGATAACGGCATAATAAGACCGTCGAGATCCCCATACAATTCATCCATCTTAATAGTGTCAAAGAAAATGGATGCGTCTAATGGAAAAAAATATCGAATGGTTATCGACTATAGAAAGCTTAACGCGCTAACCATTCCAGATAGATATCCGATACCGGAAATCAATGAAGTTCTCGCCCAGATTCGACAAAATGAATGGTATTCTGTAATAGACTTAAAGAGCAGGTTCCACCAGATACCCCTCAGAAATAAGGACACTGAAAAAACAGTTTTTTCCGTAAATAACGGAAAATATGAGTTCGTACGTCTCCCCTTCGGCCTAAAAAATGCTCCTGCTGTGTTCCAACGCGCCTTGGATGACATGTTAAGAGAGCACATTGGCAAGATCTGTTTCGTCTATATAGACGACATAATAGTTTTTGGGAAAGACGAAGATTGGCATCTCAAAAATATTGAAACAATATTCAATACTTTATGCAGAGCGAATTTAAAAGTACAGCTCAATAAGTGCGATTTCATGAAAAGAGAAGTAGAGTATCTGGAATTTATTATCTCAAATAAACGTATAAGAACTAACCCGGGAAAAGTTAGTGCCATAAAAAGATTAGTTCCTCCCACTACGTTTAAAGAGCTCAGGTCGTTTCTCGTACTATCGGGGTTTTATAGACGCTTCATAAAAGATTACGCGAGGATGGCAAAACCTCTTACCGTGCTTTTGAGAGGGGAGGAGGGACGCATGGCAAAGAGAGAATCTACTAAGATTCCTGTTACACTGAATGAAAATGCTCTAGAAGCCTTCAATAAAATTAAGAATTCGCTCTCCTCGGAGGATGTGGTCCTTACATTTCCTAATTTTGAAAAGGAATTCCATTTGACAACCGATGCATCTAATTACGACCTCGGCGCTGTTCTTGAACAAGACGGGAAGCTGATTACCTTTATATCAAGAACTTTGAATAAGGCTGAAGAGCACTACGCAACAAATGAGAAGGAAATGCTTGCGATAATGTGGGCTCTCAAGACGTTAAGGAATTATCTTTATGGACCTGTGGCAATAAAGATTTTCACAGACCACCAACCCTTGACGTATGCGTTAGGAAGTAAGAACACTAACGGGAAATTAAAAAGATGGAAGGCAATTTTAGAAGAGCATAATTATGAGATCAAATATAAACCTGGTAGCAGTAATGTAGTGGCAGATGCCCTATCAAGATCTCCACAAATTAATGAGATAAATTCATTGACGGCTACTCAGCATAGTCATAAAAGCTCGGGTCATAATCTGATTCAATTTACTGACTCGCCACTAAACGTTTTCAAAAATCAAATTATAATTTCAAAAGGAAATTCACCGTCTTATAATTTCAAAATAATATTCTCAACGTACCATAGACATGAGGTAGTAGACAGTGAACACGACAGCGACAAATTAGTAAAATTTTTGAGATCCTATTTAAATCCTTCGGGGACGAACGTCATCATGACTGAGGACGAAATTCTGGGTAAAATACAAGAATTCTGGTCATCTCATTTTGGTAAATTTCGAGCTAGGTACACGAGAAATATGATTAAGGACTTGACATCGGACATTGAACAGGAGACAGAAATTATAAACGAACACAGACGAGCACACAGAAACCCAAGGGAAAATAAGCTTCAACTACTTACTAAATTTTATTTTCCACACATGCACGCAAAAATTAAGAAACTTGTGAAGCAGTGCAAAATATGATGTGAAAATACATATGACCGGCATCCAAATAACATAGCTTTGGAAAAAACTCCAATTCCTCAGTACCCAGGTCAATATGTTCACATTGACATTTACCACACAAATAATGGAGTCGTTCTTACAGCAGTGGATAAATTTTCTAAGTATGCCCAGGCCAAGATAATAAAGTCGAGGGCTGCAGAAGATATAAAATATCCTTTACAGGAGTTGCTAGAGTCTTTTGGTACTCCTGAAAACGTGGTGTTTGATAATGAAAAATCGCTTAACTCCGCGACTGTTACGTTCATGCTGGAAAATAAATTAGGTATTAAAATTTATAGAACGCCACCTTATATGAGTTCCGTAAATGGTCAGGTGGAACGGATTCATTCAACCCTTACCGAAATAATGAGATGTATGAACGCAGAAAATCTCCATAATAACTTTGAAGAACTTTTGAGTGACTGCTTGAATAAGTACAATCATTCTGTTCATTCCGCAACAAATAGGAAACCTATTGAGGTATTTTTCAGTAGAAATATTGACCCGACATTTTTAAAACAGGACAGATTAAAAATCATACAAAGCTTAGAGGAGAAACAAGAGAAAGATTTAGGCCACCACAATAAAAAAAGAACAGAAAGAAGGACCTATAAGACTGGTGATAAAATTTTTGTGAAGAATAATAAAAGAATAGGTAACAAATTGACGCCCAGGTACAAAACAGAAATAGTGCAGGAAGACAGAGGAGGAACTATTTTAACAACATCAAAACGGGTAGTCCACAAAAATTTAATAAAGAATTAAAATTTGTTTTGTAGATCAATACTGAAATTGCTGTCAGCAGAGGTACAGATACTAGACTATTCTAACGCCCAAGTTGTGACAATTGAGACGGGAACGACCAAACTGGTGACTTTAAACTCATACACGTAATAGAACTCGGCTCTTACGAGAAGGTAGTCGACAAATTGGAAGCTGTAATAAGACAAGACATAGGCAAAAAGAATGCAAATTATCCATTTCTGTTGCATCAGGTGCAGGCTTTACATGCTCTGATTGCTGATTTGAGACCCAGACGCGAATCTAGATCAATCAACGCTTTGGGAACTGCATGGAAGTGGATTGCAGGCTCGCCTGATCATGACGATTTTCAAATCATTTCGGACAGGGCGAACAGACTTTTGGAAAACAATAGTAAACAAATTGTGATAAATAGGGCTATTGAAGCAAGAATGCAGGAAATAACAGATATAACCAATAGCATAATAAATGGTATAGGATCGAATAACATTTTTGAGCAAGAACTTGTTAAAGACGTCGAAAGGAAGTTAGGAATAATCAAAGGAGAACTGACCAATATTGGTTATTCGATACAATGGGCTAAATCTGGAGTTATAAATTATATTGTTTTGTCCGAGTACGAGCTAAATGTCACTAAAAAACATTTTAATGCGCTAAATATGCCTTATATTAATCTAATTGAAGCCCTGGAGTTTGGTGAAGTTAAAATAGGAATGAATAAAACGACAATCCTTTATATTGTTGATTTGCCAATCACTGAAAGGGAAACGTGTAGAAGTTTGTTTGTAAAACCTGTAAAAAAAGCAAATGTATCCATAAGAATCAATAGCGAAAATTTTGTACTGTGTAAAGACTCGCTCCTCGAGGTAAAAACGGCATGCAGAAGATTCAATGATGTAGCTGTTTGCAGAGATGAGAACCTCGAAGACATTACACATTTGAGTTGTTTACCTAGCTTATTAAATGGTATGCCCTCAACTTGGCCAACCTCCAATAATCAACATCTGGCCACTGTGAGTGAGATATCACCAGGCTTACTGTTTTTGAATGGCTACAACGGGTCCCTGCAGATTGAAGATAAGAAAGTGGATTTGCAAGGAACTTATCTTATAAAATTCCACAACGCCACAATCGTTATAGAGAAAAAGGTGTTCGCTAATAAACAAATGAGCGATGAAACCCTTGCCAGCTGTGGTCAACTCACCAGATCTGATCACCAACTATGAAGAAATGCTGTCCTTAGAAATGCTAAAAGATCTCCACATTGAGTACGTTGCTGAGATTGGAAGATTGGTCCGCAATTATAAAACAGCTCTAGCTACTAGCATTGCCGTGCCAGGAGCTCTTGCGATCGTGGCAGTATTTATGGTTTTGTTGCATCTCGCCAAAGGAAGAAGGAAACACAAGTTGAGAGTTCACAAAGATTTGGAACTTGCGATCAATGCTCCGACTGCTCATGAGGAAATTTCATCCAACGAGGACGTCGGAATTTAAGAGGGGAAGAGTTAACACAAAATCTGTTAAGGTTAATTATGATTACTCCCACTTACATTTTATTCTTTTCATTTCCGTTATATTTGATTTTTTGTTAAAACTTATTCTGGATCATTTGATTACAACACACTTATCTGTACTTAATAAAATGCTGACTACACTGTCTGGCACACACACGTGTATTTAATAAGAATTCTTTTGTTGTGTAAAAAATATTATTATTACTTACCTTTAATTAACAGGAATTTTGTATTGTCTAAAAACTAAGCGTAAGCATAATTGTTATTATTAAAAACAGAATTTGAATAAAGTTTCTTCAGTTGAAGTCAAGTACTCAAACCCAAAACATTTACTTATTTAACTTATACCAACACAGAAGGGAACACATATATACGCTGACATATACTATATTGATAAAAATACATTTTTGGTAGCCATAGACAAATACTCAAAATACATAGTTATAAGACAATGTGCATAAAAGAACGAATTAGTGATAAATTAGAAGAAATAGTCATAACCAACTTCCAAAACTGCAAACGACTCATGACTGATAACGAACCATTGTATGATCTCACCTTCAGTGAAACAAATGACTAATAAATACAGCATAAAAAAGTGTGTATATATGTAGATCAACGGCAAACGGTCAAGTCGAACGAGCACATAATTCAATATCTGAACTATCCAGGATATTTAAAATTCAAAACAGTACATCAGTTCTAGAAGAAGTTCTTAAAACACTAAAAGAATTAAATAGTTCCATACATAGGGTAACGGGATACAGAGCTAGTGACATACATTTTGGAAAAACACAATATAATCAACAAGAAGTATTGAAAAAAATAAAATTAGCATCAGAAAAAACATTGAACAGACTAAACAAAGGAAGAGAACACCGAACTTTTAAACCAGGAGAACAGATATTAGTGAAAATTTCGGGATTAAGAAAGAAAAATAACACAAGGTATAAAAAAGTACATTTACTCCCAAAAATAGCTTTTTGCGAAAAATATAAGAGTTCTGCCCTCTCAAAGTTTATGTTATTTTAGGCATACATTTTTTTATGTAGATACACAAAATACGCTGTTAGGTAGCGGAAGCGGAGAAAATAGTACAAAAACAAATCCATTTTTACCAGCTTCTTTTGTTTACTCATCAAAATCTGGGCAAAAGCAGAAAAATATTTTGCTTTTTTGAGATCACCGTTATATTTTACATTTGTTGTTTTTTATATTATTGTTTTTGAAGTTTTCGGGCATACGCTTGAAATGGTATGTTATTCTTGACCATTGTTAATGGAAATTTTGTCCTTTTTGTGTGCGGTTGTAAAGTTTGTCACTAAAAATGCCAAAAGGAAAGGAGTTTGCAATATGTTCGCTCGATTCCGGCAGACAATAGAAAATGTTATTAAATGATCAAAAGATCGGGGTAGTATAGAAATTATTCCCACAAAGGTCGTGCAAGATCTCTAACATTAAGAAATGAGAGACAAATTCTGAAAAAAATCGCGAAAATCCCAATTTATCGGCCCCAAAACTTAATAAAAACTTAACTACAACACAAAACACTTGCGAACACTCCCCCAAAGCCCGGACTTAAGCCCCGTCGAAAATCTTTGGGCTTACTTGGATAGGAAAGTCCTCATAGGTCTAGACAATGGACGATACGATACTTCTTTCTTTCAGGGTCAAGTACAGCAGCAACAGCCTACTGAACCAGCCGCTGTTCAAGAAACATGCGGCCCAACTTATATAATGCCAAGCGACAGCCAGCTTACAGGATGCAATCAATGTTTTAAACTATACCATAGAGTTTGTGTTAATGTAACTAACGAACAACAATCATTTACATGTGCGAATGTTCTGGTACAATGCAGAGTTTCGGCTCACCACGATCACAACATAGCCGCTTCCACCACAATAAAAAAAGTGATATAATTTGAAAATGAGACCTCGAACATCAACGCCTCGAAGAAGAGAGAAATCTTTCCATGGAATTTCTAAATCGAAAGTATAACTAACAGAAACGTAAAAAGAAATAGTTGAAATAAACTCGACATGTTTTCACTCGGATCAGGATTGGGTAGATTGGGTAGATAACCAATTGAATCTATCAACCAGTTAAATTTACGTAAAATTCAAAGCAATGACGTCCCAAAGAAGAAGAAGAGGTTACAATTCAAGTACCGCCGAAAACACCGTAACCTGAATTCACAGGCAGTTGAGTAATACGCAAAATGCGACATGAAATGATGCCTCACTTGTAATGCAAATTTTGTATTCAGACATACTTTTTAAACTACAATAAAATTTATTGAAGATAGAATTGACGAAGTAAAGAATTCTATAGCTTCAGCAAAGAACCATCTTCTACATGCCAGTATATTCACACCAAACGAAATTTACACTTGCGACATTGACTTTCACGAACTGAAGTTAACAAAATTTTGTACTACAAAAATGGTGTAATAGTCATCGCAATTAAAATACCCCTAAATACTATCACAACCAATTTAAAACTAATTGTACCAACCCGAATTCAAAAATTTCTAGAAATTAATTCAGAAAAAGAATTTTCTATAACAGTTAGTAATACAACATACAAATATGAAGAAAATAAATCGTTAAAGTATTTAGAAGTAAGTTCAAGTTGTAAAGGGTGTTTTTTTTATAGAGTGACACAGGTTATAATCATAATAAAACAAGGAAATATATTTTTAATATCAATGAAACGGGCTTTATTGGAAAGAACATTTTATAAAATTAATGTTTAAATATGATTTCTGGAAGGCGCTATATGGAACACCAATATTCAACAACTTCAATACGGTTGCTGCCGTATTTCGATAACTCTTCGAATGTTGATTTCCAAGTGTTCAATTTTTTGTGGTGGTTTAATTTTTTGTGGGCCAATGACCCCGTCAGCATATAAAGCGCACCAAACAGTAATTTTCTGTGAATGTAATGGTGTTTCGACAAAAGCTTCAACCAGAAATGGGCTTCATCGGAAAATAAAATTTTGAATGGAACTGATGAGTTTGACGAATAGATCAATTATTTTGATTAAAAATTTCAACAATTTGCACGCGTTGCTCTGGTGTAAAGGGGTGGGCACATAGAATCCGTCATACTTCGCCTTTTTCAACTGACAGCTAAGTTAAAATACAGTGCTTGTTATGAGCATTGTCACAAAGAGTACGTCGACTTCAAAGCAACGCATCAAAGTTCAATAACTTTTAACGTACGTTCAGTTTGTTTTGTTTAGATTAATAGTCACCCTTATTCTGAGTTTCGATTACGTTTCCGCATTCAGTTCCGCATTCAAACAAAAACTGAATCGAAAGAAAAAGAAGAAGACAACAATGTTTACAAAACCAATTGTTTCACCGTGGAATGTGGAAAAGAAACAGAAAAATAAGCAAAATTGTTATCATTTTAATAAACAAAAGTCAGAAAAGTGAAAATAAATAAATATATAAAAAAATTGTTAATTATTATTATTAAAGAACCAGAACGTAGTAAACATTTTTGGTGGCAAAATATTTCAGCGTAAATAATCCTGTAAAAAAGTGAAGTTTTCTTGTGGTAATTTCAAGGAGACATGGAATCCATAGCAGTGGCTTTATTGGTGGAAGAAGAGAACAATATGGCTCGGAATACGGAGGCAAGGCTTGAAAAGCGAAAACTGAGAAATAGTTGCAATCCATTTGAGATAAGTGATCAGTTGTAAGAAATTATATTTAAAGGTATTGATTTTTTAAATAACTAGTTAACTTTTATAGATTCAAAAAGAACTTTCGTTTAAACAAAGACGCGTTCAAGTATGTTTTAGACACCTTTGCACAAGAAGCACAGCCATGTAACTTAATTTCTTCGTCACCCCTTAACCGTGTTGTAGCTGCTTTGAGATTCTTTGCCGAAGGAAATATAAATCTTTATATATTAGTACAAAATTTAATAAATTAAAACAACAAAAAATATCTAAATCATTTATTACCCATTTTTATTACATTTTATACTTACATTTTTTTAATTAAACCCTTTTTTAGCTCGCAAAAAGAAAAATAGAAAAACATTACGCGGGTAAAATAACAACGTAGAAAAACGTAGCTACGATCGAAATGCAGAATGCATATAATCGAAAGAAACTGAGCGAAACGCAGAATACCAAAGTTGCCAAACGGAGAAAATTTCGATTTGAATCTAAACTCAGAATAAGGGTGAGTAATTTTTTTTTGCTTTATTATTTTTGTGTAACTTGAAAAGAACTAAAAAAATTTAAATGGAAACTAAATTAGTGTAAAAAAATGAAAAGCAAAATAATAATTAAAATAACTTCCAGAAATTCATCCGTCTTCATTGAAAATATGTTGTTCTGTTGAGTACTTTGAAAGTTAATGTTTTGTTAGTGTTGTTTAGATTTTCTATGTAACAACGTACTCATTGTGCCAACCTAATCCGTTGTTCCGTCAACGTCAGTTAAAAAGGCAAAGTACGACGTATGACGGATTCTATGTGCCCCGGCCTAAGTCGATTCATAATGAAATTTCAAAGCAAAATAAACAAAAAGGAACTATCACCAGTTAAATTGGTACTCAAATAAAGCAGTGATGCCAACTCAAAGTTGTGACACTTTAAAAAAATACGCTTTACATTGCATGCGGATTGTAAGCTTAAAAATAATAACAAATGCTAAGAATAAACATATGATACAAAATTGTATTAAATGGGAACTATATAATGTGTTTTTATAATTGTCAAATAAAAATAGATCAATACGTTTATATAAAATAAAATAATATTTGATAAATTTCTGTACAAAAATGATAAAATATACAATTTTACTGAAAACACATTGTTAAACTATATGTATATAACAATAAACATGTAGTTTGTATATATAAACAACTAAAAAGTTAAAGGTTCCATAATCTAAACCAAATAAAAGAATTAGAATGGCGCAAAAATGTTTCTAATGGAATAAGCTTCTCAGTAATAATTGTGCTATCTATACCATTATTGGTATTCATATTAGTAATAAGAAAAAACAAAATTAAATTAACGAGGCTTCACCTCAAATGGTAGAAGTTATTCAAAAGTACCAAGAAGATAAATCAAATTATTTAAATGCAAGATGTTTATAAGCATAAAAACAGCACAAAATAATCACCCTTATTCTATTTGGTGTCGGCAACATCGTCGTCAATTGTGAGGCAACATCAATTTAACACAACGTCAATACTAATTTTGTATTCCCTAACAGTATTATGACGATGTTGACTATTTATCGATACACACAACACACATATCTAATATTTGAGTCAGCTGATTCATTTAGTTTACTATTTTCGGTAAAAGTGTTTTTGAATAAATAAAAAAATTGTGCATACATTAAAATAAAAATGATTTTTCTTCTCGATTCGGGCTCCAGTGACGAAGAAAATAAAAAAAAATTGATAGCGGAAAGAAGACTGCTTAGACAGAAATCTTGTATTTTTAACTTGCCCGATGAGAAGTAAGTAACAAATTTGAAGCAATAATTTCCCAAGTAATGGATTTTTATCATTTTTAAGATTTGAAAGTTATTTTCGGTTAAATAAACCGTCTTTTAAACATGTCCTACAAATAATAGAGCCTCATTTAAAAAAAGGGACGAGGTCAACATATGTTCCAAATACCATAAAATTGGCAGCGACATTGCGATTTTTGGCTCAGGGGTCGTACCAGCTCAGTATTGGAAATGATTTCAACCTGGGACTGTCACAGCCAGTCGTATCCAAAGTTTTGTCCGAGGTTCTGGTTGTCATGGAGAAGGAAGTTTGTCCAGAATGGATAAAGTTTGATATGACGGATGCTGAAAAAAATGAAGCTAAGTTACATTTTTTCGAAAAAACACAATTTCCAGGTGTGATTGGGTGTGTGGACGGAACCCACATCAAAATTTTAGCCCCAAAAAAAGAAGAGCAGCATCTATACTTCAAACGGAAAGAATATTTTAGCTTAAATGCCATGATAGTAAGTTTGTAATTTTTTTTTATTTCCTTTATATTTATGTATAACTATTTTATACTAACATAGATTTGTGATCACAAAATGCGGATTCGATTTTTGGACGCACGATATCCAGGCTCTAGCCATGATTCTTTAATTTGGAGCGTGAGTCATGCAAAACGAATTTTGAAAACACGCTATGACGCAAATGACCATAATTCGTGGCTTTTAGGTAACATTATAATATTAATTTAGACGTTACATATATGTATATTAATTTAACTTTTTTTTAATCAGGTGATGCTGGCTATCCTCTAGAGCCTTATTTGATGACGCCATACCGCTCGGCTGGTGAAGGAAGTGCAGAGGCTGTTTACAATTCCAAACACACTAAGGCGCGAAATGTAATAGAAAAAACCATAGGTGTCTTAAAAAACAAATTTCGTTGCCTTCTCGGTGCACGTCAACTTCACTACAGACCAGCAAAAGCTATTAAAATTGTAAATGTTTATGCTGCACTTCACAACATTTGTATTGAATATTTACTTATTACTTATTAATTTTCCAACAGTCTAATACAGGCAGTAATTTAAAGGTTATTTTGATTTCGATGAATTTAATCGAAGGACTAGTTCACGAGTATATGTAAATTATGCAATGCAGTATCCTCGTGTTTTCTATATAGCGGAAAATCTCGAGATACAGAGTCAATTAAAGAAAAGTAATGTATAGGCATTGATGGTCAGTACCAAGTATATACAAATTGACTACGAAACCTTAGGCCTTAGAAATTGTGTTGACCTGTGTTATATATGTATGTAATACTTATGAATATAAGGCACAAACGTTTATAACAAAATACAAAAATTCTAATTAACAAAAAATAATAAAAAAATCCAATTAACAAAAAACAAAAAATTCATGTCATAAAAAAATAAAAAAGGATTACATTTTATCAACCTTAGTTATTTAGTAATTGCAGCTCCTTTTCTTTAATTGATAGCTCAATTCTTTTAATTTTCATATCGGCTATGTGCCGTTCTTCCTCCCGTTTGCTTCTCTCCACTTCTAATTTCAACCTTTTGGCTTCAATATCCTTAACTTCCCTTAGGCTACGTTTTATTGATGCTATGGAACTTGACAATTCTGTCAATATTCTGGCTTGGTCGGTAGTGTGTCGTTCAAACAGTTCATCACGGTTGGCGGAATTCTTTTTTGGCGCTGAGCCAATCTTGTTCCTTAAATGGTTAGAACTGGTTGTTGATATTGATGGCTCAGAAGCTGCTGCTGTTGATGGCGCAGAACCTGTTGATGTTGATTGCACAGATGCTGTTGATGCTGCAGCAGCATTGCCACTGATGGAAGGTACACTTTCCTGTAAACAGTAAAATATTAATGTGCCGCAAGAAAGTAGACCTATAGAAAAAATATGGCTTACCAATTGCATTGACTCCAAAATGTGAAAATCAACACTGACATCAGTATCTGGAACTCCCTGAACCATACCCTCGGGATTTATTTGTTTTTCAAACTGCAGCAGATTTGCCACAGCTTCCTCTAAGGGGCTCAGTATTACCTGCTTAAAAATACCACCTCCAGTAGCTTTACACTCCGCTCTGTTTGTCGCCATTTTTCTTCTGACTTTGAACTTTAAGTCCCGCCAAATCTATAAAAATAATTTCGTTAGACAACATATTTTTCAAACAAACAATTTACCTTACTTTTTGCCATCCATCGCCAGTTCTAATTGGTGGACCAAGCGAATTTAGCACAGAAGAAATACTCTCCCACTCTTCTTTAAAATTAGTAGGAGCAATGCCCCTGCGAAATCCTCTGGCTAGTGTTGGATTTTTTTCCAGCTCTTGGACAAGCTTCTCGAACTGGCATTTATTTGTAATTTTAATTTTTTCCATTATTTCAAAAATCAACACAATAACCAAAAATTCAACACAAATATATAAAAAAATACCAAAAACACAGAAAGACAGAAAACTGTAATGTTGAATTTTTCAAAGTTTTTAAACACAACAGAAAGCAACGCAAGACAACACCAAAAATGGCGACGACAAATTCAAAGGCAATTAGAGACAACATCAACGTCAATTTTGCTTGCAAAATACCGAACATATTTTAAAAGTTATCGATAAATGGCAATACCGCCAACTAGAATGCAGATTTGCAACAAAAGATAAAAAACGGCGTTGTTTTCTATTGCCGACACCAAATAGAATAAGGGTGAATATAATTTTTTATTGGGGAGAATTACAAAGGATGGAGGAGTTACATACATGCAACCGAACATACTACATGATGTATGTTTGTGTTAATAAACACACATTCATACATGTATTGTATTGGTTGTTTGTGACAGCAAATTAATCGCATTGTTATTGTGTCATGCCAATGCGACAAATGTTCTGAACAGGAGTAAATCAGAAAGTAACAACTAGTAGTCTGGAATTGTACATGGCACCTCCATGAAAACGCCCTTTTTTCATTTCGATTTTATAGACCAAAACTTTTTGGGCTGTTTCAACATTTAACAATAAGAAGAGTTTGCTGGGCGTGTTTCCCTTGAACTGGAGTAAATCAGGCAATGACAAGCCGCGATCTGGAAGGTGATGGGTCGTCTATGAAATATCAAAAAATCCTGAACGCACATTTTTTCTTTTTGGTCTTATAGCCAAAAACTTTCTTCGCGCATTTTTCACTCAAAAAAGTTTGGTAGATGAGCATCTGCTAGTCTGGGTGCTCTGTAGAATATCAAAAATCCCTGTACGCACATTTTACATTTTGTTTTTATAGACAACAACTCTTTTAGCTACTTTTTCACTTTTCACTTAGAAAAATTTACTGTGTAAAAAACTTTTGAGCTGGAGTAATTAAGAAAGTCACAACTGGTCTTCTGGTATCTTAATGGAGCCGCTATGAATTATGAAAAATCCCTGTACGCAAATTTTTTCATTTTGTTTTTATAGGCAAAAAACTTTTTTGGCTTTCATTTTTAAAAGATTTTTGGGTTTTTTACTTTTAAAGAGGAATAAATCAGAGAGATTTTTCAGATTTTTCGTTTTGGTTTTATAGACAAAAACTCTTTTGGGGCCTTTTTAACCGACAAAATTTTGTAGAGTGTGTTTCTGCTGTGGTGGAAAAAATTAAAAAGTGACAACAGGTGCCCTTAAATGGCACGTAGGCCCTCTATAAAATAAAAATCCCTATACTTTTTAGGGCCCTTTTTCGCTAAAAAAAAAAGCTTTGTGATGTTATGAAAGCATGTGTCATTAAAGAATGGCGAATATTTAGGCCACTTGAAAACTATATTTTGCTGCATTAAAACAGCGACATACAAACATTAATGAAATTTGAGACGGGTCTTTGCAACCAAACGTGGATTATTTATATTGACACTTGATAAGTAAATTACTCGTCATATGTGCCAATGCACTTATAAGAATTTGATCCGTGCAGTGACACATGTTAATCTCATGCATTCATGACGCCCTTTTTATTTAAAGTATATAAGTTTAGTTTTTAATTATTAATAGAGTTAGTAATACAGGAGATAGTAATAAAGAAGTAATAAAGTAGTAATAGCGCAAAATTAAATAAATAAAGAAACTTTTGTTAAATTAAAAGAAATCCTAAAACGATTATTATTTATTATACGATATGGCGACCGTGACAGGACACTTTGTGAAATAAGTGAAAAAACAATGGGCTGGTGGACGAAGATCCTCCAAACCGTACCCGTGCTGTTCGCGGGATTCGAAGTCGGGAAAAACTACAATGAACAGGAAAATGGTGACAATAAAAAAAATTATAGTTAAAGTGAATCAAGATGAAGAAATTTACATTCATTTAATCATCGAAGTAGGATTAGGATTGCTGCTACTCATAGGTGTAGTTTCATTATTTTTCAAAAAATTAATAAATGTAATCATAAATCAACGTCCCCAGCCCCGCCTATAAAAACAAAGAAAAAATTTGAAAAAAAAAATACAAAAATACACAAACTTTAAAATAAAAACGATCAAAATACTTGTGTTAGTGATAGGCCGCACTTCATTTTCTACAACAATCATCTATATTGACATTCAGCAGATGCAAGATCAATAAGCCATTGAAACTGCAGCAAAACAAGGTCTTCAAACATCTGATATCTTTGGACAACCAAAATTTCATCATCAAATCAATCAACTAAACCCATGGATAACTATTTTTAGTTATCAACATAAAGATGCTGGTAAAATTTTTTTTATATCCGAAAACTCTTATTTTTATGTATTCATATATTATTTCCCATACTTATTAGAAGTTTAATACACAATTATTATAAATTAAATTTGTTTTTTCAATCAAGTTGAATATGTCTGACAAAATTTTTTTTTTTCTAGAAATGCAATATGTTTCATTGCAAAAGAAAATTCAAATATGATGTCAAAAATATAGAATAACTCGAAATGCTGAAAAGCACTCAAGAATATTTTTTCCTTTTGTTTTGTTTTCTCTTTTTGATTTAATGGCTCAGGAAAACTGGTCAGAAATAGTTGAAGAATTGGATCGTTATAAGGCTGAATTTGATCAAAGTTTCAAATGTATAAATAAAACACAAAAACCAAGTACAGAAACTATCAATAAGTATTTGGAACTTTTGGAATTAAATTATAACAAAATAGTAACTTTATTTAATCAAATTAAAGACAAGTTAACTGATGAGCATTTTAAGGAGTGCGGAACAATTCTAGAAAACTTGCGAAACAAAATTTTAAAAACTCTCGAAGAACTTGAATTAGCTTTTACGTTACCTTTTCTTCTTCTTCTGCTGAATCCATCCCTTAGTAATAAAATAGAGTTAACCATGGCTGATCCCATCAAATTTCTCGAAACAGCTAGTAAAATCTTGCCTGATTTTGACGGTAATTTCACAAATTTGCGTAAATTTATTGATGCTATTAATTTACTAGTTTCAATAAAAGGAACAAATCCTGATTCTCTCCTCATAAATATTATAAATACAAAAATTACAAGTAATGTACGCAGTAAAATTGAAGGGCTTAGTTCGATTGAATCTATAATAGAAAAATTAAAAAATGTTATCAAAGGGGACTCTGCTGACACCTTGATAACAAAACTAATTGCGATCAAACAGTATGACAAAAATAAAACACAATATGTAAAAGAAATTGAACAACTCTCTAACGAACTGGCAAATACCTACATGTCAGATGGTATGACCGAAGTGGCAGCAAATAAAATTGCTACAAGAGCCGCAACAAAGTCATTCAAACAAAATGCGAACTCTGAACGAGTTAAATTAATAATGGAAGCTGGCACGTTCAACTCAATCGAGGAAGTAACATCTAAATTTTTGGAAATAGAACACCCAAATAATTCTGTCATGTTTGTAGGATATAGAAACAGAGCTAGTAACAGTCGAAATTATAATCGCAATAATTATAGAACCCATAATAACCGCCCTAACAAAACTAAATGTGGGTGGTTAAATTGTATGGGCCGATGTTGAATGTGAACCACACCTAAACGCCAAGTTTTTTTCCGAATTTTATTTGACATTTCTCTATTTCAGACTTACTCAATTTGAACCATGGAGAGATACACAATCCAACAACGTGTTAAAGTTATCCAGACTTATTATGAAAATGGGAGTTCAAATCAAAATGCATATCGTGCACTTCGTAATTTTTTTCGTCAATTTCATCGTCCAAATGTGCGTACAATCGCAAAAATCGTGGAAAAATTCGAGCAAACCGGGTCTGTAGAAGATGTGAGAACACCAGCGCATGCTCGTACAGCTCGTACTGCAGAAAATATTGCTGCTGTTCGCGATAGTGTGGCTGAAGAGCCGTCCACCTCAACTCGTCGTCGTTCCCAACAATTGCACCTCTCACGCTCGTCGTTGATGAACATTATGCATAAAGACTTGCATTTACACGCTTACAAGGTGCAATTGGCTCAAGAACTAAAGCCTCTTGACCATTCCAAACGTCGTGAATGGGCAGAATGGTGGCAAGAAATGGCAACAGTGGATGATCAATTTTCGAAGAAAATCATCTTCAGTGATGAGGCACATTTTCACCTCAGTGGATTCGTCAATAAACAGAATTGCCGCATTTGGGCGAATGAGAATCCAAGAGTGATTGTCGAAAAACCAATGCACCCACAAAGAGTGACTGTTTGGTGCGGTTTATGGGCTGGCGGCATCATCGGGCCGTATTTTTTCCAAAATAATGCCGGTCAGGCAGTTACTGTGAATGGTGTTCGCTATCGTGAGATGATAACGAACTTTTTATGGCCCGAATTGGAAGATGTGGATGTGGACGATATGTGGTTTCAGCAGGACGGTGCCACTTGCCACACAGCTAACGAAACAATGGCTCTTTTGCGCAACAAATTCAATGGCCGTGTTATCTCACGTAATGGCGATGTCAATTGGCCGCCAAGATCATGTGATTTGACACCGTTGGACTTTTTTCTTTGGGGTTATTTGAAAGAAAAGGTGTATAAATAAAGGTGTACGGTCCTTGCACCAGCAACAATTCAAGACCTAAAGGATCAGATAATTCGGCATATTAACGGCATAGAACCTCCATTATGCCTCAGCGTCATCGAAAATTTGGACCATCGGATGGAGGTGTGCCGCCGAGGTCGCGGCGCTCATTTGGCCGATTTTTTGTTCCATACATAATTGAGTAATACCAATACATCATAATAAAATAAAATTACAATAATTTCCTAAATAGTTTGTGTTTTATTCAAAATCAACATCGGCCCTTGAAATTTAACCACCCTTTATAATAATGTCCATAATAATCATTACCTAAATAACAATAGCGGCAGAAGTTTTCGTAATAATAACCGAACCAACTATAATAGCCGCAATAATAATCATAATAACAATAGACGCACCAACTTTAATAGAAATGTTCGTCTTATTAATAGCAATGCTCAGGGAAACGGCGGGGACCCCTTAATCACCCATCTAGGGGAAAACTAAACACAAATGATAATAGCGTCAACTCCGCAACTTTTAACAACGTTATTTAGCACTTCAATCTAAATTTATCAAGCTACTGCTCTATTAAGAACACACTAAGCAAAAACGTCAATACTTTCTTAATAGATACTGGTGCTAGTGTATCAGTTTTAAAAAACTTTTGCGTTAAAACTCAGGAAAATCTCAATCTAGCATACAAATGTAAACTTACGGGTATAGGTAGTAGCCCAGTGTATACAACAGGGAAAATCACGGGCGATTTAATTAACAAAAATACTTTTATTAAACATGACTTTCTTGTCGTTAATGATAATTTTCCAATACCTACTGATGGTATTCTAGGCCTTGATTTCATTACAAAATATAATTGCATCCTTGATTTTGGCAAAAATAATCAACTTTTAATACTTAGACCAGACGACTTTCCAAATGAAATAAGCTTCAAATTAAGAAGTCAACCTACATCACAAAATGTGTTATCAATACCGGCACGAAGCCATTAGAAGAATAAATGTTGGAACACAGTACTCTATTTGTACCCACCCAGGAAGTCGCTCCCGGTATATACATAGCCAATTCCATCACATCAAACAAATTACCCTACGTCCGTATCATTAACACGACAAATGAAAATGCTTTCATCCCAAATACAAATGTTATCACCGAAAATTTATTTACTTAAAAACAATGAATCCAGATCAAAGAAAATTTTAGAAAAACTTCAAACCAACTTCCCAAACTTTGCATATCATAATTTAACAAAACTATGTTCACAATACACAGAAATTTTTGGTTTAGAAAATGAAAAAATTTCATGTAATAATTTTTATAAGCAAAAACTAAGATTAAAAGACACTACACCAGTCTACATAAAAAACTATAGGATTCCAGAATCACAAAAGTCCGAATAAGACCTTCTGTATCCGAATTCAATAGCCCAATATTGCTTGTGCCAAAAAAATCGTTACCAAATAGCAACGAAAAAAGATGGAGGCTAGTTATTGACTATAGACAAGTCAATAGAAAACTCACAGCGGACAAATTTCCTCTTCCTAGAATTGATGACATTTTGGATCAACTGGGAAGAGCCAAATATTTTTCGTGTCTAGACCTTATGTCGGGATTCCATCATATAGAACTTGAGGATAGCTCCAGGGATATTACTTCCTTCTCCACTAATGCTGGATCATACATATTTAAAAGACTCCCTTATGGACTCAAAATAGCTCCGAATTCATTCCAACGCATGATGACTATGACGTTCGCTGGCCTAAAACCGTCTCAAGCATTTTTATATATGGACGACCTTGTTGTCCTAGGATGCTCAGAAAATCATATGCTCAAAAATCTTAAAGAAACTTGTAGAAAATTTAATTTTAAACATCAGGTAACATTTTTGGGTCATAAATGTACTGAAAAAGACATTTACCCAGAAGACGGAAAATTTGAAATAATAAGAAAATACCTGGTACCCAAAAACCCTGACGATGCAAGAAGATTTATTGCTTTTTGTAACTATTACCGTAGGTTCATAAAAAACTTTGCTAAGTATTCAATACATCTCACAAGGTTAACGAGAAAAAATACGCAATTTATTTGGTCAAAAGAATGCGAAGAAGCATTCCAATATCTAAAAAATTCTCTGTTATCACCGCAAATATTACAATATCCGAATTTTGAAAAACAATTTTGCATCACAACTGATGCAAGCAAAGACGCCTGCGGAGCTATTCTTAGCCAAGAATATAATGGTATTCATCTACCTATAGCTTATGCGTCATGGGCCTTTGCTAAGGGTGAATCAAATAAATCTGTTATCGAACAAGAACTGACCGCTATACATTGGGCCATCAACTTTTTCCGCCCATATGTCTATGGAACGAAATTTCTAGTTAGAAGTGACCATAGACCATTAGTGTACCTATTTTCAATGAAAATCCTTCATCTAAACTCACGCGAATGAGACTAGACCTTGAGGAATACGATTTTTCAATAGAATATATATGTACAAGGAAAACAAAACTGCGGAGCTGACGCTCTATCACGCATGAATTTTAGTGACATTAAAGAAATGGGTGAAAACATTAATATACTAAAAGTCACTACACGATTACAAAATAAAAACAAAACTATTAATAACACTAATACAAATTGCAATACTGAACAAATAGGCAATAAGCCTCGCGCATATGAAATTACTAACACAAATGATGTTAGAAAATTAGTTTGTTTGAAGTTTACTCAAATAGTAGATACATTTAGGTGTTCACTAATAAGAGGAAAACATATATTGATTAAAATCACGATGGATGAATTTATTATTAATGGAAAGGTTGATTTAGATCAATTCTTACCAAAGCTAGAAAATATGGCTAATAATATAGGCATTCAAAAGTTGCAACTATCGCTCAATGATATAATATTTGAAAATACTGGAGTTAATGATTTTAAGAAAATCGCGAACAACAAACTAAACAATCTAGAAATTGCGTTAACACCGAAAATAAAAATAATAGCTAATGAAAGAGAAAAGCTTGAAATAATAAAGAAAAATCATGATGATTCACTGCTCGGTGGCCACCCAGGGGTCACAAGATTATTAAATAAGCTCAGATGGAACTATTTCTGGAAAAACATGACTAAACAAGTCACCAAGTATGTAAAAAACTGAGTGCAATGCCAGTTGAACAAAGTACGTTCAAAACAAAAAGAAAATTTAACAATTACACCAACCCCAGCTAAGCCCTTTGACATCGTCATTATAGATACAATAGGTCCGTTTATAAAATCAAACGCAGGAAATGAGTACGCAGTTACAATCTTATGTGACCTATCTAAATATCTAATAGCCGTCCCCATACCTGATAAATCAGCCAAATATGGTGCAAAAGCAATTTTCATGAATTGCATATTAAAATTCGGACCCATGAAAATACTACTTACAGACATGGGCACGGAATACAAAAATCAAGTACTTTCAGAACTCTGCAAATTACTTGGCATAAAGCAATTACACTCCACAGCATACCACCATGAAACTTTAGGTGCCGTTGAACGTTCTCATAGAACTCTCAACGAGAACTTAAGAACTTATATGTCACCCAGCAAAACTGACTGGGACGAGTGGGTAGTCTACTTTGAATTCTGCTATAACACAACCCCTTCATCAGTACATGGGTATTGTCCATTTGAGCTGGTGTTCGGGAAACCTCCCACACCGCTTAACTTTCTTTTGAAAGGGGTATATATCCAATATATAATATTGAAGCCTACGATAAGGAGGTTAAATATAGACTACGATTGACACACCAAAGAGCCAAATTGTTAATTGAAAAGAAAAAACTTAAGCAAAAGGAAATTTATGACAAAATGTGTCCACAAGACATTCAAATAAATGACATGGTCCTAGTAGAGAATGCACCTGGACGAAAATTAGATCAATTATACACAGGGCCTTATAAGGTCATTGGAATAGAAGATACGAATATAGTAATTAGAATAAAAAACAATAAGATCTCTACGGTTCACAAAAATAGAGTAAAATTATTTAATAAAGATTATCTACAGTTAGGAGGATCCCCTAAAACTTTTTACCAACTAAAACATGTGTATATTTTAAGTTTCACAATAATTATGCATTAAAAATTATATATATATATTCATATAAAACAGACAAAAAAATTATATATAAAATAACAATAATATTCTTAAAAATGGTCTTCAAATTGTGCAAACAATTATAAAACCATTTATTCAAAAGGGGAGGTGTTATGAATGCATGTGTCATTAAAGAATGGCGAATATTTAGGCCACTTGAAAACTTTATTTTGCTGCATTAAAACAGCGACATACAAACATTAATGAAATTTGAGACGGGTCTTTGCAACCAAACGTGGATTATTTATATTGACACTTGATAAGTAAATTACTCGTCATATGTGCCAATGCACTTATAAGAATTTGATCCGTGCAGTGACACATGTTAATCTTATGCATTCATGACGCCCTTTTTATTTAAAGTATATAAGTTTAGTTTTTAATTATTAATAGAGTTAGTAATACAGGAGATAGTAATAAAGAAGTAATAAAGTAGTAATAGCGCAAAATTAAATAAATAAAGAAACTTTTGTTAAATTAAAAGAAATCCTAAAACGATTATTATTTATTATACGATAGTGGGTGTGTATCCTCTGAGCTGGAATAAATCAGAAAGTGGGAAAGTGGTGGTCTAAAATGAAACATGAGTCCTTTCTAAATTATACAAAATTCCTGTACGCACATTTTTTGATTTTGGTTTTTTCATTATTTTTCACTAAGAAAAATTTGTTGGCTTATAACTTCATGACTGGAGTAAGCCCGAAAGTGAGAATTATTGGTCTCTAATGGTATATGGCTTTAAAGTTAAACGCTTACTTGGCGCCTTTTTCACTAAAATTAGTTTGTTGAGTCAATATCCTCTGAACTGGAATTAATCAGAAAGTGATAACTGGTGGTTGTATATGAAATAGTATATGGCTTCTCTATGAAATATTAAAAATCTTTTTACACACATTTTTTTGCTTGTTTATATGTACATGGTGGTCTGGAATGGCACAAATGTCCTGAAAGAACTACCAAAATTCCCTGCACGCCAAATTATTCATTTTCATTTTATAGATCAAAACTTTTTGGCTCTTTCATCAATATTCAGTAAGAAGGGTTTGCTGAGTGTATAATTTCTGAACTGGAGTAAAAGTAGAAAGTGACAACTAGTGGTCTTAAATGGTACATGGGTCGTCTGTGAAATATCAAAAATCCCTGTACGCACATTTATTAATTTTGGTTTTATGGGCAAAACTGTTTTGCTTCTTTCATATTTTTCAGAGCAAATCATTTGTTACATTGTAATATTCGAGCAGAACGGACGTGTTTTATTAAGGTCGCTGCGTTGAATATTAAAAAAAAAGAAACCAAAAAAAAAAAACAAAAATTATCAGACACTTAATTTGTACGTACCAACAAAACCCCTTATTTTTACCGTTTTGGTATATACGAACAACACCAACTAATTCAAAAATGAATTAAAGTGTGACAAACAATAAGTGTTACAAAAAAACCATTAGGTTAACTTGTTGTAAGCTTTATGAGTTTAAATTACTCTCCAAGGAGAGAAAGGAGGCTCAGTACAAATAGTAGAAATGCTTACTTTAAAGTGAGTTCTCATAGTGATAAGGAGAACAAGAACAGAATCTATGCAGATCCAATGCTTAACAAGCAGTATTTAACTGCAAAATCAACAAACACAAGTTTGAGTGCAAGTGCGCCTGAGTTAAACAAACACACTGAAAATAATACAACGATTGATTTTCTTGCAAAAGATAAAAATAATCAATCAGACTTAATTTTGATAAATAATAAAAAATCGAATGAAAAGGGTGCTATACCAAAAACGATAATACCAAGGCCAAGTGATAAAGTGTTAACAGGAATGGATCGTTACATTACGAATGCAAAACGTAAGTCAAGCCCTCGATCAGCTAAATCTGAGGAAAACCCAAAGCAGCCTAAAAAATTCATGGCGTCCCAAAATCGATTTGCTCTTCGCGATAAACAGGGAAGTGAGAAAACTACGACAAATATCATAGACAAAGCAAATTTTTATGTTGTGTCACTACGAAAAGGAAACGTGCAGGAGACTAAAGTCTAGGTAAAAGATGAAAACAATTACAGAAGAGTGGTAGACTGCCTTGATACTGAGAAAAAAATTATTATACGTATCAACTAAAAAGCGGTAAAGGTTTCACAGTAATTATTAAAGGCATTGATAGTTTTGTACTAGTCAATAGCTTGAAAGAAGCTCTAGAGTCTGGAGGTTTTGAAGTGAAATCAGTTCACAACATAATTGACAAAAATAAAGTTCCTCAGCCACTTTTTAGAGTTGAAATTGCGTTTAACTCTCAGCAATTGAAAAAGGGTAGCACTCACCCCATATACGATTTGAAGTATATCCTTATCGTAGAATATCAGTGGAGGAACCTATTAAAAGCAAGGGGTCCCCGCAATGCCACAATTGCCAAGAATTTGGTCACACAAAAACTTTCTGCAAACTGCCTTCGGTGTGCATCAGATGTGGAGATATAAACAAAAGTTTGGAGTGTCCACATTCAAAAAATGACTCCAGCGTGTTAAAATGTAGTAATTGCGGCCAAAAACATACAGCTAACTACCGTGGTTGCAATGTTTTTCTTCGGCTTAATGAAAAGTCAACGACTAGAAGTCTTCCATCTACATATATACCACAAAATGATATTGCCGAAGTCCCCAGCAATCAGAAAGAATCGTATGCCCAAACTTAAAAAAAACTGATGCACAAGAAAACAACAAAGGCGAAAAAACCAGAAAATTCTTCACAGCATGAAAGCACCCAAAACTCCATAGTTTTAATTCAAGTCATGAATCGTTTCATGTCAAGTATGGAAAACATGCTGTAACAAATGATGCAAAATCAAACCATGCTAATGCAGATTTTGATCAGCAAAAAATGAACAAGTTAAAAATATGCTTCTGGAATGGAAACGGCTTAAGCCAACATAAACTCGATATTCAACAATTTCTGCACTCGCAGCAAGTTGATGTGCTGCAAGTTTCAATAACTCATTTCACCCTAAAAAACTGTTTTCGAGTTAACGGTTAACGGTAAAATATGACACAAAATACCCAAGTGGCAGGGCTTGTGGTGGATCTGCAA
Source organism: Epicampocera succincta (assembly GCA_932526305.1). Lineage (NCBI taxonomy): Eukaryota > Metazoa > Arthropoda > Insecta > Diptera > Tachinidae > Epicampocera > Epicampocera succincta. Next base: position 21,126,972 of record OW052037.1, on the reverse strand, counting down.
TTCTGGTCAATAAGGACATAAATCATTACACAATGCCAGAGTATAGTACAGACCAAATTCAGCAAACGTCTATTAATATTCCATCAAGTGGTTTAACCATATCTGCAATTTATTGTCCTCCCAGACACCACATAGTTAAAGAGCAGTTTCTCGAATATTTTAAAATATTGGGCCCAAAATTCATAGCCGCAGCTAATTACAACGCCAAGCACACATTCTGGAGTTTTCACCTTTTAAGTCCAAGAGGAAGACAACTCTTCAACGCAATAATGTCTATTAAGATGGATGCAATTTCTACTGGTCACCCCACATATTGGCCTGCAGACCTCAACAAAATTCCGGATGTAATTGATTTTGCGGTAATAAAAAATTTGAAACGTGAACAAATAGAAATGACCCCCTCACTGGATCCTTCATCGGAACACTCTCCAGCTTTGCTATCTCTGTTTGACAGTACGAGTAACCAGAAGAAAACCAGGTTTTGCTGTCCTAATAAGAGAACAAACTGGTTAAAATATAAAATGTACGTGAGTTCGCATTTACCACAAAAATTATCTTTGAATCGGCCGTCAATCTCTTTTCCCGTATAATGACCAATGCTGCAATGTGTTCCACACGCACAGCTCACACATCTCAAAGGAGGCATTTAATCCAGCACGGGGGATTTGATCTCTTGTGGGAGAGAAGAGAAGACTAAGACGTCAATGGCAGGAAACACAAAAGGAATCTAACCTCAAAAACTACCTTCAAGGTTTGGACGCAAGTGAAAAAACCAATTACAGCTTATGGAAGGTGGTAAGGCAAATGCGAAGTCCCACTGCACTCGAAGCTCCCATACGTCTACAAAATGGAAAATGGTAAAAAAATGCGAACGAAAAATTAGAAGAATTCGCAAAGCATTTAGATAATGTATATAATCCAAATGGTACAGGCTCTTTTGTAACCCGCTTACCTAATAATGGTGCAGTAATACACCCAATTAAATTCGGTTTTTCTAAATTGAAGTCAGCTATTGAAGACCGAAACCCAGGAAAGGCAGCCGGTAGTGACAAAATTACGACTACAATGATAAGCAATTTACCAAACTCTGGTATAAGGATAATTTTGTTTATATTTAATGCAATGTTGCGTAGAAACAGTCGGAAATAATCATGATACCCAAACCAGGTAAAGACGCTGCGCAGGTTTCATCACACCGTCCAATTAGCTTGTTACCAATACTTTCTAAAGTATTTGAGTATCGCGCAGTATCGCTGGTGTCTTACATCGATTCTAACAACATCATACCTCATCACCAATTTAGATTAAGAAAGCAACAAAGTACTACTCAACAAGTGCACAGAGTATCTAATGTAATTCGTGGAGCGTTACAGAATAAACAATACTGCTCTGCATTATTTATTGACATATTGCAAGCATTTGATAAGGTCTGGCATGATGGGCTAACGTACAAAATTTCAACGTATCTCCCCGCAAACGTTCACAATGTATTTCAACATTATTTATTAGATAGATCTTTTTACATAAGGTCGAAGGAAATTATATCTTCCCGCAAGAAAATATTTACTGGTGTACCACAAAGTAGTATCCTGGGGCCATTCCTTTACTTGTTATACTCCGAGGATACGCCAACGAGTACAGTGATTCACATTTCCACTTTTGCAGACTATACTGCATTTTTGAGCGTTCATAAAAACCCGGTAGTTGCATCCCAATGGCTTCAAATACATATGGCAGAATTGGAAAAATGGTTGAAACTATGGAAGATAAATGTAAATGCCTCTAAGTGTGTTTATCTTACATTCACTTTGAGAAAGGGTAATTGTTCATCTATTACAATAAATGGTTCGGGAATACCAGAACACAACCATGTAAAATATCTCGGTATACATATTGATAGACGTCTCACCTGGGTTCAGCACTTAGCACCCAAAATAACTCAAAAAAAATTGAAAACTGCCCAGCTCCAATGGCTCATCGGTCCTCACTCGGCGCTTGGATTAGAACTCAAAGTACTTTTTATAAGGCAATGATAAAGCCGATAGGTTATATGTCATTCAGCTATGGGGAACAGCTTCGGCGTCTAATGTCGAAAAACTGCAAAGAAAACAGTCAAAAATTTTAAGAACGATCACGCGAGTTACATATGCGACCACTGGTCAATTTGACAAATTTGATAAATTCCTAGAAGCAATAAGCAAATAAAGTAAATTGTACAATTGTTGCATAAGCAAATTTGAAGAAATAAAGAGTCAATAAACTCCATAAAAATTGGTGCAAACAAAAGTATTGTATTTCACTGCATTTTCTGTTTTTTTCTGTTTCGTTTGTTTTTACCAAAAGAAATTGCAATCTTGCAATTTATGGAACTTTGTTAATTTTTAGTTCTTTTTAGCACTCAGATTTTTTGTAAATTTCGCATTAATTTTAGCCAATCAAAATTATGCTAATGCAACAATTACTAATAAACCAAGTTAACACTATGACTGTATGAAAATTGTAAAATTAGTCTAAGTTCGCGCACCACACAATAAAGTCGAAAAAAAGTAAAGTTTGTCTTTAAAATACAAAAGAAAAAGTTGTTTTTTTATTAACTAAAATAACAAATAATAAAATCCGGGCGCTCCCTCAATCAAGAATTGTAATATCAATAGGGATCGAAATATACCCACCATCCGAGAAGAGATTAAAAAGTTGAGCACGAATATTAAGAAAATCACTTTTCATCCCAATCCACTTGCGAGAGGTTTACTCCTTATTTGACGGTCATCAGCGTCTCAGAAGGACGCACACTTTTGATATGGCAAGACAATTTTCTTTTTGTGAATACTATTAGTTGTATATTGCAGTGGCAGTATAAACGCAGAAATTTTTCGTTTAAGATTTTAATACTTATTGTTATTGTCCTTAAGACAGATTCAATAAGTAAATAATATAAAAAAAACATTTGCTGGGCGTGTGTCGCCTGATACCATAAACTTTCTTGGCCTTTTTATAATTATTCACTAAGAAAATTTGGCTGGTTCTATAACTTCTGAACTGGAGTAAATCAAAATTGACAACTGGTGGTCTGGAATCGTACATGGGTTTTCTATGAAGTATCAAGAATTCCTGTACGTTCAGTTTTTTGCTTTGAAAAAAATTTTTTTGGATTTTATAATTTTTTACTAAGAAAAGTTTGCTGGTGTGTTATTTCTGAACTAGAGTAACACAGAAAGGGACAAGTGGTGGTCTGGAATGGTATAATGCATAAAAAAATTATATATGAAAATAATGTATATGTATATATACATATGTATATAACATATGCATGCAGTGAATATGTAAAATATGTCAATAATAGTATATACTGTATATGTATGTATATTCATTACTTTCATATGTATATATATATTACTTTAGCCTTTTAGTATTTTAAAAGGTCCAAGTCCGCGATAAATATTAAAATGGACTAGAAATATAGTGTTTTTCAATAATTTAGTTAGAAAAATATTATAATAATATTATATAATTTTTTTTTTTCTTTTTTGCATAATTTTTTAATTAAAGCGGATATGATGCTTAATTATAAAACTTTTCGTCTGTTTAGTTTTAATTTTTAAAACCAGAAGTTTTCTAGTAAAAGTAGTTGGCATCACTAATATATATATTATAACATAATCAAAAATAGTGCTCAATTCAAATTAATTCGCCTTCTTTTCTACTTTATAAAAACGTTTTCCATTCACAATAATTTGATTTCTTATCAGGTGTAGGAATTCGCTTTTAGTACTATGTCGTCATCACTGAAAATGGAAGATGTAATGGTTGAAAAGATTATTCCGCGTAGGTGAAAATGTTAAAATTGTTTTCACATAAGTTTGATGAAATTTTCTTTTCTCAGCGGAATTGGATGGCTCAGCTAAGCCGGAGAAACGGGTAAAACAATTGTCTGATTTACAAACATGGCTACGTTCGGAGGCGTTGTATGATTTAATAGGTTTCATAAATGGCATAAGTACAGCCATTCAAGGCAAAAAACTAAGCGATAAAATTTACATATCGCCTGTAATGAAAAATTTAATTGGAGTTTTCGATAAGCTCAATCAGTTAATTGTTGAAACGCCTCCCATTGAACAACCACAGCGCTTTGGGAACAAAGCATTCCGATCTTGGTGTAGAAAAATGAATCAGGTAATGAAAGTTCATTTATTTTTGGTGTTACAATTAAACTTTTCATTTAGGATATATTTTATATATTGCAACAAAATATACCATCTGACAAATGCCATTTTGTTGCTGAATTGGGCTTCTACTTGTCGGAGTCATTTGGAAATTTCGTTCGGATTGATTACGGCACTGGACATGAGCTCTCGTTTATGTTCTTTCTGTGCTCTCTTTTTAAAGCAAACATTTTAAAGGAAGAGGATAATATTGCATGCGCTTTAAGTTTGTTTCAGGTATATCTTACATTCGTACGGCGTATTCAGAAAACTTATCGCTTAGAGCCAGCTGGAAGTCAAGGTGTTTGGTCATTAGACGATTACCAATTCGTTCCATTTATCTGGGGAAGTGCACAGCTTTCACGTATGTTTTTTGAGAGAGTGTTTCAATATATGTAGTATATTTATTATATTATATCTTCCTAAGTTGGAAGTCCTTTTCCGCCAACAAAATTTCTGGATAGTGACGTGATTAATTCATATAAAAACGAATATATGTTCATTGGTTGCATCGACTTTATACAACAAGTGAATTAAATAAAATACTTCTAATTATATTTTATTAGTAAAAATTTTGTATTCCAGGTGAAAACGGGCCATTTTTCAGAACATTCATATCAATTGTGGAGTATATCTGCTGTGCCGTCGTGGTCTAAAATAAATAGTGGCCTCGTTAAGATGTACCAAAAGGAAGTAAGTACACTAGTAAAACGTAAATATATTGGCGTCTTTTTTATTAAACCTAATTGGTTTAATTTGATATTTTATAAAATATGTGTCATGATACATGGTGCATGCATGCATTAGGCTTTAGCATAAGTACAAATTACAAATACTAGAAGGCACTCTTTTTTTCCTCCAATTAGCTACTTTCTCTTAACAAATACAATGGAATGTTCTTTTATTTGAAACAAACGTAATAAATATTGTGTTTCTATATGTAAGCAAATAAGTCTGAATTTACCCGACTAGTGTAAATTCTTATTGATGAAATTCCTATTTTGTTTGCACAGCGCAATTCTGTTTGCTTGTATCGCTCTTATTTTTGTTTAATCGTATACTCACATGAATATAAAACGAACTGAAAGTACATACAAGCAAGTTTGTACTCATCTTGTCCGCTTTTGTGGTTTTGTAATTGATTAGTGTTAAGAAATATGATATCTTATTAATTGTTTATTACAATGAAATGCTGACAAATGCTGTCTGCATTATTAAAATATCAATATTTACTTTTTTATTGCATCAATGGATTTTTTATTAATAAATTTTAACTTTTGCGATTAGTCTCAGTTAAACATTCATTATCCAAACAAGATTTCTTTTGTTTTATGTAAACAGATAAAATGTGTTAAGTGGCGCCAAACGAAAAAAGGATAATTAATTAAAAATCCTTGTATTAAGGATAACACAATTTCTTATCCTCGAATTGCAATTAATAAACAATCCTTGCATTAAAATTAAAAAAATGTTTACCTAAAAAGGAGAAACTTTAATTGAAGTGCAATTAATCAAAAATCATTCCATTAAGGATAAAAAAACTTACTTAAAAAGAAGAATATTTTTAGTGAAGTGAATAAATTTACAATTCCTTGTATTAAGGAGAATTAAAAATAAACTTTTACAAAACAAAGCAAATACTAAGTAAAATTCTGCAAAAACTAAAGGTACATTTAGGCGAACGTAAACTTAAGCTAACGTACGTACGTTCGTGTCTGAGCATACCAAAACAATGCAACCGCTTATTGAACTTAACTGTCACGTTGCCGGAACGTTTCAACCTGTATAAAATAGATTTCTACGGCGCCGTTAAGTGACATTCGTAAGCCAGTGCTGGCATTCATATGAATTAAAAGCAATGCGGCTAGTTTTAATAATAAAAATGATAATAATAAAAATAATGATAACAACAATAACAATTTTAGTAGTAGAAAATAATAATAACAAAAATAATAATAAAAATAACAAAAACAACAATTATAATAAATTTATTAATAAAAATAACAATCATAATGATTTTAATAATACTAATGATAATGTATAAATTACAATGTAAAAAACTTTATATCTCTCGAAGCTAATTTAGCCAATTTCCCAAGTAAGAAAATAACTTAACATTGCCCATCACTATACCAAAAAGTTAAAAAAAAAAGAAAATAACACACCAATACATTATTTTAGAAAATATTTTGTTTATTTTTTTATTAACGCCTGTTACATTTGTAAACTTTCTATAACTACACATACGGCCGTACTTTAAGGTACGTTCGCATAACCAGGCCTTAAGAATTACACAAAAAATCATAAACATTTAATTATAAGCAAATATCTAAGTATTAGGTTTGAGTTCTTGACTGCAACTGCACTTTATTTCTTTTTAAAAATTATAAATATATTTTACAAATACAATTTTATTACTTAAAATTATTGCTTGCGTCAAATGTTGGAAATTAATAAAGCCGCCAACAAAGTATTTGTATTATGAGAACCACTTAAATGTAAAGCATTTAAGTGTTCTACTTAAATGTATTGGATTCAACAAACCAAAGAAAGCAAATGCTTAATAAGCAAAACAATAATAAACAATTTGGAGTTGAGCAATCCAAAGCAACATTTAATAAAGAAAGCAATAGTAGGCACTTTAGAGTTCTACAACCTCATAGTTCGTTGTATTCATAAAACAAAAAAAGAAAAAGTAACAAAACGAAAAGAAATGTTTTTGTTGTTAACTTATATAAAATGCTGCTTTTTAAATATTGAAAATATTTTCGAATTACCTATTACAATAAAAATAATAAATAAAAATACGAAAAATCCAAATAAATAAAAAAGAAGCATTTCTATTTATTTAAAAAAAAAATTGTAAAGGGAAAAGGAAAGAATGCCAAATGCAAATTATTATTTCTGAGTGAGGGTAGAACGCTTGTTAGTAATATTATTAATCCGACAAGAATTTTCCAATCTTCCTGAACAAGTAATCGACGCATGATAATATAGAAAACTTAGAAAAAGTTATTGATATAGAAAAAAGCTTAAGAGAATTTTCGAGAAAACTCAGTGAGTCAAGCTCCTAGCGTGTTATCCCTGTACCATATTTCAAGGGGCACTCCTAAATACTGTGGTATCATTATGATAATTAGAAATAAAATGGTTGGCGTAGCCTATGTAGCATTAGAAGCATATAATACAGAACTGGAATGGCAGCATGACTTACACTTCATTATGGTGATCATTAGCAACTTAAATACCCTTAAATACCAATTACTTTCACTGGTGCAAGGTAATTCACTAATCAACGATTTCTACCAAACGGTCTACGGTCACCTTTCTTTAATTCTTAATAAAATATGCATGGAAGCGAATAATGAATCAATCAAATATTGACTCACACGTATTGAGAAAAAGCTCTAGATACATTTATTAGGGGCTTAAAATCTTCCAGAATTTCTAGGTATACGAGAACCAAAATATCTCTCCTTGCGTTGTATCTCTGCCAAAAACTTGACAACGAAACAAATAGAAATGCTTTATCAGAAAACTACCATAAAAATCAAAGTCTACCATCAATACTTCCCCCTGAAAGACATACAATACAAAAATTACCAAAACACTTTGCACCTCATCTTGTATATTCACCCCAACACTCCCAAAGCACCCAAATCAATCCCAATTACTAGCAACGATCACAAATCTCCTTTCACCAAGGAAACTATCAGCAACACGGCAACTTATTGCCTCAACGGTCAGCATGCTAGCCCTGAACTGATGGAAATAAACGAAAGTACAGAACAATATATATAAATTATATGAACAGACCGGTCAAAAGTAGGAAATGGAAAATGCCCCAACAAATGTAACAACCAAATCAATACCACCAAATAAGATTCAGCGCAACTATCATCTCAAAACTTAACACATGGATTATCCACCACAACAAAAACCGTGCGGATATGAGGTAGACTCATTTTCAGAAAACAGCTGCCAATATCCCGAGGAATCGTCGGAGTATCAAAGCAACACGGCAACAATAAATAGGTCTCGAATATAACGTCACAAATCTTATCATTGTCGTATATAGAATGACAAATGTGTAACTGAAAACTGCTGCAAAAGCTTAAAGCTACCAGGTCAAAAAAACTATATATAAATCCAAAATAATATCATGTAAAAAACAAAAACGCATTCACTGCAAAGGCAATATTTAAAATGCACACTACGCAACGATACGCTTAAAGAACTATTAGCCGTAATAAACACCAATATTTTGCGAATAAGAAGTTATAAATTTCGCTTAAGGCAATTCCAGTCTCAAGCCATCAATAAAATTAATATTCAAACGCAAACTAAGAGAGAACTTTCAGAAATAATAAATTAATACGCAGACCTTTTTAACGAATCAAATGAAAAATTTAAAGTCATACCCCTAACCAATGCAGCTTAAAGAAGAAGTATGGATTGTCCCCAAAAAATAGATCAATAAAAATGAATGAATGAATGGATTACCGCAAGCTAAATTCACTCACAATTGCAGATAAATAACTTCAATGAACGAGGTATTATTGCAGTTGGAAATGCTTATTAAAGATAGGCGTTAACGTTTTTAAATTGGATAAAAAGAAAACTTTATTTAATAAGCTTACAACCTACTTTTTACAAAAATTATATTGCGGTGCACGTGTGTGCGTGTTAAAGAACTTGTAATTCAAGCAAACACGTTTTTACGTTTTAGAGATATGTGTTTATTCTTCAAATATATTTTTGGTTATAAAAGAAAAAAATAAATATAAAATAAAAAAAAAAAAAAAAAATTACATATTCCATAATGATTTGAAATTTATCTTTAGTTTTAAGACATGAATTTAGTTACTATATTTTCAAATTTTTGATAACATAATGATTTTGTAAATATATCAGCTAAATTCTGATTTGAACATACATATTTTATATTTATTTTGTTTGTGTTAACTAAGTCTTTAATAAAATGAAATTTTATATCTATATGTTTTGCCCTTTTCGTGTTTTCATAGCTTTTGGTCATACAAATGGCGCCTTGATTGTCGACTAGAAGATTTGCATTACTATTGCAGTTCAGGTGTTCGCTTATTCCTTTTAGGTTAACCAGTTCTTGAGCCATCATGGCCGCAGCGATATACTCGGCCTCTGCTGTTGAAAGTGCAACGCAGTTTTGTTTCTTTGAAAACCATGCTACAGGATTTTGACCATGTAACACTAAACCACCACTTATACTTTTTCTATCCTGTCTATTGTTGGCCCAATCTGCATCAGAAAAACCATTCAAATCGTTGGTTCCTTTTTTAAATATCAGCCCTCTATCCTTGGTTTCCTTTATATATCTTAGGATTCGCTTAGCAGCCTTCCACGTCTCACTATTTGATTTATCGAGATAGCGACTAAGGTAAGAGACCGCATAAGTCAAATCAGGTCTTGAAGTAATTGTTAAATATAGTAAACTTCCTATTAGCTCCCTGTATCTATCTTTTCCTTCGTGATCGCTTTCGCTGTTTTCTTCTATTATGTTGAAGTTGGTTTCCATAGGCGTTTTAACTCCATTGCAATTTGTCATTTCAAATTTCTCTAATATTCTTTCAATCAAATCAGTCTGTTTCAATATTACCTTATCATTTTCTCTCTCTATGTTCATACCCAAAAATTTCTTAGCTTCTCCTAAATCTTTTGCCTTGAATTCCTTCTTAATTTCTTCTATTATTTTTATCGAATTTCCCATCAGAAGAATGTCATCTACGTAAATCAACATCCAGCAATCACTTTTGTAATACAGACAGTAATCATATTCTGATCGATTAAACTCTTTCGTTTTTGCAAAATTGTCAATAGTCTCATTCCAGCATTTTGGAGATTCATCTAATCCATATAAGGCGCGCTGCAGTTTAAGAGCTTTTTTCTTACATGTAAGTCCTAGAGGTGGATTTATATATACTTCCGTTTTGAGTTTACCATTTAGAAAAGCTGTTGGTATGTCTAATTGTGTTATGGGTAGATTTTCATTTACTGATTTCGAGAAAAACATTTTAATTGTTGAAGCTCTTGCAACTGGTGAGTAGAATATATCATTACGCTCATCCCTTTTGAGTTGGAATCCTCTTGCTACAAGTCTGGCCTTTTTTGTTCCGTCTTCTTTAATTTTAAAAATCCATTTCGTATCTATAGGTCTTTTATCTTTTGGGGGATTTTCCTCTTTCCATGTATCTAACATTTTTAATGCTTCTAATTCTTTGTTTATAGATTTCTTCCACTCTAAACTTTTAATAGCCTCTTCATAGGTTTCAGGTACATCTTCATGAGCTGTAAGGCAGTAAGCAATGTTTGTGACATAGTCTTTCAGGTAAGCAGGTTTCTTTTTTGATCTTCCCGTATTTTCAGAAATTTGAGCTGAACCTTCTATGGTGTCTTTTGTATGTGACATTTCTTTTGTATGTGGTATTTCTTTTTCCAAAAATTCGTTTAATACTTCTTCTTCTGTTTCTTCTTCATTACCTGTGTCATATTCACTTTCTGACTCTTTATCTAATTCTACGTTCTCCTCCTGGATTGGTTGGGTTTTATTTTTAGATATTATCTTTACAGTATTGTTCTCTTTTTCTCTGCTTTCATTACCTCTTTTATCTAGAAATACTACATCTCTTCTTTCTAACACTTTGCGTTGTTCTTCATCCCATAGCTTATATCCAGTAGGTGTATATCCAATCATGATATATTTTTTGCTGCGCTTGTCTAGTTTTTGCAGATAATGTAAGTTTTTACTGTATGCTTCACTTCCAAAAATTTGTAGGTATTTTAAGTTTGGTTTTCTGCCTGTCCATTTTTCTGAAGGTGTTTTATTCTGTCCTTCTACAGGTATACGGTTTAATATGTATGTAGCGGTTTTTGCGGCTTCACCCCAAAGTTCATCATCAACGTTATTTTCATACATCATGGCCCTTACTTTTTCAAATAGCGTACGATTGTACCTCTCAGCTTTTCCATTTAACTGGGGACTGTATGGTGTTGTGTAGTCTAATAATATTCCATTTTGTTTGCAAAAATCTTTTATATTGTTACCAGTGTACTCACCATCACAATCACATCTTATTTTTTTAACTTTAAGGTTTAGTTGTCGTTCAGCTTCTTTGACATACGTTTTTAAATACCCAAAAGTTTCATTTTTATTGTTAAGCAAATATACTTTTGTGTAGTTAGTATAATCATCTATAATTGTTAATATATACCTTTTGTTATCCCATGATGTCGGTGAAATTGGACCACAAATATCTGTATGTATAATTTCTAATGGTTGTTTAGCCTTTTCCCTATTTGTATTAAAGGTAAGCCTTGTTTGTTTTGACTCAATGCATATTTTGCAATCGGGCATGCTATCGATGTCTACATTAGATATTTTCATCCCTTCAACCATTTGCAACATTTTCTTCATTTTGTTTTTTCCGGCATGACCCAACTTGCGGTGCCATTCCTCAGCATTTGTTTTAATACTTATGTATGATTTTTCTTGTTTATCTTCATTCAACTTTAAGTTTATTGTATAAAGTCCACTTTGGTTTTTGTTACCTTTCAATATTTGTTTATTGTTTTTCTTTACTATCACATCATTTTTTGTGAACATTACTTGAGCATTGTTTTCTGTTAGAGAATTTACGGATAACAAATTTTTCTTTAAGTTAGGCACATATATAACATTATTTATGATAAAATCATTTGTTTCAATTTTTCCTCTCTTCTCGGACTTTAATAAATCGTTTTCATTAGCAGTGCATATTTGTGTATTATCTACCTCTACTTTTTCCAGTATGTATTCATCATTTGTCATATGAGCAGTACAGCCTGAATCTACAACAAATTCAAGTTTCGTTTGGATACTTTTTGTGTCCTCAGTAGTTAATAAGGCTAATTTCTTTCTTTCTTTTTGTTCATGATATTTTCTGAAATAACAGTCTTTCTCTATATGATTATACTTTTTACAAATTTTACATTGTTTTTTAAAGAAGCAGTCTTTTTCATTATGATTACTCCTTTTGCAGATTGTACATATTTCCTTCGGTGTTTTGCGGTCAAAACGATTTTTATTCTTGTACGTTTGCAGTTTGTTAAAATACGCTTCTTTTGTCTCATATGATGCATTATTCAGCCTTTTTTCTTCTGTTAATAGTCGAGCAGTTAGGTTACTTAGAGTTTTCTCCGACTTTGTTGTTGAATCCCACGCTGTTGTAAATGTATTATAAGTATCGGGTAATGTTGAAAGTATTTTTGATATTAGCATGTTATCGTTGACTGTTTCTCCAATGTTTTTTAACCTGAATGCAAGATTTTCAATTGAACTTATGTGATATGTCGTGTCTTTAGATTTGTCGTATGTATATTGGAATAACTCCTGCATTAAGTCACATTTTTGCTGCTCGGCTGATTTTTCAAAGATTTCACAAAGTTTATCAAACATTTGCTTTGCGGTTTCACAACTCATTAACAGAGGAAGTAAAGTTTTATTTATTGTGCACATGATTATTTTCTGAACTTGAGCATCCTTTTTCTGATCTGGCTTTTCGTCCTTTTTAGCGTTGTACACAGTTTCGAATAAGCCCTCACTTTTCAGTAAAATATTTACTTGAAATTTCCACATAGCAAAATTTTCTTCACTGTTCAGCCGTTGTATTTCAGTGTACTCTTGTTGTTTATCCATGTTGTTTTATTTTTTACTGATTTTAGTTAATAATCGTTTTAAATTTTTATAGTTTTACTTATCTTACATTTGCTTGCCAAGTTCTGGGCCCATAACCTGTTAAAGAACTTGTAATTCAAGCAAACACGTTTTTACGTTTTAGAGATATGTGTTTATTCTTCAAATATATTTTTGGTTATAAAAGAATATAATATCATGTGTGTACAATAAAAAGAAAGAATGTAAAACTAACAGTTTGTGATAGGGTTTCTGTTTATATAACCATAGGGTTTTCATTTTATGCCAACAGTGCGATGCCAGAGATCGAGAAAAAAGAGTAATTTTGTATGTATCTGATTTTGAACGCATTTATCTCAGGTGCCGAAGTCTGGTTATAACCGTAGCGGGAAGTGATGATTTTTGGTTCATTACTGGGATCCAACAACACATACTCGGGTTTCTGCGCGATCTTTTGGTTGTATGTTCATTACTTGCCTTTTTGTTGTTAGATGATCCGATACTCTGCCGTATATTGAGTGTTCATTACAAGTGCGGATTTCAAGCGATCTATACTGGAAGCTAGTAAAGTTTTTCGACGGCTTGTCCTTGGAGTGATGGGACGTAATAGTGGGTCGTAGTTCACTCAGCAATCTCTAGTTTATTTGCAAATTCGTCAGTTTGAGCGCCTGCAACTGAGAACTCACCTGAGATACGTAAACTTGATCTGTATACGAGTTATGACGTGTTGTCTTACTTGTACATGACTCTCAATCCGAGTAGTATGAGGGGTAAAATCTCGACGGCCGGTGAAAACGCTCTATTATGGCGTTTGCGGCGGGGTGGTAAGCAGTTGTCATTAGATGTTGAGTTCCTTACAGTTTTATTAGTTCTTTGAAAAAGTTGCAGTCGAATTGGCGCCGCGGCGGATTAAAATGCAACTGCCTCACTATAGTTAGGAGACTGGCAATGGAGCAATAAGGTCGATGTTTATGTGGTCCAATCGATCTGAAGAACTGCACTACTTGCTGATTGGGGCTTTATTATGTCGGTGGATTTTACTCTTCTGACACGCTAGGCGCGCTGTTGCCCATAAGTGGCACACAAATTTTTCCGACACTGATTTTTGTTTGTTTTTGCGTGACATAAATTATGGATCGACTTTACGGAATTCTTTTGTTAAATATGGAAGCATAGATCCGCTTGAAATGTTAAAATAAACGGATATAAATAAATTAGTTTCCGGCATGACGAACGTTTTCAACTGCTAATTTAAATTAGCCTTTAGCAAATTCTTCACCTCTTCACCGTTGTTTTGGTAGTAGGATAGTTTGTCATAAGTTATTGTTTTGCTGACTTTGTAAGTACTATCGTAAGTACTATATTTGCGATGAGCATCGGTTAAACGCTCCGAATAGAGTCCTAGCGGTTGGAAATCTGCGGCAACTAGTTGTTGTGAGTGCCAGTTGTTAGACTTGGGAATGCTATATACTCGTATGTATGTAGCATAACTTAAGTGCTTTTTGCATGATTCAAAGGCAGCTTTTCTTTCAGGAGTCCATTTCATTATGGTTCTGTCGTTTTCATATAGTGTTGCTTCATAGCTGGCGGCGTTGGGAAGAAATTCTCGGTAGAAGTTAATCATGCCAACACAGCGTTTTAGATCACAGATTTGTTTTGGCAGTTCGTATTGCCCTATTGCTGCTACTTTTCCCTTGGGTGTTTGGATGCCTTTTTTGTATAATATATATATAAATAATATTTTGTATCATAGATAAACTCGCGATATCTCTTATTTATTTAGGATCGCAGTCTAGAAGACAAATAATATTGGCAATAAACATAATTCTCTTGTTTCTAATAAACATAGATTAAGTAGACAGTAAAAATATGACGAATTAAACCATTGTAACCGAATCTAACTAAATATTGTAAACAACCATATATAAATGGGATAAACAGAATAAACGTAAATTTATAACCTGGGTAGGAAAGTAATCATTAAACCTATAAGAAAACACATGTTAGTTGTAAACAAAAAACAAAGTATCTAAGAAACAAACATGTATGTTTATGTCTAAATCACAAACATGTTTATCTACATAGATTAATGGCCAGTTTTTAACTTAATATTTAAATACAAAATTAGTTAATTTTTCCTTATATTTAAGTTTTATGTATTTATGGTTTCATTTTTTCAGTCTCAAATTGCGTTTGGTATTTAACTATGATAAAAGTATGGTAGCACTATTAAATGTCAAAAAAATATAAAAAACTTCTTCATTTAACAGCTGCTTACTATTTAGTTAACTTAATATTAAAATATTTAGTTTTCAAAATTTTGTGGTTATTTCGCAACCAGTTTGCCTGAATTTGCTATTAAATTCTTGCTCCACATCCTTCCACACATTCAGCTTTTGTTCTGCACTAACTCGGTCAGTATTTTTGCACTCGATTAGGCTGCTGTTTTTTTTTTTTTTTTTTTATCAAATAATGAAAAAACTTCAATGCGCAATTTTCATAATTTGCAGAACTGTCAAAATCATATGACATGGACGTGGTCAGTGATTTAAGTTGTATTTAAATATGATCTATAAAAATGAATTCGGTATTTAAACAGAACTTAAGTTTAAACACCGTTTAATTTTCAAATTAAAAACTGGCCCTAAGACATACACTTCACTTCACATGAATAGGTGCAGTGTTTTAGCAACCGTTTTAAGCTTGCTGTTCTCAATGGAGAGGACTATGTTGCAGTTCCTTTAAAGGTTTGATGGTTGAGACTAAGTGTGTAAACAAAAAAACTGGCAAAAATTTCGTTAGATTGAATATGTGCTTCTTTTTATACTTTGTGAAGAAAAATGTAAATTATTTTGCTCCAGTTAAATGATTTAAAAGTCTTTGTATGATAATTTTTGTTAATTTTTAAGTAAATTGTTTTAACTCTATAGTTTGCTAAAGATTTTGAATTCAAAATGAGTCGCAGTGGAAGAGAAGGCAAAACTTGATGCCTATGCTGATCAAGATCTGTCTGGTCGTAAAATTTCTGTAAAAGTTAATAAAAGTGCTAATGTCGTGTGGAAACATTTTTGTAGTATTTTTAATATGCATATGTATCTGAAAGCAGTACTTGAAGATTTAATTTATTATGCTTCACTAATCTCTTTAAAATACATATATACAGACGTTTATACATACATATGTATGTACACATTGATATTGAGCTTTACTGGGTTTTACAATACCAAGTAGTTATCACCCAGGTTCTGCAAATCACTTTTTGTCAAAAAATCGCCAAAAGTGTAATTTTCATCTATTTGGTGGTTTAGAAATCGCTTAAATGGTTTATAAAACTAAATTTAATTTTCAAATTGTTTTTCCCGTTTTTTCCGTTATATTTTTATGTTCTGTAAATGAATTTTGGTACAAAAAAAACGTATTTAAAACAGTTGGCCTTTAACAGCACGAAAAAAATACTTTTTGAATAAATATATGAAATAGTATGTTGTAAATAATTTAAATAAGCTAAAAAACGAAATGTAATTAGTAAATAATACGTCAAATATGTTGGCCAGAATTTTTGACACGGTACTCCTTCCCAAGATTAGAATGCTTGCTTTGGCCACTTTGGTTGATATTTCATTTAATCTAAAGTATGCTATAAATCTTTTTCTTCGTTTAAGATAATTTTAATGGTAACTTACGATTTCTCTGGTAGTTCAAAAGGATTGGAACGATCCATTCATTCTTTTTCTCTTTCCAAAAAGTAAATAGAAATAACAACCGCAGACTGGTTCATATTAGTAGTTCAAAATATGTTAAATCTATTAAAAATTACTTTGCTCAGAAATTTAAAATTTTGTTTGTTAATTTTTCAATTGTCAAATGTTATTGTTAATGAAATTAATTCACAGTACAACAAAATTTTGTTTTTTCTTAAGTTTTTTCAAATAACTGGATCAAGGCAAAAAACCGCACTATAAAACTGTTTCATACGATTTTCAGAACACAAATCAAATCAAATGTGTGAGAACTTCACTCGGTTTATACAGTGTCAGCATCGTGAAAATTAAATTAAATTTAATTTAATTAAAATATCGTGGAGCTCTATTGGAATCCAAATTGGATATAATGACTATTATACATACAGGTGTTGACTTTATTTCGACAATTAAATTTACAGATAATTCGTGCAGCATTTTGTGCTATTCGTCGTTTTACATTTTTTTGGACGTTTTTGTGATTTCTTGGTTAATCTTTCAAATGTGTAGTTAAGATTTTAAGTACGTTCCCCTCATCGTCCCTCAATAATTTCTTTTACGTATCATTTCTTAATATCTTAAGATTATAAAAGTGCCAAGTTTAACTGCAGAGACTTGCATAGGCTCGTGTAGTATTCCATAATGTAATCATAGCTTTTAACATCAGCTATCGCTTTGCTTGATGAGTCTATATAAATGAAATTGTTTTTGTTGTTTTTTGTTTGTGAACTATGCATATTGGGTATTATTTTATTCATATACTATGATTCTCTTTATAAGGAAATCTGTATTTAACGTTTTCTTCTTTTAACATTAAAAAACCAACAAAATATTTTAGATCGTAGATGTGTCCAACCACGCCCATTTTTACATCTAATAATTTTTACCCTTAACAGACCTCATAGTAAATGTTTTATCCCGATATTTCTACTAAAAGTATTTTTGGCCGCTCCCTCCATATAAATGCAACGACAGTGCAGCGATAGGATAGAAGTGTTTAAAATAATAGCAGCACTCACTGAAGAAGTCATACTTCACTACCCAGCCCGAAAAGCAAAGCAGAGGAGCGCTACGGCACGAATGAAAAGTAAATGCTGGCGATTGTCTGGGCTCTTAAGTCTTTAAGAAATTGCCAATACGGATCAGTCAAAGTAAAGATATTTACCGACCATCAGCTTTTAACGTACGCGCTAAGCAGCACAAGCAACAATAGCAAAACTATGAGACATACTACAAAGCTGGGCGAACAAATATTGTTGCCGACGCACTATGAAGTCCTCCTCAAATAAACTCAATTACATCCACAGCTCAGCGATGCAACCTCATCACAACACCTCATTCCAATAGCAAATGAGCCAATTAATGTCTTCCGTTTTCTTAAGATTGGGACAAAATCCTTCTTAAGAATTTAAAATAGTATTTTCGTCTTACCACCGGCACGTTATTTATGAAATTGAGTATACAGAAGAAAAATTAATAGTCATTTTGAAAAAAATAAAAAATTCCTTCAGTCATAAATGAATTGAACACCACTGTTTCTTGTGTAATCAGTGAAGGAAATCAAGAAAGGGAAATATAAAGTGAACATCAACGCGCACACTCCAATGCAGCTATCCAAAAATTAGTACTAAAATAAAAAATATGTATAGTCACACAATGCAAATAATGCAAGAAGCGAAAATATGAATGGCATTCGGCGAAACTATTACTTAGTAAAACACCGATTGCCAAATACCCTGAACGAATAGTTCATCTGGACATTTATCTACCTAACCAAAGCCGTATTAACGGCTATAGATAAATCTTAGTGAGTCTCGAACCTCCCGAGTGGATAGTTATCGATAACGAAAAATCACTCGGATCTACGCCAATAAAGCATGGCGCTGGAAAACAAATTTTGTTATCAGAATATTTAAAGTTACGGCGTACACCAGCTCTGTGAATGTACAAATCGAAAGATTCCATTACACTGCCGGAAATAATGAGGTGCGTGAGAGCAGAAAAAAATTATTGATTCGTTTAAGGAACTGCTTGAAATGTCTATAAGCAGCTATAAGTACACTCTAGTCGCAGTTCACCTCTCATTTTTTAAACGAAATTTCTTTTGCTTTATTTAAACAGATAAGTTATATGTATTTATAGCATTTGTATCCATACATAGACATTGATTAAAATGTATGTATGTATGCATATGGTATTACACAGTCATACCGTACAGTAAAAAGTCTGTAATAAAAGTTATAATTAAACATTTTCAAATGGTTTGAAAATTAAAATTAATTATTATAAAAGAAAACATAACCAATAAATTTAATTAATTAAAAACATTAATAGTTGGAAGAGAATTTAAACTTTATTTTAAATAAATTGCGAATAAGAGAAATTCTAAAAACAAAACATTTAAAACTTTCGATAATATTTAGAGTAATCCAGCAAAATCTTATTGCTTTGTTTTCATCATATTCAACAAGCATAAGTAAATGCAAATGCGCTGTACGTACATATAAAGAGAATAAGGTTTGTATTTGTATTTTGTTTACTGTGAATTTTCGTGCACTTATTTTTATTCTGAGAATTCAAACAAATTTGAATTCAATTCATACATTTGATGCCTAAGCGCTGCTCAATAATGATGACTACGCTATCCCGAACAAAAAAATTTTAATTTAATGACATTTAAAAATTATGTACACAATAGTGTAATTTCTAAATTTTCAATGTAGAATATATTGAATTCTCAGAATCATAAGTTGCTTTTACCGAAACTACATTTCAGAGTGCATTCACGAAACACGGAAATAGTTCTTCCAAACGTATATATTTTGTCCACGTAGGTTTTAATACAGTTTTTTATAAAAGTACATAATTCAAAAACAAAAATTATCTAATCATATTGTACTGTAACAATAAAAAGAATAGAATGCATTTCGTTTACACTTACATACAAAGGAAGATACTTGCATTTTTACCTTGGAGCTTTGAAGCTTCTAAGATAAGGGAGTGTTACTAAAAATTTCTGGTTTCCGTAAATACATTATTAATTTTATGTCTGGTGAATCGATCCGAGATTTCAATATATTGTTGATTGTTTCCAAACTTACTCTATCCATTATATCTACATACAAAGTTACTTCAAATTCAAAAACTGCAGATTATGACAGTCATATTCATCTCCCAAACGTAAAATATTCTCCTTTTGGATTATTAGTATTAATCATGCATATAAGTTTTCAATAAAAACACACCCTTAATTGATTTGGAAACACCCCTGCATGGGTTAAACTACGTCATTTAACAACAACACAAATGAAATATGGCGGGAACATTTTTTGTTGACAGACAAACTATGTTTTTGCATTTTTTTTTGTGATAGTGTAACACTTAAGAAGCCATTTGGATGCGATTTTTCTAAGTCGGACAGATTTTTCTGTAAATGAACCATGCGACTATCTACGATAGTGTAACAAAAACAAACTCCTAATTTAAAAGGAAAAAAAACTATTTGTGTAAAATAAAAAAGGTTTGAAAGCCAACAAAAAAAAATATATATGTATGTATAAGAAAAATATTTGGTTAAAATAAAAAATAAACAAATATTTTTTAAGGGCGTAGAAATGGACTCTGGGAAGGACATAACTTTCTTTAATGCCGTCGAAATGCCAGTAAACACAGAGAGCACTTCAACACCGCTCTAAGAAAAGGGAAGAAAACCACGCATCTTTTCATCGTGAACCATGTGAACGTATAGTATAGATTATTTTAACATATTCAATTTCGCCGATGTGAACCGAAAAATATTACCACAACATGCAACGATAATCTGAATACCGGAAAATAAGTCGTCCTAAGTTTTAAAATGCTATTTGCACCTGTGTACCGGTGTAATGTGTAATTTAAGCTATTTTTTAGGCAAATTTAATTTTAACCAAAGTTTTTTGAACCGATATTGCTGAAATTCGGAAATCTCCATGATTTTTGTAACAATGGAAGTTTTTGGGGCTGCCACGATATGAAAAAAGTTAAAGATCCATATATCTCGAAACCGAATGGATACCCTATCCCTCTCCTCACGATGTTATTCACGATTTCTTTTTATTTAATAACTGATAAAAAGAGTTTGAACTTACATCAATGGTAGATTAACCCTGTTTTTACACAAATCAAATAGGCGGTTATATATTTGCTTTCATATATTTCTAATTGAACTTCATTAACGAAAATATTATTATTGTTAGTGCAAAAATGTCAAGAACTGGAGTTTGATTTTTAAGAATTTTTCGCTTTTTAAAGGTCTTTGTTAAACCATTTAATTTTATTAGTTTTGCTAAAAGTGAACTTTTTTTATTGTGTCTGCAATCAACTTTTAGCAGTAAGTCATTTAAAACGCTGGCGATGTTAAGGCCCAATAAAGCGCAGAGTTCTTTTTGGGACCTGATCTTATAATATTTAAAAAATATTATTTCTCCGTTATTTTCATTATAATATTATATTTTGCATTTCCAATTAGTAAAAATGGCAATATATGAATTATGAGAAAATTTGTTGTTTATATTATTACACTTGACGTTATTTTCTATTATTTGTTATGTGGCTTATTAATTAGTGCTTTTGATTTCTCAAGTTTAAATCCATTGTCGTTAAGAATAATGTCCAATTAATTTATAAAATTTTTTTATTTCACTCTGTATTTAAATCTATTGCTATTAAAATATTATTGCTCGTTTCAAAAATATCTATATAATACTGAAATATATCACAAAACAATAATTCTTCGAATTCCCCGACAAATTTTAAACAATATAATTGTCGATACTCCGTGTTTCTGACATCAATAAAAAATATCTTTCAAATATTAAATTGGTTATTTTAGATATGATTAATGTAAACAAAAAGTTTTACTGAATTCTTTTGACGTAAACCTAAAAAAAGAACAGTCAGGGAGACGATTAGTATGACTGATAAAATGTTTCCAGATTAAAAATGTACGCAATATCTGAGTCAATTACATTACAGTAAAACAGCTACTATAGACTTCTCGACAATATGTAAGATCTTTGAGTAGAATTTTACTATGATTGGAATTTTGCCTAATATTCTGAGATAGGCTAATTAATAAACGAGAAGCGCTTTTGATTGAAGTCTAAGTTGGAAATCGCTAAGAAGGTTGTTTGGAGACAAAAATTCAATTTTTAAACCTCTAACGGATTTTTTATATTGCCGGTAATATATTTATTGCTCGATAGTTTTATAAAGAATTACAGGCCTTTTGTTTTGTACTGCCATTATTATAGAGTAAGTAGAGTTGATAATACCAATAATAAAAATAGGCAGAAGAATGTCTTTAATGGAAGGGTTAATAGTTTTTAAAAACTTGAATGAAGTGCTATCGCAGCATTCGACTTGGTCTTTATTAGAATTATAGAAACATCATTTTTATTATTGTACCTATCTATAACGGAACGCAAAATGATTAACATTTTTCAAATATTCTTCCTTTTGTAATTTATTAATGCTCTACTATCAAGTTTATTAAACTTGGCTCTCAACTGCATATTTATTTACTCAAAACATTATTGGCTCGATTCCTATATTTGCAATATAGTCGTGTATTTTAAATTGTTTTATGAACCCATTAGTGGTTAAATGAAAACTAGCTATAATTTTTTTAATAATCTTTATTTATTATAAAGTATAAGAAAAATTTTATGAAATTTTTTTTCATGTGAGTTTTAGCACTTAAAACTTGCTATTTGAAGATGAAAATTGTGAAAATAATGAAAACAAGCTGAGAACGTTAATCAGGGTAAGATGAGTAACAAAGGGCTTAATTCGAGTAAAAAAAATTGTTAATTTTTCTTCAAATACAGCGTATTTTCATATACATTGTTTTAACAGCATGAGAAAACGGGGGATTGGCCAAGCTGGAAGGCAGCCACTTTAAATGAACCAAAATCAAATAAACAAGCTTTAGTGCAAAAAGGAAGAGGAAAAATAGAGGTTGTACTTCACAGCAAAATTTTTGGTCAAGAGAATTAAAGAATGAAATTCACAGCTTGTAGCTGACAAAAACGAAAACAAAATTAAATTCTAGTAGTATTTCAAGATTATTTTTTTTTTACTATAACTTACTCATTTTAAACTTTATTAAATTAATTTTTTAACCCAAATATTTAATCGAGTTTGAGGTTACTTTTTATAAAAAAGGTTTATTTAACAAATTTCTTATTTATAATTAAAAACCATGAGAATAAACCTACTGCTATCTTGCTAGTAATTTTTTAGGTTCATGTGTACTTGAAATATTCGAAAACCAGACATCTTTTTAATGCCATCCCAAAAACAATGATTTGAAAGTTTTAATAATGAACCTAAATGCGGCGAATACTATAAATATAGTGACCGTAGAAATGAGACAATAATAAAATGTACAAATTGTGTTAGAGTAAATAATAGACTAAATATGTTGTTAGAGGTACGTAAATCATTGGACCAATAGTAAACAATAAATAAATTGAAAAATAAGAAGAACGGGGTTAACAAACATATCAAATAGAAGTTACAGAATTTAAAAGCAATTAATACAAATATACTAACAGATCGAAATTTTAGCTGAAATTGAAAACGAACCCGACTTTCTTATAATTTCAAAGACACATCTCACGAAGATCAAAATTTTGTGTTATGCTGTATATAGCCAATTGCAAAAATATAAATATGGTTGTTGCAGTATTATACAGATCCTCATGCTGCTCAGTCAACAAAATTTTGTAATAGTATTGAAAAAATTTTTGGGAGAAATTAGTGATAATAACAATACTGGAGGTTTTAATATAGATTGGATAAAAAAAATTTTTTTATTAATGTCAAATTGTAAACTCCTTAGCAAATTGTTGAAAACTTTACAAAGGTTACCAGTAGTACAAATACCGAAAAACTATCGGTGTAAAATAGTCATACAAATAAAATATCGGATCATCGATATCGGAACAATATAAATGTTGAGTGAAATAAAAAATAAATAGAAATATTTAAATATGATAAAAGAACATTTAACGGAGAAATAAGGTCACTTATATGAAAAATTTAAGGGAAAAATATGCATTTTCGATAACCGTTTTCAACACGCAGTACAAGAATTTGTCGTAAATAAAAAAAAGGGTAAGAAATGGTACAACCAAAATTTTTATTTTTTTTATACAACTTAATTCTGACATCATAAAAATTTAAAAAAAAAGTTTCATTTTGCTTTTAGTTTATGGTTTATTTCATTTCAAATGAAGAACATTAATGAATATCAAATACCTAAATATTAAAATACAAATGAGGAGTGGGCGAATTGTAAAGCTATTCTGTTTAATACTATATAAAAAAACAATAGAGAATAAAAAAAATTAATTCATAAATAATCGAATAAAATAAAGTGTAAAAATAATAAGAGGTTCAATTTAAAATGTACAATATATAAATAAAATTGCTCGTAAACGATAATTTCAAATTCAGAGCAAACATTTTTACACCTTGAAAAGTAAAAGAAATTAAATACAAAGTTTCAATTTGTTTATTTCTATTTCAATTTGAAGCGCAACTTTTACAATTAGTGTTATGGTATAGTCTTTTTCATTATGTCTAGCAGTACTTTATCCCCTTTCATATTTCTAATAATATTTTATTTCTAAGCTATATTTCAAAGCACACACATATATATACCCATTTATAATGAATGATTAATCACACCTAACGGTTTCTTTAAATGTTTTCACATTTTTCCTTTGTTTTCATTAAATTTTTCTACAGTTTCCTTTTTGAAGCTTTCCAACTTAACAATTTTTTAAAAATGAAATAATTTGTAACTTCATTAACGTAACGGAGTAATATTTTCTGGTCAAAATGATTTGGTTTTTAATTTTCTAAAGAAAAATATTAGTTGAATTCCGTTTCCTATCGTTGTCGTGGTGTAAATAAATAATATCAACTTACTTATTTCTTAGGTATTATTTGTTTTGCTTAGATATTGTTAAATCTCTACTGAAATTAATTTTACTGAAGTAATTTTTTTTTAATTTGTAATGAATTTTCAAAATAAAAGTGTGATGAATTTGTTTTAGTTTAAATATATTTCAACATTATTTTTTCTAGATTTTATCGAAGTTTCCAATAATCCAACACGTTTACTTTGGATATTTAATGTCATTTGAAAGTGTTAGACATGGCTTAAGCACTGTAAGTGAACGATTAGGATTCTCGCATCCAGCAATTACAACAGGAAGTAAAAAGGAAAAATCAAGTGGTGCTGAGAAAATTATTTCAACGTCCAGTTCGAGTGAAGCAGATTTTTCAAAAAGTAAGTCATCGGCATAATCGTAATAAATAAATAAAAAAAACTCCAGCTTAACCCAAATCTTAGGTTGAATTGGTTAATTACAAAAATAAACATATTTTGTTTGTATGTATATCGTTATATGACTCCAGATTGTTCTTAAACATAGAAAACAAATCTCAAATAAAAACGTTTTAGTCTTCTTCAACATGTGTTGTGTATTTGAAAAATAAGTATGTATTTATGAATGAATGTAAGTACTGTTTTCGGTCTTAATCCTTTCATACTATTTAACCTATACTATATTTTATTTTTTTATTAATACATACCTTACAAAGTATATTTCTATTAAAGTTGGCGCAACCTTCTTTAGAGTTAAAACTATTTTTCTTAATACTTAAAATATTTTTGTTATAGCTTTCAAAATATTAATATTTCTGTACATATATATTTATCTATTAAAGTAAATTGGATATACTATGTTCAATTACTTATAAATTTTGGTGAGAATATCTGGACGGCCAAAAAAGTGTATGTTGACTTGAGGCCTCGTTATGCGAACTTTGATGTAAAACAAACTTAAAGTACCTTAAGTTACGGTCTTATGTGTAGTTATAAAGGGTGTTTTTAATATAGTGACACAAGCTTAAATCATAATAAAATAAGGAAATATATTTTTAATCTCAATGAAACTGGCTTTATTGGAAGGAAAATTTTATGAAATGAATGTTTAAATATGATTTCTGTCATGTGACCGCGTACAAGGTGCAATCTGGACTACCAATTTTCAACAACTTTTTGCAGCATTTGCGCCCGTATTTCGCCGATAGTTCTTCCAATGTTGATTTCCAGGTCTTCAATTGTTTGTGGTTTTTCGACGTAGACAAGTGACTTAAAATAACCCCAAAGAAAAAAATCCAATGAAATTATTTTTTCATCAAAAGCTTTTTTGAGTCGATTGTGTGGTATGTGACTCCGTCCTGTTAGAACAACACGTGAGCAAGATTAATGCTGCGTAATTGAGGTACGAATAAATTTCGAATCATGTTCCTATGCCGTTCACCATTGACAGTAACATTCTGTGGATATAATGATGTTTCGACAAAAGCTTGTTGGATTCTCCTCACTCCAAAACAATTCTGCTTATTTACGTAGCCATTCAACCAGAAATGGGCTTCATCGGAAAACAAAATTTTGAATGGAAATTCATGTCATTATGTACGCCATAAAATGGAAGAATGAGTTTGACGAATAGAACAATTATTTTGATTAAAAATTTCAACAATTTGCAAGCGTTGCTCTGGTGCAAGTCGATTCATAATGAAATTTCAAAGCAAACTAAACAAAAAGCAACTATCAGCTGCTAAATGAGTGCTGAAATAAAGCAGTGATGCCAACTCAAAGTTGTGACACTAAAAAAAAACACGTAAACAAACGTAACAGACGTCAATAAAATAAACAAAACATTGTCTAACATAATTTATTCGCGTGTGATTAAACATCAAATTTAGTGTCAATGCAATATTACTGCATTACTTTGAAGAGATTTTAGTTTAGTACATAATATAGTGCACTAAAAGCATACGATTTAGTGCTAATGCAATATATTTGCAAGCTGGTAAATCTTTAGTTCTATTAATTAAAACTATCTCTTATATCATTTTCTATATCTATTTCTGGGATATCCATCATATAATAAATGTAAATACTGTGTAAGGCTGCACAAACATTTGTAATTTTTATCGCTACACATGGTGAGTTTACTGGTTTAAAAATGAATGTGGTTAAATTGGCTCTCAGGGGAGTCCTCTCCTGCTGATATAAACGGCGTAATTAAGAAGGACTCCAGCCGATAGCCTGTATCACCTTGAAAAAAATAAGCATAAATAGTTTGTTTCAGATTATTTCACCTAATAACTAAATGTCTTTATCGCCATTATGCTTTTTGGGAACTGCCTTAATTCACTTGCATTCCATACCACTGAATCGTGAGCTGATCCTGGATAGTGAGGTGCTATGTATCTGATTTGCAGCTTTTGGCCACAAACCTTTTACAAGTTTTGTAAATACATTTAACATAATTTAAATTAGATTTTATACATAGCTTTTCTGTTGTAGTACTTAAAACGTTACAAAATTCTTGGTGCTAAAATTTTAATATGTGCCATCGATGCATCCTATACCCCACGAAACCCAGTTTTGTTGTAAAAATGTTCCTTAATTTCAAACTTTTCATTTTCGTTCAATTAAATAAAATCCAGCTTTTTGCATAATTCGCTATTCATTGCATTTATGCACTCATTAAATACTTTGCTTACAGATGACTGGGAAAGACCTACATTGCAGTCATTACCAGGTCCTTTCTCTTAACTTCCTTCCGCAAGTATGCGCATTGTTGCTGCCAGTTTCAGTATATTTGGCACTGCGGAAGTTCTTTTCGATTCTTCCAATTTAGGCTTAATCGTGTCCAAAACGTATGTATTTGAAAGCCGATTTGTTCAATCGAAAATAACTAACGAATCTATAATGGGATATAATTAATATTTTTCGATAATTCTACTTACGAGTACTTTGAATTTGGCATAGCAAATATATTTGATGAGTTTCTTATTTCTCTTCGCAAAGTATTCAGCTCTGCCACTGTATACTCATCTTCATCATCAGAGGGTGAAAATAAGGCACACATCAGCATTTAATTTTTTTTATAACAATTACAGAAAATTAATTTGAATGTTTTATTTTTGTTGCCTCCAATTTCTTTTTATTATTATCTTTGACAGTTCGCAATAGACTGCTTCATAATACTTAATTAATTTTAACATTTTGTGTCACTCTCTTCTTTTTATTCTATTACAAATTACTTGCAGTCGAAAAATTTACGTACTACAAAGAAACAAATTCGCGAACCAATACGACAATAGTCGAAGAACATTTTAGTAAGCCCAGCCTGATTATTATTATTATTATAGTTTTTATTATTAAAATTATTATGGTTATTATTTTTATTATTAAAATTATTATGGTTATTTTGTTTATTATTAAAATTATTATAATTGTTGTTGTTGTTATTATTTTGTACTACTTAAATTATTATTGCTGTTATCATTAATTTTATTATTAAAATTAGTACAATATTGTAATTAATTAATTATTACTTTTATGAACCAAAATGATATCAATTCAAAAGTACCGAAAATGGGCAAATGTGCCGCGTTGCTTTTTAATTCATATGAGTGCCAACATTGGCTTACGATTGTCACACGAATTGCGCAATTAATACAGATTAATGTAATATGAAAACCTGGTTTTTACTTAGCAATTGTTTTTTGTTGACACACATACATATAAATACATGTACATCTGTATTTTTCAGCTTTAAATTAAAATATAAAAGTTATATCCAAAAAAATAATAATAGCGATTTAAGATATTTTTAATAAGAAGTGCAAAATAAGATTGAAATTAAAGTAAAGAATTTCTATCAAAAAGGAAAAAGGTTCTTAAAGAAAATAATTAATTAAATTAAATTTTCAAGTGATATAAATTCTTTAATTTAAAATTTAAAGTGAAGAATTTTTATCAAAAAGAAAACGCTCTTAAAACAAATAATTAATTAAATTAAATTAAATTTTTAAGTGAAATTAATAACCTTAAATTAAAAATTAAAGAGACATTTTTTTAAAGCAAATAATAATAATAATTAAATTTTTCAAATGAAATAAATATTTTAATTTTTCAAAGAAGACCCTTTTATTTTTCACAAAGTGAATATTTCATTTAAACTTCATAAAAAAATGCATTTATTAAGTAAAACTGTTGAAAAATAATAGAATGCATAAGTAAATATTAAGAAGTGAATATATCCGATTGCTACGGGACTTCAACAGAAATAAATATTTAATAAACAATTTTTTTTTTAGTAAAATAAATATATTGTATCAAAAGAAATTTAACATTATTTTTCGTTATGTTAAATCCACACAACCTAATCAGGGCTCCGGTCCTTAACAATGCCAATCCTCCAAATGCGGTACCCGTAGTTGAAGGAAATAGACAAAACGAAGACGATGGAATAGCTAGAATATGCGTACAACAGTGTGAATTAGCAATCAGACGATTTTTAGACCCTAATATGAACATAGGTGGCGAGGATCAAGGTATAGAAGAAAGATATAGAAATAATTTAACAGATCTAGACAAAGTCCCTAACGTTGTCCGAAGCTTAAGGGAATTCTCAGGAAACCCTTCAGAATTTAGCTCTTGGAAAAAGATCGTTGATAGCATACTTTTAATTTATGGAATATGAAAGGAACGCCAAAATATTACTCAATTTTAACCACGATCAGAAACAAAATAGTGGGCAGCGCAGATGCTGCTTTAGAATCATACAACACCCCGTTAAAATGCGAAAGCATAACAAAATGTCTTGCGTTACCTTATGCGGACAAAAGGGACCTTACCACATTGGAGTACCAAATGAGTACCCTTGTGCAAGGCAACAAAAAGTGCAAGAATTTTACCACCAGGTGTATTCTCACCTCTCTTTAATAATGAATAAATTATCCTGTATGGATATTGGAAAAGAAGCACTGGATTTGCTTACGCAAACCTATCGAGATAAAGCCTTCTTCTTTTGGCGCTACAGTCCGTGGTGAACCTGGGCCTCAACCAAAGATAAAGCCTTAGACACTTTTATTAGAGGTCTAAGAGGAAATATGTCATTACACTTAGGAATGAAGGAACCTAGGGACTAATCCCACTTCATCTCCGTCTCAATATGAAAAACCAATTTACGAGAACGCAGTTCGCGAATTCTCATCATCAAACTGAAAACAACAATAATAGGCCAGATACCCGTAATAATTACCAACAAAGATTTTTCCCGCAATTAGCACACATGCCACAATCTTTCTCTCATCGAAGACATTTTCATGTACCCGCTCCAGCCCAACATAAGGCTTATTATAATCAAATGCGTCCTCAAGGTTATGTAAATCCAATTTTTCCCCCACCAAGACCAACTGATCCCAATCCACAACCAAGACCTGAACTAATGGACATAGATCCGTCTGTTAGAACAAAAGCCATCAACTATATGAACCGACCCAGAATGAGAGTTGAGATGGAAAACATTACGAACCATA
The DNA here is from genome assembly GCA_932526305.1 of Epicampocera succincta. Taxonomy (NCBI): domain Eukaryota; kingdom Metazoa; phylum Arthropoda; class Insecta; order Diptera; family Tachinidae; genus Epicampocera; species Epicampocera succincta. Next base: position 21,096,862 of record OW052037.1, on the reverse strand, counting down.
ATTGCTTGATTACGAAAATCAAGAAAGACTCAGCATTAGATGAATATTTGCAAAAAAAAACCAGAATCTTCTAATCAATTAGAGGTCAATGATTTTGTTTACATTAATTTTTTAAATTAAGCAACTAGTCCTTGTCTTATATCGAGTGCAGGATGAACACCGGACATATTTTAAACTTCTTAATATACACGGGATCAAATAAAAATTGTATTCAGCCAAATCTAGTACAGAATCCTATACCAAATGAAGAATCCTTTTCGATAGACATGCTAATAAAATAAAGTTCTTTTTGTTACCATCACTTAAATCATTCCATGGTATTCTGAGGAGTTGTCGGCAGTAACTTATTCAGCCGAAAGCTATATGAAAATAAATTGAAAGTAAGAATTAAACAAAAACTATCACAATCAGTAAATAATGGGGGCTATTCTGCGTTTCGACTCGGATCGTAAATTTCTCCGTTTGGCAGCTTTGGTATTCTGCGTTTCGATTCCGCTCAGTTTCTTTCGATTGTATGTATTATGCATTACGAACGGAGCTCCGTTTTTCTCAGTTGTTTTTTTGTTAACGGAGGGGTTTTCTTTATTTGTGTTTTTTAGTTAAAAAGTTTAAAATTGAAAAAATGTAAGTAGAAAATGAGATAAAATGTTCAGAAACGATTAGAAAACACTTAAAATTATTTTTAATTAATTTATTTAATTAACCTAATTTTTTGTTTTTCTAATTTTTGTACCCGAATCTGATGTTTTTTTTATGTATTATAGGTCAAAAACAACAACACCAGAGCAGTATGAAAAATTGGCTACCATCAACTTTCAAAGGAAGAAGTAGTAGCGTTCTGGGAGGAAGTGGCAGGAATCCTCAATGCACTATGTCCTCCAACAAAAAATGCCAGTGCATGGAAAAAAGTAGGTATGGTTTGCGTATAATTATTGCAGAAATTAATATAAATTTATAGGTTTGGATTGACTGGAAAAGCTACATCAAACGGAAGCTGTCAACAAACAAAAAAGAAATGATGAGCACCGGAGGAGTTTCATGCCGCTTACAGCGTATTAGTCCACTTGAGGAAAAAGTTATTCAGTTGACGGGTCTGGTAACAAATACCAGCGGAATTAGCGTTTTTATTTGTTTATTAATTTTATTTATTACTTTTTAGTGGACTGAATTTGACTTTTTATTAAAATGTTTACAAAATTGTTTATTTTTACTGTTTCTATTTCACACGTTTCACAGCAAAGAAGCTAATTTAAACATACCCTGTTCTTCTTCTTTTTCTTTCGATTCCGTTTTTCTGCAGAATACCAATTTTCGATTGCAACGGAACTGAATGCGGAGACTTAATCGAAACGCAGAATAGGGGTGAATATCGACATCAGAACAGAACACTTGACAGAAGAACAGAAAGGAAATTTATACAAAATTATTTCAAGACATAAATTACTCTTCAGGGAACCAAACGAGAGTTTGACATATACTTCGGCAGTAGTAGCCGAAATTCATACAACAACTAATGAACCTGTATATTCTCGATATTACCCTTATCCTATGCATTTAAAAGAAGTAGAAAAACAAATACGAGAGCTCTTATAACAGGGAATTATTCAAACTTCCAAATCGTTAATTACGAGGTAGAATATAAACCAGGCAGTACTAACGTTGTCGCCGGTGCATTGTCTAGACCTTCGCAAGAAAATCCTCAAATTAATACTTTAACTACCACACAGCACAGTGATGAAAGTTCATCTCAAGATCTTATACAATTTACCGATGCCCCGCTCAATGTCTTTAAAAATCAAATAATAATATCAAATAGAGTAGAACAGCCAGCTTATACGGGAAACCGTATTTCCCACCTTCTGTAGGCACACCATTTTTGAACCTAATATAACAGAAGATTTTTATAAAAATATTTAAGCCCCTCAGTGACAAATTGCATACAGACATCTGACGAAATTTTGGGAAGACTACAGAAGATTTATAAATACACAATATAGAACAAAGTACAGTCGAACCATGGTGACAGATCTCAAAAATGAAGAAGAGCAGGAAATTGAAATTAATAAAGAATATAACAGAGCACACAGAAATAGTGGGGAAAACAAGGTTCAACTCCTAACCAGATTTTATTTTCCTCATATGCATTCTAAAATAAAAAATAGCTCTGGTCTATGGAAAATATGCAAAGAAAACAAATATGACAGACATCCTAATAAAATTACACTTTAAGAGACACCAATCCCAACATATCCTGGACAAATCATACACATCGATATTTACATGATAGAGAAAAAGGCAATATTAACCGCTGTAGACAAGTAAGTTTGCGCAAGCAAAAATACTAAGGTCTCGAGCAGTTGAAGATATTAAGGAACCTCTTAGAGAACTTTTAATTTCTTTTGGCATGCCAGAAACTATTGTTATGGACAACGAAAAGTCCTCCAATTCTGCAGCTTTCATTTTTATGTTGGAAAACCAATACAATATAAAAGTATTTAAGATTCCACCATATAGCAGTATCGTTAACGGGTAGATTGAACGATTTTATTCCACGCTTTTCAAAGTGATGCGTTGCTTGAAAGCCGGAAACTCATACAGAACATTCTCGGAACTATTGCACAGAGCGATCTATGAATATAATAATTCTATTCACTCAACCATAAAAAAGAAACCGATAGAAGCATTCTTTTTAGGAAAAGTAAGTACCAATCCTCATGAAATAGAAAAGGTTAAATTAGATACTATGAGAAGACTTCAAGAGAAACAGGTAGAGGACATTAACTATCATAAGAAAAGAAAAACCGTACCCAAGACTTATGAACAGGGACAAATAATTTACGTAAAAGAAAACAAAAGGATAGGAACGAAGCTTACAAGACATACACACAAGAAGTAGTAAAATAAAAAAAAAAAAACACGACAGTCGTCACAGAATCAGGAACTAAAAATAACTTTAATTTTCAGATCTCTTTTTACATTGGTTTTGGCCGAAGTTAAAATCCTGTACTGTTCTAACTCACAAACAGTAACCTGGAATTCTGGACTAGCTAAACTACAGACCGGTACTATTAAACTAATTCATACCATCGAGACAAATGAATACCAGAAATTAATAAATACGTTACAATAAACTCTAAATAATGACATTAGCCCATCTCATTTTCTGCAACCCTGATTAAAACGCGAATAAATCGTATCTAAAGCGGAAAACCAAGGTCAAAAAGATTTTCAGATCTTATAGGTCAGCCTGGCGGTGGATAGCCCTGATCACGAAGATCTCGAGATACTAACCAAAAAGACCAATAAGATACTTAAAAATAATAATAAACAAGTTATCATTAACAAACTAACAATGGAAAAAATCAATGAACTTACCCGTGTAACGAACGGTATATTAGAATCAGTCAATAATGGTCATGATAAAAATAATTCACTAAAAGAACAATTAGGAACGATACTAAAATATAAACTGGATACAGTCAAGGAAGAATTAACTAATATTCAACACGCTATGGATTGGGCTAAAGTGGGTGTAGTTAACTCATTCTTGCTAACCTCTGAAGAAATTAATATTGTAAAAGAAATAAATAATGATTCAATCCCATTTGTTAATTTAGAACAAACATTTGAATTTGCAGAAATAAAAATAGCATCTAATCGTGATTCAATTATCTATATATTAAGTACACCTATCATCTATATACATATTAAGTATAAATACCCTACATGTAAATTCATGTAGTAAAATGTTAGTAAGACCTGTTAAATTTGGAAAATATGTAAATAAAATAATATACCAAAATATACTTATATGCGATAATGTAATGCATGGTATAAAAATTTAATGCAAAAATTATAATAATATTACTATCTGTAACAGAAATCATTTGGATAATCTTGAAAGCGACATGTGTCTAGCGAACCTTATTAAAAGAAGAGTAGCTTAATAGACAACCGAAACACTCCAACCCTTGAAGAAATCTCACCAGGAACAATCCTTCTGAATCAATTTAATGGAACAATCCTTACCAATGCTGAACCGCACAATATTAGTGGGACTTATGTGATACAGTTCTGCGCTACAACTTTGACAATAGCGAACAAAACCTACAACTTTTTTTAAACAATACAATTACAAACGTTGCCAGCCATGTTGCAACCTAGATATTTGAGCCAAAATATAGAAGAAACGCTATCATTAGAAATGGTAAAAGAAATACGAACAAATAATACTGAAGCCATCGATCAGCTGGACGATAGACAGAAAAATGGCTTAGCGGCTAATCTTGGCCTTTTCATAATGGCACTACAGTATTTATCGGATATAAGAACATCTCATATAAGAACAAAACGCTTATAAGAAACATTTTCAAAAACACCATGTCTTTTTAGTGATTTTTCTAAGAAAAAGAGGTTTCATATAAGAAAAACGCTTATAAGAAAAAAACTGATAAAAGAAAATTTTTCTTAAACACCAAAACCTCAAAATGTATAGAAAAAGAATTTATATAAGAAACTTCCAACGGCAACGTACAAAATACTATACAAATAGTAAAAAATGAACTACATGTATTTATTACATATTATTTTTTTTCAAATAGAAGTTGTTTATTTTTTTATATTTATTTACTAAAGGGGTTAATAAAATAAAAACTAACTACTAATCATGACTTTTTTTATTTTTCTATTTACATACATACATACATACAACTACGTATATACATAAAAAGATAAAGCAAAAACTCGTATATATTGATATAAGAAACAAATGTCTTATGACCATAGCTACATGTATAAGAAATATGTTTCTTATATAAAATAATTGTATATAAGAAAGAAACGCTTATAAGAAACTTTTTTCGTGGATTTTTTAAGTTTCTTATATCTGATAAATACTGTATCAACCATAGTTATTCTTCTGATCAAATCAAAAGTGTTGAAAACAAACAGAGAAACGGTCATTATTCCAACAGCAATGAATGCAATCCCATCGGTACACACATATCTATGCCGGAATTATCGGATACCAAAAAGTCGGGAAACCCCGGCATAACGAGAATCTCCAATATTCCATATTTCCGACCGAACGGGTCGTTCGGAATTAAGAGGGGAGGTGTTAATGCAAAAAACATTTATTTCACTTATTATAAACTTTTCGCAAGAACCAAAAACTGCTGACACTATTGCAGACAAATAAATTAATTCTAAATAATAACTGTTGCAGCATTTTGATTACCACGCAATTTATTACTAATTTTGATTTATTGTGTTCCTTATTAATTTAAAATTATTAAAAGAATAAAATTAAATATTAAGCTCAGTTGTATTTTAAAAGTGAAAGAATAAAGACATACTTTTTTAAAAAAGTAAACATAAAAATACTTAATTTACATTATAAACGTAACAGATAATTACTTACACTCTAATCTTAAGAATAGCAAAAATATAAATAATCCCATACATACATACTTCGGTATCTTGAAATTAATATTTTTTAAAGCAATAAAGATCAAAGAATCTTAAGCAATCCTGCTAGGAGGATATTTAATTATCCTTCTATTGAGCGGACATATGAAAAAACATTTTAATCAATAAGCGACAAAATATCTACGACGTAAATAGATCTCTAGAAGAATATAGTGAAACAACAATACAGATATGTCTCAAGGAGCACAAGCGGAAATTGCTTGGTTAAGCTAATAGTTGCCCGAGTTGAAGACGAATCACTGCAAACAATTCCTATAAAATTTAGTACATCAAATGAAATTAATGTATTACTACGTTCAACGGTGACATCAATGAACATGGTACATGCAGAGACTTGACGAGCCAACTAATGGAAGGCATGGAACAACATATAACTCCAGCCGTTATATAAATGCTCTGACAGTATTTACAACTAAAATACAAGGACCAAAAGTTTTGGGAAATTTCCAAACAAAATTTAATTGTAAAGCCAATATGAACCTGTTAGACTACACATGTAGTGACCAAAGATTACACATGGAAGAAAAACTAAATCGGAATTCTACGATAAAATTAGTCAAGCACTGGCAAATATTATTTCAAAAATTGCCATGACAAAAGACTAATGAATTTACAAAAAAAATTAATAGAAATGGAAAATGTCGTAAGAATATTCAAAAATGGGATAAATAACGAATCAATTAGATAAACATTACTGGCAAATCCAATAGGAGACTTGGAACATACGCAGTGGCAAAGGATGGACTAGTAACTATAGTAAGTCCAAATATCATAACAGTGTTATAAAAGATTCAAACTAATAGATGGGTTGTTCTACAAATTCATTAATGATCACGAAAATGCAAATTATAAGGTCTTAATAGACAACGGCGAAACCCATAAATATATTAACAAAAATTTAAGACTAGATAAAGGGTGGTTAAATTGTATGGGCCGATGTTGAATGTGAACCACACCTAAACGCCAAGTTTTTTTCCGAATTTTATTTGACATTTCTCTATTTCAGACTTACTCAATTTGAACCATGGAGAGATACACAATCCAACAACGTGTTAAAGTTATCCAGACTTATTATGAAAATGGGAGTTCAAATCAAAATGCATATCGTGCACTTCGTAATTTTTTTCGTCAATTTCATCGTCCAAATGTGCGTACAATCGCAAAAATCGTGGAAAAATTCGAGCAAACCGGGTCTGTAGAAGATGTGAGAACACCAGTGCATGCTCGTACAGCTCGTACTGCAGAAAATATTGCTGCTGTTCGCGATAGTGTGGCTGAAGAGCCGTCCACCTCAACTCGTCGTCGTTCCCAACAATTGCACCTCTCACGCTCGTCGTTGATGAACATTATGCATAAAGACTTGCATTTACACGCTTACAAGGTGCAATTGGCTCAAGAACTAAAGCCTCTTGACCATTCCAAACGTCGTGAATGGGCAGAATGGTGGCAAGAAATGGCAACAGTGGATGATCAATTTTCGAAGAAAATCATCTTCAGTGATGAGGCACATTTTCACCTCAGTGGATTCGTCAATAAACAGAATTGCCGCATTTGGGCGAATGAGAATCCAAGAGTGATTGTCGAAAAACCAATGCACCCACAAAGAGTGACTGTTTGGTGCGGTTTATGGGCTGGCGGCATCATCGGGCCGTATTTTTTCCAAAATAATGCCGGTCAGGCAGTTACTGTGAATGGTGTTCGCTATCGTGAGATGATAACGAACTTTTTATGGCCCGAATTGGAAGATGTGGATGTGGACGATATGTGGTTTCAGCAGGACGGTGCCACTTGCCACACAGCTAACGAAACAATGGCTCTTTTGCGCAACAAATTCAATGGCCGTGTTATCTCACGTAATGGCGATGTCAATTGGCCGCCAAGATCATGTGATTTGACACCGTTGGACTTTTTTCTTTGGGGTTATTTGAAAGAAAAGGTGTACGTCGATAAGCCAGCAACAATTCAAGACCTAAAGGATCAGATAATACGGCACATTAACGGCATAGAACCTCCATTATGCCTCAGCGTCATCGAAAATTTGGACCATCGGATGGAGGTGTGCCGCCGAGGTCGCGGCGCTCATTTGGCCGATATTTTGTTCCATACATAATTGAGTAATACCAATACATCATAATAAAATAAAATTACAATAATTTACTAAATAGTTTGTGTTTTATTCAAAATCAACATCGGCCCTTGAAATTTAACCACCCTTTATAAGAGAAAATATTAAACGTCTAAGAGTAACTTTTCATGGAGAATCTAAATTTTAAACAAAAGATAAAATTGTTTAATACACAATTAGAACTATGAAATTATAAATAATAAGGAATATGATCTTATGCTAGGACTAGAAGGTATATTAGCATTGAGAGCCATAATAGACCCCGATAATAAAAAATTAATTGTAAAACAACGAATTAATATCAAAATAATAAAGATTAATAACAAAATACACCCTTTACCACTTAATTCAACAATAGAAGTAGTATCAGAAATACTACCAATGATCCTATATGGACTTAACAATGAAATTGAAAAAAAGGAATAATTCGAAAAATTCACCGATGCTTACAGTACATAAAAAGGCACGTATGAAAACGGCAATTCAAAAAGACGTATCTCGTCATACATTTCAGAAAAATAAACGACCATACTGATAGTATATTATTGTATAATATTATATACTGAAAGATATAGTAGTCCAGATCTAAAAATTACATTGCAAAATTTAGGAAGAGCAAAATTCTTTCCTTCACTGGATCTTGTAACGGGTTTCACGAAATAAAAATCAAAGAAAGCGATCGCGAAAAAACTGCTTTTTGTGTGAATGGAGGCAAATTCGAGATTGCTCTTATGCCTTTCTGGTTAAAAAATACTCCCTCAATATTTCAACGTTGTGTGGAGACATTTTATGTGAATATATAGGCAAGTTTGTATACGTTTACATAGACGACGTAGTCATATATTATTTTTCGCCCACAGATCACATGAAACATATAGAAATTGTTTTTGATGCATTAAATAAGGCTACATTTAAAGTTTCAAATGAAAAATCTAAATTCTTTATGTCAGAAGTTCAGTACTTAGTACACATATTAAAGCATAATAGAATCACTACGGATCCAAAAAATGTCAGAGCCATTGAAAATTTCCCTACAAAAAGTTATTAGCTATAATATGGGCCTTACAAAAACTCAGAAATTATATATACGGCATACCCGATTTAACAATCTATGCGCCACTCGGAGAAAAACCCAAAACTTAAGCGCTGGAAAGCCACCATAGAGGACTAAAACACAAAATGTAGTAGTCGATGCACTATACCGGGATGTTATAAACACGTCAATTATTACAACACATTCAGCCGAAAGTTCCCATAGGCAACTATACAAATAATGAAAATTTAATAAGCGAATTAAAGAAAATTATATCATCAAAAAGCCGAACCAAACTAAACATAAATCTCTTGATAGCTGACAAAATGGATGCCAGTTAAAAATGTTTTGCCAACTTTAAGTTTTATACCTCTATAAAAAACACCCTTTACTTGTCGCCCTTAAGCAATATGCCTCGTTATGAAATTAAAAGATGAGTGCCTCGATCAATAAGTTGGTAGAGTATTCGACCAACAGTCCCGAAGTCGCAGGTTCGATTCCTTCCAAAACTACCGTCCACACAATATAAAATAATAACCAGAAATTCTTTACATATAACTAAATAATACTCAATTATATATACATTCATATGTACAAAAAAATAAATACTCGACAACCCAACAAATAAATCCCTAGAACAAAAAAGTGTAATGTTGGGTCAATTGATGTAAATTCACTATAACGCCCGAGAATAAATCAAAGCTAAATTTAATTTTTTGTTACTCATTAACTAATTATTAATAAAAACTATTGACAACTAAGACTTCTGGACTGTTGCCGTTTTTACGATCAGTTGTGAACGACGTTTGCGGCCGTTTTTCTGTTGGCGGCTATAAATAGGATCGCATAGTAAACCGTCTAAATGACAATTTTAAATTTACTATCCTTCCGTCGGGCTTTCGCTATTTCATTATTTCTATTAATATTCTGCTCTATGTCATTTTTCACTTTTTAACGATTGCTTTATATCGTTTTAATTCGCACAATAAAGACACTAGATAAAAGTTTTCGTAGCAAGCAAAATAAGTTTCTTGGTACTATATACAAGCAAAGTTTTAAAAACTCGTTCGCCAATCAACTCCTTTTGATTTATTATAATAAACAACGAATACATAACAACTTACATTTCAACTTTACGATAATCAGATTCACTTGCTTACCCATTAGCTGAATGGCGACCAAAATATGAGCTTTGTTTTATTTCTAAAATTTTATTTCTTCTTCTTCTTCTTCTTTTTTTGGCGCTACAGTCCGTGGTGAACCTGGGCCTCAACCAACAAAGTTTTCCAGCTGGCACGGTCTTTAGCTAGCGTTCTCCAATTTTGCACACCAAGTTGGTTGAGGTCCCTCTCCACTTGTGTGCGCCATCGGTTCCGTGGGCGTCCTCTACTGCGTTGTCCCACAGGTTCGGAGTCGAAGATTCTACGGGTCGAGCAGTATTCTCCATGCGCTCTACATGGCCCAACCATCTTAGCCGTTGGATCCGTAGGCGCCTGGTTAAGATCATGTCGCTGTACAACCCGTACAGTTAATGATTGAATCTTCTTCTCCAGAAACCATCAACGCAAACAGGGCCGAAGATTGAACGCAGAACTTTTCTCTCGAAAATACCAAGGACTTCCTCATCCGCCTTCGACACCGTCCATGCTTTTGCGCCATAGAGAAGTACAGGGATTATCAAAGTGGTATATAGTGTCAACTTGGTTTTTCGAGAAAGGGCCTTACTACTCAATTGCCTCTTGAGCCCAAAGAAACAGCGATTGGCAAGAGTTATTCTGCGTTTGATCTCGGTACTGATGTTGTTCATACTGTTGACTTGGGAGCCAAGGTAGACGAAGTCCTTCACTACCTCGAAGTTATAGCTGCCTATGGTGATGTTCTGGCCCAGTCGTCGGTGTTGCGCGTCCTTTTTTGATGACAGCATATACTTCGTTTTGCCCTCGTTCACCGCTAGACCCATTTTGGCTGCCTCCGTTGAAATACCAGCAAACGCTTCAGTGACGGCTCGCTGTGTTCGACCAATCACGTCAATGTCGTCAGCGTATGCTAGCAGTTGCACGGACTTTTGGAAGATCGTGCCTCTGTTGTTGGCGTGTGAGTTTTGCACGATCTTCTCAAGAATTATGTTAAAAAAGTCACATGACAGTGCGTCGCCTTGTCTAAATCCCCTTCTCACATTGAAGGTCTCGGTGAATTCGTTACCGACCTTGATGGAGCAGCGAGAGTTCTCCATCGTCATCCTACACAGCCTGACGAGTTTAGTAGGAATGTCAAAACTAGACATGGCTTCGTATAGCTATATCCCTATACACACTGTCATATGCGGCCTTAAAATCGACGAATAGGTGGTGGGTGTCGATTTGCATCTCTTGGGTCTTTTCTAGGATCTGCCGTAGTGTGAAAATTTGGTCGATGGTGGACTTCCCCGGCCTGAAACCACACTGATAAGGACCTATCAAACTGTTCACGAATGGTTTCAGGCGCTCAAACAAAACGGCAGAGAAGATCTTGTAGGCGATGTTCAGGAGACTTATTCCTCGGTAGTTGGCGCAGTTGAAGGGGTCTCCTTTTTTGTGGATCGGGCAAACGATGCTGAGATTCCACCCGTCGGGCATGCTTTCCTCCGACCATATCTTACAGATGAGCTGGTGCATGCGCCTAACCAGGTCATCTCCGGCTGCTTTAAATAGGTCCGCGGACAGTGCGTCCGCTCCTGCAGCTTTGTTTGATTTCAATCTCGATATTACTATCTTGACTTCATTCAGGTCGGGGGGACGGAATTCTCTACCATCATCGTCCGTTATCTGGAGTGGAATATTCTGCCTGGCGATGGAATCGGCGTTTTGTTCGCCGTTAAACTGTCTGCAGAAGTGATCCTTCCAGATTCTCAGCATCGATTGCGGCTCTACTGCGATTTGTCCCTCTTCGTCACGAATCGTCACTACTATTCCTGCCGTAACACCTCTCCAGTTCCTCGATCGCGCGCTTCTCGTGCTCTTCTTCTTTTTGAGAAGCCGGTGTTCTTCCCTTCTCTTCCGTTCGTAGAGCTCACAAGCTGCTCTCGTCCTTCTCTCCAACGTCGCCTCATACGCTGCTAGCTTCGCTGAATGTGCCTGCCTGCACTCGTCGTCAAACCATGGGTTTTTTCCGGGTGGCATTTTAAAACCCAATACATCAGATGCAGCATCTCTGAGGGGAAATGTGCCAGTACACTCAGGGCAAAGTTGTTGATTGCTCTCAACCTGGCGAGAAGCCAGCAGCGATCCCTGAAAATGGACTGGTCAAGCTGACATACTGCCTTCTCGTGGCGCCCCTGGATAGCCCCTACAGCACCCGCTTAGGGGTGAACCAAAGTGTGCAGCGAATCCCCTCTGTCCAGGGGTCTAAACCAGGACCCGGTCCTCCAGGTTTCAGGGGTTGTGCGTGGGGGTAACTTCCCTACCGTGTAAAAACACACAAGTTTCGATGCAACCACAAAGAATAAATTTTATTTCTACTCATTGTAAATATTTGTAACCAATGGAATCTCTAAGTTTATGGCCAAGCTCCAACTGCATGATCCGAAGGTAATTCTTTACGTCCACTGAAGTTACCCGCAGACGACGTGTTTTTTGCACTGTAATTTTCAAATTTTACACTTCTGAGTAACTTCAAAGTAAAACATGAGCAATGCCTTCTGACAAAATTTCAATCAGAGTATGCTTTAATTTCTATGTTTGAAACATCTATGAAGCAACAAACAAAGATGGCGCAGATTTTTTGCTAAAACAATTTTCTACTGCGCATTCATTGCTTACATTAAACATTGTATTGGATTTATTGTGAAAATTTTAAAATGTGCGAAGAAACTAAAAAAAAAGAACCAAATAATTAATTTTGTTATTAATAAAAACGAAATTGAACAATGTAATAAACTTACGTATTTTAATTTTCCTTTGTAAAAGTCGTGCAAAATCTCTAATGTTAAGAGAGACAAATTCTGAAAGAAAATCACGAAAATCCCCATTTATATGCACCAAAACTTAATGAAAAACTTAAAGGGGTATTACAAAGAAGTGCTAGCGACGAAACCATTCGTAGAGTGCTTAGATCAAATAATATTAACGGTCGCGTGTCAAGAAAAAGCCCTTTAAATCTCAGATCAGCAGGCAGAGGCGATTATCTTTTGCTGAAATCTATAAATTTTAACCTTTAGACTTTTTGAAAGCTGTGATATTCAGTGATGAAAGTAGATTTGTGGGGCTGTATGTCCGCGCCTGGAGTGGTAAAATTGGTGTTCATAGATGGCACCATGAACAGACATGTTTACCTGTCAATTTTAAAAGAGCACGTCCATGCTAGTGATGAAAAAAATGGGTCTATGTAGAAATAAGTATTATTTCCCAAAGGACAATGACCCCAAACCCATTGCGTTTAACGTTAAATTATGGATTAGCATCGAAGGCATCCCTTCTTCATTTAGTAACACTGAATTTACAATTTTATTTTTTGCCCATTGTATGGCTTATCTAATGTTAATGAGCTGTTCTTTTACCAGTCTAATCTTGCTTTGCATGTCTATAATTGTTTCCTGTATACCATTGTGATCTTTACTTATGCTATTTGTGATTTTCTCAGCTAGTAGAGTCAAGTTATTTATTCTTTCATTAAAAAGTTTATTGATCACTACTTGATCATTATTATTATCACTTAATCTTAATAAATTTTTATTAATTATTTCCAAATCTTCGTGATCAGGTGACCCTGCGATATACTTCCACAACGTTCCTAAGGCATTTATTGATTTCTTTAGTCGGAGGTGTTTGGAAGGTTTTAGTGTTTGTCCATTGTCTGTTGAGTTTCTTGTTTTAATATAGGGAAAAGGGATCTGTTCTTCTATGTAATTATAGGCGTTTGTCAGAAAGTTTTTGTATTTATCAAGTTTAATTAAATGAATAAGTCTGAATGTCCCGTCCTGATACCTGTACGTTCGTAGCTTGTCCTGGAGTCATAATAATCAGTAGAATAATTGGTGTCAAATACATCGTCATTGTTTACCTTAAAAGGAAAAAAAAATTTTTATGTTACTTTTATGAACCACTCTATTTGATTCTGTCACAATTGTTGTTGTGTTATTTTCTTTAACTACTTCTTTTTTGAATCTAGGAGTTAATTTTGTGCCTAGTCGCTAGTCTATTTTTACATATATAATATAATATCTCCTAGAGCATAAGTTCTTGGTTCTTTTCTTTTCCTAGGTCTCTTCCCTGTATTCCTTTGAGTCTTTCGATATTATCTTTTCTTGTTTCCTCAAATTGTTTGGGATCTGTGCTAACCGTTCTACCAAAGAAAATTTCTAAGGGCCTTTTGCCCGTGGTAGAATGTACTGAATAATTATATTCATAGACTGATCGGTCAAGAAGTTCTTCAAATGTGTTATGTATCTGTTCCTTTTTTAAACATCTCATTATTTCTGACAATGTTGAATGGAACCTTTCTACTTGTCCATTTATTGAGCTTTTGTAAGGAGGTGATTTAAAAATCTGTATACCCAATTGGTCCTTTACCATAAATGTGATAGATGCGACATTGAGCGATTTTTCATTGTTTATAATGATAACTTTGGGTACCCCAAAGGAAAAAATTATCTTGCGGAGGGGTTCTTTAATATCTTCTATTGAGCGGGACTTGACTATGAGTGCTTGGGCATATTTGGAAAATTTATCAATAGCAGTCAAAACTAGCTTATTATCAATTTTATATAAGTCTTTGTGCAACGTGTGGCCAGGGTGTGTTGGAATAGGAGTTTTCATAATCTCCGGTTGATTTGGTCGACGGTCGTATTTACTTTCTCTACAGATTGAACATTGTTTAATGATTTTCTTGATTTTCCTTGCCATGGCGGGGAAGTAAAATCTTTCTAAAATTTGTATTTGTTTATTTCCCTGCAATTCCTATGAGCTCTGTTGTGCGTTCTGACTATTATATCTTCTTGTTCTCGATTATTTATTACATCCTCTACTTGCAATTAAGTGCACCTAATTTTGTACCTACTGAAATGTAGTGAGTATACTTGTTGTATTTTTCCCATTATACTTTCATATGTTTTTACGCAATTTATGACAGATGGGTTAAGATATCGTCGTAGAATTTCTATTAACTTTTCTTCGGAGTAGAATGGCTCGGTAATTATATGCCGATGATACGTGGGAAATATTATTTTAAATTGGTACGTGGAAGTTGTACCAATGTTTAGGAACAATTGATTTTTAAATACATTAATGGGGGTTTCTACACTATGTATCAATCCATGTGATGAACTTTCATCTGAGTTCGTCGCTTTTGACAATGTATTTATGAACGATTTTTGTGGAGGCTTTCTAGATAAGCCATCTGCTACCACGTTCATTTTCCCTGGTTTATAGTGTAGCTCGTAATTGTATTCTTCGAGAATTGCTTTCCACCTTTTCATTTTGCTATTAGTATTCTTGTTGCTAAGAGCATACGTAAGTGGTTGGTGGTCCGTAAAAATTTTTATTCTGGCTGAGCCATACAAATAATTTCGCAGTGAATTTAAGGCCCAAATGATGGCCAGCATTTATTTTTCATTGGCAGCATAATGCTCCTCTGTCTTGTTAAGTGTTCTAGATATAAAGGATATTGGTCTGTAGCTTTGGGACAGGACTGCTCCAAGCGCAAAGTTGGAAGCGTCTGTTGTCAATTCAAAATCCTTCTGATAATCTGGATAAGCGAGCATAATGTCTTCGGAAATAAGTGAATTCTTAATATTCCTAAAGGATTCTACGGCTTCTTTGCTTAACACCATTTTTAGATTTGAGGATTTATTTTTCGATATTTTTCCACCCTACCACCTTAAAAGGGATGTTAGGGGTTTCGCGATTTTGGCATAATCATTAATGAGACGCCGATAATACCCAGACACACCTAAAAAGCTTCGGAGTTCTTTGAGGCATTTTGGCTGCGGGAAGTTCGCAATAGCCTCTACCTTTGCAGGACTGGTTTTTATACCTTTATTAGTTATTACGTGTCCTAAAAATTCAACACTTTCCTCAAAAAACTTACATTTTCCTAGCTGAACCTTCATGTTGGCATCTTCCAAAGTTCTAAATATTTGCTGAAAATGCGAGAAATGTTCTACTTCTGTTTTGCTAAAAATTACTATGTCATCTATGTAAAATTGCGGGTGCATTCTTGAGGCCGAATTGTAAACGTGTAAATTCATATTTACCATTATTAACAGAAAAATCTGTCTTCTCTATATCAGGTTCCTTGAGTGGAATCTGGTGGAAGCCACTTTTCTGGTCGAGTACAGAAAAATAATTGCTACTTCCAAGTCGAGATATTACTTCGGATATTTCCGCAATGGGATATTTGTCCGCAATTGTTACTGCGTTTAATTTTCTGTAGTCTATCGCCATTTGGTATTGTTTCTCTTCCAATGCATCTGCTTTTTTCGGTACAATCCACACGGGTGAATTGTACGGGGGTCTAGATGGTCTTATAATGCCATCGTTCATAAGCGTTCCTACTTGTTTCTCTACTTCGGTTTTCAAGGGTAGGGGTAGGCTTTAGTATACACAGGAGTGTTCGTTGTGGTTCTAATTTTTCCCACAACTACGTTATACCTTAGCTTTTCATTAGGTTCCATGAATAATTTAGGAAATTTCTTTGTAATAATATTCATACTCTTTTTTTGTTGGGGCTATGTTTTATTTATATTTAAATTATTTACTGTTGCAGATGAAAGCTGCTTAGTGCTTATTTTTTCCCCATTCCCCAATGTCATGTAGTTCTCCCCTGTGTGAATTACGACTCCTAATTCTCTAAGGGTATCGTTTCCGAGGATGCCATCAAAAGTCTTAAGGGACGGCATTAAAAAGAATTTAATGTCTTGATTTATGTTAAAAAGTTTCACCATTGTGTGTTCAGTAATTCTAATGTCACCGACAACTGACTTCGCATAGAATGATGTTTTATTTTTAATTTTTTTCTTTGCCAAGTGTGGCTGGAGATAATTTTTGCTTGATCCTGTATCCATAAAAAACTTGAGAATGCTTTCGCTCTCCGTTTGGACCTCAAAATAAGGTAACGAAGAGCTTATTAAACTAAAAAATGAATGTCTGTTGTGTCAAGTTTTCTTTTTCATGTATTCCTGACTGCACTTGCTCTGTATCAATGTGGAATGTTCTCTGTAATTTCTTTTGTTGGGGGTATGAAATTGAACCAGGTCTTTTCCCTTGCAAGTTATAGCGGTGAGGTCTGTTTATGTAATTTATATGCCAGGAATGCATACTTTGATCCACGTCCATGGGCTCTGGTCGTGCTTGAGGCTTAGGTGGCCTTTATGGATTGTTTTGATAAATCCTTTGCTGCGTAGGTTGCCATGTTGACTGATTACTTTCTGGTATGTGAGCTAAGTGAGGGTAGAATCTATTTGTATCTTTCCTTTCAAAGTTTTGTTTTGGAGGCAATTGCAATTTTTCTTGTATTGAAGAAATGGTGCAATTTTTCTTGTATTGTGAGCATAGGTTGCTCGGAAGTTTTGATTCTGAAGTTTCAGACAAAGATGAAGGGCCTGTGGTAGGTCCACTGGTTCCTTTATTCCTAATAGATGGGGCAAGTCCCCATTTAGACCCCTTATAAAGGTGTCTAGGGCTTTGTCTCTGTAAGATTTTGTAATTAAATTAAGTGATTCATTACTCGTTTTTAAGCATCCTATCTTATTCAATATTAGTGACAGATGTGTGTATACTCTCTGGTAGAAATCTTGTATGCTCTGGTTACCCTGTACCAGAGTTGTCATCTGGTACTCTAATGTTGACAAGTCTCGCTTGTCACCATAATGAACAGTTAAACATCATGAAATGGGTTTCCAATTCAGTGGGGTGTTATATGACTCTAGTGCAATATCGGCGTTGCCTGTAATTTTATTTCTGATAACGCTGAGAATGCCGTAGTATTTGGGGGTTCCCTTAAGCGGTTCATAAATTTCTAAAATTCTGTCTACACTCTTCTTCCATGAATTATATTCCCCAGGTTGACCTGTAAACTCCTTTTATTTAATTCTTAGTTTACAGTATCAAAAAAAAATTTAATGCCCAGAGGGTTTTAAATCACATAGTTTTGCATATGTTTTAGTTTCTAGATTGTAAATTTTTGCTCTTAACATAAATCTTACTCTATACCGGATCTCCGCCTTGAGTTTTTCTATGGCTTCTGGTGTTTCTCGTACTCCTGGTGATTTCGCTTCTTCATTTATGGGTCATATAGCAAAAGATGATACCCCTTTGAATTTTATCTCTTCAGGTTGCGTGTCGTCAGGCAGCATGTGTTCACTTTAGTTATCACTTTTTTCACTAATGCGGGCAGGTACGTGATACCAATCATTTTGCCGAGGCTACTAAGGGGCCGTACATTAGATTTTTACAATTTTTGTAGCGATTTTGAGTTCTTTTTCACGCTTTTTAAAAGTTTTTGGAGAATCACTTTAATCACTTTAAAAATTTTTCCTTTTAGGAGTTAGTTTTCAAAGATCAGTTTAATTTGCAGATCAGTTTAAGGATAACTTTTAGTTTTTAAGGATCACTTTTTATATTATATAATACTATACTATACCTGATACTACAATTCTTCGGAACATTGACAAAAAATAAAAATCAATAAAAAATAAAATAGTTCAATATTCAATTCTTTGGAGAAGTAAAAATTGACAAAAATAAATTCACTTTTAATTCTTTGGAAAAATAAGAATTAACAAAATAAAATGAATTTTAATTCTTTGGAAAAAATAGGAATTGATAAATAAAAAAATTAACTTTAATAAAACTTTATGAAATAAAATAAATTCTTTGGAAATTTAACTGCAGGTGGCGGAAGTGCATTTCCTTTGTTATTGAACTTAATTTGGCATGTGCTCCAATTGTTGTTGATCAAAAGAATGAATGATTACTTGGCAGTTTTGGTCTTGTCGAAAAATTGATTGTTAAAGGGTGAAAACTTTTGTGGTGTTAACTTATATATATTACACCCGTGACTTACACACACATTTTCAAGAAAAACTATAAAAAAATTTCATGATAAATTAGAAATTTAAACTTTAATACACAAATAAATTACACCTGTGACTTATTCAAAAAATTTCAAGAAAAATTATAAAAATTTTTTTTATGAAAAATTAGAAATCTCGGCTTTTATATTAATAAAAATTTCACCCGTGACTTACTCAAAAATATTCAAGAAAAAGTATACAAAATTTTTATGCAAAATTAGAAATCCTGGCTTTTATATTTATAAATATTACACGCGTGACTTATTCAAAAATTTTAAAGAAAAAGTATAAAAAATGTTTCATGCAAAATTAAAAATATCAGCTTTAAAATATAAATAAAATACACCTGTGACGTATTCAAAAATTTCAAGAAATATTATAAAATTTTTCATGCAAAATAAGAAATCTCGGCTTTTATATTTGTAAAAAATTAACCCTTGACTTATTTAAAAATGTTAAGGAAAAAGTATACAAAATTTTTTATGCAAAATTAGAAATCTCGGCTAATATATTTATAAATATAACACCCGTGACTTATAGCGTAGACAGACGACAGCGTTAATTTGCATTAGCAGTCTTAATTCAAATTAACTTGTGAATTATTCCCATCCCAATGTGTATTAGATCTGTCGTAAATGCACGAAATCAGAGTGAATTTATACTGCATTTAGGTATTTCGATATGGCAACACAGTCGACAATCAGTCAGCTGTTGGCAAATTGCTTATTATTGTAAAATTAAAATGGATTCAAATTCAGCAAAGGTAAGTTATTTTAATTGTTTTTAGCGATAAAAAAAAGAAATTTTACAATCGAAACGCATTTTTCCATTTTAAAATTTGGAAAGCATTCCTGTTGAGGCGAAAGTTTTCTTTAAATCTGTTATCGTCCATCGTCAGTACGTCACACTCCCAAAAAGTGTTGTTGCGGTCCTTTAATAAATCCCATATATAAATTATATCCTTTATGAAAAGATACATATGTATATTAAACCTACAAATTTCCACAATTGCCTTTCCCTTATATCAGAGTATCCTATTGCGATCCCAACTTGTAGCAACACGTTTAGATTTATGGTTGCACAATTTTTACATTATGGAGCAGTTGCAGCAAAAGTAATTTCAGCTTTTTTTCAAATAAACAGTGATTTTTCACCTTCTGTCCATTTGATCTCGATCTAAATGCAAACAAAAAAAATTTTTATACAAACAAACAGATGCTTGATAAATGCAAAAACTGTCGTCTGTCAGAGTAAAATTTTAATTCACATTAGTAAGCTTTTAATGCAAATTAACTTATTAAACAAAAATTCAAGAAAAATTATAAAAAATTTTTAATGAAAAATTTGAAATCTCGGCTTTTATATTTATAAAAATTACACCTTTGTCTTATTAAAAATTTTTCAACAAAAAGTATATAAAATTTTTCATGCAAAATTATATATATCAGCTTGAATATATACATACAATACACCTGTGACTTATTCAAAAATTTTCAAGAAAAAGTATACAAAGTTTTTTATGGAAAATTAGAAATCTCGGCTTTAATATATAAATAAAATACACCTGTAACTTATTAACAAAATTTCAAGAAAAAATAAAAAAAAATTTTTATGGAAAATTAGAAATCTCGGCTTTTATAATTATAAAAATTACACCCGTGACTTATTCAAAAATTTTCAAGAAAATGTATACAAAATGTTTCAGGCATAATTAGAATCTCGGCTTTTATATTAATAAATATTACACCCGTGACTTATTCAAAAATTTTCAAGAAAAAGTATCAAAAATTGGTGAAACAAAATTAGTAATTTCAGCTTTAATATATAAATAATTTACACTTGTGACTTATTAAAAAAATTTAAAGAAAAATTATAAAAATTTTTTTATAAAAAATTAGAAATCTCGGCTTTTATATTTATAAAACACTCTTGACTTATTCAAAAATTTTTAACAAAAGTTATACAAAATTTTTCATTCAAAATTAGAAATCTAGGCTTTTATATTTATACAAATTACACCCATTACAACATCTGTGACTTATTCAAAAAATTTTAAGAAATATTATAAAATTGATGATTTATTCAAACATTTTCAAGAACAAGTATAAAAATTTGTTAATGGAAAATTAGACATTTAAGCTTTAATATGTAAATAAAATATACCTATGATTTTTTAAAAAAATTTCAAGAAAAATTATAAAATTTTTTTTGGAAAATAAGAAATCTCGCATTTTATATATATAAAAATTACACCTGTGACTTATACAAAAATTTTAAAGAATAAATATAAAAAAACATTTTCATGCAACATTAAAAATCTCGGCTTTTATATTTTTATAAATTACACACTTGTCTATTAAAAAAGTGTAGAGAAAAATTATAAAAAGTTTTTCATGCAATACTAGAAATTTCAGCTTTAATATAAATAAATTAGAACCATTACAAAAATTTTGAAGAACATTATAAAAAATTTTTCATGGAAAATTAGAAATTTCAGCTTTAATATATAAATAAATTACACCTGTGACTTATTCAAAAAAATTCAAGAAAAATTTTAAAAATTTTTTATATAAAATTGGAAATCTCGGCTTTTATATTTATAATAATTACACACGTGTCTTATTAAAAAAATTTCAAGAAAAAGTATAAAAAATTTTTCATGAAAAATTAAAAATTTCAGCTTTAATATATAAATAAAATGCACCTGTGACATATTTAAAAAAATTCAAGAAAATTTATTTATAATTTATTTAAGTCCCGGCTGATGATACAGAGAGACTAGAAGAACATTTTCCCCAATCACACATGAAAAAAATATTAGACTCGCACATATGACATGTAAGAACATTAATACGATGACTTCGAAGATGTGAAATTTAATCAAAGGGAATTGATTCAGTCAGAAAATAGACAAGTTCGCATAAAAACAAGAACACAGGAGAAAATCAATAATTTAACAGACACAGTCAATATTATAATAAAAAATAGAAAAAGCTAAAATGGTGGATAAAGAGCATTTATACGAGACCTTGTTTGCTAGAAACAGAATTATTATCGCGGAGCTTGAAAGCTTGATGTTATCAATAACTCTATCAAAAATTGGTATAGTTAATCCACAGATTTTGGATTCTAATCATTTACTTAGTATAAATAGTATGCACTCTACAAATATAACTAAACAGGATTTAATGGAATTTGCTAGTATAAGAGTCCTATTAGATAATAAGTTTTAAAATTTTTTAATTAAGTATCCAAGACCAGATATGGTTTGCAGGAAAGTAACATTGTACCCTGTTCAACACAACTACACAATTCTTAATTTTAATGGCGAAAACAGCGTGGCAGATTGTGAAAATCAATCGTCACCGATTGGAAACTGCAATGCAACCCTAACCACATCATTCTGCAGGAAGCTGGTACATTCAACATGCGCACAACAACTCCATTCGGGTGGTCATGCATATTGCACTTCTTGGCCTTCCCATCTTGAGTCGGTGACAATAATTGATGAGGGTGTTGTAATTGTAACTGTAAAAACAAATGATGATGTAGAGACGACCATCACGGGCACATTTCTACTGACTTTCAGTGGCGAAGCAAAAAATAATGAAACCCTATACAGAAATCACAAAAGTACAGTAACAAAATTTTCGGAGTCACCGATAATTGCCCTACTTAATGTTACAAGTCATGAAAACATACTGAGTCTACCATACCTTCAGAGGTTAAGTGCGGAAAACTTGCGGCATATAGAGGGCCTAAAAAACCAAGTGATTTCTGGTCCTTTGTTGTCTACTGCTACTCTTTTTCAATTGCTAACTTTGTTTAGCTTCAAGCTGCACGATAAGCTTAGAAAAAACCGTCAACAACGTGCTCTAGAATCTGCAGTTGAGAGATTGAAGAAGTCCGGGGACGTCCTTCATTTAAGCGAGGGAGGAGTTAGCACAACTCAGAATTTCAATACGAATGTTGAAATACAGAAAAGTCAACAACCAGCTGCGTCAGCTATTTATTCTACAATTGCAAAAGAATGATAGGAAACTTTTAAACAAGGAAAACACTAAACGCAAACTCAGCGTTTTTGGGTACAATGTTGGTTGAAATGAAGTATTGTTCTTTAAGCGAAAGGCAGATTATATTTGGAAGTAAAAGAATAAAGTTCATTTTTATAATTTTATTTTTATTTAAATATATGTACATATATAAACAACACCGTGACTATTCAAGAATTTTTATAAAAAATTTGTATGATAGATTTGAAATTTCGGCTTTTATATTTATATAAATTACACCCGTGACTTATTCAAAAATGTTCAAGAAAAAGTATAAAAAAATGTTCATGCAAACTAAGAAATTTCGGCTTTTGTATATTTATATAAATTAAACCCGTGACTTATAGAAAAATATTCATTAAAATTAAAAAAAATTTTATGTAAATATAGAAATTTTGGCTTCAATATTTGTATAAATTACACCCGTGACTTATTCAAAAATGTTCAAGAAAAAATATAAAAATTTTTTTATGGAAAATTAGAAATATCGGCTTATATATATATATTTACATGATTCAAGTTGGTGACCAATCTGTCATTAATTTTTTTGTTCTTTTCTTTTTAATTGCAAAATTATTTTAATGTTGGGTTTGCATTGATAAATGCAAACACGTCATTTCATGCAACGTCTGACTTGAGGAAATGAATTTCCTAATAATTTTAAGTTTTAGTTGGAATAAGCAAAAAAATACAAAAAAACTTAGTAATAATTTTAAGTTTTACTTTTAAGTAAAAGAAAAATGTTATAACACTCAATTTTAGTCTTTTGAAATAAAAAGTCGCTTTAAACAAGAGGGAGCGAATTATAATTGTGTTTTATTTAAAAAAAACTTTCGACAATCCCACGTAAGAGGTTAAATAAGTGCTTTTGACAAGCTCTCGATCAACTGGCACCCGAGCAAAGTATTTAAAAGTTATCCGTGCATATCGCGAATACGTGTAAAGAAAGAGGCCCCTTAGTATCATTTTCGGAAAAAAGGACGCGTAGGCCGCAACCCGCTTTAAACGCGAATAAAGACTATAAAGTCCCAAAGTTTCTTTCATGAAGTAAAAAGTTATAGAAACATTGGAAAAAATATTTAATCTTTAATATTTAAAAATAAATAAATTGACTCTCTCATCAGATAAGAAGTTATGCTTACAAAAAATTCACAAAAATATTTAATCTTTAAAGTGAACTCTTGCATCAAGTAAAAAGTTATAATATTAATACAAAAAAAGTTACGTCTATAAGAAAAAATATTCAGAAGTATCATAAAAATATTTTAAAAATCTACTAAGCCGAAGAAAAAAGCTAATATTGCAAAGCTAAAAACAACAAGTTTCGATTAGGAAAAGGATCTAAGAACTATTTAAAATGACAACAACCGTCAACGTCTTTAAAAGGGGAGTTTAAGAATAATTTTAAAGCAACTAAAACCGCCAACATCTTTGGAAAATTCATTCCATTTACCCTTGAAGACCGAAATGAGACCAACATTCTTAATATTACTGTAAATTATTTAAAAAATTTAAAAGTAGAAGAAATAAATCCATCCTATTGGTTCAAATAATAATAAGTCCTGTTAATAAAGATAATTTAAAAGAAGGTTTTTTGATTGTTAATCTTTTCAAATTTCAAATTTATAAGCAAAAAATCAATTATTTACCACTTTTATTTTCTTAAAAAAAAAAAAAAACTGAAGAATAAATAAAACAAAAACAAATTAGAAATTTGTTCCTTTTCTGAGACGATTTCCCTTTTTGCAAAAACTTAATAAGTAAATAAAGCTCGAAATGTCGAATCCTAATAATTTAGTACGACCACCCCTCCTAAATGTACCACCACCAAATCCCAATATCCCTAATTTACCTCGTAAGGAAGCGCTCGGACAATTCAATCTAGTAGACCTTTGGACGATTATTTTAGAAGTAGTGAATAGTCAAGTACCTAGAATATTACAGGCATCACAATATCCAAACGCTATCCACGCTATCGCGGTAGACCAAATTATAGATGAACAGCATCTGGGCAATCTGAGTGATTTAGACAAAATACCATATGTCGTCAAATGTCTCAGGGAGTTTTCGGGAAAACCAGGGGAGTTTAATTTTTGGAAGAAGAGTGTGGAGAGGATATTGAAAATTTATGAGCATTTTAAAGGGACACCGAAGTATTATAGAATCCTTAATATTATTAGGAACATGATTGTGGGAAACGGAAGAGACGTATCGACTCTCGTGTACCAAATGAAATGATATCGAAAATGTGTTTAGGGCCTTAGACGATGCCATTATTAAAGTCCAATTGGTCAAGTTCCACTTTTTTAAACAAGAAGTGGAGTTCTTGGAATTTATAATATCTCAGGCAGGTATCAAGACTAATCCGAAAAAAGTCGAGGCGATGGCAAATTTTCCTCAGCCCCGAACCCTTAAGGAGCTGCGGTCCTTCTTAGGCTTATCCGGCTATTATCGCCGCTTTATAAGGGACTATTCCAAATTGGCAAAACCTCTTACCTCTCTGCTGAGAGGAGAAGAAGGTCATGTATCCAAAAGACAATCCTCAAATTTACAATAGAATTCAACGAAGAGTAAAGGAAGGCATTTACTAAGATAAAAAACTCCTTAGTCGAATGACTTATTGTTATCCTACCCAAACTATGAGGAATATTTTGAGCTAATAACTGATGCATCAGAGTTTGCTCTTGGCTCAGTCCTCTTGCAAAGGGACAAGGCAATCACTTTTATTTCTATGACATTGAGTAAGACGGAGGAGTATTACGCAGCGAACGAAAAGGAAATGCTCGCTATTATCTGGACCCTTAACTCTCTCCGAAATTTTCTATATGGTGCAGCAAAAGGGAAAATTTTTACTGATTATCAGCCTCTCACCTATGCAATGAGCAACAGGAATAATAACAGCAAGATGAAGCGATGGAAAGCTATTCTGGAGGAATGCCTTTCCAAGTTACTCTACAGCCCAGGGTAGAGTAATGTAGTAGCTGCCCTTTCAAGATTGCCAGCAAAATCACCAATCAATTCAATGTCCAAAATGACACATAGCGATGATAGCTCTTTACACAGCCTCATTTATAGTGTCCAAACTCCGATATATGTATTTAAAAACCAAATCATTTTTGACCCATCCTTAGCATCCCCATATAAATTCGAAATCGTGTTTCCGACAATGCACATAGAATAGCATATAGAATATACCCCAAATAAATTAGCTTCAGTTCTCAAAAAATACCTTAACCCCTCAGTAGTAAATGGTATCAAGGCTCCGGAGGCATTAATGGGAAAAATCCAGAAAATTTACCCAAACCACTTTTCAAAATATCGTATTAGATTCACAAGCCTCCAAGTGGAGGACATAAAAAACGAACACCAACAAGACGAGATAATTATTAGCACACTTAGAAGAGCTCACAGAAATGGTAAAGAAAATGGAGCACAGATTTTCGAAAGATTATATTTTCCCGGCATGTATGGAAAATAAGTATGACAGGCACCCAACGAAACCCGAACTAAAAGAAACCCCAATACTAACATATCCTGGAGAAATCCTTCATATCGATATCTACAGTACCGAAAAACAGCTTGTCCTTACAGCCATAGATAAATTTTCGAAATATGCGCAGGGTAAGCTCATTAAATCAAGAGCCATTGAGGACATAAGAGAGCCTTTAAGAGAACTCCTTTTCTTATATGGCGTCCCAAAAGTGCTAGTATTTGACAACGAAAAATCCCTTAATTCGGAGACAATAAAATTCATGTTGCAAGACCAACTAGGAATAAAAACCTATAGAGCTCCACCATATACATGAGTGCAGTAAATGGTCAGGTTCAACGTTTTCATTCTAGCTTGACAGAAATCATGCGCTGTTTGAAAAGCCAACGCACAAACACCACATTCCTAGAGCTCCTGGACAGGGTAATTTACGAATATAACTATACAAGAAAGAAAGAAATTTTCAAGGAAAATGTGTCCACTATAATCACTACAGAATCAGGAAAAGTTGTCGACAAGAGTAATATAAAAAACTAACTTTACCCTATCTCTCTCCTCTTACAAAACCTTCTTAACCCTTCATTCCTTCTCTGCCAACGAGCTGCAAATTTTCAATTACACTTTATCGCATCTCGTGACAATTAATAATGGACCTAGAAAAGTTCACACTGTAGAATTGTACAAATACAAAAGTTTCATAGACAACGTTCAATCGCAGATCAGACGTACTATCCCTAAATCCAATCCATTCTTTCCACTCCCCAACCACGAGTTATCCCAAATTTACGACATTCTCGGGCTCATAGAACTACTAAGAGAGCTATTAATATAATAGGAATCGCTTGGAAATATATCGCCGGATCCCCGGATCACGACGATTTTGAGTTAGTAACAAGATTGTTAAATAAAACTATAGAAAATAATAATCAGTAAGTAATTATAAATGAAATTTTTACCGAAAGATTGCAAAATCTCACACAGATAACAAATCAAATAAATAATGTAATCAAGAAAGACGATAACTTGGTAAATGAGACTGCAATCAGCCATAGAAAAAGCACTCAAATTCTCAAATATTAAAGTCCTGTACAATGAAGGGAAATTCCTCTATATTATTGTAATCCCTCTCACTAATAATGAAGATTATGTCAATATAATTATTAAACCGATAAAAAGAATTGAAAGAATTGTAAATATTGAATTTAAAGAAATAATGAAAAATAATCATAAGACATTTGGTATTTCAGATGAATAAATAATATTAAAATTTGTAAAATCAATCAACTGGTCGACATATCCAATGATACATCCCACCGCTTCTTAGTGCAACGAATTCGTCTTGCCCAATTTCCCACGGGTATCATGTACCCCACGTGGAGACAATTTCTCCTGGTGTAATCTTACTTAATGATTTTCACTGAAAAATAAAAAATGAAACAATTAACGGAACATATTTGATCAAATTTTATAACCTAACGCTCAAAATAAATGACAAATTGTACAGAAATTTGGAAGCTCCCCGTCTGGAAGTTTCGCCGCCGTTAATCCAACAGTTGAAGATGAATTCGTAAACCTATTATCTTTGGAAATGCTTAACCACTTGCACATTAATAACACTAAAACTATACATGAACTTAAGTCAGACTCTGCAATCACAAAATATACTACATTCTTCAACCTATTGCTCATATGCCTGGTGCTAATAAAATTTTTTGGAAATAAAAGGTGGAAAATTAGTCGTTCATACAGTAACCCCGAACATAAAAACAACACAAGAAGCGATTGCCCAATACAAAAAATTAACGACCTACCCTACTTTTAACGATTGTGGACAATCGTTGCATTGATAAATACATATTTTGATATTTTCCAACGAAATATTTCAAGAAATTAATATGATGCGTGTTGGTGACCTAAAAAGTCAATTTGCTATTTCTTTCTATTTTCTTTTTAAATTGCGAAATTATTTTAATATTGTGCTTGCATTGATAAATGCAAACACATCACTTCATGCAACGTCTGACTTGAGGAAATGAATTTCCTAATAATTTTAAGTTTTAGTTGGAATAAGCAAAAAAATACAAAAAAACTTTGTAATAATTTTAAGTTTTATTTTTAAGGAAAAGAAAAATGTTGTAACACTCAATTTTAGTCTTTTGAAATATAAGTTCTAGGGGGTAACTTCCCTACCGTGTAAAAACACACTAGTTACGACACAACAACAAAGAATAACTTTGTTGGTTGAGGCCCAGGTTCACCACGGACTGTAGCGCCAAAAGAAGAAGAAGAAGAAGAAGAAATATAAATTCGCTTTACACAAACGCGTGCGAACAATAATCATGTTTTATTAAAAAAAAAAAGGCTTTCGACAAGCCCACGTAAGAGGCTGGTTTATGCGCCGAACCAGGTCATCTCCGGCTGCCTTAAATAGTTCCGCGGACAGTCCGTCCGCTCCTGCAGCTTTGTTTGATTTCAATCTCGATATTGCTATCTTGACTTCATTCAGGTCGGGGGACCGAATTCTCTACCATCATCGTCCGTTATCTGGAGTGGACTATTCTGCCTGGCGATGGAATCGGTGTTTTGTTCGCCGCTAAACAGTTTGCAGAAGTGATCTTTCCAGATTCTGAGCATCGATTGCGACTCTTTTATTTATATATGTATATATTAATTACGCCCGGGACTTATTCAAAAAATTTCAAGAAAAAGCATAAAAATTCTTTTATGGAAAATTAGAAATTTAGGCTTACATATATACATACATACATATATAAATTAAACCCGTGACTTATACAAACATTTTCATATAGAATAAGAAAATGTTCATGCAAATTTAGATATTCGGCCTCCTTATATTTATAAATTTTACCTGTGACTTATTTAAGAATATTTTTTAATATTATAAAAAAAAAAAATTTGATAAATTTGAAATATTGCCTTGACTTATTACAGCCGTGACTTATTCAAAATTCCAAGAAAAAGTGTAAACCTTTTTTATGGAAAAATGAAATTTCGGCTTGTATATACATAGTACATACATATACATATACATAAATTAAACCCGTCACTTATACAAAAATTTTCGTATAGATTAAAAAAATGTTCATGCAAAAGTAGACATATCGGCTTCCATAATTGTATAAATTACACCCGTGACTTATACAAAAATTTTAAAGAATAATTATACAAAAAATATTCATGCGAAATTAAAAATCTATATTTATATTTTTTATATTTTTATAAATTACACGCTTGTCTATTAAAAATTTTTTAGGAAAATTTATAAAAAGTTTTTCATGCAATACTAGGAATTTCAGCTTTAATATAAATAAATTACAACCATTACAAAAATTTTGAAGAAACATTATAAAAAATGTTTCATGGAAAATTTGAAATTTCGGCTTCCATATATTTTATTATATAAACTACACCCGTGACTTATTCAACAATTTTCATAAAAATTTTAAAAAAATAATGTTTCATTTAATTCAAATTCAAATTAGAAATTTCGGTTTTCATAATTATATAAATTACACCCGTGACTTATACACACATTTTAGAGAAAAATTATAAGAAGTTTTTCATGCAATACTAGAAATTTCAGCTTTAATATAAATAAATTACAACCATTACAAAAATTTTGAAGAAACATTATAAAAAATTTTTCATGGAAAATTAGAAATTTCGGCTTCCATATATTTTATTATATAAATTAAATTAAAAATTTTAAGAAAAATTATTAAAAGTTTCATGATAAATTAGAAATTTGAGCCTTTATATTTATATAAATTACACACGTGACATATACAAAAATATTCATGTAGATTAAAAAAATTTACACCCGTGACTTATTCAAACTTTTTCAAGAAAAGTTATAGAACAATTTTTCATGCAAAATGAGAAATCTCGGCTTTTATATTTATATAAATTACTCCCGTGACTTATTCAAAAATTTTCTAGAAAAAGTATAAAAAAATGTTCATGCAAAGTTAGATATTTCGGTTTCCATCTACTTACATATGTATATATAATTACACCCGTGACTTATAAAAACGTTTTCATAAAAACCAAAAAAAAATTGTCACGCAAAACTAGAAATTTAAACCCGTGACGTATGCAAAAAATTTCATATAGATTAAAAAATTTTCTTGCAAATTTAGATAGGTATATCGGCTTCCATAATTGTATAAATTACACCCTGACTTATACAAAAATTTTAAAGAATAATTATAAAAAAAATTTAATGCAAAATTAAAAATCTCGGCTTTTATATTTTTATAAATTAAACACTTGACTATTAAAAAATTTTAGAGAAAAATTATAAAAAGTTTTTCATGCAATACTAGAAATTTCAGCCTTAATATAATTTTTTTTTATTTTAATCTATCATCATCACAGGTAAAAATATATACAAATTTCTTATACACCCATTTTAAGTTATTACTACATCAGTATTACAACATATATAAATGATTTAGAATTAACTTAAAATAGACATTTAAAAGATTTTATTTACATTATAAGGAAAAAGATCGATAAAAAACCTAATAGGAATCAAGAGAAATTTTTACATTAAGTCTTCTGCCAACTTTGTATAAAGTTGGAGAAGAAAATAATATTAAAAATTTCTTATCAAGGCAGAATTTGAAATCCTGTTGCGGGTTTCAAATCTTTGTGTGATATTATTGATCACTATGTAATCTATTTGTTGAGTATCGTCTCGGTAGGTTGAATATATTCTTCAGATTCTTGTTTTGTATGACCTGGAGCTTTTTCAAATATGTTTTGGCACATCTTTTTGACCACACTGGACATCCATATGTCATAATTGGCCGTATACACATTCTGTAGAGCAATATCTTGTTTTTCCTATTTAGAGTTGGAAACAGAGCTCTTCTACATCGGACAGCTTTTTCACACGTTTGGAGAATATAATGTTTAAACGCAAGTTTTTTATCGAGCTCTATTCCCAAATATTTCACAGTTTCTCTGAGAGGTATTTCTGTTGCAGCAAGAGATAAAGCGAGAGTAGGTGTTCTTTTAGGTGATTTGTTGAATGGAAAAGTTATAGCTTGTGTCTTTGCTTCATTAGTCTTAATTTTCCACTTAGAGAAGTATTTTTCAGCGTGTAACAGCCAATTTTTCATTTTCTTGATAATAGCATTGGAGACTTTCCCCGTTGTTATTATTGCCGTATCATCTGCGTATAATGCAGCTGACTGTTCTCTTAATATTTTAAAATCCAAGATGAAAATTAAGTATAGTGTAGGCGATAAAACTGATCCTTGTGGTAGTCCTGCAGGGATGAGCCGCGGGGAAGAAAGTTCATTCTCTACATTTACAACGAATGTTCTTTCGTTCAAAAAACTTTGCATGATCTTTTCCAAATAGACTGGGTATCCAAACATATTAAGTTTATATATTAGCCCATCATGCCATATAGAATCAAAAGCTTTTTCTATGTCTAGAAAAACAATTCCTGTACTTCTACGCTGGTTTTTATTACTTGATATAAGTTTTACGATTCGTTCTACTTTGTGTACTGTCGAATGCTGTTCTCTAAAACCAAACTGTTCATCTAGTATTATATTATTATCCTCAGTGAACGCGTTCAGTCTGTTCAGTATGATTTTCTCAAATACGTTATCAAGACAACTTAGGATACTTATAGGCCGGTAGTTAGTTGGCAATCTGGCATCATTTCTAGCTTAAGTATTGGCACTACTTTTGCTGTTTTAAAATTTTTTGGAAAATATCCATTTGTTAAACACCAGTTAAAACCTTTTGTAATTACGGTGTAAAACTTATCTGTCAGCTTCAATATAAATAAATTATAAAAATTTTTAAGAAACATTATAAAAAATTCTTCATGGAAAATTAGAAACTTCGGCTTCCGTATATTTTGTTATATAAATTACACCTGTGACTTATTCGACAATTTTCATAAAAATTATAAAAAAAATGTTTCATTAAACATTAATAATTTCGGGTTCCATAATTATATAAATTACACCCGTGACAAAAATTTTAGAAAAAAATTATAAAAAGTTTTTCAGGCAATACTAGAAATTTCAGATTTAATATAAATAAATTACAACAATTACAAAAATGTTGAAGAAACATTATAAAATATTTTTAATGGAAAATTAGAAATTTCGGCTTCCAAATATTTTATTATATTAAAATTAAACTTATTAAAAAATGTTCAAGAAAAATTATTTAAAATTTCATGATAAATTAGAAATTTGGGCTTTTATATTTATATAAATTACACCCGTGACTTATTCAAGAATTTTTATAAAAATTATATAAAAATTTGTATGATAAATTTGAAATTTCGGCTTTAATATATATATATATAAATAACACCCCTGACTTATTCTAAAATTTTCAAGAAAAAGTATAAAAAAATGTTCATGCAAAATTAGGTATTTCGGCTTCCATATACATATACATACATATATAAATTACAGCCGTTCTTCTTCTTCTTCTTCTTTTGGCGCTACAGTCCGTGGTGAACCTGGGCCTCAACCAACAAAGTTATTCTTTGTTGTTGTGTCGAAACTAGTGTGTTTTTACACGGTAGGGAAGTTACCCCCACGCACAACCCCCGAAACCTGGAGGACCGGGTCCTGGTTTAGACCCCTGGACAGAGGGGATTCGCTGCACACTTTGGTTCACCTCTAAGCGGGTGCTGTAGGGGCTATCCAGGGGCGCCACGGGGAGGCAGTATGTCAGCTTGACCAGTCCATTTTCAGGGATCGCTGCTGGCTTCTCGCCAGGTTGAGAGCAATCAACAACTTTGCCCTGAGTGCACTGGCCCATTCCCCCCATTACAGCCGTTACTTATTCAAAAACTTTCAAGAAAAAGTATAAACATTTTTTTATGGAAAATAAGAAATTTTTGCTTATATATACATGCATACATATATAAATTAAACCCATCAGTTGTACAAAAAATTTTAAGGAATAATTATAAAAAAAATGCATGCGAAATTAGAAATCTGGGCTTTTATATTTTTATAAATTAAACCCGAGAATTTAATTTTTTTGCATGAACATTTTTTTAATCTATATGAAAATTTTTTGATAAGTCGCTGGTGTAATTTATATAATTATGGAAGCCGAAATTTATAATTTTTTATGAAATTTTTTTTTATAATTTATATATATATATTTATATATATATATAAGTCACTGGTGTAATTTATATATATATATATATTATAAATATATATATATATACTATATATAAATTATAAAAAAAAAAATTTTATAAAAAATTATAAATTTCGGCTTCCATAATTATATAAATTACACCAGTGACTTATCAAAAAATTTTCCAGAAAAAGTATAAAACATTTAACAGCTATTTATAGAAGGTGATATCTGCTGGACCTTCGACATTTAGTTTGTGATAGATCATTAGGATATTTGTATTTTAGTTAGCGGTTAGGGATATGTTTGTTCACTTAATATATTTGTTTAGGCTTATTAGTATGGTTTAGTTAGAAATGTATTTGTTTACTTAGTTTATTTGTTTAGGCCTCTTAAATAGTATCACTAACCCTTATTTAATTGTGATATTTTCTGTTCATGTTTTTATCTACATATTTCGCTGTTATCAATGCTGTTTGTACAGCTGCACTAAATTGAACGTATCTCAATATTAACTTCCCTCCTTCTTAAAATAAAGTGGCCTTACTTTTCTACACGATGTTCATTTGTGTTCTTAGTCTCGCTAATTCTATTTCGTAAATGCGTTCAGCAAGGGTAATTCTTTCTGATTGTTTTATTTCTTTGCAATAATTACCTAATTTTGTTAAAAAGAATATGCATAAAATTATTTCAAAAATTACAACAATGAAATAAATGGAATATGGTATGGGATAGTGTTCGATAAGGATTAAATATTTTGACATTTCCTGTGAGTTTGAAAATTTGTGGATGGAATCTGAAGATAGAACATAAACAATCATGTTTTTGTTCTGTTTTGTTTATGGCTTCTTTTATATCCTTCTGATGGTTAAAATAATCCTTTGCATCTACGTTTGATGAAATTTTAAATTGGATTAATTTAGGACGTTTAATTATTTGGCCATTCCAAATATGTTCATTGTCAGTGAGGATGTAGCCGTTCCCAAGAATTGTAAGTGATGCATTATTTTCTTGAAATATGTCACATTTAGCTGGCTTATTTTCTAATATATTTGTGGCACAACTATTGCTATTGTTAATTCTACGTACATATATTACTTCTTATGTAATTTTTACATTTATTTACTGCAATATATCTATTATTACATTATTAACAGTAATATTTCCATGCTTATATGCTAGTGGGTATATATTGTATAGTTTACACACATTTTCAAAATGGGATATTTATAGATTGTAATTACGGCTTGGTTAAATAAGCATACATGAATGTCTGAATATTCCAGAATATTTATTAATGGTAAGTCAATAGCTTCATTAGATATTATTTCCTTCATATCATTTAAATTTAGTGTTCCTGAATAAAAGTTTCCATTTTCTGCAAAATTTATTGTGTTTGTTATGGCTTCAAGTTCTCGATATACTGCGTTAACTATCATACTGTTCGCAATAGCCTTAAGATCTAATGTCTCTAAAATTTGTTCGAACCCTGAATTTATTATTCTCTGTTTATTATTATTTTCTATTAATTGCTTAAGTCCTGTTTTAATTTAGTTACGTGATATAAATACAATGTATCCTCGTATAGATATGCAGGGTCTGTTTCAATCACTACGTATTTTTTGTCTGTTAAGTCGGTTATTTTATCACTAAATGCTAATGTGAAAAATATAATTAAGAGTCTTGCTGATTTGTACATGTTGTGGTTTGTCTGCGTATACTATCTTTATGTATAACCTTACCCTTCGCTGTTAAAATTGTGTCCCCACAATCTTTTTTTACCTTGTGTTGTAGATATTTGATAAAATTTTTATTGCGGCGGTGTGTTTTGGCGTAAATTATGTCTCCTTCTTTGTAAATTATTGAGTGTCGATTTTTATTATGGTAATTGAGGAGTTTATCCTGCTTCTTTCTTTTTTCAATATCAGGGTATC
The DNA here is from genome assembly GCA_932526305.1 of Epicampocera succincta. Taxonomy (NCBI): domain Eukaryota; kingdom Metazoa; phylum Arthropoda; class Insecta; order Diptera; family Tachinidae; genus Epicampocera; species Epicampocera succincta. Next base: position 21,061,535 of record OW052037.1, on the reverse strand, counting down.
GTTCTCTGTTGAAAAAGACGTGTTCGGGTCTATATCCTATTGTGGAATGGATTGTTTTATTGTATTGCCTTACTGCGTTAAATGGCGAAGTATTATTTTGTTGAGCCAGAGCTGTTGAGATTTCGATGAGGGTGCTGTGAACACGTTCAACTTGACTGTTGGTTGTCGAATGGTGAATGGTTGTTACTGTATGTTGTATTAATAAGCGTTCATACACACTTTTTGCTAACTCACCAACAAATACGTTTTCATTATCTGTCATTAAATGCTTGGCGTTTGGGTAAATCTGTGAGAGAATTTCTCCTATGTACTCATAGCAATTTACTTTGCTGTGTAATTTACGAATATAGCAGTATTTGGAGTACTTATCAATTGTACTGATGTACGTTTGGTTATTCATGTAAAATATGTCCATCTGTATATATTCTCCTACCTTTGTCGGTATTGGTGTTTTCCCTATTGGTTGTTTATTTGGTCTACGTTCGTATATATTTTGTAGGCAAATATTGCAATCTACACATTCTTTTTTACACATTTCTTTAATCTTTGGCCAATAGTATGATAATAAAATTTCTTGTGCGTTGTTTTTATAATTTCTATGTGCTCTTCTATGTGTTTGCTGTACTATTTCTTTTTGTTCATCTAAATTAGTAACGTCTTGCAATTGTGTTTGTGCTATAACAAACAAATTATGTGAAAATGTAGAGATAATGTCATCTTGTAAGTGAAATAATGTTTCTTCGTTTAATTTTAATGCATTCTGCACTTTTGGATTTACTATTTGTTTTAATCTATCTATTAGTTCATTTCTTGTTTCGTAGTATACAGTATGCCTAACACGATCTGGGAAAACTGTACATGTATCTATTTGAATTATTTTATTTTCATCATATATTGGTATTATTTGGTTTCTAAAAGCATTTAGAGGTTGCTTGACTCTCTTGATACCTTCTGTTGGCGAACTTTGCGCTGAGTGCTGTGAGCAACTGGATGTATTATTTATTTGTTGGCGTGATAAAGCATCTGCAACAACATTTTGATGTCCAGGCTTGTACACTAATTTTGCGCCGTATTCTTCTATGAAATTTTTCCATCTTTTTAATTTAGTGTTGGGATTTGTATCAGAAATGGAAAAAATTAATGACTGGTGATCCGTGTATATTGTTAGGTCAGCAATGCCGTAAAGATAGTTTCTTAGTTTCTGCAAAGCCCAAACAATAGCTAACAATTCTTTCTCATTGGTGCTATAGTTTTGCTCTGTTTCATTTAAAGTTCGTGAAATCAATGCTATAGGTTTCCTATTCTGGGAAAGAACTGCGCCGATAGCAAAATTGCTTGCGTCGGTAGTTAATTCAAAAGGCTTGGTAAATTCTGGTTGGAATAACTCAAGTTGTGCTTGAAGAGCATCTTTTATTTTATTTAATGCGTCTAATGCTGGTTGATCTAGATTTATTTTTACTTTTGTACTTTGATTTTTGCTAATCCCACCAATTTCTTCTCTTAGATGCACAGTAAGTGGTTTTACTATTGCTGCAAAATTTTGAATAAATTTCTTATAATAATTTCAAGTTTGTAGGAATGGGATAGTTTTTTATTGCTTCCACTTTATTAGGATATACTGTTATCTTGTTATGCTTTATGATATGTCCAATAAACAGAAACAGTATTAAACAGAAAAAATGTGATTTTTCATCATATATTCTCATATTTGCTTTGTGGAGTGATTTAACTATAATACGTATGTGCTCCATGTGTTCTTCAGCTGAGGTATATCAACACTTCATCGTCTATGTAGACATATGCAAATTTTCGTATATATGGACGAAGAATATCGTCTACGCATCGTTGAAAAATAGAGGGTTTTTAAGTCCAAACGGCATCCTTAAGAATTCATACTTTGCGCCATTCACACTGAATGCTGTGTGTAGGTAGTGAATACCTTTGCTTTGCTTAAGTTTTGAATTGCCATTCCAACATCTGGAATCGGGTAGTGGTCAGTGATTGTCTGAGCAGTTAGCTTCTGAAAAGCGAATACCATTCGCCTTTTGGGTTTGCCTTGATCATCGGTACCATTTTTAGCAACTGTCCAAATGGGGGAATTGTACGGACTCCTACTTGGCTGTATGATTTCTTTATCTATTAGTTTCTTTATTTTATTATTAATGAACTCATTATCTGACATTGGATAGGGCATTGCTTTACATAAATAGGATCTTCTGATGTTGTTCTAATATATGCTTGAATTGTTGTAGTAAATGGTAATGTTTCACCATTTGCGTTGTTATGTTGCATTATCTTTTCAATATCTTCCCTATATGTTTCATTATTTATTGTATAATTTATTTTTTGTTCATTATTTCCTACTTCCTTTTTATATTTATATTTCAAACTATAACACTAGGCAACAGCCATTTTGTTATTTGGTTCTAGCATACTTTTTCTCATGGATTTGGACCTACTGAACACGAAAATGAATTTTAAAAATTTTTCTGTCGATTGGTTTGCGAGATACAAATTTTTTAATTTTTTTTTTTTAATTTTTGGAGGTACACTTACTATTTTGAGCATATCTTTAGTCTTCTTTGACCTATTTTATCCTACTACTACCCAAATTAAAGACAATTGAGCCGTCTACAACTTATTCTCAGAAAATTTTCAAATCGGGTTAGTAGTTTTGATGTTGGCGGCTTAAAAAGGTTAAAAAACTGGGTTTTTTTAGTAAAAATGTGGCTGAAAAATTCATATAAAAATTCATATAAAATATAAAACGCGATGTTAACAGCGATTTTAATTTTTTTACGTATAGCTGACACTTTTCCAAAGAAAATAAGCCCTTACTTAACAAAATCTGATGACAAATGGCCGACTTATTATTTTTTTGGTAAACGACCGAAATTCCGCTATTTCACGATTTTTTGATTTTCATTATTTGCACAGCTTACCTACCCAACGCAAACGAATAAATACATTTGAACTTAATTTAAAATAAACAAATTAGTCTTCGTATATTATTTTTTAATTTATTTACAGCACTACATGCTCATACATATTTAAACATAAGGAGACACGGTTATCAATTGCATTTCAAAACTGTCTGTGAAAGTGTAAAGAAGTTAATATTTAGAAAACGCAAGGAAGACAATGAGTAAAAGACTACGTGTGTTCGAGTGTTTGAACGATCCAGACAATTTCTGCAATGTTTGTGGCCAGTTTATAAAAAAAAATCACGCACACAAGTTTACTCCAGCAGTACAATTGCACTATTTGAATTATTTTGGTATTTCACCAAATATCACAGAACCATGGACACCTAAGTCGCTGTGTGATCTTTGCTATATAATCTTAACCAACTGGGCAGCTGGCGGAAGGTAAGAATTTTTATTTAAACACATTATACATAGCGAATATAGTAATTTATTTTAATTTTAGCCGCCATATGAAATTCGATACACCAATGATGTGGAAAAAGCCGCTATGCCATTCCACAGACTGTTATTTTTGCCTCACCACAAACAGTGGGGTAGGAAGATTTTTTAAATGGAACTACGCTCAAGTGGGATCGTTTGCGCTTCCAGTACCACATTCGCATGATGTGCCATATCCAGTGTGCCCTGGTGCATCTCTTCAAAAAGCAGAATCGTCAGAAGAAGAGTCCGAGTCAAATGCAAGCGAATTTGAGCCGGGTGCAAAGCGAAAATTACTGTCACAGGCCGAACTAAACGATTGGGTGCGCGATTTTGGTCTCACGAAGGAGAAATCCGAACTTTTTGCGTCTCGGATGATACAGTGTGGATTTGCGGCTTCAGAAGTGAAAGTATCAGCGTACAGAAACCGTCACAAGGAGTATGCAAAATTTTATACAAAGAAAGACCAAATATGTTTTTGCAGCGACATTTCAGGCTTGTTCCAAGAGCTTCACCAAATTCACAACCCCAACGAATGGAGGTTGTTTATTGACAGCAACAAAGAGAGCTTGAAGGCAGTTCTCTTACATAATGGGAATGAAAAGCCATCTGTTCCTATTGCTCATGCGGTTCATTCAAAGGAGAACTATGAAACTATGGACATTTTGCTGAAATGCATAGAGTATAGGAAATACAATTGGAAAATATGCGCCGACCTTAAAGTTGTGGCCATTCTGTGTGGACTCCAAGGAGGCTATACGCGACATTGCTGTTTTCTGTGCCTTTGGAATAGCCGCGCTGATGATCAGCATTATATAAAAAAAATGGCCGGTACGAACGAAACCTGTAGTTGGAGAAGCGAATGTTCAGCGCAAACCACTAATAGAGAACCGTGAAAATATAATACTTCCGCCGCTGCACATAAAATTGGGTTTGATTAAAAATTTTGCCAAAAAATTAGACAAAGAAGGTGAAGCTTTTGCCTATTTACGGTCAATTTTCCCTTACCTTTCGCTGGCAAAAATTAAAGAAGGAGTCTTCGCAGGACCCGAGATAAAAAAAATTTTAAAGGATGAAAAATTCCCAAATCTGTTATCACCCATCGAAGCCGCAGCATGGAATTCCTTCAGGCTTGTTGTGGAAAACTTTTTAGGAAACAACAAAAGCCCGAATTATAAGGACATAGTTGAGGATCTGGTAAAGAACTATGAAGCCATGGGAGTGCACATGTCACTTAAAATACACTTTCTGCATTCTCATTTGGATTTTATACCTCGGCTTTTATATTTATACAAATTACACCCGTGACTTATTTAAAAATGTTAAAAAAAAGTATAAAAAATGTTCATGCAACATTAGAAATCTCAGCTTTTATATAAATACATACATATATATATATATAAATTACAGCCGTGACTTATGAAAAAAATTTCCAAAAAAAGTATAAAAAAATGTTCATGAAAAATTAGAAATTTCCTCTATTATATTTATATAAATTACACCCGTGACTTATTTAAACATTTTCAAGAAAAAGTATAAATTTTTTTATGGAATATTAGAATGTTGGCTTTAATATAAATAAATTACAACCATTACTTATACAAAAATTTTGAAGAAAAATTATTAAATAAATTTTATGGAAAATTAAATATTTCGGCTTAAATATTTATAGAAATTACACCCGTGACTTGTTCAACAATTTCCATAAAATGTATAAAAAATGTTACATGCAAAATAGAAATCTCGGCTTTTATATTCACATAAGTGACCTATTCGACCATTTTCAAGAAAAAATATAACAAAATGATCATGCATAATCAGAAATTTCGGCTTGCAGGTATAAGTAATTGAAATGTGTTGCGACTTGTTAAAACATTTTACAAATACAAAATATGCTTAATCTATGCTTTTTTTACAATTATTAAATTCCAATATTTTGCCGAAACTTTAAATAACTATTTTGCTTGTTCAATACTTTTTATAAATTTAATATTGCTTAAACAAGTTCATTAATTAATTAATGCTTTGCTTAAAAATTTATTTTTTATTTTGCTTACCACTAATTTTACTTTGCAGTGTTTGTTGCTGTTATGTTATTAAATATATTAGTAGTGTTCTGTGAGTGTATAAACTTATTATTGGTATTGTTATTCATTGAATGTGTTAACTCCCCCTTTCTTAAATGTCGGCGTCTGGTCGGTCACAAGAAAAAATCTGACCTATGGGTAATTGATCTTAACTTCTGGGAAAGAAAAAATTTCAATATAACACAAAAATTTTAATAAAAATTATAAAACCTTTTTATTAAAAATTTGACAATTCTGCATACTGCTTTATTTTGAAAAAGTTTGTACTCAATTGCTACTACAAATGCATTCATTTATTATAAATTTTTTTTTAAATTCATAACATATTTTTCATTTACCACTATTGAGTAAAAAAAATAATCAATATAACACAAAAGTTTGAATAAAAATTATAAAATAAAATTTAATTTATAACTTAATAATTCTGCTTACATATTTATACAAATTAAGACCGTGGCTATATTATGAGAACGTGTTTACTCCATTGCAACCAAAAAACGCGGCTATTTTACCAAGTTTTGTTCAAAATTCACCTAAATTGCGTAAAAAAAAAATGTTGCCAAAAAATTATAAAAAATATACAGAAATGTTCATAAAAATATAAACAACTTTTTTGATTAAAAATTGGATAATGCTGCTTATATATTTTTATAATGTGCAAGCGTGACTATATCAAGTTTTTTTCAAAGTGCACTGAAATTGCGTAACAAAAATAACATAAAAATTATACAAAAATGTTCATAAAAATTAATAACATAAATTTTCAATAAAAATTGGATAATGGTGCTTACATACTTATATAAATTGCAACCAAGGCTATATTATGAAAATGTGCATTCAACACAAAAACAAACAACATTTTATTAAAAATTAAAAACCAAATTTCTTTAAAAATATAATAATTCTGCTAACATATTTATATATATAATATAAATTGCAATTATGGCTAAATTATAAAAATGTGAATTCTTCATTGTAACCAAAAATGCATCTTTTTTATCTTGTTCAAAAATCTCCGAAATTGCGTGACATAAAAAAAATCCGTATAACCCAAAAATTATATTATATTATGAAAACGTGTTTGATCCAGTGCAACCAAAAATGCGCTCATTTTATTCAAAATTTACCGATACTGTGTGACAAAGAATAATACAAAAAAGTTAATAAAAATCTAAACAAAAATTTTTATTAAAAAGTTGGATAATGCTGCGTACTTATTTGTTGAAGCTACGTTATGAAAACGTGTTCACTCCACTGCAACCAAAAATTTACTGACATTGCGTTGCAACGAAATATTCAATATAACACAAAGCTGATTTTATTTAAGATATGTTCATTATTTACCGATTTTGCGTGACAAAAAAATCATAAAATTTCTACAAAAATCTTCAAAAAAACTTGTTACATTTATTAAAATTTGGATAATGCTGCGTACATATTCATATATATTGAAACCGTAGCTATATTACGAAAACGTGTATACTCCAGTGCAACCAAAAATGCGCCCATTTTTAAAAGTTGTGTTCAAAATTCACAAAAATTGCGTGACAAAAATATCATAAAAATTTTACAAAACTTTTCATAAAAGTTGGATTATGCAGCTTACGTATTTGAAAAAATTGCAACCGTGGCTTTTTATATGAAAATGTGTGTACTCCAGTGCAACCTAAAATATGCCTATTTTTTATTTTTTTTTTAATTTAAAAATTTTAATAATTTTCAATTACATTAAGACATTTAAATTTACCGATTGTGTAATAATGCTTTTTATATATTTATATAAATGAGAACCGTGGCTATATTATGAAAACGTGTTTACTGCATTCCAACCAAAAATGTGTTGATTTTATTCAACATTTATACAATATTTACTGAAATTTCGTAATTTTCATAAAAATTAGTACCAAATATTTTCATTAAAAATTATAATGATGTTTATATACTCATATAAATTGCAAAAATTGGGTTATATTACGAAAATGTGTGGTCAAGACAAAAATTTTAATAAAAATTATAAACAAAATTTTCTTTCAACATTTATTATTAATGCTTCATATATATTTATATAAATTAATACCGTGGGTGTATTATGAAAACGTGTTTCCTTCATTGCAACCAAAAATACCGGGTTTTTATTAGGTTTTGTTCGAAATTCACTGAAATTTCGGGACAAAAAATATCATAAAAAGAATAAAAAAATTTTAATAAAAAGTAAAAAACATAAAACGGATACAAAAATTTGCATACAAATTGGATAATGCTGCCTACATATTTAAATAAATTGCAACCGTAGCTATATTATGAAAACGTGTATACTGTAGTGAAACCTTAAATGCGTTGATATTTTTCAAGAGTTGTTCAAAATTCACCTAAATTTCAAACAAAAAAAATCATAAAAGAAGTATAAACAAATTTTCATTAAAATCACAAACAAATTTTTACATCAAAATTGGACAATGCTACTTACATAAAGGGTGGTTAAATTTCAAGGGCCGATGTTGATTTTGAATAAAACACAAACTATTTAGGAAATTATTGTAATTTTATTTTATTATGATGTATTGGTATTACTCAATTATGTATGGAACAAAATATCGGCCAAATGGGCGCCGCGACCTCGGCGGCACACCTCCATCCGATGGTCCAAATTTTCGATGACGCTGAGGCGTAATGGAGGTTCTATGCCGTTAATGTGCCGTATTATCTGATCCTTTAGGTCTTGAATTGTTGCTGGCTTATCGACGTACACCTTTTCTTTCAAATAACCCCAAAGAAAAAAGTCCAACGGTGTCAAATCACATGATCTTGGCGGCCAATTGACATCGCCATTACGTGAGATAACACGGCCATTGAATTTGTTGCGCAAAAGAGCCATTGTTTCGTTAGCTGTGTGGCAAGTGGCACCGTCCTGCTGAAACCACATATCGTCCACATCCATATCTTCCAATTCATTTTGGAAAAAATACGGCCCGATGATGCCGCCAGCCCATAAACCGCACCAAACAGTCACTCTTTGTGGGTGCATTGGTTTTTCGACAATCACTCTTGGATTCTCATTCGCCCAAATGCGGCAATTCTGTTTATTGACGAATCCACTGAGGTGAAAATGTGCCTCATCACTGAAGATGATTTTCTTCGAAAATTGATCATCCACTGTTGCCATTTCTTGCCACCATTCTGCCCATTCACGACGTTTGGAATGGTCAAGAGGCTTTAGTTCTTGAGCCAATTGCACCTTGTAAGCGTGTAAATGCAAGTCTTTATGCATAATGTTCATCAACGACGAGCGTGAGAGGTGCAATTGTTGGGAACGACGACGAGTTGAGGTGGACGCCTCTTCAGCCACACTATCGCGAACAGCAGCAATATTTTCTGCAGTACGAGCTGTACGAGCATGCGCTGGTGTTCTCACATCTTCTACAGACCCGGTTTGCTCGAATTTTTCCACGATTTTTGCGATTGTACGCACATTTGGACGATGAAATTGACGAAAAAAATTACGAAGTGCACGATATGCATTTTGATTTGAACTCCCATTTTCATAATAAGTCTGGATAACTTTAACACGTTGTTGGATTGTGTATCTCTCCATGGTTCAAATTGAGTAAGTCTGAAATAGAGAAATGTCAAATAAAATTCGGAAAAAAACTTGGCGTTTAGGTGTGGTTCACATACAATTTAACCACCCTTTATATAAATTGCAACCATGGCTATGTAATGAAGAGGTAAATTCTCCATTGCCACCTAAAATACGCCCATTTTTTTAAGATTTGTTTAAAATTACCCTAAATTGCGTGACAAAAAAATAAATATAACACAAAAATTGTATTAAAAATTATAAAAAAATTTCATTAACAATTTAATAATAATGCTTCTTATATGTATTTATGAAAATTACAGCCGTAAATATATCATGTGCTTACTGCATGCATACTGCAGTGCATTTGTGTGAAAAAAAGTTATCAATTTAACACAAAAATGTTAATAAAAATTATAAAAAACTTTTTATTAAACATTTTACAATTCTTTATACTGCTTTATTTTGAAAAAAGCGTATTCAATTGCTACTAAAAATACATCCTTTTATTGTAATTTTTTTTTAAATTCATAACATTTTTTAAATTTACACACAAAAGTTTGAATAAAAATTATAAAAAGAAAATTTATTTTAAAACTTTATAATTCTGGTTACATATTTATACAAATTAAGACCGTGGCTAATTTTTTTAATTGCAATCGTGGCTATATTTGTTCAACATTCACTCAAATCGCGTAACAAAAAAAAAATAAAAGAATAATACAAAATTCTCAGAAAAATTTGAGAAAACTATTTTCATAAAAAATTGGATAATGCAGCTTTCATATTTTTATAAATTGCAACCGTGGCTATATTATGAAAGTGTGTACACTCCATTACAATTAAAAATGTTCTGATTTTATTCAAGATTTGTTCAAAACTCACCCAAATTGAGTAACACAAAAGTCATACAAATGATACAAAAATGTTCATAAATATTATACAGAAAAATTTTCTTTAAAATTTAGATAACGCTGCTTAAATATTTTTATAAACTGAAAACTTGCCTATATTATGAATAAGTATAAACAATCAAAAGAGCACTCATTTATTTCAAGATTTGTTCAATATTTAAGCAAATGGCACAACAAAAAAAATTTCAAAAAGTTTTTTATTTAAGCATTTTTATTTCAAAATATATAAAAGAAAATAAAAAATTATGACTTAAAACGCAATTTAAAATGAAAAAGATAATTTATTTATAATGAATTTAATAAAGATATTAATTAAAATAAATGTATACTTAATTTCTGATTTAAATAATATTTTTGCTGCATGTGTATTATTTGTAAACATAAAATTCATTGTTTTGAAAGGTTTTAGGCCGAAATATATATAACTTTGAAATAATATTATTAAATGTAATTAAATATATGTATATAACAATTGAAATAAATGTTTATTTAATTTTATATAAAATATTTTTGTTGCATGCATATGATTTGTATGTAAAATTATTTTAACCTTTCATTATTTAAAGAAGTCCTAGGCCGAAATATATATTACTTCATCAGTGAAATAATATAATTGATTCAAAATAAAGTGTTTTTCGTCAAATATAATAAATAAATTATTGAATCAATTGATTTTCCTAAAAATTGCAATTTTTCCCATGTTTAAATTATTTTCTGGCTAAAAAATATATCTACTCTTTAAAAATTTGCGATTTTTGAATTTAAAATTCATTTTCGTGTTCAGTAGGTCCAAATCCATGAGAAAAAGTATGCTAGAAACAAATAACAGACAAAAGTTTGTTATTTGTGACCTAGTGTAATCAAAGAGATTAATTTCTGCTTTGGCTATTCGTAAGCCCTGTTCACCGAGAAGCATATCGAATTCTTGAAGCGCTTCTGTTTCATAAAATGTTAAATGGTCATTTAAAACTGTAATTATATTTTTTGAATTTATTATTGAATGCCCATAAAGCATTTTGACTTTTACAGGCTTAATTATTATGGATTTTCCTATCTTACAGCTAGTGCTAATATAATAGTATCTATTAAAATATTTAATGATTTACCTGTTTCTATGCAAGTTCGTTGTAGGCATGGCAGACCATTTACTCGCCTAGAAAAGCACTTCCGGCTTCAAAGTGGTCGTTGCTGTGTTGAGGTTGAATTGACTTGCGTTTGATGTATATGCTGAACTTTATTTGCATTGAAGTTGTGGGATGAATGATTTCTTTCTCTCTTTTCAGGCATTTGGTTGTTACTACGGAACGGATTATGATTTGTTGAAGTGTTTCTGGGATAGTTATTATTACTCCATCTTTGTTCTTGTTAAAAGTTTGTAGGTCTCATATACTTTGTTGAGTTGTCGACCTCCATTGGTTCAGGGTGGTTTCGTTGTGGTGCTGGATAGCTACGATGTCTTTGTTGCACTTCGTATGCTGGTCTTAGCTAGCGGTGTTCATTTCTTTGGTGATGTCGTTGTTCGTTACGATGTTCTTGTCGTCTTGAGGGTGCATTCTCGGAATGAACGTCCTGCTTGTCGTGGTATATTGTTCAGGCAATGGCATACGCCTCTGCAAGACTTCTAGGGTTGTTTCCGTACAAGATTCCCTTGGTGTAACTGCTACGCAAACCCATAATGAAAGTACGTACCGCATCATCATTTACATCTAATAGTCGTCCAGTTCTCATGTTTTCATCTGCCATTTCCATTTTTTTGCTGTCAAGGCTTGAATCTCGTCGTGGAATTCGGTTAAAAATTTATTTCCTTGCTTGATTCTTAACATGTTCTCACTCAGTACATATGTATAATGGTCTTTTATCTGAGTAGGTAGAATCTAGTCGATTTATGATTGCATAAAAGTTGAGTTCAGTACCATTAATTGACAGAACTTTTGATGCAGCTCCAACAACTTTTGAACGGATTATACATAGGCAATTGTAGTATTCCGGGCTGTTTACAAATTGCTTGATGTTTTCCATCTGGGTCCATACTTGGTTTCCCCACGGATTATATTCGCCCTCTATCCTGCAAAAAGTTGGTAGATTTTTGAATATTCCTGCATTTATTTGGTTAACATGCGTTAATTGAGGTGTTAGTGCAAGCATTGTTGGCACGGTGGTTACACGGAATGGAGTTTGAGTTTTTAATATCTCAAAGTCTGTTTTCAAAGACATTACATGCTCAGTCAGCACTTGAACGTGGGCTTGGAGTGTTGCAGCTTCGGTCATATTGATGCCTTCTTCTGTTATACGAAGCGAATTAAATGCTTGGTGACGTCTTGTAGGGGAATCGATTTTTTTTTATTATTTGCTTCTGTTACTTTTAATGTTTTACTGTTCGAATTTTTTCACTTATTAATTTCACTTGAACTTTTTTATGTTGTTTTCCAATTTTTCAGGAACTGTTTTTTGTCCTTCCTCAGGAGTTTTTATTTTCTAATTTTTCGAGAATTATTTCACATCCTTCTTTAGGAACGTGGAATTTTTAAATATGGGTGGGAGTACAAGATTGTTTCACTTGTATCCCGGATGAACCCTAGTTAAATCCTTTAGTAAGGATTGAGTAAAAAATATATTTTTTTTGCACCAAAACGTGCACTTTATTTGTAATTTAACTGCTTTTAATAGAAGGTGATATCTGCTTGACCTTCAACATCTAGTTTGTGATAGATCATTAGGATATTTGTATTTTAGTTAGCGCTTAGGGATAGACTAAAAAAATGTTTCATGCAAAATTAGATATTTCGGCTTCCATATACATATATATAAATTACAAACGTGACTTATTCAAGAAATTTTATAAAAATTACAAACAATTTTATGATAAATTTGAAATTTGGGCTTTCATATTTATATAAATTACACTCGTGACTTATTCAAACATTTTCAAGAAAAAGTATAAATTTTTTTAATGGAATATTAAAAATTTTGGCTTTAATATAAATAAATTACAACCATTATTTATACAAAAATTTTGAAGAAAAATTGTAACAAATTTTTGTTGGAAAATAAAAAAATTTCGGCCTATAAATTTATAGAAATTACACCCATGACTTATTCAACAATTTCCATAAAATTTATACAAACTTTTTTATGCAAAATTAGAAATCTCGGCTTTTATGTTTATATAAATTACACCCGTGACTTATTCAAACATTTTCAAGAAAAATTATAAAGCAATTTTTCATGCAAAATTAGAAAATCTCGGCTTTTATATTTATACAAATTACACCCGTGACTTATACAAAAATATTCATTAAAATAAAAAAAATGTAATGCAAATTTGAAAATTTGGGCTTTAATCTTTATATTAAAAATGTTTAAGGAAAAATTATAAAATATTGCAATTATAAAATATTGCAATGCAAAATTAGATATTTTGGCTTATATATATAAATTAAGCCCGTGCTTTTACAAAAATTTTCATACATGTAGATTAAAAAAATGTTCATGCAAAATTAATTCTTACTTACGAACTTTCATAAAAATTATAAAAAAATTTGTATTATAAATTTCAAATTTGGGATTTTATATTTTTGTATATAAATTACAACTGTGACTGATTCGATCATTTTCAAGAAAAATTATAAAACAATTTTTTATGCAAAATAAGAAAACCTCGGCTTTTATATTTATACAAATTACACCCGTGACTTATTTAAAAATGTTAAAAAAAAGTATAAAAAATGTTCATGCAACATTAGAAATCTCAGCTTTTATATAAATACATACATATATATATATATAAATTACAGCCGTGACTTATGAAAAAAATTTCCAAAAAAAGTATAAAAAAATGTTCATGAAAAATTAGAAATTTCCTCTATTATATTTATATAAATTACACCCGTGACTTATTCAAACATTTTCAAGAAAAAGTATAAATTTTTTTATGGAATATTAGAATGTTGGCTTTAATATAAATAAATTACAACCATTACTTATACAAAAATTTTGAAGAAAAATTATTAAATAAATTTTATGGAAAATTAAATATTTCGGCTTAAATATTTATAGAAATTACACCCGTGACTTGTTCAACAATTTCCATAAAATGTATAAAAAATGTTACATGCAAAATAGAAATCTCGGCTTTTATATTCACATAAGTGACCTATTCAAACATTTTCAAGAAAAAATATAACAAAATGTTCATGCATAATCAGAAATTTCGGCTTGCAGGTATAAGTAATTGAAATGTGTTGCGACTTGTTAAAACATTTTACAAATACAAAATATGCTTAATCTATGCTTTTTTTACAATTATTAAATTCCAATATTTTGCCGAAACTTTAAATAACTATTTTGCTTGTTCAATACTTTTTATAAATTTAATATTGCTTAAACAAGTTCATTAATTAATTAATGCTTTGCTTAAAAATTTATTTTTTATTTTGCTTACCACTAATTTTACTTTGCAGTGTTTGTTGCTGTTATGTTATTAAATATATTAGTAGTGTTCTGTGAGTGTATAAACTTATTATTGGTATTGTTATTCATTGAATGTGTTAACTCCCCCTTTCTTAAATGTCGGCGTCTGGTGGGTCACAAGAAAAAATCTGACCTATGGGTAATTGATCTTAACTTCTGGGAAAGAAAAAATTTCAATATAACACAAAAATTTTAATAAAAATTATAAAACCTTTTTATTAAAAATTTGACAATTCTGCATACTGCTTTATTTTGAAAAAGTTTGTACTCAATTGCTACTACAAATGCATTCATTTATTATAAATTTTTTTTTAAATTCATAACATATTTTTAATTTACCACTATTGAGTAAAAAAAATAATCAATATAACACAAAAGTTTGAATAAAAATTATAAAATAAAATTTAATTTATAACTTAATAATTCTGCTTACATATTTATACAAATTAAGACCGTGGCTATATTATGAGAACGTGTTTACTCCATTGCAACCAAAAAACGCGGCTATTTTACCAAGTTTTGTTCAAAATTCACCTAAATTGCGTAAAAAAAATGTTGCAAAAAAAAATTTTAAAAAATATACAGAAATGTTCATAAAAATATAAACAACTTTTTTGATTAAAAATTGGATAATGCTGCTTATATATTTTTATAATGTGCAAGCGTGACTATATCAAGTTTTTTTCAAAGTGCACTGAAATTGCGTAACAAAAATAACATAAAAATTATACAAAAATGTTCATAAAAATTAATAACATAAATTTTCAATAAAAATTGGATAATGGTGCTTACATACTTATATAAATTGCAACCAAGGCTATATTATGAAAATGTGCATTCAACACAAAAACAAACAACATTTTATTAAAAATTAAAAACCAAATTTCTTTAAAAATATAATAATTCTGCTAACATATTTATATATATAATATAAATTGCAATTATGGCTAAATTATAAAAATGTGAATTCTTCATTGTAACCAAAAATGCATCTTTTTTATCTTGTTCAAAAATCTCCGAAATTGCGTGACATAAAAAAAATCCGTATAACCCAAAAATTATATTATATTATGAAAACGTGTTTGATCCAGTGCAACCAAAAATGCGCTCATTTTATTCAAAATTTACCGATACTGTGTGACAAAGAATAATACAAAAAAGTTAATAAAAATCTAAACAAAAATTTTTATTAAAAAGTTGGATAATGCTGCGTACTTATTTGTTGAAGCTACGTTATGAAAACGTGTTCACTCCACTGCAACCAAAAATTTACTGACATTGCGTTGCAACGAAATATTCAATATAACACAAAGCTGATTTTATTTAAGATATGTTCATTATTTACCGATTTTGCGTGACAAAAAAATCATAAAATTTCTACAAAAATCTTCAAAAAAACTTGTTACATTTATTAAAATTTGGATAATGCTGCGTACATATTCATATATATTGAAACCGTAGCTATATTACGAAAACGTGTATACTCCAGTGCAACCAAAAATGCGCCCATTTTTAAAAGTTGTGTTCAAAATTCACAAAAATTGCGTGACAAAAATATCATAAAAATTTTACAAAACTTTTCATAAAAGTTGGATTATGCAGCTTACGTATTTGAAAAAATTGCAACCGTGGCTTTTTATATGAAAATGTGTGTACTCCAGTGCAACCTAAAATATGCCTATTTTTTATTTTTTTTTTAATTTAAAAATTTTAATAGTTTTCAATTACATTAAGACATTTAAATTTACCGATTGTGTAATAATGCTTTTTATATATTTATATAAATGAGAACCGTGGCTATATTATGAAAACGTGTTTACTGCATTCCAACCAAAAATGTGTTGATTTTATTCAACATTTATACAATATTTACTGAAATTTCGTAATTTTCATAAAAATTAGTACCAAATATTTTCATTAAAAATTATAATGATGTTTATATACTCATATAAATTGCAAAAATTGGGTTATATTACGAAAATGTGTGGTCAAGACAAAAATTTTAATAAAAATTATAAACAAAATTTTCTTTCAACATTTATTATTAATGCTTCATATATATTTATATAAATTAATACCGTGGGTGTATTATGAAAACGTGTTTCCTTCATTGCAACCAAAAATACCGGGTTTTTATTAGGTTTTGTTCGAAATTCACTGAAATTTCGGGACAAAAAATATCATAAAAAGAATAAAAAAATTTTAATAAAAAGTAAAAAACATAAAACGGATACAAAAATTTGCATACAAATTGGATAATGCTGCCTACATATTTAAATAAATTGCAACCGTAGCTATATTATGAAAACGTGTATACTGTAGTGAAACCTTAAATGCGTTGATATTTTTCAAGAGTTGTTCAAAATTCACCTAAATTTCAAACAAAAAAAATCATAAAAGAAGTATAAACAAATTTTCATTAAAATCACAAACAAATTTTTACATCAAAATTGGACAATGCTACTTACATAAAGGGTGGTTAAATTTCAAGGGCCGATGTTGATTTTGAATAAAACACAAACTATTTAGGAATTTTTGTAATATTGTAATTTTATTTTATTATGATGTTTTACAAAATATCGGCCAAATGGGCGCCGCGACCTCGGCGGCACACCTCCATCCGATGGTCCAAATTTTCGATGACGCTGAGGCGTAATGGAGGTTCTATGCCGTTAATGTGCCGTATTATCTGATCCTTTAGGTCTTGAATTGTTGCTGGCTTATCGACGTACACCTTTTCTTTCAAATAACCCCAAAGAAAAAAGTCCAACGGTGTCAAATCACATGATCTTGGCGGCCAATTGACATCGCCATTACGTGAGATAACACGGCCATTGAATTTGTTGCGCAAAAGAGCCATTGTTTCGTTAGCTGTGTGGCAAGTGGCACCGTCCTGCTGAAACCACATATCGTCCACATCCATATCTTCCAATTCATTTTGGAAAAAATACGGCCCGATGATGCCGCCAGCCCATAAACCGCACCAAACAGTCACTCTTTGTGGGTGCATTGGTTTTTCGACAATCACTCTTGGATTCTCATTCGCCCAAATGCGGCAATTCTGTTTATTGACGAATCCACTGAGGTGAAAATGTGCCTCATCACTGAAGATGATTTTCTTCGAAAATTGATCATCCACTGTTGCCATTTCTTGCCACCATTCTGCCCATTCACGACGTTTGGAATGGTCAAGAGGCTTTAGTTCTTGAGCCAATTGCACCTTGTAAGCGTGTAAATGCAAGTCTTTATGCATAATGTTCATCAACGACGAGCGTGAGAGGTGCAATTGTTGGGAACGACGACGAGTTGAGGTGGACGGCTCTTCAGCCACACTATCGCGAACAGCAGCAATATTTTCTGCAGTACGAGCTGTACGAGCATGCGCTGGTGTTCTCACATCTTCTACAGACCCGGTTTGCTCGAATTTTTCCACGATTTTTGCGATTGTACGCACATTTGGACGATGAAATTGACGAAAAAAATTACGAAGTGCACGATATGCATTTTGATTTGAACTCCCATTTTCATAATAAGTCTGGATAACTTTAACACGTTGTTGGATTGTGTATCTCTCCATGGTTCAAATTGAGTAAGTCTGAAATAGAGAAATGTCAAATAAAATTCGGAAAAAAACTTGGCGTTTAGGTGTGGTTCACATTCAACATCGGCCCATACAATTTAACCACCCTTTATATAAATTGCAACCATGGCTATGTAATGAAGAGGTAAATTCTCCATTGCCACCTAAAATACGCCCATTTTTTTAAGATTTGTTTAAAATTACCCTAAATTGCGTGACAAAAAAATAAATATAACACAAAAATTGTATTAAAAATTATAAAAAAATTTCATTAACAATTTAATAATAATGCTTCTTATATATGTATTTATGAAAATTACAGCCGTAAATATATCATGTGCTTACTGCATGCATACTGCAGTGCATTTGTGTGAAAAAAAGTTATCAATTTAACACAAAAATGTTAATAAAAATTATAAAAAACTTTTTATTAAACATTTTACAATTCTTTATACTGCTTTATTTTGAAAAAAGCGTATTCAATTGCTACTAAAAATACATCCTTTTATTGTAATTTTTTTTTAAATTCATAACATTTTTTAAATTTACACACAAAAGTTTGAATAAAAATTATAAAAAAAAAATTTATTTTAAAACTTTATAATTCTGGTTACATATTTATACAAATTAAGACCGTGGCTAATTTTTTTAATTGCAATCGTGGCTATATTTGTTCAACATTCACTCAAATCGCGTAACAAAAAAAAAAATAAAAGAAT
Source organism: Epicampocera succincta (assembly GCA_932526305.1). Taxonomy (NCBI): domain Eukaryota; kingdom Metazoa; phylum Arthropoda; class Insecta; order Diptera; family Tachinidae; genus Epicampocera; species Epicampocera succincta. The sequence continues at coordinate 21,042,784 of OW052037.1, read as the reverse complement.
AATACAAAATTCTCAGAAAAATTTGAGAAAACTATTTTCATAAAAAATTGGATAATGCAGCTTTCATATTTTTATAAATTGCAACCGTGGCTATATTATGAAAGTGTGTACACTCCATTACAATTAAAAATGTTCTGATTTTATTCAAGATTTGTTCAAAACTCACCCAAATTGAGTAACACAAAAGTCATACAAATGATACAAAAATGTTCATAAATATTATACAGAAAAATTTTCTTTAAAATTTAGATAACGCTGCTTAAATATTTTATAAACTGAAAACTTGCCTATATTATAAATAAGTATAAACAATCAAAAGAGCACTCATTTATTTCAAGATTTGTTCAATATTTAAGCAAATGGCACAACAAAAAAAATTTCAAAAAGTTTTTTATTTAAGCATTTTTATTTCAAAATATATAAAAGAAAATAAAAAATTATGACTTAAAACGCAATTTAAAATGAAAAAGATAATTTATTTATAATGAATTTAATAAAGATATTAATTAAAATAAATGTATACTTAATTTCTGATTTAAATAATATTTTTGCTGCATGTGTATTATTTGTAAATATAAAATTCATTATTTTGAAAGGTTTTAGGCCGAAATATATATAACTTTGAAATAATATTATTAAATGTAATTAAATATATGTATATAACAATTGAAATAAATGTTATTTAATTTTATATAAAATATTTTTGTTGCATGCATATGATTTGTATGTAAAATTATTTTAACCTTTCATTATTTAAAGAAGTCCTAGGCCGAAATATATATTACTTCATCAGTGAAATAATATAATTGATTCAAAATAAAGTGTTTTTCGTCAAATATAATAAATAAATTATTGAATCAATTGATTTTCCTAAAAATTGCAATTTTTCCCATGTTTAAATTATTTTCTGGCTAAAAAATATATCTACTCTTTAAAAATTTGCGATTTTTGAATTTGGAAATATTCAAGCGTTTTTACTCAAGTAAAGATAGTTGACGTAACTAATACGCTTGTTCTTAATATAAACAAGAATAGTACCTTTTTTGTAACCCTGCAAAAAAGTTTACCATTCACAATAGTTTGTTTTCTTCTCATCCGTGCCTTACACAAAAGTTTGATTTCTATTAATTGGTCCAAATTAATGCAAATTAGTATATAATCTATTTTGAAATACAAGCATAAGATAAAAAAGTGAAAAATGTCAAGTACAGATAAGCGAAATGTTAAAGAGAAGTGTGAAAATGTTTCTAAGAAAAACAGCACAGCGCAAGATAGCCTTGAATTTTATGAAGAAAATCACAGGTTTCTTTCCATGCCGAACTATTTTTCTAAAGCGAAATATGTTCTAAGTGATGAGCAAACTGATGATGGAAACGAAAGTGATGTTAGCTCATCCTTTAGTTTGCAGGAATGTATGAATGAATTCAGTGCGCGTAGAAATCGTCGGACACTTCTATACCAACAACGACAAAATGGAATTAAAGGATCATGCGATAAAAATTTACAAGAAGCTACAGAACTTGATCTTATTAATCAAAATCTGTGTAACAAAGAGCAGGAACGTAAGTTTAAACCATGTCGAAATGGATTTTGTTACTGTTTTACAAGTGACAGTGGAGATGATGGCTGCCAAATTTTAGGTGCTATGCGAACTAACAACTTACTTAGTAGAAGACGATCAACGTGTTTAGAGGTTTATATTTTCCTTTTTTAAACACATCTCTGAATTAACGTTTGATTTGTTTTCTTAGGTTTTAAACACCAACAAAATTCCACTATGTAAGAAAGAACTGCACACTCCTACAAACAATTTAACAGCAATTACCAGTATTGAACAAAATAAAGAAAAATCACCTATTATTCATATAATTCACGAAATTCATGCGAAAAAAGTTATCTCTAAGGTAAAATTTGGAAAAACTGAGTTTACGTCATTGAGAAAACTAGTTTGTCGAAATAGAAAAACAGAGGAAGCTCTTCCAAAAGTGTCATCTTTCAAAAATAATGCATACATCCCTAGTGCGCCAAAATTAGATTTTATATATAAGAAAAATAATGCAAACAAGAAACTTAAACCAATAATACCTTCAAAATTCTCCGAAAATCGCCGACATTTAGGTGGTCAGTTATTGCAGAAAAGGTTTTGTACTCAGCTCACATATAAGCAAAAATATTTGGAGAAAATAAAGGCAGACCGACCGAGAATATTAATTTCTTCTACAGATACTTCCGTGAATAAAACTGAACAGTTTTTCGATGACGTTTTATTAATTAATGGAAATGAGCTTAACGCCACAACTCTTACCCATAACTCAAATTCAATAAAGTATGAAATTGCAACAAATTCACAGAAGACTGACGATGAAAAAAAGTTTTATTCAATATGTAAGTATTTAACTATTTATTTATATTTATGGGCACAAACAGAACTTTTATCTTTATGCCAGTGAAACTGGTCACCTGAAATATTGTACACTTAAAGCAAACGTTTTCCTATACAAATGTTTTAGTTTATTAAGTAATGCAAGTAATTTTTAATTCAAACTTAATTTTATTAAGTATTTGCAATAAATTTATAAAATAATAATAGTAATTCTGAAGCACAAAACTATTGACACACCTTATCCCCTATATCAAGCAAAACGAAAAAAAATGTTATACCACATTTAATATTTTGTTGGCAAACATTTTTGCTTTATTTGGCATGGAATACAACAATTTTTTTGTTGTTTTCTCGCCACTTTTTTTCCGCTTACGAATAGTTTTGTGTAAGTTAAACGATTCATTTCGTTAACTTTAGAAATAAGTGGCTTTCGCCTAGCGTTGAAGTTGTAATATATATATATAAACTTATATATATTTATAATATATATATTTATAATATATGTATATATATATATGTATATATTTATATATATATATATATATTTATATATATATATATATATATATATATATATATATACATATACAGTCCACCTTCCCTATAGTGATTCTCCACGGGGACGGACAATTATTTCACCATATAGAAATTTCATTATACAGAAATATTTTTTGTTTTTTTTATTTATTTAAAATAATCAGGTATTTTTGTTTGAACTACATTTTTCCATTTTTCTTTATCAATAAAAGCTTCAATTACATTAAGACATTTAAATACATTTTTCGGAACGTTGCTCTCCATCTCCAAAAAAGTTCCCAGTACATCAAGTGAAGCGGAAACGTGTCCTAATATAGGTGATGTTTTATCAATATTTGCCACTACTTCACCGCCCAGTTCCTCTTTATCGTCATCTTATATAATCTGCTGTAATCCACGACTTTCTAAAACACTGCTTAGTTAGAATATCTTCATCTGAGGGAATGCCTATGGCTTGCACATCAATATCTACACTGACATAGTCTTCAAATGATGCATCGATGTTAGCTACTTTTCTAAATGAAGCCTGTAGAACAGCTAAATCTAATAGTGGAAGAAAATCTTCTTCATCCCAATTAATAGTTTGAATCTGCATGTCATCTTTTGAAAATCCTGCCTTTTGGAAGCAGTTTGCAATAGTCTCTGGTTTAAAATAGATATTCCACTCTGTGCTTAAATTTCGAATAGCTTGAAGCAAATCTATGGCTATTACAGGCTTGTTTTCTTCCATTTGTGACAATATATTCATCAAAATTCGTTTTCTGTAAAGTTGTTTTATATTGTCCCTTGGTCCATTGGTCATATTGGGAGGAAAGTAGACAAGTTCAATATTTTGTAGTTTATCTTATACGTTCTTCGGATGCGCAGTGCAGAACCTTTATTTTTTGCGAAGCAAATTTTTTGTCCAGCCCTAAAATCCATTTGGGAAAAATTTCTCCTGTCATCCACGCTTTTTTGTTGAAGTCATAATCCACATCTAGAGATTTTATTCCTTTAAAGAAACTAAAATTGCTCGTTATAGGAAAGGCTAAACTATAACGAGCAATTTTAGTTTCTCCATACCAATCATATTGCTTCCTCCTAGGACAGTTATTCTTTCTTTGCTCTGTTTTCCACCAAAGCATTTTTAATTTTTGGATGCTAGTGTGTTGTTTGGTAAGCACTTGAAAAACAAACCGGTCTCGTCGGCATTAAAAATGTCATTTGCATCATTTTTTCAATTAATCTTGGCAAAACATTCCTTATCCATTCATCATGTTCTACTAAATTAGCGTCAGCGCATTCCCTACACAAGGTTTCTCTCTCTCTCTTCGTGTCCCAAAGAATCAGCGAATTCTTTGGCTTTTGGCTTCAATAATACTGCAGATACGGAAAGATTCTTAGAACGAGCGGCTGTAACCCATTTAAGCATTGGCTTGTCAATGTTCTCAAAAAGACAAGTTCGAAGTCTCTTACGCTTAATGCTTAAATGCTCGTCTTCTACATTCTTTTGAATAACTGACTTGTTTTTTAAAATGTTTGATAAAGTACTGGGAAGAGTTCCAAACTCTTTAGCTTTATCTTTTTTTCTTTGATGTCCCTTCTTCAACTTTATTAATTACTTATAACTTTTTTTCAAAAGAAATACTACTCCGGTGCATCATTTTCGTTCACTGAGCTCGGTGAACTGATGTTAAAAGTTAAATCATTAACTTTTTTGTTTTCATTTTCATACTTTGGGAATTCCAAAAATATTACTTATTTTCTTTATAAATAGTGTTGCTAACAAGTGTAAAATAAAGCTGCTAAAACTAGTTCACTATATGGAGACAACAACACAAGTAAAATGTATTATTGTTTCCAAAATTTTGTTCATTGTAAAGAAAAATTCACTATGGAAATTCATTATACGGAGATCAAAATACATTGAAAGTGGAACGAAAAAGCTGTGTTCTTGATTTTAGTTCACAATAAGGAGAACTTCATTGTATAGAAGTTCACTATAAGGAAGTTCGAATGTATATTTATAATCTATATATATACATATATATTTATATGGGTGTGAAGATTTTCAAAAAAAGGAGCAAAGTCCTCTTTAAAATTTCAAAAGTCGAAATTTGGAAAAATGTCTCCTATTTTCAAAAAAAACACACTGTTGCGACTTTTGAATATTGGACATTCATAGGGATGGCCGGAGGAGTGTTCTCCAATAATTTTATTTCGCCCATCTGCCGTTATTTCCAAGAATTTTCATGAACTTTCTTAAACAAAGTTTTTATAGTCTTCTTTAATGAGTGCGTTTATTTTCGATTTTTATGGCATTATTTTATAAAACATGGTTTTAGAAATATATTATTTTATTTTTTAATATAATTATTACTAATTTTTTACTTTAAAATGCATTTTCATGCAAAATATAAATTTTTTAGGCTTAACAGAGCTCTGCTGCTTTATTAACAGAGGTATGTTAATATTGCAGGTTTGAGTCTGGGGTTAAAAATTTTAAAATTTATCTTCACACCTATTATATTTATAATATATATATATACATTTATATTTATAATCTCTATATATATATATATATATATATGTGTGTGTGTATATAGCTGTTGTCAAAATAATAACACCAGTAGCAATCCTGATTTTAAACTGGTAACAAAATCTTATTTATTCAAAAAAAGCTTTTGTAACTTTTTCCAAATGTTAAAAAATATGTGCAAAACACGATATAAAGAAAAATGATTTCATTTAAATTCTAATTAATTTAAAAAAATAACTTTTCCCAAAAATCTGAAAAAATCATCTGTCAAAATAATAGCACTGCTTATCTTGACCTGAAAGAAAAAATAATACAACTATAACAATGTGGTTTCCTGTGGTTGTAATGTGAGTAGCTATCCCTTAGGTATCCTTACGTAATGTTTTTAATATTTAGTTGCGTTAGCCTTGTTAGAAATAACTGCTTTGCAGCGCCTTTCTATAGAATTGAATGAAGACTTCTCTTATGAAATAGAGTGTCAGACCTGTTGCACTGTCACCCAAAGATCAATATTGGTAGTTGGTTTGACTTCGGATACCTTCTTCTTAACATCAGGTCACAAATTTTTGGTGGGGGTAATGTCACCTAAAACTCCGTGTTAGCTTTTATACTAGTATGTTTTGGGTCATTGACTTTTTGAATGACCCAAATCAGCTGCATATTTTCGGAAGCATACGGCAGTATTACTTCCTTAAGTATTGTGCCGTATCCATGATAATGGAACTTCCGTATTTGATAGTCTTTGTAGTAAATTCTTAAAAATTATTTTGAATAATACGTATGCCAATATCTCATTACCGTTTTTAATTGTTTTAAAATAATAATTTTTTAATTTGTGATTTTTTTATTTAAAATTAATATAGGTGCTATTATTTTGGTACTTCCCAGTAAATGCAGTTACGCTTTTGAACATGTTTTTAAGTAAACAAAAAATTGTTATTTATAAAAAGAATATTCTTGTAGTAACGGGACTGTAAAGTTATATATAAAAATATACAAGCATTGCAACAGAATTGCGTAATGAAACTAAATACTTATAGTGGTACTATTATATTTACACCAGCTGTCAATATATATATGTCTTATATATAGGTTGCTTATATATATACATACATTATATATTATATATTGCAAATATTGAAGATTATTTGTCATATTACAGAAAAGGGTGTCCGAAAATTGAGACAATTATTATATAAAAGCCAAATGAGGCCTACAACATAGAAACTTTTGTCTCCGGTTATTACTCCCATTAGTTTTAAAGAAAATGAAACTTAATTAAACAAGAATGATAGAAATAAAGATTGCGCCATCCCGTATACAAAAATTGAGTTTTCTGCTCATGCTGGTCCTACGACGTCACAAAATATTCTGACATTCAAAAGGTATGTAAATACCATAATGGGAATTCGTTCCTTAAATAATTTTATGAAAATTTTTGTTTATATTAATTACGTTATGAAAATAGTCAAATATTATAATGTTACATATGTATATAATTAAATAACATTCGAAATACTTATTTATATAATTTAAAATAAAATATTAGTTTGTTATTTTATTAAACTTAGCCGAATTTATTTATATTCTGATTAATTTCCTTATTAAGGCATTTTATTCGAAAGTACTTCCTACATCTAAAACAAGTTTTTTTCACTTCTTCATTTGCTTTTATAAACATCCTTTACTTCCATTAAATTTTGTTCTAAGTATTTATTTCGAACATGTAAATTGTCCCCTTTGTCATCATCAATAGTACTATTTTTTCCATTTGACGGTCACAACCAAAAATATTGGTTGCTTATATTTTGTCACGAAGTCTGCTAATGGAATAGAAAACCTTTTGTAAAAATACTTTAAATTATAAGTGTAGCTAAGTCATTGCTCAACAAAGCCACCTGAACATAATTAACTGGTTCTAAAAAAGAATCAGTCTTTTCATAGAATACTTTATTTCTTCAAAACTTAAAACACAACTTTTCATTTCTGATATTTGATTAGGAAATTAGCAATTAAAGGAAGATATTTGCATTTTTACATTGTAGCATTGCAGCTTGTAATCAAAGAGGATCCGAAAATAATTTCTGGTTTTCGTAATTCATTGTCAATTTTATGTCAGGTGAAAAAATGAGAGGGCTCAATGTATGGCTGATTCGTTCCAAATTTATTCCATCCATTATATCTACATACAAAGTTGCTTCAAATTCAATGCACTACGGATTATGACAATTCACATTCCAAATATAAAATATTCTCATTTTCCATTATTAATATTAATGATACAAATAAAAGTTTTCAATGCAAAAAGATTGATTATAAATACATAAAATTCGCAACCCTTGGATGGGTTAAACTACGCCATCTAATGGGAAATCATACGCATGGCCCAATCTGTATTTCTACCATTCTTGGTAACACACATTTCATGTTTTGTTTATTTTGTTTAAAATTCACTAAGAAGTATGGAAACATTGAGAAATTAATAATAAATATATAACATAGTTGCTATATATTTTCTTCTACCACAGCTTCATAAATTTATACAAAACATTCATAAAAAATATACAAAAAAACTAATGGGTGGCCCTTACGAAAAGTTTATAGTATAGAAAAGTGGAAAACACACTGTAAAAAATTGTTATTAAATGCATATTTAATAAAAACTAAAAAATATTTCAGCAAACGAGAACGTTATTCCGTCATGTCCATTTCTATGTGATGATAATGAGTTGAAAAATATATCACACGACAAAAACCTTTTAACGGATGATCTGACCGAAGAAGTAGGTTCTGGTTTTAATGAAATAAAAATGAGGGATATGTTCAATTTTGACTCCAATATAAAAATCGCAAAATTTCGCACCAATTCCTGGCCAGCCGAAATTACTAAAGACATTCCTATAAATGATAAGATAACAACATGGAAACCAACTCATAAAATAAACCTGGATGCTGTTGATGGTGCTGTACACCACAACTTAGCATCAAATTTTATAGACAAGAGCACTCCGGTTAAAGGACAGATTGCAGCTCCAAATCAACAAAACTGTTTTTGGTCTGAAAAACTTAAACACTTATCCCCTTGGTCTAATAAAACTATTAAAAAAAGGAGCCAAACTGAAAATGAAGTGTTCCCCATATCAAAATCTTTTATAAAATCATCAAAAACAAAACTTTTGAATTTGATTTCTCCAAGAAAAGATCAAAGGAACAGAAAAAGCAGAAATTTTTTTCGTAATTTTGGTGTTCAAATATCTAATTCTTTTCCACAACGTGGTGCTGGAAACTGCAACTCCCAAATGCAATCTTGTTATACAAATTCTTATAACCAATGTTCACCCTCAAACAATATTTTAAAAAAAACTAAACAAGCTGTTTTTGATTTTTCTCGAACTGTGCATTCACCTAATAAAGCAGCACTTCGCGGTACCAGTCAACGGAAGTTGGATTTTCCTCTTAATTCGGCACTCAAACCTTTAAAGGATTGTGAGAAAAAAACTTATCGCTCATTTAATTCGGAATTGGACCAGGATATACCAATATCGAAAATAAGTTACATCCTTGATAATATTCGATCGAAATTGGAGGTTACCGATCAGCGGGCCGCGTGTACATATCAGGTAATGACACACAAATTGTTACATGTTTCTTATAAGTATATTTGGTATATTTATTTATTAATTAGCCTTATGAATAAATTTTTAGATTAAAAATAGACAGTTTGCGCACCAGCTCCCAGGGATATCAGATCGTTAGTACAATGTTGTCTAAAATTAATTAACTTAATATATTTAGTTTTTTAATAAACTTGGAGCATTTGGATAGCGGGTGTATTGTTGCAGTGTTTAAACCTGCTGTCGATCGGCAAAGTGAAATTACAGTTGCATCTGATAGACATTACACTAGGGATATTTTTTAATATAAATACTTGTATGTTCATGAGACCGAGTGCAAGTCTGGAGAAAGTTTTTGTTTTGTTATTGTCATGTTGGATATTTTAGAAGCTTAAGGTTTGGTTATAATAGTGAATTTGTATTTGACTTTCCGTGATCTTATTATTGACGACGTTAGCGATATGTTCGTCTTTTTTTTTTACTATGTTGTCGATTAGTACGAGGGTAACGAGCTGCTTCGTCCGCTTTTTCATTGCCCGCATTCAAGAGATTTTAATTCAAATTAAAAAAATGGTCGCTTGAGCGCTGAATACTGAATATGAAATTAAAGTGATGTGAGTGTGAGTGAAAACCAGTGATGTTCAGCCTATACTAAGAATGACAAAATACAGATTGCGCATTGCGCAAGTTTTTATTGTAAACAAAAGTTAATGTGTGACGGTCACATCAGTAGACAAGTTTTCTTAAAAGAAAAAAATTGTTTAAAAGAGCGGTTGGAAGTGAAAAAGTGAACAAAAAGTTAATGGAAATAATAAAATAATCGGATGATGTGATAATATTCCAGATCGTATATTTGAATTACCTGGAAGGGTTGCTATTTATGTTAAAAGAGCTTAACTATCAAATTCCTTCTGAAATGTCAACGTGACGAAAAATGTAAGTATATATTTGTGGAAGTTTCATCCATGGACAGGAAAACTTATTAGCTGTATTTATAGACCACAAGTGCATAAATTTGGGGGACTTACATTAAAATCTCGAGTAAATAACTGTAAATTATGAAAACTTTATTTTGTGTGGTGACCTCAACTCTAATGTTTTATGTGAGACCAAAATACTTGACGCAATGGAAACAATTGGCTTTGTTTCTTCTAATTAGTACCGAGTTAAATTCTTTTGTAAGGATTGAATCAAAAAATATAATTTTTAAATATATTCTTAAGACTGAACACAAGAATTTCTTACCAGCTATTGATATGAACTAATGCCCCTATTGTGGTTCTCCACTTTTGTGGCAGTTTGGTCGTCTTTGGTGATTTCGCATTGCCGTTCTCAACTAAACTGGCAGTTGGCTATTCAGTTGTGTATCTGTTTTTTCATGGTATTGGCGTTCTCAACTTTGTAAAAGTTTGGTCGTAAAAAACGTTGAATACACACAGCTGCTTAATTGTAGTTGCGTCATTATCAGTTAGAGTAAAATTTTTTTAAAAGCGGTGAAAATGGAAAACAAAATGGAGAGATCGTAAGTATAAATTTTTGTAATAAAATTTTCGCAATTTTTAAACACTTTTATTAGTGTGAAAATAACAACGAAAGCGCAATTTGAGCGGCTTGTTCAAATTATGGAGAGGAATCCGGAAATTGCTCTCGGAAAACCGAAGTTTGGTGCAACTAAAAATACATGCAAGGAGTTATGGGAAGAGTTTGCAGTAGAATTAAATAGCTTGGGACCACCGACAAGAACATCTCAAGAATGGCAACGTGTAAGTGTGTCAACAAAACAATTTTGCACAATTATAATATTCTTAATATAATTATAATCTTCTTTGCACAGGTTTGAGGTTTGGATCCACTATAAAGCAAGCATTAAGAAAAAACTTGCAAACAATAAAAGAAACATTTAAGCGACAGGCGGAGGCCCATCACAAGAAATCCCATTAAATAGCCTTGAGGATACTGTTTCGCAACTCATGTCTTTGCAAGAGCAAGTGGCACCAACTGGCCAAGTATTTGGCGTTGAAAACATAGCACCATCAACTGACAATTCTCCTGAGTCAGTTGAACAAACAACGCAACCAGCAGATTTACCAACAGCTACCCCAATCAGAAGAAGAAGTAATCAGGTGCAAGAAAGCGAGCGTCTTGAGTTATTAAGAAATCAGGCAGTAACTCAGAATGAAATTCTGCGAACATTAAAAAAATTAGAAAAGAACAACTACAAAAACTACGAGATTAACAAAAAGATGCTTGAAATTAAGAAAAAAAAAATTGCATTGTTGGAACGACAAGCAAATGAAGCTACTGATCTCCACAATCTTAAGGTCGAGTGCGAAAAATTCAAAATAGAAAAACTTAAGAATGAATTGAAAAATTAATAGTTTATAAGTATGTATATATGTATATACATAGATAAATTTAATTTTATTTTTTTATATATTAAAATTCACAAGAAGTGGTATTATTTTTTTTTTAAGAATTAACAGTTTTTATGTACATGTACAGATTTTTTGTTTAACCTTTTAAGACTGAATTAACAATTTGTTTCACAATAAATAAAATAAATCGACACTAATATCCATTATAATTATAAATACTTTTTATTCACACAACAGATAAAAAAAACAAAACTGAATTTTCTTTTAAATTTCACTTGTCAAACGTGATATTTAAAGTTGGCTGTTCGATATTTTAGGTTGGCAACTTTATAGCAAACTCAACTAAAAACAGCTGTGTATCGCAATAACTAAAAAGAGTTTGGTTGTGCATAAGTTGAGTTCACTCTCACACGACCAAACTGAGTTGAGTGGAGAACCGCAATAGGGGCATAAATATCTTTGTTCTTATAGATATGTTAATTGGGGATATTTGTTTAGGATAGAAGGACTTATGTTTTCAATTATGTTACTTTGTCCTATTTGTGGTAATTACTGTTTGTTGTAGTTTATTATAAGTATTTTTATCTATGAATATAAGTATTTACGGATTGTCATATATTATTATTTACTTGAGAGAGAAATATTTTATCATCTATTTGGTTAGGCAGTTTTATTTATGTATACTAAAAATAACTTTATTCTAATAACTAATATGTGTTTGTTTAGGTTTAAGTAATAAATGTTTTTTCTGTGATAATGGCTCATCTTTTATGGTAGATATTAACTGACCTTGGATGGTAGATACTAACTGGCGCGTGGGACGCTGCCGAACGCAATGATAGATTTTTAATTTAAAAAGTACAGCCAATATTACCATTACTTATATTTAATATAAGCATGACGAAAATACCAAGGTCAGTGAACTTACATACATTTTTCAACTCAACTGTAATGCTTCAATATCAATCTCCTTTTCTCCAAGTAAATATAATGTGGGACGATTTATCAGAGTTTACACACATATTCCAATTATTAAACCAAATTATTTATTTGATGATATGTACATTTTTTGTGTGCCGCGAAAATTTAACATTTAGCATAGACATTTTTCCTATTGCTTAACTAAGAATAATATGTTTAATAGGTAGATCTATGTATTTGACGTTTATTTTAGATATTTTTTAAGACCATTAGCTTTTTTTGAGATCTGATTCCTATCACGCATTACTTTTGTTTGCATAATTTGCGCTCAGTTCGTAATTTTTATAGTAATTTCTTTTCCTTGCCTAACCGTTTTCCATTAAAATATCCACCTACCGTGAATTCTGTTAAAAATTATCTTATTATTTGATTGGAAGTCTACAAAAAATACTGATAAAAATTTCTTGAGATACGAAGAAGAATAGTAATGGCTAATAGATGCTTCTTTGGTCTAAGTAAGCAGTTTAAGAACAAATTTCAAAAATCAAGCTTTACAAGACACTGGTACTACCCGTGCGGTTATGTGGTTCAGAAGCATGGGCAATTGCGAAAGCAGATGAGGCAGTACTTAGAATATTTGTATGAGCTATGTATTGACATTGACATAGTTAAGCGTATTAAAATACAGCGTTTACGTTGGCTAGGTTATGTCGGGAGAATGGATCAAACTGCTCCAGCATTTGCATATGAACCGGGTGGGGACGCACGCAGAAGAGGAAGACCAAAGCTCCGATGGAAGGACCAGGTGGAGGAGGACATATCGAAACTTGGTGTCAGAAATTGGAGAAGAAGCGCAAAAGGCAATCTATTCTACGTTCGGCTAGTGGTAAAATTTTCTGTAAAAGCACTTGCTGATAATGATATTTCCCAAGACATGTTTCTCTTTTTTCTTCGATATATATACACATAGATTGGAATCGTGTTTTTCAACATTTCGGGATTTCTTTCGATAATAGATAAAGTAACTGTATTTGCGTGAATTGATTATTTTGTGTTATACTAATTAAAAAGACAAATGTGTTTTTTTTTTTAAATTTTGTTCTCCTACTTTTATGTTTTATTAAGCAACTTAAAGTTGGCATGTACTCATTTATGTCAACTTTCCATATTCCCTCCTCTAAATTTTAACAGCTTGAAGTATGAAGTGGTTCTTTAAAAAATTTTGTAGAAGAAAACATAAGAAAGTGACAGACGAGGAGTCGCAAAAAAACGGCTGTTCGAAAAACTAATTATTAAAATATGAATGAAACTTACGAATAAGCTGTCTGACATGTACGTATGTATATCTCAGGTATTTTGGTTATAAATATCATTCTTAGTGAACATCGTTCTTAGCGCTGTTGAGCATGAATTTGTTGATAATGCCCAGCCAGTTAAAACAAAACTTTTGACAAAGAATGCCATACGCCTTATCTTCTGAAGACAACAGCAAAACCACAGCGAAAACTCTGGGAAGTTCATATATGATTTGGGTTATGCGGGCTCTTCTTAACCCTTCACCAAAGGTCAATTGGCAGAAAGGTGGTTAACGATCCTCTGGGTTTCTTTGGGCATCCTGCTGTGTCTGGTCATAGGATGAAACGTTTTGTCTGTGGTCTAAGCTTAAAAACGCAGGAAGGGGCTTTGAATGATACCGTGCTTTCTCTTCTTCGTAAATGGTGGTAAATGTACAGAGGAGTTGATTAAGTCCTGATGTTCCTTGTTGATTTCGATTTAATAAAAACTCGACTTGTGCGTAGGCAAAGTTAAACAAAATCTTTTTTATTCAAAACGGATTATATATTTATTTATTCATAATTTTAGATCAAAATATTTCTCTACTTTTAAAAAATTTATAAAGAGTTGAGTTTGTTTAATTCGAAGTAGATGTAGTAGTTGATGTATTTCTACAGTTAGCAAAAAAAAAACTTGTACACCTTTCGATATGTACTTGCTTTCAATTAAGGATTAGTTTAATTCATTTTAAAATTGTACATATGCAAATTATAGCATATTTTAGCTATTTTTAAATGCACGTTTAATTTTATCTTTAAGATTGATGGTATTAATGTTATCTCTTAAAACAAAAAAGTTATCAACACTGCAATGCAAAAACAAAACTTGTACACTTGTTACTTTGTTTGTAGAAAAGGTTCCGTTATAAAGTTTTTGTAAAAAATTATAAATTTGTGTTAACTAGTAACATAACTAACTAGTTAAAGTTATTTATTATAATTAATTTGTGTCTTCTTACAGTATGAGATGAAAGCGAATATGCTGCAAAAGCAGATGTCGAAGGATTTGAAGGAAACAATTATAAAACATAGTACTTCCATTATGTTGTAAAAACTCTTAAAAGAATGAACGAAAAATTTTTAATTTTGTGAAAAAATACCCAAAAATTTCCACTGCTAAAATAGCCAATGAACTTAAATTTGGCGAAATAGTTGATGTAACTCCACAGACTATTAGAAACTTTCTTCACTCTAAACATTTAAAGGCATACTCTGTTCGTATGAAACATCCTCTTTCCAATGCAAACGTGCAAAAACGTTTAGTTTACGCGAATGAATATATTCACAAAGACAATGTTTTGTGGAACACACTAATTTCACAGTCGAATCTAAATTTAATATATTCGGCAGTGATGATCGAAAATCTTTATGGAGGAAGAAAGGAGAAGCCCTAAAATCACGGAACATTGCACATACCGTTAAGCACAGAAGTGGAAATGTTATAGTTTGGGGAGATATGTCGCAAACGGTATTTGTTGTTGTTTTTATAGAGGGGACTTATTATTTAAATATTTTGAAAAATAGTTTGATTCAATCTGCTGAAAAATGGGCTTGGGCCATAACTTTGTGTTTGTTCAAGACAATGCACCAAAGCACTCAGCCATTGTAGTCAGAAAATTGCTACTTTTGCATTACCCTTCTCAAAGCCCAGACTTGAATCCCATAGAGCATTTGTGGGCTCATATGAAAAGAAAAATTAATGAATACCACGTAACCAACAAAGAAACCCTGAAAAAGGCTCCAATGGACATATGGGAATATATACCTGTAGAGGTAACAAAAAATCCAGTTTATACGATTCCAAGAAGACTCCAAGTTATTAAAGAATACTGAAAAGTTAAGTATTTATTAATTTTTGTATAGTTATAATAAGAATTCCACTTCTGTGCAAGTTTTTTTTTGGCTTTGAATATCGGTATATTTTTGTTGATATAGTTTTTTTTCTTTATATACATTCCTTAAGTAAATGTTTTTCATATACAATTAAAATATGAATTTGAAGTCTTAATTTCTCTGTAATAAACGTATATATCTTGTTATGAATAATTTTTTATGCCTACCTTTATTTTGATTTGGTAAGTGTACAAGTTTTTTTTTTGCTATCTACATATATATGTAATTGTATTGTTTAATTTAAGAAACAAATAAATAAACACCAGATAAATGACTTTTGGCTATACATAAATCGAAATTTTTATTTATTTGCATAAAAAAATGTTTTAGTAATTTATTTACTTATTAAGTTTTTACAAAAAGCTAATTCGATGGGCGTCGAAGAAAATAAAACAATAAAAACAGTTATAGTAATTTTTAGTCTT
Source organism: Epicampocera succincta (assembly GCA_932526305.1). NCBI lineage: Eukaryota > Metazoa > Arthropoda > Insecta > Diptera > Tachinidae > Epicampocera > Epicampocera succincta. The sequence continues at coordinate 21,026,784 of OW052037.1, read as the reverse complement.
TTTAGCAACCGAGTCGTGGCACCGAAAAGTAATTACAAACGATAAAAGAGAGATACGCAAATCCTAAAAAATAAAGAAAACAAATTTAATCCAACATCATTTAATATTAAAACACATATATATATATAAAGATACATCTTAATTAAATAATTGACAGCTCCTAGACTTTACAGATGGCTAAATATTCTGTGGGTCTCCTTAAATACCAATATTTTAGCTCTGAATTAGAGTTAAGAACTATATTCGTTGAAACGCTTGAATATAATGTGGAGATAGCTCTGTAAAATTTAAAATCAACTATTAATTTTAATTCTCTTTTTTTTATTTCCTTACAATTGTTTTATTTATTACATTTTTAATTAACTAAACTTTATTTGATCATCCTTAACATAAGTAAACTTTCCTTTCTTTCGTTTAAATTAGGAATATATTGTTGATCAAAATTCCATAGGCTTTGATTGTCCTGATAATCCTCACAAGCAGCAAATTGAAGAAAATGATCCTATATATTCTGAAATACTTGATGAAAATATTTACTTATCCAATGGTCCTGATTTGGATAATCACAGCGGCATTCAGCATTACGGCCCTGCTGGTCATCCCGAAATTTTATATACTAAGGTCAATAAACGGATATTAGACAAAAAAGAATTGCATTTAAAAAAGTCAGCGCAGCAAATACCATTGGGCAATAAATTGACAAATAAATTTACACACCCAAATTCAGTTGAAAAAAAACAGAGTTTGCCATTTTCTTCAAATTCACCGTTATCTCACTGTCAATCTGTAAATAGTATTCAATTGGTGAAACCAAATTTATATCCGAACACGCAAAGAAATAGAAGGAAATCAGATTTATCTCTTCAGCGAAGTGATTTTTTTTTGGACAATTTATATTCACGCGAATTGGTCGCTGATCCGGATTGTGGGAGAAAAATCATTGAAGACGTATGTATACCACTAATCTATTCCTTAATATAGTCATTTAAAATTGTCATATTCATTGGTTTTAAAGTATTTCAATGCATACATAAAATAGTCATGGAGCACAAAAAAATTTATGGGCGAAGATAGCTTCGCCAGTTGTTATAAGAGAAAGAAATACTTATCACAAATTTCCGTATATTTAAATATAACAAAGCTTTATATTTATGCTAAAAACGGAACAAATATATATATGTGTATAAGTCAACAAAAATTTTGTTAACTATTGTTTTTTTGCCGTTAACAATAATTTCATTGTGCTTATAGTCTTTCTTTTCTCATCGTTGGCTCACTGGACTTAATAAATTTAAATCGAATTGGAGAATTTTTTCAAAATTTAATATTATTATTTCCGACAACATATTCTGAAATTATTGGCAGCTTTATTTTAAATTGTAAATTAAGCATTTTTATTGTAATGAAGTATATGACATTTCAATAAAATTTTGATGGCTGCAATATATGTATACTTTTTGTTTACTGACGCCCGAACAAAAAAATATCCTTCTTAAAAGAAATGCCCTAAGGAAGTGCCGTATATCCTGGTGTAAAATACGAACTTAAATTAATAAATCAAGAACTTCGTTATGAAAAACCTAGAAAAAAAACTACAAGGAAATTAATTAAATAAACCCGCTGCAAAATAACGTCACCAAAAAATCATTCAACAATAAAGCATCCCAAGAAACGATACAATCAACATCTATGTTAGGTATTCAGTATACTGTGCAATTGAAACTTCATTCCATTCCCTCTTGAGAAACAATTGTTATATATATATATATGCGTATATACAGTTAGTCACAGTCAAATTGGTCCAATTAAAGTCACTTACTTTAACTTGTAAAAACTTTAACAAATAAACACAAACTCAAAAAAAAAAAGGTTATATTGGGTGGTATTATTGATTCCGCATAGAAAGGAAAATTTAGCGGAATCGATATGAAAATTGCAATTATTCATTCCTGCGGTATTCTCTTTCCGCGAACTTAATTTAACATCCCTGTTTTAAGTGATTATGAGTTGATGTTGTGTCAACTGATTGGAAAAAATCAACAAGTTTTAGATGTGATTTTAGACGCGAGTGTTAAATCTTTTGTTATAAATAAAATATGGATATAATTGCCTTTTTTGAAGATAGTAGTGACAGTGATTCTTTGGACATGCGATTGGAAAGAAGAGTTTTACGCTATAAATCTGGAGATGTGTTGCAGATGAACGATAGAGAGTAAGTTGAAATAAACAAATGTGAACCGGCCTCCTGGTAAATGAAAGCTATGCTTACTTTTACAGCTTCTAAAAAAAATTTCGTTTAAACAAGGTAGCGTTTAAATATATTTTGTCTGAGTTAGAATCTACATGCTCAGGAAGTGGTCGTCAAGGAGCTCTTTCAGCCAAAGATACACTATGTGCTAGTTTGAGATTTTTTTCAGAAGGCAGCTATCAGCATAGTGTTGGTAAAGATTGTAATGTTAACATAGCCCAATTTCATTAAATCTACCATTGCTTATATTTGCATTTTATTTGTATATTTTTATCTTTTGCTCCTATAAAAATAGTAAAACAAAAATCAAACAAATGAATTACACAATTAAACAACACTTTAATAAAAATTTTACATTTCCTTACATTTTTGTTCTTTAAGTTAACTTTCCGCCATAAAAATTGGGAATAAGCAAAATGGAGGAAAATATCTATATTGCGGAATCAATAATATGGCAATACCGCAACTGTAGAGATGATACTGCAACAACGGAACGATACTGCAGCGGCGGAATGAATAATTGCAAATTTTTGCTTCCGCACAAAAAATGTTATCCGCATCCGCGGAACGGAATCAATAATCGGGCCCATTAGTTGCTTTAATTTATTTTAATAATACATACATAAAAAAATTAGGTAATTCATTTATATTTGACATAAGAACAAAGATTACAGGAAAAAGGAGAAAATTTCATGTCACAGTGAAAATGGTCCACTTATGTTTAAGTTAAAAAATTCAATTGAAAAACGATTTTTAATATTTTGTAGGATATCCTTTTTGAAGAATTACCGATTCAGGCGATTTGGAATAGATTCCACTAGTTTTCATGTATATTCCGGGGTAATTTTATTCCATTCCTCTATAAGGGCAGCTTTTAAATAATTTTTGTTGGAAATTTCAAGTTTTTGGATCCCAACTTCGAGTTTCTGCCACAAATTTTCAATTATTACGCTGGGACTGGGACATTCTTTAACAATTCCGGCTGTATGTTTCCGATCATTATCCTGATAAAAATGAAAGGTGTCAGCTATTTCTAGTTTTTCCGCACTTTTTAAAAAAAATTTTTTTTAAATGTTTAAATATTGGATTTTTTTCCATATTCCCTTCAGCAAAGTGGAGTTCACCAACACGAGCAGCAGAACGTGCACCCCAAACCATCACATGACCACCGCCATGTTTAACTGTTGGACGCAGATTCTTTGGGTTCATCTCTTGATTGGATTTTCTCCAAATGTTTACTATTTCATCTGACCCTAAAAGGTTATATTTGTTCTCATCCATTAATAAGACATTCTGCCCGAATGAAAAATTTTTCCCAGCATAGCTGTGAGCAAACTGCAATCGAATTTTTTTATTCTTCGCGCTTACAAAAGGGTTCTTACGCGCTATTCTGCCTTTCAGTCCATTCTAACGCAGCACTCTTCGAATCGTTTCGGCGTGACAGCTAATACTGAAGTGTTTTTCAGTCTTGGATTTATTTTGATTTAATTGACTATCCACCTCTTTTCACGTTCGCTGAATATCTTTTTTGGCCTAATTTTTGGCTTATTTATAACTCGACCTTCGTTTTTAAAACGGTGGATGATGTTTTCCACTGTTGTCCTGATTTTTTTTTAACAATTTGAGCGTGTTGTCTTTGACTTTTTCCACTTTTATAACGTTCAATAATTAAATTTCGAAGCTCAATTGTTGTGTGGCGACCCATCTTTACATTTTTAAATAAGGAAATGAAGGAATCGATTTAAACTTTGTTAGTTTCAGTAAACAGCAGAAAAAGGAATAAAGCAAAACAAGAAAATGGAAATGTTACGTTATTTATAGATGTTTTATGTACATTGTGGACAATTTTCACTGCGACCTTAATTTTATACTAACTTCGTATATTGTTTATTTATGTCAAAAATTTTATCTATTTATAAATTTTTTTTTCATGAATTTTTTCTTAAACAAAATAAACTAACTAATTTAGTAAAAAAAATTTTTGTCCAATTGGTTTTGTACAATTTTTTACATCCTAAAGCTAAGATCACACGATTGTCAAATGCACCATTTTTCACAATTTTTTGTATCCCAATCGTGTGATTGCACAATAAATTGGTACATGTGCCAATCGCGAATAATATTGTGGCAACCGCGTGAACACTTTAAATAACAACCGCGCCGCAATAAAAATGTTAAAAGTGTGCCAATATTTATTGTGTCCTTTAGCGACAATCAATGTTTACAATACGCACCAACATTTTCATTTTTGGCGAGCCTTCATTTATTTTCGTGAGTATTAAAGTTTTTGAACTTTTTGAATTTAAACGCAACGTCGTTCTTGTGTTGATGGTACCTACGTACATACATATATATGTGTACTTTAAATGAAAAAAATAGCACAATTAATGAAATACCCGTATCCATATATGTTTAGCGCTGACGTACCTTTAAGTATATGCCTTTCAAGGCTTTATAAATATCATCACACACAGTTGGTATAAATAATGATATTGTATTTGGTGCAATACGAAAAAAACGAAAAACTTTTGTGGCTATCTCCGGTGGCAAGAAAGCGGAGTGTAGTAGCTAAGCGTTCGCGTACCGGAATAGCTTTGCGCATATTTGTGTCTAGCTTAATAATATATATGGTGATATCAGTTCCAACAACTCATTAAAAGTTTCATCATCCATTCGAATGAAGTTTTTTAAGAGAAAAAGTTGGTTGTCTATTTCTCGGAACTCCTTTAGAGTTTTCTCGTACGCACCATCAGTAGCCCACTTTTGCAGCCAATCTCAATACAATACGGTTCGTTTTTTTAACCGTCTTTTATTTTTTTTTGTGTATTTTTAATGAATTTATAACATAAAAAGCAGCCCCTAACTTCTTTTTTTTAAGGAAAACATTTTGTGCACCAAAATAAGCAAAAACCAAAGTTTGTAAAATAGACATATTTGCTGGTAACTACATGGTGTTGCTGCATGTTCGAACAATCGTATGAACGACTGGCAGTGTTTATTGGCACAAAATTATTATTCGCCAACTTGTACCAATAAATTTTGTATAAAATGGGGCAATCATGTGACTGCAGGAAATTTATTATTTTCCGAAATATCAGCGCAATAAAAATTGGGCCAGTTTGGTGCATTTTGACAATCGTGTGATTTTAGCTTAATACATTTAACTGCAGGTGGACCAATTTGACTGTGACTAACTGTACTGTACGGTTGTTATTAATAAGAATTTAAGGAATTTCTAACACTATAAGTATAAGTTGGTTTATTGTTAGTAAAAATTATAAATAAAGAGCAGTATTTTTAATACTGGCGACGAGGATGGAATTCTGCCGAAAGTTATGTTAATTAATTAAAATCTACAATATCGTGCAATTCTTATAATATCCAACTAACAATTCGGCGTTGCAAAATTGTTAGCTATCCTTTTGGCGCGGTCCATGTCCCTAAAGGCTGAAGAAGAAAGTGACCCTGGAACACCTGAAGTTTCGTATCGAGATAATAGTAGGCGTGTAATTGCTTCTATGGGGACTATTGAAGCGTTTGGCCTTAACCATCCCGAAAAATGAAAATGAGGGATAGCAATGATGATGGTGAAGTCGATTTGTTGTGTTGGCACTTAAAGCAATGAAGCGTAAACAAGACAATTCCCCCAAGAAAATTTTGAACAAGAGACAAAATATAAATATCACGCATGGTGTATTAAGCAACACTAAGGTATGATAACAGCAATGTAAGTACATTAAGAAATGATAATGACGCTAGCACATCTAATAAGGAACTTAAAATAAACAGCAACAATAATAGTCATAATAGATTTAGCGCTTTAAGCAGTTGTGTTGTAGACAATGATGGCGTAGACCAGCTTGTTGATGCGGAAACAGCGTTTGTGAATTCTCCAAAAACCTCCCCCAAGTTTTATACCAAATGTGGCAGATGTTAGCGCAATAATAAAAAGCTTTTCAGAGGTTATGAAGTTTCATACGTACCAATTGAAACAGAAAAGATCTTATGGAGTTTTTGTCAAATTTTACATCCTTCAAAAACGATCACAGAAATGTAAAAAGTAGGATTACAAAAGAACCTCTGCCTATGTTTTTCAATGATTTGGAACCAACTTTATGCAATGCTGTTGTTAACGTTGTGCCGCCAAGGAGTTTTAAAGGTATTGTTCAATGCCACTGTTGCCAGGAATTCGGTCATACAAAAACTTACTGTAGAAAAGCGGTAAGTTGCGATGAATGTGGACTAGGATATCTCATTGCTGATTGTACCAAAGATATTAATTTCCATGCAAGATTTGTTAACTGTTTGCAGAACCATCCAGCAAGTTACAAAGGCTGTGTCGTATATAAGCAATTATTAAAAACCAGATATAACAATATATGCATTTAATAGAAGAAACAACATTTTTTACAGTTAAAATGACGTCGACTTTCCTCAATTGAAATAATAGTGTGAACCAAAACATGACTCAAAAAAAATGTTTCTTACGCAGATGTCCTTAAAAATGCTAAACAAAATTTTTTGGGCAGTTAGAAAAATTAATACAAAATCAGATAGAACTGGCTAACAAGCTGTTGAGTATGATGACGACTTTGATTGCTAAACTATGCAACTGAATTTAAATGTTGCAATATGGAATGCGAAGGGGCTTTCTAACCATATAAAAGAAGTTGAATTGTTTCTTAAGTTACATTTTATTGATATGTTGTTAGTGTCGGAGACACATTTTACAAATAGATCGTTTTTTTATAATAAGAGGATATGATTTAATAACAGCAAATCAGCCTGATGATAGAGCTCATGCTAGTGCTGCAGTGTTAGTCAAATCTACGATAAAATATGAAGTTCTGGATAAGGTCAGAGTGACACCGCCTGTATCAAAGTTAGATGTAATCAAGATTCCTTGCCTCTTCGTGCTATTTATTTTAAACCACTTCTAACAACTTCTTCAGTAGTTTGGGACCAAGATTTTTTGTTGCTTAGGGTTCGCGGTTGGTTAATCCTAAGGGAAGTGAGCCTTATAAATGAATTTAAACAACAATTGTTCTGTGTTGTCTGCGGATAATCCTACGTATTGGCCACGGATCCAAGTAAAATACATGAGCTCTTGGACTTTTCTGTCTACTGCGCAATTTCTAGTGAGTTACTACATATTACTGATGTTGATAACCTTAGCTCTGATCTCTCACCTCTACTTGTCAGTTTCAATGGTATGTTACAGTTGCAGATTATGAAAAATAATATTTTGAATAATAAAACCGACTTAACATCATTTTCAACTTTAATTCAAAGGAATAGGAAAAGTGCAGTTTTCATATTATTTTTGGCATACTCGTTAGCTGAAGAACCTTTGTCTTAGTCGCTGTTTAATTCCGCTGTAAAATTCCACGATGTTAGTTTTAAATGTTGTACATTTAAGTCTGTCAAAAAGTTCCTCTTTTCTTTGGTAATTTTTGTTAAGTTTTCTACAATTGCGTCTTCTCATTTAAAACCTCTTAATAATCTTCTAAGAATTCGTTTATTATTGGTAACTTTCCTTTTTCCTAGTTCTCTTTTAATGTCCTCGTCAATAGCAGCTAGGTATTCATCGTTTTAATCTATTCCGAGGTCTAAAGAATACTTTGTGGCTCATTCTTCAAAAATCAAAATCTAATGCGTACTCGGATACCGAAACATATCACTCATAAAATGTCCTTAAAGTTATTGAAAATATGTTTTTATCTATTTTTAAAACAAATTATTTCTTTGCTTACCTTTCAAAAATTATAATTTTTTTTTTTTAGAAATTATTAAGTTATTTTTCTCTTAATATTTTCAATTCCCTTTACTTTTTGCAAGAACAATTTGCTTTAAAAATTATTTACCTTTCTTTATAAATTATATAGTTACTTTTCTTTTAAAGTATTCAATTATCTTGTTTATTCTTTCAAGAATTATTTTTCTTAAAAAAAATTGTTGTTTAATATCTTTTTTTAAATATTCTACTTTTTCCACTTTTTCAAGAACTATTAAACTTTTCTTGTAATTTTTTTTCTTTTATTATTTTACTTTCTTTTATTATTTTACTTTCTTTTCTATAAATTATTATTCAAAATTAATAGTAATTTTTATCATTCCAATTTTACCTTAAAAGTTGTAAACATATGTACACAGTTCTTATTGGCTATCGTGTACTGATGTCTTCGTTAGTTTTCTTGGGTTGTTTGTAGTCACTGATATCTTCGTTAGTTGAAAAAAATTACTGGGTTTGTTGATTTTCTTGTATCCTCTAATGTTTTCGTTAATTGAAAATATTTTACGAGTAAAATTAAAATTCATTAGAAAACTCATAAAGTATAATTTAATTTTATCTCCACATCATCACAGCACATCATTAACTACAATTAAATTTGTTTCTTTTTGTTTTTTTAATCCATTAAAATTGTACTTCTTTGTTTTGTTCCTCTTATTCAAGGGCAGTATCATTTTGATAGTCCAACGAATTACACATATAAATAAATGTTTAAGTTTTAAATTATTCTGTTGTGTGTTTTATTTTTTAAAGAAGTTAAAAAGCAATTTAGAAACTTACCTTCTCTAAGTATTGACATTTTGAAAATTGATCAGTATGAAGAAAGCCTGCTTAGGAATGCTGGAGTTAATCTTAAGCATTTTGGGCGAAAAGAGTGACAAAATCCATTTTAAGAGATTTTGACAAAATCCTTAACATAATTGGCGCTAATATCGAATCAATTTCCTCTTTTAAGGAGATTGATGTTGATAATTGTTTTTCCACTATCGATATTGATAACTAGTTCTCACAATTTTTGGAAACAAAAAATGAATATAGAACAAACAAATTAACTTTAATTACGTTTAGGGCCAACAACAAAGCCAAAGATCCAAGGGCTTGATCGTATTCCGAATTTTGTACTTAAGAACACTCCAAATTGTGCTGGAATACTGTACACTTTTTAACAATATTTCAAACAATTCTTATTTTCCCCGAGCGTGGATAACTGCGAAAATAGTTATTTTCCTCAAAAAAGACAAACACAAGTAACCTCAAAAATCTTAAGATTACTTCCAACAAAGTCTTTGAAATATGTGTTAATAACAATATTTTAAAAATGTGCAAAAAAAATTAATTCGTTAATGAAAGACTTTAGCAAAGATTTTGTTATAGTTAAAGGTCTTCAACATGGAGCCCTGAATTCCCCAATACTTTTCAACATATTTTTATTCGATTTCTTATAGCCTATCAGTAACGCAATCGCTTTTGGCAACGATATTAGTTTTTATTGTTGTTAATATTATGAAAATAAATGAAAATTGGAAATTTTATTTCAATTTTTCAGAAAAATATGCAAAAATTGGCTAATGAAAAGTAATGTCGATAAATGTGAAATGCAGCAAATAATAAATGCAATTATAATATCGGAATACTCTAAAAAGATTTTGGAATAAAATCTTGTTCCAGTGTTATTTTTGCGAATAGATAAATTGTTAAATACTTAGAAATTTATCGGGATAAATTATTATATTTCAATAATAATATTCAAAATATATTAATTCGAACGATAAAATAAATTTATATCAATCACACCAATTTTAACATATGTATATAGTTACAAAATTTGGTTTAATATCGCGCTTTCGCACATTTAGAATTTTTGAAAGAAAGCGTGTAAGAGCATATACACCACTTTACAAATCACCCAATAGCGGCTTTAGAGAGACAAATTGTATAAAACCGTAAGAATATGTAGATAATTTTATTATTCATTTAGTAAAGTTTTCAATGTTTAATTATGACTATAAATGGCGACTTCTTATATAAAACCCTTTAAAATGATTATGTGTCTCCTAAGAAAAAACAGTATATTGCAGTCAAATTACCACACAAAATAAAAGATTTGACATAAGTGGGTATCTTGGAGATAAAATATGTATCCAAACATGAATATACAAAAATACTGGTGGATAACTTAGTTTGTTTGTTAGATACAACATTTGTTTTACTTCTTGACATTTTTTATTGTTATCAAATATAAAAGCAAGTTTATTGTAAAATATTTTTCATGCGTTAGATATCAATAAAACGTACTTTTGGTATATTAGTTCCCAAAAAATAACACAACATATATGGATACATAAATTAATCTAAAGTAGACTATGTGTTAATGAATAATTTAAGGTAGTATTATTGCCTACTGCTATTTATTCACACATCACTATATTATAATATATGAATGCCGTTTTATTCGATGCATAAGACATAAAGAGAGTAAATTACTTATGCTCAGAGAAAATGTATTGAAACAAAATACTGGGTTTTTTTATGCACGCAATTGCCTATTACATGCAAATTCATATACGCGCATACATACATATGTATATACTTACTTACGGTATTATTTAACATGTATAAACTCTCATTAGTTATAAGCACTGTTACATATTCTTTTTAGATTTTATTATTATACTTAAAATATTTTTACTGACTTCACTTGTCTTTACTGCCTCGCTGCGATCATACATACTTAAGACTTAATAAAACATAAAGTTAAATTCTCATACATAAATTTGGTGCCGAAACCCGGGAATTGATGCATAAATTGAAGCGTGCCTAGTGGAAGTTCAATAAAATAAATTTGAAGACTGGAAAACCAATAAAATGGCGGAATTACACCAACATATCGAGAGCCAAAGAGATTTGTTACGGAACCTGAAGAAAACCGCTAAGCTTTATGATTTGCAAACGAATAAAACGCATGGATTTGCACAATCGGTTTTAGACGAAATAGAAGCGAATTTTGCAAAATTTAAAGAAGGTAATAGTCATTTATGTTCCATAGTCCATGAAAATACCATTAATACAGAAAATATTCCGTATTTCGAAGAAGATGTTTATTACCAGTTTCAGAAGGAATTTTTTACCCTTAAGGGTCTGTTGCTTGATTTCATGGAATCTTGTGATCTTCGTTCGCCTGGAATTCAATCCAGCACGTTTGCTGGTTCTGGTCATTCAAGAAATGAAACATTTTCGGTTCAGGCACGGTTACCGAAAATTGACTTGCCAATCTTTAGTGGAGATTATTTAGCCTGGATGTCATACCAAGATATGTTTATTTCACTAGTGCATAATAATCCCAGCCTGTCTGATGTCCAAAAATTTTGTTTTTTGAAAACCTCTTGCAAGGAAACTCCACTGGATATCGTGAATGAATATCCAGCAACGGACGCTAGCTACACTTTAGCTTGGACAGCATTGCAAAATAGATATCACAATAAAAGGAAAATAGTTGATACTATTTTTAAAAAGTTATTTCCGATACCTGTTTCTGATGGCTCCGCCAAAAGCATTCAGTTAATTTTACATACAACCCGCACTAGTATAGCGCTTCTACGCAGCTTAGAAGTAAATACTGAAGGTGAACATGCTATGCTTATATATATGACTGTGAATAAGCTGGACTTACAAATACGCAAGGAATGGGAGCAATCTCTAAAAGCGTCAACGGAAATTCCTCCAATAGGAGATTTATTCAAATTCCTAGAAGCAACATTTCGAACATTAGAAACACTTTCTGATCAGGCCGATTCAAGTCCTAATGCAGTTCGTTTGTCATCAAAATCCTCACTAAATAATAACGGTAAAAGCAATTTTCGACGGTATGCAAACGCTGTTTCTACAAGCAACGACTCCAACTGCCCCTGCTGCAATAAGCGTCATCTTCTTTTCAAATGTTTCAAGTTTGCTTCGTTAGCATCTGCTGCAAAGAAAGATTTTTTAAATTCAAAGCGAATATGTAGAAATTGCTTAACACCTGGCCACTTTAGTAACAACTGTCGTGTAGTTTCTCGCTGTCAAGTCTGCCAACAGAATCACCATACAACAGTGCATAATGAATATTCGGCAACCCACTCAATTGCGAACTCACCTACTAAATCCGCTATGATTCGTGAACACCCCTCGTCTTCGCAAATACTTCAGAACGTCACTGCTCATGTAGTTGATAATTGCAAGAAATATAGTGGCAGGAAAAGGTCTCAAATTCTCTTAGCGACATTACGGGTCGTGCTAAAAACCTATCAAGGCGTCTTTGTCTTGCGGGCCCTCCTTGACCAATGTGCCCAGGCTACTTTTATCACCAAAAAGGTTGCGGACGCTCTAAAATTACCTTACACAAAGGATTTTGTAGAAATTAGCGGGGTTGGTGGACATCAACCCACGATTGTACGAAAACATGTTAATTTTACTATTTTCTCAAGAACCAACACTAATTTTAAGATCGATTGTGAGGCCTTAGTTTTACCAAAAATAACTGGATATCAACCTATGGCTATAAATGAGAAACTTTTACCTGATTTAAGTAAATTTTCGTTAGCTGATCCTTATTTCTCAGAACCTGGAGAAATTGATATTTTGCTAGGAGGAGATATCTATGGAGATATCGTATTACCTCAACAACATACATTTAACAATGGTCCCTTTTTGCAACTGACACAATTCGGGTGGATAGTTTCGGGTCCTATTCCAGACAACAATTTACATCACAGTATTACTGTAAACGTTTGTTCTTTAGATAAACAATTACAGTCCTTTTGGGAACAGGAAGAACTGATAGAGAAGAGGGTTTTAACAGAAGAAGAAATTCTTTGTGAAGAACACTTCAAAGCTACTACTATACGTGATTCATCAGGACGTTATATGGTGTCTCTACCCTTTAAATCTCTTCTCAAGAGTAGCTTACTTCCCGTTTTTGCACAAACAGACTATACAGCACTTTCTCGCTTAAAAAGTATTGAAGCCAAATGTAAATTGAATAAGAACTTTGGGAAGCTTTACACAGACTTTATGGAAGAGTACGAACGGCTTGGTCATATGGAAAAGGTAGGCACTTATCCTCTTGACTTGGATAGGAATGGGTTCTTTTTGCCCCATCATGGTGTTTTAAGAGAAAACAGCTCGACAACCAAGTTGAGGGTTGTTTTCGACGGTAGCTGTAAGCGGGCAGCTCAGCCCTCGTTAAATGACGAACTGGCAGCTGGTCCTGCATTACAAAATGATCTGCCTACAATCATTAATCGGTGGAGACGTTTCAAAATTGGTTTTAGGGCAGATTTAGGAAAAATGTTTCGACAAATGCTAGTAATACCGGAGCAACGAAAGTTTCAACAAATTCTTTGGAGAAATATGAGATCCGAAGAGATACTAATTTACCGGCTCTCAACGGTCACTTATGGTACAACATCTGCACCTTTTCTTTCGATTAGAGTGTTACAACAGCTAGCACTAGACGAACAGGAAAAATATCCAATGGCTTGTAGCGTGCTCAACACAGATACTTATGTTGATGATGTTATTTCTGGGGCGGATAGTTTAGCAGAAGCTTACCAGTTGCATACTGAGCTATGTAGCTTGCTAAATAAAGGTCAGTTTAATCTACGTAAATGGACAACAAACTCAAGAGAACTACTAGATTTGATTCCCGTAGACTTCAGGGAAACTTCCAACATATTCGAGTTGAATCAACCTAATACAGTAAAAGCTCTGGGTTTGAAGTGGGACATAGCAGATGACTGCTTTTCATTTGATATTAATTTTGATAATACATCAGTAGTTACAAAACGAAGCTTGTTATCAGATGCCGCAAAACTTTACGATCCTCTAGGCTGGCTATCCCCTACCACAATTCTCGCAAAAATAGAATTTCAAAACCTATGGTTACTTGGTATTGATTGGAACGATCGCCTGCCCGATGCTATGGAGAAAAAATGGTTAATATATCGCAATAATTTAAAACATCTGGAAAATATTAAAATTCCGCGTTGGATTGGAGTGCGCAAGGAGGTTAAAGTTGAAATTCATGGGTTTTCCGACTCTTCTAAGCTAGCTTATGCAGCGGCAGTCTATGCAAAAACCAGTTCTGATTTGGGTACAAAAGTATATCCAATCCAGGCAAAATCTAAAGTGGGCCCTATAAAGCGGTTAACTATACCCAGAATGGAATTGTGTGGTGCCACTTTATTAGCTAAGCTAGTAGATAAAATAATTTCTTCACTTAATCAAAGAATTTCGAATGTTTACTATTGGACTGATAGCACAACTGTGCTTGCATGGATCCGTGGTCAGTCGTCTAAGTGGCCTGTATATGTTGGAAATCGAGTTGCCGAAATTCAACGCAGGTCTAATGCTTCTCAATGGCGATATATATCCACAAGGGAAAATCCTGCTGACTGCGCGTCCCGTGGTATACTACCCAGTGAATTGGCTGAACATGAATTATGGTGGCATGGTCCTAACTGGCTATCGGAACCATCAGAAAATTGGCCAAAACAACCTCAAATAAACTTAAATGAAATTGATAAAATTGCTGAACCATCCTTAAATATACATGCAACTGCGACATATGTCAACCAATATCCAGATTTATTAACAAGATTTTCTTCTCTTGGTAAGCTGATACGTGTTGTTGCATACATATTTCGTTTTAAACATAACACTCAAGTTAATAAAAACCCGCAGATTGAAAGTAACAGTAAGATGAGGGTTTCTTTCAACCGAAGAGTTGAAATTTGCTAGATTCAGAATTGTACAAGTTTCACAACAAGTGGATTTTTCACATGAAATTTTTGAACTTAAACAGAAAGGTAAAATTATAAGGAACAATGCTCTAGCACAGTTGTGCCCATTTTTTGATGCATATCAAATACTTAGAGTTGGTGGTAGAATTCAAAATTCCGATCTTAGCTATGGTTCCAAACATCCAATTTTGCTAAAGAAGCAAAATCCATTGTCTAATCTAATCTTTCTAGATGCACATATTAAAACTCTACATGGTGGTTTGATCCAAATGCAAGCTTATGTCTCACGAGAATATTGGATACTCTCCAGTAGAAGCATTGCAAAACGAAACTTGCGGAGATGTGTGACTTGTTTTAAATACAACGCAAAAGCAGCCCAGCAGATGATGGGAAACCTCCATAGTGTTCGCCTCAGGCCGGCACGGCCATTCAAGCACAGTGGGGTCGATTATGCAGGTCCAATCGTCATTAAACAGTCAACTGCAAGAAATTCAGTGACCACAAAGGGTTATATATGTTTGTTTATTTGCATGGTTACGAAAGCGCTGCACTTGGAAGCAGCAACAAACATGTCAACTGATGCGTTTCTGGCAGCTTTTAGGCGTTTTGTGTCTCGTCGCGGCCCCTGTACTGATTTGTATTCAGACTGTGGTACCAACTTTGTTGGAGCTAACAAAGAGCTGCAAATTCTGTATAATCGCAGTAAGTCGGCAATCCCAGATGAAATATACAACAAACTGGCTGCGAATAGCACAAAGTGGCATTTCATACCTCCAGCCTCTCCAAACTTTGGTGGTCTTTGGGAGGCCGGCGTCAAATCCACTAAACACCATTTGAACAGAGTGATGCAGAATCGTATTCTAACATTTGAAGAGCTTACTACGCTGCTAGCTCAGATTGAAAGCTGTTTGAATTCAAGACCGTTATGCCCCCTATCTTCAGACCCATCTGACTGTCATGCGCTAACTCCTGCCCACTTGTTGATTGGGGAGCCTACGCTTTGTGTACCAGAAGAGGATTTGCTCGAGGTCAACATTGATCGATTGAATAGATGGAAAGTTGTTGAAAAGCTCAAACAGCATTTTTGGCGACGTTGGTCAAACGAATGGTTGTGCCGAATGCAATCGAGACCTAAATGGCTTAAAATAACACAAAGTCCAAAAGTTGGAGATTTAGTGGTATTATTCAATGAACGTGGTACTCCAGGAAACTGGCCGCTTGCTCGTATCAAGGATATTCATCCTGGCAAAGACGGTTGTGTACGGGTGGTCACTCTATCCGCACATGGCAAAGTCTTCAAACGTCCAATTTCCAAAATTGCGCCTTTGCCGATGAATGATTGCTTTGATAATACAGAAAATGATGCCAACTCTAAACCATACGGTGATGACTCTCCCGCATTGTAAGCACTATCGCACTTAGTGGGGGAGAATGTTAATGAATAATTTAAGGTAGTATTATTGCCTACTGCTATTTATTCACACATCACTATATTATAATATATGAATGCCGTTTTATTCGATGCATAAGACATAAAGAGAGTAAATTACTTATGCTCAGAGAAAATGTATTGAAACAAAATACTGGGTTTTTTTATGCACGCAATTGCCTATTACATGCAAATTCATATACGCGCATACATACATATGTATATACTTACTTACGGTATTATTTAACATGTATAAACTCTCATTAGTTATAAGCACTGTTACATATTCTTTTTAGATTTTATTATTATACTTAAAATATTTTTACTGACTTCACTTGTCTTTACTGCCTCGCTGCGATCATACATACTTAAGACTTAATAAAACATAAAGTTAAATTCTCATACACTATGTATGTATATAATGCTATACTAACTACTTCTTCATTGTTTATAGTTAAATATTCATAGATTTAAAGAAGTTTTAAAAAATAAATTAATTAAACAAAGAAGAATTCATGTGTCTAAGGTTTTTGAAACCACCCCTTAATGTTTATATTATCTCCTTAATATTTATGCGACTATATCCGATTGAAAATGGAATACAACTCCAACAGACGGCGATGAAGTTTATCTCTTGCAGTAGACTATCCAACTCTATTGACTCACTAGAGCATCATTACAGTGTGGGCTGTTTTAAAGTTATTAAAATAAATTTTGCTTTAAAGATATCAATGTAAAATCTACCAGTCTTTTTGCCTACCACATGCTTACCGTCCGGAGCTCATTTATTTGTGGTCGATAATGGCCTGATAATCGCGAAACGCGTTACAGAATTCGTTCTTCAGTCACATGGTCCATCTGTGGAACTTTCACTAACATTAACCTCGCCTTCCGCCTCTCCATAACTTTTTTTCCTACTTCTGGCACAGTGCACGGCATATAAAGGGGTTACTCATCCTTTTTCTTACAGAAGTTATTCGTTTTCTGACGAAAAGTTCTATTATGTTTAATACAATCGATGTAGCACCTTAAGGTTCTTTCTAAAAATTGATTCATACGTCAATAACTTTAGATGTTCTTAAAGCAATAATTTCCGTACAATTAGCACTTATATATTTGTTAATAGCCATAACTAAGTCGTTACTGGCAAGCTTACTAAAATAAAATAATATACATTTGAATTTTTCGCTGGTCCGTTGGCCAGTTAGTAGTATGTCCGCTTAAAACTTCATCTAAGCCATTTTGGAAATGGTTTATTGATATTCTGTTAGCGAAAATGGAGAGGGCGAGTAATTCGATGAAGTAATTAATTTCCCATGAACATATTCATTGCAAATGTTTGTTGCTTGAAGATAATCCCCACATACGTGTGTATGTGTATCGTTCACCAAATAATGTTTAATACTGGTTTTTATCTAAACTGCTGAGCCTCTACAATCTCTTCCACGGTAATCTTTAGTATCGTGTAACCGATATTATATGAGTTTCAGAAATCATAATTAGATCGTACAAATTTAGGAAGGTTCAAATCCAATGTTCAGAAACACTAATTCCGTTCCCTCCTTTCCATAACTTACTTTCCTAGTTGTGGTATAATGCACTGCTTATGTACTGGCTCAAGCAAAAAAAAAAGTCCCTCACGAAGTCCCTCTTTTACTAGATCAATAGTTTTTTTTAGATTTTAATTACAGTTTAACAATTTTGTTGGTTTGTAAATACATCGTTAAAAATTTTTGTTTTCTTTGACATCAAATATCAGTCGTTTTTTCTATCTTATTAACCTGATACATGTAGATTTAAACACATTGGACCAGCAGTTCGAGAAAATATTAAAAGTTTCTATAAAGCTATTTTAATTATAAAAAAATTCATGAAATGTCGTTATTTGTTTCACATACAAAAGTATATTAATAAAACTTAAAGCACTGAAATTTTTATTTATAATATTAGAAATGTAAAATGAACAATGTACGGTTTTTTAAAATTTTTAGCAAAATGCATATTTGTTAGAAAATATTGTGTTTCCAGGTTATTCATTTTATTAACTTCGCATTTACCACCTCGATTATTCCTCACGTAAGCACATATGCATTTATATACAAACCTTAATTTCTTTTTCAAGATAAAACAAATTCATCAAGCCATTATGGAGTAAAGGGTCAGTCATCCACTAAAGACGTATTTTATGTATTTAATACCTCGATAAAATCCCACTCCATATAGGTTACATATCTAGCAAATTGTCAAACAAAAATGTAGGTAACCTTACCAAAGGTTATTTACCAAAATGTTCAACTGCTGGCAGTAACTACCAGCTTAATACAATTACTTCACCGTCGTCTAATAATCAAAGTACATTAAAAAACATGAATTTGTAACAAGGGTGGAATTATTCAGTAATTATTATGAAGAAATATAGCACTCCACTTAAGCTATACCACTAACCCAGTTTGTATAATTGTAAAACAAAAAAAATTATACATTTTATTATATTTTAACACTAATAAAACATTATTATTAAGTTTTTTTTTTGCTTTTCTATAACAATTTTTAACACTCTTCGTTATCGTTTAAAATCAGCTGTTTTTATAAGCTGACTGATTAGCGTTCACTTTTTTCTTTCTTTCTTTTGGCGCTACAGTCCGTGGTGAACCGGGGTCTCAACCAACAAACTTTTCCACCTGGCACGGTCTTTAGTCAGCGTCCTCCAATTTTGCACACCAAATTGGTTGAGGTCCCTCTCCACTTGTGTGCGCCATCGGTTCCGTGGGCGTCCTCTACTGCGTTGTCCCACAGGTTCGGAATCGAAAATTCTACGCCGTTGGATCCGTAGACGCTGGTGCATGCGCCCAACCAGGGCGTCCACTTAGCGTCAATTATATTTGTGCTGTTTATTTTAACAACAGTGTGTCTAAAATTTGTTTAAGAATTGATTTTAATTTTTTTGACACACGACTTATCATGGTATCAGTCTACTTTCAACGCTCCAAGAGTCAACCGGCGTGTTCTCATTTAAATTTCAAGAATTTACAAAATTATAAAGATTAACTCCGGACTTGCCAGAAGATTTAGTTTTTCAGCTAGATGACCAGTTGAGAGGTTGAGAGAGTAATAGCACAGTCAAGCGAAAAATATTTGTTATCATAAAGCTTTAACAAACTTGTTATTGCTTGTTGCTTTGCGTTTTTTTACAATTGGATGTTACCAACGTCCTGTAACAAACCAATGGGGTATACGGCAAAGATCGTAAACGAATGGCTTTCCAAACAAACATTTCAAACGATAAAATGTCCAGCGCAAAGCCCGGAACTCAATGTGGGCTTTATGAAAAAAGCGGCTTGGACAATATGACACTCCGCCGACAAACTTGAATGACCTTTTCTTTAGCGTCCAAACAGAGTGGTCCAATATTCCTCATCGAGACATTCGTTGAAAGTATGCCAAGGCAAATAAATAGCGCTATTGAAGCAGAAGGTCTTTGGACATAATACTAACAATTTTAATTTTTTAACAGCATGTAAAAGTGGAATATTGTAATTTTACATAAATTTATTTAAAACTTAACATATACTTTTCTTTTTTATATTATTTTATTGATTACTTTAAATAAAAAATTATAACTATTTTTAAAATTCTGTACGTTTTATTTGGTTTGCCAGTCATATCTGTAAAACATGTATCCATGTGTGCTCTCTACTGTATGTAAATATTAATAAAAGTTGAAAATATTAAACGTAAATGCTAAATAACTGGGAGCAAGACACGATTCCTATATTAGGAGTGCGAAAGGTTCTCCCATAGAATTTATGATTAAATCAAATTAAACTACTAAAAATAAAGTGAACCATGCAAGTGACGTTGGAAACTTATTCCCATGAATTTATTCATTATTTTTATTGTTAATAATTTTGTTTTTTTAATGTTAAACAAAAAAAGTGCTGATTTGTAAGTATTTTCCAGACGAAACGTGTTGCCTCCACTCTGTTGCAGCAGAATGAATTTAAATTTTCTTTTTTAATGTGTAATTTGATTCACACTGTATTTTATTTTATTTTTTAAGAATGTTTTGTCACTTAGTTTAAGAATTTTTAACTTAAATTAAAGGAGAAAGAATTTAAACGGCAAACAATCAAGTTCGGTCTATTAAATTCAACTTGCATATATGCGTACATCTGAAGGTGACTACGGATATATGTTATAACAATTGCTGATAACACCTCTACCAAACAAATGCGAGGGGAGTCCCGAATTTCGGTACAATGTGTCGTTGTGCAAACATTGCAATGCAATTGAAACAGCTTCGGTCCATTAAAAAACGTGGCAATGCTTGTCGAAGCAAAGATTACTCATATATAATCCCGGCTTTGCTGGAAAAATTGTTAACGCAAATGAATGATGAAATTTCAAAGCCTGCGACTATGGACAAATTAGCTATACAAGATGCGCCGTCTTCTGTAGCCAAACGTGTTGAGTACAGGGTAATTAAAATTTTATTCTCTTAGGAAATGAATATTTTCTTTTTTACGCCAGTTAAGAAAAAGCCCCTAACAAGATTTATAACTTTTAAATATTTTATATAAAAGCATAAATATGCATGTTCATACTTAAATGTGTGTGTGCTATTTATATATTTAAATAAAGAAATGAAAATAATATATATATAATAAAAATAAAATAAAATGTAATAAAAATAAAATAAAATGCAATAAAAATAAAGTAAAATGTAATAAAAATAAAATAAAATTTAATAAAAATAAAATAAAATGTAATAAAAATAAAATAAAATGTAATAAACACAAAATAAAATAAAATAAAATGTAAGAAAATTCAATGTCTTTTATTATAAAACCGACAAATTACTCTCATTACAAGTTTTTATAACAAAAAAAAAATGTTTACGCATACATTTCATACAAATGCCTTTCATCTCAAAAAAAGTAAATATACAAAAAACCAAATTATGAAATTACAGTTTTTTCATTACCTTAAAAATATGAAAAACTTACATTTGCATATGCTCGGATTAAAATAAAAATTAAAAACTTAAAAATATAAAAACAAAATTATGTACAGATATACATATACTATGTATGTCGCAGTCTCCATGTTACGTTAAAAAGTATGTGTATATATAAGTATGAAAAAGAAATAAAAATCAAGAAATTCACAGCCTTTAGAAATATTACATATGTATATATTTTGCCACCTTCGGAAATTGTTGCTTGCAGCCGCGGAAAACGGTAACTAAACTTTGTTGTTAGCCACCATTTTTTCAACATCTTACCTACAATCCATTCATTGCATTCGCTAAGGTGCTGACTTCATTAGCGGTTGCTGACAAGCTATCCGCCATACCTTTGACATCATTCGCTAACCGACATCATTCGCTAACATCCAGATTAGCAACAGTACATTCTGCTAACATAGAGAAGAACAAATGAGTGAACAATTAATAAAGTTTAAAAAACACAACACCTCTTAGGCTCTTGCATTTTTAGCATTTGATTGGGCTAAAAACTATAAAAATTAAAAAAGCAATACAAAATGAGTGTATTTTATAGAGTGACACAAGTTGAAATCATAATAAAACAAGGAAATATATACTTTTAATATCAATGAAACGGCTTTTATTGGAAAGAAAATTTTATGAAATATTACATATGTACATATATATTTGCGTAGAAGGCGCAATGTGGAACACCAATTTTCAACAACTTTTCCCAGCATTTGCTGCATTTTGCCGATAACTCTTTGAATGTTGATTTCCAGGTGTTAAATTGTTTGTGGTTTATCGACATAGGCAAGTGATTTAACATAATCCCAAAGAAAATAATCCAGTGGGGTTAAATCACACGATCTTTGTGACCAACTAATTGGGAATCTCCTTAATCCATATGCGACAATTCTGCTTATTTACGTACCCATTCAATCAGAAATGGGCTTCATCGTAAAATAAAATTTTGAATGGAAATAAGTTTGATGAGTATGACGAATTTTGATTAAAAATTTTAACAATTTGCACGTGTTGCTCTGGTGTAAGTCGATCCATAATGAAATTTCAAAGCAAACTAAACAAAAAGCAACTATCAACTGTTAAATGGGTGCTCAAATAAATCAGTGGTGCCAACTCAAAGTTGTGAAACTAAAAAACACGCTTTACATATGTATGTATATACATATATACAAAATTACCTGTACCTCTCTCTTTGCAATTTGAAAAAAATGACAATTTAAAACGGTTTCTATTCCACTCCACTTTTTATTTGCTTCAAATTTGGCCCATGGAGCTCCTGGAAATTAACCCTTGCCACTCCCGGGTTGCTAATCATAACATCAGCCATTTGGCTAAGTTGCTGGTTTGTTGCATGACTTTTTTTGGTAGTAGCGTTATTTGACATACTAGAATAAAAATAAATTAGCAAATATATATTAGCCAACTTCCCTCTTCAATACAATTAATTAAACCAATTTAAATCTGCAATTTATTTTATAAACAGTTTTAATAACATTTTCTAATTTCTATACTATCCCATATATTTATGTTTATTTTATTAGACTATTTCTGACAATATTTGATTTTTATTTTAAACTTTATTTATTTTCCTATTTCTATACTTTATTTGATTTTTATTTTAAACTTTACTTTTTTTAAATAATTTCTATATTAATGTCATGCCAAAATATGTGTGCCAAATCTCTAAGCAATGCTGATTTGATTTTGAAATAACCTCGTCATTTGTAAATCAATTTCCGAAATGATTTTTGTATATGGAACAGTCTACTTAAATTTTTTTAAAGCACGCCGGTTTAATCTAGATCATATAAAATATCGATAGTAAAAGTTGAAGCTTCTTACTAAAATGATTCATTCATACATCAACAACTTCAGACGTTCTTTAAGCAATATTTTCCGTAAATTGAGCACCATATATTTATATATCTTGTTTATATATTAGCCAACCTAATCCGGTAATAGTCTTAGTTAAGTTGTTACTGGAGAATCGTACTAAAATAATAGTGAAATATATTACAATTCAAAAATCAATTGAATTCTTTTGTTTGTCTGTTGGCCAATAAGTACGATGCTCGCTTGAAATGGCATCTGAGCCATTTTGAAAATGGTTTCTACAAGAACACTTCTGGGATATTAAGTGTGAGCCCCAATCACGTACCTTGCGTCGCAGGCCCCAGCTGCTAAAAATCGAGGTGCAAGTGATTACTGCAATTCTGTTGCTGAAAATCGAGATGGTGAATAAATCTTTGAAACAACCAATTTGTAGTGAACATTTTCATTGCAAATATTTGTTGCTTGAAAATACATAAAATTATTTACATTTGGGTGTTTCTCTGTAATGGGCGCAGTCGGTGAAAAGAATTAATAAAAGTGAATACTTTAAAGTTAATTGTAAGTGTAAAAATATCGAATATCTCGCGTCTGTTCTGCAAATCACAAAATCTTAAATTGCTTTGTGATTTTAAAAGCACAATTGTTATTTCACGTAGCTCTGCAAATCACAATAGTTTTTAATTTTCGATGTGGATTGTTGATTTACGAAAACAAAAGAAAGCAGCTGACCTTTGTTTATAAGTGGCGGCATTTTTATATGAATTGAAAGTAATTGTTATTTTAAAAAATATTTTATAAGTGAATATTGGTATTTTTAATAAAATAGAAGTACAAATTAAATAAAATTTCAGTATTTCAAATTAAATTGAAAATATGAAAATGCTTGGAGCTTTGTCGTGTCGATTGTTGAGATGAAGAGAAAACAAATAAGAAATGAACGCATTAAAAAGAAATATTTGCGAGGCATATCAAATCCATTGGATATAAATGAAACAATGTAAGGTAACAAACATGTTAAGTTTAAATGTAATACTTAAAGGAAGATTATTTTCAGGTTTATATCGTTTTTCCGGTTGAAATTTGACGTCAACAGGAATTTGGAACCAATTGACTTGCAACAGAAAATTTACGATGTGAAAGTGGTTTTGCGGCAACAGGAAGAACAACTGCAACAACATGGACAATTGCAAAAATTTTATTGGGATGGAAATTTAAGGCAGTTTATAATGCCAGTGGAATCGGCATTGCGTTGAGGAAAGTGACCAACCAAAAACTGGAAGGAGATGCCGGAAAAATGGTTGAAGAGCTGACAGGCGGAGCAACTTGGCAACAAATAAGAAACCAGCTCCTAAAGAATCTAGAGAACGTATGTAAAAATACTTAACTTCGCTAGATATGCTAAAGTAAGTAATTTGAGTGAACTTTTTGATATATTTACTAAGATTGTATATGAAATAAAAGAATTATATTAATTAGATGTAACAAGACTCTTAATCTACAATCCTAATTGTATAGACAGGTTGGCTTGACTGATAGGAGCCTATAGGCGAAGAGAAAATCTTGAACCCTAAACATCTACATGCTACTAGCTTATGATCATAGCACTGACTTAAAAAACAAAACTGCAAATTTAAAAAGCCAAACACTTAGGAAGGTTTGGCAAAATTTCACGGCAAATAATAGCTGCTTTCAAAATAAATGCAACATATGTAAATAAAAACATATATATATTTATAAGGACGTTCTTAAAATACATTCACCACTTCAAAAAATTTCTTCAAAAATCCATCTTTCGGACGTGATTTTTCCTCATTTTTAATTGTTTCAATTTAGTTTTACTCCTAATATAGTCTTATTATTATTAATATAAACAAATATGTATGTACATGCATATGTATGTTTTTATTTTAATAGAACAACTAATAAGAAGTTTTTAATTTTTGTTGTCTATGCATAGTTATTGTGCTTCATATGGCGAATTTATAAAGCTATTATTTTCTGGCGAACTCGTCGCAATAGGCCTAATTCCTCGTCCGTCGTAACTGTGTTTCTAGCATTAATTGAATATTATCCAGAACCTAACGTCGTTAAACCAATCAAGTATCGAACCTTCAATGGATTTAGTGAAATATGTTGTCAATTGGTTACACTTTTTCCCTAAGAATTCTGTTTATGCCATAATAGGACAAAACTTTTTAAATCTCCTCAAGGCAACAATAAAGATGAGTCACGGATATGTAAAATTTTTTTGACAAAGTAAAGTAGCCTTTGCACATCGATAATATGTATATATTCCCTCGAAACAATTTCTAGAGAATCAATATTTGATATGCTTAATTTAATCACTTAAAAAAAGTTATGGGCCTTTTGAGAGATTTTATATCAAAGGTGATAAGATTTCATCAAGAACCAAAATAAAACATTTAATTATCATCCCCAAGTAGGAGAACATGAAATCAGAAGACAGGTGCATGAAAAGTTAAAAAAAAGTAATCGAACATCGACAACAACTCTGCCCTTATGAATTGTTCCCAAGAGAACCGATAATCCTGGAACAGAAAAGAACTAAATCTGAACAGCTCATTAAACAACTTGGGCAGAGCTCAATATTTTTCGACTGTCATTTGGAGAAAGCTCTTCACCAAATACTTGTCATGAAGGAAGATAGGGAAAAAACTACCTTTTCTGCTCCATTTGGTTACCTTCGACCTTCCAAAGGTTGATGAACTCGGTGCTTAGCAACCACATAAACATATTAACAATATCAAGGGCATTTTTACAATTTTAGGAAAGGAAAAACTAAATATACAAATGGAGAAATGCGAACTCCTACGAAAAGAAACATAGTTTTTGGGTCATGTCTGAACAACTAATTGCATCAAACCAGATACGAATAAAAGTTCAACTATACAAAAACTGAACCTTTAGACTACCAAAAAACAAATGAAATCATTCTTGAGAATGACTGGGTTCTATTGAGAGCTTATTCACAATTATCATAAAATTGTGTATCCAATGACGAGATATATAGAAACAAATAATATCACAGCCTTCGAGAAGCTCAAACAGCTTATAATGATTTCGCCCATATTAATTTTAAAAAAGATTTTAAAAATTGTCACAAATGCCAGCAAAAATGCAATTGGAGCCGTCTTAACGTCCTCAAGAACGTTAAATAGACACGAAGCCAACTATGCAACAATTGAAAAGAAATTACTAACAATAGGGTGTAACAAATTTTAGGTCATATACAATATATGTATATAAGGGAAAGAATTTGATTTAGAGAGAAGAATTGATGTCAATACAAACGAAACAAATTCAGTGAGGGAATTTTATACATAGCGCAAACATAAATATCTATACAGATTATTTAAAAGTGCAAACAATGCATTCACAGGAAAAAGATTCTGAGTTGAGTGATCTGATTACTATAAAGTAGAATTATGGTTGATTAACGAATTTCCTGATATAGATGAATATAGAATAGTTATATTTATGTCCTTAGTTTGTTAGGGACATAGAAGACGAGAACGAACTCAATTCCATAAATAGGTAAGCGGATATTCAGGAATATTAGCTTCTTACGAAAATATCAAGTAAAAAATTTATGACCCAAATATAAAATTAGCGATTAGCGAAAATAAATAACTGTCACGTTTGTTCATCCGCAAAATATGACATAAACCCTGTAAAGAAGAAGTTGCAAAGGGCTGAAACATGAACTAATATAAATGAAAGAAAGGTTAATAGTAAACAATCGTTAATGATTTTTATAGACAACGTTTAAAAAAATGAAAATAGTGAACTATAGTAGAGAAATTAAGAGAATTTTTAGCAATAAAAGTTAAATATAGAAATTAGTGTTTACAGTGAGTTCAATTCAAACAATGTCAGACATTTTTAAATACAGAAGGAATCGGCTTTCACATAACAAAACCCAAGAATCATACAGGGAGTGCTAATGCAGAACGATTGAAAAATACCATAATAACTTTTTAATGTGGTTAATAATATTAATAAAAAAAAACAGCCTAAATAAAAACACGTTATTTTAGAAATATTCATGAATCCATTTTTAAAAGACCTCTTAAATTTTCAGAACCTGGTAACCACTATAGTACTCCTCCCATTAGTCCTTCATGGAAATTATGGAGCATATCGCCGAATTTGAAGAAAATAATAGAAATATCATTAGAACAATAAACAACCAATCAAATCAATGATTCATTTAATAAATCCTGAGTTCCAATTCTAGTCTAAACATGCCTTGAGAGTTTAAATTAAATGTTTTTTTTATTGGTCAGCTTCACACAGCGTGGAGATTTTATGCTGAAAAGTGAAAGTATAAGGTGTTGCTTTGGAGACAAAAATGTAAGACCATGTACATGAGCCGCAGGTGTGCTGTTTATCGAATTCGCCGTTAGAAGGACACATACGTCCTGCAGTTACAACTTTTCTTAGAAAACTGATCGCTACATATTCTATATTATTTTTAAACATAAAGCACTAGCATAATTCTCCTAAAAAAGTAAAAGTTTTTTATATTATATTTATGTATGTAGCACTTATTTTACAATTTTTTGTTTAAATTAATTTCAATAAAACACCAATACTTTTTTTCACAAAAAATATATATGAATAATTAATGGCAAAAGAAGCACTTCTTAAAAAAAATATTATTAAATTATTGTATTAAAGAAAGTAGTCATAATAATTCAAAAGATGCTGGCAACACCGGTTGTATGTGAACGTCAATTTTGGACAGCGCAAAATCTTAAAATTAAAATTCAAATTTCGGAGAATAGCAACTAAAGCAAAAACTGTGTACATCAATTTCATATAGAAAAACTTACACTTCGTGATTGTGATATAAAACATGGGTGGTAAAACACGTAAAAGTTTAAATAATAAAAGTAAAAATAAAACTATATGCCAACAATGTAAAATAGATATACTGGAAAATGATGAGGCACTGAAATGTAAATATAAATATAAAAACAAAATTAAACCAACTGGATGAAATAAGAGAAACAATTCATTTCATGTCGTCTCAGTATTATCTAATTTTGAAGAGTGTGAAGAAGAACGAGAACCAAATAAAGGTATTAAAAAAACAAAACGACGAACTGAAAGAAGAGGTTAAAATTTTGAAATCATCTGTTTATTTGTTAAACAACACAAGAGTACAAACAGACTGCATTATAAACGGAGTTATAAATGATGACAAGTTGAGTGCAGATACTCCAGTGTTGAACATTGCGAAGAAAATAGGTGCAAACATTTGTAACAATGATTTAGAAGATGTGTATTTCTTAAACCGTAATAAAGAAAATGGAAAAAAGTCTATTGTCGTGAAATTTGTAAATGAAACATCGAAAGAGTTGTTTATGCGTGAGAAGTCTAAATTAAAACAAATATCTGAATTTAAGAATGTTTTTGTGAACGATTTTCTATGCAAGGAATCATTGGATGTTATGAAATATGCTAAATCGTTGAAAGAATTGGTTTTAAATGTGTTTACGCCAAACGAGGAAATATTTCTGCAAAAAAAAAAACCGACAAATCAAAAAAAAATATCTTTAAGATCTATTGATGATGTTGATAAGCTATTAAAATAAACCGTTGGTTGTGGCGCTAAGTGTAATATTGATGTCGACTTCTATGGCAATGGTGGATATGCAAATAGTGATGATGATGAAGCTGTTGAAATTGATGATGATCTACATAAATAAATTTGAATCTTTAAATTAGATAATTAAGTAAAAATGTTTTAATATAGTTAATACTTACACTCATGAATTCCAACTATTTTTTTAAGGTAGATTCTTTTAATACATACCTCAATAAAAATAAGTCTAATTCTCTTAATGAATTATCGCATAATGCAAGAAGTATTTCTTATATTGAAAAATTTAATAAATATAAATCTGACTTAGCCATTATTACCTGAGGTTATTGCGGTTCAGGAAACGTGGTTCGATATTAAGTGTGTAGATTTGTACTCAATTGAGGGATATAAGAGCTGAGCACTGCTACAGAAGTGAAAAGTACGGAGGAACTTCAGTTTACGTATCTCAACAGATAAGGTATAATGTAATTTTTTCTCAGAGTAAAAATTTGTTGGACTTAACTTGTTTGTTACTGCCCAATATTAAAATAAATAAGCCATTAGCAATATCATCGCTGTATAGGTCTCAAAAGTGTACAATACAAAACTTTGCGGACTTGCTACCAGATTTACTTGAGAAGGTTAAAAACTCACCCTGTATTTTTGTTGCAGATTTTAATGTCGACTTGATTTCTGAAAATACCCCAAGCAAATTTCTAAGGTACATCTTTTTAGATTCAACCTTGTTTCTTGTCATAAGTTGGTAACTAGACTTGTGAGTGGATCTTGTATTGACTGTGTATTTGGTAACTGTGCTGAAATCATCATGGTAAATTCAATCCAGAAAAAATTATCTGACCATAATATAATATTTGTCAAATAAATACTCAGTTTTGTCGGCGAGAAGGGACGATTAAAAAGGAAACTGGATAGATAATAGAAACTTCGGTATGTATTTAGATGAAAATCTAAATATACCAAGTACAAACTCCTCGTCTGAATAATGTGACCAACTTGTCAAAATTCTTTCTGTGGCGGCAGAGCATAGTTGTAAGACCTATACTATACAATGAACTAATTTCGCTGATAAATTTTAAAAATAAATTGTTAAAACCCCTTAGGAAAAATGAAAAACATTTGAAAAGAGTGAGCAAAAGTATAAAACACTGTAATGACGAGTTAAGATCTTATTATTATACGTATCATTTGGATAAATACTGTGGTGACAGTAGGAAAACATGGAGATTCTTGAACGAGACTTTAGGCAGGAAAACGATCGAATGAATGAAATTATAAACATCAACAATGAGGTTCTTATTTCAAATGATGAAAAAGCCATATCATTTAACCACTTTTTTCACAACTCAATTTGTGAAATAAAAAATACTATTCAGCTGGATCATAATGACAATATAAATTTTTTTCGCACCTTAGTTCCTGTTTCAACCACCTTCAACTTCCATGCTATTAATAACTCTAGCATAGAGTCTGTTCTGAATAGTTTGGACGTTAATAAAACGCCTGGTTACGATAATATTAAAGCTAAAATGCTATTAGTCCGCAAGTCAACTGTTTTGGGAATACTAACAGGAATATTTAACAAAGTGATGGAGGATGCAAAATATCCAGATGTTCTGAAAAAACATAAAATTATTCCAATACCTACATAAATCTCCTGGAACAAATAAAATTGAAAATTTTGTCCGATATCGGTTCTTTCTGTCGTTGATAAAATTTACGAAAATGTAATTTCCAAACAGTTAACTAACTATCTGGACGTAAAAAAATTATTATTTGACCGCCAATATGGGTTGAAAAAACATTGTGGGTCTGCTGAAGCTGTCATCAATGTTATTGACTATGTGTGTAGTGGTCTTGATGCGGGTTATAAAGGAGTTGCAGGAGTATTTTTTGAATTGTCAAAAGCTTTTGATTTGGTTTGTTGAAAAATTAAAGCATTATGGTTGTTTTGAAAAATTACTAAAAATATTAGAAGATTTCTTAAAGAACAGGCAGCAATTTGTGCAAATAGGCGAGGCCAGAAGTTGTGATATTGGTGTAGTTTGTGGCGTTCCTCAAGGCAGTGTACTTGGTCCTTTACTATTTAAATTTTTTATCAATGACGTCAAGAATATATAATTTAATGAAAAACTATTTATGTTTGCTGATGATATTTGCCTGCTGTATAAAAACAAATATGAAGAAGTACTTAGAAATCAAATTGAGATATTATCTGAGTTTTTAAGATATAATAAGTTAATCCTTAACGCACGGAAAACTAAAATTGTGCGTTTTAGGCCATATTTAACAAGAAATGATCAGCCAATGAGTGCCTATATTGATGGTGAAATAATCAATGAATCAGAAAGTGTTAAATATCTCGGAATGCTATTAACTCGCAATCTTTCATGAGAGGATCACATTAATTACTTAAAGTCCGAAGTTTCATCAGGAATTGGTATTTTGTGCAAATTTAGAAACAAACTAAACTCTAAAGCGAAAATGTTGATATACCAATCTCTTATACACTCGACCTGACCTATCTCCCAATAGGATATGGTTTTAAATCGAACTCGTCCATGCGTTCGCTACAGTCAGCCCAGAACAAAGCATTGAAAATAGTTTTTAATCTCCCGCTACGTTATAATACGATCGATTTGTTTAAAAGATATGCTAATAGCATACTACCAATAAAAGGCCTTCACAAACAGCAACTATCTTGGTCTTGATTTTAGCACTATAGAGTTTTCTTTCGTTGCTACACGTACGCAAAGAGAACCTAGGCAGGCGATGGACTTGAATTTTGTCATATGCCGCCTCGAGGTTACTATATATATATATCTAAGTGCTCTCGACGTTTAAAAACGCGTTAAAAAAATCTTTTTGTTACATAACTTTGAACTGCTTCTTGTAAACTAAAAATATAACGCAAAAATGAAAAAAGTAAATTGATGTATATTACATTATATGTAGTGTATTTTATGTAAAATATTTTATTAATTATTTTATAAATAAATATTATTTCTTAAGTTATTGTTGCCAGTTTTGCCTCTATAAAGCCATTTTGGCGCTGAGGCGTATATATTTTATGGAATAATTTAATATTGAAATAATAAAGAAATAAATTTAAAAAAAAATTGTTTGCAGTTTTGATGTTAGATATGCATTAGAAGTAGCCAGGGCAAAAAATTGTCAATTGCTGTAGTGCTTATAATATGTAGAAGTTAATTTATCTTGGCTATGACTAAAAATCCATCCTGTTTCTTTTTTTAATTTAGAACGAATCTATTATGCATGGAACATTAAGAGGTGGTGCGGAGACAAAGTACAACGCTTGCCAAAGTACATCACTCAATCTGTACAATATGTGGATCCCTATAAAAAAATGTCAGCCTCGTTCTCTCAGTATAAATGATACTTCGTACTACGAAAGCTACAAAAAATCAACAATAAAGGACGCCTTAATAATGAATAAATGTAAGAGCTTAAACAAATTTTTACGCAAATCTTTTCGAAAAAGCAAAGGATTTGTTAGAGAAAAAGGAAAATCATTTTCTAAATCCATGAATTTCGCAACGTCTAACCTGAACGTGACAAGTGGCAGACAATCATATTCAGACCTTGATTCTAATAGAGAGGAGTTGATTGCATTTAACGAATCAGCAAATATGAATCAACAAATAGCACAAGCCGTAAACGTATGTCGCCAGTTCCCTAATTTGGAAGCGTCGATGGAAATGGTTGAGGCTGAACGGCTTTTGTTATTTTCATCACTTAGCCGAAAAAATTATCCAACGGAAAGAAGATATCCTTTCATGAATCAGAAATCTTCTATACGTTTCGTTATTAATGAAATGCATCTGCCCGTTTCGGCCAATGTCAGCCATGATTCATTTTTTAATTTTTTTTATATTGTTACGTTTGAGTGTGACGACGTTGTAAGGTCCAGTCAATCAGCAGAGAGTCGGAATGGAGTAACAGTGTTTCGAGATGATTGTATTGAATTTATTTCCAATTCGGAATTTGACGCAAATACTCTTAATGAAATGACACAACATGCCGTAAAATGCAATATTTTTATGCTTCGCCTACGAAAATTGTCTACCGTTTTACTTGAACAGAAAAAAGTAAGATTAATATACATAAATACAATCCGAAAATAATTTACAAAAGCTTTGCAGTACTTAGTGTATAAATATAATAAATATATATATACATATATATATATATATATATTAGACTGGTCGCAATTACTTTTTTTTTAAATTTGATTGCTTGCGCTGCTTAAAATATGATGAAATCATGTCCTAATTTTTCAGCTCAATCCGACGGTGCCTAGTGGGGCCCAAAAGTCCATATTATTAAAAAACATCTATTCAATCAGATCTTTATAGTTATACCAGTTGAAAAGCCGTTGTGGTGCCAAATACCGAAAACGGGTACAGAAAAGAAAGATCGACTCGCTCTCGTTGTGACAAGTGAATGTATGGAAAAACTGCTCAGCATAAAAACTAAATTTTCTTCCATATCGCCATAATATAAGTGAATTGTTGGTCAAATCTGTATTTGAAATTAATTTTGGGAAAACATCCGGGCCAGAAGTTCTTCTCTTCAACAGATTTGCCAAGTATTGGAAACACATTGAAGCTAGCACCTTCAAGAGTGGAATTTTGGACGAAGAAATGGTACGAATTTTAACAACATCGCACGTAGATTATTGGAAGAATTTTTGTATAAATGCGTTACAATTCCATTATTTTATTGGGGTGCGGGTACCAGATTTTGCACAATTTCGTTTGCACGATTCACGTCAAAGCGCATTTATTGTTACAAAATATTTCTATTTCGCGAACAGTTCAAATTGACAGCAGCGGAATTGAAAAGTCTTCGGAGCATTTGCTTATTTTTGACTATCATATATTTTCCTTATTGGTTCCGATGTGTGAATACTATAGAAGCGCCAAAACTAGATCTTGATTTCATTCAAAACGTTGTATCTTATTTTGATAAAGAAGTTTCCACCGCATTATTGCGAAAAATAAGAAACCATTTGTGGTATTTGTCAGAAGAAACTGTTGGCCTTGCATTTTTTGATGAAAGCGTGCCGTTGGAAATAAAAACTCGACATCGGCAATGACATACACGTTAACAATGAAAAAATGTGTCAATATGGATGACATTTTGTCTTACGCGTCAAGAGATATATCAGATTTCGTTTCTCCACTGGCCATAGATCCAATTTTTTTAGAATCGGAACCTTCTCAATGGCAGCAGAGAGATGATTATTGTGCTGGAAAAGCTGTCTGTCAACATTTGAACATTGTGAATGATCCAGCGGAAAGAGCAATTAAACTCATCACGGATTACAATAAATCGTTAACATACGATGAGAAAGATAAGCAGTACTTACTCCAAGTTTTTGAACACTATCGTCATTTATATCCTTCTCACAACAAATCTTCTCTTATAAATTAATCAACTCAATAAAATTAATCAAATAAATATATAATTTTTTTATCATTATATTAACTTTCAAAGTATTAATAAATTAAATTTGTATACGAAGCACATTATTCAATATAACTATAAATATCTGATGGAATAGATTTTTTTTTATAATATCGTGTACTTTGGGCCCAACTAGGCACCATCGGATTGAGCTGAGAAACTAGGACATGATTTCTTACACCAAACCTCATATTTTAAGCAGCGCAAACAATTATGTTAAGCAAAAAATCCCATAGAAGATGCGATCAGTCTAATATACATATATACAAAGATATAGTAATACATGCATATCGTTACCTTAATATAGAAAGGGCCTACTGGTTTTTTTCTCAAATCCATTTTTTTTTTTATAAATTTCGAAAGATGATTTTACAAGACATCATTGGTAAAAAAAATATACGTGATCCTACTAAAAATATAAGTAGTTGAAAAAATTTCTCGACTACTAAACTTTAATTTTTATTAAGTTTTTTCTCTCTCATGAAAAGTTAGAAAAACGTTACTTAGGGCCCTTCTATATTAAGGTATCGATATATACATAGACACACACATACATATATGCATATGTATACATGTATATATATAGGTACATACGTGCAAAAGTGTATATAATGTTTCGTAAGGAACTATTTTTGTCAGTTTTAAAGGAATTTGGCCACATTATTAATTATTCTCTATAGGAACAAATGCTATACAAAAACTCTTCTCTTATTATATATAAAGAATATACTCTTAATTTCGTAAATAAGTACAAGTGTTACACTTTTGCACTCTCTTCTTTGAGTCTCTTAACATAGAAATAAGCCATATAACGGATTAAAGAATCAAAAAAGAGTCTAAAGCTTCGCAAAGAATTTGTTAAAGTGTATGAAAACTGGACGAAAGCTGACTGGAGTAAGGTATGCATAACCCGTTTTATTTAAATTAATACTAAACTGTTATTGTTTGAATTTTTTAGGTTATATGGTCTGATGATGAGCTTTGTACTGGTACAGTGACCCGACAATCACCCCAAACGCTCGGCCAAAATAGTAAAAAAATTGCGGAATAATCAATCATTCACCACCATAAAATGGCCAGCGCAGTCACCGGATATGAATCAAATAGAAAATTTTTGGAGTCATATAAAGGCTAAAGTGTCCAAATATCCCTATCCCCTAAGTGGAACTACTGACTTTTGGTTTAGAGTACAAGAGATTAGGGAGGCAATTCCTAAAAATATGGTTGCGCAGCATGCCCCATCGTGTGCCTGCTTTAAAACAATCCAAGGGTTATTGGACAAAATACCGAAAAAATGCTTTAAATGGGAATGTAGTTGGTGAAAAAGCAGGGTCAAAATGTGTAACATTTGTTCATTTTAAATAGTAAATTGTTTCAAGCTGTGAAAAAATTTAATTAATTTATTCTACATTTTTTTAAATAAAAAAAACAGTTAATATGTTAAGTAAACCAATTTTTTTGTTTTATTTGAAAATAAACAAAATGTACCCTGTTACATACATATGTGTATATATATACTTATATATGGATATGTATTCACTTAAAAATACATAAGTAAATATTTGGAGTCTATGATAGTAATATTAAAAGTTGTCAATAATTCTGGACCGATCTTCCGCTTTTTTAAATTCTTTTACTTCTCCCATATAGTTTTTAACAGATTTTATAATAAAAACGCCATTTGTAGACAAAATTTTAAATTATTTTTGCATATGCAGGCATAGTTAAACTAAATATGTATATAGATTTTTGATGTTTCGACGGAAAAGTACTTCTTGTTACTTTGTATGTTTTTCGACTCAGTTCAGAGAAAATGTTCAAGGATTCGACATTCATAATTGATGTAACGATCTTCTATTTATGAAAGAGTATTTCATACGTAATTAATTTGAAAAATTGATGACAAGAATCAGATCAATACAACATAGAACAAAAAAAAAAACAATTTCGAAGGTTTAAACACTGGACGATCAGAACTACGTCAGTTAATAGTAGAGTAAAATAAAAATAAAAAGATTCCATGAAAAAGAAACTTTCACAAAAACTCTATTTTTTCTCCTCCCCGTACCTTATTTTTCTAGTTCTGGTACAATGCACAACATACGTAGACGTCGTCCCCTAAGTAATGATCCAAACACAATAAAATGGTGTACAATATATTGTATTTTTATCACGAAAAACAATTATGTTAGAGAAACAAATTAAGCCTGACAAACAATAGAGTTCAGTTATCGTAAAAATAATTTTGAATATGTTTAATTGCAGGAAATAATAGAGTGTGATGTACAAACACCTTCAACAACTCCCAAGTCAACAAGATCGGCATCGTCATCCTCCTCTTGTGGCACTGTTTCCAGATTTCGATTGCAAGCATCCTTTTCTTTACATGCTAAAGATTTTTCCCCTTATGAATACGTTCACCAAGAAGTGAGCAATTGTGATCGGATTTGTATACGTTCGTCTTGCCGTTGTACACTACCTCTTGAATATTGGACGAAATCGACAAATTTATTAGGAGAAATACAGTTAAAAGGAGAAGCAGAAATATATTTACCAAAACTTTATTGTGATGGTTTTTTAGATGTTCAAGACCCTTATAAACAGCACATCTGGAATAGGCGATATTGTCATTTGGACGGCATTTTCTTCCGTGTTTGGCAAGACAAAAGTGGTTTACGAGTAAATAGCTCCCCCATCGTATCGATTGATTTAAGAAATTGCAAATATTACGAAAATTATCCTTTGGCTTGTTCACCCAGAGAAATGTGTGCTCGTCCGAGATCGTTTTATTTAGATTGGGAATCAGAAGAATCTTCTAAATCTGTATCTTTGTCTCCCGTTTTCTTTTCTGCAGACACTCAAAAAAATTTACAGATTTGGTTAAAAAATTTAAATATTATCATGAATTTTATTTTTACATGGTTAAAATAAACTAAAAAGTAATGTTGCGAAAAATATTTTTTACATAAGTATGTGAGCCCAGAAGATAGTTGTAAATAAAACTGAGAAAGATGTGTTATTAAACTGCCACCTAAAATAAATCGAATTTTATTTTCTCTATTTATTTTGACTTCAAACAAAGTAAACTAACAGAAAGTATACATATCCTAATTCTAATTAAGATTTTGTATGTAGTTCTAGACAAAAAATCTGCCTTTCGTTTGTCAAAACTAAACTTATAGTTGCTGCAGTCGTATGGAGAATTTTATTTTCACGCTTTTAAATTTTTTATGCTGATCCCATAGTGAATTCCATACCACCAAATTAGCTTTAAGGTAGAATTTCTGCCGATTATCCAATTAACCTGGCGGTTCCCTGATCAATCAACTGTCAACCAGATTGATCAGATTGCGATCGACGGTAGACACTCCTCCAGTATTCTTGATTAACTCCGACTACTTCCGTGTTTTAGCCAAGGTAATATCACGGATATCGATAGCACAACGCAGTAGAGCACGACCGCAACAGTCTGACGTCCAAAGCTACATCGCATTCGCAGCTGAAAAGTGCACCCATCTAATTTCTCTAAAGCTCTCAGAGAGTCCAACCTTGCCAGGCGAAACAATTGACGAGAAATGGAACCGTTGCCAAAACGACATCAGAAATGCTGCCTCTTATATATTGAGTTTGAAAATGCCACCACGCAAGTGCACTCGTCGAAGCTAGCAGCGTATAAGGCGACGTTGAAGAGAAGGACGAGAAAATGAGCTCTACGAACGTGAAAGAAGGAAAGAGCACCGGCTTCTCAAAAGGAAACTTAAAGAGCATGAGAAGTGCGCGATCGAGGAACTGGAGAGGTGTTACGGGAGGAATAATATCCAAATGTTTTACCAACGAGTAAAGCAACTACCCAATGGATATAAGCTTCGGGCAAAAGCCTGCCGTAACGAAGAGGGACAAATCGTAGTAAATTCGCAGTCACTTCTGCATACTGTTTAACGGCGAGGAACACACCAATGCCTGTGCCAGGCAGAATATTCCAACACACGATAATGGCAGAGAATTCAGTCCCCCCCAACCTAAATGAAGTCAAGATAGCAATTCCGAAATTAAAAGCGAACAAAGCTGCTGGAGCAGACGGACTGTCCGTGGAACTGATGGTGGATGTAACAGCTCATCTGTAAGATATGATCGGAGTAAAGCATGACCGACGAGTGGAATCGCAGCATCGTTTGCCCGATCCACAAAAAAGGAGACCCCTTCAACTGTGTCAACTACCGAGGGATAAGTCTCCTGTACATCGCCTACAAGATCTTCTCTGCCGTATTGTGTGAGCGCCTGAGACCATTCGTGAACAGTGTGTAGGTCCTTATCTCTGCTCTATCAAAGTTGGTAACGAATTCAGCGAGACCTTTAATGTCAGAAAAGGCTTTAGACAAAGCTTAAGAAGATCGTGCAAAATTCACATTTCCCTGGGCACCCAAGTGAACAATAGAAACAACATCAGTACTGAGATTAAACGCAGAATAACTCTTGCCAATCGCTGTTTCTCTGGGTTCAAGAGGCAATTGAGTAGTAGGGCCCTTTCTCGAACCACTATATACCACTTTGATCACCTCTTTTCGAGAGAAAAGTTCTGCGTTCAATCTTTGGCCCTCTTTGAGTAGATGGTTTCTGAAGAAAAAGATTCAATTACGAACATGTAAAACACTGGTCCAACCCGTGGAATCTTCGACTCCTAACCAGTGGGACAACGCAATATAGGACGCCCACGGAACGGATGGCGCACGCGAGTGAAGAGGGCCCTTAAGCAACTTGGTGTGCAAAATTGCAGGCTGCTCGCTAAATTGGCTAGAGGTCGTGCCAGGTGGAGAAGTTTGTTGATTGGGACCCAGGTTCACCCAGAACTGTAGCGCCAAAGGAAGAAGAAGAACCAATTCAGTTGCACTGCTTTTCATTTCACATAAGTTATTTGTGAATTCATTGATTGCTGATTTTGATGGTAAAGCATCTTTCTTTAAATTTCATATTTAACATCATGGACGCTGAGAAATACTGTATCATCTGGAGTAGTTGTGAATCTTAAAAGCTGTAGGTATGCCAGAGGAATAAATCAAAGAATAATCGAAATGAAAAGTATCATTACGATATGTTTTAAGAGAAGCGATTTATTGGGTTTAAAGCAGATATCTTAGCTGTGGCTTGTGAATTTTCGTAGCCATGTTTTAAGCTGAGAACACTAGCCACTCTATTCTCTTTTTTTTGACAGAAGCTATTCGATTTATAAAGAGTAAGTTCTATTATTTATATCTCTGTATTTTGTAGGATTACTGGTAGCACGTTATCCGGTTTATTTCAGATCTTTGATGAAATTGCTAATTGATACATCAACTACATTTGTATTCTCTCGCTAATCTGTCGGAAAAAAGTGGGATGAATACTTTTAATACAAATATTTGTTACTCGAAGATAATCTTCACGTGAAAATACTTTTGGCTTAAACTTACAAATTGCATTACGCAGCCCAATACTTGAATACTGATGAGTCTGCATCTGGTGTATTTATTGACAATTGTTTACAAGCTGCGTAATAGAGAAATATTACTGACCAAACATAATCAGGCTGTTGACCTTAAAAATTTTATTTTAAACACCGGTTTGGGAATTTATAGTCGCGTTAACTCAGTAGCAGCCTGAACGACGTGTTGCTGACGAGATTTCTTTAGTCTTTGATAAACCTTAAAACATGCAAAGCCAATATCCAGAATAACGAAACAAAAGCGGCAGATAGCAATGGTTCATCTATTCGCTCGGCCTTTTAAGTCTTCTATGCCATACATTTTCTGCATTCAATCTTTGAAGATGCAGTAAGCTCAATATATCCTGATAGCCTATAAAGTTGACAAGAGCTGATGTTGGAGACCATGGTAATTTTTTAAAAATATTTCTTTGGTTTCTGATAAACCCAATAACCAGAATGAAAACAAAAGTGGCAGACATCACACTGAGAAATGTACCAGTGACCGTGTTTTCTATATCATCATTTGTTTTTAATGTGACAGTTTAGTCATTGATGATGATAACTCCAATGTCGAGGCGTTCTAGATGAGAGGTCTCCTTGCGGTACCAGCAGAATGAAGTTGTTAACCACATGTTAGTAAATCCAATCTTTTACAAAATTATGTTGCCAGAGTCCGCCACCCGCCTGCCTGAAGAATTGTACTATTGTGTTGAACCGGGTAAAACTTTACTTTTTTACAAACTAAATCTGGACACACAATTGAAAGATGCAAAAAATATTATCTAATAAATCTCATATAAGCAACTTACATTAGGTCTGCCACCGTTATGTTTGTAGAGTGCTCATTAATCATAATATTTTCATCAACAGTCTAAAATTTGTGGGTCAACAATTTGTGAGCCTAAAAGTTAGCACTAGAAAGCCTAGTTATATTTCTTGCAAGTAGAGTCTGATACAAATATTCAGTATTCATTACTTTATCTTTTCTTTTCTTAATAATAAGATTAACAATATCTGCTATTTTTTAGCTGTTGTACCTTTGTGTTTGTGAGAATCTGCCTGTTTTCTTCGTCAATGAGCTCTCGTTCTTTCAATTCTAAGTTTTCAAAGTAATCATGTGACGGTGTTCCGGCGACTGTCTTAAGGACTGTGCCTAAAATATTTTTGCCTTACTGGGAGGAATACTTATTGTGGTTAGCAATGTATTTATGTGGCAACTGAGGCAAATGGTTCCTGGATTGTTTTGTGCCCTCAAACACCTACACATTTTGATTTGTAGTATACCGTAAATATTCCAAAATTTTCCAAATCACTGCGGATGCGTCCGAAACGGGGACATAGTCCAAACAGGAACAATCACTTGATTTGGTGTAACTGATACAACAAAAAGTAGCACGATAAGAGTCAAAAGATTGTGCGAGTATAAAAGCGAAAATTAATAAAAGTTAACTATATCAAATTGTCCTTATTGAGTACCCTTCCTTTAATAAGAACCGTTTTTCTCAGTTCGGTTTACCCCCAACATATAGTGGCGTAATCTTATTTGCTAATCTATTATTTGTACCTTATTTTTATGTCGCTCTCAAGTTCTGCGGGAGTTGATTGGATTACGTCAATAGGTCGTTAATTTGTGAAGGTATGAATTGTTTTGTTATTCTCAATAGTAGCCAGAAGTATTAATTCTACTGCATACTGATGATAAGAATTCAAAAGTTTGAGAATTGGTGAATCAATACCTACTATATTGTTTGAATATTGTTGAGATTAGAATATATTGTTTTAAGTTTATTTTTATTATTATATATATATTTTTTTTAAATATAATTTTGGAGTTTCTTTGTGTTTCTTGTCAAGTAAAGTCGTCTGGCATTGAAAATTATTTCTTTTTCAAATAAATATTTTTTTCAATTTTTTATTAATACATACATACCTACATCATTATTGATAAGTTTTTTTTTTCTATTTCACTTTTTGCTGTTGTGTTTATATTCAAATCCAATTTGCAAGTAAGGAAAACAAATTCGCAAGAATGGCTACCATTGCTGCCGGCGCCGGTACTAGCGAAATTGGTAGTCAAAAGGACGGTGAAATTGGTTGGCAAACAGTTTCACATTCAAGAAAACGTACCAACTCCCCATTGTTATTTGACAACAAAAGAAGACAAATCGGTAAGATTCAAGATTCTCCAAATTCAAGCAATAGATTTGTTGTTCTTGCTGATGATGAATGCGATAATAATAATTTAAATACAGCTCCATCAACTTCCCAATCAAATCCGTCTGACCCTAAACCGCCTCCGTTATATATCCCGGATGTAACTAATATTAAGGATATGACACAATATTTCTCAAGTATTATCTCTTCAGAGCAGTTTTCTTATAAGTCTCTTAAAGATGGCCACGTGAGAGTCATGATTAAGTCCATAAGCGCGTACCGAACTTTTGTTTCCAATTTTAAGCTTAAAAAGATAATTTTTTACACTTTTTAAACAAAACAAGAAAAAGCATACAGAGTTGTTGTTAAAAATTTACACTACTCAACCAATATTGATGATATTAAATCATTTGTCCAAAATTGTGGCCACAAAGTGCGAAATATTTCCAATATTAGAAGTAACATTAGCAAGCAACTCCTTTGTATGTTTTTCCTTGATCTTGAACCAGGCGACAACAATAAGGAAATTTACAATCTAAAACATATCAATAACGCTATCATCACTATTGAGCCTCCCCGGAAAACTAGAGAAATTCCACAATGCCATCGATGCCAACAATATGGTCATACTCGTTCCTATTGCAATAAAACATACAAATGTGTCAAGTGTGAAGAAAATCACTTATCAGCTGAATGTACCAAAAGTAAGACTGCTCCTGCCAAATGCGCTAAATGTAATGAATCCCATCCTGCTAGTTATAGGGGATGCATTGTTCATCAAGAGTTGAAAAAGAAACTTCAACATAAGATATTGAATTTTCAACAATACCGACAACATGCTCCACCTTTACATCAACCCTCTTCTCAAAATAATAGTTTTGAACATAATTCGAATGTAACATTCGCAGATGCTGTAAAAGGAACATACAATTCAAACAATGATTGCACGAGCCTTCAAAAAATTGAGACTTTATTAACAAAGCAATTGGAACTAACAAACTCTCTTCTAAATATGATGTCAGTCTTATGCCGTAAATTATGTCCGTAGATCTTCGTATAGCAATATGGAATGCCAATGGACTCTCAAACCATTTAAGGGAGGTAGAAGTATTTTTGCAGTCAAACAACATCGACGTATTTCTTATTTCTGAATCTCATTTCACAAGTAAGTCGTTTTTTAAAATTAAAAGCTACGATCTGATAAGTGCCAATCATCCTAATGAAAGGGCTCATGGTGGTTCTGCAATTTTAATCAAATCGTCTATAAAATATCATCAAGAAGACCATCTTATTAAGGAAAGTGTCCAAGCTTCATGTATTAAAGTTATTTGCCGTATGTGTTTTGTTGCGTTATGTGCAGTTTATTTTCCTCCTCGTCATAATATTAATTGCGATGACTTTGCAAATTTCTTTCAAAAACTTGGTCCTCGTTTTATAGTTGGAGGAGTTTTTAATGCGAAACATCCTTGGTGGGGTTCACGTCTTATTAACCCTAAAGGCAGAGAGCTCTATAAGTGTCTGCTTTCTAAAAATTATTCTGCTCTTTCAACTGGAAAACCTACATATTGGCATTCTGATCCATTCAAAATTCCTGACTTAATTGATTTTTTTGTATATTCTGGAATACCTTCTTATCAACTTGGTATTTTAGATAATTATGACCTCAGCTCAGACCACTCCCCAATTTTACTAACGTATAACTCCTCGCCTCAGTTTATAAAAAAAAAGTCAATAAGCTTGTAACAGTTAAAACTGATCTAGAGTCGTTCTCATATTGGTTAGATATAAACATTAATTTAAACTCTGCAATATCTAATGATTTTGAGCTGGATGAAGCCCTTGAAAATTTTACAAAAATAATTCATGAGGCTGCTTTTTTATCGAATCCGGCTGAAAGTTTTACTATTCCGCAAAGTGCTCCTCAAATCTCTTCACGGACACGGGAGCTTATTTTAATTAAAAGGAGGTTAAGAAAAGCATGGCAGATAAGCAG
The DNA here is from genome assembly GCA_932526305.1 of Epicampocera succincta. Classification (NCBI taxonomy): domain Eukaryota; kingdom Metazoa; phylum Arthropoda; class Insecta; order Diptera; family Tachinidae; genus Epicampocera; species Epicampocera succincta. The sequence continues at coordinate 20,982,963 of OW052037.1, read as the reverse complement.
AAGTTCTTATAACAAGTGGCGTTTTAATCAAGCAGCAAGAAACCTTAAACATCAATTTACTGGCCTAAAAAACAAATCATTCGGTGAATTTTTTGACAATATACTCATATATATATATAATATACAATATATATATAATAACTCAAACAATAATGATCACAATTTGTGGAGGGCAACAAAATACCTGAAGCATCCGTCAAAAAGAAATCCTCCTTTTAAGGATAGTGATGGTTCATGGTGCCGATCTAACATTAAAAAGGCAGAAGCATTTGCGAGCCACCTCTATAACACATTTTCTGTTCACCAATTTGATAACTCTGTAGAAGACGTAGAAATTTCGGGATTTTTGGATGCGCCCTACCAGATGAGCTTACCCATAAAACACATTTCTCCATATGAAGTTGCAACTCAAATCAAAAATCTAAATACCAAAAAATTGCTCTCAACCTGGCGAGAAGCCAGCAGCGATCCCTGAAAATGGACTGGTCAAGCTGACATACTGCCTCCTCGTGGCGCCCCTGGATAGCCCCTACAGCACCCGCTTAGAGGTGAACCAAAGTGTGCAGCGAACCCCCTCTGTCCAGGGGTCTAAACCAGGACCCGGTCCTCCAGGTTTCGGGGGTTGTGCGTGGGGGTAACTTCCCTACCGTGTAAAAACACACTAGTTTCGACACAACAACAAAGAATCAATATAAATATGGATGACTTTATTGCTGACGACCAGGAATAACGAAATAAGGATAACGATTTTCGGTTCTGCACGTGGAATGTCAGGTCCCTGAACAGACCACGTGCAGCCGATGAACTTGCGGAGGCCCTGGAAGCCTATAAGGCTGACATCACCGCCATCCAGGAAGTGCGATGGGATGGGCCGGGCAAAAAGAAAGTGAGAAACTGCGACATCTACTACGGTGATTGCTACAAAGAGCGGCGACAGCGCCTGTTTGGATGCGGGTTTGTTGTTCGAGGCAGACTTAGGCAAAAAGTCTTAAGCTTTAAATCCGTGAGTGAACGCCTCATTACAATCCGCATCAAGGCTAGGCTCGGCAACATTAGCCTAATCTGCGCCCACGCCCCTACGGAGGATAAAGATGATGACAGCAAGGATGACTTTTATAATCTCCTAGAAAGAACATACGATCAATGCCCCAGCTACGACACCAAGATCGTCCTAGGAGATTTCAACGCAAAGCTGGGCAAGGAAGACATCTTTGCTAGAGTCATCGGGAAACACAGCCTGCATGACGACACATCGGATAACGGACTCAGGCTGCTAGATTTTGTAACGGGGCGAAATCTCACTGTAGCAAGGACGCGATTCCCTCACCTCAACATTCACAAAGGGACCTGGCGGTACCCTGATCAATTAACCGTCAACCAAATTGATCACATTGCGATCGACGGCAGACACTCCTCCAGTATTCTTGATGTCCGAACATTCCGAGGAGCCAACATTGACTCCGATCACTTCCTTGTTGTAGCCAAGGTAAGATCACGGATATCAGTAGCAAACCGGAGTAGAGCACGACCACAACAGTTTGACGTCGCAAAGCTACAATCGCAATCGACCGCTGGGAAATTTGCCGATCTAGTCTCCCTTAAGCTCTCAGAGAGTCCAGCCCTGCCAGGCGAAACAACCGATGAGGAATGGAACCGTTGCCAAATGCCATCAGAGATGCTGCCTCTGATGTATTGGGTTTTAAAATGCCACCCGGAAAAAACCCATGGTTTGACGACGAGTGCAGGCAGGCACATTCAGCGAAGCTAGCAGCGTATAAGGCGACGTTGGAGAGAAGGACGAGAGCAGCTCGTGAGCTCTACGAACGGAAGAGAAGGGAAGAACACCGGCTTCTCAAAAAGAAGAAGAAAGAGCACGAGAAGCGCGCGATCGAGGAACTGGAGAGGTGTTACGGCAGGAATAATATCCGAAAGTTTTACCAAGGGGTAAAACAACTATCCAATGGATATAAGCTTCGGACAGAAGCCTGTTGTGACGAAGAGGGTCAAATCGTAGTAGAGCCGCAATCGATGCTGAGAATCTGGAAGGACCACTTCTGCAGACAGTTTAACGGCGAACAAAACACCGATTCCATCGCCAGGCAGAATATTCCACTACAGATAACGGACGATGATGGTAGAGAATTCCGTCCCCCCGACCTGAATGAAGTCAAGATAGCAATATCGAGATTGAAATCAAACAAAGCTGCAGGAGCGGACGCACTGTCCGCGGAACTATTTAAGGCAGCCGGAGATGACCTGGTTGGGCGCATGCACCAGCTCATCTGTAAGATATGGTCGGAGGAAAGCATGCCCGACGAGTGGAATTTCAGCATCGTTTGCCCGATCCACAAAAAAGGAGACCCCTTCAACTGCGCCAACTACCGAGGAATAAGTCTCCTGAACATCGCCTACAAGATCTTCTCTGCCGTTTTGTGTGAGCGCCTGAAACCATTCGTGAACAGTCTGATAGGTCCTTATCAGTGTGGTTTCAGGCCGGGGAAGTCCACCATCGACCAAATTTTCACACTACGGCAGATCCTGGAAAAGACCCAAGAGATGCAAATCGACACCCACCACCTATTCGTCGATTTTAAGGCCGCATATGACAGTGTGTATAGGGACGAGCTATACGAAGCCATGTCTAGTTTTGACATTCCTACTAAACTCGTCAGGCTGTGTAGGATGACGATGGAGAACTCTCGCTGCTCCATCAAGGTCGGTAACGAATTCACCGAGACCTTCAATGTCAGAAGGGGATTTAGACAAGGCGACGCACTGTCATGTGATTTTTTTAACATAATTCTTGAGAAGATCGTGCAAAACTCACACGCCAACAACAGAGGCACGATCTTCCAAAAGTCCGTGCAACTGCTAGCATACGCTGACGACATTGACGTGATTGGTCGAACACAGCGAGCCGTCACTGAAGCGTTTGCTGGTATTTCAACGGAGGCGGCCAAAATGGGTCTAGCGGTGAACGAGGGCAAAACGAAGTATATGCTGTCATCAAAAAAGGACGCGCAACACCGACGACTGGGCCAGAACATCACCATAGGCAGCTATAACTTCGAGGTAGTGAAGGACTTCGTCTACCTTGGCTCCCAAGTCAGCAATATGAACAACATCAGTACCGAGATCAAACGCAGAATAACTCTTGCCAATCGCTGTTTCTTTGGGCTCAAGAGGCAATTGAGTAGTAAGGCCCTTTCTCGAAAAACCAAGTTGACACTATATACCACTTTGATAATCCCTGTACTTCTTTATGGCGCAGAAGCATGGACGGTGTCGAAGGCGGATGAGGAAGTCCTTGGTATTTTCGAGAGAAAAGTTCTGCGTTCAATCTTCGGCCCTGTTTGCGTTGATGGTTTCTGGAGAAGAAGATTCAATCATGAACTGTACGGGTTGTACAGCGACATGAGCCTAACCAGGCGCCTACGGATCCAACGGCTAAGATGGTTGGGCCATGTAGAGCGCATGGAGAATACTGCTCCGACCCGTAGAATCTTCGATTCCGAACCTGTGGGACAACGCAGTAGAGGACGCCCACGGAACCGATGGCGCACACAAGTGGAGAGGGACCTCAACCAACTTGGTGTGCAAAATTGGAGAACGCTGGCTAAAGACCGTGCCAGCTGGAAAACTTTGTTGGTTGAGGCCCAGGTTCACCACGGACTGTAGCGCCAAAAGAAGAAGAAGAAGAAATACCAAAAAGTCTCCCGGATATGATAATATCGACGCTGGCGTTGTACAGAGTTTGTCAAAGAAAGCTGTTCTATACTTAACAAAAATTTTTAATTCAATTCTTCGTTTAAATCATTTTACTTCTCAGCGGAAATGCGCTGAGATCATTATGATCAAGAAGCCCAGCAACCTGAAAATGAACTAACTTCTTATAGACCTATTAGTCTACTAAGTGTTTTTTCGAAGATGTTTGAGTCTCCCTATTCTTGAGAGTTTAAAAATTGTTTCCGATTATCAATTTGGATTTAGGCAAAAACATGGCACTCCTGAGCAATGCCATAGAGTAATTGACATTATTCGAAAATCATTTGAGGAAAAGAAATATTGCTCCGCTGTATTCCTGGGTATTCAGCAGGCATTTGACAGAGTTTGGCACACTGGTCTTTTATACAAATTAAAGAAACTTCTCCCGTCTACATTTTATGCATTCTTCAAGTCATACCTAAGCAGCAGATTATTTTACGTAAGATTCGTAGATGAAAGATCTCATTTATTTATGATTATAGCAGGAGTACCTCAGGGTAGTGTATTAAATCATGTATTGTATACAATATTTACGGCTGATATGCCTTTTTTGGACCTTGTGAATATTTACACGTATGCGGATGACACTGCTATTTTAGCTTCAAACAAGTGCCCAGTTGCTGCCAGCTCTTTTGTTCAAAACGAATTAAATTTAATAGAGTCATGGTTAAGTAAATGGAGATCTAAAGTAAATGCTGAAAAGTCTGTACACATAACATTCCCTCTTAGAAAAGGTGATTGCCATGACGTTTCCATAAATAACATCCGAATTCCAAAAAAGGATTATGTTAGATATCTCGGCTTATATATGGATCGTCGACTAACATGGAAAGAACACATAAAAATAAAACGGCAACAATTAAATATTACAAATAGGAAACTTAACTGGTTAATTGGTCCAAAATCTCAACTAAGTCTGGAAAACAAACTGAAACTTTATAAAGATATTTTAAAGCCTATATGGAATTTTGGAGTTCAACTTTGGGGAACAGCAAGTGCCTCAAATATAGAAATATTGCGAAGATACCAGTCAAAAACTATAAGGCTTATTGTTCAATCTGCTTGGTATATTTCCAACGATGCCATACATAACGATCTAAATATACAAACTGTTAAAGTTGTAATAAATTCATACAGCGAAAAATATTTAAAAAGACTAAGCAATCATGTAAATCCTCTGGCTATTGTGTTATTAGACGATACTGATGAAATTCGAAGACTTAAAAGATACCATGTGTTAGATCTAACTTTCAGAAGTTAATTTTTTTTTTATCTAAATCAATCTTTTTCTTATTATTATCTTTTGTTTTTTTTATTGTTTTCTTTTAACTTAATGCTAAAACTTTAAATTTAATAATTACTAAAACTTAAGTTGTTGTTATTGTAAATATAAGATGGACTATATCTGTATTTTTTTTCTGTTAAATTTGGAATATTTCTATAGCTTTATACGTTTTTATATGTGTAACTCTAAATGTCATAATGAATTTTGCTTATTATCTCAATATAAGATAGATTGCAAAATAAATAAAATACAAACAAAAAAAAAAACATATAATTAGTTATGAAAATTTGTTTAGTATAATATTTTTAGTGTTTAGAGTTTGTGAAGGAGGGTTAGGACTTCCTATTTTAGTTTCAATAAGTCGAACTCATGGAAATGATTATTTTGATTCAATACCTACTATAGTTCTTGGTGCAATTTGTTCACACTTGTTAAAATATATTTTTTGTGGAAAATATATCCACATGCAAAGTTTCCCCAACAGAAGAACGAATGGATATTTTACCTACTGACTGTTTTTGACAATAGTCATATGTGATCTGATATTTGCAAACTTTACAATTGCGATGCCCTCATTTGCTAAATAGGTAATTTTTGGGAAAATTATTCTTCTATAATTTGTTCTACATTTTCTAGAGCCACTCTATGCGTCCTGTTATGTTCCATTGCTACTGCTTTGTTAATAATATCGGCTACCGTATTCCTTGCATAATGAAACGTTGCTGAGGAAAATGCTCTAAACAACTTAGCTTCAGGAATGCCAGAATGGGAAGTTTTCAATGGATTGCGCTTACTACGTCCTTTTTTACAACATCAAATACTCTTTTCCGAAAATATAATTGGCTGATGGTCTGTAAAGATGTTCAAATCTTTTACACCATAGAGATAATTTGTAAGACTATAGTGCTCAAACAATTGCACGTAATTCGCGCTTATTAGTCACGAAACTTGTTTCCTTTTAAGTTCTCAAAATCGTCATAATTGCCCTTTCTTTTTGGAATACAATTGCCCCCAAGCCATAGGCTGAAGCATCAGTTGTTAAATCGAACTGCTTTTTATAGTCAGAATAAAGTAACATAGTCTCTTTAAGTTTGTTAAAAGGTTTAAATTCAATGAATTTTAAATCAAATTTTTTGGATTGACTGGCAGCGATTTTTCCATTTTTTCTTTTCAGGATGCATGTTAACGGCTTTGCTATCGAAGCCTTTAGTGAAGCAACTATAATAACTTGCCGGTCCTAAAAATCATCTGACGCCAAATAGTGTAGTAGGCTATCCTCAGTTCCGTAATGTCTCTATCTTATCAGGATTGATAGTAGAAACCCTACGAATTCTACTTTTACTTAAAAAAAATTCATGGTTTCGCGAGAAAGTCCCATATTGGCTTCATGTCTATGCAAGACCCAGCGATGTGTTCAACATGGTCTATCATATATTGAGAAATAATTACGCCATCGACGTGAACATAACATGACATTCCTATTCTTTCCCTAAGACCATAAAAGATGTTTGGTGCGTTCTGCAGACGTAAGACAAATTGTTTCCGATCCCTCTCAGCCAGTCTTGAAAAAATAACATTTTCGTTTGGAATGGCGTATTAATCGTAAATTATTTTAGAGTTGCATTCCCAAACTTTTCAGTACCTTTCTTGTCTAAATGGTCGCATGATGCCATCTTAAAAAAAGTGGCGAATCGACTACACCTAATGGATAAAGCTTAGAATATAAAGGACCCTCATTTTCTGTACGAATCGTTGCGACAATATTTGTGTTTCTTTCTTTCCAGCTTTCTTCGAAACTCCTTAGATATAAAGTTCTGTTCTGAATAGCACTTTATTCGAAGCACTTCATTTGAAGTTTCTAAAAACCAATTTCATCAAAAGCAGCCTCCTCTTCCTTCGTTCATTATTTTTCTAACATTAAAATGTTCAAAATAATTCCAAGAATAATTTATAATGAAAACTTGATTAATCTGCTTAAAGTAATACTATTTTTGATTCAGGTTAATACACGACTTGTATGTGTATTAATTCGTGCAATAATATAATGTAATTTTTTGAAGCGTCTGTGTCTTTTAAAAATTTGTTAACTACCCCCGAACGGAATATTTTCGATTTTTGTATCTGCCTTTGTTCGCTAACTAGATTTCCCTTGGCAGCGTTGTCAACTCGGTGCGTTTTGCACCATTTTCGATGCGATTTTAAATTCTTGGTGCGAAAAATGCCTTAGTTGTGTTATGTCCCCACAACCCTCAAATAAACAAAAACTACCTTTGGCTTAATTCAATAAGAAATATACATACATGCAGCATCATCAATTATTATTTGCAGTATCATCAACAATTGTAAAATGATGCTTAAATATAAACACATTCCTTTATACTGAGAACAAACACATTCATTTGTATGTAGTTTACTTTATTCTTTATTTTTCTTTTATTTCTTTTTAAAAAGTAGAACATAAGCATAAACCAATTTTTGATTCATTGAATAAAGCAGAGCTTCTTTGACAAGCAAAAAGAAATATAGTATTTCGTTTTTAATTGGCGCAGTCGGTAGGATAACTAAGTTATTGGTTATCCTTGAAAATAAGAACCTACCTTAACCTTAATATTATTTAAACGAACATTAAATAAAGGATATATCTATACGGTAAAAGTGCATTTAACTAAGTGAAAATTAGTGTAACTGCTATTTAAACGAAAATTAATTAAATATATATATTTTAAACAAACAAAAGCAACATGTCAATTAATCCACCGAATCCTGAGTTGGCAGCCGCAGCGAATGGACGGGCCAGAGCAGTCGACTTCAATCCTTTAAAATATTTGGAAAAAATAGAGGGATTCGATGGGGGAAAAGAAGACTTATCAACATTCTGTACAAATTTTGACGATATTATACCTACTATGCTTTCTTATAATGAGCAAGCTCAGAAAATGTGCATAAACATGGTGAAAAGCAAATTGACCGGAAAAGCCAGGCGGGCCATGGAAATCCATCCACTTCTTGACAACTGGACAGACATTAAAACCATGCTTGAAACCAATTTTGGAGGGTTTCAGACAGCGGATCAACTCTACGAGGAATTAAGAGGTGCCCAATACAGGGGCAATACTATAGACTTTCACAATTTTATTCTGCAAATGCTGGCAGTTTTAAATCAAAAGAGTCGACAGGAAGAAAGCATTGCAGATGTAGACAGAAATATTTCAACTGCTTTGAAAATATTTACTACGCGTTTACCAGTACATATGCGAACAGTGTTGTGTGCTCTGAAGCCCCAAACAATTGAGGAAGCTATTTATGAGCTGGCACAATCTGGTTTTCTTAACGAAGAAAAGAAACATGACCCACCAACCAAATAATTATCATTACAAAGGAGAAGGAAGAAATAATTGGCAGCCTAAGACCAATTATCGAAGACATCAAGAAGGCAATTGGAGACCCAGATTGTATGCACCACAAATTAACTAACAAAGGAACTGCAACCCTAATTTCCAAGGGCCGAGTTTTCAAAAATACAACCCTCAACCACCTGTAGAGCTGATGGACACTACAATACAGCAAACACGGAGACAAAATCACCATCGCCAAGCAGCTAAAAAGCTGGAGTGTAATTGTAAGTGCATTCATTTTAATAACACTGGTAATAATGTTGGATCGAATGAACAAGAAAAATATAAAACTTATGGACCAGGAAATTTTCCTATAATAGCCCCTCAACCGGACGACAGAGACAATCCGGACTTCCCTCTATTTTACTCAGAGGTAAGACAAAATCCTTACGACTTTTAATTGACACAAGCTCAACTGAAAACTTTTTGGATATAGATCAATGCCTACCTCAATTTATTAAAAAATTAGAAAACCCTATTGCAATAAAAACAGCATCAGGCTTTTTTATATGTTACCCACCAAGAAATTATACCAACAAATGGGACCCCAATACCACTTGCTTCGGATACAACTTTCGTATTATATAAATTTCATAACTTTTTCAGCGGACTTTTAGGAGATCAAACATTAGAATTGAATGAAGCTTTAATTAATTATAAGGGAAAAATCCTTAATATTAATGGAGAGATATTTGACTTATATTACGAGGGAGACAACGAAAATGAGACTACCCCTAAAGATATAGACCATCTACTAGAATTTTACAACATTAAACAACTATATAATAACGATAAACTTTTACGTCTGGAGCATTTAAACTCCGAAGAATCAAAAGCTTTTTGCAATTTGATTCAAAAACATAAAGATGTTTTTTATCAGAAAGGTGATGATTTGACCTTTACAAATGAAATTAAGCATTGTATTGATACAGGATTGTCAGGCCCTATATACTCAAAGACATATAGATATCCTGCTATTCATTCGGAGGAAGTAGAAAAACAGATCAACGAAATGTTAGCACAGAGAATTATAAAACATTCCAACTCACCTTATAATGCACCTATATGGGTTGTCCCCAAGAAAGAAGATAAAGAAGGCAAGAAGGAATAGCGCATAGTTTTGGATTATAGGAAATTAAATCAGGTTACTAGGGAAGACAAATACTCCATTCCACGAATTGATGACATACTAGATAAGTTAGGAAGATCGAATTATTTTTCGACTCTAGATCTTACTACGGGCTTTTATCAGATAGTTGTCCCAGAGGATCGTGAAAAGACGGATTTTTCTACACACAATAGACATTACGAGTTCATTAGAATGCCGTTTGGCATTCTTAAAGAACACATCAACAAAATTTGTATAATATATATTATCCTCCATATATATTACCCATACTCCATACTCATCTTTTCAACCTCGTTTCAAAAGCACATTAATAGCTTAGAAAAAATATTCAATACATTACGAAAACCAAATTTAAAAGTGTCATTAAATAAAAGTGACTTTCTCAAAAAGGAAACAGATTTCCTTGGACACAATATTTCTAAGAAACATAGAAGGCATTAAAACAAACAATTCCAAGAACCGTTAAAGAAATACAGAGTTTTTTTGGGATTAAGTGAATATATATAAGTAAATTTATACCCGATTATGCTAAGATAGCAAAGCCCTTAACAATCCGCCTTAAAAAGGACGCAGTTATCAATATAGATGATAAGGACTATAAGGAGAGCTTTGAAAAATATTTTGATGTCAGATATGGTACAAAGGTATCCTGACTTTAACGAAAAGTTTATATTGACAACGGATGCAAGCAATTATGCATTGGGGACAGTTCTTTCACAGGAAAACGGCCCAATAGCATTCGCATCCAGAACGTTATAAGCACAATAGAAAAAGAATTCTTGCCCATAGTGTGGACAGTGAAACAATTTAGGCATTATTTCTATGGAAAAAGATTTGATTTATATACAGGTCATAAGCCTTTAATTTGGTTGGCAAACCTTAAAGAACCAAATGCTAAACTTATTCGGTGGAAAATAAAGTTAAATGAATACGAAACATCTCCCATATACAAGGAAAAGAGAACAAGATAGCAGATACACTTTCAAGGCTAAGAGAAACCAATGTTAACCAAAAATATTGAGAGTGTCAGATATGTGGGAAAATAATAAAGACAAAAAAAGCGAAAACCAACATAGGTTGATGAACGAAGGTAAAACCACTTGTGATTTGTGTGGAAAAACTTACGCTACCATAACCGCATTAAATAAGCATTTAAGGGAAATACATTCTAGAGAAGACCCAAAAAACCCTTACATAATATTAGTAATAAAGAAACAGTTAGTAGGAAAAACATTTTGGAAAGTATATCACAGAAAAACCTTTCCAAAGCTTCAAAACACAGATAATACTTGAAAAAGGTAATTTGCACAGTGTTGAGGAAAGTCAAATATTTTCTAATAAGAGAATAATATATAATTATGTAGAACTTAACTCGGATCTAGTAGCCCAGATATTGGACAGGATCTTTGTCGATAAAATAGTAGCCTTACACTTATCTAATAAGGATTCAAAATGAATTTAAAATCATAAAGTGAAATCCTAATAATATTATAGAAGCTGAAGTCTTTATAACAAACAATATAATAGAAGAAAGAAGTTATGAAGAAATGCTGGAAATAATAGCTAAACATCACAGGTTTGAAAACAATCATCCTGGAATAACTAAAACTTATGCCGATTAAAAAAACCTATATTACTATCCAGGCTTGAAAAAGGAAATTACTAAGTTTATTAATAATTGTCATGTTTGTAACTTCAAACATGAGAGAAGACCAATTAAATTGCCCTTTGAAAACACAGAAACCCCTACAGGACCTTTCCAAATATATCACTCAGATATATGGTTTATAAACAATAACCAGATGTATGTAATGATGATGGATAAAATGATAATGAAAAAACCTATGAAAATTGTACTAGATAATGAGAGGGGATTAAAGTCGCCCCTGTTTACAGATTTTCTAGAAAAACAAAATATACAATACCACTTTACTACTCCGAACAGACATACAGATCAGTTTATTAAAAAGAAAGAACATATTTCCAGCTCTCTGGATGTTATTATTGGTGACTTCGATTATCAACCTGGCCCTAGCTCAAAAAGTATTGACAACTGATTTAAACCAAGGTAACGGATTTACAATAATACAAACAGGAGAAGTGTTCCTTATACAAAACTATTCTAAAATATTGCATGTCTTTAAAACTGAGAAATACTTTGACTATATAAAACAACTAGGATTAAAAATTAAGCACTTCAAGAATGAATATCTGAATCATCAAATCGAACATATTGAAAGGAAGTTATATTCTCGTTTACCGAGACATAGGCAAAGTAGAGGACTAATAAACATAATGAGAACAGGAATGATATTGTTGTACGGTGTTATTGATGATAACGACCGAGTTGAAATCGAAACAAAATTAAAAATCGTTACAGAAAATAACCAAAACATTATTGAGCATGTCAACGAACAAGTTAAAATAAATGAACATTTTGACAATCAACTTGCAAATCTGACTAATTTAGCAAATTTACAAACTTTATCTATTTGACAAAATAAACACTTACTTAATGAATCATTAAATCAATCTGGGAAATACAATTACAATATGAGTTAGATCACTTTGAGAAGATAATTCAACAAGTTAGAGAGTTGCTGTTAGCATCAAAATTAAGAACCCTCAATAGAGACATACTTACTGATCAAGAAATAAACGACTTTAATATTACGCTGGAAAAGATGGAAAACGTCGAACTAGATGTTGCACTATATGGCAAGAATGTAGTTTTTATAATTAAGATACCAAATATTGAAAATGAAGCGTACAAAGAAATTGTTATACAACCAGTTCCCAATAAGAATAAAAAACAAATTGTATTAGAAAATAAGAACTATATTGTAAAGCAAAATATAGTTTACGAGAAAACTAATAAAAAACTAGAATTAAGGAAAAAACAAGATAATTGTGTACAAAACATTTTTAATTTAAAAGAAATGAATTGCGAATATCAAACTAACACACTAACACAAATTAACAGAGATAATAGATATTGGGTCTAATGTAATTGTAGTTATTAATGGAAATATTGAAGTAAATCGTAATTGTAACAAATTCCCATTCAGTTTAAATGGAAACTATTTAATTTATATCGAAAATTGTGAAATATATTTAGATAAGTGGTACAATAAAAAATATTACCAAATCACTATAATCGTTCTAAATCCTCTTAGAAACATAACTACCACTGACTCACCATTGACTCTAGAAGAACTACATTATAAAAATGTCCAAAATATTCAAACAATTAAAGAATTGAAATATCATGAAAAAATACAAAGTATATCCATTACTGTTATCGCTGTCGTAATCATTATCATTGTAATTATTTACGTATACATTGAAAATAGTTGATATAAGAAAATTAAGCAAATTGAAGTTGTTTGCCTGTTGTTGAACCTGCAATTCCTTTGGAAACCAGGCAAGTATCTTCGTCCGTGGGTGTTATGTCCCACAACCCGCAAATAAACAAAAACTCCCTTTTGCTTAATTCATTAAGAAACATACATACATGCAGCATCATCAATTATTATAAATATATGTACAAACACATTTATCGTATATTTGTAGTATCATCAACCATTGTAAAATGATGCTTAAATATAAACACATTCCTGTATACTGAGAACAAACACATTCATTTGTATGTAGTTTACTTTATTCTTTATTTTTCTTTTATTTCTTTTTAAAAAGTAGAACATAAGCATAAACCAATTTTTGATTCATTGAATAAAGCAGAGTTTCTTTGACAAGCAAAAGGAAAAACCAATTTTTGTATGAGAAGTGGTTCAAGTTTACAAAAATTATATGAATATTACTTCCTTATGAAATGATTCAAAAAGTGACTGTATCTCCGGAATTATTAATTTTATGGCGAAATTTTAAATTTTTCACTAAGTTATCAATAGTGTTCGATTCAATTATTTTAAAATTGTTTTCATTTGAAAGAATTTTTGAAAAAATACATTTTTTTATCAGAAAAGGTTTAAGTTTATCAATAAATATATGAATATTACTTCCTTATGAAATTTTTAAAAAAGTGACTGTATATCCGGAAATATCAATTTTAATGCGAAATTTTAAAACTTTCACTAAGTTATCAATAGTGCTCTTTTCAATTCTTTCAAAGTTGTTTTGATTTGAAAGAATGTTTGAAAAGATCATTTTTGTATTTGGAGTGGTTCAAATAAATATATAAATAAAAAAATATATGAATATTACTTTCACATGAAACTTTGCATTAGAAAGCACTAAGTTATCAATAGTGTTAATACACCAACAACAATAAAAAAATAACTTGCAGGTACAAAATATTTAAGTTCGAAAGCAATATTAAAAATAAAACTAACGATAACACAAGTACAGTGGTCCTGGTTTATACAAAATTTTGACAAATTAAAGTGGGTCTACTTGAAATGTGTGAACAACAAACTTAAATGAGAAGTTAAGCAAAAAACAATAACTGCAAACAATATTAAAATTAATTGAAATTAATTGGAGAATGAATTTAGGATATTTTACATGGTTAAAACATAAAGCTATATTAACCCTTGGACATACACATGTAACCTCCTGAAATTTTTTTGGGTTTTTAATGGAAAAAATTGGATCAAAAAAGGTAGCAAGGAAGGACTTTTAAGGGTTTTTTCACATATACATCACCTTAATTCAATTTATTTAAATTTTGCGCAAATTTCGCTAAACTTCATCACGACTTTTAACACAATTTATAAAAGAAATACTTATAAAATCAGCTTAAATGACGAAATAAAAGCTAAGTTGCCATAATTTTCTTGCCGTTATCTTCTTTGTTGAAACACTCTTGTATATTATATTTTAGTTTACTACCAATGAAACAACAAACATAGATAGCGTAGATCTTTTGCTAACAAATTTGTCTACTGCGCATGACGTCACAAGTGGCCCTCATTCATTGTTTACATTAAAAAATGTACTAGATTTGTTGTGAAAATTTTAAAATGTGTGAAGAAATTAAAAAATAACCAATTAATTAATTTTGTTGTTAATTTAATAATGTAATAAGTTATGTATTTTGAGTTTGCTTTCTGTGACTAAGAAATAAATGAAGATTCTATGGAATCCAGCCGTTGTTCATTGTTTTAATAAATTAGGGCGAGATGGAAAATTAAAAAAACTCATTTTGATTTCACTGCGCACTTCATTTTGATTTTTAACTTATTATTTATTTTGTTCACAATTTGTTGCTTCTTCGTTCACTTTTAATATTAAAGTAAAATGCAAATCGCACGTCACACCACCAGCTGCTTAATGTAAACAACATAACGGACCTGCGCAATGCGTAATGTCTTTTATTTGATTCATGTTTACTACCAACTTTGAAAGTGTTTACGCGAGATTTTTTTTTCGAAAAAGTTAGTATAAAAATACGATAGAAATGAATGAGGAATTGGATTTTCAATACACGACATTCAAGTGCTTTTGATACAAATTTTTATATCCGACTAGCGAAGGCTTTGGCTAATAACTTGGAGAGTGAAAGAACCGTTGAAGAAGCCGGAGAACTAGAAGAAGAACAAGATCCGATCACTGAAGAAGACGATGATGAAGGTTATTTGCCCAATGAAAATGATGCATCAGAAAATGATTTAGTCATCGAACCAAATATAGAACACGACACTGATGAAGAAGAGGAAGTTTTTGACTATGGAATAAATGATGCCAATAATTGTTTTATTGGAAAAGATGAAGATGAAAAAGTGGTGTACGTATCATGCATTTTCGTGGCGGTCCTCAGGAAAAAACTCCAATTGAAGTTTCCAAAAAAAATTTAACACAAAATATTATATACGTTATAATAGTTGAGACTAATAAGTAATGAAGAGAGACAGTCAATAAATGGAATACGGCAAATACAAACGAAAAACCAGGAGTCTGGAGAGATCTTACGGAAATGAACTGCATTCATTCATCGGAATACCTCTAGCTGCTGGATAATATGCAAGAGGCAAGGTTTTGTGGCGTTTTGATCATTTAATCCTATTTAGGGCACTTATGTCGTTTAGACGATTTCAGACCCTGACCAGATATATTCGCTTCGCTTGTTTCGAATGCGCGAATACAAAGCTACACCTATTCGCCATATACATATGGAATTTTTCACTGAAAATCTTGACAATAAATCAACAGTCCTCATGAAAATATAACAATTGACGAACAATTGTTTCCATATCGAGGAAAAACTAAATTTACGCAGAATATACTGTCTAAGCCGTACAGTTATTGCTGATAATTTTTTTACATTGCTAGATGGAATAAAACGCTGGTACTATTCGCTCTAACAGAAAATGCATCACTATAGAAATGAGAAAACACCCATCACGACCTGTTCTTTCATCTGTTTTTGGGTTTCATGAAAATTTGGTTAAAATATGTAGCAACGTTCCAAAAGAGAACCAGTGCGTAAATCTTCTTTCCACTGTACAGTATGCCGACAGATGGGAAGGGGAAGCCAAAACACCAGAAGCAATTATATTTTATAATAAAAACCAAGCTGCTGTTGACAGTGTGGATTAAATGGTTTCCCATTTCATAACAAAACGATCAACCAAGAGGCGAACATTCGCATTTCTCTGCAATATGTTGGACGTTATGGCACTAGCTGCATACTGCATTTCCAAGGAAGTTGATGGCATTAAACGAAATGATGCAAGACGAAATTTGTACCTAGTTTGTCTAATTCCTTAATTCTTTCAAACATTGAACATTTTTTGTACATATGATTATTTATTGTATCTTCATAAATGAACTAACAATAAGTATACAAATCTTAATATTAAAACAAAATTTCTTCTTGAGCCCAGCCAGTGCCAAACTTCAAGATTTTATTAATACGGGTTCAATTTCAAAAAAGTTATCTGTCTTGCGATCGCATGATTGCAAGGGTATCCCTTCTCCTCGAGTATGGCCTCCAAAGTTAAGTATGTTACGCGCAAGAGGGTTCGGATGAACTTCAAGTTTCTTGATATACCCAGTCACGTATCTTGCAAACTCAGTTTTCACCAGAGGTACCCTTAGATCCTCGTGAATTCGGGAGTTTTTAACATACCATGGAGCTGCTGTTATCATACGGAGAATTTTATACCCCTAGCTGAATTCCATAGCACCAAATTGGTTTTAGAATCGCTTTATACAGCAGAAGTTTGCAATCTAATTTTAAAGTAGAGTTTCTGCCGATGAGCCAATTTAACTGCGCTGCTTTAAGTTTCACCTGATTCATTTTCGCATTAATATGGGAATTCCATGTTAGTCTACGGCCGAGGTGAATACCGAGGTATTTGACATCTCTATGTTGCGGAATTGTTTGGTTGTTAATTTTTATGGGCGTGCATGTTTCCCTGCGCAATGTGAATGTGACGTGAGTGCATTTTTGGTCGTTTACATTGATTTTCCAAAACTTAAGCCATTTCTCTAGTTCATCAATATGTTTTTGCAATTTTAGCGAAGCTAATTGATGATTTTCGTGGACACTGAGGAATGCTGGATCATCCGCAAAAGTTGAAGTATGAATTTGGAAGCCTTTTGGCATATCAGAGGCGTAAATCAAATAGAGAGTAGGACCCAGGATGCTGCCCTGAGGAACACCTGCATTGATTGGTTGAGGGGAACTTGAGAAGTCACCTTCTCTAATGATGAATTTTCGGCCGTATAAGTAGCTTTTTAAAAGTTCATGGGTGTTCGAAGGCAAGTTTAGCCTTATTTTATGCATTAAACCATCATGCCACACTTTGTCAAAAGCTTGGGAAACGTCAATGAAAAGAGCTGAGCAATATTTTTTGTCTTCAAAGGACGTCCTTATGGCATTCACTAAGCTGTGTGTTTACTCAATGGTGCTATGCTTAGCCCTGAAACCGAATTGGTGATTTGGGATACATCCTACATCATTTAATATGGGAGTTAACTTCATCATTAGCAACTTTTCGAATAACTTTGAAATTGTTAGCAAAAGGCTTATTGGCCTATAGGATTCAACTCTAGTGGGGTCCTTCCCGGGCTTAGGTATCATGGTGATCATAGACACTTTCCACTCTGCCGGATAATATTCAAGACGTAAAATAGCATTAAAAATAAAAAGCACAATTCTTCTAGCTACTTGAGGTAACTGTTCGAGCATTTTATTGCTAATTTTATCAATGCCTGGAGCTTTCTTGTGATCCAGATTACCAATAGCGTTTTCAACACTTCTAATATTAAACCTTAGAGGCGTGGGGGATCTGCTAACAGATGGCGGAAATTCAGCTTCATTTCCAGCTGTAGTTAGCGTGAAAACATTTTTCAAATGGTTGGCAAATAACTCTCCCTTTTCGGAATCATTTCTTGCCCAGTCACCAGAAGGATTTCGCAAAGGTGGTTTAGCTTGAATTGGACGTTTTAAACCTGTTGTAGCCCGCCATAAAGAATAATCTGACTGAGGAGTACCATCTAGACTTTCTACATATGTTTCAAGGGTCGCTGTTTTGTGAATTTCTAAGAGATTTCTCAGTCCAATTGTGCATTCCCGTAGTCTACTTTTTAACTGGGGAGACCACTCTCTTCTAACTCTCTTTTTTTCTGACACAAGTTCTTCAATTTCTGAGCAATAAATCCTATGATTCGCATATCTGTGCTCAGTATGACTAGAAGTAGCATGTTGCACGGCTTGTTTGATATTATTGGTAAAGATGCTAATTGACAAGTCAATATCTTCTGGCGATCTTAAAGCGGTATTTTCCGTACAGTGTGTACTTAAATATTTTTTATATTTTAGCCAATTTACTCGCGACACTGTTAAAATTGAGTCATTAAAAGGTGATCGAATTTCCTGTGGAAAACATATGGAAATAATAGTAGGGGAGTGGTCAGAAGACAAGTCGAATGAGGGCTCCACCTGAATCCATTCGAGAGGGATGTTTTTGACAATTCGAAAGTCAATAACATCTGGAATTTTTCACCGATCTGTTGGCCAGTAGGTGGGATGCCCGCTTGAAATTACATCTAAGCCCATGCGAGAAATAGTGTCATAAAGTACGCGGCCTCTCGGTGAAATTAATCGTAAACCCCAAAAGGTGTGTTTAGCGTTATAGTCGCCAGCTGCAAGAAATCGAGGTCCCAATTGATTGAAAAAATTTAAATATTGGTTTTCTGATGCTGTAAATCGGGTGGGGGGGGGAGAACTATACACACATACATATGTTTTAGTTGGTTGGATTCATAAAATCATAAATTTTTACTTATTCTATTTTCTTGTGTACAAAAAACCTTATAAAAAAAAAATAAAACCAATTGAATAAGAAATTTTTCCCATTCTTTATAAATTTAAAATTTAAAATAACTTTATTTGTTTTTATCCCTATTTACAATCAAAACTAATGTGCATAACGGAGGGTTAAGAAAACAATAATTAATAGCTCTTGCAAAATTCTTGTTTCAGTCGGCTAATGAACTGCATAGAAATTTGGTGTCAGATGTTTCAAGCATAGAAATTAGAAATTTTGCAGATGACAATGCTCATGTTTTTACAGAAGCAATGTTTTTGAAGCCACACACGACATTTATTTATTCATTTACAGTGTGAAAAACATGCCGTCTGTGGGTAACTTAAGAAAACAAAACGATCAGGGCTGTCGCTATTTGATACTCATTTTTTCACCTCAAAGCTTATTTTTACGCAGGCTTGCACAGCTTTAAACGTCTTATAGTTACTTACTATATGATAACCTTTATTATCTGCAAGAGTTTTGGTGCTGCCCTGGGATATATTTGCCCCCTCTATCTGCATCGCTTTTTTAAGTCGTATTTGTTTAAAATTTTAGATTACCTAATGTTTTTCTCCAACGTTTTCAATGACTTTAAGATCATTAAATGTGGCAGTAATACATCACCCAGGTTTATATAATACCCAGCCGCTTCCAGCACCAGCCGCGGACGGAAATGAAGGACAAACCTATAACGGTACGACCACCGTTGTTTTCTTTAATTAGCTCAGTATTTCGTTCCCGCCAAACATTTCGTTGCAAAACTCTACATACGATATCGATATTTCCTTTTATCTGATCGTTGTTTTAAATATTTTGGAAAATTTTTACTTGTAAGTATTAGACAAGTCCTACTGTATACAAATATGTCAAAAAGTTGCGAATCTAGTGCTACTTTTTATAGTAAGTAACATTTTTGGCAATTTACAACTCGGCCGGATTTACGGTGCATAAAGTACTGTTGTAATAATTTTGGGTTGACAATAAAATAACGAATTAAAAATGGCCACAAGAAAGGAAATAACCATCGACGTTCGACAATTAGAGATCAACTTGCTAAATGAGGGAAAATCTATGGCAAAGGCGGGAGAAATCTTAAGTTTGTCAAAATTTACAGTTCAAAATATAAACCATCTAAATGTTATGAAAGTTTGCCACGAACGGAACATCCATCCAAGCTTGTTGAAAGACTAAGGCGCAAAATTGTAAGAGAGGTTACATAAAATGCAAAGAAAAGTAGCGTAGAATTGAAAAATTATATCAAAAGAGATTATGGAGTTAATGTTCATGCTGATACAGTTCGTCGCTCATTAAAGAGAGTGGACTTCAGGCGTGTATAACAAGAAAAAAAAACGCATATTAGTGCCATAAATAAAAGGAAACGATTTACCTATACCGTTAGGTATAAAGACGCACTTTTAAATGGCTACAATTTGGGAAAAGGTAATATTTACAGATAAGTGCAAGTTTCACCTTTTTGGAAACGGCAGACGAGCAAGAGTGCCACAAAATGAATGTCTAATTTAAATTCATCGGCAGTAATGACTTAAATCCAAAATGTAGGATCCTTGGTAGTTCTTTAACGAAATTTTACCTGCATAGTTTATTTTTTGGACGATAAATGGTTTATTGTGTCAAATAACGCGCCATTGTTTGTCCGGTTTCTTTCTATTTATTATAAACCCGATTTTCATGAATGAAAAGTTCAATAAACAATGGATAGGGTTGCAAGTTTTGAAATCAGTACATAAGAGAAAAAAATCCTTACTAATGAAAAAAAGTTGTACACATACGTATGTATCTTTTAATATAAAAGTATATTTTAATTACAAAAAGCTTTAATCCCTTAAATAACAAAACTAAAGGCCAATGTTTATTTAATACTAAGAGAAAATATATTAAATAATAAAATTAAAAATGTACAAATATATGTATATATTTTTTATAAACGCTAATACAATTTTATAAGATAATTATGGAAACCGAAAGTACACAAAAATTTTAAATCTATCTGTTCTTAGGTACATCAAATTAATTACAAACAGATTTTAGTCCAATATATCTATGCATATATGTATGTATAACGGCATAAAATACAAACAATCACTCGAAATAAAACGTATTATTTGTTAAGTGTATAATTCAAAATTTTTGTTACTCCAAGAAAAAGGAACCACATACTAATATGTACATATATGATTGTACTTACATATTAGAAAACAAAACAAAAAATAACTAATATTTATTGTGTTTTGTGTTAGAGCAGTACATACACAATAAAATCAGTACGTTTGCGGAAATTAGAACTCGCTAAATTCGAATCTTTTATATATTTTAACCAAAGTTTTTAATGCATTGCATGCATTGAAATTAGAACTGAATGTTGTAATTTCTGAACGTTTTTGTTTTTCGTTTATTTGTAACACTGGCAAAGTGTTTTCAAAAATAAAAAAAAATTAAAGCTGCAAATTTATAAAAACAAAAATATCAGAAGAAATCTGAAAATATTACGAAGTGTATACACAAAACATTTGCAAACACAAAAAAAATTAATAAAGAACAAAAAACCAATAAAAATAAAGAGTGCCAAAATGAGCCTATCTAACTGTGCATGGAGAGAGACGAACACCTTGAAAATGCCATGTGTGTGTGTATGTAAACCAAGAAACCGATCTCCCAATACATTATACCAATCAATAGTGTCCAATGATAAAAACAACAAAAAACAGCCACGCGTTAAGAATGAGGAAGAACAGCTGGAAAACGAACAAAGCAAAACATTTAAAGAAGCAATGTCGTTGATCTCTGTTAGTACCAGCTTAATCTCAGTTCAATCCGGTGTCATAGAGTTGAAATCTGATATGAAATAAATTAGGGGAACAATCGATCAACTAGCAGCTGGTGCTAATGCAAGCAATTCGCAAGTAAGAGAAGACATAAAAAATGCACTTGCAAACATAACAACAACACTAAACACACTTGTGACTTAAATAAACGTTGTAATAATTTATATACAAGTTTTCTTTTTGACGTGGGAGTTTCATTTTTAGCTTGTGATGCAGAATCCTATGTGGCAGTCAGCTGCATAACATCTAACAAGCTACATCTTGTTTTTATTGGTAAGAAAATGGATGACATGGGTAAAGAATTCAGCCGACAATGCAAGCGTTAATAGCGCCGACTCACGAAAGAATGCAGAAGAATATGCAGGAGCTAAAGGCTCACTTACGCACCCAGCCTACTTCGTCATCATCAGCAGAAATTCCTACAAATTTTGCAATTCTACCAGCGATATCTCTACCAATCAGCTGGCAAGTTTGCCTTCGACATCAGTCAAGGCAAGTAGCGCAACTAACAACAGCAGACCAGAAGTAGGGCACAACATTCCCGCCACGCACAATACTGCTAACATACAAAGTCTTGCCGCCAAGCACAACCTTGCTGTCATGCACAATACTGCCGCCACGCACAATCCTGCCGTCATGCAAAATCCTGCCACCACGCACAATACTGCTGTGATGCACAATAATACTTCTGTCATGCATAATACTGCCGCCACGCACAATCCTGCTGTCATGCACAATAATACTGCCGCCACGCACAATACTGGCGTCATGCAAAATCTCGCCGCTATGTACAATCCTGCTGCCATGCAAATTCATGCCGCCAAGCATAATAATATGACTACAACTAATCCTGCTGAAATGCAACTATCTGCAGCCACACACATTCCGCGTGCCATGCCATGGGCTTCTGCCGAAAAAATGCAAATACGCCAGACTTTGCTGCTGTGCAAATGTCAACAAGCAGCACTGTGCCGCCAAGCGAAAATTTTAATAACAACATTTTTCATCGTAAGAAAATTTACCCTCTTCTTTCTTTTTCAGGTCGTCCAGAAGAATGGCAGACATTTATTGACGTCTTTGAAAGTACGACAAGAGAGTTTCAGTATTCTAATTTGCACAACATTATGCGAATTCGAGATGCTCTAAATGGTCGTGCTAGAGACACGGTAGAAGTACTGCTAACAAACGTTCCATCTGTTGCTGAAGGTGGTTTAGAAGGCCTCATAGCCTTCGTAAATAAGGTGAAAAATATGTCGACCTTTCTTCAGAACGCCAAAGGAACGCATCATTTGTCGAACCCGATGTTACTTAATGAGCTAGTGGCTAAATTACCTGTTTCCCGCCAAATGCAGTGGGCTGAAACATGTTTAATCCTAGGTGAAATTCCAACGATTATAAATTTCAGTCAGTGGTTAAACACTCTCAGAAGAATTGCTGGCACCGTCGCTGATACAAAAGTAACATGCCAAAAGTAACAGTAGCTATGCGACTGAACCTAATCACCACTTTGAAACCGTACAGTTTACATATATGAAAGCTCATGCCCCTCGATAGAGCAGTGTTGGTCATTTCTGAAAATGACGACTGACCAGAAATGGAAAAAAGGAAAGAATTGAGATTATGTTTCATGTGTCTAAAAAGGGGTCACAGAACTGCAAAGTGCTTTACTACAAAGAAGTGTGCTGTAGATGATTGTAAAAGAAACCACCATCGTCTTTTACACTTCCCTTGTACTGAAGCTGTTGAAGGAAATGCGAACAACCATATATTATAGTCAGTACCCATTTCAGGTCCGTATCATTCAGACGTGGTCAACAGAAATTGCCATTTGAATGGAGAGTGCCAAAGTAACTAAAGTGTGTTATATAAAATCATCCCCATAAAGCTATACGCTCCATCAAAATATATTGTAACTTATGCTTTTGTTGATGATGTGTCTGACACTACTATTCTCGACGCTCAAATCGCCAACGAACTTGGGGTCCACGGACAAAAGACCAGCTTAGATGTCCAGTGGTT
Source organism: Epicampocera succincta (assembly GCA_932526305.1). Lineage (NCBI taxonomy): Eukaryota > Metazoa > Arthropoda > Insecta > Diptera > Tachinidae > Epicampocera > Epicampocera succincta. The sequence goes on along the minus strand of OW052037.1, from coordinate 20,959,249 downwards.
TTTGCAATTTACTTCTTACGAGAGTTCTAAAATTATTGACATTACTATTAGTGGAGCATATAATGGTGGCAAAAAATGTAATATTTCCAAGGTATTTACTTCTTCAAATCTATCTTTACCTTGTCAAAGTTTTTGCCGCAGTAAGTTCGAAAATGCACATTTAAGAAACCTGCCGATTATAGATTATAAAAATATTTAGCCTAAGATGATTATAAGCTTGGCTCATGCGTTTTTAATAGCGCCGATAGAAGTGCCACAGTTGTTTAGAGATTCTTAACCTACCGTAATAAAAACATGCTTGGGGTGGATGGCAAATGGTGTTAATAATAACCAAAATAATGTACGAAAGCGGAACATTTTTCATTTGAAAAGAGTTGAAAAATATTGTGAAATTGAAAAATTGTTTAAGTCTTTTTTTGGCATGGAGACTTTTGGTGTCAGGCAATACAATGTTTAAAAGTTTCGGGAGGAATCAGAAGCCTTAGATATTCCGAGTAAGTCGAGCAAGCGTGTAGGCGATTACTTTGCAACCCCGCTATTATGGAAAGAAAACTTTAAAGGTTTTCCTAATAGTTTTAGTATGGCGTATAAGCGTCTTCAGGGCGTAGAAAGAAGAATGGCCCGTGATCCAAACTATGCACAACAATATAAAAAGAAAATTAATAGTTACCTAGACAAGAGCTACGCTCGCCGCTTAAAGGTATGTGAATTAGAACATTTTTAAATAAAATCGTTTTATTTGCCGCACTTTGCTATATGCAACCCAACCAAAACCGGTTTACGCGTAGTCTTTGATGCAGCCGCAGAAGTTGAGAACATATCACTCAACAAAGCTGTAATTGCCATTTGCTGTGTGTGGTGACATCGTCGAAATGTTTCACCAAATAGATGTGACAGAAAAATACCAACCATGCTTGAAATTTCTTTGGAGAGACGGAGAACACAGTAAGCCAGTTGAGGCATACGTAATGCAAAGACTGATTTTTGGTGCTACCTGGTTGCCAACAATCGCTCAATTTAAAAAAATTATTCAACGTCATTACGTTGATGACTATGTTGATTGCTTTAACACGGAAGAGGAAGGTGTAAAAGTGGTGAAGTAAATTATTAATACATAAACATGCGGGTTTCGTATTAAGAAGTATTTTATCCATTTCAGATTGCGTAAATAAAGAATGTGCAAATTCCATTAGTAACGCAAACACAATAAGACTCGTAGGAGAAAGCGATCGTGTTGTTGGTACGCATTGGAGCACAAAGTTAGACATTTTTAACTTCAGTCTAAAGTATATATTAAATATGGAAAAGGTGCGAAGTTTTAAGTGTCTCTATGTCTGTTTTCGATCCATTCGGCATTTTAGGCAATTTTTTGATTTCGGTTAAGTTATTAATGCAATCGACGGGGAAATTAGAATTGCATTGGGATCAACAGGTCCCTGAAAATTTAAGCGTTCGGTGGAGAATGTGGCTTAAAGAATTGCCTAAAGTACAACAACTGCCTCGTTGCTATATGAAAAATTTCAAAACTTTAAATATGCAATTGCATTTGTTCGCATACTCTAGGGAGGAAGCATTGGCAGTAGTAGCATATTGGAGAGCAGAAATTGAAAATAAAATACAGCTATCCTTTGTTTGTGGTAAAACTAGCTGCGCTCCTATTCGCTACCAACCTATACCGAAACTAACTGCCAGCGGCAACAATGGCTTTCCGGCTGAAAACTCGATAATAAAAGGTCACACAATTCAAGTTACGGAATTATTCTTTTGTAGCGACTCCACAACAACATTACGGTGGATCAGAAGCGATCACACGAAATATAAACAATGTGTGGCCAATAGAGTTGCCGAAATACTTGAAAGCAGTGACATTACACAGTAGCATTGGTGCCCAAGAACAATTAACCTAGCTGATGACGGCACAAGGCAAAAATGTCCACCTCAATTTGATGCAAATAGTAATTCGATAACTGGTCTTCTATTCTTATTAGAATCCCGTGGTCAATGGCCGAAAAACGGCGAAATGCTTACACTTGAAGATAAATGTACGACGGAACTCAAATCAATAAAGAGAGTTTTACTGGTTACACAAGTGAGTACAATTACAAACATGATTAACCGTTTTTCAAATTACCGTAGACTTAAACGTGCCGTAAGTTGGACACGAGCTTTCTGCCAATAAAGAAAGAAAAGCAGAAATATTTTTATGCCGTTACGCCGAAAATTCCCCGGCTTGAAACTGCACTGATAAGGACCTATCAAACTGTTCACCAATGGTTTCAGGCGGTCACACAAAACGGCAGGGAAGATCTTGTAGGCAATATTCAGGGGACTTATTAATCGATAGTTGGCGCAGTTGAGGCGGTCTCCTTTTTTGTGGACCGGGCAAACGATGCTGAGATTCCACTAGTCGGGCATGCTTTCCTCCAACGATATCTTACAGATGAGCTGGTGCATGCGCCCAACCAGGTCATATCCGGCTGCCTTAAACAGTTGCGCGGACAGTCCGTCCGCTCCTGGAGCAGGTTGTCGATTTTAATCTCGGTATTGCTGTTTTGACTTCATTAGGTCGGGGGGGACGGAATTCTCTACCATCATCGTCCATTATGTGGGGTGGGATATTCTGCCTGGCACTGAAATTGGTGTTTTCCTCACCGTCTGCAGAAGTAATCTTTCCAGATTCTCAGCATCGATTGCGACTCTACTACGATTTGTCCCTCTTCGTTACGACAGAAGGTTATATCCATTGGATAGTTGTTTTACCCGTTGGTAAAACCTTCGGATATTATTCCTCCCGTAACACCTCTCTAGTTCCTCGATCGTGCGCTTCTCATGCTCTTTCTCCTTCGTTTTGAGAAGCCGGTGTTCTTCCCTTCTTTCACGTTCGTAGCGCTCACGACCTGCTCTCGTCTTTCTCTCAACCGTCGCCTTATACGGTAGACTAGATCAGCAAATTTCCCAGTCGATTGCGGTTGTAGCTTTGCGAAGTCAAACTGTTGTGGTCGTTCTCTACTCCGTTGTGCTACTGATATTCGTGATCTTAACTTGGCTACAACAAGGAAGTGATCGGAGTCAATGTTGGCTCCTCGGAACGTTCGGACATCAAGAATACTGCAGGAGTGTCTGCCGTCGATCGCAATATGATCAATCTGGTTAACGGTTGATTGATCAGGGGACCGCCAGGTCCCTTTTTGAATGTTAAGGTGAGGAAATCGCGTGCTTGCTACAGTGAGGTTTCGCCCCGCCACGAAGTCTACCAGTCTGAGTCCCTTATGGGATGTGTCGTCATGCAGGCTGTGTTTACCGATGACTCTAGCGAAGATGTCTTCTTTGTCCAGCTTTGCGTTGAAATCTCCTAGGACGATCTTGGTGTCGTAGCTGGGGCATTGATCGTATGTTCTTTCTAGGAGATTATAAAAGTCATCCTTGCTATCGTCATCTTTATCCTCCGTAGGGGCATGGGCGCAGAATAGGCTAATGTTGCCAAGTCTAGCCTTGATGCGGATTGTTATGAGACGTTCGCTCACGTATTTAAAGCTTAAGACTTTTTGCCTAAGTCCGTCTCGAACAACGAACCCGCATCCAAACAAGCGCTGCCCTCGCTCTTTGTAGCAATCACCGTAATAGATGTCGCAGTTTGTCATTCTCTTTTTGCCCGGCCTATTCCATTGCACCACCTTCCAAGGCCTCTGCAAGCTCATTGGCTGCACGTGGTCTGTTCAGGGACCTGACATTCCACGTGAGAACCGAAAATCGTTATCCTTATTTCGTTGTCCATGGTCGTCAGCAGTAGGGTCATCCATATTGATATTTCTAGCTTGTTGTTGTGTCTGAAGTAATGCGTTTTTATACGGTATTGAAGTTACCCCCACGCACAACCCCCCGAATCTGGAGGACCGGGTCCTGGTCCAGACCCCTGGACAGAGGGGATTCGCTGCATACTTCGGGTCACCACTAAGTGCGTGCTGTAGGGTCTATCCAGGGCATTTTCAGGGATCGCTGCTGGTTTCTCGCCAGGTTGAGAGCAATCAACAACTTTACTCTGAATGGACTGGCCCATCCCCCTATAATAATAGTAATAATTTATATACAAGTGTTCTTTTTGTCGTGGAAGTTTAATTTTTAGCTTGTGGCGCAGAATCCTATGTAGCAGCCAGCTGCATAACAATCTACTACATAACATTAATTAAAGAATTTCACAAGAGCACCAGATTTTTAAAGCCTATTGATTACACCCACAAATTCATTGAATATGGAAGGAGCACGCTAGACGTTATATTGCCAATAATACTAAACAAAATACCAACTAACATCATTACTGAAACAAATAAATAATCAATGAATAAAAATATGTAAAATATAAGAACATATATTGAAAACATAATGTTTAAAAAATAAGTAAAATTAAAAATTCGTAATTATAAATACAAGAAGCCAATATACGAGTACAACACTATATTCTTATTGTAATGATTATTATTGTTATCCTGCAGACAAGCTAATGAGCTTTGCGGGATGGAATAAGAATTCTTTGTATTATAAACTTATAATTAATTTTAATACTATTGAATATTTTGTAACGTAATGAATTTTTGATATCTTAAATAAATAATAAATAAAAAAAGTCAGGCTCAGAACAATTAAAACGTTTACATCAATCGCCGATTTTAGTGTAGCCATGATACAGCGGGAGAAAATTTAAAATTGCTTTTGTACCGATTTAAACATTTTTGCGCCCCACAGAAGAATCACAACGACTCACGTAAAAATGGTAAAAACTTTTTAGAAAGGGTAAACAAAGAATGGAAGTTCAAATTGAAAAGTTTTTTTAAGCAACATCAAAACAGGAAAAAATTCTTGTTGACAATAACTAATTAATTAATTTGCATTTAAAAATTTGTTAAACGATACAAGGAAAAATCCTCAAAGATAATATCCATATATCTATATATAATCATGTATCAAGTTCAATTGAATTTTTTTGAACTATTAATCCTAAAAAAATATCAGTTTTTCACAACTGACAAAAAAAAAAAAGAAAAAAGGGAACAGTAATCTTAGGAGGTAATCAGCAACCGATAAGCATATTTGTGGTTAAAAAGGGGAAAAATAAAGATAAACTAAAAATTAAACTTTACGAAAGAGAATTACCTCCTCCAAAGATGACTAGTGATAAATTTACAACTCTTTTGGTTCTTGAAGTACGGTATTCAATTCTAAACCTATATTAGCAGATCTGGAATATTATCCCCATATGCAATATTTGCGAAATAAGTTTGGAAAGCAGTACAGAGTTCTTTAAGCGAAAAACAAGCGAAATGTATCTTGCAAGATGTTTAATATTGTAAATGAAATTGTTTCTGGCATCATTTATTTTTTCACCAGCGAAATATTATTAGAATAGTTTTTTTCGCACGAAATTTGAGGCAACAGCTGATCATTTTTTTTTAGTTTAATTTTCAATTTACACACATCCTCGCCACATGAATAGGACATCCCTTTTTCTATTAATTTATTAATAATAATAATTAGGGTACCATTTATATATGTAGGTATATGAAAATACATGTATGTATGCAGCTATTTCAGAGGATTTTTATTAAAATGCAAAGTAACAAAGTTGTGGGCTGTTACAAAAGTAAAACAATACTCCATACTTTAAAAGAAAAAAACCCGTCAAATTATTCGAATGCGAAAAATAGGCAACATTGGGAACATGTCAATTTTTTGATATGAAATTAGTAATGTTGCTGAAAAATGTTCGCGCATTCAATCTCAGTATTAGGCTATAGAGCAGAACTTATCCACTCTGAAGTACGGATCGGGAGGATGTACCGAAAATGTTCATGTTGTTGTTGTTCATCAAGGAACACCACATGGTGGGGCCGAAAATATGAGAAGTTGCCCCACCGGTGAACACACAGATGATCTCAAGTTGTTTCTCTACGGATGCTGCTGGTATTATCAACTAAGAATGTCAAGGCTGGTAGCCCTGTAGATGAAGTGGCCATTAAGATGTCAGGTGACTGAAAAGGATGTCAGTATAACGGTGACGGTTGAACAGCTTGAGATGCGGCGAAGTTATTTTGTGGTGCGAACCGTCCTCGGCCATCTTAAATTTTTGATTTTAAATTGTGAGTGGAATAAAAAATAAATAAGTGTTATAAAAACAAAAAAAAAAAACGAATTGTTAAATTAAATTGTTTCACAATGGAAGTAATTTAATTCTTTTAAGAAAACTAGTAGAAGTTCAATTTTCTGTCTCTTAAAAGAGAACTAAAACTTTCATTGGTCATCATTTACCTATTCCATATTCACTACAATTTCAATTTATTTATTGCTTTTCATTATCAATATACCTGTCAACATTCGTCTGTTAGTGTAAACTTCATTTCCATGAAAAAAAATTTTAAGCTACACACAGTAAAAAACAACTGCAAAGAACAACGACCGACATCCATCACATTACTTATTGGAATTCAATTTTTTGTACACACTCATATATTATTCACGATCAATATGTTAAAATAATTTGTTTCTTTACTTTATTACTCATTTATTTTACAAATTCATAAATGTATGTAGGTATATTTATCTTAAATAATAGCTAGTATTTCTTGTTATTAGTTTTTACCAATCCTTATATTTCTCTTATTCAATATGTTTTTTTTTTATTATTTTATTATGTATAAATTTATACTTTCTACCTTCATGCACATACAAGTTACCACGTTTCCATATTGCAATAATTAAAAACCTTTCGTCACACAGGAAATAAACCAGACATAGAATTTAGTTTCTGTTTTTCTTTATTTTAAAAAAAAATTCAGTCACAAAAAATGTAATATTAAACTTAATCAAAACCTATTACCTTTTTTATATTTGCAAGCAACATTTTATGTGAACTAAAAAACATAAATTCCATTGAAATTTAATATGAACAAAATTTTACTAAATGTAAGCAAAATTGTATGTGAACTAAAAAACATAAATTGAATTTTAATTTTACCTTATTAAAACTAAGTGTAAGCAAATTTTATGTGAACTAAAAAACATGAATTCTATGGAATTTTTATATGAACAAAATTTTACCTTATAAAACTAAATGTAAGCAAAAAATATTGAATTTTTATGTGAACAATATTTGTAAGGAAAATTTTAGAGGATAAGCAAAAATTATGTATAAAAAGAAGAAATTTTCTTGAATAAAGCAGTGTGAAATCAGAATTGATCAATTATTCATCACTTTTATTGCTACTACATCCAACTCGTTGCTACCCGAGTTAACTGGCGCCCGAGCTCATCCTGGAAGAAATATCCCGAAGTCTTAAGAAGTCCAAATCCTGTGGTCATCCGTAAATCCAAATTTCGAGGTCCTGAAGAAGCTTGGATAAATACCGAGCTCATCCTGGAAGAAATATCCCGAAGTCTTAAGAAGTCCAAATCTTGTGGTCATCCGTAAATCCAAATTCCGAGGTCCTGAAGAAGCTTGGATAAATACCGAGATCATCCTGGAAAAATTCAAATCCTGTGGTCATCCTGGAGAAATTGAATCCTAAGATCATCCTAAAATCCTGAGGAAATCCTGGAAGCACGAGATCTTAAAGTATTCAACTCCCGAAGCCATCAGAAACAAATCCGGGAAATATTTTCTTGAAATTTTTTTTAAAAAAAAGCAGCAATAAAAAAACACACTCCTGACGAGTGACGGATCATGCCCCTGAGTACGATAAAAAGAAAAAGGACTATAGCAACCCGTCCGGAGTCTGAAATGATTCTGATCCTGTAAGTAATAAATTACATAAAAAATATAGTACCACAATCCACATAAGAACATTGCGGTAGAACTATAATTTTATCACTAACAGTTGTAATCCCCATAAGAACATTACATAAATTGCCATAATTCACATAAGAACATTGTGGTAATAAAACACAACTAACAAAAATTCATTATTATATTTAAATAAATTTATGAGATTACATTTTTTAGTTGAAAATTTAAAAGAAAAAAGTGCATTAGACTATAGAAATTGCCTTTAATTGCATAATTGTAAGATAACATTATAAAAAATTTTTTTAAATAAAAGAATTAATAAGCGCAAGATTACACAGATTTTCTTTTGTGCCTGGAACAAATCCTGTGACCTAAAATTTTTTTTTTTTTTTTGAATATGGAACAACTACAACAAAATTTAGTCCACCTCACTGGAGCAGTCAATGCTCAAATCGAGCAGTTCCGCATTCTTGAAAGCCGTCTAGCCCAACTCGAAAATAGGGTACAACCACCAGCAGCTTCAAATGCTATGACAGCCCCCAGAACGGAGGAAGAACTGGAATCTATTAAAAGATTGCCAGATTGTGTAAGGGATCTCCAAGTTTTCGATGAAAACCCAACACAATATACTTCATGGATCCATAATGTGGAGTCCATTTTGCAAGATTATAGACCCATACAAAATAAGCCACTGTATAGGGCCATTGTCAAACACATAAGACAAAAAATTAGAGGCCCAGCAGATAATGCTCTGATTGCCTACAATATATTTGATGACGAGTGGAGCTGCATAAAAGATTGCCTATCCCTTCACTACGCCGATAAAAGGGACATACAAAGTTTAGAAAATCAGCTTACGCACATGCGTCAAGGATATGACTCCATAGAAAAATTCTATGGTAAAATTAATAATCAGCTTAGTTTAATTATTAACAAAATAAAGAGCGAAGAATATTCGCAAGACGGAGCAACAGCTTTAATCGAAAACTATAGGTATCGTGCCTTAGACGTATTTATTAGGGGCCTACACGGCAACCTCTCCCATTTGATTAAGGTTCAGAAACCTAGAAACTTGCCCGAGGCATATACCGCATGCCTTGAAATGGAGAATATGGATTTTAGAAGAGGCATGACATATAGTCATGGTCCAACCACTCAAAGGTATTATTCCTCACCAAAGCGAAATTTTAACCCCCAACCAAACATAATTAAGCAACAGCAACTACCTAACAGAATTCCACCTCCTAGACCTAATCAACCCAAACCTCCTGTTCCTATGGAAGTTGACCCTTCCGTTCAAACTGCGAAGGTTAATTACATTAACAGACCTTCTCCAGTACTTAGACAATCTGATGATTCATCAAATATACCTCGAAAATATCAACGTATATTTAACATTGAAACTGTTGATGATGATGTAGAGGAAGGGCAAAACGTAAACTTTTATGAGAACGAAATAAATTTTATGACAGAAGCCTCTATGGAACCCCCTACATAAATTACTATGTTTCTAGTGGTATTGCATTAAAATTCTTAGTTGATACTAGAGCCAATAAAAATTTTATTAAGGAAGAAATTGCATTCAATTCCAAACCTGTTGATAAACCATTCATAATTCACTCAGCAGGTGGCGATATCCAAATAACACACAAAGTAAGCGGAAAATTTTTTGCAAGTTTGGGTAATAGCACTACCATCGATTTTTTCGTTCTTTCTGGCCTTAAGACATTTGACGGTATCATAGGTGACGATACACTTCGCGAATTAGCAGCCGTTATCGATAGGAGAAATAATATATTACATATTTCACCTGACATCGAAATTAAGCTCCAAACAAAAAAGTCGAGACAAGTACAACAGCTTGACTCCCAAGGGAATTTTGACCTAGAAAAATTACTAGACAAATATTCATCATTATTCGGACCAGTTAATGAAAAAACTGCAATTGAAACTTCAATCAAAGCTGAAATTAAAACCACAACAGATGAAGCCATTTATTCTAAATCTTATCCTTATCCACCCCATCTAAAAAACGAAGTTGATACACAAATAAACAAATTATTGAACGATGGTATTATCAGGCCATCTAGAAGCCCGTACAATTCACCCCTGTGGATTGTGCCCAAGAAAGAAAATAGCTTAGGAGAAAAACAGTATAGAATCGTAATCGATTTCAAAAGGCTAAACGCTGTTACAATCCCTGATGCTTACCCGATTCCTGATATAAGTCACACACTTTCTTGCCTTCACGGAAATAAATATTTTTCAACAATTGACTTAACTTCAGGTTTTCATCAAGTTAAAATGCTTGAAAAAGATATAAAAAAACAGCTTTCTCAACACCAAATGGGAAGTACGAGTTTCTTAGACTCCCCTTTGGACTAAAGAACGCGCCCGCTATTTTCCAGCGGATGGTTAATGATGTTCTTAGACCACTAATTGGTATCTGCTGTTACGTTTATATCGATGATATCATCATCTTCGGGAAAGATATCAAAGAACATATTGAAAACGTTGAAAAAGTCTTTAAACTTTTGCAACAAGCAAATTTAAAAGTAAACCTTGAAAAATCTAAATTCTTTCAAAAGCAAATTGAATTTCTTGGCTATATCGTATCTGAACTTGGCATCCGGCCAGACCCAAGGAAAACCACTGCCATCATTGACATACCCCCACCCACTAACCTAAAAGCTCTCAAAAGTTTTCTTGGAATAATTTCATATTATAGGAAGTTTGTGAAAAATTGCGCCGCAATAATTAAACCATTAACTGACATAACTAGAGGCGAAAACGCACAAGTAATCGCAAACCGATCTAAAAACGTTAAAATTGAATTAGATGATAGTGCGCTGAAAGCCTTCAATGACGCTAAAACCCTACTGACTTCTTCGGAAATATTAGTATTTCCAAATTTTTCAAAACCGTTTATCTTAACTACTGACGCGCCAAATTACGCCATTGGAGCTGTGCTCTCCCAAGGAGAATTAGGCAGGGATAGACCAATCACTTACCTTTCACGCTCATTAAACAAAACGGAGGAAAACTATTCTACCATAGAAAAAGAGATGCTTGCCATCATATGGGCACTCGACAAGCTTCGGAGCTACCTGTATGGGGCAAAAGACATCAAAATTGTTACGGACCATCAAGCCCTGACCTTTGCCATGAGCAATAGCAATAATAACGCTATACTCAAGAGATGGAAATCTAGGATTGAAGAGTACAACTACACACTGATATACAAACCGGGTAAAACAAACTTAGTTGCAGATGCACTCTCGCGCCTGCCTTCACCAGACACAGCTAAACCCAACAATAATCTAGAAATAAATGCCTTAACCTCCTCAACAACGCAAACAGGTCATTCTGCCGAAATGGACAGCACAGACCTAATTCCTTTCTTTGAACTTCCAATTAACGTATTCAAAAATCAAGTTATATTCTCAGAGGGTCCAGTAGACAGATATTGCCACGAAGAACCCCATTCAGGATACCGTAGACATTATATCAGATTGTCCAAATACACAAAGGAAAACCTGATAACAGCTCTTAAAGAATATCTAAATCCTAATGTAATCAATGGTATTTCAATACCAGAAAAACATCTTATGATGTTACAAGAGGTTTATAAAGAGAATTTTGTAAAATTTAAACTTAGATTAACCCAACGTATAGTGTCAGACGACTCCAATGATGAAACAAAATTCTTGATAATTGAAAAAGAGCACAAAAGGGCTGACAGAAATCATGAGGAGAATAAAAAACAGATACTAGAAAAATATTATTTTCCACAAATAACAAAACTCATAAAAAAATACACAAAATCTTGTGTAGTCTGTACTGAAAACAAATATGACAGGCATCCTCTTAAAATAGAACTACAACCTACTCCCATACCAACATATCCCACTCAAATCCTGCACTTAGACATCCTTGAGATTAAAAAAGAAAAATTCATAACGTGCATCGATAAATTTACTAAATTTACGAAATTCTTTCATATTAAAAATAAATCGGTACTTCACATTAGGGACAAATTAATTAAACTCCTTCATTATTTCTCAGCCTCCGAGATTTTGGTCATGGACAACGAAGGCAGTTTCATAAGTCCAATCGTACAAAATTATATTGAAGGATTAGGCATTAAAATATATACAGTACCAGCTCAGAAAAGCGAAGCTAATGGTGCAATTGAGCGTGTCCATTCAACAATCATTGAAATCTTTAGATGCTTTAATGTTGAATTCCCCAGTTACACTGTCAAAGAATTGCTGAATATAGCAGTGGACAGATACAACAATACTGTCCACTCAGTAACGAAAAGGAAACCTGTTGATATATTTTTTAACCGAACTTCTAGAATAAACTATCAAGACTTGGTTGATTTTAAGGAAAAAGTTAACCAAGACCTACACCTAGAAATTGCTAGGAATCAAAAAAATAATCTAAACAGACAAAACCGAAAAAGAATTAAACCACCTTCTTTTAAAGAAGGCGACACAATTTATAAAAGAAACAAACAAATTAAGTCCAAAGAAAAACCTCTTTACCAACCAGAAACAGTAGCAAAAGACAACAAAGTGAGCGTTGTAACTACTACAAATAAAAAAATTCACAAAACTCATATCAAAAATCAATAATTACAGATTTCTACCGTGCCTGGTCAACGCTATCGTTGACATTTACACCTACAACACTTCCCTTGTTATGATCAAAGAAGGTTTCGGACAAATCATCAACGGCCACTATAAAGTCATCCACCTAATAGATTTAGACGAATATGAACAGACGATCAATGAATTAAGTAACACAATTAACAGAGACATACGCAAAGGAACGCTACTCCCCCAACTAAAATACCAAATCAATGAGGTTATTGGAATGTTAGAACAAATACGCCAGAAACCGAATCAAAAATCTAAAAGAGCTATAAATTGGATAGGTACCGCATGGAAATGGTTGGCTGGCAGCCCTGATGCCACAGATTGGGATCAAATCCTTAAAACTACTAAAGACCTTAAAGATGATAATAATCAACAGTACTCTATTAACAAAGATTTAATGAATGTAACTGACAGAATAATTGGTACTTATAATAATATTATTGACAGAATTGATATAGAAAACAAAGACAGATTACAACAAATAATATTTGATAAATTGACATTACTAAAAGATGAAGTAGAAGCTATTGTGATGGCATACCAACTTGCAAAGAATGGAATTGTACACACTGCCCTATTGAACAAAGTTGAAATTAAAAATATAATATCCCAAACAGAAACCCTTCCCTTCTTAAATGAAATAGAAGCCATTGAAAATGCAACTCCACAAATGCTCCTCAAAAACTCAACCTTAATTTACGTAATACTCCTACCTAAAACACAACCCACTATCTACAATAACATATTAATGAAACCCACAGTAAGGAACAGCAAAAGAATAAAAATGCAATTCTCCCATGTACTATTATCTGACAACTACAAATATGGTGTTCTAAACAAATGCAATAAAATCCGTGACTTTATTCTATGTAACGAGCATGACCTAACAATTCTAGAATCAAATAATTGTATATCTCAAATTTTAAAGAAAACAACAGCAGTATGTGACTACGAATACTATGATAACGCAGTTGTTGAACTGGTATCCGAAGGTACTATATTTACTACTAACTTCAAAGGCAATTTAACATATGCAAACACAAGCTCTTACTTAGACGGTACATACATCATAAATTTTACAAATGAAACAATTGGCATAAATAATGCAGATTACACAAATTGGGCTACTATAACCAAGGAAATTCTACCCCCTATCTTTGAAGTTAATCTAACCGAAAAAGAAATAGCTATTGACTTAAAATACCTCCATAAACTCCACCTGAATAACGTACAGAAACTCAAAACTCTAACAATAACAATTTACTCTTCATATGTAGTAATTCTATTGATTTTTATAGCAGTATTTACAATTTATATAATTCATGAATCAAAAAAATCATCAGTGGTAATACCCATAATTGAACCAATTAAAATTAATTATCCATCAGCCCGGTGCGCTGATTCTTAAAGAGGGGGAAGTTACCACGTTTCCATATTGCAATAATTAAAAACCTTTCGTCACACAGGAAATAAACCAGACATAGAATTTAGTTTCTGTTTTTCTTTATTTTAAAAAAAAAAGTTCAGTCACAAAAAATGTAATATTAAACTTAAACAAAACCTATTACCTTTTTTATATTTGCAAGCAACATTTTATGTGAACTAAAAAACATAAATTCCATTGAAATTTAATATGAACAAAATTTTACTAAATGTAAGCAAAATTGTATGTGAACTAAAAAACATAAATTGAATTTTAATTTTACCTTATTAAAACTAAGTGTAAGCAAATTTTATGTGAACTAAAAAACATGAATTCTATGGAATTTTTATATGAACAAAATTTTACCTTATTAAAACTAAATGTAAGCAAAAAATATTGAATTTTTATGTGAACAATATTTGTAAGGAAAATTTTAGAGGATAAGCAAAAATTATGTATAAAAAGAAGAAATTTTCTTGAATAAAGCAGTGTGAAATCAGAATTGACCAATTATTCATCACTTTTATTGCTACTACATCCAACTCGTTGCTACCCGAGTTAACTTACATATGTGGCGCTCAGCGCCAAAACGGCCTAACCCTCATTTTCAAAAAAATCAAACTGACTATGCTGATCTAAACGGAACCTTTTGAAATAAATACTAAAAAACTCCCTAATGCATAGTATAACACTAGATTATACTACCTGCTGAGAAGTGTTTTTGCTCTATGCAAAGTTCAAAAAAATGTGGATGCCATAATGGCCTAAGCCACTCAGGCCAAATCAAATCCTAGACATAAAAAATATGTGTGGGTTAGGCCAAAAACGCATGTTACGTTTAAAATTTTTAAAAATAACTTCCTTTTTTTAAGTAAAAACCATAGAGCACTTGGAAGTGTCACAACTACACTAAAATTGGGCCAAAGAGGAAGACACCCACCTCATAATAAGACCAGCGTGGAAGCTACAGAAGTCGTGAAAGAATTTATCAATAAATTTCCGAGGTATATTGCGCACTATTCAAGAAATAAGAATATTCAAAGAGAATTTCTCGCACCTACCTTAAACATATCGATTATGTACAAGCTATATCGTGGAACTGTAGAAGTGGACAAAGGTGTACCTAAATTCGTTTTCACCAAAATCTTTTCAGAAAACTTTAATTTGCACTTCCGAGCTCCAATTTCCGACAGATGCAAAAAATTGTATTCTTTTAAAGTAAAAATCGAAGCCGCAGGTGATCCTTCTGAAAAGGAAAGGATTACGAGCGAAAGAGATTCACATCACCGAAAAGCTGAATCAGCTAGAACTGGGATGCAATTGGACTCGCAACTTAACAAGAAAGAATGTGCAGTTTAGCATTCGATCTTATGAAAACTCTGCCGACACCAGTCATTTCCACAGGGGTAGCTTACTACAAAAGACAGCTATTGACCTATTGTCTTGGGATTCATGACCTTATCACGAACAAGCCATTCATGTATACCTGGAATGAGGGAATAGCTTCACGTGGCCCACTTGCATTATGCATTACGTGAAAGCCAATGTCAAATGTAAGAACTTAATAGTGTATAGCGATCAATGTGGTGGCCAAAACCGGAACATAAGAATGAGCACTATTTGCACATACATGGTCAATAATTCGACCTTCACAGTGGAACAGATAGACCACAAATTTTTAGTATCTGGCCACTCATTCCTACCATGCGATCAAGATTTTGGTCTCATTGAAAAGGAAAAAAAATATTGTAAGGACATTTTTACGCCTGATGATTGGGATCGTGTAATCATCACGGCAAAAAAAAGGGAACCATTTCACTTGGTAAAGATGACGGCAGATGATATTAAAAGCATATCCTTAATCGAGAAACTAGTGACAAACAGAAAAATCTCCGCAGACAAGACTTCAAAAGTTGAATTGCTTAAGATTCTGTTGCTTCGATTCCAAAATGTGAAGTCATTTATAATTCAATACAAATATTCAAATAACATAGATGTTTTATTTGAAGAAGTTGATATTTCAAAGAGGAACTTAAGCAAGTTTGTAAATTTTTAATTGGAACCGCTTTATCCTGGAGGACGATTCGTTGAAGCTGCAAAATTTAAGGATTTACAGGAACTCGAAGAGTTCATACCTCCTATAAAGCATGTATTTTGTAATAATTTAAAAACAAATTCGAGAGCCGAAGAAGAAGATATTCAGGAAGAAGACGAATAATAACTGTTATTAATTTGTATTATTTAAAACGCTAAAAATTATTTTTATCATTTATTTGAAGAAATTTTGTATGTTTTAATAAATGGAGCCAAAATGGCCTAACCCTCAGTTCCTATCAATATATTTTTTTTAAATGGATTCCAAAATGGCCTAAGCCACTTTAATTTTTGTATTAACTGTTTAAAACAGTCTTTATCTAAGTTAATTAAGACCTAATGATTAACCTAAAACAAATATTACAACTAATATTTATTTACGATTAATAAAAAAATAATAAATATATTTTAAAAACTTATTTTCTTTTAACTTCGTTTTTCTCAGAACCATTTTTTTGGGCTTAGGCCGTTTTGGCGCTGAGCGCCTCATTTAAGGCTGCCACCAATCCAAAATCCCCATTAAACATTGTTTCGATTTGAACCCTTTTGCATATCATGTGAATTTCTTTCATTCTAAATTTTGACAATTTTGTTTGTTGTTATTCATTCAGAAATAGGCCACATCGCCGAACACGACTTTTAATGAATATTATCGTCAGCTTCTACGACTGCACCAATAGTGGCATTCAGAAACTTTAATTTAAGTGGCTAAGAGCCCAAAACCCACATCAAACAGCAGCTTTCGCTTTAAAAGCATTTGCATTTCATGTGAATTGATATCGTTACGATTTTTGGAAAATTTGATTTGCTGTTATTCAGGTATGGTTAAATTGTATGGGCCGATGTTGAATGTGAACCACACCTAAACGCCAAGTTTTTTTCCGAATTTTATTTGACATTTCTCTATTTCAGACTTACTCAATTTGAACCATGGAGAGATACACAATCCAACAACGTGTTAAAGTTATCCAGACTTATTATGAAAATGGGAGTTCAAATCAAAATGCACATCGTGCACTTCGTAATTTTTTTGGTCAATTTCATCGTCCAAATGTGCGTACAATCGCAAAAATCGTGGAAAAATTCGAGCAAACCGAGTCTGTAGAAGATGTGAGAACACCAGTGCATGCTCGTACAGCTCGTACTGCAGAAAATATTGCTGCTGTTCGCGATAGTGTGGCTGAAGAGCCGTCCACCTCAACTCGTCGTCGTTCCCAACAATTGCACCTCTCACGCTCGTCGTTGATGAACATTATGCATAAAGACTTGCATTTACACGCTTACAAGGTGCAATTGGCTCAAGAACTAAAGACTCTTGACCATTCCAAACGTCGTGAATGGGCAGAATGGTGGCAAGAAATGGCAACAATGGATGATCAATTTTCGAAGAAAATCATCTTCAGTGATGAGGCACATTTTCACCTCAGTGGATTCGTCAATAAACAGAATTGCCACATTTGGGCGAATGAGAATCCAAGAGTGATTGTCGAAAAACCAATGCACCCACAAAGAGTGACTGTTTGGTGCGGTTTACGGGCTGGCGGCATCATCGGGCCGTATTTTTTCCAAAATGAGGCCGGTCAGGCAGTTACTGTGAATGGTGTTCGCTATCGTGAGATGATAACGAACTTTTTATGGCCCGAATTGGAAGATATGGATGTGGACGATATGTGGCTTCAGCAGGACGGTGCCACTTGCCACACAGCTAACGAAACAATGGCTCTTTTGCGCAACAAATTCAATGGCCGTGTTATCTCACGTAATGGCGATGTCAATTGGCCGCCAAGATCATGTGATTTGACACCGTTGGACTTTTTTCTTTGGGGTTATTTGAAAGAAAAGGTGTACGTCGATAAGCCAGCAACAATTCAAGATCTAAAGGATCAGATAATTCGGCACATTAACGGCATAGAACCTCCATTATGCCTCAGCGTCATCGAAAATTTGGACCATCGGATGGAGGTGTGCCGCCGAGGTCGCGGCGCCCATTTGGCCGATATTTTGTTCCATACATAATTGAGTAATACCAATACATCATAATAAAATAAAATTACAATAATTTACTAAATAGTTTGTGTTTTATTCAAAATCAACATCGGCCCTTGAAATTTAACCACCCAAATTTAGAAATGTGTATGTTCAGTGATTGAGTAACGTATATCAGCGTTAACTATTGCTAATGATACGTTTATTATTAAAATAAATTAGTGAATCGTACTATAAAGGCCGATCACTAAAAGCCTTATCCAGGACGAAATCATGACGCCGAATCCATCAACTTGTGGTATGCGAAAAGCCAAAAGCCTATGTCTGACACGCTGCTACACACTTTCGCCAAATCTAGCGATTTTCCGCTTTCGTGTATTAAATTAACAGCAAGGGTGCTGTTACTGCAGATAATTTTAAAATTAATCTTGAATAGTATGTAGCCATACCAAACGACTTACATCGTTAATGGTTTTAGGTTCTGACATTTGTAAAATTACAACAATTCCCTTATATTATTATACTCAATAGTGGTCTTGAATATACATAAATCGTACATTTTTAATCGTTGTAAACAGCGTTTCAAATTTGATTTGCAGTCATGTATGGATTTACCGTGTACAATGATAGCATCGAAGTAGAATTAAGTGCAGAATTTGGTCCATTAAACAACTGAACTCGGTCGGTGCAGTTGTTATACAAAAGGATAATCTGAGGTACATCCCCTATGCGTAGAATGGCTTGATACTTGATGGTTCATCAACGATGAGATGGAAATAATCTTTATGTATATATAAAAATGTGTTCCATTTTTCAAATAGGGTGATGTACATTCACTAACAGTTGGTTTACTAAAACTTTTGGAGTTATGACCAATCACTGCTCGAAATTGTTGAAGTTTAGCGATACCTTGTGTTATGTGAAAAAACGTTGACTTCAATTCTCTAAATTAAACTTTATTTCTCAATGGTTCAATTAACAATGAAACTTACAGTTTTCGCAAAGTTGCTTTAAATCTTTAAAAATATTTCTGTATCAAAAAAGTTCTGCGTTATTAAGAACAACAAAAATATTATCTTAATATATACCACATGCACAAGCAAGTGCAAGTACAACAACAACGTAATAATGTTGTTTATTAATGTTTAATATAATAGAGGGAATTAATGATAGTGAAGACACTTTAATTAGAAATGGGACGGTGAGCAAAATGATCTCCTCCAACATTCTTTCCCCACCTTGAAACAAGAGTGTTTCAAAAGTGTGTATTGGTCATCGACAGGAATCAATAGAAGTCTTCAACTCGACTACTCGCACGCATCCATCATTACCAGAGAAAGTTTTTTAGTAAAGTTTTTTGGTTTCTTAGAAACGAAATCTGCTAGTATCTGTCCAGTTCTGATAGTAGTTTTATATTAAATGTTGTCTGAAAAATAGCAACTAAAGAGGAGCCAATTAAAAGGTGACCAGGAGTAGAAGCTTCACCATCATTAGTGTGATCTGACATTGGAACAATAGGACGGGAATTTAATATGGCTTCGATTTCAGCTTTTAAAGTTTGGAGTTGCCTGAATGTAAGACGTGCTTGAGACAGATTTTTCACCAAAAGCGAGGTAAAGATTGCGCCTTGATTGAAGCTACTTTCGATTTGGCAATGACCAGAGTCGATGTGTACGTACCATTTTCAAAAATGCAATAATGCAGGCAGCAACCGAAAGCTCGTTGAGATGCATCTAAAAAGCCATGTATTTCTCCAAGTGTATTTTCTGATGTGAGAGTATAACGAGGTATTTGAATACGGGGAATGTGTTCAAAATATTTTTTAACATGGAACCACTTTATTCATAAGCAAGGCGGTAGAGCCTTATCCCAACCGATATTCTGGACCCACATTTCTTGAAGAAGAATTCGAAGTTGTGCGAGCTGACCCATCGAAGACTACACGAAGTTTTGGGGTTGAACTAGAAGGCTTAAGCACGCAGTGATGTGGTATAACATAATATGGATGACAAAGAGCGTAGCTAAAGTGTGATATATGACCAAGGGCTAAATATTCTTTGAGTGCTGGGTTGCGCTCAAGTCTACGTTCGAGCGACAAAAATCGTTTCTTATCATTTTCGACATAGTGATTTTCACAGTCTTGTTCCTCCTCTGAAAATTTAGGGGGATCACTTTCATATTCTTCTACCTCCTAAAATTTTTTAACGTGTTATTTAAGTTATCATCAACCGAAGAGCACTATACAATACTAAATTACAAATTACTGGCGACGAAGATGGTGGAGAATTAAATTTTCCACCAACGAACCATCCGAAAACCGTATAAACGACAGTAGGCATACCTTCTATCAAAGAATGTTTCTGCGCTTAAGAATAAGTCAATTTGGTGTGGTTTGAAGAACAACGGATCTGCTAGTTCCATTCTTTTGAGAAGTTAAAGCTTCGATATATATATTAATTCACCCGTTTATTGAGCCGAAACCGATTTAGTAATAGCAAATTTTTAAAAGAATTCATGAGAACTAGTTCCAGATTTTAAACTGGCAAAAACATAAAATTTAATTTTTGTCTGCAATTCGTTCATTTGGATAACATCTTAACAGGTTGAAATTTAAACCTCAATCGCTTAGCAAGCTTTCTATAATAAAACTAATGTCTGAATAGGAATCCAAAAGCACTCCTACCGATTTAAGTGACCCACAATTGCCTTTTATTATATCCACAGCAGTTGGTATTATAGTTTTCCTAAATGATCGAGTAACTAGCGATACCGCAGGATTTACCCTCGTTGATGGAGCCGGACTCGTGCTGCCTGAAGCAGGTTCCGTTGGGGCGAAAATGTGTAACAAAGTATGGTGAGTAGATTGACAAACTCGACAACGACTTTTAGAAAGGCATTTAACTACTAAATGCCCCTCCCGAAGGCAGTTTATGTAATGACCATTACCTTTTACAAGTTGTTACAATATAAGCAATTAAAGATGGACTTGGTGTTGACAAATCTGTTTATATGATGATTAGGATTTTGTTTTGGTTTTGCACCAGTAGCAATATTATGTTTGGTTTCACATTTCTTTCTGTGATTTTCCAGGAATTGACACAAATTAGTAGTTTGTTGTCATACCGCTCCTTTAATCTTTCCAATGCTTTCGGATAATTTTTATGCGAAACCTGATAGGGACAGCAAGATCTTGGCCCGAGAGACAACTCAGTAAATAATTAAGTTTATCGACTGGTGTGATCGATGAATTTTCATGTACCATATTGTTAAAGGTGGCAGTAAATCGTTTATAATCAGAATACTTTCCATCAAATCGGGGCAATTTCAAAGACGGTAATCGAGGCTGGTTAAAAAATCCAATGGAAGTGTTGATAATACTGTGGTCCAGTGGAGTTGTATAATTATTTTTATTTAAAATCGATAATAAATAAGATGTTGATACGTTTCTGTAACGATATAATAATAATAAATTCATAATGTCTACTGAAAACACCGTTTTTGAAATATCCATTTCGATCCGGTTCCACCAGCATTGGCAAAATGAATAGCAGAAAAATACATCACCAACCCAGCTTATCCACAAGTGCATTTATACTTGGAATTAGTTATATATTAGAGATCGTCTTTTCGATAACCCGACTGTAATCGATCACCATCCTCCCCTATCATTCTTCTTCTTCGGCACAATCCAGACTGGTGAACTCCACGATGAGCAGTTCGGGCGTATTATGTTCCGGTTCAGTAGTTTAGCGATTTTTTCTTGTATTTCACTCTTATGGACTCACGTAAATCACAATTCAGTGTAGTTGGACTTGATTGTTCAGGGACTGAAGTTAAATTTGTAAGACTAATTTTAAATGTACTGTACAGCGAAACCTTTAATCTTGGCATTAATTATGCTTTTGATATAGAATCTAATTAAAATAATAATGGGTTATGACAAACTTATCAATCAACCTCGTATCTGTCAGGAGATAGTTAACGGATGAGTAAGTGTTGCTGGCTGGTGTATTTCTTAGAATTTATTTTTACACATATTTTAATATCTGGGTTTGTAAAAAGTTCCTCCTTTTTTCAAATTAATATTCACTCAATATGAAAAATTTATTCTTTTTCCTTTTTGTTGAATTTTCTTTCTTCATTGTTTTATTCAATAAAAAAAAGTTTATAGAAACATTTAGTTATATTCGCTCAGTATAAAATAATTTTTTTATTTTTCTTTCTTTTTTTTTAATTCATTATAATATGTAATTAAACATACATACATATACTGATATTCACTCAGTACAATTGTTTTTTTCATTCAATAGTATAAAATCTTCTCCTCAATATTCTATGCTCTTCCTTTGTGATTTCTTTTTCAATTTGCCGTACCGTTTTTAAGCAATCGAAAGCCTGCGTTATTTCATGGAAAAGGTACAAGACCGGTATAACGTGAGATACCGTAGAACTAACTACCGCCCTGGACAGTATCATGTCCGGCCGCTGTCATCTTAAATTTGTGATTTTAAACTATACACTTCCTATACACTTCAAAACAAGAACTGTTTGTTTGATTTCTTAAATTAATTTACAATGACTTAAAAAGTCATGGTAAGCAAACCTGCACACGCTACTTTTATTTTGCAATACAGATTGTTTTTTGTAAATTGATTTTCATGTCTGCAATTGTTGCCCAAGAAGTTCATAGTTAGAGAATACAATCTTTCTTGTGTTAACACTTCCCCTCTAAATACCGAGCGTCCCGTTCGGTTAAAAATATTGGATATAGGCTTTTCTCTTTTTGACCTGTTTTTCTCGGGTCCTGGTGTCACATAATTCCGGCGTGGATACATGTACTGATGGGGTTGCAGCACCTATTGTTGTGCATAATTTTATTTTTAATTTTATTGCTTCTTTTTAGTATCTTGGTGTTAATCATAAGTGCAACCATGGAAGATATTGCTACTAGGGAGAAGCCAAGATTAGTTGCCAGACCCTTTGTGTGTTTATCGTCCAATAGATATAGGGGTCCAATAGTGATAGGGTTTCTTCTATATTTTGGTCTAAATATCGGGGTTGCAAGATGGTGTTTCAAAAAAGTTATACATTCTGTTCTCTACTGGCACAGATGTATTGCAGAATTGTATTACATATGTTCCATTGAGATTCTGTGTTACGTTGATAAAGATTGTTCCATTAAATTGGTTTAGGGGGATTGTTCCAGGAGCAATTTCTTTAATGGTGGAGTTGTTTTGATTACCTATTAAGCTGCAGTTTGCTATTCTGCAGACAGTCTGTAATTTTGCTAGTCCATATATTAACTGCAGTTCGTCCCTGCAGTATATTTGAAAATTATATTGATTCAGTACATAATGTAATTATTAAAGTGAATGTATGTGCTGAAATATAATTTCATATCCATAATTTGGTTCTTTTTGTCTGTTATCGAGTAACAGTAATACATTTTTTGCATTCTTTGTATATTTCTTCACCAACAGATAAATCGTAATTACCAAACCTTGTTGAAAAAATTGTCTGTGAAAAACATTGAAAACTCATAACAGCGTAGTGCCAGGTAACTGTTTGTGACCTGAAGTAATCCAAGATTTCAATTTCAGCCGAAAACAACGTCAAAAATTATC
This sequence comes from Epicampocera succincta, assembly GCA_932526305.1. Taxonomy (NCBI): domain Eukaryota; kingdom Metazoa; phylum Arthropoda; class Insecta; order Diptera; family Tachinidae; genus Epicampocera; species Epicampocera succincta. The sequence continues at coordinate 20,935,684 of OW052037.1, read as the reverse complement.
TGAATTTTAAGCTAATTTTAGTTCTTTATATTGTTTTTGTTTATTATTATTATATTTCCTGGCTCTGTTAAGACTGTCCTGTTTTTGTTTTCCTTAACTATTTCTTTTCTATACATACTGTTAAGTTTCGTGCATAGTCTCTTATTTTTTTTACGTAAAGGGTTTGTCCGGTTTCGTAAGTCTTGAGAGCAGTTTTCTTTTTGTTATGTTTCCCCTCTTGATAGTGTCTATTTTGTCCATTTCCTGGGGACGGTACTCACTCTTCCTACAAAAAATGTTTCTATTGTTTTTCTTTTTTGTGGTTGAATGTATGGAAGTATTGTATTCACAGATTGCTCCATGTAACAATTCTGAAAACAACGTATCATTTCTGAAAGCGTGGAATGAAACCTCCCAACCTTTTCATTAACACTACTAGTATATGGTGGGGTCTTGAATGCTCTTACATTATATTGGTTTTCTAGTATGTAATTGATAGCGGTAGAGTTAAAAGACTTTTCATTGTCCATGACGATTGTCTCTGGCATACTAAAAGAAATCAAAAGTTCTCTCAAAGGTTTTTCACATCCTCGACGGCGCGGGATCTTAATGTTTTTGCCTGGCAATTTGGAAAATTTGTCCATAGCAATTTTCTTTTCCATCATAAAAATGTCTATGTGTAATATTTGACGAAGGGTTGCTCAAGGGGTGAGTTAATGTTAATATATTTGTTTGGCTTATATATACTTCCAATAAGCAACGTTTCATTGTTATTAATAAGCTCAGCGAAAGTATATTCAATGCTATCTTCAACAACATTTTTTTTGTACACTATATCCAACAAATTGTACACTATATCCAACATCCGGATAGAACCACGATTCTGAGATGCATATCACATCAACATTGGCATTTTCAAAAACAAGTTGGAATTCCTCCATTTTGTTGTTTAAGCTCTTAAGTGGCATATTTTAAAACCATGGCAATTCTTAGACAATATTCTTACCATAGATGTCAGATTTTCCCTAGAGCCAACGTAATGTCATTAAAAAAGTTTATAACATTTTTCGTAATGCAAGCAACAGAGTGTTTAAAGAGATTAACAGTTTTTTTTTTATAAATAGAGTATAGTTTTTGAGTTAACAAGAAATTAGTTTTAACAATGACATTTCTATGATTACATATTACAGTTATGAAAAGTTTTAGTAACATACAAGTTATAACATTATTCAATAAATTCCCCTGATCGAAAAAACTTATCCAATGAACTTAGCTCATCGACGCGTATAGGCTTATCAGTTTGTCGGCATTTTATGTAAAAAGATCCACGACTTGTAAAAGCTGTTGATATTACATTATCTCTTTTCAATCGATGTGGACGAAAAAAGATTCTGTAATTTTCCGGAGTCAAGTTTTCATTGACATAAAATGGGGAACTACTATTGAAACCAATTGCGTTCAGACATAACGGATACTTTTGCGCTTTAACATAATTTTTTATATTTTTTTTTAATTTCTGTCATATGGGCACTTAAATTTAATAATTATTGCAGCATCTGTAGTTTTATTAAAGTCTTTTCTTTTATTAGCAGAGATATTATTTCTATTTTTTCTAATACGATAAGTCTGTTAAACGTCAGGGGAACGAATCTGTATTCTTTCGCAAATCTTTTTGTACATATTAGAAATATTCTCATCAGGATCAGAAGGCACGCCATTAATACGTATATCACACGACACCATTGAGTTTTCTTGTTTTTTAGAAATATTTTTCAAGTATACAGTTTCTTCTTTTAGTGCAATATTATCATGTTTCAGAGCTGCTACTTCTTCTGTAAGCGATTTTTCAAGCTCTGTTGTTAAAATTGCCTGAGTTTTAATTTGGGATTTTAACGATTTCGGCTTGTGTATTTTTAAATTTCCCCGCGACTGGTTCTAAAGTTGATACTCTTTTTGATATAATTAACGGTCGCTCGTTATTAAATTGAATCTTTTACCTAAATTGTCTAAGAGATCATTTTTACATTCTGTAAGTTTCTGACAGAAACTTTCTGTATCATTACAATCTCGATTTGCTCGGTAAGCCGTTCGATTCGAATCCATGATATTAATTATTTCAAAAGGTGAGTCTGTATGTGTATAGTCGCACTGAGACTTTCTCTTACACGATTTTGAGCGGGAGTTCCAAGAGATTTAGTTGCTGTATAGTTTAATGGTGTGTGTCCATGTTTGATGAATTTTGCAAATTGTTGTTAGTATTATTGCCGATCTTATTATGTTTTTTTTTAGTAAGTTTAGAGTTTATTTTCGTTTTCTTTCTTAAATTATATATCGATTTAAATACGAGTATAAATACCTGTAAAGATTTTTTGTTGTAAAACTTTTGTTTGGTTTAAGTATATATATTTTGTTGTTCTTTTGTTTGGTTATTGTTTTCTTTTGGACCGTTTTGTTGTCGTGGGTATTGTTGTGCTATTGCATTTACAAAATATTTTTGAGTTTATTTATTTATTTCTTCAGTTGCTTTTTTTTATCTATTACCCCTCTCGGGAGCATATGGCTTACACAAACCATCTCCACCTGACACGATTCGCCGCTTCTGTTTTTGCGTCTTCCCATGTCTGGTTATTCACCCTTAGTTCTTGCAGGATAGTGCGTCTCCGGGTGTTTCTTGGACATCCAAGGTTTCTTGGTCCCTGAGGATTCCACTTTAGGGCCATTCTTGTAATACTGTCGGGCTTCCTTCTCAATGTATGGCTGATCCACCTCCATTTTTTCTGCTTCTGTATGGGTTCCTCCTCTTTAAGGGTCCAGAGATCTGTGTTGCTGATGGTATTAAGCCAGAATATTCTACATATGATTCTTAGGCATTTCTTGATGAATACCTGAAGTTTTTGTGTTATGGTGTTGCTTTTATTACTTCTTTTGTTTAACTTCACTTTTAAGTCGTAAAGAGTATTTGTAGTAGTTGTTGTTGTGTTGTTATATTTAAAAGTTATAGTTCGGTGATATACAATATGCATGTATATAATGTTGTTGTTAATGATGGCAGTATTTTAAAGTGTAGTCTATTTAATTAATTAATGTTTTGGTTGTTAGTTTATATTCTGTTTTGTTTATTTTAGATCAATATGTATTTTGTTTTAATATACACTATATATTTATACATTTGTGTAATATGATATGGGGAAAAAGTATTACAAAAATACAAAAAGTGAGCTTCTTTATCTTGGAGTTCATATGAAGAAAATAAAATCTAGTTAGCAGTTGCGCTTTATTTTCTCTACTATTCCTATGTGCTCTGTTATGTTCACTAATTATTTCAGCTTTCTGTTCCTCTTCGGTTTTTAAGTTTGTTACCTTAGTCCGAGTATATACTGTATAAAATTATTGGTATAAATCTCTTGTAATCTTCCCAAAATTTCATCGGACGTTTTATGCAGTTTGTCACAGAAGGGTTTACGTATCTTTTCAAAACTTGGGTAAAAAAATTATTTTTAGTATTAGGTTAACTTATGGTATGTCTATGAAAGGTGAGAAATAAGATTTCAAACCTATAGGTAGATTGAGATTTTTCATTGGATATTACTATTTGATTTTTAAAAACGTTAAGCGGTGCTTCTGCGAATTGTATAACATCATGTAACGAAGTTTCATCACTGCGTTGTGTCACGGTCATCGAATTAATGTGCGCTATTTCTTGGAGAGTTCTGGACAAAGCGTCTGCGACAACATTTGTACTTCCGGGTTTATAGAGAAGCTGGTAGATATAACCCTCCAAGAGTGCCTTCCATCTCTTTAAATTGTGATTTGAACTTTTATTAATCAGGGCATACGTAAACGTCATATGGTCGATGAAATGCTTAACTTTGTCAAACTGTAAAGGTAGTTTCTTAGGGATTTAAGGATTATATCATCAATGCACACAAAACAGATTTTCTTTATGTGATCCCTCAAGACATCATCCAAGGCTCTCTGGAATTTTGAGGGGGCATTTTTCACCCCAAAGGGAAGTCTCGTGAACTCATATTTGCCATTCTTCACAGAGAACGCGGTCTTCCTCATATCACTTTCTTTCAGAGGGATTTGATGAAATCCGCTCTTTAGATCAATTACGGAAAACGGTTTACTTTTTGATAACTGAGGTAAAACGTCATTTATGTTGGGTATTGCGTATTTTTCTGGTATCGTCGCATCGTTAAGCTTTCGATAGTAGATAACTAATCGATACTTTTTCTTTCCGGAGGCATCTGTCTTTTTGGGCTCAATCCATATAAGTGAATTTTATGGTAACCGAGGTGGTCGTTGTCTAAGTCCTTAATTTGTGTTTCAACTTCTTCCTTTAGAATCATTGGGTATGGATAATATCGAGAATATACCGCGTTTTCGTCGTTGGTGTGTATTTCGGCAACGACTGTTGTCGTAAATGTTAATTATTCACTAGGGTCAAACAAAAGATATTCACATTTGCCTACTATCAGATTAAGTCGAGTCGAGTTTCTAAGTCAATAGAAGTCATGAAAGTTATTATTCACTTGAATCAGGGATGTCATTCGATATTCTAGCGTAGACAGATCACGCTTGTCTGCGTAGTGCAGAGTCAGACATCTCGAAATTCACTCCGAATTTAGAGGTGTATTATAGGGTTCTAAAGTCGCGTCTACAGTTTCTATTATTTTATTGCGTATGGTACTCAAAATATTGAAGTACTTTGGAGTTCCTTTAAAGGGTTCGTACAACTTCAGTATACGCTCAACACCCCACGAGCTGTATTCTGAATGATTCCCAGAAAATTCGAGTCGGAGTTTGAATATTTAGGTTTGAGCGTCTAATCAGGTTATTTTCATTAGCCATATTGTTATTTTTTTCCAGAACTTTCCAGATATATTAAAAATTTGTTCAATGTTTTCTTTTAATAAATTCTCAAATTTCTCAACTATTAAAATATTTTTTATATCTAAACTTATCAAAATTTTCATTTTAATTTTTGTTAATTTTCATTTATAGATGGTCTAGTGGTCAATCAAGTATTTTCTTTAACTGAAGTGTTTAAAATGTTTTTGTTTTTTTTTGTATTGTTATTTCTGTTGAAGGGCCCCTTGGGAATTGCAGCAATTTTATTTATTTATGTAAATTCACTAGTAGTGATTTCTCGATAATTTCTCTTAAGAATAACGTTAAAATATTTCTTACTAACTAAAATATTTTTTTCTTTGTTTACTTGAATGTTTTTCTTTAAATCGTATTTAACTTTTAATATAAAAATTTCACGTTCACGTTCACTTTTAATTTAATTTCTTAGTCTAATGCTTACATTAAAAGCCATATCATCTTTGGAGTTGATAGCTTGGTATTGCACGTTTTTGCGTTGCTATTACGGTACCTACGGTCTCCACTAAAAACGTACTTTCTTCTTCTTCTTATTTTGGCGCTACAGTCCGTGGTGAACCTGGGCCTCAACCAACAAACTTTTCAAGCTGGCACGGTCTTTAGCCAGCGTCCTCCAATTTTGCACACCAAGTTGGTTGAGGTCCCTCTCCACTTGTGTGCGCCATCGGTTCCGTGGGCGTCCTCTAATGCGTTGTCCCACAGCTTCAGAATCGAAGATTCTACGGGTCGGAGCAGTATTCTCCATGCGCTCTACATGGCCCAACCATCTTAGCCGTTCCATCCGTAGACGCCTGGTTAGGCTCATATGGCTATACAACCCGTACAGTTCATGATTGAATATTCTTCTCCAAAAACCATCAACGCAAACAGGGCCGAAGATTGAACGCAGAACTTTTCTTTCAAAAATACCAAGGACTTCCTCATTCGCCTTCGATACCGTCCATGCTTCCGCGCCATAGAGAAGTACAGGGATTATCAAAGTGGTATATAGTGCCGGCTTGGTTTTTCGAGAAAGGGCCTTACTATTCAATTGCCTCTTGAGCCCAAAGAAACAGCAATTGGCAAGAGTTATGCTGCGTTTGATCTCGGTACTGATGCTGTTTATATTGTTGACTTGTGAGCCAAGGTAGATGAAGTCCTTCACTACCTCGAAGTGACGTTCTGGCCCAGTCGTCGGTGTTGCGCGTCCTTTTTTGATGACAGCAAAACGTACTTTGCTTCGTAGATAATATCCTCAGTTGCAACTTATGGGATGCTTTTTTCTCCTTGCAGCCTGTGGGTGCTTCGATGGTTGTCTTTGCAGCCTATGGGGTACTTTTGATGTTTGTCCTTGAAGCCTCTGGGGTGTTTCTAAGAATCTTTCCTTTTAAATTGGGTGCCAGTTAATATTTTTATAAATTTTTTTAATAAAAAAGCGCAATTTTTATTTATTTATTTTCTTTTTTATTTTCCACCTTTCCTTTACACTTCAAAACAAGAACTGACTTTTGGATTTCTTACACAAACGCTACTTTTATTTTGCAATACAGATTATTTTTTTGTAAATTGATTTTCCTGTCTGCAATTGTGTCAGCGTATTTAATTGTTGCGCAAGAAGTTCATAATTAGTGAATTCAATGTTTTTTTGCGTTAACATATATGCATTCAAGTATCGGCGTAAGCTTAATTAATTTATAAATCACAGATTTTCGTGAACCTAGTTTAGACACATAAAATCGTACACATTGGACGTTCAAGGCATCCTTCAGGGTAGCAGTTAAAAAAGCGAGTGTTACTGACTCGCTTAGGGTTATGTATTTACATAGACTGTTCGGTTGAGTCGCAACTCGTCATTCATGGTCGACGCACGTTCCACGACTAGTAAAGGAGACCATTCCGGTATGATCAACACTGCGACGACCAGTACTACAACAACAAATACATCGTCGGGGAATGTTCCCCGAACAGTAGAAACCAAAAAATACAGTTACAGTAGAAATGGCTGCTGAAGAATGTGGCGAAAATACTTCCGCCAATACTTCAACGTTACCGTTTAGTAGTATTAGTGCACAGGTAGTAAATGGTTTTCGTCAGCACAGCACTTCATTTAGACCTCACTGCCACAAAAGTAACCGGCGTTTACATGCCAGAGGTGCTACACACACGAAGATTTTAGTCAACGATGCACGCATCAGCTACTACTAACGCCTCAGCATCTAATAATATTAATTTACCAGATTTTAATAGTCCACCCACGGCCTAAGCTTGCTTCGTTCCCAAATAATAACTTTCAAGCATTCAAAAGTTTAAGTCAGCATTCATTAACCAGTTCCACCAATAGCTACTCTGACATCCAATGCATAGTTCTACAAAAAACGCAAAGTCACGAAATTTTTGAAGACTTTTACACCCCAATGAACATCATGAAAGGGGACCTTGAACCTTTAATGGACCAGTTGCTCTTTGCGATTCAGTCTGTCAGTGGACAAGTGATAGCCCTTGGAACAACCGGGTGATGGTAGTGTTAAAAATATGTCCGGACACGAGTTAAAGAAAACTACTTCTTTAAATGTTAAAAAAATATGTACCTAACGAATGTTAATTCGAATGTTAATTCGTTAGAGACTTCTTTATTTTAACTCAATTTTTAACACTACAGATTTCTTAAATACTAAGGTAATCACGTCAGAGCGGAGTGTAATTCTGGATTCCTCCTGCTCAATTGCATCGCCGGCTATTGATACATAATTTCGTATCAGTATTCTTTGTCTTACAAACTAGAATTAAGATAAACCTAAAAACGATAACTTCTTTGTTGCGCGTTTGGCTTTTTACATATGGTGATAGTGATAATTGTTAACTATCTACGAAAATATGATTATGGTAATTGTTTACTGGCTGAAAAATAGTGATATTGATAATTGTTTACTGTCTACGTAAATATGATTGTAGTAGTTGTTCATCTTATCAACTAAGTTAAATGTATAGCTAATGTATGTATAAGTATATGTTAATATAAGCATATGTTATACCTTAACTCTCCCCTTCCTTAAGTAAATTGTCGCAATTTTCAGGCAGGTTTCTTTCTATTCTTTGTCTGTGTAATTCTCTTTCGTAGTGTATTTGGAAGTTTTCTCGAACTTTTGCTTGTTTATAAATGGTTATGTACGTAAATAGTTTGAAGCTTAAATATATTAGAATCATTACTGAAAAAACAGCTGTTAAGATAATAAAAAATGTTTTTATCGGGTGTTGTTCCACTGGGATTACAAATCTTTTTAAAGAGTCTAATTTGTCGAAGGCATTCTCTGTTGTGGATGTTAATATTCTGAGTATTTCTAAATCTCCTTCGTGTTTGTGATGTATGGCTTCCGTAAGTCTTTCATGTAAATTTCTGTGATTAGTATTGTCTATGTTTACTTCATCGGTATATGTAATTAAATTTGTTCCTGAAACAGTTCTGTTGTTCACAATGTGAAGTCCGTTAATGAGTATAAAATCTTCATCTATGATTTCTAACTGTTTGTTATACTCCTGTATGATATCGCACTTAGAATTTCTCTTATTTAGTACTGACAACGTACAGTCATCTGTGTTGTTGTTGATTTGGCATATAGTTTTGCTAAGAAAAGACTTACACTTGGTTATTCGTTCATATTTATTGTTACATAGAGCAATGTTGTCGTCTAAAATTAATTTACCGTGTTTTGAACTTAACGGCGTAATTTTGTATAATTTACAGTAGTTGTTAAGTCGGGGTATTTCTAAATATTAACGATTAGATCATTAGTTCGAGCAATGAACATGTCTGCGTATTCTGAAACATTAATAATTGGTACGGAAGACAATTAATGTCTTATTACCTCTTTTAAATCATCCATGTTTAGAGCTTCGGTCAAATATTCGTTATGTTTAGTGGCGTTAATGGTTCTTACTATTAGGAGTAATTGGTCAAGGACTTCTTTAATAATTAAATGATTCTTTAGATGAGTTGTACATACAAAATTAATGATCCGGTCAAGACGTGAATTAATAACTTTTTGTTTTTCATTGTTGTTAATAAGTGTGTTGATAGCTGATTCAACTTGAATAGTTTCATCGCGGTCTGGTGTACCAGTGATGAATTCGAGATATGATCCTAAGAAGTTAATAGATCTTTTGGCGCGATGTTCATTCAGTTGGTCTGCTAAGATTTCAATCTTTTTGATCCAAATGAATTCCTCAGTGGTTGGTAGGAAGTTATAACTAACTATTTGTTTATATGGCTGAAAAATCTTTGTGAGATTAGATACGTGGAATACATATGAATAATTGTAGTTGTTGGCTAAAATTTGGTAGATTAGTTTCATTGCTAATAACAATATTTTTTATTGACTCCTTGTGTACAATGGCACCACGGTGAGTTTCTATTTTATCCCCAAGATCTTGTTTCACTGTGACCTTTCTATAGTGTACGTCGCTCTTCTTTTTTGTTCCTTTCCTGAGTATTAATATTTGTTCGCCTTGCGTATTAAAATAAATGTCTCTTGGTCGGTGACCAGTAACTGAATGAATGCTGTTGTTTAACTCTTTAACAGCCTTAAAGATTTCTTCGTATTTTCAGTATTCGTATCAATTCGGTTATTGTATTGTTCACGCGTTCGACTTGCCCGTTTGACGTAGAGTGGTATATTGGTGTTTCGAGTTTCCTTATATTAAGTCTTTTACATAATTGATCGATGGTTGTTGCTGTGAAACATGCTTCGTTATCAGTTACGAGTCTTTTACATTCAGGGAAGTGTGATGTGATTGTTTCTTCTAGCTTCTCTGCTGCTTCGGATTTATTATCTAATTCCTGTAGTACTATGTATTTTGAAAATTTATCAGTGACTACTAAATATTTTTTGTTATCATTAAAATAAATATCCGCGTGAATGTACTCTCTTGGTTCGGTTGGTATGTCAGACTCATTAAGCGGTTGCTTGCTTGGTTGACGATCGTATTTTCCGTACAGGCAAGCTGTACATGCATTATAGAAGTTTTTTGTGTGTTTTTTTAATTTCAGGCCAATAATACTGCGTTAGAATTTCTTGCATATTGTTTTTGTAACCTTTATGAGCTCGTTCATGTATACTTTTTATTATCTCCTGTTGTTTTGCTATTTCGGTAACATCAGTTAATTTTATTTGTGGGAATGTGATTTTGTATGATAAGAACGTATCCTTTATAATTTCTTTAAGTAGAAACAATGTGGTTGTGGTTTTGTAGTAAAATTACTTATATGTCGTGTTTTGTTTGGAAACAAATTCTTAGTTTCTATAGTATCAGTCATACCTTTAATTACTTCAACTTACTTGTCAGTACAGATCTCAAAGGGTTTTGTTTGATCCGGCTGATATAAAGTGGTTTGAGTAGCTAAAGCATTTTGTAATTTATTAAAGGCTTCAAGTGCTACTTAGTCTAACGTAATTTTCTGTGTTTTACTTTGATTTTTATTCATCTTGCTATTTTCACCCTGTAAGTAGTTGGTCAAAGGTTTAGCAATTTTTGCATATCCTTCTATGAATTTTCTATAATAACTACCTATTCCAAGAAAACCACGTAGTGACTTTAAATTAGTGGGTACTGGATATTCTTTAATAACAGACACTTTTTCAGGATTTGGATGTTTTTTTTTAATTGATATGATATGGCTTAAATATTCTTCTTTAGACATGAAGAATTTTGATTTTTACTTGATGTTTTCCTTTACAGCTTTGAATATGACGTCAATATGCTTCATATGCTCTTCTGGTGAGGAAGAAAAGATGAACACGTTATCGATGTATATGTAGTCAAATTTTCCAATATAGGGTCTTAGGATTTAGTCTACGCAGCGTTGGAATATAGCTGGCGCGTTCTTAAGGCCGAATGGCATAGGTTGAAATCGTATTTACCACCATTAAAACTAAATGCGGGTTTTTCACGATCTTTTTCCTTGAGTAATATCTGGTGGAAACCAAATTCAAGATCTAAAGTCGTAAAATATTTTAACTTACCTAAATTTTGTATGATGGTGCTGGCATCTGGCATTTGGTATCGATCGGGTATGGTTTGATCATTTAGCTTTTTATAATCAAAAACTATCCTTCTCTTTGGATTGCCATCCTCTTAGAACCCCTTCTTTGCTATGGTAATCAATGGAGTATTATATGGACTGTAGCTTAGTCTTATAATATCCATATCTAACATTTTCTGCATCGTTTTATTTATTAATTCTTGGTCATTTAGATTGCTAATTGTGGCTTCTAAAGCATTAGTAAATGGTAAAGCACCCATTTGTTCATTTTCTTTCATTAATTTTATAATGCAACTATCATAATTATGGTTAATATCATTATTAATTATATAATTGGTTACTAGTGAAACATCCCTATGGAATATGTATAATTTATTATTAACTACATCAGGTACTGCTCTTAACTTAACTAATCCTTTTATACCAAGCAAAATATCGTAGTTTGATAAGGGGGTTTCGGAAAAATCTATTTATACTCCACAGAGTTTGAATGTGTGAATAGTATTTACTTCAGCTGTACCCGTTAATGTGGACATTTTTTCAGGAGGTAAGAAAGTTCTTTTCCCTAATATTAAGCCTTTTTTACATAATTGTGTGTAGCTCCTGTGTCTACAAGAATTTTATATGCCGGACTGTCTATTTATTCTCTGATTGTTAGTCATAGACAGCCCGTTTATACATAAGTTTAAATCGTTTACTATAATATTATTAGTAACTAAATCTAAATCAGATGGATCTGCCTGTGGTGACATACTGGTTGTTTCGGTTCCTCTTAGATCAGTAGTTAATGTTGAATTGTTGTTCCTTTGTATCTTGTTGGATTGGTAGGAGTTTCCGCTGCTTCTCCCGAAAGTTTCCATGGTTGTGATCAAAAATGTTGTTGTGGTCGCATAAGTGTTTGTTGGCGAAATGTTGTATGTCCAGATGATGTGTCAGGCTGTTGATGGGTTCAGGCTGTTGATTCTGTTCTCGTCGTGGTGAGTGCCAGTTGTTATATTGATGATGCTGCTGATAATTATATGATGGCCTTCTTGCGTTTTGCTGTTGATGAATATGATGCGGGTATCGTTTCACTCGTTGTTGTGGCTGTGTCTGGGAGTCAGTTCTGGTGTATGATAATTCTAATTTCACATAATTATCATCATGCTTTGAGCCACTGCATCTCAATCTCAATCTTATCGGATTTCCGTAGAGAGTGGAACGGATGAAACTGTTGCTGATTCCGTTTTTGAATGGTCTGACAGCTTCCTCCATCGCCAGAGAAGTTCAACTTTTAATGGTGGCAGCTGTGTCATTAGACATTGATATCTTTCCAGTAATTGTTGTTAGTGCCCTACTGATTTCATAATGGTATTTAGACAAGGTCATGCGTCCTTGTTTAATTTTCCTCATTTCTTCTTCAAGCATATATAGTGGTCTCTGATCACTGTATGTGTAATCAAGACGGTTTACAATAGCTTGAAAATTGAAGGAGTGTCGTGGTTTTCTAGTATGTTTGCAGCTGGTCCAGTAATTTTTCTTTTTTTTCGTGCAGTAGGTTGTGCTATTGCGGAATTTACTGGAATTTGTTTCATTCGTCCTTCAATTGCTTGGACCGTTAGTTGTAAACTGGCAATTTGTTGCAGTAGTAGACTAACATCAATTTCTTGGGCCATTTCATCGCTTTCTTGTAGTAGTCTCCGAGAATCAAATAATATATTTTTTATAATGACTTTGGATTTTTTCATTGGTCACAACACCTTATTTTTTTAAAAGAGGTTTTTTTTTTTGTTACTGGCCAAGTTCTTTAATATATTTGGTCTTAGGCCACTTAAAAAAATTTATATTGTTACTGATCAAGTTATTTCATATATTTGATTATTGGTCCTTTATAGAAAGAATGTTATGTTGTCTCCTTGCTGCGACAAGGAGGTTGGTCCGTCAGTTGGAGTAACAAAATATATGCTACTCTTGGCAGGATCGCCAGTTAAAGAAAACTACTTCTTAAAATGTTAAAAAAATATGTGTGGTAATTGTTTATCTTATGAACTAAGGTAAATGTATAGCTTATGTAGTATGTACTCGTATAAGTATATGTTAATATAAGTATATGTTATACCTTAACTCGCGAACTGTTGAGAATTAAAATAACTGGGTTATATTGTGGGAGAAGGATGTTTGAAACCAGAGAAAATTAAGAATATAGTTGAAATACCCAACGACTGTCAAACAAGTCCGCAGTTTTCTAGGAATTACTGATTGGTATAATCATAAGTGATACAAAAGAGAGAAGAAAATTCTTTTTACGGAAGAGGCCAAAAGTGCTTTTGACAATTTAAATCAGTGTCTCACTGCTAGCTTTGTGTTGACATATCCGGATTTTAACAGACAGTTGTGTAAGTGTGATGTTTCAGAAGGTATGTATGGCATGTATGTCAGGAAGATGCAGAAGGTTGACAACACCCAAACGCATGTTTCTCGAAGAAATTTACATCTACACAAGAAATTTCTCGAAGAAATTTACATCTACACAAGAAATTATTCAGTAACCGAACGTAAGTTGTCCGCTGTAGTTGCCGCCACCAAGCGTTTCCGACCGTACCTGCAATTAATGAATTTCGTAGTTATTACTAACCACTCATCATTAAAATGGCTTTCGGCGCAAAGAGAACTAACAGGAAGATTAACCCGATGAAGTTTACAGCTACAAACGTTTTCTTTCGAAATAACTCATCGTAGAGGAGTACAAAACGTAGTATCAGACGCACTGTTGAAGGACCCCATCGATGAATTTGCTCTCAATAACTATCCAATGATTTATTTGTTATCCCCCGAACTCAAAAGTGCAGATTATAGGAGGTTAGTTTATACAGTACAAGCAAATCAAAGCCGTTTACCTGATATTAAAGTTGTTGACGATCTTGTGTACAAGCCACCCGTACCATACAACTTTAATATAGAGAAAGAACAACATTTCTGGAAATTATGGGTACCGTTCAGTCTGACGGAGAAGGTAAGTCATCTAGAAGGTAAGACATCTAGATACGAAAATTTATAAATCAGTATGCTACGTTCAAAGAGTGCAAACCAGCCAACATCGTTTTGAAAACACGGAAAGAACCAGACGCATCCAGACCATTTCAAAGAATTTACTTCTAAGGACCTTATACCCAGTCAAAAAAGGTAACTGGTTTATATTCATTATTTTAGACTATTTTTCGAAGTATGTGTTAGTTAAAACCATGATGCAGAAATTTTGATTACGCACGCGTCTACATACTAATTAGCATGCAAGATTAAAAAAGTCGTATTGTATCCTGGAGTAATTTCATGAAAATGAAATGTGAGTGTACCTGAAATGAATGAATTTTTGAAAGAAGAAATTAATCACCAAAAGCAGCTATCTTCAAATATAATCCTGCAGACGACCGACAACAACTTCAACCATTGGACGAGTCTAAATACGTTTGTATAATATCTTACAGATGACAATTGCACGAGTACGTTGACCTGAAACTGCACCAGGATAGAGATTAGATCCTGAACTAGGTATTTGAACAAGGTAGCATTTTTATTTTCCTTTCTTTAAAGTAAAATTTTACAATTTATTTTCAGCTTATTACGACTTTTATAATTCGAAATGGTATCGTAAGACATGTGCATATGTAAGTTACAATTATATTAAAATATGTATGAAGGCTAAGATGAATACCTTCATACATATAAGCAAAATTAATTAGGATGCGAATTATTTCCCTTGTCTTTCTAATTCATTAAACCTTAACGTTTCAATGTGCAGACAAAAGGGTGAACAAATGTGGTACTGATTTTCGTCTAAAATTTTGTAAGCTTAAGCGTATTAAATTGCTTATTTAAGATTTATTAGAATATATGTAGTTGTATTTAATTAACTTTCCACCAGGTATGTTTATTCGATTTGAAACTGAATAAAACTGTATAAGCTCGGAGAAACTTACACTGATTTTTTTACACAACAGGGCCGATTAAGGCACGTAGCTTTTAAAGCCTTGAAAAGTTCTGGAATTATAAATATTTTTCATGTTTACTAAAGCAATTGAAATATAAAACTGTATTTAGGTTAAGTTTTTAAAATATCAAAGTCCAACCATCTAACGACAGCAAGGTATCGATATTGTAGAAAAAAAAGGTTACAAAATACTAAAGTGCGCAATAACATTTCTAAATGCATATCCATGTACATAACATGGAGATGCATATACATATATTTTGGGAACAGTTTAGATGTATCTCAATGGAAAATATTACTAACAGTTCAGCTATATGTGCAAAAAAAGTCAAAAGTGTTTAACATGTAATCGATAAAGAGTTGCAAGCTTAAAAAGCTACAGTGCAGTTCATTTTTCAGTTTTAATCCCTAATGTATTTTTTTAACTCAGCGACTTTTTTCAAAATATGCTGATGCATCACCGAAGGCTGTGATAAAATAAGGTAAGCAAGTTTTATGCCTTTCTTATACTTTAGTTTACTTTTACTGCAATTCTCAACGAAAGCACACGCAAATTAAGCATCAAAGAACAGATTTGGAATTGAATTGTGTCAGTAGACCAACTGTACTAACGGCACCATGTGGCTTGTAAAGCTTACACAGGTGGTAACTTCTTATAACATACAACACGGCACACAAAATAAACCTGGAATCCCCTCTATTTTGCAATATGCCAGAAAGTTAAGACAAGGCACCAGAGGTTTTACCGTGATATCCTCTGGAAACAGCAGGACTTAACCAGACTCGCCGGTACATTACCTCTATCTAAGGGCTATTGGTTCCCGTTCTGCTAATTGACCTTTGGTGAAGTTTTCAGAAAAACGTGTTTAATCCAAATCATACATGAAATTTTTTTGTATACCAGGCCAACTAAGGGCCCCTACCCAAAAAGCACAATGCCCGGATGTAAGAAGCTCGCCAACGCAATACCTGCTGACAGAGAGTTTCGAAGAATACCTGGCAGTATAAGTCCACATAAGTCATGCGAGTTATTGGACTCCCGTTTACCCGATGAAACACCGTGTTTTTCACTTGCCGAAATAACATTTTATTAAACTTTTATCTAATTAAAATCATTTGAAGTAAAATCTCAATTGGCAGTTTTAACTTCCCCTCTAAAGGTTGAAACAATCACATTTCAATTAACACTTACTTAAGTTTGCATTGTTTTGTTAATTCAAAATCTTAAAAAAACAAAATTATTGGGGAAAAGTTAGATAGGCGAATAGAAGCTTAGACTTCTGATTTCAAGCCCTTCCTTATGTTATCTAACTTATCAGTAGCAAACGAAGCATATAAGTTGATTTCTGTATCTGTAAGCGACAAGAGTATTAAATTTTACTTTTCGATAGCTTAAAAACAGTGCACTATAAAATTTAAGGTGTTCAATTTATCGATCTCATTTGATAAATCAATAATAAATATTTTTTTCTGTGTAGATAAACTACACGGATAGAAAATTATTGAGAACTTGTCTTGTCTTGTTTTTGAAATCTTGCTACATTAGCCTTTATATAGATTTTTCACTACTATAAAAGTTTGTAATGTGCCTTGGGCATTGTCGAATGAAGATTTTTTTTACTTTTCTGTCGGTATAATACGAGTAAACTGATTAACAGCTGCAATCACCACTTTAATTTTAATGTTTCGCTAATCTATGTCATTGATTTGTCGCAAAGGTTTGACTATAACCTCCACCTGGTGGCCATTGGAAAGAGGCTACCCATTACGGTCATGGCTCTGCTGGTATATAAAATATTCCAAGCGGATCTATGTACACCTGATACTAGACATTGTTTGAATCGTTTTCGAAAGAGGACATATGATAAATAATTAAGGCTTGAGGGTGAGGTTCTGAAACAAGTTGATGGATGTCCTTAACAGTTTTCCCTGAAATTTATTTACAAGCCCACAAACCTCATAGTAAGCCTCTTTGAACAAAGTTATCAAATGAGTCACAAACTTGTACTTTATTTTTTAACTTTTATAATGGAGAAGTTATAAATATTAACCCAGAAATTGTAAATGAACGCGTAAAGTGACTTACAAAAATAAGAGTACACCGGTATTCATTAACAACACTAGGAATAACTTCTATGAAGAAGCCAGTTTTGTCGCCTGGAGTTCTACTCACTGACACAATCATTGCAATTATTAGGGGACTGCTTCTGAATAATAAGCGCTACATAAAATCATTAAGAGAAAGGAGCAGAGCAAGCTTCTTTCTTAGCCTATGAACTATTCTTGTGTTCTTTGCAATTGTGGGATTTGTTCTCGTGGTACAAACATTGGAAATAAAATAGAAAAGGGGTAAAAGAGGAAGATGCTGTTAAACTGGCATTCTTCTTTCTTTGTTTTAATGTTTTACTGACTTGAATTACTAAATTAAATATTCAATGCGACATAAGTTGATGTTTTGCAATTGCAACCTATTAGTTTTTTCCTATTATATTAGCATTCATGTTTTTATTTCCATTGCTTGTTTTGAAGAATTCGATAGGCCAACTAAAATAAAAGTATTCTTAAACAGATCTCCTTGGGAAGACGGACGTATTAAATTAATTGAAGTCAAGTAAATTGAATTGTCAATTTGTAGTAATACACAGTGAATTTAAAAAGGATTTTTTTCTATTTATAATAAAAATATTATACTAAATTAAAAATTCAATTAAAAAATAAAATAAAGTTTAAGTTTCATTACAAAACTAAGACCAACGACTTGGAGAAATGTATAATACCAATCTTGATGTACCGTTTTGCACTACATCCTCTTTGACTTCTGTTCCAAGTACCACTTCCCAATAGCCTCTGTGATAATTCTCTCTCTGTGTAAGCTTTGCAATTTCTGTTTCTTCACATCACCTACTTATGCGTCTAGATAAGTATAGTAAACAGCGTTTAATATTAATAAATTCTCCGAACTATTTGATATACATACGTACATACTATTGAACTTCTTTGAACTTGTGTCACATTTTTAATCAACCTTGGATTTGGAGATACTGGTGTTGTTGTGTTGTGGATGGGGTAACTGCGACCCAGTAAGAGGAAACATTGAGTTACGCATCTGTATAGGGCAATTGTGTAGTTTTTGAGAGGAGGTATCACTTTGTATTATATTGTTATGTATTTGTGTGTGTTGCGTAAGTATATTTTGTAGTGCTGACGTTGGAGAAATTGCCTTAAATATTGGACAGTTAAATATATTGTTTATTTACAACGATGTCATTTAAAACGATTGAAAACAATAATTATGTGTTGTACTGGAAAAATTATTGGAATTAGAAAATTCACCTTTGTTCGCTGTAAGCACAGTGCATTGATTTTGGTTCTGTTGCTGATGTTTATTTGCTTGTTTGTGCATTTATACATACATACTTATATTTGCTTGTTAGGATTTAGAATGCAATGTAAATACATGCATATTTTTAACATTACTCAAGTTTATTATTTTAAACAACAACATAAATAGCAGATGCGCAATAAAGAATTAACGATTTAGTTGAATGATTTACTAAAAATCTTAATTATGATGTCTTTTTGTCGCATTTATATTTAAGTTGTGACAATTAAAACGGTTCGCCGCATAAACATTAAAAACTGTTCGTTTAATTTTTACTACTTTGAGTAAAAACGCATTGGCTTTTAGTAGAAATAAATTTCTTTTACGACTATACGTCTTTACTTTTTAATATATTTTTTTAAATAACTTTATAATTCAACTTTCTTTCTTTAAATTCTATCGTACTTTAGTGCAAGGTCTCTTTACCTGTTGTTGTAAATAAATAACCAATGCTTTTAAGTATTATTCTCCTACTTATATAAAAATAACCCAAGTCTTGTTATGGTATGGAAAAGTTCGTCCTCTGTTTCTTTAAATTTGTATTATTACTTGTTTTACGTTAACTGGATCTCTTAAAATTTACTGAAAGTTGTCCAAGTAATCAGCATTTATACGTTGCATTGAAGTCGACGCATTTTAAGTGATAGAGCTCATAACAAACCTTGATTTTAAGTTAGTTGTCAGTTGAAAAAGACGACGTACAAAGTATGGCGAAATCTATGTGCCCCGCCCTCAATGTTCATCCTTCGACTTCAAGTCGTTTCTATGTTGAGCTCCTAAGTCTCCGCCACTAGTTGTTCAAGACGTTGATGATATTTGTTTATTATTATTCTTTATTATAAATCTTTAAACGACGGACAAGTTCATTTATTTACTAAGGAAAGACTTATAGGAAAGTTACTAAAATTTCAATAGCATTAAGTTTCATAAAAAGAATGTGCATTCACTGTAGTGATCAAATGTCTACATCATCTAATGCAAATTGAAGACATTAAAGCTAAACTTATGGTTTTAGGGTATGAAGTAATATTTATTAGAAACATCATAAGACGTGGATTTAGATCCTAATTCCAACAATAAAGACATTACGACATGAAAGCATTTCGTAATACAAGTTGAAGTCCGCAGAAGATTTGATAACACTGTACAATGTTTTAGATATTTGGATATAAGAAATGTGGGAAATACAACAGCCACAAAATTTTCAACATAAACCTATTTTTGTCCCCACTATCCAGAGTTTTATTCAAGTTGCAAGTAAAGGACGATCTTAAAAAAACTTATCCAATGCTACGACAAATAAGATTATCTAAAGATCGAACGCGCACTGAGTAATAGGGTGAAGAGGTCATTCGCTTTGACGCCGAATAGAGTTTTGTTTGGCGTGAACTAGAGAAATATTAGATAGAATTTTTAGTTGAAAACTTTTCCTGCGGTGGCGGCATACAGAGGTCAGTTTGACGGAGAAAAAGATATTTATATTTAAGTAATTTATTTTCCACTGTTGTAAATATTTTCATATACATATGTATGTATACATACATATCTACATACATATATGGGTCAGTTGAGACTTTTCAGGTCAGGCCTGAAACGGATTATGTATTTATCGAACCCTTTCAAGTCTTGTCTTTTTCGTGTCATTTTTTGGAGGTTTTCATTTTAATTGGTACAAATTCTACAACATCAGTTTGTTAATTAGAAATCTTAATTTTTCCAATATATGACCTTTTAGTACATACATATATTATTTATCAACTTTAAAAAATAAAATTTTAGTGAAGAGTTACCATACTTACTTTAAAACAGGCGATTTTTATAGTTTGTTGTTGCCATGTGCTTTAATAGATGGCGCCCTATGAAAGAACTTTTGTAAATTTACGCATACATAGATGGCGCCACATTATATAACCTTTTGTATATATGTTATCCCTCCCTTTCGGGTGCGGAAAAAATGGGGAATTTCTATTAATTTGGCCTTATATTTGTATACAATTTCATTTTACATAATTATCGTGCGTGTATGCAAATTCTTTGCTTTTTATAAGAGAAATCAAAACTATATTTTTAGAGATATTACAATAGTGAAGTTGAAGTACGTATATACATATGTACCTTTAATTTCCAAGTTATTATTTAACAGCTCCTTACACCGTTTGCAAGTTGTAGCCATATCCTTTTTTGAGATCCTTGGTTGAGATAGCAATTGTAAGGTTTGAAAAACAATAAAATTGTTGGATAAGATGGTAAAATTATTGACAATAATGTGCTTCACTAGTGAAGATTAAATATTCTCTCCTCACCAATATATTGAGTTTTTTGTATTAGGTGAAATAGCTCAATTGTTGAAAACATGTACAATGTGAGAAAAATGTAAACAATTTCTGAGAGCTGAGCTCCTTTTACACGAAAAAAAGTAGCACATCTGTGTTTTCAGTTTAAAATAGTAAAAATATAACACATATCTTTCCGCTGCTGTTCTTTTTAAAATACATATGTACATACATACTTACATAGTTTTAAGAATGTGTCGATAAAATAGCACAAGTCATCGTCACAGTGTAGTTTTATTTTATCGTTTTCTTTGATTTTACTTAACTGGTAGATGAAAGTTGAACAACAACAATTTTTCAAAAACAGAGACAAGAAAAATCTAACTGAGATTGATTTTTTTTTTTTTATTATTATATTTATTAAATACTTATTCAAAAAAACAATATTTTATATTTATTAAATGGTTAGTTGACAAATTTCGGTAGGAAATGCGTCAACTAAGCCTTTTATGAATAATGCAGTAAGTATTTGCACTTTGTATTCATATACATACATACATATGGAATTTAAAAAAAAAAATTTATTTCAATAACGATAAAACTTTATAAAAGAATGAAATTCTCCTACCTACATACGTATGTAACATTGTTAAATATGTATCTATGTATTTCAAATTATGCATTTCAGTATTTTTATTTCGCTATGAAAGAAAGCAAAATATGAAAGTATTTTCGGTCTTATATAACTCCAACTAATCATTAAAAACACAATATTGCTTTTTAACAAGAATACAAATGAGTGCAAAAAGATCGTCTTTTTTATTTGAACCCCTTCTTATTATTATTGTACTAAATGATAAAATACATACCAGAAATTAGAAGTTTTACATCATATTACTGATCATCTAAATCAAAGTTTTACGTATGTATGTATATGTATGTGTATGTAATATGGTATTTTCTACTTACAGCGATCTTAATTCGGAAAACAGATGTAAATAGTGCAAATTAATTTTAAAACTTTTATTATATAAAATTAAATTAATATTTTAAAAATTTGTATATTGCTTGAAGCGATTTGTCACACATATTTGTATAGAAATCACTCGAAATTTTTATGTACTGCTTTTATATATAGTTTCTAGACAAGTCGCTTGATTGTATTGCAAAAAAAGCACATTACAAACTTAATACCAGTTTCTCTAAATGCGAACGAAATTTTCTTTCTTATATTTACATTATAAATTTTCTTATATACTTTCAATGTTTTCAATATAAATGTAGGAAAGAAAATTTCTATCACATTTACAGAAACTGACAGGTAATTTTTAATTGTTACAGACTTAAGCTACAAGATATGTACATAGATATACATACATATGTATATATGTATGTATGTAAATAGGGAACGATCAGTACCTAATAGTTCAGCAATGAACCTGATCGAACCAAATATGAATATATGCATATAAATATACTTATTTTTATTATTTTGTACTTAATACGGGTAAAACTTAGAGAAAAAGTAAATTAGCATCAAGAAAATAAACTTCAAATAGTATTTTGCATAGTACTATGTATATACATATAGCTTCTAGTTAGAGATGAATTTCACTTTAAAGTTATCTTATTTTGCCGGCGTAGTAACCTTATTGAATACCTAACTACTAAAAAAGGTAGTTGAGGCGTTATTAATAGAAGCCAATATAGTCACATCAGTCTTCTTCAGTAAAAAAATATAAAGTAGTCTTATACAAAACCTCTTGTGATTTTTCATTTTAATTTTGATAACCGTTTTAAGTAAAGCAAAATTATAATAATATGATAAAAAACCAAAAAAATGTAAATTGTTTGAAGCTTTTGCTAAAACTTTTTCCATTGCTATAAGAGTTTGGCTATTTTACTTGCTACTAGGAACTATGTCACTTATTTTACATGCTTTTAGATCTCAATCACAAAGTTGATATAGCACAGTTGCGTGTTGGCATGGTTTTAGTATATAACTAAAGGGGAATAGTTTCTAAAATATACCACAAGTTTTTAACTTGAAGAAGAAAATCTGATATTTTTAAACATCTACGAAAAGAAGTAAGTCTTGTAAGAAAGTTTGATATTAAAAACGTCCTGTTTTAAAATATTAATTTGAATAGAAAGTTCAAAGTAGTTAATTTGTTTTTCAAGATGTTTTCCTCATATTATGCGATATGTAAGGAAAACACTTGCTTTATTTTTACTTACTACTTCTTCTTTTCTCATTTGAATTTTCATTTAAAAGTCTAGATACTAATGAGGTTGAATTAGCTTCATGACTTGGAGATTCTTTATGCAGATCTGTGCCCAACATGGAATTTCCACAATTGGAACAGCATGCGGTAGAAGATTTTTTGGATATCTTATGGTATAAAATTTTTGCCAGTTTATCAACAGAAGCTTCTTCCACGTTGAGAGGAGATATATAGGTATGTAGCAATATGGTTACGTAGAGTAGTCCCCCTTAAACTCTCAGGTATCTCAGCGCCGCACTCTTTTGTATATTTTTTGAGAAGCGGACAAGCTCTGAAATATTCTTTTTTTTGATAGTTTAGAGCTAGTTTTTCTGCAAAATATATAGGCATTTGATTTCGTTATTCCTGCGGACTGAATAGAACGCTAACAGATCTTCCTAATTTTCCGCGAATTGTGAGCCTCACAAATTGCATTGCAAATGAAAGGGACTCTTGCGATATGTTTTTTAAAACGTCCATTTCAATACTATCAGTGATCACTTCTCTATTTTCAAAACCAATTACTTTCAATCTCTCAATTTCCTCTGGTCTACGTCCATCAAATAATTGAATAAAAATAAGCGCTGAATTAATGCAACTCAAGATTGTTCGCAAAAATGCATTGCTAATATTTTCATGTGTTTTAACATAGCATTTTTTAAGAAAACGGACAATTTTTTAACATCACCTCTAGAGCGAAGAAGTATTTTTTCACGTTTTCGATTGATCCTCACAAGCTTTCTTCCACAAAAGCAAGAAGTCCTCCACTTCTTTTTTCCTTTTTCATCTTGTACTTTTATTAACTCCTCTCTTTGTTTACACACATTTGTTTATAATAGAAGTTAAGGTAGTAGCTATGGATGGCGGTTTGAACCACATTAAAGATTCATCCTAATTTGCTACTTGACGCAAGGCTTTTACGCAACTCTCACACATTTGTTGTTTAAATATTTGTTTTAGCTCTTCTACTCGTATATATGGGCAGAAATGTCGAACCACTATTTTATATCGTCCTTGCAAGCGCAAATATGGATGCACCATATCATGCCGGTGAACTAATCTGTACTTTTCAGCAACCTTGTTACACTATGTGATTATGAGTTCATCATATCGAATAACGTTAGTAATTTCATCAAGTCTTAAAGGGGGAAAATCAAGGTTTTAAGTATTTCGTTTGCTTCATCATCAGCCACGTTTTTGGATTTCAAAATTTGTAGCCGAGTTACATTGTAATATTCGAGCAGAACGGGCGTGTTTTATTAAACTCGCTGCGTTGAATATTTAAAAAAAAGAAACCAAAAAAAAAAAAATAAATCAATCAGACACTTAATTTTGTACGTACCAACAAAAACCATTCTTTTTACCGTTTTGGTATATACGAACAACAACAAGTTAAAAAAAATCAATTAAAGTGTGACAAACAATAAGTGTTACAAAAAAACCCATTAGCTTAACTTGTTGTAAATTTTATGAGTTTAAATTACTCTCCAACGAGAGAAAGGAGGCTCAGTACAAATAGTAGAAATGCTTACTTTGTAGTGAGTTCTCATAGTGAGAAGGACGACAAGAACAGAATCTATGCCGATCCAATGCTTAACAAGCACTATTTAACTGCAAAACCAACAAACACAAATTTGGGTGCAAGTGCGCCTGAAAAAAATACAATTGATTTTATTCCAAAAGATAAAAATTATCAATCAGACTTACTCTTGATAAATAATAAAAAATCGAATGAAAGGGTGCTATACGAAAAACGATAATACCAAAGCCAAGTGATAAAGTGTTAAACAGGAATGGATCGTTACATTACGATTACAAAACGTAAGTCCAGCCCACGATCAGCTAAATCTGAGCCAAACACAAAGCAGCCTAAAAACTTCATGGCGTCCCAAAGTCGATTTGCTCTTCTCGATAAACAGGGAAGTGAGAAAACTACAGCTACAACTGTGAAGGCGTATAAACCACCCCCACTATACGTACGAGAGGCGACATCTAACGAATTTGTCAACAAGCTGACAAATATCGTAGGTAAAGCTAGTTTTTATGTTGTGTCACTACGAAAAGGAAACGGGCAGGAGACTAAAGTCCAGGTAAAAGATGAAAATAATTACAGAAGAGTGGTAGACTACCTTGATACTGAGAAAAAAATTACTATACGTATCAACTAAAAAGCGCTAAAGGTTTAACAGTAGTTATTAAAGCCATTGATAGTTCTGTGGCAGTTAATAGCTCGAAAGAAGCTCTAGGGTCTGAAGGTTTTGAAGTGAAATCAGTTCACAACATAATTGACAAAAATAAAGTTCCTCAGCCACTTTTTGAGTTGAAATTGCGTTTAACTCTCCGCAATTGAAAAAGGGTAGCATCAGAAAGTATCGTATGCCTAAACTTTAAGAAAAGCTTGATGCACAAGAAAACAACAAAGGCGAAAAGAAAACAGAAAACTCTTCACAGCATGAAAGCACTCAAAACTCCATAGACAGTTTAATTCAAGTCATTAATCGTTTCATGACAAGTATGGAAAACATGATGCATTGATTGATCAGCAAAAAATTAACAAGTTAAAAATATGCTTCTGGAATGCAAACGGCTTAAGCCAACGTAAACTCGAAATTCAACAATTTCTGCACTCGCAGCAAGTTGATGTGCTGCTAGTTTCAGAAACTCATTTCACACTAAAAACTGTTTTCGAGTTAACGGTTATTATACATATGACACAAAACAACCAAGTGGCAGGGCTTGTAGTGGATCTGCAATTGTGGTCAATAAGGACATAAATCATTACACAATGCCAGAATATAGTACAGACCATATTCAGGCAACGTCTATTAATATTCCATCAAGTGTTTTAACCATATCTGCAATTTACTGTCTTCCAAGACACAACATAGTTAAAAAGCAGTTTCTCGAATATTTCAAAACATTGGGTCTAAAATTCATAGCCGCAGGTGATTACAACGCCAAGCACACATTCTGGGGTTCTCGCGCTTTAAATTCAAGTGGAAAACAACTCTTCAACGCAATAATAAGATGGATGCAATTTTTACTGGTCACCCCACATATTGGCCTGCAGACCTCAACAAAATTCGAGATGTAATTGATTTTGCGGTAATAAAAAATTTGAAACGTGAACAAATAGAAATGACCCCCTCACTGGATCTTTCATCGGATCACTCTCAACTTTTCTATCTCTGTTCGACAGTACGAGTAACCAGAAGAAAAGCAGGTTTTGCTGTCGTAATAAGAGAACAAACTGGCTAAAATATAAAATGTACGTAAGTTCGCATTTACCACAAAACTTACATTTGAAGTCTGACAATGAGGTTGAATCGGCCGTCAATCTCTTTTCCCGTATAATAACCAACACTGCAATGTGTTCCACACCCACAGCTCACACATATCAAAGAAGCCATTTAATCTACCACGAGGGAATTGAATCTCTTGTGCGAGAGGAGAGAAGATTAAGGCGTCAATGGCAGGAAAGTCGATACGTCAATGACAGGAAAGTCTATCCCCACATATAAAGGCTCAACTAAACCACTGTCAAAAAAATTGCGTGACGCCCTGAAAATACAAAAAGAGTCTATCCTCAAAAACTACCTTCCGTGGTCGGGCCCAACTGAAAAAACTAATTACAGGTTATGGAAGGCGGTAAGAAAAATGCGAATTTCCACTGCATAAGAAGTTTCCATACGTCTACAAAATGGAGAATGGACACAAAATACGAACGAAAAAGTAGAAGAATTCGCAAGGCATTTAGAAAATGTATTTACTCCAAATGATAAAGGCTCTAGTGTAACCCCCTTGCCTAATAATGGTGCAGTAATACACCCAATTAAATTCGGTTTTTCTAAATTGAAGTCAGCTATTGAAGACCTGAACCCAGGAAAGGCAGTCGGTAGTGACAAAATTACGACTACAATGATAAGCAATTTACCAAACTCTGGTATAAGGATATTTGAGAAATTACTTTTGGAATCGCTGGTGTCTTACATCGATTCTAGCAACAGTATACCTCATCACCAATTTGGATTCAGAAAGCAACAAAGTACTACTCAACAAGTGCACAGAGTATCTAATGTAATTCGTGGAGCGTTTGAGAATAAACAATACTGCTCTGCATTATTTATTGACATATTGCAAGCATTTGATAAGGTCTGGCATGATGGGCTAACGTACAAAATTTCAACGTATCTCCCCGGAAACGTTCACAATATATTTAAAAGTTATTTATTAGATAGATCTTTTTACATAAGGTCGAAGGAAATTATATCTTCCCGCAAGAAGATATCTGCTTGTGTCCCGCAAGGTAGTATCCTGGAGCCATTCCTTTACGTGTTATACTCCGCCGATATGCCAACGAGTACAGTGACTCACATTTCCACTTTTGCAGCCGATACCGCATTTTTGAGCGTTCATAAAAACCCGGTAGTTGCATTCCAACAGCTTCAAATAGATATGGAGGATAAATGTAAATGCCTCTAAGTGTGTTCATCTTACATTCACTTTGAGAAAGGGTAATTGTCCACCTATTACAATAAATTGTTCGTGAATACCAGAACACAACCATGTAAAATATCTCGGTATACATCTTGATAGACCTGGGTTCAGCACATTTCAATCAAAATAACTCAAATAAAAAGGAAAACTGCCGAGCTCCATTGGCTCATCGGTCCTCAATCGGCGCTTGGATTAGAACTCAAAGTACTTTTGTATAAGGCAATGATAAAGCCGATATGGTTATATGCCATTCAGCTATGGGGAACAGCTTCGGCGTCTAATGTCGAAAAACTGCAAAGAAGACAGTCAAAAATTTTAAGAACGATCACGCTCCCTGGTACATCAAGAATTGTAACATCCATTGGGACCTAAATATACCCACCATTCGAGAAGAGATTAAAAAGTTGAGCACGAAATATATTACGAAAATCCCTTTTCATCCCAATCCACTTGCGAGAGATTTACTCTTATTTTAGGGTCTCCAGCTTCTCAAAAGGACGCACACTTCAGATTTGGCGAGATAATTTTCTTTTTGTGAACACTATAAGTTCTATAATGCAGTGGCAGTATAAACACAGTAATTTTTAATTTAAGATTTGAATACTTATTGTTATTGTCCTTAAGACAGATTCAATAAATAAATAAAAAAAAATTGTGGCCTGCTCACTATCAATATTCCTCTGTTTGCTGAGTTATTTGTTTTATGTATAAAATCGCCCTCTTTTCTTAATTCAGTAATTATTGATAAACGATCTTTATGCTTTTTGGGTCATTTCGAAAATGCCTCTACTTCTGTCCTTTTTTGTGCTTGAGAAGAAAATGCCTCCTCACTAATTTGGTTTCTTTGGTTTTACGGAAAAGACAGAAATGTTTTTTAGAATGGGTACTGTACGGAAAATTTACTTTTAGTTTTAGTTGTGTTAATATTATGATGACGTTCACACATTTTTCAAGTTCTTTAGAGCAAGTACCAACGCAGTTTGAGCTCTCTTTAGGAACAGTTAAATCCGGTAAATACTCAGATAGATTTGATTTCATTTTTTCGGACTTGGTATAAGAAACTGTCTCAAATGAGTCATCTGAAATGAATTAATCAGATTGCGATGCTCTTTCTGCAAATTTGCCTTCTTTTGGTCCAATGGGCGGCTGTGCTGGTGGTATTTGTTGCACATTTCCAATTGAAATAATAGGTGATTTCAAATTTTTCAAAATAGTTGGTGGGCTTAGGTTTTCTTTAAATACAGGAATAGCTTTAAAAAGTGAAGAAATATTGACGAACATAGTCCTTTGAGGATTTCTGTTGGAAATTTTCAGTTAAAATAATCGGATATTTAAAAATTGGCAAACAGGTTTTTGGAGAACATTTTTTCAGAACAGTTGAAACATTTTATTGAAAATCTTCTTTGGATCGGAGTGGTGACATAAGCAGGGACGAAGCATTTCTAGGCAAAATTTATTTATTGGTACGACCTTACCAGTTCGTGATTTTTGTTGAAAATTGTTATTTAAGATGCTTTCATATTTATTTTCTTTAAGATTTTTTATTGAAATAGATTCAGCTTCATGCCATTATTAATGACATTTTCAATTTCTTTGTTGTAACATTTTGTTTTGTTCCCTTAATTTTTAGTTTTTATAAAAATTGTTTATCATCTAAAAATTAAAATAAACAATAATGGTAAGTTTCAGAACATAGTGCAATTAACATAGAAATTACACTATCCCCACCAGTGTTTCTGATGGTTCTTAAATTTATGATTTGTTCAGAAATTTTCCAAACAATATGAATATTTAAAAAAAAAAGTTATTTACTAAAAGCGAAGTGCCTTTAAATTTGCCTATTGCAACTAAATTGAATGTAAAATTAAATTAACTCACATTTTTAATACATTAATACAAAACTAGTGCAAATACCAAAATATATCGGTATTTTTACTATATAAAATCGTAAGTATATTTTGCAGTAGTGCTTCTGCAAACTTTTTTTGACGCGTAAAATTGTGAGTATATTTTGTTTTTGTATTATAACTTTTGTTGTTGTAAAACTTTTTCTGTTGTTTTTTTGAGGTTTGTTTATCTTTATTTTGATTCTTACAGTACATTATGGTAATCCTGTCTTAGATACTGGCAGAATTGTTAAGTGGCGGTGGTAGGTGGTCTGCAACTGGATACATTGACTTATTAATGAAATAAAGAAAACACCTTATTGATAATTAAATTAAAGTGTGAACAAAAAGTATGCACACACTACAACATACATAAAAAATATGTATACTGCATAGAAAATACATACATACATATGTATGTAATATAAAAGAAAATATATAATTTCTTTAAAAAAAGGTGAGTTCTATTTTCTATTTCCTCGAAATATTTGCCGAATTTTAATTCTATGCTAATAATTTTGAACTTACTTCCAGGCAACACAAAGGAGCCACCCAATTAAATCTAATAACTAACACAAGGGCCAACCTTTATAAATAAAATTTTAGGACTTCATCCTTCAGCTTATTCGACTGCCTCTATCTATAGAGTAAGAACGCTCCATGGCATGCTTTGCATGTGCCCGTAAATAAGTGTGTATGTACCTAAAGGGTGGTTAAATTTCAAGGGCCGATGTTGATTTTGAATAAAACACAAAATATTTAGGAAATTATTGTAATTTTATTTTATTATGATGTATTGGTATTACTCAATTATGTATGGAACAAAATATCGGCCAAATGGGCGCCGCCGCGAGGTGCAATTGTTGGGAACGACGACGAGTTGAGGTGGACGGCTCTTCAGCCACACTATCGCGAACAGCAGCAATATTTTCTGCAGTACGAGCTGTACGAGCATGCACTGGTGTTCTCATATCTTCTACAGACCCGGTTTGCTCGAATTTTTCCACGATTTTTGTGATTGTACGCACATTTGGACGATGAAATTGACCAAAAAAATTACGAAGTGCACGATATGCATTTTGATTTGAACTCCCATTTTCATAATAAGTCTGGATAACTTTAACACGTTGTTGGATTGTGTATCTCTCCATGGTTCAAATTGAGTAAGTCTGAAATAGAGAAATGTCAAATAAAATTCGGAAAAAAACTTGGCGTTTAGGTGTGGTTCACATTCAACATCGGCCCATACAATTTAACCACCCTTTACAATGTAACAAATATTAGAAAGAAACGATTGTATAGCGATTTCTTTTAGAATTTGTGAATTCAACAACATGATGCACATTAAGACCTTTGCTGTTTTTTAATACGTAGTAATTAAATTCGGCATAATGTATATACATGCATACATACATAAGTATGTATACATTATTATGTATCACATTTGGTTAACTTATATATTCACTTATAGTATACATACATACATATGTATGTGAACATCTTCTTGTCTTCTCTTGTTTCACAGCTTCTAAGACGTTCACATGTTACGAAGGGTCTACAATATGAACTTTTTGCAATATTTGTTGCGTAAAACATAGAGCAGGCTGGTACGAGGTAAAATAATTAATTTTACATTTACTTTTCTAATTATTAAGTGAGATTAAATATAATTCACATTTATTGATAAGAAATGCGATCTTAATGCGATATAAACTATTCAAAATTGCTGAACTATTAGGTACTGATCGTTCCCTATTTACATACATACATATATACATATGTATGTATATCTATGTACATATCTTGTAGCTTGAGTCTGTAACAATTAAAAATTACATGTCAGTTTCTGTAAATGTGATAGAAATTTTCTTTCCTACATTTATATTGAAAACAATGAAAGTATATAAGAAAATTTATAATGTAAATTGGTTTTAATGCCTTTGTCTGATATCAAAAATCCCAAAAATTCGACTTCGGTTTGAAGGTTCCTCAAAATTGTGTATCCTAGTCCCTTGCAAAGATGATTATATCATCAATGCACACAAAACAGATTTTCCCTATGTGATCCCGCAAGACATCATCCAAGGCTCTCTGGAATTTTGAGGGGGCATTTTTCACCCCAAAGGGAAGTTTCGTGAACTCATATTTGTCATTGTTCACAGAGAACGCGGTCTTCCTCATATCACTTTCTTTCAGAGGGATTTGATGAAATCCGCTCTTTAGATCAATTACGGAAAACCGTTTACTTTTTGATAACTGAGGTAAAATGTCATTTATGTTGGGTATTGCGTATTTCTGGTATCGTCACGTCGTTAAGCTTTCGATAGTAGATAACTAATCGATACTTTTTCTTTCCGGAGGCGTATGGCTCAATCCATATGAGTGAATTTTATGGTAACCGAGGTGGTCGAATTATGTCCTTAATTTGTGTTTCAACTTCTTCCTTTAGATTCATTGGGTATGGATAATATCGAGAATATACCGCGTTTTCGTCATTGGTGTGTATTTCGGCAACGACTGTTGTCGTAAATGTTAATTATTCACTAGGGTCAAACAAAAGATATTCATATTTGCCTACTATCAGATTAAGTCGAGTTGAGTTTCTAAGTATCCCGTGGAAGGATTCCAATAATGTTAATAGAAAAACTTTGATCATATTTGTTTTATTGTTAAAAAGATGTACGTATGGTGTGTTATTTTTGTAGGTGCTTCGACAGAATTTGCAAAGAAATTTTTTCATTCAGTATTACATTTTGAACTAGCGACGGTTGGGTGTAACTCTGGGCAGAACCTATATCTATAAGAAATTTTAGGATTTTTCCTTTGCTCTTGCTACACTCACAATAGGGTAACGATGAGTTAGTCTCAAAAATTTATATGAACGAAATCCTGTACACGTCCCTCGTTTTCAATTTCACTGCGACAAGTATTGTATTGTCTGCTTATATAACGATTAAATTCAACTAAATTTTCTTGGACTTCGTAGCTCTCAGTCTGTTTATATTCCTGTTCACTGAACTCTTCTCCGTTGTCTATGTGGAAGTTTCGGTTTCTGAGTCTCATGAGTTGGATTAGGAATGTTTTCAAAAAATTTGGCTTATTCATGTAATTTACGTTTCTGGACCTGATAGAATGATCAATGTTAGATTGTGGCATTAAGTTATAAGAAATATTGTATTGGTGGCACCTGTGGTGCTGGTTTATTCAATTTAATTGGCTGATGCGCGTTCGCATAATTTGTTCTGATTTATTAATTCTGTAGTTTCAGGCGTAGTTGAAGTGCCTGAGGTAAATCGGTCCGCTCTTTTATTGCCAAAAGTTTGGAAGGTCACATTGAAGACCACGTATAACGTGTCCAATGCCTTGTATGCAATCCCTGTAAGTTTGCGTCAGTATTTCACTAGATTCATCCAATCCGATCCAATTTCTAAGCAGGATACCTTGTCCATTATTAAAGACAGATGGGAGTAAACTTCTCAATAGAAGTCATGAAAGTTATTATGCAATTGAATCAGGGATGTCATTCGATATTCTAGCGCAGACAGATCACGCTTGTCTGCGTAGTGCAGAGTCAGACATCTCGAAATTCACTCCGAATTTAGAGGTGTATTATAGGGTTCTAAAGTCGCGTCTACAGTTTCTATTATTTTATTGCGAATGGTACTCAAAATATTGAAGTACTTTGGAGTTCCTTTAAAGGGTTCGTACAACTTCAGTATACGCTCAACACCCCACGAGCTGTATTCTGAATGATTCCCAGAAAATTCGAGTCGGAGTTTGAATATTTAGGTTTCGCGTCTAATCAGGTTATTTTCATTAGCCATATTGTTATTTTTTTCCAGAACTTTCCAGATATATTAAAAATTTGTTCAATGTTTTCTTTTAATAAATTCTCAAATTTCTCAACTATTAAAATATTTTTTATATCTAAACTTATCAAAATTTTCATTTTAATTTCTGTTAATTTTCATTTATAGATGGTCTAGTGGTCAATCAAGTATTTTCTTTAACTGAAGTGTTTAAAATGTTTTTTTTTTTTTTTTGTATTGTTATTTCTGTTGAAGGGCCCCTTGGGAATTGCAGCAATTTTATTTATTTATGCAAATTCACTAGTACTGATTTCTCGATAATTTCTCTTAAGAATAACGTTAAAATATTTCTTACTAACTAAAATATTTTTTTCTTTGTTTACTTGAATGTTTTTCTTTAAATCGTATTTAACTTTTAATATAAAAATTTCACGTTCACGTTCACTTTTAATTTAATTTCTTAGTCTAATGCTTACATTAAAAGGGATATCTTTGGAGTTGATAGCTTGGTATTGCACGTTTTTGCGTTGCTACTACGGTACCTACGGTCTCCACTAAAAACGTACTTTCTTCTTCTTCTTATTTTGGCGCTACAGTCCGTGGTGAACCTGGGCCTCAACCAACAAACTTTTCAAGCTGGCACGGTCTTTAGCCAGCGTCCTCCAATTTTGCACACCAAGTTGGTTGAGGTCCCTCTCCACTTGTGTGCGCCATCGGTTCCGTGGGCGTCCTCTAATGCGTTGTCCCACAGCTTCAGAATCGAAGATTCTACGGGTCGGAGCAGTATTCTCCATGCGCTCTACATGGCCCAACCATCTTAGCCGTTCCATCCGTAGACGCCTGGTTAGGCTCATATGGCTGTACAACCCGTACAGTTCATGATTGAATATTCTTCTCCAAAAACCATCAACGCAAACAGGGCCGAAGATTGAACGCAGAACTTTTCTTTCAAAAATACCAAGGACTTCCTCATTCGCCTTCGATACCGTCCATGCTTCCGCGCCATAGAGAAGTACAGGGATTATCAAAGTGGTATATAGTGCCGGCTTGGTTTTTCGAGAAAGGGCCTTACTATTCAATTGCCTCTTGAGCCCAAAGAAACAGCAATTGGCAAGAGTTATGCTGCGTTTGATCTCGGTACTGATGCTGTTTATATTGTTGACTTGTGAGCCAAGGTAGATGAAGTCCTTCACTACCTCGAAGTGACGTTCTGGCCCAGTCGTCGGTGTTGCGCGTCCTTTTTTGATGACAGCAAAACGTACTTTGCTTCGTAGATAATATCCTCAGTTGCAACTTATGGGATGCTTTTTTCTCCTTGCAGCCTGTGGGTGCTTCGATGGTTGTCTTTGCAGCCTATGGGGTACTTTTGATGTTTGTCCTTGAAGCCTCTGGGGTGTTTCTAAGAATCTTTCCTTTTAAATTGGGTGCCAGTTAATATTTTTATAAATTTTTTTAATAAAAAAGCGCAATTTTTATTTATTTATTTTCTTTTTTATTTTCCACCTTTCCTTTACACTTCAAAACAAGAACTGACTTTTGGATTTCTTACACAAACGCTACTTTTATTTTGCAATACAGATTATTTTTTTGTAAATTGATTTTCCTGTCTGCAATTGTGTCAGCGTATTTAATTGTTGCGCAAGAAGTTCATAATTAGAGAATTCAATGTTTCTTGCGTTAACATGCACAACAATTACATACATACATGCACAACAATTACATACATACATATGTAAAAAAAAGACGATAACGTTTTTTTTCCAAAACACCAAATTCCACAACTCTTGCCTTTTATAATTTACTTTTAAAATTTTTGGGTACGATAAATGATAGATGCGATGCAAGTTTAATCGACAAAATATGAACGAATAAATGATTAAATAGCCATCTGGCAATAGTAAACTTAATTTACAATATATAAGGGGCAGTACCAGGTCTTGACCTAAAAGGGACCGTTATATTTATATGAGTCATCAAACAGAACGCTAGCTATCAATTTATATATAACGTTACATATAAACACAATAATTATGTGAAATAGTCTTGTATAAATATTTCCCCAAAAAATTATACGAATTGGAACCAAATTCCAATTTACACACACACACACACACACACACACACACACATATATATATATATATATATATATATTTTCACATTGGTTTACTCTAGTAAAACAAAACATTTACAACTTACAAACGCTTAGGAACGAATACCATCCCCATAAACTCTACAACACAAATATATACGTATGTGCATATATATAAATATATTTATGTATATATATATAAATATATTTATGTATATATATATATATATATATATATATATATATATATATATATATATATATATATATATATATATATATATATATATATATATGTATATATATATATATATATATTTATAATATCTATATATATATACAAATTATATATATATATATATTATAAATATTATAGATATTATAAATATATATATATATATATATATATATATATATATATACATAAATATATTTATATATATGCACATACGTATATATTTGTGTTGTAGAGTTTATGGGGATGGTATTCGTTCCTAAGCGTTTGTAAGTTGTAAATGTTTTGTTTTACTAGAGTAAACCAATGTGAATGAAAACCAAATAAAGAGAAAATGCAAATAATTATTGGGTAAACCAGCTTGCTTCTGAAGAGTATTTATTTAACGTAAATGGAGCTACTATTAAGTAATGTAGTCGCATATGTAAATACTTATCGGTTACATATCAAAATTGATTCCACTTATTTACATCAAATATTGTAGTTTTTATTATTATTGGTTACATAGTTTTTCTTATCTAATATTTTGTTAAGTGTTTCTTGAATGTTAAACCCAGATGGTTGATAAATCCCAAACTTTTATTACTCTATCTTGACCAACTGTGAGTAGTATTTTGCGTTCTTCCTCTAAATCCATATAGACAATGGAATGTTTTGCATCGTGGAAAGATGCTAATGATGGACGTCTGAAAATATAAATAAATACTAGTCATTATCTTTATATACAAATTTATTTTTTGTTTATTTCCAATGGATTTCTATGCATTAACGACTAATTGTTATAAGAAGCTTTTTTTCTTTATTCGGTTACACATTCTACATAATACATGAAAACTTATAAAATTTACATACATAAGTAAAGGTAAATATAAATTGAATATTCAGTTTCTTAACACCCTATTTATACGAAATATTTTTGACTATTAAAGCTTAATATGTGAAATCTCCATACAAAAAACGTTTAAGAAGCTGTAATTAAAGTACGCGCAGTGAAACGGCAGAATAGCAGAAATTCATCAACATTAAGCCTGGTTTCAGCTTCTAAATATGTGGCCGTGGTACACATACATACATATGAACAGCCAGACAGGTTATATTGTCACCCGTTATTAATAAACATATATGTATGTATGTAAATATGCATACATACATTCTTTAACTTGTTTACTTGTAATTGTAACATTTTGTTTCTTTATTGCAAGAATGCAATTTTATTTTTTATACGTATTGCCAAATTTAATTCCAGACATTTTTCTTAAGAATTCTTTTTAAACCAATTGCACTTCCGTCCTCATAACGAAGGCGAGGATTTGCACCTTGAGCATACGATTTGATGCGTAGACTTTTAATTGTTTGTTTACGAATTCGCTTTCTGTTTAAGTCATCATTTGACATGCCTGAAGATAGACTAGTTTGGTCGAAACACAGCCTAGCCATCGCCAACTAAGTATACTTTTTTCAGTGCCATTAATTGCGTAAACCAGTCCAGTTTAAGTTTTCATAGCTACTGGAATAATATTTTTGCCTTAACGGTTGATGGGGATAATCAACCCAGGGAATGAAAACTTTGCTTTTTCTGAAAACAAATTAGTTTTAGTTACCGTACGAGACAATGTTGCATTAATAAAGAAGAAAACATTATCAGTGTCAGTATCCCAATATGTGACCTTCTCCGAGAAAAGGGACCTAGTGTGTCAAAAAACGGGTTTGGACTTAAGAGTGGATTCTGGTACCTAAAAGGGTGTAGAATAAGATGAAATGAGTTAGATTTGTGATAAAAATTTATTTACCCCATAAAAACATACAAAACGAACTTGGGAAAATCGATAAAAAAAATGAGAAAAACATTAAAATTTAATTTTTTTGATTTTTTGGTTTTAAATTGTTTTTTCGTCAGTCTTTGAATTTTTTTGGAGTTTGGACTTTTTTTCGGAGTACTTCGATTTTCTTCCGTTTGACTATTTCAGTTTTTTCTTTTTTCGGCGCTTTGACTTCAGCTTCTTTTTCTCGTGATCCGGTGCTTCGATTTTTTTTTCTTGCTGACAGGTTCAGATTTATTTTTCGCTTTGGGTTCACTCGGTATAGGAGCTACAAAATCCCTTTCTGTGAATCAGTACATAAGACCCTGACATTCTCATACAAATACCATTTGCGATCTAACGATAAACCGCTTAGTGAAATGAGCGGAGGTAATTCGTTTGGTAGCTCAGCCGTTAATCGCAGATTAAATCTTTCTTCTTCCGAGTCCACAAGTTCTTTACATACAATTTCGTTTTTTTTTAAGTCAAAGTGGTGGTAATTGGTAATACCTAAAATGCAAACGTTTATACAATTAATTGAAATGAATTTGAAAAATTAAAATTCGAAATGAGTATCCCATGTTCGCCACTCTACTTCACTTCCATTCACAGCGTTGTTAAATTTATTACTGCTAGATCTATTGACCACGTCTTCAAAATCTTGGTAATAATCTACATTCGAGCGCCTATATTCTAGTTTCATTAATCCGAAAGAGCGATCGGGACTGATCGGGAGGAAATTTGATGATATCGATTCGTTTGAGCCAGCATCCCCTCGCCAGGCCAAATAATGCATCATTGCTTTTATTGTATTCTGTGCTACGCAGTTATCACAAAATAAAACTAAATTTTTAACGGCATTCTTCGTGAAGTAATCGTGAATTTGGCTAATGACAGCATTAGGCCCTGTTCCTATTTCGAACTCTTCGTCTAATAAATATTTCGACTGAACGTTAGTGTATTCATTATGAATACCAAAAATTGAACATTTACGAGCTGCTTTGAAATATGCCGTTCCGACTTGTTGTGGAATGGATGGATAAGATATATTTTGTGCATAGTCGAAACTCACTACAAGAGTAGAATAAGCATCACTCATCTTGCAGCATTGTTGGTAGAATTCACGCTGGCGCTTCGCATGGTCAAGATGAGTAACAGCCATTCGTAATTTTGCTTCTTTTGTATCTGAATCAGATTTTGCCAAACTCGTCGTAGCATCCAGGTATTCTGTTGACGTCACAAAGATCAGTTTTCGGTTTCATAGGCGAGATGTAAGGGCAGTACTTCATCCAAATTTTGTAAAAAGTTTTAATTGCGATTTTATCTTCAGTAAGACACACTTTCTCAAAACGACGATAAACAGCACTTTTTGTTTCACGCGATTGCCGTTTTGAAGACTTGTCACTTAGGTCATGTTTTCGTTCAGAAAAACCAACATTATCACTATGCCGAATCCAAATTTATATAACGTTTTAAACTAACATCGTAAATAAAACAAAACATCTTTCTACAAATATGAATGCCACGAAATAAGTACATTGTATCAACTCTGGATTTATTTTTTACCCTTTGGCCATACTTCGTCCGACTTTCAGTATTATAAACGTTTTCGAGCGATAAATGTTGTCGATGAAACTCCAAATAGTTCAAATGGACTAAATCTTGTTCTGGTTTACTGAATTCTTGGAAAAATTTCCGGCTTTGTATAGCAAGATGTTCTGGAATTATCTTATTACATTCTTTCGAACAACATGCTTCGGATTTTTCTTCGTACATCAAATCGATGTTCATCGACTCTTGTACTCGTATATCTTCAACGGATTCCTCCAATGCGGATATAATATTGGATTCGAAAACATCATGCAAAAACTTTGATTTTCAGTTAGTCCCGAAGTATTAGCACCGACACTTTCAGTTAACGTCATATCGATCATCGTCGCCATAAAGCGAGTCTAGTCTTTTTCAATCATCATCAAAACTGTCAGAAATATCCATTTTTATAAAAATTACTTCAAATTAACATCAGCTTAGTAACAAAATTGCGAAAGAACCAAAATTGCGAAACAGCTTTTGAGATATTGATAACACTTGTTATACAGTTGGCAAAAGACTGAAGCTTCACTTTATTATTTTCCTTTCTTATAGTTATTTTTACAATGTGTACAGAGCAGTCACACTAAAAGCGAAAAAACAATACGTCACCACATAGGCATGACGTCACCAAAGTCGGCACCCAATCATAACTAACCATACTAAATCGCATCTCCCAACTGAAGGTGTGTTCAAAGTGATAATGCGTTATGAAACTTTAAATGCGTGTTTCTCAAAACTTCATTTTCACACACTAGGTCCCTTTTCTCGGAGAAGGTCACATATAATGGCAGAGCTTTTTCCGTGCTTTTTTTGTTGAGGGTGAACAAATCTTTGTTTTTACTGCCTTCTTTGAGAATTTTTTATAATAGTTATTTAGAGGTAGAGTTCCATTTCCGGAGATGGATTCCGCCATATTTTAAGAAAGCACAAAGCTCTAGCATTAGATTCAAAATACTTTCAAAAATATCTAGCCAAGATATTATGTCATCGACATACACACATACATATGTATCTGTCAGAACACAATATGCTCATTTTCGGCATTGCAAAATAGGGTGCTCATATAGTTCTGTAGGTTAAGGTTTTTGCAATATAAACATTAATTTTACTTGAATACACATTTACTCATACAACACATTGCTGAACATTTTCTCTAAATTATCAGTAAAGGCAAATATTTATAATAAGAGTTAAATCGTTTTAAATAGCCGTACACATCGTTTTCTAATAGTATACATTTCATTTCTTACATCAAAAATTTCGTATAGCACATACATATTTGGTAGCTGTTGGCAGAATAAGAGCACAATGAATGGAGCTTAAGATCAATTGAATCTTTTACCGCAATGATTGTTGGCAATACCATATGCGAGTATGTATATGGACAAGAGTTTTCTAGTGGGGGAAAGGTATAAGCTGCGCCCATCATGTTATTTTGATGAGTACTTTCGTTAACTGTACTAAGTGCAGAAGTAGGACCCGGCTGAGAAAGTGTTTGGTTTTTTGACAAATAAAATTTTTTTTTGAGCAGCTTGGACTGTTGTCAGTATAAAATTTGTTATGTACAACTGTGAGGTGTGTTTAACTGCAATTTTCACATATTGTTGATAATTTGCGAAGACATTTTCGTCTTTGGGCAGGGCAGTTTTTATCCAGCATTGTTGTTGTATAAGTTTTGTAGGTTTTCTACGATTTTCTTTGAATTTAAGATATTTTTATTTGACAGCAAATGATTTTCCTCTGAAGGCTGAAAAGTTGTTTCTAAGAAAGTTCGCCTTTCTGTAATAGAAGCAATGGATGTATTAGTTTTAGAACATAATTTCCAGTATTTTGTGATGTCATAAAAATTAAGTCTCATGTTGAAGTGTCGAATTATTGGAATTCTAGCTCTTCCGATAAATGTGTCATTGAGGGTCGATATCTCATTTGTGTCCAAATTTCCAATTGATGTTGGTCGAGAATCAACATATTTATCGTAACATGTATAATATACATCGTTATTAATCGATTTTTCGCTAAGAACGGATAGAATTTAATCGTGCCCATCCTTAAACGCACAAACATTTTGTTCTAAATCCTCTAGAACTGTATCTTTCTTGGTTTCATCCGATGTCGGGTTTGTATTGAATACTTATACCACACGTTCTCTTTAATAAAAATGATTTCCAATTAAAGTCAGCAATATTACTGTACCATTTAATTATGCATGTAAAAGCTTCTGGAAATTAAATTTCGTCAATTTGTCTAATTCAATTTTATTGTAGTATATTAAAAACATTCGCTTCAACTTTCAGCTCAGCACTGCTTTTTACAATTCAAATAAAAAGTTTACAAAATTATAAGGACCGCAATGTTATGAGTTTAAAGAATTCAAAAATATAATAAACAGAATAATAAAATGTAATGCAATGATCTGTAAACAGCAAACTTAAAAGCATAATATAACGAATTAATTGGGATTACAAAAACTAATTTGTGTAATACTAGTTGTTTGGATGAAAAAATTCGAAACACTAGGACTTTTCCATATTGCGGGAAAGTGATATTGAATTTTCTGCAAAATGTTCCTTTGAAAAATATAGTACAGAAGAAAAATTTATAGAATTGTTTCAGTCTGTTCCTAATTTTACTAAGAGTCCTGCCAATGAAAAACGCATCCTATTTCTGTAGATGTTGGTCTTATACTGAAAATAACAAATTTTTTTATTGTAAGACCGCTTTTTTTATTAAATTACAATTTTACAGAATAGTGTATGGCTTAGCTGTTATATTATGACTGTAGAATCAAAATACTATGAAATTCTCTCCCACTCAACACATTTCGCTTTTAAAGGATAAGACTTATTTAGTTTTTTTTGACATGTAGTAATATATGTATTACCGTGAAAGCACCTTTAAGAATTACAACTGAAAACGACTTTTCTGGATATATTAGTCTTGTTAAGCAACTTATTTTAATAGGTTCTGGTCTGAAGTTTGTGGCGAATTTAAAAAAGAAAAATAAAGAAAAATATCCCAGGAGTTTTTAAAATAGTTAAATTACGAGGAAGGTAAATCTTTGATGTCTGGAAAAGACACAAAACATTGCTAAAGCTGACACAGCAAAAGAAGTATGGAATTATTTGATGAAGTCATATGCTTAACTCGATTCAATGACTAAAATGTTTAATAAACAACAAGATACGGTAATTTTGCATCAATTCAAAAATATGTGAATGAATTCAAATAATTGCTATTAAAGTTAGAAGTGCTGGCCTAAACATAGATGTTTCTTTGATGTGTCTGCACTACCCGATGAATACAAACCTGTGACAAGGACTGTGGAGAATTCTACGAAGAAACTAACTGTGGATGAGCGTGGTGAACAATCTGTTATTGCAAGATGTCAGGTTTGATGAAAAACTAGATAGGGAAGCCATTTTATATTCCAATGCACGAACCGAAGAAAAAGGAACTACAGAGAAAAACTGCGAAAGAAAGTTTAGCAAAAGAGGTGGTGAAAACAAGCTACAAGTCCAGAAATAAGAATCGGACCAATGCTGAAGAAAACAGTTATGTGAATTGGAGAATTGGTTGTTGGTTTTCGGTAGGCCTAAATTCTTATGTTAACAAAAACTGAGGTCTGAAGACTTAAGCTTTTGTGCAGACCACGAAGGTATGTCTATCGTTTATGGAATTAAAAAAACTCAACTTAATCGACGTACACGAGTTCGATGTTTTACATTACTAAGAACTGAAATCCTTCTACCAGTTTTACAGCTGCTGGAAGAAAAGATAGCTCATGACAATTTAAAAGTGCTGCGATTTTGCGACCTGTGACCCTCCGCTCTGTTGAATGGTATATAGTTCTATTTTTATTAATGTTTTGTTGTTTTCTTATTTAAGCATTACTTACTCAACAGTTTGTAGTTCATTAAAGCATGGATTGCAAATGCGTACATCAAATTCAAAGCCCATAATTGGAATATTTATCCGATTTGAAGAACAGCTGTCGCATATAGCCTTACCACAATGCCTGCAATGATGTTGACGCATACCTAATAAATAAAATTTTTAAC
Source organism: Epicampocera succincta (assembly GCA_932526305.1). Taxonomy (NCBI): domain Eukaryota; kingdom Metazoa; phylum Arthropoda; class Insecta; order Diptera; family Tachinidae; genus Epicampocera; species Epicampocera succincta. Next base: position 20,892,944 of record OW052037.1, on the reverse strand, counting down.
AATCTTTAGTGAAATAAATCCGAGTACATTTAATACTAATCAAATACTAATAGTCTTTTAGTAATTTTTAGTTTAAATTTGCATATGTATATAACAATTATATTAAAATTGTCAGCCTGGTAACGTCGTTGCGTTATTGGAATGTTTGAATTTATCGTTTTTACATGATCCTTTTGTTTTTTTTAATTTGCGGGCTCCCGAAATCGTTTCGAAGATTGGCCAGCGTAAGGATGTTTAGTTATAGTAAAAAACTAACTGTTAGATTACATTATCATTACTTTTATGGAGCTAGTCTTCAATTGCTGGTTCTGGGAGCGTGTAAGCGATTTAGTAAAACAATCTGCAATCAAATAGGTTTTAATCTTTGAACTTATACATATATATTTAAAAGTTCAAACAATTAAAATCGATATGTACATGCATGCAGCGATGACTTTTTTGTCGACTTTACATAAGATGCACGTAAGTTCTATTTTACTTAACCCTAAGGCATTAGTTCTCATGACTTTGAGAAGTAACTAAACAGAAAACAGTTGAATGTGATTAATGAAATGCATACATAGAGTAGAGAAATAGAACATGTTTACCATTGTAAGTTGGTAGACTTCTTGTTTTGGTTATTATAATATTTTTTTTTTTTTTTTGTAATCTGTTTTATTTGCAATCTATTTTACAAAATTTAAAATAATAAGCAAATTTACTAATAGTTAAAAACATAATATAACTAAAATAACAGCTCAGGAAACAACAGTTGTCAACTGTTGCACTATTTACATAAATATATACATCTTAAATATTTTTTTCTAAAAGGTAGGTCAAGTACATGTACCCTTTTTAACCTACGTACTTCGTTGCTATCGTCTAATAAATTATTATTAATATTATTATTATTATATGAAAAACGAGTTTAATCCTGTTGAGTATTAATCAAATGGGAAAAAGTAAACCGTGGATACAAATAAACAAATTTCTTACTTTTTTATTTATTTGTACATGGTGGTTATTTTAAAAGAATTTTTAAATGTAATGTGCTTCTTGGAATACTCATATTAGCGATAAGTGGACAATTGACTCTACTTCCTCTTTTGAGTTTTTCAGTACATCTGCGGCTAAAAAGCAAACTTACCAATTTGTTTTTGATCCATCATCGACCGAAAATTCCAAAAGAATGGTCGCGAGCATAATTGACAGTTATTATTTTCAATCCATGCAGGTACCTCTTTTCTCATTGCATTCATTTCCCAAAACACAACAACATTATCTTCGCCGCAACTGATTAATTGCTGAGTGTGATTCGCATAAGCTAAAGATGAAACTTTATTTCTATATAAAAAGACGTATATGCTTAATTAAACACACTTTAGAAAAGTGATGGTTAATATTTTGACTTACTTGTGTCCTTGTAGTTCGTATATTGTGCCTCGCTTTCCGCCAACATCCCAAACTATTACTGAATGATCGCATGCGCCACTAAATAGTAATTGAGGGCCTTCAACCCATTTAAGGCAACGAATGCTGGCTGCAATTATATCAGAACATTATGTTTTTAATCTTAGTTAACTTGAAATTTCTAACAATAGCATTAAGAATCGGCCTAAGAAATTTTTTAAAATTGCGTATAAAAATGCACATAACACTCGTTTAAGTGTTTCTATATATTCCAATGAATGATATTGCCTAAAGATTTCTTAAATCTTCTGGCAAGCTATTGTACTCACTTGGTCCAATGAAACTTATGCATTGATTAGCAAGCTCAATACGGCTTGTGTACATACAAAGGAACAATTTCAAGTGAAACAGGCTTCCAAACTCGTCTCGTAAATACAAAGTTTGGGCCAACAGCTTGTAACAGAATCAAAAATATTTTGGTATTGCAAAAAAATAATACTTTTCCAATATTGGTAGTAAACGGGAATGAAATGGGAAGTTATCAAATCTTTAAAAAAAAAATTTAGAATGTCTCTGAAAACTCAATTCGGCTACATCCAAATTTTAATTTTGATAACAACTTTCCGTAATCACCTCCTCATAACGATAATTAGTACTCAAATCTTTCGGCTTGAATTTTATTATTATTGTAAAAAAATGTTGCGTTCGACTATTTAGATATTGTTTATAATACTCGAACTAATGTTCAAAATGTATGATAAATTAGAATTCAAAATCGAATAAAAATATAAATTTAAAAAGAATAATCAATATGGAACAAATAATAGAAGAGCTCCAGCAATTAATTTCAAATGCAAAAATATTAATATAGAAAATATTCTGAAGAGAGTTTTCGACAAAAAGAAACATTTAGTAGATCAAGTTCGGCAAATTAATTGCACACTTGTCAAACCCAAATTAAACAATTTAGGAACCTTAAGAGGTCAGCACTACAATTCCTGGAAGTGATATTCAAAAACAAAATATAATAATCTCGAACTTTAATAGTAAACAAGCCGATATTTGACGGTAAGCCAAAATACCTTTACAATACAGACGAACTGAATGAAAGGGGTAAAGTAAATTTAATAAAATTCATGATAGCAATGAAATTAAATGACAAAGTTAGGAACGTTCTTATGATAGAAAACATACCCACTATATTCAAAACACTCTTATGTCTATTTTCTGAGAGAGGACAACTGACAGTCATGATGATAATAAAGACGGACGGAATTCGTTAATTGAAGAACTAACACTATTGCAGTTCTCCGAGTTGGTTGAAAACCCAACAGATGTGGCACGACCCCCTTTAAAATAATGATGAATAAAAAATTAGCACTAGCAACTTTTCAAAAAGTGTATTCCCCAATACCAATATACACGGGTCGAGGTGTTTTGTATATGTATGACTATTTATTCGTGCACACAAGAAGTGAATATATAAAAACAAAAGGGTTAATATATAAATTAATTGTTAGACTATTACATTTGTGTGCATTTTCAACTTAATTTTCTATATCTCGGTTATGAAAAAATTCAATATTTTTTTAAATAAAATCGGTTTGACTTTGCGTTCATAAACATTTTGAACGAATTAGTAAACAACTGAAATGTGTATATAATTTGGCAAATGACTGTTTTGTGTTTAAATATTTTTTACAATCAAGTAGGTTTTAATTGGCTGAATAGTAATTTTTTAGTTGGGTAATGTTGAACACGAAATTAATTGTAAACATTTTATGTCTCAAACAATAAAAAAACAATTCTTGGCTTCTCTTAGAAGCACTCCCAAAAAAATATAAAAAAATATAAAAAATAAAAAAAAAAACAAAAACAAAGTGAATTATATAGAGAATTTAAAGATGTGGTCGGCCACATAAAACGAACACCCGTCGCCGAAGACGGCAGTAAATGTCGTCACTTAAGCAAATAAAGACCTGCGGACGTCTATTGGCGTTCATATTGCCAGTAACCTATTTAGAGGCAAATTTTTATTTAGACGAAGAAATCGCTGATAATTCGACATGGCGTGGTTTTAATAGTAGTTACCCCACATAAAATTGCAAAACATATAATTAAATATTTTATAGACGCATTTCCCTTGGGAGCATATTTCAAGAGAATAATGATATCGAGCACACAATTCGCTTAGCGCCCAATTTTCTAAGCGCCCATAATGTTGAAGTTTTGGCCCCCACCGTCTTCTCAATCCCATAGAAAACCTGTTGGAACTTGTTGATCGGAAAGTTAAGAGAAAGAATCCTTCTAAAATCCAAATGTTGTAGGAGATAATTAAACCAGAATGGGCAAATGTGTTCCCCAATTTCATGCCGATTTTATGCTTTCCAGATTATACAGAATAATGGCCATTCCACAAAATATTAGTTTTAAGAAAACAACGATAAGAAAAATTAGTTTTAATTTATTGAACCATAAAGTTCATTGTTGTAGAGAAGATGAGTTTGGAGGTAAATCGTTGTGCATAAGAAAAGATATTGCCCATAGTGTCAAAGTTTGCAAGAATAAAAGTTATGTTGAACTTATACCTGCTTCTTTGAGTAACATTAAAGTTGAATCTAAGCAATTACACATTCTGCTATATTATCGTTCACAAACATGAGGATGACGTAGCTTTAATAATTTGTCAGATAAACTTAATTAGACTCTATTGAATGTGGTGTTTCGGATCATAATACATTATATAAAATTTCAAGTAATTTCAAAAGTGAAAAATATATCACAATATCAAAAACATATTGCGATTAGGATAAGGCCAGAGAACATTTACGAAGTCAGCTAGAGCTAATATTGTTAAAACATAAATTGTTAAAAAAAAGGCAAAGATCAACAAACAAGGATAAAATTGAAATAAGTTTAAAAAGGTCAAGCAAGTTTATTAAATTAGACGTTAAACAGTGTAAAGGTAATTATTATGCTCCTAATTTAATAAAGCCAGAAATGATCCGATGAAATGTTAGAAATTTGCACACTCGGGCGATCGAAAAATACTGGTGTCAAGCTCAATGATTCGCAAGGGATGGCTATATTACATCGTCGTAGGTCAAATCAAAGCAGATGGTTTAAATAATTATTTTCTTTCCGTTCTTAATGAACTGAAACAAACTATTGATATTTTACCATTCAATTCATTAAGTATGTTTACACCAAAAGATTGTCATTTAATGTTAGAGATGTTAATAGTGTTGACATTTAAAACAAAACAAAGTCCCATAAATAAAATTATTACAACTTCTGATTATCCTAATATTCTTAAGTTTCACAAAAAATGTAGAATTGCACAAGAAGCTCACGTTGCAACAGTAAATAAATATCGACCAATTTCTGTGCTCTCTACTTTTGATAAAATCTCTGAGAAACTGTTTAATTTAATTTAATTTATTTTTAATTTTATTATATTTGGAAGAAAATAATATTTTATACAAATACCAATTTCGACTTAGGAAAGGTACAACGGATTCTGTTTTAAATATGATCAGTTAAATTTGCTTGGATAATGGCTATAATGAAAAGTTGGGAATGTTTTTTATCTTTCTCAGGCCTTTGTTGGTCATGAAATTATGATAAAAAAAATTAGTATGTTATGGTATTACGGATTGAGAGCTATTACTGTTTAAGACGAAACAGTATGTGCAAATAAATCATTGCAAAAATGTTACTGGAACTTTTGAATGTGGTTTACAGCAATGAAATGGACTAGGTCCTTTATTGTTTTCAATTTATTTAAATAACATAAAACATTTATATCTTACTGAATAGTTGTACATTTTTGAAGATGATATAATCTTATATTATCCCTTTAAGTAAGATCTAGTTCTGAAAATACATATTGAAAGGAATTCAGCTTTATTTGAATTTGCTCGTTTGAATCGCTTGTTATTGAACTCTAAAAAGACCGCGTATGCAACGGTAATTCTCACTGCGTTAAATATTTAGGAATAACGTCACAAAGCAACTTAAGCTGGGTTTTTCACATTAATGAAGTAAAAAATTAAATATCTCCAGCTATAGGAATATTATAAAAATTTAAGAGAAAATTTAATGGAAAGTTTAAGCCTATGTTCTATAATGACTTGATTCAACTACATTTAAATTATTTACCATGTGTGTATGCTATTAAGATAATAAGAACAATGTTTTCGAAAAATCATCAGAACAAAGCTCCGAAAATTGTATACAAAGTTCCAAAAAATTATCCAACAATATCGCGTTATAAAGAAATTAGCAAAACAATTTTGCCTATAATAGATTGTACTTCAATGTTTACTATTATAAATATACATACGAGTACCTTGTGTTGCTGAACACTCAAATCCCTTTTTGCAAAGCCAGATGTTTTACAATGCAAAACACATATCAAATCTTACATTACCAAGATGTAGAGCTAAGAAAGAACAATTAAACGTATTGATTACGTATGTGGTAATATGTACTCGTATAATAATTTATCTGCTTTTACAAGATCAATTCAACAAACATCAGTGTTTAAATTAGTGTGTAAAGAATATTTTTAATTACTTAAAATAACATATATATTACTTAAAATAACAGTTTAACTATAATTTTGTTGGTGCTGAAAAAGAATGTAAAATCAAACCAATTTTTGTTGACCTGCTCTTCTGCATATTACTGATCAATTACAACAACAAATTCATGCATATTTGTATGCGTTTGTTTGCATTGCTTCGTCAAGTTTTTTGTTAATATTTTTGTTGTTGTTAACAGTATAATTGCAGTGAAGCATTATTTCAAGTAAAAGAGATTAAAGCCTGAATTGTAAATTTCAGTCTTTAAGAAGAACTTGCGGCAAACAGCCAAATTATATATTTTAAAGAAAAATTAAAATTTGGCATTTTATTCACCAATGCAGGCATAGGACCAAGGTAGGCGTTGGAAGAAAACACAAAACGCGGCCGAGACAGGACGGCGAGTTTTAAAGTGTATTTCATTCAAAGCTGTTGAATTTTTCGAACATTGTAATTACTGTGTGGTTAAATTTTCGAACCATTAATAATTTTGTTGTTCTTTTCTGATAAGTCGATTGTGGTTCTTTGTACTTCTGGTGACATAATATAGAAAAGGAAAAAATTCATACTCAAAGTGTCTCGGAATTATCGACGCTTAAACAAAAGCGGCGAAACTTCAAAAAAAATATTACGACTTTTAAAATCAAGATCGAGAAGTATGCGGTTAAAATGGACGCCATGATTCTGGACTACCGCTGGAAAATTCTGGAATCTTATTTTAAATAATTAAGCCGATAATACACGGTGACAACGAGGAATTAGCACAAAGGTAAAATTTTTGGAATTTTTAAAAGCCCAATGGAAGCCAACTTTTCGGACGCAACAGCTTCTGCTGCAACAAATTTGTCGCGTCTTCCTTCGCTGAAGTTACCAAAATTTGATGGGAAGTTACTGAGTATGAACGGTTTATAACAAGCTTCAACAATATGGTCGCTGAAAACTCAACGACAACAAACATCGAAAAGTTCAACTATTTGCTGAATTGCTTATCCGGCCCTGCGCTTGCTGTTGTGGAACCGTTCCAGGTAACAGAAGATAATTATCCAAAGGTTCTGAAAAGGCTAAAGGACAGGTATGACAAAAAAGTGCTCATATTTTTAGAACATATCAGTGCATTGTTTAGTGTTCCTAATATGGTAATAGGTGACAGTGAATCGTTAAGGAAAATAATTGATACTACATATTAACATTTTAGATAAACCGAAAGGCACTAAACAAAAAGCAAATTATAGTCGTTCGCCTCTTGCTTTCGTGCTCTCAAGTTCAACCTGTTGTTTTTGTAGCTCCTCTAAGTACTCCATAATGCCTTAACAAATGTCATAAAAATTCAAAATGCCCATCTAAATCTCGATGCGGAGTATGCAAGTCATCGTACCATACACTGTTACACTCGTCGTCAAGGATATGCGACTTTATCATATCTCTATTCATGCAAATCAACTTCCTAATTTTTTCCAACCAACGAAGGAGAAACAGAAAAAACCAATAATATTACATCTTTTGTGACAAGAGCATTCATCGGTTTATTTCGCTGTACACAGAGCATGTGCGATGCGTATTGGTTCGAAAGATAGTCAGCAATTGTTTGCCTGTTTTCGATACAAACCTAAACTAATGGAACAAATAATGGGAAACTTGCCATCTGATCGAGTTCGCATTCATCGCCCATTTTGTGTGACAGGCAAAGACTTTTGTGGCATTGACAATTACGCTTTCTAAAAGTGAATGTAAGATGAACACACTTAGAGGCATTTACATTTATCTTCCATTGTTTCAACCATTTTTCCAATTCTGCCATATGAATTTGAAGCTGTTGGGATGCAACTACCGTGTTTTTATGAACGCTCAAAAATGCAGTATCATCTGCAAAAGTGGAAATGTGAGTCACTGTACTCGTTGGCATATCAGTGGAGTATAACAAGTAAAGGCCCCAGCATAATCCTTGTGGGACACCAGCAGATATCTTCTTGCGGGAAGATATAATTTCCTTCGACCTTATGAAAAAAGATCTATCTGATAAATAACTTTTAAACATATTGTGAACGTTTGCGGGGAAGTACGTTGAAATTTTGTATGTTAGCCCATCATGCCAGACCTTATCAAATGCTTGCGGTATGTCAATAAATAATGCAGAGCAGTATTGTTTATTCTCAAAAGCTCCACGAATTATACTAGATACTCTGTGCACTTGTTGAGTAGTACTATGTTGCTTTCTGAATCCAAATTGCACCAACACCAGCGATTCCAAAAGTAATTTCTCAAATATCCTTATACCAGAGTTTGGTAAATTGCTTATCATTGTAGTCGTAATTTTGTCACTACCGAGTGCCTTTCCTGGGTTCAGGTCTGCAATAGCTGACTTCAATTTAAAAAACCGAATTTAATTGGGTATATTACTGCACCATTATTACACTAGAACCTGTATCATTTGGAGTAAATACATTTTCTAACTGCCCTGCGAATTCTTCCACTTTCTCGCTTGCATTTTTTGAACATTCGCCATTTTGTAGACGTATGGAAACTTCTTATGCAGTGGAAATTCGCATTTTTCTTACCGCCTTCCATAACCTGTAATTAGTTTTTTCAGTTGGGCCCGACCACGGAAGGTAGTTTTTGAGGATAGACTCTTTTTGTATTTTCAGGGCGTCACGCAATTTTTTTGACAGTGGTTTAGTTGAGCCTTTATATGTGGGGATAGACTTTCCTGTCATTGACGTATCGACTTTCCTGCCATTGACGCCTTAATCTTCTCTTCTCTCGCACAAGAATTCCCTCGTGGTGAATTAAATGCCTTCTTTGAGATGTGTGAGCTGTGGTTGTGGAGCACATTGCAGCGTTGGTCATTATACGAGAAAAGAGATTGACGGCCGATTCAACCTCATTGTCAGACTTCAAAGGTAAATTTTGTGGTAAATGCGAACTCACGCACATTTTATATTTTAGCCAGTTTGTTCTCTTATTAGGACAGTAAAACCTTCTTTTCTCCTGGTTACTTGTACTGTCGAACCGAGTTAGAAAAGTTGGAGAGTGATCCGATGAAAGATCCAGTGAAAAATCAATTACATCTATAATTTTGTAAAGTCTGCAGGCCAATATGTAGGGTGACCAGTAGAAATTGCATCCATCTTATTGGACATTATTTCGTTGAAGAGTTGTCTATCTGTTGGACTTAAAAGGCGAGAGCCCCAGAATTTGTGTTTGGACCCAATGTTTTGAAATATTCCAGAAACTGCTTTTTAACTATGTTGTGTCTCGGAGGATAGTATATTGCAGATATGGTTAAACCACTTGATGAAATATTAATAGACGTTGCCTGAATATGGTCTGCACTATATTCTGGCATTGTGTGATGATTTATGTCCGTATTGACAAAAATTGCAGATCCACCGCAAGCCCTGATACTTGGATGTTTTTTGTAATATGTATAATAACCCTTAACTCGAAAACAGTTTTTTAGTGTGAAATGAGTTTCTGAAACTAGCAGCACATCAATGTGATGCGAGTGCAGAAATTGTAGAATTTCGAGTTTATGGTGGCTTAAGCCGCTTGCCTTCCAAAAGAGTATGCAATTCTGTTTCATACCCCAGTAAAGTTTGCTAAAACTTTACTTCTTAAAAATTTGAGCCAGGCTTACTTAACATATGAAGAAACTCAAACACTCGCAATAGAACTGGAAGCCATTTTAAATTCCAGGCCTATCGCTCCGTGGTCAGACGATCCTAATGACGGTGAAGCTCTAACACCAGTCTCCCTATTAATTGGGTCAAGTTTTGTAGGTTTTCCAGACGAAACTCTCAACTTATCCCAACCGGGTTCACTAAATCAATGGCAACGGACCTCATTTTTGAAACAATAATTTTGGAAGTCTTGGTCAAGACATTGTTTGTTATCATTTCAACAGCGCGCAAAGCGGCTTAAATCAAAGCCTAATTTGCTTGAGGGCGAACTTGTTCTTATTCACGAAGATAATACGTCATCCCAACACTGGCAACTATCTTGGAATCTTGAAAGTAAGACCTTTCAACGGGCGGAGCATGTTGGTTCAGATGCAACGTTGTACTCATTTCATTTGTTTTAAATTTAATTTCGCTTGTAAATGGGCAAGGGCAAGAAGTTGAGCTTGGATATAAAAAATGTTGTTAGGGTGCAATATAAAAGATCACAATCACGACGGAATATTAAAGATTAATCTTTTGGTGTATTTTCCTCATTCCATCTGTTTAAGACATATACATTTCGGAAGATTTTTGAATTATAGGTAGGGTACAAATAATTTTGTCCCTAACTGCAGTATATAAATCAAAGATTAATTATTTTATTTTAAAGAGCATATAATCGACATTTTAACGTGAGAATTTCGTCCTCTGAAGCAATTGTTCGTTGCTTAGTGCACAGTAACCACTGAAATATGATGCCATTAATGTTTGATTAGCACTGCAGAGACATCTACCAGATAAAGTTCTGCTAAGCTAGGAATGGCTTGTATATTCTGGAATCCAGCACCCATTTATCAACGTCAACTACACTCTATTAGGTTACTGTGTGGTATGGCATTACCCCTGAAGATATCATTGGGGCTTAGGTCTTCGAAAATGAAGATGAAAGTGATGATAGAATATTTTGAGATGTGCTTTCAGCAAGATGAAGGCAATGTTCACACTGCCCTAAATATAATGACCGTTTTTGGAGCGAATAATTTCTAGAAACCCGAAAATTAATTTGCCAACATGTTCTTCAAAATTTTCAGCTGCCGACTAGTTTGCTTAGTGTTATTTAATGAAGCTGGTGTATGTGAATAATTCCTAGACAATCCTTGAATTCAAGGCAACAAATTCGAGCTTCGCAGCTACAACTTTAAAAGATATTATAGAAAATACTCTAAAATATCCCATCATTACATAATTTTTTAATGCGGGGAAAAATGGTGACATAGCTCAACCTGTAATATAATATTTTTTTGATCACTGTTGTGTAAGCCTTCATTTATAGCTTGAAAAATAACAACGGTTATTTACGTGACACACTCTTTGGATACCGGCCAACGTCTTTACAGAATGGAAAATTGTAGCCGCCAAATTGTGCAAAGACTCCAACTGCGCCAAAGATGGCCATACATTGTCACCTACGCCTAAAAGAGTAGTTGCGGCGCAAGTACAACAGCAGCTACCCAGTTCGCGGAATTTTTAAGCCATCACAAGCAAACGAACCTTTAGAACACAATTTACAATGTACGTTATTGGCTTAAGTGCCAATTTCAAGGGGAGGGGAGAAATGCTAATATTCATTATTGTCATATACATTATATTAATTCCTATCTTTTTTACTTCACACTTACATATTTTCCCTACCTTAACAAGTTTAGCAGCAATTAGTAGATATCTTTAACAATCTATTTAAAACTTGTAATTGAATTTAATATAATAAATGGCTTTACAACTTTAACTTCAAGGCTTGTACATTTCTTATTACTATAATATCGTCAGTTGAAATACAAAATCACGTAACTAACACCTGCTGTTTTGTAGTAGCAACAAACAATAATAACATATCTATTATAGAACTTGTGCTTGCAATTACACACTTTCGGCTTTCCTTTAGAAGTTTTTTTAATATTTATTATATAAGAGTAAGAAGTAGAGAAGATATGAATGTTGTTTTGTTGATATTCTTCATAATCAATTAGAAAATCACTTAGGCACTTTTTGTTAGTTAGAAGGTTTTGCATTTCCGTTAATGGTATACTCGTACAACACCCCCTTGGACTTTTTCTTGCGCAGCGAATGGACCACATGCTTGCGAGGCTTTCATACCATCGACCAATTTCGGCCGGCCTTGTTCTCCATGGAAAATTTAACGTTTCGGATACATGCAACACACAGAAATCGCGGCGTTATATTATACACACAATACTTTGTTTTATTGAATTTAAAGCTTAAAAAAACACTTCAGAATTGTCATTGTGACATGTTTTGCCTCTTAAATCCGGCGTTCCTTCATTCTACTACTCTGTAGAGATGTTCCAGTTCGCATGTACACTGTCTATATGAAGACTAAAGCCTACATTATAACCCATAAATCGTTGCGTATATAGATAACCCTCGAAATATGCTACTAACAACATTGTAACATAGGTACAACGGCTAGTAAATTGTGATATAATATATATGTGACACTATGAATTTAGGAGTATTCCTTGTATCTTACCTGTATGCCCTTTAAAAGTTGTAATTATTTGTGTCCCCTGTTTTTCACAACGAAGCATTGTGATTTGGCCTGCATAATCACCAACGAATGCATATTTAGACAAAGAATCAAATCTTTCAATGGAAAAAAAGAAAAAAGTCAAATATAAGAATCAAATAAAATGCATTAGTAGTAGACCTTCGCACATTCGAATCACTTTGTTTATTATGTACAAGCTGTGAATCTCAAAAAAATTACATTAATTTAAAATTTTAACTAAATTTTATATAGTATAGTCTTTATATAAGATATAGTTTTAAGAGCCTTTTTATCGATATGGATTTATGTATGTATATAAAATTTTTCCAAAGATTCTATTTGGGAATTTTATGTATTTGCTATAGATTCACTAAGTAGCATTCGCAATTTAAGCTTTTTTTAGCTGGGAAAAATGCTATGACTGGCTAGAAATCAACCAATTATGCAAAAACTTCTACTTTACAATAATAAAATTCGATACTTTGATAGGTCATTCTTACTTAAAAAATTTCTTTTACGAACCCTTTAAAGACTAAATTATACCTACTAAATCATAATAAAACAAAAATGTATATTTTTAATACCAATAAAGTGGACTTTTTAGCTTGAAAATTTTATAATTTCGGCCATGTGGCCGCCATGACTGGCGCATACAAGGAGCAACCTTGAACAACTATTTTCTCAAGATTTTCGCACCGTTTGCGGCCTTATTTCACCAATAGCTCTTCGAATGTTGCTTTCCAAATGTTCAATTGTCGTGGTTTATCGACGAAGACAAGTTACTTTACATAATCCCAAGGAAATAATCTAAAATCATGTGCCATATGCCTCCGTCCTGTTGGTACCACATTTCAGTAAGAATAATGCCAGACAATTGAGGTACGAAAGAATTTCTAATCATGCCCCTATACCGTTCACCATCAGCAGTAACATCATGTAGGATTTAAACTTTTATAGCCACATTTCTGTAGTCATTTTTTACAATATTTACCCTAAATTTAAACCTTTTCAAAATTCCCCCAAAAAGGTTAGTATTTTATAAAAAACTCCATCGTTGTGTATTCTTAGACAACCTTTGCACATTAAAGAAATTTTTCTTTTTTGAAACAAAGAAAAAAACAGTAGAACTTGAAATATTAAGAAAATATTATTGATAGAAAATCCACGCCATGTATGAACAAAAGGAGAAATAACAGAAAATCTATCAAATGGATCATGTATCATCAATCATCATATGACATACTTAATAATTTTACATAATCTGGCATCACAAATAGAACAGGACACACTTGGTTTTATCATGTATATGTATAACTTTTTTACTTCTTGTTATTCTTTCATTATTTTTGATATTCTAACACAGACTTTTTACTTTTACTTTTTTATGCAATTACTTTTTTATGCAATATGTCTATATTATATTTAGTTAAATATATAGTGAATCCAAATATCCACACCAATAATATGACAAACACTGTTTATCTTTTTAAGCCTTTCATCGTAGCGATTTTCAATAGATTCCACTGAAGTTTTGATTTCATTTTCGTTTAACCATCACCAAATTTACCTTACTTTTGTCGCTCCATCTTAAATATCTCTTATAGTAAGTTCAACATTGTGGATATATAGTATACAGTTGTCACATATCAACATCGCGTAATTTTTATTCCCGATTACCACAATCGAATATTGGTGAGGTCTCGAATATTTTGCTGCACTATGATATTTTTACAGACACCAACACGTCGTATGCCTGCTGTCCTCTTATCGTTGTTCTACATTTATTCGGTACATTTATTCAGTCGGCAGGCATTGCAGAGCAAATTAATCTATAATCAATAAGTCCACTATAGAATAAAAACTTTATTATTTTCGTATTAATGTTCAATTATTTACCAAAGTTAAATAATTTTGTTAATTTTAATTCACTGTTTTGATATACAGTGTGCGACAAACCATATGCACGAACTAGTGACGCTTATTATATTCCTTAAGCCAAACACATTTAAGTTTTAAATTATTTTATTCAAACCTAATAAATATTATATATAGAAGAGATTTGCTAGAAATTTGTAACTGTTTACTTTCACTCGCGTATAAATGACCTTTAATCTTATAAGTCTTTAATTTTTTAAAATAACATTCGATGCATTCTGCTATGTCCTCCTTTATATATTTCCTAATCTTCTGAAACCAAAAGTGTTAATTTATTCATTGAATTATTTTTTCAAGACCAAAGTGACCCATATTATTGTTGCATAATTTCACAATGCGCCATCTTACTGATTTTGGTACAACAAAACGTAGCTCTTCGCATAATCAGTTGTTTACTAAAGTAAAGTCAGATTTAATTTGTATTGGCTTTTCGTTATTTCAAGCTTTTCTGGTTCTGAACGATGAACTCTCTCATAGTCATTGTCCATAATTTTCAAAAATCATCGGGCAAATTTTCGTACTGATTTTTCTTCACATTGACTTTAGTAATGCATGAATAATATATCACTACCTTCCAATGTTTTCCAATAGTGTAAACATCAAATCGTTCTACTGACTCAACCCCGTGGCCATTGGTACAGGGACTCAACTGGTGTACACTGCCTAGTAAAGCAAATTATTGGTGTTCAATTTTTCTTGTCGGGTGATTGATATCTGCGTGAACTTGGTGATAAGCGTTAACATCATACAGAGCTACGAGTATAACAGGTTTGTCCACTAAAATACTGCTCAAACATTTTTTCTGCTCGTTCGGATGTTATTACATTTAGGCAATATGGTAAGCGGTTTGGAAATTAAGGAGTAATTGCTTAAAAACTTTAGAAAGAAACCCGTGAAACCAACTAATCGGCGGAATTCATCCACATTGTTTGGACATTTATAGCTCGTCGTCTGGTGTTATACCATGTTCGTTCACAATGTGGTCAAGGTGAGATATTTCCCTTATCATGAACTTGCACTTGTCTCATTCAAGATGTTTAATTTGGTTGGAGATATCTCAAGCTCTTTCCAGATCTTATACGTGCTATAAGTTGGTTTATCACTCTATGCTAAACTGCTGAGGCATTAACAAAACCAAACGGTATCCTATTATATTCATCTATGGTTACAAAGCAATACATGGTTTAGAACTTTCGGACATTTCAATTCGATGACAGCAATAGGCAAGACATTAGTATGATTACTGAGCCTATCGACGTATGTTTTATTATTATTATTAATAATTTCTTCATTAAAAGAGCGCATTTTTAAGTCTCGATGAATATTATTTGAATTAGTCGTGTACCAAGGAGCATTTGCTATTCTTAAGGTCTAAGATTGGTATCGCTGCAATACTTCAATATTTGAATTCCTCGTAGTTCCCCATACTTGTATCCTATATATCCATATTGGTTTTAGGATGGTATTGTAATGCAATACTGTGCTTTCAAGACTTAACTCAGAATTTCTACCAAGTATCCAATACATCCTTTTAGTCTTGACATTAAGCTTTTTTTTAGATTTAATATAGTTTTTCCAAGTAAGTCTTCTATCCAGGTGCACTCCATGATATTTGATACAATTTGATTGTGGCATTCTTTCTGATATGTGAGGATTTGTCGGAGTTAACGCATATGTTCAATTTATTTAAGCATAAAGCAATATTATTTAAATGATCCTGAATAAAATTTGAAGAGTCAGTGGTAAGTTGGAATTTTCATTGTTAATTCTAACATAAATATGTCGATTGCATAAGTAAGATCTAAAAAGCAAGTGAAACGGAGCAGTCAATTTTCTTCAATTTAAATAACAGACCACGTAGCCATACTCTCTCGAAAGCTTGCTTAACGTCCAGGAATACGGAAGAGCAATATTCCTTTTTCCAAAGCATTCTGAATGACATTAACAACACGATGACATTGTTCGGGCGTACCGAAATCATTTTAAGAATACCTTTTCAAAAAGTTTTGAAAAAGTCCTCAAAAGACTAATTGGTCTGCAGGATGTTACTAGATTTTCTGGTTTATTCGGTTTTAAAATCATTATTATCATTTCGGAATATTTCCATTGTTCCGGATAATGGATATGTCTTAGTACATATAGCATTATAAATGAGAGTAAGCAAAATAATAGCCTTTTTGGTATAGCTTTTATTACTTTGGCATCTCTTTCATCGAACCCAAGGGGTTTCTTATCATTTAGCCTCACAACTTCTTGTTTTACCTCATTTGGAGTTACATATATGTTTGACATAAAATATCTAAAAAATCACAAACTATATTGGGATCGTAAGTATTATTTAAAAAATAAGATAGATTTTAGATGTTGTTAAAAAGCTCCACCTTTTTTGGATCCGTCTTTTCAGATGTTTTCTGCCTTTCCACAATTTATGTTCAGGATATTGAAAAATATCTAGACTTTTTAAATAATCAAATACTTTTTTGTTTTTATACTCATTCCGTAACCGTTTTAGTTCGTTAAATGCCCTGTTAAGATTTGATTTATCCTTCTTAATTGTATTTTACTACTTGTGAGGTCTCGAATTTCAGAACAGATTATTACTCTGTTTCGATTATTTGGGTGAGCCTTATTTAGAATAGAAAGATAAGCTGCTTCATGAATGAGGTTTGTTAAGTGTTCGGCCACATTATCGATACCTGAACCTTCTTCAACCTTAATTTTAAATCAATATTCTGTTTAACCCAATAATTAAAGGAGTCGACGTCAGTTCGGGAGGAAAACACATTGTTTAATAAAACAAGAGCTATAATTTACAATTAATGGAGAATACGAGCTTAAATCATCAGAGTCTAAAATATCCAACAAGTGACTTGGAATTCCAGAGTTAACAGCAAAATCCAATAGATCACGAATTTTTTTTTTGCTCCAAATAGTTAAAACTTAATATTTGTGCGGGATTAAAGTTGCATACAATTTCTTTTCCATTTGTAAGTCCACCAAGGATGTTTGGTATGAAAGCTACCACCGACGATAAATCTTGTTTCTAATTTACTGAAGAATTCTTGGTAGTCCTTATATTTAACAGAATGCCTGGGAGGGAAATATAGAATACACTGATATTCCTTAGTTATTGCAACAGATTTTTATGCCTGCAGCTTCAGGAAACATTTTTGATAATCGTCTACAGTGTATTTTATTAAAGATTTCACCAGAAAGCTGATTCTCCATGAGCTCTGTTATCTGGGTGATTACAGAAGACTAGGTGTAGTGAAGTGAGGTTCTGATATTAGAAATTTATCAATATGATACAAGCTTAAAAAGGTTTCAACTTGACGTATATGTCAAAGAGCCTACACATTCGTATTTCGCTTCGCTCCCGATTCAAGCCAATAGAGCATCTGTGGAAGAGCTAGATAGACGAGATAAAAAGCTCGCAATATCAAAAAAGAACGAGTTGAAGCAAGCTCTAATTGAGGAATGGCTTCTATTAATAAACGGCTAGAGGCAGTTGTGAAGCATTTTTTTATTAAAAATACCTACGGCTAAGCCATCAAATCGATCCAGTGAGCATCCTGTGCCAATAAATAAGTTCCACACTCTATGTATGTGTATACATACATATGTACTCGTATGTATGTACATACACATGTATTTTAGGAATATGTTTTATTTAATGGAATTTAAAAGAAACGTCTGCTTTGCTTGAATTATTTATCAGAAAAGAATTAAAACATTTAAAATTTCGTTTAAGAGTTTTGATACAAAATCAGGAAAATGAACAAGATATTCTTGCAGGGAATCTAGCAAATTTTGGTAGCACCTTGCATCTATTGTGGAACGGCAAAAATATGTATCTGAGCACTTAAATGATGAGAACCATTACCAAAGTGTCTATAAGCGGACGGTTGTGTCGTTGTACCACTGGATTGGCATAATGAAGATTTTTATTTTACCTAAGTGACGGTTTTAAAAGACCAAAATACGTTGAATTGTTGAATTCAACACGGAACTTCTATGTTGATAAGCATTAGTATTGTGTAACAAACATACGTATACCCATACAGTTAATTATTAACTTATTTGGATAAGTATAAAAGAAATACTAGAACTTAATATAACAATACTCCACAATAAAATTAAATAAGTAAAATCTTTTAAAGAATCTACAAGCGTGTAGACTGAGTAACACACTGTGTTCTACAAATCTACAAGACTGTAGATTGTAACATGCTACAACAACAGCAATGCAAAAAATTCCATTCTATAAGCTTTTTATGTTATATAAACCGCTGCCAAGTATTTTAAGCAATGAAATTAATGAAAATTGTATTAATAAGAGTGTGATGTTTTTGTTCAGAATAACGCAAATAGTTTAAAAATCTATACTTTATATACTGTGTTATTTATTGTTTCTTCTTTTATTAGATTATATTAATTATATTACAATGGTTATGAAACTTTGAACCTCAGCGTCAACTTGGCATTACAGAGGTTCGTTGGCAAAATTTAGGCTTCATACAGTTAAAACAACTTATGAATATGAGTATAAGGGAATATACAAGTACATATATGTATGTATGTGTGCAAAAAATAAAAAACATAAATAAATAATAATTATAAATACAATAATTCATTAACATTGTAGAAAAGTTTACAGAAGTAAAATAATTCATGCTACATTATGACAGAAGCTCATCGACGTGTTGTAATACGAATTTTTTTTAAGTCTTGATGGTTAATATTAGTAGGCATATTGTTGTATAACCCACATCCAGAGTATTGTACTCGTTTTTTAGTTGTTTCGAACTGACATATAGCTATTCTCAAGTTTTCTCTATTTCTTGTATTAAATTCATTTTGGTTTATTGAAAATTTCATGTTATGATGTCCTATACCAATAAACAATAATTTTTACTCTCTGGTCATTTAAAAACTTAACAGAGCCTTTTCAACATCTTTATTTTCTGTCTTCAGTTCCTTAAGGTGGATACACCCATGGTGTCCGAACAAAATTTTTGTTCAGACAAAAATTATTTTACTGAGAGTTTTCTGAAACACGATTCACCCATTTCGAACATTTTGTCTGGACAATCATTGCTGCCGTATGTAAAAAATAGTTTTGTAATGTGGCATTATTACAGCGGATTTTATGAGATTGTCTTTTTTCACTGTGCAAGAATTGTAATTGTTAAATTTTTTTTTTTTAAATGAGTGAAAAAAGAAAATTACTTGTGCTATTAGCCCTTGAAATGCATAAAGCATTGCTATCAGCAAAGTATAAATATTTAAAGAAAATGAAAAAAAGAATCGCAATGAAATCATCTCAATTCAGCTTTGAGATGAACAATTTTACTTATTGGCAACTCAGTTCAAGTTTGTCTAGACAAAATATAAAATTAAACCAATTCAAGCTGAGAGCTGTTCGCACGAAATATTTTCTCTCTCTCTTGAAGAGAGACGTCAAACTTCATATAAAAAAATGTTTGTCCGGGCAAAAAATTTGTTCGGACACCATGGGTGAATCCAGCTATCAAATGAATTCAGTACCGGCACACATGTGATCAGGAAAACTCGATAAATATATTACCTAGCTAGTATTTTCACTATTAAAAAAGGAAATCTCACATAGCAATTGTTGAAATGTTTTCGCTTAACCTAAGGACGGTATACAACGTTATTAACTGTGCTGAAAAAGAAGGCAGACTTGAACCTAAACAAACACCAGGCAGACCAGAAAAATTAACGCCGCGCACGAAAATTTTAAAAATTATTGTCGGAAATCCTCATTTAAGTACCAGAGGATTAACACTTGACATCAGTAATGAATGTGGAGTATATATCTCTCATCAGACGGTTCGAAACTTACTGCGAAACAGTAAATATTCTTCAAGACTGGCCAAGAAAAAACCTCTGCTTTCTGCGCAAAACGTTGAGAAGATATATAATTTTGCAATTGACCACATTTCATTTCCTCTGGAACACTGGAATGACGTAATTTTCTGTGATAAAACGAAGATAATGGTTCACTACCATGATGGGCCGAAAAAAGTTTGGCGCAAGCCTCTGACGGCTTTAGAAAATAGAAATATAATACCAACAGTAAAGTAAGGAAAATTGTCTGTTATGGTGTGGTGTTGTATATCAAGCAAGGGTGTTGGGGAAATAAGGATCTTGGATGATATCATGAGTAAGGACGTCCATCTGAATATTTTAAAAACGAATTACGTAGTAGTGCCGGAAAATTCGGATTTGTTGATCATGAAAGCCCCGAAAAGTTAGAATATAAATTTTACCAAGATAACGACCCGCAACATAAATCATATATGTATATCTGGATGCTGGGTATTATATAATTGCAGAAAAGTAGTTGATGCCCCGGCATAAAGCCCAGACTTAAACCCGATTGAAAATTTGTGGGTCCATTTAAAGAAAAAAGCCGGAAGAAGGTCCCCGAAACACAAAAACCAATTAATATCATTTATAAAAGAAGACTGGGGAAAAATACCTGCAGAATAGGATATACAAAAACTTATTAGTTCCATGGGTAGAAGTCTGGAAGCTGTAGTTGATGCCCAAGGTGGGCACACAAAGTTCTAGCAGGCAAAATGTTATTTTTAACAATTTAGAAAACATTTTACCGCACTTAGTACAATTTTGAAAACATTTATTTTACATAGTACAAACTGAAATATTTTTTTAAATTGCGATTATTGTGTTGTTGTTAGAATTCATTTTATTATTTTTTATTGAAATATGCTTAGAAACATCTAAAATACGTAAATAAAAAAATAAAATTATATATTTATAAATTTTACTTAAAAATTAAAGTTTCATTTAAAGTTTTCAATTTTCTTTAGCATTGAAAACATTTTTTTACAAACTGTATGTACAAACTCGTCACTCTCATCTTTAAGCAAATATTCAAACTGCCGTTTATCTAAAGATGTACAAACAACATGAACATTTTTGTTGCATTTATCATATTATATCTTCATTTTCTGCAATGCATAATTTGCACTGAGCACATATGATTTTCTTATTTTTAATACTGCAGTTTTACTCAATTATTATAGAGTTTTTTGATATTTTAAATAACTTATAGTCTTATAACTTAAGTCTGCCAGCTGTTTCATACTTCTAAATCAATGAATTTAAATCTACTACTGTTTTTGATCTTGTATAGGTTTTTAATTTAAGATTTGCTGAATCTAAAATATGTACAAGCTCTACACAGGTACTTTAATACGAAGCGTGAGAACCGCTAATGTATAGAAATACTAATAAATAAAAACAAATGAAACAGTATAAAAATAAAAAATAAGAACTTGGAACAGATTTAAGCTGTCAAAAATATAACTAGATACAGAAGAATAATTACACTATATCTTATTTTCTTTTAAAATATTTATTAGCAGAGGCACGCCTGTATACATACATACATATATGTATGTATACATATTTACGTATTCATGTACATATGTACCTGCAAAGTTCAACATAAAACAGTTGTTCTTCTAGGTCGCTGCATTGTATGTGAAATCGATGTTTTCTGTGACGAGTTAACAGATTTTATTTCTGAAAACTTTGTATAAAAGGTAAAGTCAATACCAATATTCTACTTGTATTGCTTTCCACGTATGAGTACTTTAAGGGACATACTTTTTCCATATATAAAAGTTGTTTGCTTTGAAAAAGATCTGTAACATTTGAATTGCAACAGATAGATTCTAAAAATAGGCACAGATGCATGTATAAAAAGTGTAAAAAATTAAAAGAATATATGGTGCCACCAATAGTTTTTTTTCTTTGAAATAGTTGCAATTTTTGAAGAAAACTTTTAAACTTAAAAAAACATTCTATTTACAGGCCAACTTATTAAACATTGAAGGTACATTTAGGCGAACGTACACTTAAGCTAACACGCGTTTGTTTTTGAGTATAACAAAACAATGCAACGGCTTGCGAAATTAACGTTCACGTTGCCGGAACGTTTCAACCTGTATAAAAGAGATTTCTACGGCGCCGTTAAGTGACATTCGTAAGCCAGTTCTTCCATTCATATGAATTAAAAGCAATGCATCACACTTGCTCATTTTCGGTACTTTTGAATGGGTATCATTTTGGTTCATAAAACTAATAATTGATTAATTATAATACTAGTTTTAATAACAAAAATGCTAATAAAAATAATGATAATAAGAAAAATAATGATAACAACAATAACAATTTTAGTAGTAGAAAATAATAACAACAAAAATAATAATAAAATATAACAAAAACAACAATTATAATAATTTTATTAATAAAAATAATAATCATAATAATTAGAATGATAATGTATAAATTACAATAAAAAAAACTATATCTCTCACAACCAATTTAGTACTTTTCTCAATTTCCCAAGTGCGAAAATAACAACATTACCCATCACAATGCCAAAAAGTTCGGAAAAAATAACACACGAACAAATTATTTTGTTTTTTTATTAACGCCTGTTACATTTGTAAAGTTTCTATAACTACACATGCGACGTTAAGTTTTTCTTAAATCAACGTTTGCATAATCAGACCTTAAAAGTGTTATATGTACATATATTTATCAATAAATGTGTTGCTGTGAGAAAAAAATGGAAAACATCTAAGCTAACAGCTAAGTAGGAAATTTTCCAATATAAGGGAAATATCTGGATTTGAATATCTTACAACCTTTTATGTTTTAATATTAAAGTTTTTTCAGTAATTGCACTTAGAACGTAGAATGCTTTAAAGGAAATCATAGGAATAGACAAATTTACTATATGTTGGATATGGTTATTTTTTCAAAAGTCAAAAACTGTTGCTCTAGGTAATATACATACATTTATTATGGTGAACAATTTGTTTGCGTTGTGTTTATGAAAGTTGTGCATATTTTTATTTCTTTGGTGTTTTTATATAATGCTACAAAAGTAGTAGCACTTAGAACTTCTTAAAGTAACGCACAACGCGCAATTATTAATTTGCCTAATATTTATTTTCAAGTGATATTTTGTGTGCATATTTATACTGTTCACGCAAATAATGGCGATTTTTTTTGCGTTTGCTGTTAATAAACATTCGAGGGCCAATTGATTTTTATTGAAAGTTTACAGATTGCTAGCAAAGCATTACAAGCATTTGGAATGCCATCACCTAATCGCGGAATCCATTACATTTCTGAGATAGAACTGTACTTATGATGACAATCCAAAAGCTTTTGTTGAAACCCTATTACATTTCCAGAAAATTATTTATTGGTCCGTGTTATAGGCGGAGTCATTGCTTCAAAACGATGATTGTTCGAATGTTACTGTCAATTGTAAAATGTATAGGCACATGCTGACATTTGGTTTCAACAGGGCGCAGCCACATGCCACACAACGCGTTGCAATTGATTTAATCAAACTTTTGATGAATTAAATGGCCACCAATATCGTCTGATATAACCGTATTGGATTATTTTCTTTGGGATTATGTAATATTACTTATCTAGTACATATGTCGATAAACCACAGACAATTGAACATTTAAAAATTAACATTGGAAGAATAAAATGTGTAATGAAAGAAATAATGTTTCTTTGGTATTAAAAATAAATTTCTTTGTTTTTTTATGAATTAAACTTATAAAACTGTAAAAAATCGTACTAGGCAATAAAAAGATTAATGGATTATACCACTGAAGCTATTTCAAAAACAGAAATGTATTAATTCCACGAATTCAAATGATTGCATCCGACATTCCATTTTAGCTTAAACGCATTGCATTAAAGTTTCTCTTTGCCCATCGTTTGTTAACGACAGAACAATCTTTACGAACTTATACGAGTTCAGTTCTCTCGCAAATACATTTATATGTAGTAAATTATCGTGTCGACAAAACATCAGTTTTGTATATATGTATGTATGTATGTATATACCGGAAATAGAAAGACCAAAAATGTTGTGTAAAACAGAACATAATAAAAACCGTTCATCACAAACTTGAAATTCATATCTTTTTGTATTTATGTATGTCTTGCACTACGAAGTGTATAAGTTTAATTTCATCTTAAACAATTTTTACATGTACATACATAAACCTACATACATATGTACATATGTACGTGCATATGTGTATGTATTCCTAAAATGTTTTCATTTGATATGTGCCAAAACATTTCAAAAGAAATGTAAAATGAACTGCAAATCTTATAGTCAAAAATAATTCCATATTTTATAAGGATGAGAATTAATTAATTGATTTTTTGATGAAACTAATTTGAATGGTCTACTACCCCATAAAATAATATTTAAAAACTTACTGTAATGCCGTGCACGGTGTTTCAAAATTATATGTTCCAATGCGGCGTGCTGTTTCTGCGCAATGATAAGCAAACAGCTTATCCTTGCTGCAAGATAATATCCAGCGATGCGCCTTGGAATACACGACAGCTACAACGCGAGCTTGGTGTGCCAAGTAATCTCTGACAAATGAGAGCCTATTACAGTCTTCCGACAATACGTTCTCCGTTACTGTACCATTCTCCTGGCCAACATATACTTGTCTTGTGTCCTCTACATAACAAATACATGTGCATCCAGACGGCATATATTGACAGATACTTGGCCAGTATTGTCCAGAATCGCGTTTAAGCCAGACTCGTATTGTTCTGCAAATTTTATGATGTTACTTGAGGAATACTAATTTTTATATTTCTGAATATAACAACGTATTCCTCCCCAAAATTAACAACATTAAAAACCAAGATACGCCCTTACTTATCGTCTGACACACTGATAACACCATTTTCTCCAGGCACCAATATTGCTGCATTTATGTCGTCAGTACTGCCGTCCAGTTTACTTAGTAGTTCCGGCTTTTTTGTACTAAACCGCTCGTTTCTCTTTGGAGATGGTTTAATTTCAGCAGCCATCGCAATTTTCGTGGATATTAAATATCTTAATTTTTAACCTTATATTCAATTAGCAGTAGATGTGAAAAAATTATTAACTCAAACAATAGAGGTGCAAGACATCCGATACTTTAGATAAGTAATCGATATCGATACGAACATCGCTGATGCAATGCTTAACATAAACAATCTACACGCCATTCTGACGATGACTTTTATCCTAGGGAAAAGTTGATTTTTCATATCTCTTTTAATATTATAAATTTTAAAAACGTTGTTATTTTCGTATATAGTTATACAAAGTGATTTCCTTTTTTAGGCTTTTGTAAAAAAATAACAGTAAACTTTTATGATAAAGACGTATGTATATCTCGCCTTACAAAAAGCATTAGCATTTCTAGATACATACATACGTATGGTAAGTTCTCACACACAAACGTTTGTTTGGAGTGTCCAATCTTTGTATTGCGCTATTTTACAGTTTTTGCGGTATTGCTATTTTGCCTGTGCAGCTACATACATGTATATGTGTATATAAAACTGTCCATCCAACAAAGTCTGGCCTAATGACATTATTATGTATACTAATTTATTGCGATATATTTCTATGATTTTTTTTCTCCTTCTCTTAGGATAAGTTTATTATGTATTATTTATTACCTTACCTAAGATATGTTTATTAGTTTTTGCATGTATAGTCTGTATGTTCATTATATGTTAGTTTCCTTCTATTATAAATCGTATTTGTATACATATACATACATATTATATTCGAACTTTCCTATTATTGTCTCTTTGTTAATAATTCATATATATTCATGTTTATTTCAATTATTTTCGCCTTATTTTTAGTATATTCTTTCATAACCAGTTGCTTATATCTTTAATACCAACTGTCGTATTTGCTTGACATTCTTCATAGTTTGCAGTAGAAGTTAAACCATTTTAATATGTAAAAGAGAAGTTAGTAAAAGTTTTAGAAGTCAAACAAAATAAAACGATGCTCCTCATTTGTAGACCCAAACACGAAAAAAATAAGGACGTCATCAGCTGTGTTAATTGTAGCTTTCGTAGATTCGCCTTTGGAGAACGTCGCAATATGAATGATAGAAGGCAACTCGAATTCTTTACCAAATTATTTGTCTATTGAACACGTTGAACATCAGCAATTTTCATTATTGGACTTATGTGTTTGTTTTTATTTTTATGTGTTTGAAGTATTTTGTTGGGAGTTGTGAGCAGGGTATTTTTAAACACAATTATTCGGTATACAAGCTCTCAAAAGATTTTCGCGAACCTGTCTTTTTTTTACCTGTCAACCGGTAACCCAGTTTTCTATGGTACAAAATTGATCAAATAATTTCGCTTTACTGAATTTTCTCTAAATAATCAAATCCGTCGTGTACTGAAAATTGTTTGTAGAGCCTAAGGGTTAACTGCGCTTGACATATCTGTGTTAACTTGCGAACATAAGCCTCTATTTCGGTGTTGTGCAAATACTTACAGTTAAGTATTATGTGATAATTATTCGCTTTCACAACTTCTTTAAAATTTGATTAGATTAGAAAATAAAGTTATTTCAAACTAAAAAGTGTTGAGCATAAATATCTAAATTAATGTTTGCAAGTGCGTTAATTTATTATTTTAAAAAGTTCTGCCGATAAGTTTTCATGTTATTTTAAAGCAGAGACAAATATTTTATCGATTTTTCAAGTGCTTTGTAAATGTATCAATATTTTTTTTCTTCCTAGTAGTCACACAAAATACAAACAAAAGTGGTTATTTTTAAAATATTAAAGAAAATTTATTTCTTAAATTCGGAATTATGTCCATCACAAATATTCTCAAGAAAGCATCAAGTTTATTACTTGGTGAAGAGAAAATGTACGAAAAAAACGATATAATGTACGAGGACAACGAAATTCTTTTTTGTAAAAATAATGTTTGCATTCATCCACCAATTATAGCTCGCCAAAAATGTGATATGCTTCACTATCCTGGTTACTTGACAGTTACAACGAAAACATTTGTTGACCAGTACAATAGCGCTAAGAGGCCAACGTTGCTTCTCTCGTGGATTCCGAATTCATCTTTGTGCAAGTATCCATCAGCGGATGAGAATTGTATGTCTGATAATACTCGAAGTTCATTTTCACATGACCAACTTGAAAAGCGGCAGGTAGATAAAGTAAGCTTTATAGAAAGTGATGAATTGAGCAAATCAAAACATTTGAAAAATGCTGAAGCAACGCAAAATATTGTTAAAAGAGATGAAGAAACAGCAGCAGTGGATATGCAGGAACTTCGAAATGAACTACAGCCATTACTAGGGGGAAAGAAAACCTCTATTGAGGACTTGGAAGCGTTAATTAAAAAAACTCCTATTACATCAGTAAATATAACAATATCAAATCCTCATATAGAAAATGCAAATATATCGCAGACGTACAATGGTGTTGTTGTTTCGGACCCAGAGCACTTGCAACTTAATACCGATGGATCTGTCTCGGATGACAATAATCCAAATTGGATGACGCCGGAATTGCTAGCATTTAAGCACAATCTTGCATTCCCAGATAGTGCCAATGCCACACCAACTGCTCGTCGTAAAACCAATTTAAAATGTCGTCGGTTTTCTGTGGATTTGAGTCAGATGCGTTCGTTGCGTCTTTTCTTTAACGACAATAGTTGCACATCAGGCCAGTTAGTTATAGCTTCTCGAGAGTCCCAATATAAAATTTTGCACTTTCACTACGGAGGATTAGATCACTTAGCTCAGGTAAATAGTTCTTTTTGACTTTTGTACAATATTTAGGCTTAAGGATGCGTAAGCGCTAAACCATTGGTCTGTCTAATTACACGAAAGGTTTACTAAATATATAGAAGTTAATCCTGAAGTAGATCACCCAGGCTTATTCCGAATTGGCCTTCAACGCAAATAATATCATGTCATTATAACATCTTCAAAAAATCGTATACATATGTACAGTTGTAAATATATATATATATATACACACACACACACACACACATATATATATATATATATATATATATATATATATATATATATTAAATTGATTTAATAAAAGCTGGAAATTTGAAAAATTAATTGGTCGCATGTACGTACACACACACACATATATATATATATATATATATTTATTTTTACGTTTCCATATACATAATTATAAACTAAACTAAAATATAGCTGTGTGTAGTAAACATTTCCTAGGTATTACCCTATTCGTTAGCAGAATTTAAACCTTATAAAAATACGTTCAAATAATATTAGTTCAAAGCAACGTTACATATTGAGTTAATGAGAATTTTCCAAACCATATTCCGTAGAATTTTTTCAGTGTAATTATTATCCCAAAGATATTTCAAAAATGTGAGTTATTATACAAATATACAAGCAAACAGAAGCAAAGAAATGAAGACGCAAGGAAGCCAGCATTTTTTAGAACGCCCAGATTTTATTATGTTTTTGTCTTAAATAATAAAAATATAATGTAATTGCTCATTTACATTAATGAAATTGATGCAATATCTGATGATGTTCTAAAAGCAATTTTGAGTTTGCATATCAAATGAAAACTCAAAATTTAATTCAGAAAAAATAATTATTCTAAATTGATATACTAAAATTTTATGTGAGGTATATTTTTTTAAGCTCCCTTTGATATTATTTTTTAAAATTTGAATGTTAAAATATTATTATTATTATAAAAACTTAAATGTTCTTATTAACATTAAAATGTTGAATCAAACGCTTTTTGTTATATATATATGTATATTAGGGGGATCGATATGATATCTACACAAAATTTTAAAAAAATTTCCGATGAAACAATGGATCTAAAATCAAACTGATATGTGGAAAATATTGTATCTACTATATACAGTACAGGGTTTGAATTAAAAGTAAACAAAATATTCAATTACTAAAGTGTAATTAAACCCATTCGATTTTCAGCTACAAAATATTAAAAATGTACAATAATAATGGAATCACTAGCAGTATCAATTGATTTGGAAAATTTTTCCGATCAATTCTTCTGCCTAGTCACGATATTGTAGTGCACTTACGCCAGAGCGAAATATATTTCATACGAGATTTCCAGCCACATTTATATCTCCGAGCAGAAACCAAACTTTTATCTGTCATTTGGCAAACTTTTCTTTCACTTAGCCAAATTTTACAGTACAGGAAATGGAAAAATCTGCCAAAAAGCACTAACAAATAAAAAAAGTATTTTTCTATAAAAACTTTTTACTTTTTTCGGCGAAAAAGGTCCAAAAAACAAAAAGGCAATAAAATATTTATTTTTTTACATATATTATTATTATTTGTTTTTTTTACTGATGGTATTGCAAATAGAGGATAGTGGATAGTATATATTCATCAACTGAACTCAGTACGCCCAACAAGTGATCATGTAATTAAATTTAAGTACTGCCAGGAAAAAGTCTCGACTAAAATATTACCCATCTAGTGTATTTTAAATATTACAAAGGCAAATGTCGCAAAGAAATTGTTTAAATGTTTTCTATTAATCTAAGAACGACATACAACGGTATATTAACCATTTTAGAAAAAAGGAAAACTTGACCAAAAAAAAAGGAACCTGGCGCATTGAAAGGTTAATTTTAAAAAATTATTGACGGAAATCAGCATTCAAGTACTTAACATCAGTAATGAATGCGGAGTAGATATCTCTCATCAGACAGTTCGAAATGCGTTCTTCTTCTTCTTCTTTTGGCGCTACAGTCCGTGGTGAACCTGGGCCTCAACCAACAAAGTTTTCCAGCTGGCACGGTCTTTAGCCAGCGTTCTCCAATTTTGCACACCAAGTTGGTTGAGGTCCCTCTCCACTTGTGTGCGCCATCGGTTCCGTGGGCGTCCTCTACTGCGTTGTCCCACAGGTTCGGAATCGAAGATTCTACGGGTCGGAGCAGTATTCTCCATGCGCTCTACATGGCCCAACCATCTTAGCCGTTGGATCCGTAGGCGCCTGGTTAGGCTCATGTCGCTGTACAACCCGTACAGTTCATGATTGAATCTTCTTCTCCAGAAACCATCAACGCAAACAGGGCCGAAGATTGAACGCAGAACTTTTCTCTCGAAAATACCAAGGACTTCCTCATCCGCCTTCGACACCGTCCATGCTTCTGCGCCATAAAGAAGTACAGGGATTATCAAAGTGGTATATAGTGTCAACTTGGTTTTTCGAGAAAGGGCCTTACTACTCAATTGCCTCTTGAGCCCAAAGAAACAGCGATTGGCAAGAGTTATTCTGCGTTTGATCTCGGTACTGATGTTGTTCATATTGCTGACTTGGGAGCCAAGGTAGACGAAGTCCTTCACTACCTCGAAGTTATAGCTGCCTATGGTGATGTTCTGGCCCAGTCGTCGGTGTTGCGCGTCCTTTTTTGATGACAGCATATACTTCGGTTTGCCCTCGTTCACCGCTAGACCCATTTTGGCCGCCTCCGTTGAAATACCAGCAAACGCTTCAGTGACGGCTCGCTGTGTTCGACCAATCACGTCAATGTCGTCAGCGTATGCTAGCAGTTGCACGGACTTTTGGAAGATCGTGCCTCTGTTGTTGGCGTGTGAGTTTTGCACGATCTTCTCAAGAATTATGTTAAAAAAGTCACATGACAGTGCGTCGCCTTGTCTAAATCCCCTTCTGACATTGAAGGTCTCGGTGAATTCGTTACCGACCTTGATGGAGCAGCGAGAGTTCTCCATCGTCATCCTACACAGCCTGACGAGTTTAGTAGGAATGTCAAAACTAGACATGGCTTCGTATAGCTCGTCCCTATACACACTGTCATATGCGGCCTTAAAATCAACGAATAGGTGGTGGGTGTCGATTTGCATTTCTTGGGTCTTTTCCAGGATCTGCCGTATTGTGAAAATTTGGTCGATGGTGGACTTCCCCGGCCTGAAACCACACTGATAACGACCTATCAAACTGTTCACGAATGGTTTCAGGCGCTCACACAAAACGGCAGAGAAGATCTTGTAGGCGATGTTCAGGAGACTTATTCCTCGGTAGTTGGCGCAGTTGAAGGGGTCTCCTTTTTTGTGGATCGGGCAAACGATGCTGAGATTCCACTCGTCGGGCATGCTTTCCTCCGACCATATCTTACAGATGAGCTGGTGCATGCGCCCAACCAGGTCATCTCCGGCTGCCTTAAATAGTTCCGCGGACAGTGCGTCCGCTCCTGCAGCTTTGTTTGATTTCAATCTCGATATTGCTATCTTGACTTCATTCAGGTCGGGGGGACGGAATTCTCTACCATCATCGTCCGTTATCTGTAGTGGAGTATTCTGCCTGGCGATGGAATCGGTGTTTTGTTCGCCGTTAAACTGTCTGCAGAAGTGATCCTTCCAGATTCTCAGCATCGATTGCGGCTCTACTACGATTTGTCCCTCTTCGTCACGACAGGCTTCTGTCCGAAGCTTATATCCATTGGATAGTTGTTTTACCCGTTGGTAAAACTTTCGGATATTATTCCTGCCGTAACACCTCTCCAGTTCCTCGATCGCGCGCTTCTCGTGCTCTTTCTTCTTCTTTTTGAGAAGCCGGTGTTCTTCCCTTCTCTTCCGTTCGTAGAGCTCACGAGCTGCTCTCGTCCTTCTCTCCAACGTCGCCTTATACGCTGCTAGCTTCGCTGAATGTGCCTGCCTGCACTCGTCGTCAAACCATGGGTTTTTTCCGGGTGGCGTTTTAAAACCCAATACATCAGAGGCAGCATCTCTGATGGCGTTTTGGCAACGGTTCCATTCCTCATCGGTTGTTTCGCCTGGCAGGGCTGGACTCTCTGAGAGCTTAAGGGAGACTAGATCGGCAAATTTCCCAGCGGTCGATTGCGATTGTAGCTTTGCGACGTCAAACTGTTGTGGTCGTGCTCTACTCCGGTTTGCTACTGATATCCGTGATCTTACCTTGGCTACAACAAGGAAGTGATCGGAGTCAATGTTGGCTCCTCGGAATGTTCGGACATCAAGAATACTGGAGGAGTGTCTGCCGTCGATCGCAATGTGATCAATTTGGTTGACGGTTAATTGATCAGGGGACCGCCAGGTCCCTTTGTGAATGTTGAGGTGAGGGAATCGCGTGCTTGCTACAGTGAGATTGCGCCCCGTTACAAAATCTAGCAGCCTGAGTCCGTTATCCGATGTGTCGTCATGCAGGCTGTGTTTCCCGATGACTCTAGCAAAGATGTCTTCCTTGCCCAGCTTTGCGTTGAAATCTCCTAGGACGATCTTGGTGTCGTAGCTGGGGCATTGATCGTATGTTCTTTCTAGGAGATTATAAAAGTCATCCTTGCTGTCGTCATCTTTATCCTCCGTAGGGGCGTGGGCGCAGATTAGGCTAATGTTGCCGAGCCTAGCCTTGATGCGGATTGTAATGAGGCGTTCACTCACGGATTTAAAGCTTAAGACTTTTTGCCTAAGTCTGCCTCGAACAACAAACCCGCATCCAAACAGGCGCTGTCGCCGCTCTTTGTAGCAATCACCGTAGTAGATGTCGCAGTTTCTCACTTTCTTTTTGCCCGGCCCATCCCATCGCACTTCCTGGATGGCGGTGATGTCAGCCTTATAGGCTTCCAGGGCCTCCGCAAGTTCATCGGCTGCACGTGGTCTGTTCAGGGACCTGACATTCCACGTGCAGAACCGAAAATCGTTATCCTTATTTCGTTGTTCCTTGTCGTCAGCAATAAAGTCATCCATATTTATATTTATTCTTTGTTGTTGTGTCGAAACTAGTGTGTTTTTACACGGTAGGGAAGTTACCCCCACGCACAACCCCCGAAACCTGGAGGACCGGGTCCTGGTTTAGACCCCTGGACAGAGGGGATTCGCTGCACACTTTGGTTCACCTCTAAGCGGGTGCTGTAGGGGCTATCCAGGGGCGCCACGGGGAGGCAGTATGTCAGCTTGACCAGTCCATTTTCAGGGATCGCTGCTGGCTTCTCGCCAGGTTGAGAGCAATCAACAACTTTGCCCTGAGTGCACTGGCCCATTCCCCCTTCGAAATGCGTTGCAAAACCATAAATAATCTTCAAGAGTGGCCAGTAACACCCTCTTCTTTAAGCGGATAACATTGAAAATAGATATAATTTTGTAATTGACCAGATTTTATTTCCTCTGGTATACTGGAATGATGTAATTTCCTGTGATGGAACGAAAGTAATCCTGTACTACTACGAAGGGTCTAAAAAAGTTTCCCGTTTTATATATAAAAATTTGGAAAACATTTTACCGCACTAAGTACAATTTTCAACACAGAGTAAAAACTGAAATATTTTTTAAGTTGCGATTATTGTTTGTTTATTAGAACTAAATTTGTTGTGTTTTATATTGAAATGTGTTTAGACACATCTTAAATCCTGTAAATTAAAAATATACAACAAATTCTGCTTAAAAATTATAGATTGTCTTAAAGTTTTTAATTTTCTGTACTATTAAAACATTATTTTACATTCTCCGTTTTGCGGATGTGCTCACAAACATACGCAAAAACATACATATATAAATACAGATAATCAGTATACAAATAAAATCCACAAAGAGCATATAACAAACCAAAAACAATAAGATTTAATGTCATGAAATTATGGTAGTGACAAATTTAAGCAATAATAACTGTGCTTAAAATATTTGCGATTATTAGCAAATTGGCTTCTTTTAAAACAACATTATTCAGCCAATATACGTTAAAGGATATGGATGGACTTGAAGATAGAGAAAGTGATAAATCTTTTAATAAGTTAAGTCTGAATTAACCAGAAGAAAAGAAGTTATAAAGGTGAATATAGCTGGAACCTTTTGATTTAGAGCAACCACAAAAATCGACAACATATATTGAACGGTTTAATTTATTTCTGCCAGCTAATGAAGTGCATTTGAAGAACGTCAAAAAACAGACTTGCCGACTTTGGCCGGAGCGTCTCAAAAATAGTATAATGCTTTGATTTTAAACAAAAGTAAGGAACTACTTAAGAAATATTTTTCACTACAACCTTCTGAAATTGCCTCGTTTTATCATTTTCATAAAAGTGACCAACATTTTGATGACTCTGTCCGTAACTACATTGCAGCATTATAAAAATTAGCTGTGGAATGTAATTTTGGCACAGCACTCCAGTGATACCAAACAGCAAATTCTCAGCAAGTTGGTTGTTGGAGTCTTCATTCCCGTAAAAAATGCACTTTCCTTGATACTGCGTGTCATTCTTATGGTGTACAGAGACATTTACAACGCGTCTGTCGCAGCGCACACCGAAAATGTCAACAT
This sequence comes from Epicampocera succincta, assembly GCA_932526305.1. Lineage (NCBI taxonomy): Eukaryota > Metazoa > Arthropoda > Insecta > Diptera > Tachinidae > Epicampocera > Epicampocera succincta. The sequence continues at coordinate 20,858,584 of OW052037.1, read as the reverse complement.
ACAGCTCCAAATCTTATCGACATGAGTCTGTCAATCAAATAGATTTCAATCAATGAACGTACATGTATTTTTGAGGTAAATTTTGGGTCACCTGTGACAATCAAGACGAATGCAACACACAATTACATCTGGGTGAACAAAAAGCCAAATCTTTCAAAATGCGAATTATCGCTGATTACCAACAAAACAATATTCCAGTCAAGAGAGTAATTTGCGTGTCAGTTCGTCGTTACAATAACCGCAAAATGGACAATTTGCCACTAGCCATCGCTAATAGGTGCGGTGCGGTTGGTCGTAATTGGTTCGAACCATTGGGCCTATGCCTAGGAGGCGTCTTTGCTGTATTGTTGTGTAATGTTTTTGCAAAAACTAAAAGCTTTAACCATGTGTATGTATCAAATAAAAGAGGGGTTGTTTTAATGTTTTATTTAATAGTGTTTACATTTTTTTCTTGGTTTATCCATAGCTTTTGGTGTTTACTTATTAAAGTTTTTACTTTTTGTTGTGCTATTATATGTATATATCAGTTTTAGGTAGAGTGTGTTTCTTTAATGTTTTTTGCGGAGCGAAAAAAAATTGCGACCGTTCATGTGAACAAACCAACCGAAGACTTTTTGGTGCTTTTTCACTAAAAAAGTATGAAATGTAATGTAGTGTTTCAGAAACTAACAAGTGATGTGCTGGGATGGAGCATGAAATATAAAAAATTCCGATCCGCACATTTTTTCATTTTGGTTTAATAGTCGAACACTGTTTTTTTGGTCTTCTCGACTAACAAAATTTATGCTGCTACACATATGCATATTTTTTCATTTTATAGACAAAATCTTTTTTGGCACCTCTTTCATACGATATATGTATGTCCAGTTTGATTGCGTATTTGACCTTTAACCCACTTAGAGACATGGGCATAGTTACGTACCCAGACTGAACTTCCTGTAATGAAGGGTTTAATTCTGATAGGTTCGGAATGCTTACCATAAGTTATTTCACGATTTCAACGATTTGTAGTTGAATGAGGTCAATTTTTGCCTCTCGGCCATGTTGGATGAAAAGGTGCACAGCGAATGTGTAGAGTTAAATTGTTTTCCATAAACTTTTTGAGCTCGTAAGGCGTGCATTCTGAACCGTTTTCAGACACAAGTTCATCAGGCAACCCATGCGTAGCAAAGAGCTGGCGTAATATTTTCATTGCAGCTGCTATTGAACTCTATAGAAAAAGAGTCTACAAAAAAAGCAAAATATTTTGCTCTGGAAAGGACCGGCGGAGTCCACGTGCATATGAGACCATGGACGTTTTTCCGATTCTCAATGTTGATTGCGAGCTTATGGACAAGAATTAATTTTTTTTACAATATTCTCGATGTCCGAGCTAATGTTAGGCCACCATATGTGACTACGTGCTTAGGCCTCAATTTTGACAATTCCAAGATATGAGGTATGAAGAGGGAGTGGTATTACAGTGTGGGTTCACCAGATTTGCAGAGAGCTCCGTTCGACGACAATAAAACGTATAGAACACGTCTGAGCTATTAATCTTAGTACTGGGCCATCCCATTAACACCCAGTTTTAAACACGCACTAAGTCTTTCGATGTTTGTGAAGCAATTGTTTGTGCTTTAATGACAGACTTAGCCGCCAATTCCATCATTAGAATGTCTCCAGATGATGATTCTTGCTTAGTTACCAAATGGCAGCGGCTCAAAAAGACTGCATAATCAATTTTTTCTCCCGCACGATGTATCAATTTGAATTCATAAGCGTTCAGAAAAATTGATTTGATTGCATTTGATTAGTTATTACGTTGGGGACTGATTTCCTTATTGTAAAAATTCTCAGTAATGGCCGATGATCGGTTAAAGACGTGAACAAGGGACCATAGAGGTAGTTGTGAAACTTTTTTATCCAACAACAAGCGCAACTGATTCTGTGTCTGTTTGAGCGTAGTTTTTTCGGCTCTGGAGAGCGTTCTTGAGTAAAAAGCTTTTTTAGATCCATCCATTAGTTTGTGGCTAAGAACTGCCCCTAGTTGTAATGTATCAAGACCATGACCAATAGCTGATGTAATGATTCTGCCACAGTGGAGATGTGTGGTAAAAATTCAATAAGCTTAAGAATGCTTGCAATTTTAAAACCCAAAATCTGGACTGATGCAATACCAAACTTGTACTTATCTTTACGTAATGGCCAGCCTTTTCGAAACGTAAAAATATTTCCAAAGTTTATTTTCTAACTCCTCTTCGGACTTACCCAATGTTTTAATGTCGTCGAAATACGGCAATACGCCAGATAGAACTTGTAGAACATTTTCAATGAAACCTTGAAAAAGTCCTTGTGCAGTCGATTAAGAGAAAATTCTCACCTGGCTCAATCGCACTTAAACAATACCGACTACCGACCTTTCAAACTCACGGTAGTAGTGGATAAACTATTTGATAAGCTTACTGAGCAAATTGGAAAAATAATGGAAAATATTCAAAGATGAGATTTAATATTATAAAGACTGAACTACATGATATGACTCAAACAGTATCTGCTTTACAAAGCGTGGTGACCGAAACAGAAAGGAAAACAAAAAGAATGTAAGAAGAAATTTTGTCCTTAAAATCGCAAATAAAACAACAGGAAAATGCACTACATGAGAATGTAAACTTATATGATTTAATTTGATCGATTTGCAACACAATAAACAATGTTTTTCCCGCAATAAAGTCCATTACCGTCTACAAAATCATAATAACAGACAGAAGCCCGTTTCAAGGGGCGCTGTCATCATAGTAAAAATGTGGTCTGCCTATGATAAAAACTATTTTTTTAAATCACTGGCCCAATAGCGCTATTAGTTTTGATTCTCTTATGAGCACGCTAGAGGACATATCGGTACAATATGATCATATTATTACCAACAATACCATATTCTATATACATATGTACATATAAGTTAAGACTCGCTAATTGATTTTATCAAAAAAATATGTAAAGTCGCTTCCACTGCGCCGCAAATACAATAAACAACACAAGAAATTTCTCTTTAAGGTTTACAAACACTTCACTTTATTTATGTAATCTAAAATTGTTAATTAATTAGTATAACAATGATTTTACCGCAAGTGGTACAATTCAATTCGCGTAATAGCCAAGACTGTCTTCAAAAACTGTCTTCTGCCACCTCAAAAGTTTTGGATCACGTTGCATTGGCATGTGCAGGTATCCAGACGCTTAGTAATCAAAAATATAAGTTTATTGAATGCAATTTGATATTATTCATAATTAGGCCGGATGCGCGTGCAAAAGTCGTGGGAATGTTGAAACAGCTAATTATGCTGACTCCGCTGGACTGCGTTCATACGCAGTGTCATGGCCGCTGCTAACTCCTCCCTCTTTAAATGTCTGCGTCCCGCAGATCACATGTTTAGGTTGAAAGGTAGGTTCAACTGACTGTGGAACTTTAATTGTTGGTAAGGTAATTTTTCCGGTTATTCTATGCCACAAAGAACCAATGCAGATGCCCATTATTATCACGATACCAATGTTGGAGCCCAGCGACAGATTTAACTTCGTACCCAGATACTGAAGTTTGTCTACATTGTGCAAACTTATGTTGTGAACCTGGGCGATGTCCACTAATAGTTTCTCATTAGCCACGCTCGTCAGTACGGGAGGAAGTGGTTGTAATCTCGAAACTGATGTACTGGAGAATGTTTCATTATTGATGAGTATGCTTTCGTTATGAAGTTGTATCAAGTAAGTGCCATTAAGTGTCTCTGGGTTTTTATGACACCCTTGAAGTTTGTAAGAAAAATTACATCGGATGTTATCATTTCTACTACCTGCGCGCTGGTAATCTTGTAACGGCAATTAGCGTTTCCACCTTTGAGCATACGTGGTATACAGGTTTTTTATTTTATTTATTTATTCATTCATTGGCGCTCCTATACAACAAAACTTAGAGTCTTATAATTATAGTATAGGATGATCAGATTGTAATAATTATATATTCGTCATACAAGAAGATTTAATACTTAACACAAATTTAAATAATTTAGCAAACAATTTTAAATAACAAGAAATCCAATTTAAGCATTACGACTGTTAAACATTTAAATAAATCACTAATACATACATACATTTTTAAATTTGTCCATATAAATTAAGAATATCTTTCCTAAACTGCGTTGCATTACTAACGAATTGTAATGATGATGGTATTGAGTTCCATAGACGAATATCGTGGACGAAAAACTGCCATTCAGATATCAGCTTCCTAAATCTAAACTGGACCAGGTTTTTATTTCTCCGCGACTGTGCGAATGAGAGACGCGCAAATAAATAAGACGGCTCTCCAGTATAAATAATTTTATGCAGGAGAAGTAGAGAATGAATGCTTAATAAATTCCTCAGCTTAATAATTTCCTCAGCTATTTGAATTAAAGATGTCTGTTGACAATTTTGTCGCTTTATTAATGTTCAGGCAAGGACTGGCCACACCGAAGGTTTCCTCTTGATTTATGAGAATTTCTTTAAACGGAAGCTCAATTTGCCTACCCTTCCTTATCGTTGTTCGAGCAATCAGTCGATGGTAAGACTCCTTTTTTAGCTTTGGGAGAGAAAGAACGTATAACAAACAGGACCCATTTGTGTAGATGGACGGTTTCCCATATTCGATAGCTTCTACGGCGTTGGCATACGGCAGTGTCTCCATTTCGGTAATGATTTTTTCAACTTCAGTCCTATCTAGCAAGTTTCTGTTAATTATCCCCGCTTTAGCCAGCTGACAAGCTCTCAACACTTCATTAATAGTGTCTTTCAAAATAAGAACCTGGTTCATCGGGATTCTTTTCCACTGCTAACTTCGTTCATTCTGTCAGTGAGCTGTGCATTGATCTTGTACTGCTCGTTGTTATTACTTATGATTGCATTTTGGCTCTTTAAAATGGAGTTCCAATCTGTGGCATCTGGGTTCCCGGCTACCCACCTCCAGGCGGTGCCGATCCAGTCAATTGACCTACGATTCCTTCTTCGTATGCTTCCCAATTCCATAAGCCTATCCTGATATCAGATGATAGCTTGTTACTTCTCTCGTCTTACTGGGTGGCGTATATTTTTGAAGAAGCGCAGTTACGTTGTCGGCAATTGTAGCAAATTCATCTAAATTTTTCCATTAATAGTCCATGCATTTCCAGCTCTTACAGTGACTATAGGGACGTCGTAGCGATAGATCTGCTCTGCATGTAAGACGATCATATTTATAAATGCAACGGTAGAAAAAACCAGCTTGAAAATCATTTCTCTGAAAATAGCAATTTAGTATTTGATAGTATAATGTATATGGTTATGATAAGCCCGCAAAATGTTTGGATGACATGTGAAGTGATTGATTAGTTTTAATTAATATCTTATGTACTGAGTACCCTTCCCCCTTTTTTTATATTTATATTCTTTTTATTGTTATTACTATTTTTTCCAATTGCCCTTTATTCTAAGGGAAAAATAAAAAAAGATTTTCATTAATTATGTTTCGTTAAAAAACAAAAAATTGTAACATATTTTGTATATGTTTCTAATTTTTGCTTTTCTTCGTTTTTCGTTTTATATTTTGTTTTTTTCATATGTGTGTGTTTTTTTGTTTTTCATAATTTTGGGTTGGCCTAGTTTTTGTCTTGAACTTGCCATAGAGGGATCGTATGATTCCGTTTTAGTCGAGAGTAGGCATGCCTCCACTTACAGACCGGCTCTTGTTAATTGTGCTAACCACCCTTCAATATTTCATATTTCTTATATGTTATTATTAATTCCATTTTGTTAAATTTTTTCCTTAAAGAAGTGGAAGTTCTCTCTTTTTAATTTCGTTTTAAATTTTTTATATTGGCTTTATGGATCCTTTTACCACTCGCTGTACGCACTGTGACCTTGTTGTCCTTTTCTACAATTTCCTTCCTATATATGGCTTTGTTTTTGGCTTTTATACTTTTAATCCTAACATATATTCATTATATTCATTCGGTTGTTGCGTTCTTTAACATTTCTTTTGATAATTCTACTGAGTAATTCCCTATTTATCTTGGAGCGAACTTAGAGCAGTTTACTAAAGTCAGATGTTTTTGTCCTGTTAAAAAAACATGTCACTGGGTCTTTTTCCAGTGACAGAGTGTATGGTATTGTTATACCTATCTGCTGCAACGTACATCAATTCCAGTACACTAAGTTCCACATTTTCCACCCTCGATCAGAGTTGAGTGGAGGCGTTTCACTTGACCATTTACTTCGCTGCGTTGGGATGGTGTGAGATAAATTTTGACCCCTAGCCTTTCCAGAAAATCAAAGGTCTTATAAAACTACTTTCATTGACTAAAATTTTACTACATATCCTAGAAATTCAACCTCTGATAGCATGAAATGGGTTTTCTCGATATTGACCTTTAGATTTGCTTCTTCCCACTTTCTGAGAACTGTGTCAACATTGTCCAAGGTTTCCACCTCATTACGACCGAATACTATTATGTCGTCTATGTAGACATAACAGATTTTTCCTATAAATTCCTTGAGAACGTCATCTATCATTCTCTGAAAAATCGCAGGAGCATTTTTCAGCCCGAAAGGGAGGCGGAGAAATTCAAATTTTCCATTCATGGTCGAAAATGCGATTTTAGGAATGTCTAATGGCTGTGAAGGTACTGTAACCGCATTAAGTTATTTATAATCGACAACTAACCGATACTGTTTTTCTCCATTTCGTTTTGGCTTCTTCGGCACTACCCAGATTGGAGAATTGTAAGGACTTTTTGAGGGGCGTATTATTCCCTCAGATAGTAACTCGCCAATTTGTTTTTCGACTTCGTCCCTCATCGCAGCAGGATATGGGTAACTTTTCGAATAAATAGATTCAGATGTTGTCGTCCTTATTCCTGCTTGCAAATTTGTAGCGACAGCCCGGCTGTCGTCAAGTGGCCCAAGCAAATTCTTGTATTTACCTATAATTTCATTAATTCTTATTGAATAATTTCATTATTTCATTAAATCTTATTATCCTTATTGTATCCCTGACCAAAAGAATGTTTTCCTTTCTGTCAACCACTGCTTCTAACTCTTTGAGGCTATCGTCACCTATAATTCCACCAGAAGTATTCAAACCAGGTAAGAAGTAGAATGTAAGGGGGTCTAATATTCCATAATCTAAGAAGAACTTTCCTACAATTTTTTTATTTATTTCAATTTTTCCACCTGCTGGGTTAACTACAAGTGGTTTAGATAAAGGTATGCTTCCGGCAGATAATTTAACGCTGCAAAAATTTTTGTTCGAGCCGGTGTCGACCAAAAATTCAAATTTTCTATTTTTAGTGGTCTCATATTCTATGTAAAAAAAAATAAAAATTTTGTTCACTTGACACCCCATCAAAATTGTTTGCTATTTCTTCTTCTTGAGGAGTATCTTCTGAATAGCCCTGGTTGACACCCAAATGAAATAGGCGGGGTTGCTTGTCCTTATTGAACATTTCGGATCCGCTTCTCTTTTTCAGCTTGTTTAGGGCGATTCATGTAATTAATTTTTCGCGTTTGCGACTTCCATCGGCTCTGGTTTGGCCTCGTATTGCCGAGGGAAAGGTGAAGACTTATGATGCGGATCAAAATGGTTTTGTTGATAGTTATTATTTCTCTGTTGCCAAGAATTAAATCTAAAACTATTTGGGGGTTGGTTACGAGGTTAAGGCTTAGGAGGTCTTGGTGGAACAGTTGTACCGGTTTGTACGAACTGTTGCGTATTGCTTCGAATATTTATCCTCGGGTGCAGAATATTATTTCTCATAGTCAGGTTCTGCAATTCGAGGCAGGCCGAATATGCCTCTGGCAATGTTTTGGGTCGTTGAATATTTACCATTCTGGAAAGTTCTGGATTAAGACCCCGTATAAATATATCAAGACCCTATTCCTGTGAGTTGCTATCAAAGCATTAACAGTTTCTTCGCTAAAAGTTTCCGTTTCAAGTTTATTAATGATTAAAGAAAGTTAATGATTAACCGTAGAGTAGAAATCATCAACTTTCGATGTTCCTTGCGAAAGCTGGTTGAGCTGATGTTCGAGTGTCTGAACATCCCTCTTATCACCATAATGAAGGGATAATATTTTCTTCATCTCACTCCAATCCGCCTCAACAATATTATACGATACCAAGGCTGCGTCAGCTTCTCCAACCACTTTTTCTTATATTTCGTAAAATATTTTTCTATATATTTTTCATAATCTCATAAGCACAGATTCATACATATATATTTTTCATTTTTTATTTTTATTCTTCCGTTTTAATTTCTCATTTATTCTTTATATTCTTCGTAAAACTAATTTACTATTCTTATTTTAATCTTTTGTGTTATGATTTTAAATTTGAATATTTTCTCTTTTTTATTGATTTAATGTTTTAATTCCGCTGAATTTTATTCTTAAAAAAAAATCTTTTTTGAGCCTTGGCCACACCGCGTACCCGATCAATTGGAGAATATTTTGTTCCCTCACGGAAGCTCCGTATGATTCTGGTTTGGAGATCCACTTTTATAATCGTAGATACCTACTAAGGTACGGGTCACTTCACTTTCGCCTCGGTAACCTTCTGTGATGCTTTTTAGTTTTATTCACGAGGAATACCGGATTATCGAAGGAGGAGCTATTTTTATTTTATTTTTATTAAAATATTATAAGTCCTAGAGGGACCCGTAGTTTTTCGCAGGACTTTACTTATTAGTTTATTTTACAAGGACTCCTGAGGTGGGAGGGGGGGGGGGGTCCCTGCTCGGGCGCCAGTTATGACTCGCCAATTGAATTTATCATCAAAATATGTCAAGGCGCTTCCACTGCGCTGCCAATAAAATAATCAACACAAGAAATTTTAATCTTTAAGGTTTACAAACCCTTCACTTTATTTAAGTAATCTAAAATTATTAATTAATTAGTATAACAATGATTTTACCGCAAGTGGTACAATTCAATTCGCGTAATAGCCAAGACTGTCTTCAAAAACTGTTTCTGCCACCTCAAAAGTTCTGGATCACGTTGCATTGGCATGTGCAGGTATCCAGACGCTTAGTAATCAAAACTATAAGTTTATTGAATGCAATTTGATATTATTCATAGGCCGGATGCGCATGCAAAAGTCGTGGGAATGTTGAAACAGCTAATTATGCTGACTCCGCTAGACTTCGTTCACTCGCAGTGTCATGGCCACTGCTAACTTATACATATGTATAAAATATATTCAACAATAATTTTTTGGTTGATAACCTCTTAATTGCGCATTAAATCATCATGTTAATAGAATTAACTGGGAGCAGATCTATAGTTCAGAAACTGTAGACAACCAACTAACATTTATTCAGGATAAAGTCAATTATCTATTCGATTTATACGTTCCAATAAAAACTAAACGTTCAAAACATAGTCAACCGCCGTGGTTTGACAATAAAATAGAAACTGTAATAAAAAAATACAATGGAAAAGATTCAGAGCAGATAATCTTAAAATAATATTTGCATATGCATGACGGAAAATGACGAAACTTTTCAGGATGCTAAATGTGATTTTTACCAAAACAAATTTTTATTTGCAATAGATAACAAAGCTAAATGGAAAGCTTCTTCCTCAATAGGAGTGGATATTGATTAACATCAATAGTGTGAATCCACTATTCTTGAAAACGTTAATTCGAAATCTTCTGCTTTCCCCAATATATTTGTTCAACTCAATTATTACAAAATCAATTTTCCAAAAAAATTAAAGTTATCTACGATCATTCCTATTCCTAAAAGAGATAAAGAGTTCCGTCCACTAGCAATTCTTTCATTTTTGTCTAAGGTTTTTAAAAAATATTATTTACCAGCAAATGAATGAATATTTAACAGGAAAGAATTTGCTATCTGAGATGCAATCTGGCTTCATGAAAGGCAGATGTTGTATAACAGCGATAGTCGACGTAGTCTACTTGGCATTAATATGGTGGCATTTCTGACATTTTGGATCACAGCAAAGCATTTGATAACATAAATCATTCCATCTTGATAAAAAAAACTCCAGAAATTGTTTTATTTTTCAAGCTCTGCTTGCACATTAATCTTATCTTACCTTGCGAACCGTTCGCAAATAGTAAAGTTCTTCAATCTCTACGACTTACCAGATATTTCTATTATTAAGATTAGACTTTTAGCCACATAAATGGAATTGCTCTGCACAAGTAGAATCAACGACGTTTAGGCAAGATTAACTGTCGGGCTATGGCAAATGGTCTGCATATTAACCCGACGAAGTCAAAATGAATATTCCTCTCAAAATCTGGAAGAATTGTCAATAAATTTCAAGTAATAATTCGGCATTAAACTTGGCTGTAGTTTTTAATAACAGACTCGCAATCATATCGATACTGTTGCTAGTAGACATTATAGTAAGCTGCGTACAATATGGGCACTAAATAATTCTACCCTCTTAACATACGTATGCTCCTCGCAAAAGTATATTTCATCCCATCACTTATATACGGCTACAGGATTTACGCAAATTGCGACGGAACCAACCTACAGAAACCTAACCTTTCATATATTTCAAAAAGGTCAGCGGGACCGAACTTCGAAATATGCCTTCAGGATATCAAATATGACTTTTTAAATATAAATGCCTTATTTTCTTGCTTAAAATAATAACATCCAAACATACCTATAGTCTATTCCACCAGTCTTTGGAAATCCTTGCTAAATACTGCCCAACAGATAAGCAAAGCAAACTTATTTAAAAATAAGTTATTTAAATCGTACTTCCCACTAATGAGCTTACAATATTATATGGGCTTAGAATATTATACGTAAATATATGTATATAGTCTAAGGGCTTGATGGATATCCTTTGGCTGCCTTATTGCAAATAATCTTGGCTTGTTGTCATGTTAGGCATTTTGTTGGCGACTTGTCTGCCCAATATGTGTGAGGCATATTTGTGGATTTTGGGGGTGCGTTCGATTACCTCTCCTGGTGTAGAGTTCTCGATAGATTCATGATGGATATTCTGTTGGGGCATCCCAATCTTTCGTTTGGACTGTGTGCATATGTATATGACCTCCTCATTTTGGTTGAGGAACAGTCTCGTGCTGATCTGGAAATCCGGGGTGTGCGTGTTATGCGTATTGACCATGGACATGGCTTGTATGCCGGTTCTGCTTGGTGTGGCACATCTTGACTTGGAAGTGATACATCGTACTGTTGCTTTTAAGCTCAGGAGGGGTTTGCCTCTTCTGGGGCAGGATTGCACTGATGCTTCTGACTTTGCTGTCGGTGTAGTGCGGACATGTAAGGCGCTCCTTATGGATTGCCTTCTATCTAGGTGGCGAACCCGTTGGACGGACAGCAATAGTGGGGATGCCATTTTTGTGAGGGAACGTCCAGACTTTGGTTTTGGCCCGAGTTTGGGATTTTTATTGACTGAGTATGGCTCTCTTAATGCAGTTTTGCATAGGAGGGGCTGACACTCCGTTTTGTAGATGTGGTAGGAGACTGGAGGACGTGTAGCACATACTTACTGTGTGTCCAGAGTATGACGGGATTTAGAGGACATGGATATCTTTTGGAATGGGTGAGCCTGGGATTATAGTACTGCTCTAAATGACGTTAGGACTTTGGGTGATTGGGCGTGTTTCCTCGCGAAGTTTTTAATAAGAGGAGAAGGTTATGGGTGTATATTAGCGGGGTTTCTTCGCTATAATATTTTGTTTTTGGGTGTTTTTTGTTGCGGCGCTGATTTGCAGTGTTGCATCTTTACTATTTCCTGGATTTGTTGTTAAATTCTAGGTTATGAGGGGTAGCAGTTGCTTAACTACAGTTAATAGTCTTTCTGGGGCTATGAAAGTCTCACCAGAGGTATCATGGATTTCATTCGAGAGCCCAAGTTTTCACTTTATGAATAACTCCAACTCAGAAGTTGTTCATTAAGCATATTTTTTTTTGGTTGGAAAAGGCGTCAAAAAACTCTTCGAATATAAAATAAAAAAAAAATTGTGCCAATCGGAATTTTTGATATATGATAAATGACACACTATGTAATACTCCAATTCAGAAGCTATTCACACAGAAATCTTTTCTTATTGAAAAAGATATACAAATGGTTTTTGTCTGTAAAATCAAAATGAAAAAATATGCGTATAGGGATATTTAATATACTCTAGAGTCAGTCTTCGACTAACTCACACGCAGTACGGTTGTATTTCACTCAGTTTTATTATTTATAATTTTTTTGCAAACTTTTGTTTACTTTATTTCCATACAGTACAGTGAAGTAAAAGATCTTCGAATCAAAACATTGTTGGAGTTTTTCCTGAGCTCCCCACCATCCGTAAACCCGATGCTAAGTTTGTAGATATCTATGCAACTTCTGGCGATAAAAACTTACAACAATATTCTTGTTTTTTGGTTCACCGGGCTTTAAAACTAATCTGTTCCGATATCCCATCTGAGTTAAGAGACAGCAACCTCTTGCTTGCTGCTCATTGGTAATAAATCTAATGCAGAGAGAATATTAACAAGGAAAACTACCTGGAATATGTAATATCGAATGCAAATATCATTCAAATTTAAACTCCACTAAAGGAACTATTTATGCCCCCTACTTGAACAAAATTCCTGATGCTGAAATTATTAATGAACTGGGTTCACAAGGAGTAATTGATATTTACAAATACCAGAAAAAAAATCCGAAGGTGTTATGAAACCATGTGGTGTAATTCTCCTTACATTTTAGAGATACTGAATTCCAGATAAGCTGGACATATCATGGCATAAAGTAAAGGTGCGAAAATACTTCCCAAATCTAATGCGAATTGCCAATTGCTCGGTCACACGAAAAATGGTGCAAAAGTTCTCCTTTGTGCAAGTCTTATGCCCTCCCACCACACATACCAGACGAATGTTCACGTACTTTCTGAGCAAACTGTTCCGATGAACATCCCTCATCTTCTAAAGAGTGCAAGGTATATAAACAACAAAAATAAATACTCAAAATTAAAACAAAAGACAAATGTTCTTTAAAAGCTTCAAAAGAGAAATATAAATTACAAAATTTCGCTGAACCAGTAACCCAAACGTGCTAAGAAAAAGTATTGCTGAAACAACAAACAATGATAATGTAATAAATAAAAATGCACTTGATACTACCAAAATCGCAACAACAAAACAAAATTTATAAACTAATAAAAAATAAAAAAACCAAAATAAAATAAACCAAAATAAAAAAACAAACACATATGAAAGGAATTTCGAAAAAAATCCCAACAAGAAATAATAATAATACAAAAACAACATCTCCTATAATTAAGGGTGACATGAGTAAAGCTCATGCAAGCAACCCAACAACAAAAAATTCAAAAACATTTAAAGAAACTCTTAATTTAAATCTACAACTACAGCATCACATAACTCTAGTCATAATATACAGGAAGAAATAATCTTTTCACTATTTTGCAAACACGGATTTTAAAATTATACAGTGTAATATTAATGGTATTATTACTAATTACCATAAATTACAACTTATAATAAAAGATCATAGCCCAGACATCATTTCAAAACAGGAAACACATATCTCGCGGAAATAACAACATAATATATCCAAAACTGTACAATAGTTTTTTCTATAATCTGCCAGTCAACCTCACAACTAAACAAGGAGTTACCATTCTATTGAAAAGAACCAATAGAAATAGAGTCTGGCTTAAAATTTACCCTAATAAATGAAGCTGATTTAACAAATATCCTTCAAAAATAAATACAGCCCTCATTTGGAGCGGTGATTTCAATTCGTGGACCACTCTTTGAGGCTCTATAATATTAAACTCTCGAAGAAAAATTCTTGAAAACTTTATTGTAAATGAAGATATCATTCTTTTAAATAATATAAGCCCTTGTAAACCCACTTCAGCATACATAATGCGTTTTCACACGTAGACATATATTTATGCACACCACAGTTCGCACTCCTCTGTTCGTGGAACTCTATTAGTGATTTACATAATAGCGACTAATACCCCTAATAATACTAATTCTAAAAAGTGCCGGCACTCCTCTCAAACGTATACCGATATATAAAACCAACGCCATAAATTGGACTTTATACCAGAGTCACTGTTCCTCATATTTCCTTAAAATCCAACATAATAATGTTAACCAACAAGCTGCGCTGATAAAAACAGTTATCAGAACCTCAGCAAATGTAAGGCGAAGCACTTGTATCGCAAGTAGACAGCGGCGCAACAACAGTAAATTCAGCAAGACTATCACACTGGAAGCTGGTGGCCCCTCTCAAACAGGAGCTCTTGAAAAGATGGTCCACTGAATATTTGAATCAATTGCAGCAGCGCCATAGTGGAATAGTGGAATAAGCGGTGTGACAACCTCAAGATTGGTGATATGGTGATAGTAAAAGAAGACAATCTACCAATCATGAAGTGGCCCTTGGCAAGAATAGTCAAAACACATCTTGGTAGTGACAATATGATCAGAGTAGTGGAAGTGGAATTTTCAAACGACCAGTACATCGAATCGCTCTTACCCATCGAACCAGATTGCGAAACATCTGTCACACTTGATGATAAGAGTTCAACTAGCAACAACAGTACTTATGACTGAATTCAGGAGCCTAGGGCTAAAAGGAAAAGGGTACTATCAACCCATCTTGCTCTAGCCTTAATTACAATACTTTTGGCTATTACCAATGTCATTTGGGAATCCGGTAAAAAATCAATAATTTGGAAAAAAAATTAGGCATTCATTTTGAAGAGGTTAGCACAGCAACCATTTCAAGCACTGAATGGAACATTCTTGTATACTATGACTTAGATGCTTACTGGTCGGAAACATCAATTTTGATCAATGGCACGAAATCCCTACAAAACCTTTGCAGAATGATAAAATTGAATGAATCATGCCTCAGTATCATAAGGCATTTTGAACACATGATCTATATTTGGAAAATTGATTGCTGCGAAGTAAAAGAGGTGCCTTGAATATAGTTGGAAATATTTCTAACTCATTATTTGGCATATTGGACTCTGAATATGCTAACCAGATATCCGATACAATACAAAAGGTAAAGGAAAATGAGTCACATTTATTAAATTTGCTCAGGAATCAAACCTCATTCGTTGATTCAACAGGTAATATCATAAAAAAAACCAATTGGCAGCTAAGGCAAGATTTGAACAATTGAAGCAAAAAAATTGAAGCCTTATCACCAGCAAGGCAGCAAAACAATAATGGGTTGTTCCAGATACAGCTCACCCAATTATTTAATAGTGGAGTTTTGGAATTGAACCTAGTTGAAAATAATGTACATAGGAACCATACAGTCCTCAATTCTTCATACCCTCATAGATACTCATCAAGGAAAAATCAGCCCATTACTACTGACTTCAGAACAATTGAAAGAGGAAATTAATCAGATTAAACTCCATGCACCAACATCAATAACCCTTCCTATCTCCGGAAAAGATGAATTACTATAACTATTCAAACTAATAAAGTTTCAAGGTAGACTCACCCCCCAACATGCAGTATTCAAAATAATTCTACCATTAGTGGAAATTGAACTATTTAAGATGTTCCAGCTGATTCCCGTACTTAACATGATGAATCACACCATGGTAGCCGCAAACAAATAGGTTTTAACATAGTTACTAAACTGTATGGGGAATTCCTGTCTCGAACATCTAACTGAACAAAAACAACGTATGTAGCATGCTTTTAAAAGGACAAGAAGTTAGAGTATTTTCATCATATACAAAAGTACAATGCTAAGTTTAGAAGAGCTGTAAAAAATAGCAAATCAGGTTGTATGCAAAAATTCAGAATTCTAGTAGGTAACAAATCTTCCAGCAGAATAAAATACAAAAAAATTTGAAGATAATGATTCTGACATTTCCAACTGACATTGTCAACTGTTTTGCAAAACATTGATCTAATTTATCTGACGACATGAATTTTCCCGCAATTTTTTAAAACAATAAACTAAACGTTTCCAATCGTACCTATGATCCCCAATTGACAAATACATACGCCAAAAGAGTTGAGACACCCATAGCTATTTTAGAATTTGAGGAAGCTTTATTCTCAACCAAAGGCGAAACTCCACGTGATGACTAATCTCCCTCTTACCATGTTTAAGCAAAACTTTGAAAAAAATAATCTCCAAGAGATTAATGTGGTTTTTAAAAGCAAACAACTTCATCTGAACAAATCAAGTTGCTTTCATGAAAAGCAGAGTACAGATGACGTCCTCATACACCTTGCATTTCTCTCCCGGTCGCTGTGAAGTAAAATACGTTAACATCCTCGCAACTGACTTTGAGAGAGCATTTGATCGCATCGGTGTTTATGCGATTATTCATCAGTTAGAAGAATGGAAAATCGGCAAAAAAATGTATTCCATAATTAAAAACTTCCTAAGCAACCGTAAACTCAGAGTACGAGTAAATCACCAACACTCCAACATTGTTCCGCTCCATAATGGAATACCCCAAGGATCACACTTATCAGTGGATCTATTTATTATTGCCTTTAAAATTATTTCCAAACACAAACACATCGAACATGCTACTTACGCTGACGCTGGACGTTCTCGAGATGTCAATAATTGATGTCAATTGTTTGGTGCGAAATTTTCATTAGAAAAGTGCAATTTATTACACATTTGTAACAAGCAAAACTGTAACACGTTTCTCTAAAATTGACTATGCTCTTCCCATCTATGGTTGGTGCCCACCTTCTTATAAAAAATTAATTCAAGGCGGCAATACGGCGTAGCATTGGTGCATTTTCTACAAGTCCAATCAACAATATTTTAGCCGAATCTGGATTTCCTTCTTCCTTCCCCAAACTCTATATATGCCGTAATAAAATCCTATTCGAAAAAGTAAAAAATCCATCAAACGCTAAAGATTTTATAGACTTCACTCTTTTATTGATAGATGTGTAAATTTTTCGCACGATTTAAATATTACAAATAACCTCTTCCTTCAAACAACGCTGGATCCACCCTGATCAGTTAAAGAAACTTCGTTCATAATATCTATGATAAATCAACTAGTCCACCTTTAGTCATATGCAAACATTCAGTAGTATTGTAGAAAGACAACTGGAACTTGTTATTCATAGACAGTTCTAAGTCTTACGACGCCACAACTTTCGCCATAGTACGAGCAGATAATCAACTTATAAAACAATGTTCCAATTTTACCGCAGAGGCATATGCCATATTCCTCATGGTGGAGTTCACTGCTCTAAGCTTTGAAAAGTACATTATCTGTACAGATAGTCTATCATCCATAAACGCCATACCAAGCCCAAAATACGATACTCCACTCATAAACGACATTCGGCATATAGTTGGCAAATCCTCAAATAGTGCAAAACTCATGTGGGTTACAACAGTTCGCATGTTGGCCTTCAAGGAAACGAGTATGCAGATATTGGATTCTAAAGCCAAAATTAGACCATTACATAAATCCCAAATTCTATCCCACTTCAATTCCTTACTTCAAAAAAAATGGGTCGACTACCAACATAAGTACAAAATTTTCAATCCTGAAGGTAAAAAAACAAACTGTTCGCAAAGCTGCCCAGAACTGTCGTCCAATCTATAATTGGCCACTATAGTTTCTCTCACAAGCATCTAAACAAACAAATAGTCAATCCCAAAATGTGTACCCTGCCGCACACAACTAAACGTTTTACATGTTCTGGATGAGTGGTCAAAATATAGCTCATCCAGACAACAAATATTCAAAACAAATCGTCCTACTAATGTCATAAAAAATGTCTGTAATAAAAATATAGAATTAGTTTTGGAATTTTTATCACGGGACAATTTGCAACACCTGATATAGTTTATAGTACAATTACAATTTCGAAGTTGAAAGCCAAAGCAGCTTGTACTTCTATTTTTTTATATATTGGTTACAATATTAATAATTTTGTAAGTAATAATAATAAATAAATAAACAATATTCTAGAGTCATCCTCCAAATAGCACCAACGTATAGTTCTGTGAGTGCAAGCACATCACCTGTAGTGAGTTTTCAAGTAAAAACAGTAAGAAACAAAAAAGTATAATTTTTATATATTTTCTCAATTAGGGCACATTCTGTTGCTACTGTTAAGTATTCATAATGGATATAATATCACGACAAGTAAGTTTCTATCAATCAAAGAAATGTTTGGTATATGTCTAATCATTTGTAAACTGCATGAACAGTTAAATCACAAGGTACCGTTTATACACCATTTATATCAAAAATTCTTTCCAAGGAAATCACAGAGTACTGAACTCCCAGGGAGTAGTAAATATTTATAAACACGAAAAATTGGCAGATGGAAACAAACTTATATTTTATTCTGTTAGCATTTGACTTATATCACTTTTTTGTAAATTTTGCTGGAGAGCACCCACCCTCATCAAACCTGTGAAAGAAGTTCGTCACAAAATAAAATCAAAACAAAAGTGATTAATCCGTGATGCTATCACAATTCAAAAATATAAATCAAATTCTTACACTGAAGTTACAGTCAACAATACCACTTCTACCGCCAACAATCCTAAAGCAGCAACTCCTAACTCCAATATACTAAAAACTACAAAAACAATCGAAAACCTCTCCTCTTTAAGTGCATTTGCTACCAAGAATGTCTTTTTATCTCCAAAAAAAATCTTTCAGAAGACCATTCTGACTCCCCTAAATCAAATACAGAAACATCTTTATAAAAAAATTGATTAATAAATAAAAATAACAATAACAATAAAATCAATTACCAATGTAGTAAAGTCAATATATATACACAGTATATATTGCATTCTCCTTTTTCTTTTTCCTAAATCGATTTTTTCCCTTTTTTATGGTTATAAACATTTTGCCAAGAAATATCCTACAATTTACAACAATTACACAAGTGTACAAATTTTAATATCGGAAAAAAATCGTACATAATCGCCCATGTGCTGAAAAACGCAAAATTTTTATATCAGTTATTTTTTGAAAATCGCAAATCTCATTTTTTCATGTGCTGAAAATTGCGTCTTTTTATTAGGTTTGTGTCTATGATTCTGGCAACATTTTTGTTGTTTTGAACAGGAATAAGAACAAATGGCGCTTTGAAATTACTCATTTTAAAGTAATCAAGTGAAGCACAGCACTCAAATATTTTTAGTATATTTTTGTATTGTAAAATTTTTAAGAAAATTAATCAAAATTTTAAAAGAAAATAAATAAAAACACATTAAATTTGATTTTTATGTTTCTATTTCGACTGTTTGAAGCGCAGTTTTTGTAATATACACAAGTTCACTTAGAAGTCACTTCCTTATTTGCCTGAGAGTCAAAAAGCTAAATTTTTTACGCTTGCGATTTCCAGCACATCAATTTTGTGATTTCAAATCGTAATCGCATTTTTTTTGAGATATGTGAGTTTCAGCACATGACTGAATATTCATTCAGTTATTCTCAGAGAATATATTGGATATTTTCCCAATCCTAATTCAACTTCCAAGTAGGGTACAGCCGTATTTATCAAAAAAACCCATTTTGCACAGTAGAATTAGCAACAACCCACTTCTAAACTTAATCGGTCCACTAATTAAAATTAATATATTGTATTTTTTAATTTTATTCTCTACCAACTGATCCTAACTATACCCGACATAACTAGTACTATTGCGAACATAAACACACCAGTTATATTTACTGGGGATCATAATGCACAGAGCCTTCTGTAGTGGTCCTTAAACGCAACCAATAAAGGTACAGCTGTTGAACTTTTTTACTAAACTTGAAACACTCGGCTCTTAACGATGGGACACGCACTCATCTTAGCACACAGAATAAAAGGTCCTTTTCAACTTTAAGTTGGCAGCATGTTTTTCACTAGCTGCCATTTTGTCAGCTGTCAAGTGATTTATGTTTAGTTGGGTTTGGCATTGCAACATGAATAGTCTGACGCCTGAACAACACTTTAAATTTATTTTGAAAATCCATCCATTCTACGGTTAATTTTATTAACTATGGAACGTTTGTGCACCACGTGCATCCACAGAGACGTGATACAGTGCGTACAGATGAAGTCATTGCTGCTATAGAGCGTAGGGTGGATGAATCTTGGTTTGCGTGCTTACAAAATCTAACTCATCCGATAATTAAAGCTACACAGGCGTAGATTCGGTGAATGGGCCGAAAACAAGATTCCTCTTTGATCCCAATTTTCATCAATGTATCGTAGGTACTTTATAGATGATATGCATAATAGTGACCATTACCCAATTATGACAGAAGTTCTAGCCAATTCCCAACCCCATCAGACAAAAATATCAAAAGGCATTGGGACATTTATCGCAACACATTTTTCAATTTTAGCACAACGTGAATAAGGAAGCTGCATCCATAAGGAAAATAATTAAGTTTCCGCAAACGAAAGCATCCCTATATCATCTAACAAAAACTGTGCCTTAGTGGTCCCTTAATCTGCAAATGCTTAGGGATAAGAAACAGGAATTTTGGAAAAAAGTTTCGGCCTAATATGTCTACAGGTAACCTCGTAAATTACAAGAGAGATATTGGAATTTGTAATCGGGCAAAAACATTAGCGAAAATTATTTCATTTGAAGAATTCAAATACAGCCCAAAAGTATCCTCCCTTTTCCAAAGGGAAAACCCCAAGTCTGGATAAAATATCATATCCTATGACCATGATGCTACCAGATATTTTTCAAATAATGCATTCTTAATCTTTTTAATAACATATTTGATTCCCCAATTTTTTAAAACAGCTTCAGTGATTACTATACACAAAAATAATAAACAATAGACAATATAGATTCATATAAACCTATCTCTCTTCTCCCTCGCATCGCTAAACGGCTTGAAAAAATTGTCTGTAGGAGTCTCATGTGGTTTATGAAAAAACACTTAGTTCTCACCGATTTTCTTTTGTACGTAGACCACATTATCTGTACGAATCGTTCAATTAGCTCTATTCTTTCTATTGATTTCATTAAAGTTTTTGTCAAAATGGTCATTTGGACCAAAAATTTTGAGTTTCATTAAATCTTTCCTTACAGGCAGAAAATTTTCCGTTCGCGTCAATGACTCATTTCCAATTATTTTTCCTTTGAATAAAGGCATTCCTCAAAGATCACCGTTATCAGTTACTCTTTTTATAATTGCCTTCGACGACTTAATACATCTCCTAAACATTTATAAAAGAGTCCAACACTGCATATTGTATGCTGACGATCTCTACGTAATAGCGAAAAACAGAAAAATTACAACAATGTCGCAAGTATTTCAAGAAACATAATTTTTAATAACTCATCTATTCAAAATGTAAAGCATTGTGAAATTATAGGTCTTAATTTTGACAGTAAATATTATTTAAAAAAGGATTTAACTAGTAGACTAAAAATTATTAAATATTTATCATAATCAAAAAGCCATATACGTACAAACAGTCTGCTAAGATTAGTGACTACAGTTATATTATAAAAAATTTATTATGGCCTAGTTCTCTACAACACAATTTTCAAGACATCTCTTAAAATTGTGGAAAATATCCTAAACGGTGCCATTAGAATCAGTCTAACAAACAGGCTTCTGCCTTTGGTTTTGAACCCCTGTGTGTTCGCGCCAATAGACTCATGCACCATCTACCGCACAAATTCCGCTGCCCCAACCAATCGCTGCTCCACAAACATGTTAACTTATTAAAAAAGAAGAAAACAACACTTAAGTATCCATCAACCTTATATAAGATCTTCAAAGCCACAAAAAATGCAATATAAGTAAATACACTCCTCCGCGAGAACTTCATCCTCCATGATTACTAGATCCAAAACCTTTTATAAAAAACCTCCAAAGCTTCAGTACAAACGATACAAATCCCATTGTCAGGTTAAATGTTGATGATTATCACCCCGTCAGGGCACTCTGTTTTTCGTGGTATAGAGTGGAGGAGGTCCCTCAGTTGGCCAGGCGATCAAAACTCTAGGAAGTTCATGTATGACTTAAATTATTCATGTTCTTCCAAAATTTTCACCAAAGGTCAATTGACAGAACGGGGAACAACAAGCCCCCAAGATGCCTTTTGGCATTCTGGCGTTGGTCATATGTAGGTTGAGGATGCTATCTTTGGCTTTGGTTAATCTTGTCTTCGGGGTGCTGCTGTCTTGCAATAGATTCTGTTTATGTAAGGAGCTAAGATCGAGGGAAACGTTAGGTGAGCTGGTTAAGGCCTGATGTTCAAGTGCCTTGGCTTCTCATTCCTTTCTGGCGAATTACAAAACAGGGGGTTTATGATTTGTGCCGTGCAACATATTATAAGAATTTACCAGGTGTATTAGCCTAAAAAGGCACATGGGGGCGTTTGTGAGTCGTTGACAGGTTCACTCATCTGGTCCACTATCAGATGCGGCCATAAGGCAGTCGCTGACATAAATCAATGGCAAAATCGTCTATAAAATATCAAAAATCTTTATAGGCATATTTTTTCATTTTGATTTTATAGACAAAAATATTTTTCAACTTTCTAAAATTTTAAATTCTAATTTCTCTTATTTTAATAACCCATAAAAGTTATAACTGCAGCACTAAGATGTATTATATTGCATATTTAAATTTTTCACTCCATTCATATGTTTTATTTTTATATATGTATATTTTTTTAGCCTCTATTTATTATTATATTATTTTGAAAGTTCTACGAATAACTACAGCTTTATCAGAAAGATTTTATACACAATGTTTAGTCCAGCAACTAACATTTTGAAAGTTTATATGTACCAATATACTTAAATGTTAACGTTTATATAAACTCACGTTTGTTCACGTTTATATAAATTTGTACAGTCAACTAGGAAGTTGTAAGTAATCTTGCACATCCCGAAAACATTCCGTTAACGTCGTTTTTTATGATAGGAAAGCCGTGTGCAAAAGACCTTTGAAAAAATGCTTGTATTTGTATTGTATTGAAAGAAGCACTATGACACAACTAAGTGTTTATAAGAGAGATTCAAATAATTTCGATTGCACAGGTTATCTTCATTTACTGGATTTATATGATGACAATATACATACATAAGTATATACAAATCCCTAATTTTTAGCCAACATACCATACGAACATTGTTAGAGTACATAATGTTTGATGAACCACTTGCGCCTGACCTACAAATTCCAGCTCACATTCAAGGAACCAAACGATGTGTGCCGCTGTTAACCAATGTTTTACGACGCGTCACAGAAGAGAAGAGACGCGATGTGTAGCAGTAACAATAGAAAGTCGTTCTTCTTCTTCTTCTTTTGGCGCTACAGTCCGTGGTGAACCTGGGCCTCAACCAACAAAGTTTTCCAGCTGGCACGGTCTTTAGCCAGCGTTCTCCAATTTTGCACACCAAGTTGGTTGAGGTCCCTCTCCACTTGTGTGCGCCATCGGTTCCGTGGGCGTCCTCTACTGCGTTGTCCCACAGGTTCGGAATCGAAGATTCTACGGGTCGGAGCAGTATTCTCCATGCGCTCTACATGGCCCAACCATCTTAGCCGTTGGATCCGTAGGCGCCTGGTTAGGCTCATGTCGCTGTACAACCCGTACAGTTCATGATTGAATCTTCTTCTCCAGAAACCATCAACGCAAACAGGGCCGAAGATTGAACGCAGAACTTTTCTCTCGAAAATACCAAGGACTTCCTCATCCGCCTTCGACACCGTCCATGCTTCTGCGCCATAAAGAAGTACAGGGATTATCAAAGTGGTATATAGTGTCAACTTGGTTTTTCGAGAAAGGGCCTTACTACTCAATTGCCTCTTGAGCCCAAAGAAACAGCGATTGGCAAGAGTTATTCTGCGTTTGATCTCGGTACTGATGTTGTTCATATTGTTGACTTGGGAGCCAAGGTAGACGAAGTCCTTCACTACCTCGAAGTTATAGCTGCCTATGGTGATGTTCTGGCCCAGTCGTCGGTGTTGCGCGTCCTTTTTTGATGACAGCATATACTTCGTTTTGCCCTCGTTCACCGCTAGACCCATTTTGGCCGCCTCCGTTGAAATACCAGCAAACGCTTCAGTGACGGCTCGCTGTGTTCGACCAATCACGTCAATGTCGTCAGCGTATGCTAGCAGTTGCACGGACTTTTGGAAGATCGTGCCTCTGTTGTTGGCGTGTGAGTTTTGCACGATCTTCTCAAGAATTATGTTAAAAAAGTCACATGACAGTGCGTCGCCTTGTCTAAATCCCCTTCTGACATTGAAGGTCTCGGTGAATTCGTTACCGACCTTGATGGAGCAGCGAGAGTTCTCCATCGTCATCCTACACAGCCTGACGAGTTTAGTAGGAATGTCAAAACTAGACATGGCTTCGTATAGCTCGTCCCTATACACACTGTCATATGCGGCCTTAAAATCGATGAATAGGTGGTGGGTGTCGATTTGCATCTCTTGGGTCTTTTCCAGGATCTGCCGTAGTGTGAAAATTTGGTCGATGGTGGACTTCCCCGGCCTGAAACCACACTGATAAGGACCTATCAGACTGTTCATGAATGGTTTCAGGCGCTCACACAAAACGGCAGAGAAGATCTTGTAGGCGATGTTCAGGAGACTTATTCCTCGGTAGTTGGCGCAGTTGAAGGGGTCTCCTTTTTTGTGGATCGGGCAAACGATGCTGAGATTCCACTCGTCGGGCATGCTTTCCTCCGACCATATCTTACAGATGAGCTGGTGCATGCGCCCAACCAGGTCATCTCCGGCTGCCTTAAATAGTTCCGCGGACAGTGCGTCCGCTCCTGCAGCTTTGTTTGATTTCAATCTCGATATTGCTATCTTGACTTCATTCAGGTCGGGGGGACGGAATTCTCTACCATCATCGTCCGTTATCTGTAGTGGAATATTCTGCCTGGCGATGGAATCGGTGTTTTGTTCGCCGTTAAACTGTCTGCAGAAGTGATCCTTCCAGATTCTCAGCATCGATTGCGGCTCTACTACGATTTGACCCTCTTCGTCACAACAGGCTTCTGTCCGAAGCTTATATCCATTGGATAGTTGTTTTACCCGTTGGTAAAACTTTCGGATATTATTCCTGCCGTAACACCTCTCCAGTTCCTCGATCGCGCGCTTCTCGTGCTCTTTCTTCTTCTTTTTGAGAAGCCGGTGTTCTTCCCTTCTCTTCCGTTCGTAGAGCTCACGAGCTGCTCTCGTCCTTGTCTCCAACGTCGCCTTATACGCTGCTAGCTTCGCTGAATGTGCCTGCCTGCACTCGTCGTCAAACCATGGGTTTTTTCCGGGTGGCATTTTAAAACCCAATACATCAGAGGCAGCATCTCTGATGGCATTTTGGCAACGGTTCCATTCCTCATCGGTTGTTTCGCCTGGCAGGGCTGGACTCTCTGAGAGCTTAAGGGAGACTAGATCGGCAAATTTCCCAGCGGTCGATTGCGATTGTAGCTTTGCGACGTCAAACTGTTGTGGTCGTGCTCTACTCCGGTTTGCTACTGATATCCGTGATCTTACCTTGGCTACAACAAGGAAGTGATCGGAGTCAATGTTGGCTCCTCGGAATGTTCGGACATCAAGAATACTGGAGGAGTGTCTGCCGTCGATCGCAATGTGATCAATTTGGTTGACGGTTAATTGATCAGGGGACCGCCAGGTCCCTTTGTGAATGTTGAGGTGAGGGAATCGCGTGCTTGCTACAGTGAGATTTCGCCCCGTTACAAAATCTAGCAGCCTGAGTCCGTTATCCGATGTGTCGTCATGCAGGCTGTGTTTCCCGATGACTCTAGCAAAGATGTCTTCCTTGCCCAGCTTTGCGTTGAAATCTCCTAGGACGATCTTGGTGTCGTAGCTGGGGCATTGATCGTATGTTCTTTCTAGGAGATTATAAAAGTCATCCTTGCTGTCATCATCTTTATCCTCCGTAGGGGCGTGGGCGCAGATTAGGCTAATGTTGCCGAGCCTAGCCTTGATGCGGATTGTAATGAGGCGTTCACTCACGGATTTAAAGCTAGAAAGTCGTTACAAAATACCAAAAATGGAGAGCAAAAAACGCAATAAACAACGCATACATTTATAATTAGACTGACACGTAATTTTATTCAATAATTCTATTTTGTTTGTACTTAAGAGATTTTTCGTTTTAATTACGAAGTAAAATAAATGTTACTAAATTATTTTCTTGCGTGGAAAAAGTTGCTCTTACTGAAAAAAATTTGTTTTGGCTTAAAAATGTATTAGAGTGTAAAAAAACATAGTTTTAATACTAAAGAACAGAATATCAATATTCCAGTTAAGAGAACCGGTAAAAGTTTCATTTTAGACACATTGTTTATTCGGTAAATTTTCAAAGAATTTCATGAAGATTTCGTTTTTGCTATACGATTTTTGAAAAAAAGAATCGACCCTCCCTAATGTATATACTAGAGTTTTTTTCTCGGACTTCTTCATTTCCCGGACAAACGGAATTAATTTTTCAATTTTACAAGAACTATCGGGAATTCCCTGTCAATTAAAAAAAATAGAAAACATTAATGAATATGTATATGTAGTTTATTTTGAACCCAAAAAAACAAGATTTGTTAGACCTACAACGTATATGTATAGTACATATGTGTATTATGAAAGTACAAGTTATGTTTTCAAATGACGTAAACGTCACATAAAACGTTAAAGAAATGTATGAAATTTCAGTTCTTTATAGATATGTACATACATACATATACATATACATATGTATGTTATAAGCAAATAATAAGTAGTTCTGCTTATTATTAATTAATATTAATTCATACAAAATATTGCTTTGAAAAATGGAATTTAATACAGAATGAGCATTTACGGAGTATTTTAACTGTTTCTAATCTGTTGATACAAGGGCAAACAACTTTTATCGTTCTTATAAAATAAATGTCAGTTTTTAAGAGAAAAGATGTTTACATTTGCATTTTTCTTCTTTCATAAATTTTAGAGTAATACACAATTTCTTACTTATTGGAATTGAAATTACAGTTATCTAATTTAATACCTCTGCGACAGTCTTCATTCCACGAGACGACATTAAAGAAAACACAATAAGGTTTTAGTGGTTGCAGCTTGTGCAGCCACCTCCTACATATATAAACTCTTGTATACAAATATATATAAATAAAGTTGTCAAAAAATCCAGGAAGTTCCCAAGAATAAACAGTACCAACCTTTATTTTAATGTATTAAAATAAAAATTTGCATTAGAAAAAATATATACATTTGTATATTTTGTACCCAAGATTATAATAAAATTCGGACTTAATTTTTTTTATATTTTTAAAATAGAAAGTAGAGATAAGTAGCTAAACAAATTCCAAAATTAGTATACAATTGAAAGATAACATTCTATTTTATGTAATCTAAATCCAAAAGAAAAATATTTTTTAGAAAGTTAACTTCTGCTATAACAAAGTCACTCATCTTTTTGGGAGGTACCAATGACGACAGAAGATTATAAAGCGATGCAGTTTTTACAGTATTTCAATGTTTAAGCAGTTTTCGTCATGAAAAACTTGGAGGAATAATGATTTTGTCAACAGCTGAGTATTTTTAATATCTTTTAACCTAAGTGCTAAGTCAAGAAAGCAAATTTAAATTTTTTATCAATATTACATTGAGATACTGGTACATTCGTACCCATTATAATTTGTTCTGACCACTCACTAGAAGGTCATATAGTTTGGTTACCAATGAATGATTCTACAGTACTGTGAATAGAAATCCCTGACTTTTATAGGAAAAACTCAGTTTTTGAAAAATGCGTTGATTATTTATTTAGGCACTCTGACACGATGTATGAAAACATTTCTGTCTACTATTTACCATTTTCTTTTGAATTGTTTTTAATTACCGTTCTTTTTTTTGGTGCTTTCTCGTAGATTTTCTTTCATAATTTAATTTCAGAATAGCAATATAGTTTTTGTGCATTTTTATCCATAAGTGAGAGAAATTCTGATTAAATCACATTTTACCAAACTTTGGAAAAAAAAGTTCGGGAACCCAATTAAATACTACAAATCTAATGCAAATACTGACAAATAAACTGTTAAAATTTAGATCGTGTGTAACGAAATACTCAGGGGTGTCATAGAAACCAATATTATTAGAATTGGTTTTGAAAACGACAAAAAAAATAACTTGGTGTCATGAATTCGAATGTTATCGGTTTTATGTTCAAAACAGAATTAGTGTTGGTTTTAGGTATCACAGAAACCAATATTATCGGTTTTTCTGCAGCTAACAGCTGACAGATTTCATTTGCGCGCTTCTATTTTTATACGTTTGTTTACATACATACGAGTATGTAGAGGAAAACACAAAAATAAAACTCAAAGCTCCATAATCGTGGAGTTTATGGACGAATATGCCGACCTTGCGAGAGGCATTACAAAGAGCGGTAAACCAACCATAGACTCTCTTTGGGAACAACTGGTTGACATTGTGCTCCTACCCAGATATATTCTAGAGTCATTTCCAACAACTAAAACCGCAACGAAGCTGCAAGTTGTAGCATTGGCGGAATCTTAGAATGGGAATGATGTTCTTTTATTGCGTCTAGGACCATTCGAAAAGGCAAAGCAGCCTTAAATGTAACCCACATTGTAAACTTTATGAAAAATATACTTACGCTTGCAATGCTTTTCTTCTGAACTTTTCCGAACGCTCTTCCTTCAATAGCAAATATAAAACAACAGCATTTATCATTCTCCTTTTTTCTTTTTTTTTTTATTAAAAACACTGAAATTTTTGATATTTTCAATAAACACACTTTATTGGTTTTAAAAACCAAGAAATATCAAAACCGACTTGTTTTCTATGACACCCCTGACTATAATGTTTACAAAATGGTTTTTTTCAACTTTGCTTTAAAATTCTAGCGGATGAAATTAAATTCTTACTAACAATCTGCTAAAATTGATAAATATTATCTCTTCTGAGTTATTTCTGGCGGAGATTTATAGAAACTTTCAAAAGATGTGAACGCTAGAATTCTTCAAAGAAAGATAAACTATGTACATACATATGTATGTATGTATGTAGGTCTTAACAAGTTTTGCACATCTTATGGTATAGAGATAGGCAGGCATTGCCGCACTCCAGAAAGAATTTTTGACAATTTTGTATAACTTCCATTAAAATAAAACATGATATGAATTAGATAATTAAATATACTTAGTTAATTTAAAATCTACTATTTTATTAATTTTTTTAGGTTCTTCACCAGTGGCACTGCTTTCTTCACAATATAACGCTAGGCCATGAAAAGCAAAATTTGCCGTACCGTCAATTCATGGTTTGTAGACCTGAGGTTAAGAAAACTGAATTACATCCTGATGAAGGCAACGTTCAAAAAATTACAACCAATTTTTTTTATGGAACTCTTCTTAATGAAAAAGGACAGATTGACGACGACCTAATGCTACGAAAATGTGTATTTTTTGGAGGACTTGAAAAGAGCCTTCGTAAAACAGTTTGGCCTTTTCTTTTAAAATGTTATTCATTTTCATCATCATTTGAAGATCGTGCTGTACTAATGGACATTAAACGTCAGGAGTACGAAGAAATTACTAGAAAACGTTTTTACTCTATGTCGCCGGAGGAACAGATTTTTTTTTGGAAAACTGTACAATGTGTAGTTGAAAAAGACGTTGTTCGTACCGATCGGTCAAATCCATTTTTCTGTGGTGTAGATAACCCAAACACAGAAATAATGAAAAATATTTTGCTTAACTATGCCTTCTATAATACTGGAATTTCATACTCGCAGGGCATGAGTGACTTACTGGCTCCAGTATTGTGTGAAATACAAAACGAATCGGAAGCTTTTTGGTGCTTTGTCGGTCTAATGCAGCGAGCGTTTTTTGTGTGCACTCCTACCGATAACGATGTCGATAAAAATTTGAACTTTCTGCGTGAACTCATTCGGATCATGCTGCCTCGGTTTTTTGAACATCTCAAACGTCATAGCGATGCATTGGACTTATTGTTTTGTCACCGTTGGCTTTTGCTATGCTTTAAGCGCGAATTTACCGAAGCAGTTGTAATTAGAATGTGGGAAGCGTGCTGGTCTAATTATTTAACAGATTACTTTCACCTTTTCCTTTGTTTAGCTATAATAGCTGTATATGCTGATGATGTTATTGCTCAAAATCTGAGAACTGATGAGATGTTGCTGCATTTCAGTTCCCTTGCCATGTACATGGACGGCCAACTGATATTACGGAAGGCAAGAGGTCTTCTGCATCAGTATCGACAACTTCCTAAGATTCCTTGTACATTAGCAGGACTTTGTAAGCGATGTGGCCCCGGAATGTGGGACTCAGAACACAGACCAGCTCTAGAATGTGTTGGTCATACTGAGGATGAAAAATGTTCCTTGGCTTTAGATTAAACGTATTAAACAACAATTTATAATGTATCTTTCTTGTTGCACACAAACAATAAATGCTTATTAGAGGTTTTCTTTACATTATTGAAATATACATCCATATGTAAATATATATGTATATACATACATACTTATGTATTCATATGAAAAATTCGTTATTTTTTGCTAATAATTTTTTTTAGAAAACTTTAAGGAACACATTCTTGGGATCCTAGTTTGCACGAAAAAAGTTCAGGTATTGGAAAAATGCTCAAATGAGAAGGATTTGGAGAGAACCATATTCTTTTTCAACCTGGTGCAAGTACACAGCTAAGAAACCAGCTGCGTGAGAGATGAACAATAATTACGAAAAAACTGTTTGCAAAAACCATAGGAAAATAGAAATATATGTACATACATAACTACTTATGTAGCATATTAAAAAATATTTAAATGCATTGCTGATTGAAAAATCGTTTACTTGTCAATTTCAAATTATTGTAGCAAATTTATAGATATCTTATGTGGAATATGGGTGTGCTGTCTCCATACAAAGTTCTATATTTATGCATATATATATATATACATACATATTGTATTTTGCGCTACAATGTCATTTGTGCGTTTTTGCTTCTTATTGAGAGAAATTGTTCTAAAAAATATATTTAGCTTTCATGTAAAAATGCAGTTTGGTTTTGTTAATACCCCAGCAGTTTTGCAGGAAATATTCATATTTTGATTCTTAAAAAACTCACAATGAGCTCTTATATGATTCTCAAAAGCAGCTTTTGGGTTTTGGATTGAAAGGTAAGTCAAGTCCAATTGACAATAACAATTACCATGACGACCTAGAATTGCATATCGTTACCTGAAATGCAAAAGGGCGTAACAACATATTTCAAAATTTTACAGGAGAGACAAAAAACTCCAAAAAATCAACGATTACGAAGCTGGTGTTGCAATTTCTTCAGTACAGCATTAAATTGCGATGATGCATTTATTTCGTAGAAAAAAAAAATCTTTAATCGTCATTTTTGTTAGATGTGGGTTGCGCCCTTTTGGTTTAAGAAAAAACCAACTTTGTTGTTACGACCTTTTGATTTTCTTTAACAAAATGGTTGTTATTGACAGTAGGGCTGTAAAAATGTAGGAGGACATGTAATTCGATTTGCTCTACAATAATAAATGAAAAAACCCATTTTGAATTTTTTGGTTGTTACGCCCTTTTGCATTTCAGGTAACGATATATTAATTGATGCATTTGCCGCAGTGACTTACAGGATGTTCAACTGTGCTGGTGGCAAAAGTGATGTTTCTTTTATGTATACATACATACTTATATCAATCATAATATTGTTTAATGAACAATCGCATCTTAATGTATAGTCTCAGAGAGAAAAACAAAAGTTCTAAAACGTCTTTTCTAAATCATGAACTACAACCAGCTACTTCTAAGACTCCCCTGTGTCGTCGATTACAAAAACAATCACAAAATTCTCATCTGGTTCAATCTCACTTAAGTTACCCACAGACGACATGCTTTTCACACTGTAAAATTTTACACTGCTGTAAAACATTGCTTCTGTAAAAAATATGAGCAATGCCATCTGCCAAATTTCAATTAGAGCATGATCTAATTTCTATGTCTGAAACATCTGACACCAAATTTCTTTGCAACTCGCAAACATTCGTCGGCGTTTGAGTTCATTAGCCGACTGAAACAAGAATTTGCTAGAGCTATTAATTACTACTTTTTTAAATCTAACTTTATATTTTAACAAAAATAATTGAAAAATTGTGTATTGTTAAAATTGCAAGTTCTTCTATTTAAAAAAAAGGAATTTCATAAAAAGAAATTACGTCAACGGTACCTTAGCGATGCCGCCAAAAATATTTACAGCGGCTACTAGTAATTTTTTTAAGGAATATCCACGTCATAGTAAAAAAGAAGAAGATAAAGAGCAAGAAGACGTAATTGAAATAGAAAAAAAAATTAGCAGTGAAGAAACTTATAAAATTAGCTTTCTACAATTACTTTTACCCAAAAATAAGCACTCAATCATGTACATATGTATGTATATCAGCTGTTGTAATAAACATGGCTGATCTCAGATGTAAATGTACATAAGCGTCTGTGCCCTAAAATTAAAAACCTCATATAAATTAACCAACTTTGAAACACATGAAGAAAAACATCTGACTTATAAACTTAAAACGTATAAGCAAAACATGTCGTGTGGTGGGTACCTTTAACCAACACCGACTCACCTTTCAAACTCATCGTGGGATCGATTAGCGATTTGATAAGCTTACTGAGCAATAACGGAAACTAAACTTAATGAGTACAAGGATGAACTCTTAATTGACTTAGTTAAGAGATGTAATGTTATAAAGACTGAACTACAGGATATTACTAAAAGAGTATCTGCTTTAGAAACCGCAACAGAAAGGAAAACAAAGAGAATGCAAGAAGAAATTTTGTCATTAAAATCGCAAATAAAACAATAGGAAAATAATACCGTGTCTTGTGCGTTAGCACTACATGAGAATGTAAACTTATATGATTTAATTTGATCGATTTTCCCGCAATAAAGTCCATTACCGTCTACAAAATCGTAATAACAGACAGAAGCCCGTTTCAAGGGGCGCTGTCATCATAGTAAAAATGTGGTCTGCCTATGATAAAAACTATTTTTTTAAATCACTGGCCCAATAGCGCTATTAGTTTTGATTCTCTTATGAGCACGCTAGAGGACATATCGGTACAATATGATAATATTATTATTAACAATAATATATGCTATATATGTATGTATATATACATATGTATATAATATATTCAACAATAATTTATTGGTTGATAACCCCTTAATTGCGCATTAAATCATCATGTTAATAGAATTAACTGGGAGCAGATCTATAGTTCAGAAACTGTAGACAACCAACTAACATTTATTCAGGATAAAGTCAATTATCTATTCGATTTATACGTTCCAATAAAAACTAAACGTTCAAAACATAGTCAACCGCCGTGGTTTGACAATAAAATAGAAACTGTAATAAAAAAATACAATGGAAAAGATTCAGAGCAGATAATCTTAAAATAATATTTGCATATGCATGACGGAAAATGACGAAACTTTTCAGGATGCTAAATGTGATTTTTACCAAAACAAATTTTTATTTGCAATAGATAACAAAGCTAAATGGAAAGCTTCTTCCTCAATAGGAGTGGATATTGATTAACTTCAATAGTGTTAATCCACTATTCTTGAAAACGTTAATTCGAAATCTTCTGCTTTCCCCAATATATTTGTTCAACTCAATTATTACAAAATCAATTTTCCAAAAAAATTAAAGTTATCTACGATCATTCCTATTCCTAAAAGAGATAAAGAGTTCCGTCCACTAGCAATTCTTTCATTTTTGTCTAAGGTTTTTAAAAAATATTATTTACCAGCAAATGAATGAATATTTAACAGGAAAGAATTTGCTATCTGAGATGCAATCTGGCTTCATGAAAGGCAGATGTTGTATAACAGCGATAGTCGACGTAGTCTACTTGGCATTAATATGGTGGCATTTCTGACATTTTGGATCACAGCAAAGCATTTGATAACATAAATCATTCCATCATGATAAAAAAAACTCCAGAAATTGTTTTATTTTTCAAGCTCTGCTTGCACATTAATCTTATCTTACCTTGCGAACCGTTCGCAAATAGTAAAGTTCTTCAATCTCTACGACTTACCAGATATTTCTATTATTAAGATTAGACTTTTAGCCACATAAATGGAATTGCTCTGCACAAGTAGAATCAACGACGTTTAGGCAAGATTAACTGTCGGGCTATGGCAAATGGTCTGCATATTAACCCGACGAAGTCAAAATGAATATTCCTCTCAAAATCTGGAAGAATTGTCAATAAATTTCAAGTAATAATTCGGCATTAAACTTGGCTGTAGTTTTTAATAACAGACTCACAATCATATCGATACTGTTGCTAGTAGACATTATAGTAAGCTGCGTACAATATGGGCACTAAATAATTCTACCCTCTTAACATACGTATGCTCCTCGCAAAAGTATATTTCATCCCATCACTTATATACGGCTACAGGATTTACGCAAATTGCGACGGAACCAACCTACAGAAACCTAACGTATATTTCATATATTTCAAAAAGGTCAGCGGGACCGAACTTCGAAATATGCCTTCAGGATATCAAATATGACGTTTTAAATATAA
Source organism: Epicampocera succincta (assembly GCA_932526305.1). Taxonomy (NCBI): domain Eukaryota; kingdom Metazoa; phylum Arthropoda; class Insecta; order Diptera; family Tachinidae; genus Epicampocera; species Epicampocera succincta. Next base: position 20,823,901 of record OW052037.1, on the reverse strand, counting down.
ATGTTTATTTTCTTGCTTAAAATAATAACATCCAAACATATCTATACAACAAAACTCTTTTCGCCAGATTTCAGCCTGGTAAGAACATAATTCAGCAAAAATATATGTAAGTCTTCTTGCCCAGCGACAATTGTTAGTCTATTCCACCAGTCTTTGGAAATCCTTGCTAAATACTGCCCAACAGAAAAGCAAAGCAAACTTATTAAAAAATAAGTTATTTAAATCGTACTTCCCACTAATGAGCTTATAATATTATATGGGCTTAGAATTTTATACGTAAATATATGTATATAGTACAAGGGCTTGATGGATATCCTTTGGCTCCCTTATTGCAAACTTGCTTCTTATATATGTACGTGTCGAGAGCTTTGTCTCTGTCATGAATGAAACTTTAAGGATGTTTTTGTTTTTATTACTATTATTATGATATAAGATGTTTATCGGATAATCCTTTCTTATATAGATTTTATATGAAAAAAATTTGTAAAACAGCTGTTGAAAGTAAAAATGTGAACAAAAGGTTAATATAAATAATAAAAAAACAACTTTGGTAAAAAACATAATAGTACTTACTTCCTTTTCAAAAAGGTAAACGATGCTGTTAAATTATACTACTAAACTTTTCAAGTACAATGTCTTTGAACGGAAGGTATCACACAATCCAATAATATCTTAAAGGGTCTGTATATAGATTTGAAGTATCGGTATAATTTCGAAGACGTACTCACTTATCGCCTAAATCAATACATGCCTGAAAATTTTTTTGCGGTTATTCGAACGAAAGGCCGCTTACATGATAACCCTGATCAAGAAGAGTTCAGATTCCGTTTAAGGTCATACTTTATTGGCTCAACGATGCTATTATATATTATTATATTAAACGATACGAAAACTAAATTTTTTATTTGTTTGGTAGGCATTATATTAGCAGTATAAATTTAAAGGAATGTATAAACAACTTTGAACTGGATGAACAAGTGATCTGGCATATGATGTATGCTACAGACTAAATAATAAATATCCTAATGTATACATACATATGTCCCAAGAAATGAGGTGCACGTTCAGCCTTACACATAAGTCGATCATATCAGTGAAGGGGGCCTATCAAAAGCAATTGAAGGCATCATGATAAAAATGCAAGCACTTTACACAGTTTTTCAAACAAACAATAAAGAAGGCTTGCTTCTCACCGAAAGTTATTCAAAACACACATGGAATTGGTCCAAAATGTAGAGTGTAGCGATAAAATTAAAAAAAAAATTCTTTTGACCTCGCATGTATTTTAGAAATAGATCTCTAAGCTACGAAATTGCCAAATTTTTTAATCAAAAAAAGCGAAAAATTTACAAAATAATCCACTAAAATTTTTTTGTGTTGATTTTTATTTATTTTAATTCTTAAATAAATGTATATTTAATAAATATAAAAACACTGATTGATTTTATTATTAATATTGACTTAAAAATTCTAATTTATAATATCAGTTTCAGTACTAAAACCTGAATATTCTTAGTTTTCTTTAATTTCTGCATATATGTATGTACATAAATCTCATTGTTGGTTTATGTTTTATTGTTGCTTTGTTCACCGATAGACTGCTGTGACGTAGATGCGAAGAACGGAAAAAAATTACACTCTAAAGCGCAATCTGTACTTTTATCAATCGGAATTGTCCTATTTTATCTTTATACGGCTACTTGGAGTCCTCACTCGACTTCATCGTGTGGTGTCCTTCGGGAAAATAGGTATTTGATGATTAGAGACGGAAACACTATGCACTTCTTTCTTAATTTTTTAAAGTTTTTTTTCATTTATGTTGTCTTTTCTTGTTTTTTCAAGTGGTAACATTTTGCACTTATTTTGTCTTTTTTTTTTTTTGTAGCAGCATTTTTTTAAATTTTTATTATTAAAAAACCGATTTTTTAATTTTTAACTTAAACTACCTTAAATGCCCTTCTTACGAAGTCACCTGTCGCTGTTAGACATATCGTCAGCATTTTTATAAAAACGGAAACTTATGTCACTTGAATAGTTTGTAAACGAGCATTTTAAGTGTTTTTATCTTGACTTGCATTTACATATTTTTGTGTTAACTCTCACAAAGGTACTCAGGCGACATGTATGTACATATATAAAAAATTATTATTAATCCATTTATTATTATTTGTATTACATATACTTATAAATTGATGTTATTGCGGATAATTTATTTTCAATTGTAAAAATAAACGTAAAACATGTTTAGTAAACGACTAAACGACCTTAACCAGTCTATAAATTCAGAGATGAATGTTAAGAGTATCAATGAGCAGGCACATTCATATCAAAGTAAACAACCAACATATTGTATAATTTGGCACTTCAACATACCAATCAACAGACAACGTCTGTTAATCCAATGATACAAAACGTACTCGTACATAGTACTTAAATGTTAATCAACTTAGTAATGTTAATCAATGAAATTTTGGTGGAGGCCATATAAATTATGACCTTCAGCATTATTTGCAGAATATGCCACAACGTCATTTTACTTTTTCGACACAGCCTAATGCTTCAATGACAAAGTCGTCCGCTTATGGAAACTTTGGAAAGGATAATAATTGTCCATCAAATAGATCTTGAAATACCACCCGGCACAATTACAATGCAGTGGCTTTTTGAACGAAGGGAATATGTACACATGTATAAAGTAAGCAGCAACAATCCTATATCACAACAACCAAAGTCGTGTTTTTTTGTTCTAGTATGAGCTGTCCATGTTAACCTTTTATCAATATGGATTCCGAGATATTTAACTGATTCTTTTTGTGGTATAATTTCATTATTAAAATAAACGGCAGGACAATTGAGGTAATTGTCGTAAAGAAAATGTTACATGAAATGACTTATAAGTGTTGACTTCAATTTTCCATTTATTCATCCATATTTCTAATGCATTAAATTGATTTTTGTACTGTATTTGATGCATCATTTGGGCAGTTGCAAGATGTTAATATTTCAGTATCATCTGCATATGTAGCTATTAAAACATTATCATTGACAGGCATGTCTGACGTAAAGATTGTATATAAAATTGGCCCAAGTACGCTGCCGTGTGGGACTCCAGATTTTATATTACATATTTCAGAAGTATCTGTATTCACTTTAACATAAAGGCTTCTATCTGTTATGTAAGATTTCAAAAGCAAATAAAACGGCGTTGGAAGTACTTTTTTAACTTAAAAAATAAACCTGTGTGCCAAACTCTATCGAAAGCTTGTTGTACATCAGGAAATACTCCTGAGCAATATCTTTTATTTTCCAGTGTATCTCTTATAGAGGCAACGATACGATGGCATTGCTCTGGAGTACCATGTCTTATCTGAAAACCAAACTGGTGCTCAGGAATAATTATCAATTTATCTAAAACTGGCATTAATCTATCTAAAAATATTCTTTCAAATATTTTAGCGAATACGACCAGCAAACTTATAGGTCTATATGATGTAACTATGTTTTCTGGCTTATTTGGCTTGAACAACTTTTCCGTCTATATTATGGTAGCCAGGTGACTTGTGGCAGTTAATTTTCTATATTTGATTTTTAACTTCATTCAGTGATATGTGTTGTATTGGCCAGTCCATAGGGCAGGGACAGTTGACAAACTATTATTTCATTACCAAGATTACTTCTATGTTCATGTCTTTGAAATGTGTTTTGCAGGTGGATAGCGAATGCCTCTGCTTTAGCTTTATCGGTTTTACACCATGTACCGTTGTTGTCTTTAATTGGAATATTTTTTCTTGCAGGTCGTTGAATATATTTGGTTGCTTTCCACAAGGAAAACTCGTTATTTTTGTTAGTGTTTGGGTCGAGGTTACACAAAAAATTTTCCAGCTGACAATTTTTCCAGTTTTTAAGTTCAATTTTAAAGTCCTTTACTGCTTTATTAAGGATTTGTTTGTCGCCAGGATTCCTACTTGATTGCCAAATTTGTCCTAGTCTTTCTTTTTTTCTTAAGAGATCTCTTATTTCAGATGTAAGACTTATATGGTCGATTCTCTGTCGACTTACAGAATTTGGGGTAGATACAAAACCGGCATCATGAATTGTGTAGTTAAATTTTTCTACTGCATTTTCTATTTCCTCCGCATCCTCAATCCAATATGAAAATGATGTTAAGTCAGTTTTAGAACTTATTATGCTGCGCTTATGTATATATTTGAGACTGCAAGAGGGCATTAAAACATACTATTAAAGGTGTATGGTCCGAACTTAATTCGTCTACATGTTTGATATGAAGCAATTAAATAGAAATGCCAGAGTAAACAACAAAGTCTAGAAGATCAGGAATTTTTCTCTGATCAGTGGGCCAATATGTGGGACTTCCTGTGGATAACACTGAGAAGTTGTTATTTCTACTGCATTTAAAAAGTTCATTACCCTTAGGGTTAATTAATCTGGATCCCCACCACTGATGTTTTGCATTGAAATCTCCACCAACTAAAAACAATGCATTGAACTGTTGGCATTTAACTGAAAAACGTGGAGGAAAATAAATAGCACAAATAGCAATATCATTTACATCTGATTTTATTTTGATACAAGCGGCTTGAAGGTATGATTCTCTTATTTCATCTAAAAGTTCATATTTGATCGACGATTTTATTAATATTGCAGCTCCAGCATGAGTTCTATCGTCTGGATGATTTGCAACAACCAATTCATATCCCCGCATTTTAAAATACGATCTAGTTGTAAAGTGCGTCTCTGACACTAACATAATGTCAATGTGATATATGGTCAACAAAAAACATTGGAAGGGGATGCTTAGTAATTCTACTTTTTATATTAACAACATTTCTTATTTTTCAAAAGCATTTTTGATTTCTTCAGTTGGCGTTGAAGAATGCAAATATTTAACGACTACTCTATATGACCTTTCCTGTTTTATTTTGTATATATGGAAATCAATATTTTTTTCATTTAAAAAAGCAGAAAGTGATCCTTAGTCATAACCCTTATTTGGCCGTCCCTAAGACTTTTGTAGCGGAACGAAACATTTTTCAATTTGAAAAAACTTTTTACCATAGCGCTGATATCTGTAACGTACGGTGTAATAATTGTTGGAGGCTTAGGATCTTTTACAATAGCTGTTTTGATTATTCTTTTGATTTAAAATACTGAACATATTGTGATTCGCATTATTTTTTACAATCGATGTTTTATTTGATTCAAAGTTTTTAGATCTGTTTGCGTTGTTTTTCTTAACATTTTTTAAAAGTTGTTGTTTTGTGAAGTAGATGCAGAGACATTACTTGCAGTAAATGCAGTATTATTTGTGTTATTGTTGTTGGGATTTTTTCGTTTACTTAAAAATATTTTTGGTGATTCACTTTTCGTACCTTTTTTTTGCTTTAGGTGTGACTACCTGCCTGCATATTTCTTCAAGATCACTGCTTTCATTACCATCAGTCATACTGATAGCAATGTAAATTGTTTTTGTTCAACCGAATTTATTTTGTAATAGTTGTTATTATTGTTTTTTATTTTATTTTATTTTTTTTTAATATATTTGTTTTTATAACAAGTGTTTTCTTTATACTTTAGGGAACTCAGAAGTTTGCACGTTTGTACACGACAATGGTCCAAGATTGAATGAAAAAAAAGTAAATTGGCATGTTATTATAACTGTAATAGAATGGACTACTATGCTAATAAATGTCCAACCAAGGTGGATGAATTCCGCCGATTCGTTGCTTTAACGGGTTTCTTTCTAAAGTTTTTAAGTAATTACTCCTTAATTTGCAAACGGCTTACAATATTGCCTAAATGTAATAACATATCCGAACGGGCAGAAAAATTTTGAGCAGTATTTTAGTGGGCAAACCTGTTTTAATAGGCCCACTGGGGTTGAGTCAATAGAACGATTTGGTATTTATACTATCGGAAAACATTGGAAGGTAGTGATCGATTATTCATGCATTACTAAAGTCAATGTGAAGAAAAAATCAGTACGAAAATTTGCCCGATGATTTTTGAAAATTATGGACAATGACTGTGAGAGAGTTCATAGGTCTAAAAATAAGTAGAATTTTCAGTTTTCAAAAAATAATAAAAATGAACTTAACGCAAAAACAAGTGCTGATCGTAATCATCGTCCAAAAAATAATGGGATCGCAAAAACGAAATATTGGATGGGAAAAATGTAGTGTTGGATAGAACTGAAGTCTTACGGTATTTATAAATGCACGGTTTTAATCATTTTGCTAACTGTATATGAGTAAATAAAAAGCTAAATTTCGGACTACAACTAAAGTAAAACTTCCTTTTGTTTTTAGCGAAAGCGTAAAAATTCAAATGACTAAATTTAAAAGTATCAATTTTATATGCTTTGAACGAGCATATAAAATATTACTGATTTATTTAGCATAAGAGTATTTTTTGCTCTTAACTATTAGAGATTATGTTTAAAATAAAAAAAAATAAATCGAAAATATATAATATATAATTTTACATAAAATTTTTTGTTTTACTAATATTAAAGATTTTCTTTTAAATATAGAAAAATTAGTTTCAGTTTTCTAGTTTTCATATAATTCATTGAAAGTTTTCAGTCCCTTACAAAAATGATACTAAGCCAAAGTTAATGAAAAGTTAAACCCAAAAGGTTTAGCATTTCCTCTATTATAAGGCTGTATATCCGCAACATTTACTAAACATCGGTCTTAATAATCAGGCATCTTTCCATTTTAATAATGAAAATTAATGTGTTGATATTAAGCCGTTAGTTTATAGAAACCCATTGTAGTGCTGCTAACATCTGCATAATCAATGACAACGTAAAATATATCTCATTGCTTTATTTTCGAACTTTAATAGTCCTTCTTTTATTTGTAGATTCCCCATATATATCACACTTATGCAATGTTCAAAATGCGGCTTAACTGTTGTGCTACAGATATTGATGGAAAAACATTTTTGGCTACCGTTTTGCACACATAAAGGGTGGTTAAATTTCAAGGGCCGATGTTGATTTTGAATAAAACACAAACTATTTAGGAAATTATTGTAATTTTATTTTATTATGATGTATTGGTATTACTCAATTATGTATGGAACAAAATATCGGCCAAATGGGCGCCGCGACCTCGGCGGCACACCTCCATCCGATGGTCCAAATTTTCGATGACGCTGAGGCATAATGGAGGTTCTATGCCGTTAATGTGCCGAATTATCTGATCCTTTAGGTCTTGAATTGTTGCTGGCTTAACGACGTACACCTTTTCTTTCAAATAACCCCAAAGAAAAAAGTCTAACGGTGTCAAATCACATGATCTTGGCGGCCAATTGACATCGCCATTACGTGAGATAACACGGCCATTGAATTTGTTGCGCAAAAGAGCCATTGTTTCGTTAGCTGTGTGGCAAGTGGCACCGTCCTGCTGAAACCACATATCGTCCACATCCATATCTTCCAATTCAGGCCATAAAAAGTTCGTTATCATCTCACGATAGCGAACACCATTCACAGTAACTGCCTGACCGGCCTCATTTTGGAAAAAATACGGCCCGATGATGCCGCCAGCCCATAAACCGCACCAAACAGTCACTCTTTGTGGGTGCATTGGTTTTTCGACAATCACTCTTGGATTCTCATTCGCCCAAATGCGGCAATTCTGTTTATTGGCGAATACACTGAGGTGAAAATGTGCCTCATCACTGAAGATGATTTTCTTCGAAAATTGATCATCCACTGTTGCCATTTCTTGCCACCATTCTGCCCATTCACGACGTTTGGAATGGTCAAGAGGCTTTAGTTCTTGAGCCAATTGCACCTTGTAAGCGTGTAAATGCAAGTCTTTATGCATAATGTTCATCAACGACGAGCGTGAGAGGTGCAATTGTTGGGAACGACGACGAGTTGAGGTGGACGGCTCTTCAGCTACACTATCGCGAACAGCAGCAATATTTTCTGCAGTACGAGCTGTACGAGCATGCACTGGTGTTCTCACATCTTCTACAGACCCGGTTTGCTCGAATTTTTCCACGATTTTTGCGATTGTACGCACATTTGGACGATGAAATTGACCAAAAAAATTACGAAGTGCACGATATACATTTTGATTTGAACTCCCATTTTCATAATAAGTCTGAATAACTTTAACACGTTGTTGGATTGTGTATCTCTCCATGGTTCAAATTGAGTAAGTCTGAAATAGAGAAATGTCAAATAAAATTCGGAAAAAAACTTGGCGTTTAGGTGTGGTTCACGTTCAACATCGGCCCATACAATTTAACCACCCTTTACGATAGCAAAAACTATAAATATACAAAGATGTTCTAGTTCCATACCTTGTTCTGCTGCACTAACTTATGTCGGTGTAGCAATATGTTCACTTTTTACAAGTCAATTTGTGCGTACGTGTATGCATCTACAATGTAATAAGTATAGTTGTAAATTGAATTGTATGCTCGTTTGTCTGTCCCCTACGAAATTTAAAAAACATAAAAAGCAAAAAAGCAGACCTTTAAACCTAAATATGAATATGTACCTGCATTCATCAGTATTACCGATTGAGTCATTCTAGGGCTAAAATATGTGTTTTATTGTTGTGCTGTTGCAAGTAAATCAGTTCGCACTGAATACAAAAAACTTATATTTTTATTATTATTTTTCTAAACATAAACTTCTCTTGTTCAAATTTTATTTAAGAGTTAATTAGCTTTCAGTAGGCGTAATGTTGTATTTTAGCTTAAAAATAATAAATCTAAAGTTATTTAACATTTATTTTGAATCTTTATAGAGATATTGCAAATTAACAGTTAAAAAATACATATGTATGTACATACTACATACATACAAGTTAAGAAATTTATTTCTTATTTATTTAAAAAAATATTTTAACTTCAAGATACCAACTGTATCTTGAAGTATTCTTTATTTTTGATAAATTTAAAACTAAATTAAAACTATGTTTTACACTTCTCAGAGTTTGTACTCTTCTTGGTTGAGTTTTCTTATGAACTGCCCAGCAAAAGTATTTACAGTAGTTTTTATAACCTTGCTGAGAATTCTTATAATCTATTACAGTCTTTAAAATATTTGAGTTAGTGATAGAAAAGGTAATTTGTGAAATTGTAGTTTTCTTTGTTACGTTACAGATAAGTCTCAATGGTGATAAAAGTATTTATGGAAAATTCCAAACATTGATAATTTTTGGTCTTAACTAAATATAATAAAAGTGTTAAATATAATAAAAAGTGTTAAATATAATAAAAGTGAAAATTCCCAACATTGATAATTATTCAAAAAATATTTTATGCTAGTCAAAAGGATAAGAGTATCTCTGTGTCGTTAATGGTTCATCCTAACTCTCTCCCTACTTAAAAAATGAATCGTCCCGATTCATACTTATGCTGTAACTCTCCCCTGGTAAAATTAAATCGTCTCGATTTATAAGTGATTCATGTTCAATTCTTGTCTTGTTTTGATTTCGCGTGCTACTATGTATTTGGAAAATTTATCTTTGGTTACGAGGTACATCATCTTATCATTGAAATAAATATCTGCGTGTATAAATTCTCTGGGTTGTGTTGGTATAGTGGAGTCGCGTAAAGGTTCTTTGATGGAATTTCTTTCATATCTACCATATAATCATGCTGAACAATTGTTATTATACTTTTTTACATCTCTTTTTATTTCTGGCCAATAGTATTTCTCGAGTATTTCATTTATAGTATTTTTGTAGCTTCTATGAGCTCTATCATGTGTTTCTTTAACAATGCGAATTTGCTCATTTTTATCTAATACGTCTTTTAGTTTTTTAGGTTTATAAACTAAATTGGTCCCAATAAATGCGTTTGTGATTGTCTTTCCATATTTATGTATGTTTTCAATATCTGTGTGTAATGATATAACTCTCTTTGGTGGTATGAATTTTTTTAACTCTGTTATTAAATTATCATAGTTAGTAAAATTAATAGTATATCGAATTTTTCCCGAAAAAATAGTTCGTGTTCTTGTTTCTACCAAATTATTCGTGGGTACTATTTCTATTTGTATACCGTATGAATTAAATGGCTGTGAAACTGATTTAATAATATCACTACGTGAACTTTCGGCTGAGTGTGCGGTGTCAATTGAAGACGTGTTTATAATCTGTCGGATAGTGCGTCAGCTACTACGTTTTCTGTGCCTGGCTTGTATTTCATTTTTGCACCGTAATCTTCTATTATAGCCTTCCGGCGTTTTAATTTGGGTTAGGATTTTTTTCCGAGATGGCGTATGTTAGGGATTGATGGTCTGAGAAGATCGTAAGGTCGGCTATGCCGTATATATATGTAATTCCTAAGTTTTTGCAAGGCCCAAATTATGGCTAATAATTCCTTCTCATTTGTACTATACCTTTGCTCCGTTTCACTCAAGGTTCTTGATAAGAAGTAAATGGGGTTCTTATTTTGGCTTAACACGGCTCCAATAGCTATGTTGGATGCATCCGTTGTTAATTCGAATGGTTTTTTAAAGTCGGGTTGAAATAGTTCCACCTGTTCTTTAAATTTCAACTTTAATTTTTCTATAGCTGCTATGGCTATTTGATCCAATTCGATTTGTTTATTTGCACTTTTGTTTTTGCCTATATGTGCGTTTTCACCCTTCAAATGTATGGTTAGAGGTTTGGTAATTAGAGCGTAGTCTTTTACAAATCTACGATAATAACCTGTTAATCCTAAAAATCCTCTCAAATCCTTGAGGGTTTTAGAAGTGGGGAAATTTTCAATCGCTCTTATTTTCTCTGGGTCTGTTGTTATTTTATTGTGTTTGATGATGTGGCCCAGGTACTCAACTTCGGACATAAAGAATTTTGCAAAATATGCATCAAAAACAATGTTTATATGTTTCATGTGCTCCTCTGCTGTAGATGAATAGATCAAAACATCATCTATGTAGACGTACACGAATTTTCCTATGAATTCCCTTAAAATGTCGTCTTCGCACCGTTGAAAAATGGAAAGTGCATTCTTCAATCCGAAAGGCATTCGTATGAATTCATACTTGCCTCCATTAACGCAAAAGGCTGTCTTTTCCCTGTCACTTTCTTTAATTTTAATTTGATGGAAGCCAGATTCAAAATCCAAGGTGGTGAAGAATTTTGCATTGCCCAAATTTTGCAAAGTTGTGTTCACGTCAAGGATAATGTACCTATCTGTAATTGTATGCTCATTTAATTTGCGGAAATCTATTACCATTCTCCTTTTAGGTTTTCCGTTTTCATCAACACCTTTTTTCTTTACTGTTAACATTGGAGAATTATACGGACGGAAACTCCTTTGAATTATTCTATCTTTTAATAACTTTTCTATTTCTTTATTAACGAATTCCATATCATTCATATTTCCAGGGTATTGTTTCGTCCAAATAGGATCCTTATTAGTTGTTCTGATACTCGCTTCGATTGTTGTCGTGAAAGGCAAAGGACCTATTTTATTGTTTTCCTGCATCAAACTATCTATTTCTACTTCATATTGTTTTTCTCCTATAGAGTAATTTATTCTATGTGATAATTCTGGGACACTGAACAATTTTCTTCCTATGTCTATGACCGCATTTAATTGTATCATTCCCTGAACACCTAACATTAGATCAAAATCGACATTGTTTTTTTATTCAAAAAATTCTAATTCTTTCTTAAATAGTTTTATTTTTTGCTTGGACGTTATGATCGATTCACCGTGCATGGTGATCATTTTTAAAGGTTTGGTCCTAATTCTAGGTCCTAAGACTAAGTTTTTTTTATGTCATTGTGGGTTGCTCCACAGTCTATGAATATCTTATACTTTTTATTGTCATCATCAGTCATAGTTATGTAGAACAACCCGCTTATTAGTTTAAATCCTTATAAATATGGTTAGAACTATATTGGGACTTAATATTTTTATTAGATATATTGCTGCTGTTGTCCTCTACAGGTTGAGTAGCCTCTATTCTGTTGTTTCGTTGTATCTTTGGCTGTTGATGATAATTCCCACTGTGATTTATTAATCTCTTCCAGGGTTGACTGTGGAATCCTTGAGTGTTGTGCTGGACTTGCTTGGTGTTGCCAGAGGAGATGTCCATTGGTTCCGGCTTGGGGAAGCTATCTCGTTGTTGGCAATTATTTTGGTGCTGATGTTGATGTGATGAACGGTAAGACGGTCTTCTGAAATGCTGATCATTTTTGAATGGTTGTCGTGGTTGTGTCTTGTGGTGCATTTTCTCATGATGACTTCTTTTTTCTTCACGATAGACATTGTTATGACGAAGACCTCTATGGTTGTTGTCATGCTCTATGGTTTGAGCAATGGCATAGGCATGTTCTAAATCCCTGATTGGGTTCCCGTAGAGTGTTGACCGAATAAAATCGTTATTTATGCCATTTTTAAACGTTCGAACTGCATCTTCCATTGCATGTGCCGTCATACACTTTAACGATTTCTCGCTTATATCTGGGGGTTAATTTGGGTCCTAATCTTGTATTTATTTTTGCAAAAATTATTTCACCTTCATTTTACTGTTGTTGTTCTTATTACTGAGTGCGTTAGTCAATGGCTGATGATCAGTAAATATTTTAACTTTGGCAGACCCGTATAAATAGTTTCGGAGTGCATTTAGAGCCCAAATTATCGTGAGCATTTCTTTTTCATTTGTCGCATAATGCTCCTGTGTTTTATTCAATGTTCGTGATATAAACGCAATGGGTTTGTTATTTTGTGACAGGACTGCACCTAGGGCGAAGTCTGATGCATCTGTTGTTAGTTCCAGTTCTTTATTATAATCTGGATAAGCTAGTATGATATCTTGAGAGACTAGAGTGTTTTTTAGCTTTCCGAAAGCTTCGACAGCATCGTCATCCAGTTTAATATATTTCAACGCTGATTTGTTTTTTGAAAGACGACCTTCTTCCTCTCTTAAAATTTGTGTTAGGGGTTTCGCTACCTTTGCATAATCTCGCACAAATCTACGGTAGTATCCTGATAATCCGAGAAAAGATTGTAACTCTTTGATTTTTGTTGGTAATGGAAATTCAAGAATAGCTTGAATTTTTCCTTTATTAGTTTTTTTATAAATATATAAATTATTATAAATTATAAACCGTAAAATTCTACTTCGGTTTTCAGGAAGTTACATTTGTCTAATTGTATCTTCAAATTTGCTGCTTGTAGTGTTTTAAATATGTCTCGAATGTGATCATAATGTTCTTTTTTCAGATTTGCTGAATATAATGATGTCATCGATGTAAACATAACATATTTTTCCAATATAATCATGCAAAACATCATCTAAAGCTCGTTGGAAAATTGCCGGAGCATTTTTTAAGCCAAACAGAAGGCGTGTAAATTTGTACTTACCGTTTGCTATTGAAAATGCTGTTTTTTCGAAATCTGACTTTTTTAAGGGAATTTGGTGGAATCCACTGTTCAAATCTAAAACTGTAAAGTATTTGCTGTCTCTTAGCTGTGAAAGAACGTCATTTATTTGGGGTATTGGGTATCTATCGGGAATTGTTAATGAATTTAGTTTTCTATAGTTTATTACGAGTCTGTATTGTTTGTTGCCTAATGAATACGGTTTTTTTCCCACGACCCAGACTGGTGAGTTGTATGGTGAACGTGAAGATTTGATGATGCCATCATCCAGTAGGTTTTTTATTGGTTTTTCGACTTCTGATTTTAACGCCACCGGGTATGGGTATTGCTTCGAATATACTGGAGTGTCTGTGGATGTACGGATTTCGCAAACTACTCTAGTTGTACATGTCAATTTTTGGTTAGGATCGATGAACAGTTGAGAATATTCACTGACGATTTCTTTCATTCTTGCTTTCTGTTGAGATGACATGTGATCGTCTCTAATTTCTACTGCGTTTACTGCCTGTGAAGAATGTTGCTTAAGGCCTATTTTTACACCATTTCCTATCTACATATAATTGTCACGCGTATATATTATTGCATCAAGTTCTTTAAACTACTCGTTTCCAAGGATGCCTTCAACTGATTTTAAAGTTGGGAGAATTTTATTTCTTTTTCTAAATTAAAAAGTCTAACGAACGTATGCTCTTTTATTTCAATATTGCCTGCTATTCATTTTGCAAAAAATCTTTCTTTATTCGGTTTGGTTCTTTTTACGATGTGTGGTTAAATATAGTTCTTACTGGAACCAGTATCAATGAGAAATTTTAATATTTTACCGCTCTTTGTATGGTATATCGCCGAGTTGGTCGGTTTCTAATGAGTTATTAATGACGTTATTATAAGTTTCTAAGTCACTGTCGATGTGAAAGTTTCTTTGTATTTTGTTTCTAAAATTGCAATTGTCGTTGGTGCTCTTTTATTAATGTTTTGTTGTTGTGGTCTGTTCATTTAGTTAATTCTTTTTGTATGTACCTAGAGACTATCTATACCCATAGGTTCTGGTAAAGGTTGTGGTTTTGGAGGGAGGGGTCTTGGAGTATTGAATTGGTAATAGTTATTTGGGCTTGCTTGTGGTTGGATTGGGTAATTGTTAGTTCTCGGGAATATAGGAGGTCTATGTTGTGTATGAGGTATGTGAGCAAGTTGTGGATAAAAATTACCCTTGTTAAAGCCGGGTGTTAGGTTTACAGGTTGTGGATGATGGTTACGGGAGTAGTTACGAGGTGGAAGTGGTGGAGTAAATTTCTTGTAATGGAAGTTTTGGGCAAAATTCGCTCGGAAAATTTGATTTTCCAGCTTAAGGCAAAGGTGGAGAGCTTGTGGTAGATCCACTGGTTCTCTCATGCCAAGCAGTTTTGGTAGATCACCATTTAGGCTCTGATGAACGTATCAAGGGCTTTATTGCGATAGGATTCTGTTAGCAAGGTAAACGCTTCTTGAGGTGCTTCTAAACTTCCTAGTTTGTTAAGAATTATAGACAGGTGTTTGTAAGTATACGACTTGGTAAAAGTCTTGAATGGTCAATCTTCCCTGAATTAAAGAAGTAATTTGATACTCAAGGGTTGCGAGCTCCCTCTTATCGGAATAATGAAGAGAAAGACACTTAATTATGGAGTTCCAGTCTAAAGGCGTGTTATAAGATTCGAGGGCAATGTCGGCATTACCCACGATTTTGTTTCTTATTACACTCAAGATACCATAGTATCTAGGTGTACCTTTATGGGGTTCGTAAATCGGTAAATGCGTTCGACACTCTTGCGCTATGAATTAAATTCTATTTGGTTACCGTTAAATTCACGTAGACTTTTGACAATATCAGGTATTTTGTCAAAGTCTGTGATGTTGCCTCGGTATTGCTCCTCAATTACTTGGTCGGAAACAATACTAGGACTTGGGTTTATTATGGACTGAATCAAATTGGGTAATTGTTGTTGTAACAACTGAGAGGTAGTTTCGGTAATTATATTATTTAAGTCATTCCTATTTATTGCTCTGGATGCTTGTTCAATATTCGCTGCATTTAAAACTGCAGGACGAATGAGAGATTTCTGGGTTTGACATATTGAATGAAAAATTAACTTAACTTAACTAAATGTTTTAACTAATTAACTTAACTAAATGTTTTAAGTGCAAAATTAGTGATTTCGATTTTATTTTTCTGAAAGAATATTTTTATTACAATACCTTCTGTTCTTTATTATTTGTTTTCTGTTATTATTATAGAACTGGAGGGTCCCATAGGAGTGGCAGTTCGAGTTTATTAATTTATTTAATATTATCTATAAAAGTAAAGTCTTAAGTATTAATTTCTAAAATATTTTGTGTTTTCAACTTTATTCTTACTGTCTATTGCAATATGCATATGATAATATTTACATGTCGATTTACATTAACGTTGTCTGCATCTTGATGTCTCCTTCGGATAGCTGGCTGGACACGTGATGCCGTCCTTTTTGCTTTATTCTACTAAGGGGCCAATTACTATCACTAGATGAGGATTTCTTTGTTGCACACTTCCGTTATTTGCTCCTTTAATGATTTGAATGTTTTTGGTATTGTTGTCTTGTTTTTCCCTTTGAGATATATATGTTTTTCTGTATATTGTAGTTAGTGGAGTTAATATTTTGTGTGAGGGCGGGGTGAGGACACTTTCCATTCCTTTCTGCTGCACTACTTTAGGGTTTTTTGCAGAAGGACACTCACTTTTTGATTTAGTTTTTTCTATTTTTACGTTCAATACCGGCGAGGACACTTTTCACTCCTTTCTGCTGCACTACTTTAGGGCTTTTTGCAGAGGGACACTTCAGTTTTTTTTATTTTTACGTTCGATACCGGCGAGGGCACTTTTCACTCCTTTCTGCTGCACTACTTTAGGGCTTTTGCAGAAGGACACTCACACGGACCGTTGATTTAGATTTGCTCGGGCGCCAGTTAAGTATTCCTTTAATAGGTATACTAAAAAAATATTTTTTTCACTTTTGAAAATTACACTTTAGTTAATTTATAACTTAATTACTTGACCAATATCTAAAAGTGGCGTGATATTATACTTAAGAATTATTGTTTGCTGATGCGTCTTAAAATAATTAAATTAGTTCATAAACCTTTATTATTGCTTATTTTACAAAAGAGTTAAAAAGAAATTTATTTAATAAGTTCACAAACTTTTATTATTGCTTATTTTACAAAAGTTAAAAAGAAAACATTATTTGACTATGTTGGTCAATTCATGTTGTTGTTAACTTAAAATTATTAAAAAAGTTCATTAACTTTTATTATTGCTGATTTTACAAAAAGATTAAAGAGGAAATTATTTGACTTTGCTGATCAATTAGTGTTGTTGTTAACTTACATATTATGTGTGTTTTTTAAAAATCTGTGTCCCTCTGTTTCTGGTCTCGCTCAGTAATTTTTGTTTTCTCTTGTTGCTTCCCCCACAGCATGTTCAAACGTACAAAATTTCCGTTTTGGTTAAATGTTCGACGTGGTATATCTTTATAAATTTTTAGTCTTTGCTGATAGAGAATTTGAAGCTTAAGATTTCATCAACAAGTACTGCTAAATATTTAATTTCGTTCACTCTTTTAATTTTGGTTCTCGATGTTAATATGTATTTTGATCTGTCTATCTCTTAGGTATCATTGCCTTGGTGTTGTTTGCATTTATTTTGATTTTATTCATCGCTACATATTTTACAGATTCTTGAGGTCTTCATATATATATATATATGTATGAATGTATGTATGTCGCCTCATATATTTATGTATATAACAGCGTGTCATCGGCGAACATACATATTTTTGATTTTTGTATAAGCTAAAACACAAAGAAAATTTTATTTCATATATGTACATATGTATACATACATGTTTCTTCCAATTATTGTGAAATATAAATGCTGACGCTAGATCGCAGTCTGCTCTATTTTTTGTGATCATGTTATTTACGTAATTTGTAATTAATTCAAACTGCATTTTTATGTTGAATATTGTCTGTTTCATTTATTTTAATCTTGCTTTCATCCATTTAAAATAAACCATAAATTTACAAAGAATTCCATTTGTTGTATTTGTATTAGTATTTATTGTTTAAAATAAGACCATAAAATAATTCCATATGTTGTAAAATTTTATTGTTTAAAATAAAGAATACTGAGCTGGCAGAGTCAGTCGTAGTCAAGTATTTACTCGAAACAATCAACGTTTTTTAATTTAACTTATACATTTTGCAAATCATTTATGCAAATTTAACTCCTTGAGTTCTGCTGTTTAAGTAACTTTTGAACCGTAATAATTTTTTTCCATTTTTCTATCTTTAGTAACCAGGTATCTCTGTTTACCACTTCGAATACTCTTTTCATGTCCAGGAAGACTACAACTACTTTCTTTTTTCCTATTTCCACTGTGACACCGCCAAATTTAAAAGAAACTTTTTCTGGGCATAATACAAGCTTTTCATTGTTTCAATTTTTCTCATTATTTCTCTTCTATTGATGATTTCCGAAAAGTCCATATTTTGGCCTGCGTTAATAATATTTGAATGCGGTAAATGGGCTATCAAGAATTTCGTTTCCACTTTTTATAACTGTATACATACATATATATGTATATATACTTTTTCCGTTAGCCCTAATTTCTTCAATTTGCGAGTTTTCTGTTTTTAAAACATATTTTTGATTTGTATTTGCTTTATTTTGCCTTTTGATTTGTATAGCTGTTTATTTTGTTGCTAATAAATACTTAGTCTATACTGCCTTGCTTTTTTAACTCATATCTTTAAATATTTTTTATTCGCCTACATTGGTTGTACCCAATAAGTCAGTATTTTACCATACAAAGATTTTGCAAGTCAACATTATTTTATTTCGTCATCTTTAGTTCTTGTTAAATCAATGGCTATCATAACTTGCGGTTATAACAGCAAACAATTTTTTATTTAAAAAAAAAAAAAAAAATTCGTCCAAAGATACATTTTGCGGAATGTTTTGCAATTGGCAGAATAATATTGTATTTCTAAATACTTATACAAAATAAAATATTTGCGACATTGGGACCGTTACAATTCGATAGTTGTCTTCGATTATTTCTTCTAATATGTTTCTATGGTAGCTGCCAGTCAGCTAGTCCATGTTAAAGTCATCAGTAAATAAATAATTATCATTCTGATCACTGATCAATAAAATTTGGTTGCGGTGAAATTTGTATGTTATGTGATCTATAAACTGCAACTAGATACAATTTTGTGTGCTTATAGGCAAATTCCATGTTCAATCGCCATATCTTTTCATTCAATTATTATTTTTAATTACATATTTAGGGCACCATGTATTTTCATTATTGTTGATGTCCTTCGTCAAGTGCATTTCGGATAAAATGATGTAGTCTTGTAATCTTTGTAAATGTAATCTTTTTTAAATTAAATATTTTATAATTTAATTAGTTTTACGGTGAAAACGTCGACCTTTCGCTTTTAGTATTACTTTGAAATTAAATTTATTTATATAAAATTCTTAATCCTAAGTGCAAAAAAAACAATTTAACTACATGCAAGTTGTCAGTATGTAAATATTCATAATTTTTTATTTATTTATTTACATACATATGTATATATTTAGCTAATTATTAAGTGGCCAAACACTCCGTCCCCATTGAAGGACCTGAGGTCTTAAACTGAGGGATGCCATCGCTTGCATAAGTTCCGATCTCTGGCGCTAGCGTCTTCTGCGAATTCTTGCGGCGGCAAACTCTTCTCTATGGGTACGTGCGCTGGAGTTAGTGCCTCTCCGCCGTTCGGGTCTGGAGACAGTAGTGGTATGGGTTGACTGTTGAACACCGCCTCCACTTTAGCGAGCATTGTACCCATCTCTTCGTGAGTGAAAGATCCATTGCCCACGGTCCGGTTTGACGGCGGCTTCCCACAGCCATCCGAAGTAACATGATATGAAGTTGAATTTCGGCCCGGACGATGCTGCGTGTGATTCAATGCCCATCCGAGTCCTGTTGGTCTAAATCGACCGATAGAAATGGTTAAGCAGCCTAAGTCAGCAAGAATAGAAACTTTTTCAATTCAGAAATCTCCTCACAAAAATTGGATTGGTCTCTACGATGACGGTAGAATGACCATTTTAATTTAGTAGCAACAGGTACTGCTCATATCTCTATTAATTTTGTTATTAAAAGTCACTTTGAGTTTCCTTGACCAAGTGCTGTTGATATAAATTCCCAGATTTCTAGCAAAGTTACAATCTTAATGGGCTTATTTATTAGGATCATTGTGGAGTTCTAATTAAGTTGCGGTAAATTCATTTTAATAATCAAACATTTAAATTTAGTGGGGTTTAACTCCAGGCCATTAGCTGTAGCCCATTCGAAAAGCTGCACGTCGTCAGCGTACATTATAATTTTGCAATGTTTGAGTTTGCTTGGTAGATCATTGACGTATAGTGAAAACAGTAGAGAGCCGAGGATTGAGCGCTGTGGAATACCTCGGCTTAGTGTTAAATGGGTCGATTTAGAGGAACCTGATTCAAAAAATTATTATTCTGAAGCTAACGTGTCATTTAATTATGAACCAATCTTTCAAAAACTTTCGAAAGGAACGATAGGTTTGCTATCGGCTTGTATTCAGTGTTTGACTTCTTTACTGGGATGATGTGGAATAACAGTTTGTAGTGAGAATTTTGTTGAAAATTAAAGTTATAATGGGAGCGAGTTGAGTTATGACAGTCTTAAGAAACTGTGGATCGATTTCGTCAATTCCTATTGTATTAGACTTTATTGACCACAGACTAGATAGCACATCATAATAGGTGATATTAGTGAAATTGAAATTGTTGTCTGCGAAAGCATTGGAAAAATAATAACAGTAAGCGTAGGTGTAACCACAGGAATATTTTCTATTTAGATCATTTACATCAATTGAGCATGACCCATTAAAAGTAGGTTTACCGATTCCGACTTCGCGAATTATTCTCCACTTTTGTTTCGATTCAGCTGCAGCAGAAAACTTAGCTGCAAAACAATCGGCTTTGGCTCTCTTAATTCTTCTTCGTCGCCCTTCGCAAGATGCGATATGATTCATACATTTCAGGAGTTCTAAAATGTTTCCAGCCCGAAAATAACAAATCCATGTGGTCAATTGCACGTTTAATATCTCGAGAAAACCAAGGCTTGCTATGTCTATCTAGGGTCCTTAGCCGCAAAGGAACTGCAAGATTGAACAAATGGTTTACATTATGTTGCAAACGAGATATGTGATCGTCAACGGAAAGAATGCCATAAACTAATGTTACAAAATTCCCGTTCTAACGCAATATAATCTATGTATATCTTTAAAATCTCGATGACCAGAGAAACATGGGGCTGCTATTCAATTCAACAATAATGACTGCATCCCTCGAATAAGTAGTACGCTTATTATTAAGATTTTGTAAACTGTCGTAACGGAAAGGGACAAATTGTAGTAGAATCGCAATCGATGCTGAGAATCTGGAAAGATTACTTCTGCAGACTGTTTAACGGCGGGGAAAACTACAATTCCATTGCCAAGCAGAATATTCCACCCTACATAACGGACGATGATTGTAGAGAATTCCGTCCCCCGACCTAAATGAAGTCAAAACAGCAATAGCGAGATTAAAATCGAGCAAGCTGCAGGGGCGGACAGACTGTCCGCGGAACTGTTTAAGGCAGCCGGAGACGACCTGGTTGGGCGCATGCACCACCTCATCTGTAAGATATGGTCGGACGAAGTCCACCATTGACAAAATTTTCACACCACAAATCGACACGAGCTATACAACGCCATGTGTAGTTTTGACATTCCTACCAAACTCGTTAGGTAGTGTAGGATGACGATGGAGAATTCTCGTTGCTCCACCAAGGTTGGTAACGAATTCACCGAGACCTTCAATGTCAGAAAAGGCTTTAGACAAGGCGACGCACTGTCATGTGACTTTTTTAACATCATTTTTGAGAAGATCGTGGAAAACTCACACGCCAACAACAGAGGCACGATCTTCCAAAAGTCCGTGCAACTGCTAGCATACGCTGACGACATCGACGTGATTGGTCGAACACAGTAAGCCTTCAATGAAGCGATTGCTGGTATTTTAACGGAGGCGGCCAAGCTGACACTATATACCACTTTGATCATCCCTGTCGAAGACGGATGAGGATTGCCTTCGTATTTTCGAGAGAAAAGTTCTGCGTTCAATCTTAGGCCCTGTTTGCATTGATGGTTTCTCGAGAAGAAGTTTCAATCACAGGGTTGTACAGTGACATGAGCCTAACCAGGCGTCTACGGATCCAATGGCTAAGATTTTTGGGTCATGTAGAGCGCATGTACTGCTCCGACCACCAGAATCTTCGACTCCGAACCAGTGGGACAACGCAATAGAGGACGCCCACGGAACCGATGGTGCACACAAGGGGAGAGGGATATCAACCAACTAAATCGTGCCAGCTGGAAAAGCTTGTTGGTTGAGGCCTAGGTTCACCCCTTACTGTAGCGCCAAAGGAAGAAGAAGAAACGGTAGATGGATTTTAACGCAGGAGCTGTAGCTTCAATAGTTTTACAAATATTGGAAAATATATGCATTTACCCGTAACTCGGTTGCATCTTTGATATTCTGTTGGTGTTTTATTTTCGTTATGAGGGATGTAGTTTGCTCTTGCATATTTTTAAAGTCACCTCTAGCGGCTTCAAATTGCGACACCCTTTCTGTTGCACTACGGAAGTCATTTTCCAACTTGGTAAATCTTTTATGAAGTTTGGCTAGTATTTCGACTTTTAACCCACTAAGTTTATTTACTATTACCTTCTCAATTTGTTCCGTGAGTTTCTCAAACTCCCTCTCCATACGAAAGGTGAGTTTGGATTAAAATAACACTCAGTATAAAGGAGTCAATTTTTCAAATTATCTCTAAATATGAGTTTTTGTATGGAGCAAAAATAACCACGTCCTACTGGTTTGATTTTGCCAATAATTTTTTGTAGAACGAAACTCTTTCGATCAGATCCAACAAACAATTTTGCTCTTACTCTACAGCAAGAAACACGTGAGCTTACCCATCTTCTGAAAGCTTTTGGTTTCCTGTTAACTCGAAATGTGCGTCGTTTAACAAAAACGATGGGCCTTCAAAACCAAATAGAACTTTTTAGACAGACTATACCTGAATCCCAGTGACGCGATATGAAACGAAAGTAGCGAGAGAGGATAGATGTGTCGTAATAAAGGGATGCGTTATTTCTGAATTAATACAGAAATGAATGCTCTCGATATCAAAAGCTAATCATAATTCGACTGCACGACAAACCTAGTAGGTGTGCAGCACAATCTCGGAAGATATTTAGTCTTAACTGGAGCAACTTTAGATTTGGCGATGAGCAGCATTCAAAAGACTGAATTTGATTCGGAGTTTCTTATACACAAGCAACACGCATATGATCAAATTAAAGCACCAGCAAACTTCGGGATTGAAATCGATCAAATTTCCAGAAAATTAGATTTTAGTCCAAAGTTCTTGAAGTAACATTTTGTTACAATAGGGCATAACATTTCGTTAGAATCAAACAACCGAGAAGAAATTGATAATATGTTTCTTTTCGTGGCTTTTAACTTCGGAGAACTGTTGTCCAAATGAAACTTAAACGAATCATTCTTCGAAACCCAATGTATGTATGTCAAAAACTTTATCTATCTGAATCGGAATCACTTTGTAATATTGTATTCATTTTGTTTGGTATTCATCACTTTTGGAAGATTTGAAACCTATTTCGTTAAATTAAAACCAGCTGAACTTAAAATTTCGGTGACTTGGTTGCGAATTGTTTCGAGTTCTTGGGAGCTTTCAACCCGAGTTAGCAAATCAACATAAAAATCGCCGCGAGCAATATTTGCTCCGAACGAATGTCAGGCATCTGATAGCTAAAAATGGCGCCGAAGGTAACAGTGTTCAAGCGAAATACTTTACCAGGCCGAGCACTTATATTTCAGCAGAATAATTCGATTTCTTGATTGGCAATAGGGTGGTGCACGCCATGACTCACGTGTTTGGACTCTCTCCAACGCAAAGAAAATATTAAAACAACGTTTCGAACGAGGAGAAAAAGGATTTTGGTTGATTGGTAATTAACTTCTTCTTTTTTTAATAGTTTAAAAGACGAAACCTGGTTGCTACTCCATGTCGAAACGTAACGGAAAAATCATCCGAAGCACTTTGAAATAAAAAATTTTTTAAGAGAAAATCCGTAATTGCAGAAATCTTAAAAGGAAGATAGATGCCTGTTAAGAGCCAGAGAGTTGCACTACTCATCAAAAAGAGCTGCTCCGCACAACACTTTTGCTAATTTTAATGTCCAACTGTCAAGAGAAAGTGTTACTGTCATTGGTAGAAATACGAAGAGCAAGAAAAAGGAAATAATATTTGAAACAATTTGTTTTTAAGAATATAACTTTTATTTATATGTGTATATATGTATGTATCAATTCATTGCTACTAATAATAAAAAAAAACTTATAATCTAAAGTTTTAAATTCAGTACTCAAGAAATCACCCAAAAGTTTAATGGATTCTTTGTGGAATTAACCTTGGTTTCCTACTTGTGTTTTTAGTACAATATCAAATTTGTTTTGGTTTGACAGCTGCGTACATTTGGCAGACTAAAAACTTTCATCCAAGCAGCTACGTTTGGCAGCGTGCGCAGCTTAACTTAAACTGCTATTTTCATTTTGCGAAGATAATAAAACTTTTTCTGCAGACTCTTTGTTTGTTAAAAATAAATTTTAATATTATTCTCTCGCCGGCAATAAATATTCGGAAAATTTCGTTTTTATTAATTGTTCTTTTATTAACAATTTTTTAAATTGAACAGTTTCTTCCAGAGAATATTAAAATCATTATTTTTTTTTACTCTACCACATTTGAAGCCTTTATAGCGCCAGCTTGGTCTTTCGAAAAGGGCTCTACTACTCAATTGTCTCGTGAGCCCAAAGAAACAGCGGTTGGCAAGAGTTACTCTGCGTATAATTTATTTACTGCTGTTGTTCGTACTGATTACTTTCAGAGCTATGTGAACACCAAAAAAAAATTGGTAATTGGTCACACTATTAAACTGTTAAAAGCTATTGTATAAAAATTTACACAAGAGGTATAGGAACAAGCGGAATTAAATTCTGGCCTTAATATATTGATATTCGACGAATAAAAAAACAATAGAAAATTCCAAAAACATTAATTTATTTAAATCAAATCTAGGGCAATAAATGGCTCAAGTTGGCATACGTAAGTGCTTTTTCATTTTATTACATATTCTTATTCTCTCTTTCAAGATCTATCACTCAGCTAAATTTCAAGCATAAAATGTCATTATTAATAAAACTACACGCATTTATATTTTAACTTAAGTCTTTTTGGAAAAGAACACATCAGCCATAACATCTTAAATCAGCTTAATTTGTTTTAAAATAACTACATCAATATTAATACTTATGTTTGAGCATTAAACCTTGTATACACTTAAGTTCATTAACTAACAGCCCATTCAAACTATTCCTCATAAAAAAGACCTTATATTTAAATAATTTTGTCCACATAAGTGAACATGAGTTCTTATAACAGAATTGTATTTTTACGATATTTTAAATCTTTATTTTTATCTTAAATCTACTCAGGATATAATGTTAAAATGCAATTGAAAAATAACGGTTCTTAACTACTGTTAGGTTTATTTTAGTGCGTGTGCTTATGGTTTCACTTTGCAGACAGAGTTGGCGCGAATAAAATCATAGAGAAATGGATAATAATATTATTAAAAATGATGTGCGATACGAAGATGGATTTTGATGCTACTAATACGGAAAATGAAGATGATACACGTGTTGATCTGAATTCAATTTCAAGTAACTCTGTTGATGATACTGGAAGTATTCTTGTGATTTTACAGATTTATTTTATTTTTTGATATTATTAATAATTTAAATTAAGCAGACCAAAACAAATTGAGAAACGAGGGAAAACCTTATATTTCAAAGTCCGGAAATATAGTTTCCGGACACGGACTGCGTAAATTGGAACCATGCTGGAAAAACTGCAGTGATAAAATATCTTACATAACAGTTATTGGTCGCACGAGTCATATCGTTTGCCATAAATGCGACTTATTTGAACATAAGATAAGTATTGCTGCATCTGAATAGGTTGGTTCTCTAAAGGCGGAACAAGCAATTCATCACAATGGAGCACAACAGGCATATGACTCGAAAAAAGCTGATAAGGCAAAAGCTATGAATGATGTTTCACTTGAGGCATTTTGTTTTGATCTTCAGCAAGCTCTACCAACACCCGTGTTGAGGACTTCTTTATCGTTTTCCAAACGATTATTATGTCCATTCAATTGAAACTTTGTATCTCATCAACCAATATGCTACACGTGACATGAAGCCTTAGCAAAAAGAGGTGATAATGAGAAAGCTGCTTGATTTTTCAACCATCTTTTAAATATGAACTCTAATACAAAAGACGCAGTTTTTTATAGTGAGTGCCTTACAGACCAAAATAAAAATAGTTCCGTTGCAACAATGTTTGCAATTTTTCGCAAATGGATAACAATTTAACTACTGTAGATCACAAATTATTAGTGCCTGGTCACACTCACATGGATTGTGATAGCGACCATGCTCTAATAGAGAAAAAGAAAAAATCAATGATATGTGATTGGTATCAATTTGTTCTATTAGATTAAGAAAACAATTTTTAGCTACAGAAATGGATCAAAGCAATATATTTGATTTTAGAAGCGCTGCTAAACAGTTACATACATATTTAGTTGGTGAAAAATTGACAGTTGGCTGGAGAAAAAATGATTGGAATGAGATCAAGTGGTTCAGATTTACCAAAGAATTTGCGAAATTTTATTTTAAAAAATCGTTCAATGAAGAAGACCCATTCAAATCCATCAATATACAAAAGCGGGGATTCAATAGTGTGAAAACTAATGATTTCAAAATATTATATGAGGGACCAATACAAATAAGACGGATTAGGATTGCCTTCGTATTTTCGAGAGAAAAGTTCTGCGTTCAATCTTAGGCCCTGTTTGCGTTGATGGTTTCTCGAGAAGAAGTTTCAATCACGGGGTTGTACAGTGACATGAGCCTAAAGAGGCGTCTACGGATCCAATGGCTAAGATTTTTGGGTCATGTAGAGCGCAAGTACTGCTCCGACCACCAGAATCTTCGATTCCGAACCTGTGGGACAACGCATTAGAGGACGCCCACGGAACAGATGGCGCACACAAGTGGAGAGGGACCTCAACCAACTTGGTGTGCACAATTGGAGAACGCTGGCTAAAGACCGTGCCAGCTGGAAAACTTTGTTGGTTGAGGCCCAGGTTCACCACGGGCTGTAGCGCCAAAAGAAGAAGAAGAATACAAATAAATGCCAGTAAGAAAAAGGATTTATTACCTCTTGTTGACGATATATATAGAGACTTCTATAAAAATTTAAATACAATAAATACGCTAGACTTTCATCTAGATTTAACTGAGTATGATGATAGTTATGGGTGATTCCTTATTAATGTATAATTTTTTATTAATCTATCAAAATGTGAAATAATATTAATTTAACTTATTATTTTATAAAAATTATTTGTTTTCAATGGATTTCATCTTAGTTTTTATTTTTCTGACAATGGATTTTTTCATAACATCCTAAATAAAAAACAGCGAATATTAAGTAATAAAAGGTTTTTGTTTTTAAAAATTAAAAGTTTTGTTCTAAATAAATGTGCATCTTTTTCTGTGGATAAAATTTTTATATAAAAACCAACACAATTTATTTTAGACAAAACCCTTAATATCTCAAAACACGAAATATCGACTTTATTATTTATTGTTTATTATTATTGCCACAGAAATAAAATGCAGAATAGTTCAGGCAATAATTAATAAGGCATTAACACATTGAAAGTATGTTTCATGTACGCAAACGGCATTCGCCAACAAAAAAATGAATTGGTCGCTAAGACTCATTTAAATTTAAGAAGCTTTTTTAAAATTACTGGTTATATTCTATGACTCAAAGAACCGGAGAGTTTAAGCTTGCGGTTGCTCAGAAATTCTAATAAAATCAAGACTTAAGCAGTATATTCTAGATAATATTTTTAAAGAATATCTGCAGGCATCTGAAAATTATCTCTGGGAACTTAATTCATACTGAAATCTAACATTACCAACCTTAACGAAAAGGTGAAACCTGCTGTTGAACATGCAACTACCACCGATCCGCAGACTGGCTTTAATAGAATTTTGTAGCGTGGTGTGCAAAAACTAATTGCTGAACTCAACCCGAAGGATGCTGATGGAGTTACCCCTTATAACAATTCGAATTTTACAAATTATTTTTAATACCATCTCAAGAGTGGATCCAAATGGAAGATTGCTTAAAATGATTTCAAGGCGGTGCAAAGATGCAGACCCATAAACTTATTGTCAACAGTGTCAAAGCTTTTCGAAAAGCTGCTCATGACTAAATTATCCCCAATTCTTAAGCATAGCATCCCAGATCAATAATTTGGTTTTAGAAGTCAGCATATCATCATTGAACAAACGCATAGATTGATTCAAGTCATAAGAAGGATATTTCAAAAAAGAAGTATTATTCTGCTTTCTTTATAGATGTTGCCCAGGCTTTTGATAAAGAGTGGTATGAAGGTCTAATTTTAAAATTGAAGACTTATCTATATTCTGAAGCTTCTGGAAAGTTGTACTGTTGCTCGGGACTTTCACAGAAGGTGGCTTCATGAATCTACTTGAATCTATCGATTCCGGGGTGACATTCTGTAGCCATACCTATATATTCACACATCTGTATACATTTTCCGATGATACAGACTGCCTTAGCAGTGCCGCACATATTAGCCAGCTGTATATATGGTTGAATTTATGGAGAATAAAAGAAAACGAAGCAAATTGTGTTCATTTAACATTTACCCTATGAAGGGATACTTGCTCTCCCATTGAAATCAACAATCAAATTGTTTCCCAACATTAAAAAAGCGAAATATCTCGGCATACACCTTGATCAATGGCTTACATGGAAACACCACATAGACGCAAAACTAACTCAAATTAAACTTAAATTAATTAATTAATTCATTGGCTGATTGGTTGAAATTCAACGCACAGTCTAGATTGTAAACTTCTACTATACAAATCGCTTTTCAATCCAATATGGTACTACGAAATTCAGCTATGGGACACTGCTTCATCTTCAAATGTGGAGGGAATCCAACGAAGGCAAAACAAGATTTTACGGCTAATAACATCGGCTACATGGTACATCAAAAATGCAAATATACTACATCGAGATTTAAATATTTTACCAGTGACTGCTGAAATTACCAAATACGCAGGCAAATACTTAATAAAACTCGAATGCCATCCTAATCCTCGTAATATTTTAAACTATAGTGGACACATCCATTTAAAATAAAGGGACACTAATAGCCTTTTCACACTGACCACATTTTCGTGAAACGCGTAGAAGATGTTGAAAATGTGAAACAACAGAGTTAGTTAATATAACAACTGAACAAATTTTTAGACATTTTTATTTAATTATGGTTTTAAATTTAACAATTAAAACAAACACTCGCATTTGGAATGCTGCAGACACACAGGACTTCTGCACATTTTGCAAAAGTATCTTGTATTACGTCTCATTACAAAATTGGAATTTCGATTTATTTTTTAGAAACTCAGGTCAACTTTCTTGAGTAACAGTTTCAACTGGTTCCTGTAAATCCCACAAAATTTTAATACATATATATGTATGTATATATTTTTTGATATTTTAAATGGATCTAAACAAACCTAGTATACTTCATCCAGAAATGCATCTATTCCTAATCAGAACGTGTTTATTTTTGTTTTTGAAAGTTGAAAGTTGACAGAAAAATTGTCTTCTTGCACCCTATTTATTTTTAATTGACATATTTTCGTCATACATAATACAACTCGCTAAGGTCATTATGTGAACCATATTGTAAAAAAGACCAAAATCCACCTATTTGTCCTTCGTTTTGTAGTGTACTTCGTAAGCATTTGGTGCATAACATATCCAAGGTGAATTTCCATGTTATTCACATACATAAATCTAATTTTGTAAAAAAATTCTCAGAAACTTTTGTTCTTCCTCATTCTTTATATCGTATAGCAAGGCGATTTAACTTATTTTATCCTTGCGGTTCTGCTCGTTCTTCTCCTGGCTCTCTGCCTACATAAATATTTCCCGCTATTTTTCGCATCACATACCCACCAGACTTTTATTCCGTATCTAGCTGACTTGGAAGGGATGTATTGAGTGAACTTTGTTCTCCTCTAAACAGAAAAAGCTGTTCATCAACTGTGATCAAAATGGCTGAATGTATCTAATGGATTAACATCTGTGCAAGTTGGTCCCCGTGAACTTCGCAATTTATTATCCGGGAGAAATTTTCTAATAGCTAATGGTGACTTTGACCACTCGGTTCCGTCCTTACCATGAAATAGACATCGAAGTTAGTTCTGCTTTGTTCTCTGTTTCGTTTTCATTGTCACCTTCGCTATCGCTTGACACTGCAATTTTATTATTAATTTAAAAATCTTCTTCGACATCAGAAGCTTCCCACCTATATCATCATCCTCATTTTCATTATCATATGCAATCGCCTCCGCCAAATTTTCCAAAAAAAAGTTGGATTGGATTTTAAAACTGTTTCCAAACTTTGTCAACTTCACAACTCATTGCAATATACGATCGGAGTACCCAAAATGATCCTTTAGTAAAGTAAAGAAAATAACTGTATTCCTCTTTCTGTATACACCAAAAACACTATTTTGCTGAGTAAAATATATCAACAAAGAGCTCTATGCTTATGAATTTGAAATATTTTTGCTGGCATTTGCATTGACATTAACCCATTTACATCCGCCATGCCAATTTAGGAACACTTAGTATTTGACGGTGTATGGTTATACAAAATGTAGAACGAATTAATTTTATTTATTTTTAGTGCCATAATAACCTAATTAATTTGGTCAATATTATAGATGCCAAGGTAGGTTTTGGTTAACAATAATTAAAATTGCTGAGTAAAGTTTAAAATCATAAATTCTTTTATTTGATAAAATTCAATACATAACGAATCACACTAAATGACTTTTAGTTTGATATTTTGTATATATCTGATTTTATAACGCATAAAATAGTGCTGTGCCAATTTGGGTACAATGGCCACAAGTATAATGTTCTAATATACGCAAACACACGAATGAGTAAACGACTCGAAAACGTCAGGTGATGTGTTTTTTGCTGAATATGTAGTCTTAGTTATTAAAACGTGAGCATCACTTTATAGTGCAACATAAACAGGGAAATGCCCTAAGATGAACCGACATTTTACTTCTAGTAATCGCTTTCGCGGCTTAGGAGATGCTCCGAATTATTCGAAGATTTATGGGGAAACTGGCGAGCGGTTACTAAGTGAAAGCCATATAAAAGTCACAGTAAAGGAATTGACACCATTTGCGGTAATATGTGTGTTTAAGGATTTTTGATATTTTATAGTGGACACATGTACTATTCCAGCGTACCAGTTGTCACTTCCTGGATCGGCCCTGGGGACGAGATACACGCCCAGCAAACTGTTTTTAGTGAAAAATTATGTAATAGCCAAATAAGTTTTTGGCTATAAAACCAAATTGGTAATACATATGTGCGTATAAAGATTTTTGATATTTTAAAGTGGACACATGTAACATTTTAGCGCACCAGTTGTCACTTCCTGATTCGGCCTTGAAGACGAGATACACGCCCAGCAAACTTTTTTTAGAGTAAAAGGAACGGAGAAGTATGTGTCTATGAAAACAAACTGAAAGAAATGCGTACAAAGATTTTTGATAGAAGACCTACATACATACATATGTATAATTTCAGCGGACCGGTTGTCACTTTCTGATTTACTCCAATTTTGGAATTATACATCTATTAAACTAGGCTAAAACTGTTCATTTGTTGAAAGTTTACTTCTTCTTTTTGTTTACATCTCCTATTTTAATCACTTTTCTTTACATTCACTATTCTCCTGGTACATAAAAGTGGCGCTGCCACATCATTTAATTTTACAAATTCTGTGCTGCTTTAAAAATTTATTTATTTAAGCATTTTTATTTCAAAATCTATAAAAAGAAAATAAAAAATTATGACTTAAAACGCAATTTAAAATTAAAAAGATAATATATTTATAATGAATTTAATAAAGATATTAATTAAAATAAATGTATGCGTACTATTTGTAAATATAAAATCGTGTTTTAACCTTTCATTATTTTGGAAGTTTCTAGGCAGAAATTTGTATTACTTTGATATTATTAAGTGTAATCAAATATATTATTAAATATACATATGTATATAACAATTGAAATAAATGTTTATTTAATTTTTGATATACATAATATTTTCGCTGCACGCATATGTTTTGTAAATATAATTTTTGTTAGCCTTTCATTATTTAAAAAAGTCCTAGGCCGAAGTAAATATGCAATTTTTCCCATGTTTAAATTATTTTCTAGCTAAAAATCATATCTACTCTATAAACATTTGCGATTTTTTAATCTTGAAATATTCAAGCGTTTGTACTCTAGTAAAGATAGTTGGCTCTCTAATACGTTTGTTTTTAATGTATGTATGTATAAAAGAATAGTACCTTTTTGGTAACCTTGTAAAAAGTTTGCTGTTCACAATAGTTTCTTTACATAACATGCGTAAGTTTGTTTTCTTCACGGAGATCGAATTATTTGCATTTGAGCTAAAATCGACTTTAATACTCATGTTTGGATTCACTCAAGCCGAGTTGAATTTAATTCGCCTTAAGTACAACAACAAAATACACATCAAGGCGAATTCAATACCGATAATTTTTTGCTTTCTCGCTTTTTTTTTCCGAATATTACTGTCAACATTTTTTTGCTTTGTATACAAATATGATTGCGACATTTTAGTAGGAAATTATTTAGTGCATGGTGCGAAATTTTAGTTGTATAAAAGATGAATGAGAACTTTAAAAAATATAAGTAAAAACATAAAATATATGTAACTAATAAAATAAACTTTTTTGTGGTATCAGAAATGTGCAATTTTTGTAAAATACAAAAAAAGATTGTGCATTTTCTCAAATGCGGTATTGTTCGCAATGCAAAAAATGTGTTTGCCTTTTAGTGGTTCCTTACTTAAGTTAACACAAGATGCTGATAGAGAGCACAAATGAAGCTAGAGTTGTTATAGTGTAATTTAATTTTTACATACATAAACGAAAAATTGATATATTGGTGACATGATTCCTAAGATGTATTTTATGTATTTTGCCTTTTTACGTCCAAAATCGATCCTTTTAAGGATCACCGTATTGATGCAAAAAGAGATATTGTTTGTTTCTTAAAATCGGTTCTTTTTAGGGCCAAAATAGGACCTTTTAAGGCCCACCACAAAGATTCAAAAAGAGATCTTGTTTGCATATGTATTCATGTAAGTTATTATCTTAATTTACTAACCATTACTTTTTAACATAATTAAATAACACAAAATATTATTTTATATAAAGAAGAATGATCTGTATTTTTTATTTTAGCTGTCAACACCTAAATAAAATACGTACGTACTAACTAATTTCAAACTCAGAAAGGAAAACAATTTACTTTACAATTATTTCGAAATGTGCTGCCATGTTTCTGTCCCTGGGAACCATTGCAGCAGTAGCAGCGCGAGTTGCCAGGTATTTGTATGTATAAATATGTTTGTTGTAGTAAGCTCTATTTGGAACTATTGATGCGTTTGGGGATGAACGATATGGCTTGTTGGACCAGGAGAAAAAAACAGGAGAAAATTAATACCACAGTCTGTAGAAATATATAAAAGTTGTTGGTGCACTTACCTTTCTCTATTAGTTCACTCCAAAACAGGAAAAATTGAAAATGAATGCATATCCTGGCAACTGCGTTAAAATTTCAATGCTAAAATGTTTCTGCTGGTCAGAACGTTACAGTCAATGGTGACCACTATAGAGCCATGATTACGGACTTTTTCATCAATTGAACAGTCATGATGTGGGGGCGGTGTGGTTTCAACAAGACGGCGGAAAATGTCGCATAGCTTCACTTTCGGAGTAGTGAATTGACCTCCAATATCGGGTGATTTAACGCCGCGTTGAAAATAGTTATCGGAAATTAGACCTCCAGACTAGATTACGTCCAAGCCAGACGTGGCGGCAATATGTCAGAAGTCATATTTAAATTATAATGCCAGAAAATTATTTTTCGAATAAAGTAAAGTTTTTGTCAATTTAAATAATTCATCTTTGCTTTATATCATTTCAGTTCTACAACCTATAAAAAACACCATTTACAATCTGCAAATCCATGCAAACTAAGAAAAATTTCGCAGTGGCACACTTAAACAGATGTTTTTGACTCGAAGAATATAAAGCGGCAACACTTTTACGCTTTTAGAAAGTTTTTTTTTGCATCCCTGAATACTAATACGGTTTGTTGAAAAACCAATGTGGCAGCTTTCGAAATTTATAAATGCAATTTGTAGGAAAATTTCTTTTGCATATTGAAGGGAATGGCAAAAAAATTTTGCGCTTAGAAAATTAGTGCAGTTATATACTAAATATCAGAATGGCAAGCACGTCCAGGTATAATTCAACTATTTATTTTTGTTTTTACTTTGTCAATTTAGTGACTTTTCAGCAGAGATACAAATAAAGTATGCTGCTATGCTCACCCAGATGCTCCTCTTATAGAGGATTACAGAGCTGGTGACATGATCTGCTCTGAGTGCGGATTGGTTGTAGGGGATCGAGTAATAGACGTTGGTTCGGAATGGCGAACTTTTAGCAATGAAAAAAGTGGGGTGGATCCCAGTCGTGTTGGCGGTCCTGAAAATCCTCTGCTGGGAGGAGGCGATTTATCGACAATAATTGGTCCTGGAACGGGTTCTGCTTCTTTTGATTCATTTGGAACTCCCAAGTACCAGAACAGACGCACAATGAGTAGTTCAGATAGATCTCTGATTTCGGCTTTTAAAGAAATATCAATGATGGCTGACCGCATCAATTTGCCAAAAACCATTGTCGATAGGGCAAATAATTTGTTTAAACAGGTAATATCAATATGTGTACATGATTATATGCATATTAATTTTTGGCCTTTATTATTTAGTTGATGGTTTTATTTATTTGAATTTGCGGTTTTGATTTTTTTTTTAATATTTATTAATAATTTCTCAATATTTCGGTACATTTTCTTATCTTCAGGAAAATTTTGTTTCTTCGTAAACTTTAAATTTAAAAAAGAACAAAAAAATAATTCACATTGTCAGTCACAATATATACCTCCATACGTATGTATATATACATATGTATATGTAGATTCATATTGCAGTTTCAAGGCTCCATCAAGAACGAAAATGAATTAACTAGGGAACATTTTCACTTTATATTATTATAGAGTGTTTTATGTAGAGTGTGGTACATAATTAAAGTTGTGATATATTTGATATATGACGTTATAATTTTATTTAACGTTGGTGCTATTATAATTTCGGTTCATTGCGCCCTCACATCTCAGATATGGGCTGTGAGGTGACCCCAAAGAAAAAATCGAGAGACGTGAAATCGGGCGAACGCGGTGGCCAAATAAAAGAGGACAAAAGCGTCATTATTAAAACGCCAAAAATTCATGCAATGGTTGTAAATATAATTCTGGATTATTCTTTACATAAGGCCATAAAATATGTTCAATCATTGCCTAGTACTGAATGCCATTCACATTAACCGCAACTTGTTCGTCGTTTTCGGAAAATATTAAAAAATGGTCGTCTCTAAAGTTAATCCTATGCATTTAACGTGACAATTGAGGTAGAAATGGTACTCATCGCGCATTATGAGTTTGTGAATAAAATCGTTGTTTTTCAGGTACAATTTTTGAGAACGGCCGGCCACTATATTGAATGCGTCTTTGCGGCTAATTTGGTTTTAAACCATGAACCAATTGAATCTTATATTAGAAATGGTGTAAATTCTTTAAACTGCTGAAAATGTCCGCTGCGGGGATTTTCCCAATACTTACTTGCACCCGAGCAATGTTTGCAAAATGTCGGACTGAACGCTTGCTACTGAACCGCTAAGTGCATTTCGAACATGAAACAAATTGCGGTCTGAATGATCGAATGCTGACTTTCAAAATAAAATTGAATAACTTACCTTCTTTACAAAAAAAAAATGTGTTTGCTTATTAAATCCTAACGTTACTTATGCGCCACCCTGCGACTTAAGCTTCGAAAAACATTTTTATTACACTTAAATCAGCTTATTCCCTATTAGTATCTCATATGGCTTTTCGGTGAGAAAAGCGTCTAACTTACCATTTATTATTTCCATTGTTTGTTTTGCATTTGCCATAAATCCGTTGTGTTGGTTTTCTAGCACTAAAATCGTTTGCTTAAGATTCCATAACAAAATAAATTAACGCTTAATTAAATTTTTTTCATTATTATGAATTATCGGTCTCATAAACATTCATAAATCTATTTAAATAATCGTATAGTTTAATAGCTTGTATTAAAAATTCAACTTAATTCTGCTTTGTTTTGAATAAAAAATCTATAAACAAGTTAAAATTATGCCTGGGCATGTCTTTGATGCTTCAACTGTCTTCATGAATACTTTTGAAAAATTATATTTTCTCGGTAAGCATAAAAATTGTTAAGAGAACATACAAAAAAATTTTAAATCCCTTCTAGATGAACAAATTTGTTCGAAACATACTTAATGAAATGAAGAACATTTTTATGTATTTGCCTACGCATATGCATATATCGAAAAATATCGATGTTACTAGAATAATTAAAATGAGTACTAAGATGCTTTAACCTTGAGGTTTTTGTTTTTTTTTTGTATATAAAATAAAAAATTAATGTTTTATTACAACTTCGTTTTCTTTGGAAAACCCTTTACAAAAAAAAAGTGTTTTTATTACAAATTGAGGAACTGAAACAGAAATGAACAATTTTTTATATTTTTCCTAAGAAAAAGGAAAAACTGACCAAAATTGCGTTAATTTTTTTATAAAATAAAACAAAAAATCTAGCTTAACGAAAGTTATTCATAAAAACTTAATAGAGGGAATCTTTTTTATGAAGAATCTGAAGAGAATCCAAAGTAATTACACTAGGTCACAAATAACAAACTTTTGTCTGTTATTTGGTTCTAGCATACTTTTTCTCATGGATTTGGACCTACTGAACACGAAAATGAATTTTAAAAATTTTTCTGTCGATTGGTTTGCGAGATACAAATTTTTTAATTTTTGGAGGTACACTTACTATTTTGAGCATATCTTTAGTCTTCTTTGACCTATTTTATCCTACTACTACTCAAATTAAAGACAATTGAGCCGTCTACAACTTATTCTCAGAAAATTTTCAAATCGGGTTAGTAGTTTTGATGTTGGCGGCTTAAAAAGGTTAAAAAACTGGGTTTTTTTAGTAAAAATGTGGCTGAAAAATTCATATAAAAATTCATATAAAATATAAAACGCGATGTTAACAGCGATTTTAATTTTTTTACGTATAGCTGACTACTTTTCCAAAGAAAATAAGCCCTTACTTAACAAAATCTGATGACAAATGGCCGACTTATTATTTTTTTGGTAAACGACCGAAATTCCGCTATTTCACGATTTTTTGATTTTCATTATTTGCACAGCTTACCTACCCAACGCAAACGAATAAATACATTTGAACTTAATTTAAAATAAACAAATTAGTCTTCGTATATTATTTTTTAATTTATTTACTTGTCTTTAATTTGAGTAGTAGTAGGATAAAATAGGTCAAAGAAGACTAAAGATATGCTCAAAATAGTAAGTGTACCTCCAAAAATTAAAAAAAAAAATTAAAAAATTTGTATCTCGCAAACCAATCGAATCAGTAGGTCCAAATCCATGAGAAAAAGTATGCTAGAACCAAATAACAAAATGGCTGTTGCCTAGTGTTATCTATATATCCGTACATATATTTATGTATCAGTGAATCCTTAGTGTAGTGTGGTGTGAATTTTGAAAACATTTAAAAAGTGCCTTACAACTATAGTTTATTTTTTATTCTATTATACAGAATTATTTTTTATACGAATGCATATCACATTAGCTTTCTTCAAGTTATTTTTTTGTTGTTTTTTATATCGTGGATTATTTTTTTATAACATATTGTTGCGATAGTACATATCATAATGTAATAAGTTGTGGAACACACCTACTACTACATACGTATACTACAACTTTGTAAAGTGTTAAAAGCAATACATTTCTTAATTTTTTTCTGCGAAAATATAGTTAATAATTTTTTCAACTTGGGCATGTCTAACATTTTTACCATTACAATAGGTCCACGACGGAAAAAATCTTAAAGGGCGTTCAAACGACGCTAAGGCTTCTGCATGCCTTTATATTGCATGTCGTCAGGAAGGAGTACCACGCACCTTTAAAGAAATTTGCGCTGTTAGTAAAATTAGCAAAAAGGAAATTGGCAGATGTTTTAAATTGACCCTCAAAGCGTTAGAAACCAGCGTTGATTTAATAACAACAGCCGATTTTATGTCAAGATTTTGTGCAAACCTCGGTAATAGCTTGTATATATTAATATATTACATTCTTTTTAATTCTACCTTATTTTTTTAGATCTTCCCAACATGGTCCAGCGTGCCGCTACACACATTGCAAAGAAGGCTGTAGAAATGGACATAGTGCCTGGAAGGTCTCCAATTTCAGTAGCTGCTGCTGCTATATATATGGCCTCACAGGTGATTTACGTGCTATAAAATTTTTTATTTGACTTAAAGTTTTTCCATTCAAGAAAAATAATATTTTGTTTTTAGTAAAGAAATGATTTTGGTTGTGCATTGAACTCGCATTATGTTGAATGTTCACGTTTTCAATTTCATGTTTTACGATCTGATTTTAATTTTTTGTATTTATTTATTTTTGCATATTTGAATTGCTTTTAAATTTTGTTTTATATTTAATAGACAAAAACATAGTCATTAAGTGTCATAGAATATACATATTAACACCTTTCTAATGAAGCTCACTTCTTAATTCAGTTTAGAAAAATGAAAGGGCTTATTTCATAATTGATTTTTTTTGAAGGAGAACAAATCTTTACCATAATAAAAAAAAATTTCCCAAATTAGCAACATTTACACGTATGTATATATAATTTACTGTGTTCACGTTGCGAGTAATAATTTTCACTTTTTTATTTTGGATGCTTTAATTTTCGTGAGTTCCAATATTTCGATCAATGTCGTTGATTATCTCCAGGATTTCTATTATAAAAAACAAAATGACATCAGTTACTATTAATATGTAATTTAACACGACATTAAATCAGCAGAAGAAATAAATACATACATCAAAACATTTACTTTTATGTACAAAAATTAAAACAATTAAAAACTTTTATTTGTATATAAACTTCATAGGAGAGATTTTGATTTTGCTTCTTTATTAAACTTCTGTATGTTTACGCGCAGCTATCAATGTCCCTTTGTAGTTTAATCTCTGCTCATTGTATACGTTAATAATGTGAAGCATTTCCAGACTATTTCTTTTTGTAATTGTTTTTTCTTTGAAAAATATTAACATTATCAAAGGTTGGTTTATGTCCCTTTGCTGAACATTGGCCTGGAAGTGCTGTTTTTTTCAATTGATATTGAATTTCCATTCTTTTATAAATTTTTTTATAAAATATTATTCTACTACTTGTCTTATAATAGAGCCGTGAAAGTAAATAATGTAAAATAATTTATTTTGTAGGCTTCTGAGCACAAACGTAGCCAGAAGGAAATTGGAGATATCGCTGGTGTTGCGGATGTAACGATAAGGCAATCGTACAAGCTCATGTATCCTGAAGCGGCTAAATTGTTCCCTGAAGACTTCAAATTTACTACACCAATTGAACAGCTCCCGCAAATGTAAAATAAACTAGTTACTAATTTCAATATATGCAATTTCAAAAGTATCGTATTCATCCATATCTTATAATAAAGCACTAAAACTCTAAAATGTTGTGTTAAGTATTAAAAATGCAGCGCATATTGGCGACATGCAGAAAAGTTATTAGTATAGTGTATTAGCGTCGCTCTCGGCTCTCGGAGGACTTGGAAAAGCTATCTTTTAAGTATATCATTTCTAGTCGTTTTGTAATTACTTTTTTTGCAAGTACAATATTTTTAAGATTACAGTTAGCTTCGCCAATTTTGGATACAGCAAACTTCTTCCTGGAGTTTTTAAATTTTTGAAAAAATTTCATCAGCACATTTTCGATGTCTATTTTTAGCTGAAAAAGCTAACAAATCTGAAAGAAAGTCGCATTTAATTGTTATATACACTTTGCCAAATAACTACAGCACAGAAACTAAAAAAGTTTTTCGTGAAGTGGAAAAACAAAACGGTTCCCTGAGAAAATAAATTAGTAATCTAAGACTTCCTTAAAATACTTCATGACACTCGTGTAAAAAGCGGTTGTATTGTAAGAGCGTTAGATGTTGCTGATGGAGCTTTGTTGAACTGGAACCTAAATGTATTAATGATGCGTATTGAAAACAAATAACTGATATTTGTATATATGCATACATATGTATGGATATAATTCCTTCAGAAATTTTTATCGAATATAATCATTCCTTCATCGATTTCAAATGACGTCTTATACATATTTTTTCTCCAATACCAAATCATCTTCAAACGCTCCTGAATACATTCTATGTAGTTTTTTTGTTTATGTGACATTGACTGTGAAAGTTCCAAAAATATTCAGAATAAAGTATAATTGAAGTTCTTGCAAGTATTTACAACTGCAACATGTAAGTATTTATAAAAATTATATGTATGTATGTGTTTCATGGTTATTTTAGATTATGGTAAATACATATGTATGCGTACCATTCGGAAGGTATGGTGGTACATATTTGTAACATCAGTCCGATTAATTATGTTATTTTACGCCTCGGCAAAAAATTGTGTGTTAATCCAGAAGATATACGACAAATTTTGGAAGGTGAAGCGCTGATAGCGTTAGCGACTTAAGAAACTTTTCTGGAGGAAGCTCTGAAGACTATTTGCCAAGTGGTATGTCTAGCTCCAGCGGAAGTCTAGTTCCATCGATAAGAAATATGTAGCAGACGACATAGTAAATGAAGCTGCGGATGAAGTCCTCGTAGTTGAGAGGGCAACCTGATAATGAGGGAGAGCATATACAAAACTACATAACTTTAATTCGATCTCTTTTATATTGTTTTTTGAAACTCTTAAATGCTTGTAACTGCAATTGCTTTGTTTGTATTGAATATGTTCTTATGTATGTAACAAATCCAATGTGTATCAGTAAAATTATATAATTTATGTATGTATGTCAGTTTATGTAAAAGGAAAAAGCAGTATTTCGTTACCTGAAATGCAAAAGGGCGTAACAACCAAAAAATTCAAAATGGGTTTTTTCATTTATTATTGTAGAGCAAATCGAATTACATGTCCTCCTACATTTTTACAGCCCTACTGTCAATAACAACCATTTTATTAAAGAAAATCAAAAGGTCGTAACAACAAAGTTGGTTTTTTCTTAAACCAAAAGGGCGCAACCCACATCTAATAAAAATGACGATTAAAGAAATTTTTTTTTCTACGAAATAAATGCATCATCGCAATTTAATGCTGTACTGAAGAAATTGCAACACCAGCTTCGTAATCTTTGATTTTTTGGAGTTTTTTGTCTCTCCTGTAAAATTTTGAAATATGTTGTTACGCCCTTTTGCATTTCAGGTAACGATTTATGTAGTGTATTTATTAACGGAGTGTTTTCTGCCATTTTTTAAAATATCTTACAAGTTATCATTTTAGGTTTACAGAAATCATTCTGCGCCAGGAAACCGAGCAATACACTAAAAACTAAACGCACCACCTCTGTCACGCCTTATAGCCAGCCGGGCAATAACTTTAACTTTAATATTAAATAAACATTGTGAAAATTTATACACAAGTGTTCCTTTTGACGCAGGAGTTTCATTTTTAGCTTGAGACGCAGAATCCTATGTAGCAGCCAGCTGCATAACAGTCCTGGTCTGAATTTATCCAGCTGGCATTGGTTTCGTTTCTCAACCTGGCGCTAGACGATACCAATTTTATATGGAGTACTTCTATTTTTCATCCTCGTAGCTCTAAAATAACAGATCACATAGCTCGCCAATCGTCTTTTCAATAAATTATTGCCGAGATCAGTCTATATACATATGTATACATAGCCTAATGTACGTATCAAAGAGATAATGGGAGTATCGACTTAACTGATCAAATGTCTGGCATTTTCGAATATGATCGAAAATCCGATAAGTGGTGGAAGAATACTTTTTATCGTTTTGTAATGATGAAACCCTTGAATGTCTGGGTCATTTATATTGATCTCAATCGAAAAAAGATGTCATTCAAGTCGATTTTAGTCACGTTGGCACAGGCATTGATCCAAGAAGGCCTAAAAACTACAGCCGTTCGTCGATCAGTAGAACCAGGCTCAGCACTAATACCTGCCAATCAAGCCAATGTATCTTCCTGTTGAAGGAACTTCTCGGCGTTGTTATACCAACTGTTCAAA
Source organism: Epicampocera succincta (assembly GCA_932526305.1). Classification (NCBI taxonomy): domain Eukaryota; kingdom Metazoa; phylum Arthropoda; class Insecta; order Diptera; family Tachinidae; genus Epicampocera; species Epicampocera succincta. Next base: position 20,781,716 of record OW052037.1, on the reverse strand, counting down.
ACACACAGGCACTTAGTACGTACGTACGTACAATCTGCAAGGAATGCCAAGTGGCACTTTGAAAAATGTGTTTTGCACCATATCATACATACATTTTATGTAACATTTTATACTTTTCTTTTTCAATTAAATAGAAAATCGACAAAATATGGAATATTATTTGCTATACTTCTTTTTGATTTAGTTTGTTTTAACGGACGGTTGGTACTTATTTGTACCACTTAATATCCCGAGTGGTTTAATGGTTTACCACTACCTCCCAGCAACCTAATTGTAGTCTCAAAATTTCATTTTCCCATTCTTTTGCATTTATTACTTAAATAACCTGCTGCCACCAAAAATTTTAATGCAGCATATATAATTCGAATGTCGAGCCGAAAGGTTAAGTAGCCATGAGCAAAAATTTAATAGCATTGAAACTTCTCTCTTTCAGTCAATCAAAAAAAAAAAAAAAAAAAGATTAACTAAACTAATTGTTCATTACATGCATAGTTCACATTATGGATCTCAATTTGGAAAAAATAATTAGTAGAGGAACTATACAAACAAGCGAGAAAATTTTTTTAAAGAACGTTAGTTGAAACGAAAGGAATTTATAACTTGTGCAAGCTGATCTGCTTTAAACGGAGATCAATGCATGTAGCAGATAATAATGGTCCTTATTTTCTTACAGTAATGCCCTCGTTCGCGAAAAAAGCCATCGTAAAAAATAAAACTGCCCAAAACGTAACCAACGCCATGAAAAGTATATTCGATAAACATGATCGAAAATTGCAAATCAATGATGGTAAAGAGTGTTTTAACAATAAATTTCATCATCTTATGCAGTATAATCAAATCACAATAGTGGGCTAAAGCATCTATTGTTAACTGATTAATAAAACATTGAAGAGGATGATGTGGAAAGAGTTTACTTTTCAAGGAGCATTTAGGTGGCTAAATAAATACCAAAAACTTGTAAATAGAAATGATAACACATTTCATAGAACAATAAAAAGTATGCCAAATGAAGTAAATTCTGCTAATTAAAAGTCTCTTAAAGTATTTCAGAAAAAATATAAAGCAATAAAACATCGACAGCGAATAAAAACAGTAAATAAATTTACATAATTAAGAGGTTTTACAAAATTTTTGGTTATAAATTAAGAAATAATAATAATTATAATCATGAGTAGTAAAGTTGTAATTAACTTATTACAAAAATCACAATTTCATAATTCAATTATTAAAAAAGAATATCACAGCTACATAAATATACTTAATACATACATACATACATATGTACAATCATTTAAGAATAACGATGAAATTCCGATAACGGTTCAAAACCGTAATATGTACCACCGAGTGAAAGTCATCTGTACATTGCAGGATATGCAACAAAGGAAAATTCAACAATTTCAATATCTTTCAAACTTCTAAACGACGAATTCGATGAAATTCGTTTCTTGGACTTGCTGAAGATTTCAAAAAATAATAGTAAATTCTAAACCTACTGAAAAATGAAAATTATCCATATTAAATATTACATGTTGTACAGCTTGCTAATGTATGGAATATGTTTTACTATCCTTCAGTTGCAGCAAGCACTGCAGTGTTATGGAATCTTGAACTCGCTAGTGAAAAAGAAAGGCCACGTTCCTTGCTTATAGCTTTTCGTAACAATAACAACAAATTTATGCATTGTGAAATCTTTTCGCTCTACTATACGATATGTATTCAAAGTTTTGACGTAATTATTATTCACGCGACCCGCAAACGCGACAGCTCTAAATAAACTGCGCCAATAATTTTCCTAGATGTATCATATCAATGGAACAACTAAATCTGGACCTATCGATGTACGAATTGAATTAAAACACAAAAAAACATACCACTTAATACATCTGTATATTTTAAGTTTATAAAACCAACTATTTTTTATTTCACAATATTGTGAAATATATTAATATTTTATTATATAATATTATGAAATTTTGCAAATATAAAAGCAATCAACGTAAAAGATTATTCACAAGCACTACACATAAACATACAATAGTGTAATAGTACTCGTACACCACACCTCAACATGGTACTTAAAGAAATGTACAAGCTTGTTAACTTTTATTTAATAACGACTTGCTAATTATACTAGAACACATGCCATTGGATGTTGTGAAAAAGAAATATAATACGAGGTTCAAAAAATCCATTGTATTAAAAATTGTATTACAATAACATTTTTGGCACAGCGTGAACGATCATTTCAATATGATAATGGGATTGCAAACTTCAAGCATATGTACATACAGTATCGGACAAAACTAAAGCACGAACTCCTGCTTATCAATACAATGAAAGGAATTCCTATATGACAAAAAATAATATTATTATTATTTTTTTTAGATGTGAAAAACAAAAAGAATAAATTTTATGTTTGTAGTTTAAGCAAAAAAATATTTATGTTCAAGAACGCAGCGGCAAAACTAATGCACGTAAACTTTGAATATTTGTTATTACTTTTAAGAATAAAAAATGCTGTCATTTTCAAAGATCAAATTAAGCGCGTATATAGAATATTTACATTAATTTTTGAGTTGTTTCCGTGGCTTCAAGCTTGTTCTGGAAGTTTTTCGTAATTTACTGTACCAAATGGCACGAAATAAATATTCACTGCATTTAAAAAAAAATAATAGCTGATTTTAATAACGGCCAATCCGTGACCTCAATTAAAAAAAATTATATTCATAACAGCGTTATATGTATATATGTAGAACTATAAGCCGATTTCATTGTTCGGGTGTAGAATGTGTCCTATACTCGTACCACCAAAAAAACAGACTGACCAAGTTTCAATTCGTAAGGGAACACATTATTTGGATCTATATATGCTGCTGTTTTTTCTGATGAATCAAAATTTTGTTTGAAAGATTTTGATGGACTAAGATTATTTCGAAGTCCAAAAGCCCAAACTCTTAATCCACGTAATACCAAAGGCACTGTGAAAATAAAGAGGAGGAAATGCGCACTAAGTGGATATACCAAACAAGATAACGACCCTAAACACACATCTAAATATGAGAACGAACCACTCGTTAGCAACAATTTTAAAAAAATATTCCGCGATAACTGCAAAAATTTAGACGAGCTTTTCGAGAGTGTGCTGGCTCAGAAGATGTGCAGATGTTTTAAAAAATAATCGATAGAACACAAAATATTAAGCTTAAGTCTTCATTATGATCAATTCATTATGTGCTTTAATTTTTTCGCCTTCAAATAATGTTTTTTATCCTTTTTATTGCATTTTGATAGTTTTAAATGAAGAATTTATGATGATTTCTTTCAGCATATTATATAATAATATTGACAAATGAACAAGACTAAGTGTTATTCAAAACAATTTTATGTGACTACGTAACGATTTATTAGTAAGAAGGATTTCGTGCTTTACTTTTGTCCGATTCTGTATATATAACGAAGAATCTTACTATGACGGATGGCACGGCATCAGCCGTGAAACAGTCGAATAATAAATTTGCATTATATAGAAATGCAACTTTAATTTCAAGAAAAATCCTTTCATTAAAAAAAAAAATCGCAAAATAAATAGTCCTTTGGAACACCAAATTTCGTATCGTATTATTTCCTATTTACTCAATATTTCAACTTCACATAACACAAGTCTTAATACAAGATACTATACTCCGAACCTCCCTTTAATACTTCATATTAGTTTCTTATTATGTTTATTAGATCTGCATTTTTAATCTCACTAGTGATTTCGTAATCATGTGTTATTCAACACATAAGTAGACCGGTAAGCGAATTTTATGTTACGTGGAAGCCAAACTTTCTTTATTTTGTCAAACAAAGCATCATCCCGTAACGAAACTAACGACTCTTTGTCTTAGCGATCATAACTTTTAAAAGGTTTTGACTTCATTAAACTGGGAAATAAATTAATATAAGAAAAAATAAAAAGTTGAAGGAATATAACGGAAATTTTGAGAATTTATCTGTGCTAGTTTAAAAAGCATTAAACATTCAAAAGTAAATAATTATCAACGTACCTTACGAAATATAACTTCTCATTTGATTTATGTATGTACGAGTTTTACCCAACGACGTCATTATGCATAAGTATCCCGTAATAATATAGATTCTTTTTGGATTGTTTATGAATAAGTTTTTTACGAATATTAAATATAAATATTTTTGTTTTTGAACTATTTCTGCAACATAAGCATAATTGACTTCTTCAAAAACAAACAACTCAAGTATGAATATTTTTGTTTATTAAAAATGGCATGATCGCTGATCGCAGTAGCTGCAACCAACGATCGCCCAAATTAGTATAAATACAGACTGTTCATTTAGATTCTTAAGCTTTTATTTAATAAAACTTCAACTATCAACACCAATGAAAGTTTTGTTTCCATTGGAATAAAATTTATGCATATACCAGGACGCAAAAAAATACATCACCAGATAAGGTTGGCTTTATACCTTGCGGCGATAAAGTCGCAAATGAAACTTCTGTGACAGAAATTTATTTTTTAAATATTTTAGTGGCGACGCCGACTAACACTGAAACCGACCTGGGTGAAAGAATACGAGGGTTCTTAAGAAAGAATGACATAATCTTGTTTTCTTTATTTATTTGTATATAGAACATATGAAAACATTTTGTATAAATTTCCATTAACACCTACACAATAGCGTTATAATTCCAGACTTTAACCACTTCAACACTACTGTAATTATTGTCACTTCATGTACATCGAAGTAAAAAAAGATCATTAGCAGAAGCCCAGTTATGAATCCTGGTTAAGTTATTTTAGTTATTCGCGCAGTGTATTAAATAGTCACATTATCAGCATATATGTGAAATTTTCAAATAATGAATATATCGGCCAAATCAATTATATACGCGCAAAATAAAATAAGGCCTTAATTGACCCTTAAGAACTCTTTATTTAACACTTACTGCGTTGAAAATATTGTTCTTTACTTAAACAAAAGATAGGGCAGATCTGAAAAAATTAAATTGTATTTGATGTTTAGTTAAAAAAGTTTTGTGAAGTATTGTATGGAAAACTCTGCTGTGATCCAAACGCGCTAAATGGCCACTAAATTCTGATCCAATTGATCTAAGATCATAAGATTTGATCATAATTATTTATGCCGTATGCTATAACGTTATTATAATTAACATTAATTTGGTATCAGCGCCTTTAAAGCGTTTTTGACGCTAATTGGCTAACACAGTTTTCAAGCCCATATCAAAAGAATAATACAGTACACATGCATACAAAATTTGTATGATACTAACAAGCAATAATTTTTTCAAGAATGTACTCTTTCAGTTCTCTTTCTCTCTCTTTCTATCAAGATAAAAAATGAAGACAATTTTGCAAGTGGACAATAGTCACTGCCTTCAGCAGCATTCAAAACATTTGGTAGAGGAACAATTTGGATAAATTGACGACTGAATAATGTTATTAAAAATATAAGTTAACGTTAGTGCAACTATATCACTGAAACTGCATATAATTTTTACAGCAATATTAATTCCAATTTTTTGTTTTTTTATTTTAATCCATCATCATCACAGTAAAAATATATACAAATTTCTTATACACCCATTTTGAGTTATTACTATATTAGTATTACAACAAATATAAATGATTTAGAATTAACTTAAAATAGACATTTAAAAGATTTTATTTACATTATAAGGAAAAAGATCGATAAAAAACCTAATAGGAATCAAGAGAAATTTTTACATTAAGTCTTCTGCCAACTTTGTATAAAGTTGGAGAAGAAAATAATATTACAAATTTCTTATCAAGGCAGAATTTGAAATCTTGTTGCGGGTTTCAAATCTTTGTGTGATATTATTGATCACTGTTACAAACATTTCCTGTTGGTATATTCTATGTAATCTATTTGTTGAGTATCGTCTCGGTAGGTTGAATATAATATTCAGATTCTTGTCTTGTATGACCTGGAGCTTTTCAAATATGTTTTGGCACATCTTTTTGACCACACTTGACATCCATATGTCATAATTGGCCGTATACACATTCTGTAGAGCAATATTTTGTTTTTCCTATTTAGAGTTGACCTTCGGTTTAGTAAAAGAAACAGAGCTCTTCCACATCGGACAGCTTTTTCACACGTTTGGAGAATATGATGTTTAAGCGTAAGCTTTTTATCGAGCTCTATTCTCGAATATATCGCAGTTTCTCTGAGAGGTATTTCTGTTGGACCAAGAAATAAAGCAAGAGTAGGTGTTCTTTTATGTGATTTGTTGAACGGAAAAATTGTAGCTTGTGTCTTTGCTTCATAAGTATTAATTGTCCACTTAGAGAAGTATTTTTCAGCGTGTAACAGCCAATTTTTCATTTTCTTGATAATAGCATTGGAGACGATGCCGTATCATCTGCGTATAATGCAGCTGACTGTTCTCTTAATATTTTAAAATCCGAGATGAAAATTGAGTATAGTGTAGGCGATAAAACTGATCCTTGTGGTAGTCCTGCAGGAATGAGCCGCGGGGACGAAAGTTCATTCTCTACATTTACAACGAATGTTCTTTCGTTCAAAAAACTTTGTATGATCTTTTGCAAATAGACTGGGTATCCAAACTTATTAAGTTTTTATACTAGCCCATCATACCATATAGAATCAAAAGCTTTTTCTGTGTCCAGAAAGAAAATTCCTATACTTCTACGCTGGTTTTTATTATTTGATATAAGTTTTACGATTCATTCTACTTGGTGTACTGTCGAATACTGTTTTCTGAAACCAAACTGTTCATCTAGTATTATATTATTATCCTCAGTGAACGCGTTCAGTCTGTTCAGTATGATTTTCTCAAATACTTTATCAAGACAACTTAGGATACTTATAGGCCGGTAGTTATTTGACAATCTGGCATCATTCTTTGGCTTAAGTATCGGCACTACTTTTGCTGTTTTAAAATGCTTTGGAAAATATCCATTTGTTAAACACCAGTTAAAAACTTTTGTAATTACGGTGTAAAACTTATCTGTCACATTTTTTTAACATAATGGCATTTATTCCGTCCAAATCAGGTGACTTGGAGGTTTTCAACGTTTTAATAAGCATTATTACTTCGGAATTTGTTGTTAGATACTGCTCTGTGTTTCGAGGTATTGTTTGGCTTATTGACCACTCAACATAATTTCTTACAGCTTCATAGATGGCATATTATATGTTGCTTTGTGATAACTTTCGATTACTATTACGTACATGCACGCCATCTACCGTTAAGTATCTTAATGTGTTATTTTTCCCTTCACTGCTTACGTCACCAACCTACTGGCAACTTCTTTATAAACTGATACCAGCTGTTATTTCTGTCAGTGCTAATGTTTTTATTTATTAGAGAGGTGAGTTGTTTAAGCAAGTTCACTATAAAGTGTCTCTCTGTAATATTATTGCTTCCTTGTAATTTACGTCTGTAATTATTTCTTTGGCGAATTAATAATAAAGTTTGTCGTGACAGTTTTCTTTGCCAATAATATTTTGTTGCAACAGGTATTTGCCTCGAGGCTTCGTGCACAATGTGAGTAATATTAGACAAAACCTCTTCAATGTTTACATGTGTCAAAACAGTAGATTGTAAATTATTATTTCTCAACTCATTTTCCTATTTCTTTCCAGTTTGCCAGTTTATATTGAGGTATTTGAGTCCTATCCTCATATAATGAGCACTCTATTTCACAAGTGATCGGCGTGTGGTCTGAATTAAGTAGTATAGGATGAGTTTTAAGTGTCGAAAATTGTAAATTGGAGTTTGATAATAGAAGATCTATGCAAGACGATTGGTTTGACGAAATCAGGTAAAAGTGTTGGGCGAAAAAATGTAATATTGACCGTTTAGTTGGTAGTTATAAAGACTGTTACCAGCTGTATTATTGTGGTGGCAATTCCAGCTCGTATGCTGGGCGTTGAAATCCCCAAAGATGAAGAAATCTGAAGCAGATCTGGTCCATATCATTCATAAAATCATTTGTGTATTTTGGACAGTAAATAGACGTAAATCTTATTGGCCTATTGTGTATTTTAATTATTATCGCAACGTTTTCCATTGAGGATGTTGGGAGCTTTGAAATACGTTCGTGGGGAATATTATTTCTAACTGTGATTAGAACGCCACCACCATGTGTGTTACGGTCCTCTCTATGTGCTTTAAAATTTCTACGTTTAAATACATGTTGCGGTTTAAGAAATGTTTCATTTATGAAAACTATATCTATTTGTTTTTGTTGTAGAACTTGTTCTAATTCTATAATAGTAGTGGGGGTTGTCAGACCTTAAGCATTCCAATGCATTAGAAAATCCATCGTGTTAACAGGGGTTTATATAACAGGCCTAAGCATGTTACCGAGAACTCTCAATTTGTCGTATTTAGTCTTACATTTTTCCAAAGCATTAATGGCTTTGAAGTAAATATCTAGTAGTCGTTCATTTGACAGATTATCACTCTCCACAGTTTTGTGGTTTGTGCTAGCTATTTTAGCATATGATAATCTGCCAGTATCTTTACTTGGACTTTTATTTAAAACGGGATTCAATTCAGGTCTTATCTCATGCAAATCTCCAATGGAAGAAAAAAGATGTACATCGTTGCGTTGTTTTATTATTGTTGGACGCCTCTTGATGGTCACTTTTTGTCGAATCTCCAAATATTCTGCGGATCATCCGCACGATGATTCACGTTTTTCGGGTTTCTCTTCATGCAGTTGAAACACTTCAGGAATCTTATTTAGTTGGCATGTTGAGTAGTCGTGTGAGCCACCACATCCTGAACACACTGCTGATCTGTGATAATTTGATGCTCCGTGACCATACATCGCACATTTGGAGCATTGCGTTGGACCTCTTGAGCGCCGTAGTGGGTTTCTCCAGCGCATTTAGTATAAATATTTTGCTTGTGCCATCAATTATGCTGACATATGAATTCTCACACTTTGCCTGACCAAACCGTGGGAAAACAAAGTATTGAACAAAACCAAAACATTAAGAAATTTATTTAATTCTATTGAAAATTCCTTTATTTTAAAGGAATTATAAAGAATGACCAAATACAAATGGTATTCATAATAATTTTAATAATAAAAACAATAATGATAATGTATAAATTACAATGTAAAAAACTATCAGTCTAATTCATACGCGATTATTAGCAGTTTAATAACACAATAATAGGCAAAAATCGCTAAATGTGTATAAGGTGCCAGAAAAATACAAATATTTTATTGTAGTCAATACCACAGTTTAAGCGATTGATAAAATTACATTTTGCCTGTAATCTTTCTTTCTTCTTTTCGTATTTGTAAAAAAGTTTTGCTAGTTCTTTTGAAAACATTAATAAAAAAATAAAAAAATGGATATAATAAATTTGGTTTGCAGAATAGGTAAGTAACATTAATTATTGCGAAGAAATTTGTTTTTAATTGAAAATTATAGGACGATCGCCGATATATCAACTGCCCGAACTCGAAAAACTTTTAGAAAGAGGGCCGATCCCTTCGAAATGTTGGAAGATCACTTCATATCCAGATAATGATTCAATAAGTCTACCATTAAAAAAACGTTCAAAAATACCACCGCTTTGGTTTTTAGCTGAAGGATCTTATCAGAGGTTTGTTGGGCAGGACTCCAGTATACGTTTTACTAGAGCGTTACGTTTGCCCGCAGTGGGTAAAAATTGAAATGGACTCAAATGAGAGATGCAGAACAAGAAACTATTTTTATAGCAAGTACAAGATTCCATCAACAATTGGCTGCATCGATGGTACCCATGTCGAGATTGTTAAGTCCAGCATTGACGAGCATTTGTACTGTAATCGAAAAGGATATTTCAGTATGAATGCAATGATAATTTAAATTTTTATTTACACAATATATTGTTTTTTTTTTTAGATTTGAGATGGTGATATGAAAATTCGGGCTGTAGATGCACGGTACCCCGGCTCCAGCTATGACTCCTTTGTATAGCATATAAGCAGAGCAACGTAACACTTCCTTCAAAAATATGAGGCAGGCGACCGATATTATTAGGGGACTGTGGGTATGGCATGGGACCTTTTCTATTAACGCCGTACAGAGATCCGTCTTATAATTCCGGGGGAGAAAATTTAACATTATGTAATGTAATGAATATGATGTGACTATAACTTTTAATTCAGATGAGGCTGAAGAAAACGTGTGATCACACAATGCAACTTTGCTAAGTTAAGGGCAGAGATTCAGGAATGATGTAACTAATTGTGTGTCGCATTAATTCAACACAAAATTAATAAAATATTAAAACAAAGTATATTCTAATTTTTCAAAACAAAAACAAAATTCAACAATTCAGTCTTTTAAGTCAAGAGATCGCAACACATACACATTTTTTTCCAAAACTAAGTTATAAAACTAAATAAAAAATCACTTGGGCCGTTTGCTTTCATACTGAAACTTGATCAAGTCTAGTTCTAATTGTTTTTTTAAGCTCATTCTTTTTGCATCGTTTCCATCATATTACTGGTACGGGAATAAAACGTACTGTTAAAAAAAAAACTAAAACTTTTGTTTTGAGCTTTTTACTTTCTTTATTGAATTCTATTTTCGAACTGAATCATATTTTACAAAAATCTTTTAATATAAAATTGATTCTTAAAATTAAATGCTTAGTCTACATTTTGTCTTTGTAAAATTGCTTAAAACTAAGAAGGTATTTATATCTATACCTTTTATAATCATGTTATTAACAAAAAGTTCAGTGGCTTCTGTTAATAATTAAAAAGAATGCAGTATTTGTATAAATGTGTCAATTGCACAATTATTAGCAAAAGGCCACTGCTTTTGCTAATAATTAATAAAAAATGCTGAATTTGTATAAGTGTGTCAATTGCCCAATTTTAGGTGGGCAATTGAGCTCATATTATTTCCGCCAGTCAACATTTATTTTGGGTGAAGTCGGAGCTGTCTCTGACGTAACTCGGGCGACTTCGATTTTAATTTCATTTAAGGCACTTGTGATATTGTCATTTTTTCCGATAGCCTTTTAAGTCCGACTCAAGCGGCTAGCGTTTTCTTTTTCTGTTTTTACTAACTCTTCTAGATGCTCAGTTATTTTAGACTTCCTTTCATTGTCCTCGTTTAAAAATTTCTTCAGTCTGTCGTTAATGTTTTCAGTTCTTTACCTTTTCGGAGCGTTGTGCACTGGAATCGGTGACAATGGCCGTTTTGAAGTTGTTGGCATTTCATTGCCACTTGAATCGCCTAGTTCCTCTGTAACTCCAATGGCAATACCCGCTACGCCTTCAACAGATTTCACAATACCACATAACCGTATTATGTTTTCTTCAGTCTGTGTCAGTTGGTATTTTGAAAAAGGATCCCACCAGTGGCCCTCGATTCGGCTTTGTTTTGGGCCAGCTTTCGTTTGACATCACTCTTGTACTCAGTATATGTCTGTAAAAAACAGCAAAGTTTAACAAAACAATACAATGTATCGCTGCAAAACAACGTTTACCTTTTTCCACCCATTCACATCCTTTTGCGGCGGACCAGTACTATTTAATTGTTCGGACAATTGTTGCCAGAGGGAATCCATAGTTGGCTTATCACGTTTTGTGAACCCTTTTGCCAAATCAGGGTACTTCTCCATAAACTCCTGGAGAATGCCGTTTTGTGCTTTGTTTTAGTTTTCTCCTATTTTGTTTTGTTTATTAAAGATGTAAATCACAATGGTGCTACAATTTATTAAAGAGTAATAAAAAGTAGAATTAGAAAACTAGAAGAAGTAAAAGCAATAGCCTGCCAATTAATTCCGTCAGCTGTCAACTTATTGTTTTATTTTGAATAGAAAACCCGATAACATTGGATTCTATGACACCTAAAACCGATAAAAATTCAAATTCAAAATCGATAACTTGGATTTCATGACACCAACGTGATTTTTTTTTGTCGGTTTCAAATCCAATTCCAATAAGATTGGATTCTATAACAACCCCGATTAATACAAGACAGAACGTAAAAAAACTGTGCATTGTTCAAGGTATACACAGCACTGGACACTGAACAGTCAGAACATTATTCGTTAACTTCTTCCTCATATCCGCAAAATAGATAAAAAACCAAAGTATTGAAGCACTACTACTTCTTTCTTCCTCCCTAGAACCTAGTTCTGGTACAATGCACTGCATGTTGTCAGTCGACCCCTGAATACAGGTCCCAAAAAAAATTATTTAACGTCTGTTCTATACTAACAACTACCGATTTATAACAGAAAGCAAAAACTGATTCTTCCTTAATTTCTTACAATGAAGAGCAATCATAAATTATTCTTAAAAGGCGATGATATTTAACAAAAGCGAAATTTTTATTTTAAAAATATATGCATTGACTTTTGGCTTCTTTCATGTCCGAAGAAAGTATTACTCCCCAAACCGAAACTCGTTTAATCAATTTGTGGCATTGGGAAAACGTGGCTCCCAAAGTAAACTTATTAATTTGTTGGTGCTTACTTGCAAATTACCCATACATTTAGATTTCCCCTCAATAGGAGCATTATACAGGATCCAAAGTCTAACGAAATTTTTGTATATTTTGGATCGTTGTCTTGTTGGAGCCAATATGTATGTAGCTTTAAATTTCTTTTCAAAACATTTAAGTATACCCATTGGTACATTGATTAACTCCTTCTTTCAAGCACCTGCAACCGTCACACCATAATCTCACCATTTTAAGTCACATCTTCAACTTTGCAGATCCGCTCACCCGAAAAACATATGTAATTTTTTATCTCTTAAGATTGTTTGTAAGAAACATTTTTATTTTTTAAATATCAAAATAAGGGATTTTCCGTTTCTTTTTATTTAAAAAGTGTGAATTGGCATCACGGAAATACATGTAAATGTATCGCTGTAAATGTAGCTGTCGTCTTTAAAATAATTATGTAACTGGATACATGGCGACAATTGCAGCTAGCAGCGTGTTTAGTCGTGTAGCCTAATGTAAAGGGTGGTTAAATTGTATGGGCCGATGTTGAACGTGAACCACACCTAAACGCCAAGTTTTTTTCCGAATTTTATTTGACATTTCTCTATTTCAGACTTACTCAATTTGAACCATGGAGAGATACACAATCCAACAACGTGTTAAAGTTATTCAGACTTATTATGAAAATGGGAGTTCAAATCAAAATGCATATCGTGCACTTCGTAATTTTTTTGGTCAATTTCATCGTCCAAATGTGCGTACAATCGCAAAAATCGTGGAAAAATTCGAGCAAACCGGGTCTGTAGAAGATGTGAGAACACCAGTGCATGCTCGTACAGCTCGTACTGCAGAAAATATTGCTGCTGTTCGCGATAGTGTGGCTGAAGAGCCGTCCACCTCAACTCGTCGTCTTTCCCAACAATTGCACCTCTCACGCTCGTCGTTGATGAACATTATGCATAAAGACTTGCATTTACACGCTTACAAGGTGCAATTGGCTCAAGAACTAAAGCCTCTTGACCATTCCAAACGTCGTGAATGGGCAGAATGGTGGCAAGAAATGGCAACAGTGGATGATCAATTTTCGAAGAAAATCATCTTCAGTGATGAGGCACATTTTCACCTCAGTGGATTCGTCAATGAACAGAATTGCCGCATTTGGGCGAATGAGAATCCAAGAGTGATTGTCGAAAAACCAATGCACCCACAAAGAGTGACTGTTTGGTGCGGTTTATGGGCTGGCGGCATCATCGGGCCGTATTTTTTCCAAAATGAGGCCGGTCAGTCAGTTACTGTGAATGGTGTTCGCTATCGTGAGATGATAACGAACTTTTTATGGCCCGAATTGGAAGATATGGATGTGGACGATATGTGGTTTCAGCAGGACGGTGCCACTTGCCACACAGCTAACGAAACAATGGCTCTTTTGCGCAACAAATTCAATGGCCGTGTTATCTCACGTAATGGCGATGTCAATTGGCCGCCAAGATCATGTGATTTGACACCGTTGGACTTTTTTCTTAGGGGTTATTTGAAAGAAAAGGTGTACGTCGTTAAGCCAGCAACAATTCAAGACCTAAAGGATCAGATAATTCGGCACATTAACGGCATAGAACCTCCATTATGCCTCAGCGTCATCGAAAATTTGGACCATCGGATGGAGGTGTGCCGCCGAGGTCGCGGCGCCCTTTTGGCCGATATTTTGTTCCATACATAATTGAGTAATACCAATACATCATAATAAAATAAAATTACAATAATTTCCTAAATAGTTTGTGTTTTATTCAAAATCAACATCGGCCCTTGAAATTTAACCACCCTTTATTTAGAGCATTACCTTAAAATTTGCGATTTCAGAGTGCCATCTATTCTTAATCATGTCCAAAAAAACTAAAATATTTGAAAAAATAAGTGATTTAAAAATTTTGTGTTTTTCAGCACATGGGCGACTATTCGACGGTCTTTTATAGCGAAAATGTAACATCATCATCAACAATAAAAATATCACCTGTTTTCAAAAATCTTGAGACTTCTTTATATAGGCAGTAAACTAAATGCAAAGGCTTTCTTCACACTTAAAATGTAGGATATTCTACGTGCAACTCTTTCATAATGAACAGCTTTTCCTGCTCTTTTTTGGCATTTAAATTATTTGGTATTTTCTTCATCTAAATAGTATTATTGAGCGGCTCTGATTTTATTTTGTTTAATACATTTACAAAAAGTATTTACGCAAACTTATCTGCTAATATCGTTGAACCAGATTTTCTACCAGATGTTCCTATGAGATTCGATATTAGGGAAATTGAAACGGTTATTGCTCGCTTAAATTTGAAAACAGCTCGAGGCGTTGATAATATAAGCAACAAAATGATTCTATAGCTCCTATATGTTGCAAACAATGTAATTTTCTTCATATTTAGTATCTTAAGCTTGGATTTGAATCTTACAGGACTATAAGCTATTGTCTATTATGTTAAAATTATTTGAGAAGCTACTTACGAGCAAGCAGAA
The DNA here is from genome assembly GCA_932526305.1 of Epicampocera succincta. Classification (NCBI taxonomy): domain Eukaryota; kingdom Metazoa; phylum Arthropoda; class Insecta; order Diptera; family Tachinidae; genus Epicampocera; species Epicampocera succincta. The sequence goes on along the minus strand of OW052037.1, from coordinate 20,766,695 downwards.
TCCCACAGTGAATAACATTGGATAACTAATTCGGTTTCAGGAGGCAACAAAGCGCTATAGAAGCACCCTTAGACTATTTAACATCACCAAAATTTAAAATTGAGGAAGGTAACATTTTAAGCCCACCGTTTCCGATTGAAGCTAGAGTTCTTCAGCTCAGAATCGTAGATCCCTTCTTATTCATATATCAACATTCGTAGATGATACAGCTTTTGTAAGCACTCATGAAGATTATATCGACCTCTTTGCGCGAAATTCTCGTATATGGCAATTTTTTTGAAGTTGAGTTTTTGATGCAATCTTGTTCTACATTCATCAACTGACAAAATATTGTAGGCGAATTCCACTTCGTTGCTCCAAAAATTTATTGAATACTTTATCGTATGTTACTCTCCATTTTTTCTTGTGAGCGATTTTATCGCATCTGCCAATGAAGAATATTTTGCATATTGTAGTTGTAACAATATTTACTACATATTTCTTTCTAAGTTAGAATTAGAAGGTAAAGGGAATTTTTTATTTTGTTTTTTGCTTCTATTCGTTTTACCGTTAATTTTACAGAAAAGGCTATATTAAAGTTGAAGAGAAGCATGCATTCTTTTTCGGATCATGTGTTTGAGGTAATCAGTTATTATAAACCACTCCAAGTAAAACATTGTCTACAGAGAAATTAATAAATAGTGCCTTAATAATGCTATCAGTTTCCAAAACCGTAAGTAAATAATATAACTTAAAAGTAATTTGATGTGGATCTTGTTAATGTGTAAGTATGATTGTGTGGTGATGTTTTTTTTGTTTGATGTCTATTAAATTGTGTGTTTTATTTAATAAACAAATATTAAAAAGCGGGTTTCTCAAGTGTCTTTAGTGCCATACAGCGATAGGGAGAGTGATCACTGTGTCGGAAAACGGGGATCCACAGAAAACCTCTGGCTGTTAAATCAAAGGTAGACATTAAAAAAATAGTTTTACCTAAACTGTGTCTTAATAAGATGTGCCACAATGAATGTTGTCGTCTCTCTCAGACATCTTGTGAACATTTAAATGAACATTATTGGGGAATGTCAAAAGCAAAAAGAAGAATGTGGCTGCTTTTTTGTATAAAACATAAACAAATTCAACGAAGGACAGCTGCTGTCAAAGGAAGACGTTGTAGACGAAACAATTCATTTGAATATAATTTTACTCACAAAGGGATCGTTTTTAAAATTTATCAAAAATTCATGTTGACAACTTTAAATATTTCTCAAATGATGCTTAGATATCTTTTAAGGGAAAATAATTATGCTCAGCCAAAAGCTAAGGTTCGGTCTCATAATAAAACAGATGAGCAAAACATGAAGCTTCTAAAACAATATCTTGAAAAATTTCCAGCTGTGGCGTCACATTATTGTAGAGCCAAAAGTACTAAAGTTTATTTGCCACAAGAATTTCGAAACAAGCAAACCCATTATAGGTGCTACACTCAATATATGAACGATAAGAACCCCAGCAACTGCATTACCTCGAATTGGGTTTTCAGACAGGTTTTCCCAAAATATTTTAATATAGGTTTTCATTTGCCAAAAAAAGATAAGTGCACTAATTGGGAAAAAATTAAACATCTTGATAAAGAGGAAAACAATCGTTTCGCAGAATTCCGATGAGTATAGGATGCATATAAGAGACAAGGATGGGGCCAAGGCTAATTTTTTAAAAGATCAAAATGAAAGCAAAAATGTTTCTAGTTTGTTGGCGCCAGCAATGATGCCAGTTGATTCTGTGCATAGCACAATTGAATCATTTGTACGCAGGCGTACCATTTGGGCGCCAAGTGAATGGCCTACAATTATTCGCAATGCACGAACTAATACATCGTGGTACAACTGTATTGAAATAGGCCACTCAATCAGAGTTTGAAAACTGGAAGTCCTTTGCAAATCTGTTACTATCAAACAAAGTTAAACTAAACAGAAATAAAGTTCGCATAGCTTTATTAGAGAAAACATCAAAATCAATTGAACTCATTTACGGATATTCCGACAATTCCACTAAGAGAACTATAAATAACTTTAATTTTACTCTTAAGTTACAAAAGTTGTACAATTCACCTTTGTGTATCTCTTTGCAAAAATTCAATGATTTGAAAAATCTATGTTTAAAAAATAGCATACCGTCAAAATACAGCAATGAGTATTTAAGTTTAAAATATTCTGTACGCGAAAAAGACATGTTAAATGAAAGCGACGAAGAAGAATAACTCACTTATTATTATTATCGGTTAGTTTTATGGTCAGGATGACATATTGTTGCAAACGGCTACAATAGAGGTTTAATAATTATTATTAATATATGAGTGTATATTTTAGATAAACATTTTTAAATAAATTATATGTGGAAAAAACACGACGAGTTTCTAAATCTGTAAACAATTGACATCTTTACCTTTATCGAACTTTCAATAGAATAATTTAGTTTGGTTATGAAGGTATTATTGCGACATGTATATGCCCGAAAAAATTATGATTTTGGCGCGACGTAAAGAATTCACCATTTTGATATATGTATATACATAACTACTAGATTCCAATGCAGTCATCTCATTAGCGTCTCACAGATGGCAGCAAGACAATTACCCATATCGTGTTTGGCGTAAGCGATTTTCGACAACTGGCGTATGATTAGACGAATTTTTATTATAGTTTTATCGTGTGAAATTTTGGCCTAAAACTATTTTTTTTTTTTGAATATGAAACGTCCTGTTATGAAAATCGTCAAAAAGATTATTTTTTGTAGATGAACAATAAATAGTATAATCTTTTCTAATTAATACTGTTTTATTCTGAAGATGAAGAAGCAGTATTCCTCGCACTTCATGGCCGAAAAGACGTTGGGAAGGAGCACCTGAATTGCATATTGCATGAATACACCGACAATTCATGTGGTCTAACAGTCCTAAATAATAATCGCTGTTTTCGTATGAAGATTTTCTAGAATATTAACTAGACTAGTGCAGTGATTGAATTTCCACATTGACGAAAATTCCTTAAATTTATTGCTGAAAAAATTGAAGACCATTATTGGTTTGCAACATAGGTGGTGGTCTAAATGTTGAAAATATTCCTGGTAAAAACACAATTACATTTTTGCAGTTCTTTCCGAAAGTTTTTGAAATTTGAGATATCCGGAATAATTATCAATAAATACTATGTAGTATTTGCTGTTAAAATGAAATAAATCTGTAGCAACAATATCGAAGCCGTGATTTAGAATTTCGTTTTCACCAATCTTCACTTTTGTGTTTTTATGTTGATGAACTTGACAGGCAGTAGATTTTTTTACGTAGTGACTCATTCGTGCACTTGGACCTTTGAAGATTTAAAAATTATGCCATCATTATTGACCGAAAGTTCTTCTCTAAAATGTCGATATTGTTGAATTCCAAGTGGCAAATTGTCTTTTTAATTTGGCCATCCATTTGAATAAGTAATGAGAAAATTTAGTAAGATACATATGGATGTGTATTTACCAAGAAGTCGTTGTAGTTCTTTTTAATGGTTTTAAATTAAATAAAAAAGTACAAAGAATAAACAAAAACATTTTCTACATATTTTATTTTGTCCGAGATAAGTAAAACGAATGTACAAGTTTAATATAATAAGTCGTGCAACAAACGAGCAACTAAGCCACAAAAATGTGCCTTTAGAACAAGATTTTAAAACTTTTCTGTATAAATTCGATTTTGTCTGTATAAATTCGAAAGGCACTGTTGCTAATTGTAACGCTGTTGCTGATTTTAAACGCTGACGAATACTGTTAAAGTGTTCGTGAATGGCAAAATAGTTAACTGCAGTACTAACTTTTTTAATCAAACAATTATTGGTAAAATAAGTTAAGTTACTCCTTTTTTCAATAATTTAAATTACTTGCAATCTTAAGATGAGCTGAAATTTCTTCAAGTGTCTTCATTGGACAATGACGGAGCTTAATATTTTTAATAACACTTGTAGGCTCTGATTGTCGTGAGAGTTAGACGTTCTTATAGTGAGCTCTGCTAAAACTTTTAAGTGCTGGCTTACAGTGTTTAAAAAGGCAAAAAAAAAAAGAAAACATAAACGAACATATACATAAACATTTATTCGCTTTTGTTAATTGTAAATTTTTTTCTTGTGCATTTTAGCGTATTCTTCTGATTTATGATTTTAAAAACCAATTAATAATTTTCTGTATATATACATACATACATACATCCATATATACATTTGTATTGACACATACAAACCTGCATATTCAAAATTAACAAACAATAAAAACAATAATACATAAACCTATTAAATGATTTTTCTATTTTATTTTCGTATAAAAACAATAGTTGGAAATTATACCGCTATAATTCTGATCACAATCTCAACTACAAAATCAACAAATTCTCAACTAAAATAACTCTAAAAGTCAAGGATCCTCCAATGTCTTACTATACAAAAAATTATTTTAAGGCACTTCCTAATTGCGCCTGCTATTACTTTAACGGATAACACAATTCTTTTCTATTACAATAGATTATTTTATTTGAATTTAAAATTATCATTTATTAATCTTTACTTTATTTTATTACAATCAAATAAACTCGACTGAAATGTTTCAACATGCAACCAAGATTGGCGTTTTGCTTTCACACTTCTTGGACGTGGTATACAGCTTCCTTTTCCAGTTCCATCAGGGATGTTTGTTGGCAAACGGTTACTTCGTTAATGGGGGTTTTTTACACCAAATGTTTCGTCTCGGCTTACAAGTATTTCACTAAATGGTAATTCAATTTGTCTGCCCATTCTTATTGTTGCCCTAGCGATGAATCGGCGATAAAGATCTTTTATCAGCTTTGGAATGAAAAGACATATAACAATAAGGACCCATTTGTGTATATAGACGGACTTCCGTATTCGATAGCCTCTACAGCGTTAGCGTATGGTAGTGTTTCCATACCAATAATAATATCGTCAACTTCCGCTCTATTTAATAGATTTGTGTTAATAATTCTGCTCTTAGCTAACTGGCAAGCCTTTACTATTTCATTTATAGCATCCTTGGTTCATGATGTTCTGCCCAATCCTTTCTGACTCTTTTCCATAGTTGATCTCATTCATCTTATTAACAAGCTCGTTAGTTTTCTGGACGACTTCATTAGTGGCATTAAGGAGTTGTGCGATTATTTTATATTGTTCGTTATTATTAGTAACTATGGCGTTCTAGCTTTTTAAGATAGAGATCGAATCTGCGGCGTCCATATCGATGAACATTTCTTGCACTTGCGTTAAATGATACACAATTATCTCCTTTGTTTTACCAGCGGTATATGCTTTGAACCAGCGTCGTCACATTATCGGCGATTGTCGCATATTCGTCCAATTTTATAACGTGCACCAGCTTAAAGTTGCCATTGATAGTACAGGCGTTTTCAGCTCTTACCGGAGCAATAGGGATGTCGTAGCGGAAAGTTTGTTCCGATTGTGGAGTAAGATGCTTGCGTAAGCCTCGATGAGAATGCCCAATTTCAACATCATTTTACTGAAAATAGTAATCTCTTATTCATGTAAAGTTAGTGGTTAAAAAGGCTTGGGCAAAACCATTTTCTCCTTTTTTTTGAGATTTAAAAATGTTAATCTTTTTCTTGATTATACTTATTTCTAAGACCCTTTTGTATGACTTTATTCAAACAAAATTCTTATTGCCATTTTCATTTCTGTTAATATTCTTGTTACTCTTCTTGTTTTTAACCTTTTTTTTTTTTTGTTGGTTTGAAATCTTGTGAGAAGGGTTAGAAGTTTCTAATTCTCTATGTAACTTGTTGGTGGAAGTTTTTAATGTGAGCCTTGTGAATCTCCCTCACTGGCCATTTCTGTGGTAGCATCGCTCATTTGGTAAACATTAGTCTGCCATCGAGATAGTGTATCTGCTCCCAAGGTTGATCTACCTGGCTTATAGATCAATTCGTGATTGTACTCCTCTAGACGAGGCTTCCATTCCTTCAGTTTGGTATTGAAGTTCCTATTACCCAACGCGTAGATAAGAGGCTGATCGTCAGTGTATATTTTAATCTTTTTGGCTCCGTATAGATAATTTGTCAGATTGTCTAACGACCACACGATAGCTAGTATTTCCTTTTCGTTAGTTGCGTAACCCTCATCAGTTTTGTTTAACAACCGGGGTATGTGAACCATTGCTTTATCCTTCCCGATCTCGCCTTAAGAAAGAACACCACCAATGCAGTAACTTGAAGATTCTGTTGTGAGATTAAGGGGTTTGTCAAAGTCGGGGCGTGTGGTCAAGAGGCTTTTTAGTTTTTTAAAAGCCGAAAGCGCATCGCCCTTTAGATTTACCGGAATGTTTCTCGGCTACTGTGCATTTTCACCTCTTGTTAAATTTGTTAGTGGCTTCGCTACTTTTGCTTAGTCTTTTAAAAGTTGTCTGTAATATAAAGTCATACTTAAGAAGCTCTTGATTACTAGAGGGAAGTAGATTTTCAACTGCACTTACCTGTTTAGGATCTGGTTTAATGCTATCCGCGCTTACTATGTAGCCTAAGAACTCTACCTCTGTTTGCACAAAATGGGCTTTTTCGATATTTACCGTTAAATTTGCACTTTCTAGCTTCCCGAAAATGGTGTCCACATTAGCAAGAAGTTCTTCTTCACTGGACCCAAACGATTATATCGTCAATGTAGACATAGCATATTTTTCCGATATATTCCTTCAGAACATCATCAATCATTCGCTTAAAAATTGCCGGTACATTCCTCAACACGAAGGGTAGTCTAAGAAACTCGAATTTTCCATTCATAGTTGAGAAAGCAGGCTTTGGAATGTCTATGGCTTTCATAGGAATTTTATGGAAGGCTGATGTCAAGTCAATCGTAGTGAAGTATTTAGCTTTACCCAAGTTTGTCAGAGTTACATTTATATCTGGGATAGGGTATGTGTCAGGAATCGTGACAACATTCAGTCGTTTGTAATCGTCCACTAATCTGTATTGTTTTTCGCCATTTGGTTTTGGCTTCTTAGACATAATCCAGATGGGCGAATTGTAAGGGCTTTTTGAGGAACGTATTATTCCGTCAGATAATAATTCTCCGATTTGCCTATCCACCTTCTCCCTCATAGCAGCTGAGTAAGTATAGCTTTTTGAATATATAGGAACATTTGTTGAGACTGCTTGACTGCCATCTAGGGGCCCAATAGTGGTTTATACCTGTCAATAATTTCTTTAGTTTTGTTTCCAATTTCTACTGGCATGGAGTCATCTAAAACATAATTTAAAACGCTTGATATCTTAGCCATAAGTGGAATTTTTATAATGTCTCTAATTACTAATTCATTCCTTTTCCTGTCAACCGCTACACCAAGTTCTTTAAGAGTATCGTCACCTATAACTCCATCAAAAGTACTAAGACCTGGCAACAAATAAAAGTGACTAAATCAGTTAAGGATTCTTCAATATCTTACTATAAAAAAATTATATTAAGGTGCTTCCAACAGCGCCTGCTATTACTTTAAAGGATAACATAATAAAGGATAACTAATCTTTACTTTATTCTATAACAATCAAATAAACTCGACTGAATTTTTTTGTTTTGATTTCACACTTCTTTTTTTGACACCTTGCACCACCATTACGCTGCAGTGGCACGCGCGAATATGAGGCGCTGATTCAGCAATTTACTTTCTCATGAAATAAGTGCAAGTAGTCAATTATGTCGGCTACGCGTGCAAACGCTAGTGACATAGGGAAGAAGCCCCAAATCTTCTAAAATTGCATCAATGGCGAAAGTACCTAGAGATATTACACAAAATAACTAATATCGTTTTATAATTTTAGACGAACAATTGCACGAAGATTCAAACGTTACAAAACCGAGTAGACCACTCCGGATTTATTTAAGGGAACAAAATTTGAATTCGTTGGTTAAGCGACTGGTTTCATCATTTGTGGAAAATGAATTCTACGTACCAATTAAAAAGTGGTAAAGGTCTTCTCTTCGTCATAAAGGGCATCGAATCGTGCGTGCATTCAAAAGAGGTGAAGTCTGGCCTGGTTGACAGTGAATTTAAAGTTAAAAACGTTACCAATGTTAAAAATAAAGAAAGAGTTTCCCAACCTATATATAGGATAGAATTGATATAAAAGTAAAAAGAAATGAAACTCATCCTATGGGTTAGCGTGTAGGAACCGTATAAAAGAGCTGGATCTATCCAATGCCTAAAGTGTCAAGAATATGCCCATACCAAATGTACTGTAAATTACCTACAGTTTGTGTTAAAGTGATAAAGCAAAAAGTGATGTGAAGTTACAGAGCCAGAATACTCAGCAGAAAACAATGCCAAAAATTGAAACCCCTGTTTTAATTTTAGTCGATTTGTAGCATCAATAGAGACTTTAATACAAGCAGTGTCCAATTTTACAACAAATATGACTTCCATGATGTAGGAAATGTTGAAAACGCATTATGTATTGCTGCAGGCTGTACCTAATTAACTATGAACTTTAGAATTTGTTTCTATAACGCAAACAAATTGATATAATGGTGATCGCAGATGCATTTGATGTCGCGAGGCTTTTGTAGAGTTAATGGATATAATTTTTGACACCAAGGATGCTGGAGGTAGGGCCTGTGATGGTTCAGCAATATACATATAATAAAATCGCGATTAAAGCACTATTTATTAGAAGACTTCTGTAAGGATTAACTTCAGGCAATTAATGTGTGCCTAGAAAGTTTTCATCAGAATCTGGTGATATCATTGGTATATCATCATCGTCACGGAAAGTCAATATAGCATGTTTTATAAATCACTAGGCCCACGTTTTCTGGCAGCTGGCAACTACAATGCTAACCACACCTAAAGATCGTACATGATTTAATACAATTTTTAAAAGGGGTTTGAACGTAATTTCAAGCGGACAGCCAACGTACTGGCCAACCGATCGACAGAAAATCCTTGATGTCATTGATTTTGGAGTAGTAGGTTTGCGTAGTGAAATGATGCAAACTGAAACTTCCCTAGATTTATTTTACTCCGGACCATTCGCCCACAATCATGACCATATACTCAAACGAAATTTTACCACCTTTCATAAATTTAAAGACAGGTTCACGTATTAATTGGCTGAAATACAAGAAGTATTTGAGTACCCATTGCTCGGAAAATATGCCGTTGATAACTTGAAGCTAACTTTAAGCAAGCTGCTCTTAATGCTAATGCTACAAATCTACAGGAGTAATAAAATTTACTCTGTAGATATAAAAAGGCTTCTAACTGACAAAATAAGAATTCGAAGAGAATTGTTACAGATCGTCTCTGTTAAAATTTAGGCTAAGCGAATGCAATAAACAGCTTAAAAAGCCATTAAAAATTCAAAACACCGTTTCTCTCCAAACATTTCTACTTGAACTTGATGCAACACCACAATCAAACTACTACATTATGGCGAGCAGCCAATGCATTAAAGCGAGCCGTGATGTGTAAACCTTCATTACGATGCTCCGATGGAAGCTGGACAAAAACTGACACAGAGAATGGTTTCCTATCTGATGATATCGCGGAACTGCCACCAGTTATCACTGTACCAGATGTCCCTATTGCTGACTTAAATTCGAAAAAATATCCAGGGCCTAATAATATAAGCAACAAAATGTTTGTAGAGCTACCTTATATTGCAAAAAGCATAATACTTTTAATTTTTATTAGTATTTTACGCTTGGAGTACTTTCACTGATTACTATGATACCTATATACATAAGTCCGGCAAAGATAATACGACGGTTGACTCTTACAGATCTATAAGCTTATTGTCAAATATGTCAAAATGATTCGAAAAGCTACTTACGAGCAAGCTGAATCCCATAGTGAATGACATTGGATGCATTCCTGATCATCAGTTCGGTTTCAGGAGCAAACATAGCATTGTACAACAGACACGCAACATACTTGTAAATGTGATTAGGAATTGTAGAGCGCTACTTAAACTTCTTTTCTCAAAGAAGGAGTAAAAAAATATTTTTTGCAGCACAAAAAGTGCTGTTCTTTATTCAAGTATATTCTTAAAACTACCCTTATGTTTAATTTTACCATGTATTTGTATTATTATCTTATCTTCGGTAAAATGTATTATGGCAAAAGGTTTATTTATTTATTATATTTATGCTTACAAGATATGTGGTATATTTGCTTATTGGGTTTAATATTTGTTTAGGTTCTGTATATTTTTGTGTTTATGATTACTTTTCTCTCTTACTTAAATTGTTGTGAAATCCTTGGTTGTTATCGTTATTAACTCCCCCCTGTGTTAAGATAAAATGTCCTAATTTTCTAAACACGTATTTGTGTTTGAAGTCTTCGGAGTTCTGCGTTGTAACAGATCTGAAAAAGTTCTTGTTTCTTGCGTTCTTGTAAAGCTCTATAGCATTTACATATCTGTATTGATATGTATACTAAAGCTATTAATATGCTGATGGCAATAAATGTGCATAGAATATGCATTATTTTCGAGTTTAATGTTACACTGTGCTGGCTTATCATTTAAAATATTCAAAGTACAATTATCTGGATTATTGATTTTACATATGTTTGCATCCAGTATATTTTTACAATTTTTTATTCTTTTAAATTCATTGTTGCAGAATGCAATCTTATCGTCAAGTATTAGTTTTCCATTTCTTTGTGAGAGTGGATATATTTTGTAAAGTTTACATTTCGTTTTTACGGTAGGATATTTGTATACAGTTATTATAGTTTGATTAAGTTTACATACATGAATATCAGAGTATTCTAATATATTTATAATAGGTAATTGAATTCTTTCATTAGATATGATTTGTCTTATTTCTTGTAAGTCTAAAGTGCCTGAATAAAAGTTATTATTTTTTGCAAAGTTAATTGTATTGGTTAGAGTTAAAAGTTCCATATAGACTTCATTTAACATAAATTCTTCGTTTATTTTTTCAATTTTTAGTTTACTAATTATTTTCTCAAACTGAGAGTTTATTATTTTCTGTTTATTATTGTTTTCAACTAATTGGTTTAATCTTGTTTTAATTTCTATTTCGTCTTCATGATCTAGTGTTCCCGTTATGAATTTCAAGGCAGATATTAAATAATTTAGGGATCTTTTATTTCTATCACTTGTTAGTTGGGTTTTTAGGATTTCAATTCTTGTTAATGAATAATTTAAGGTAGTATTATTGCCTACTGCTATTTATTCACACATCACTATATTATAACATATGAATGCCGTTTTATTCGATGCATAAGACATAAACGAGAGTAAATTACTTATGCTCAGAGAAAATGTATTGAGACAAAATACTGTTTTTTTTTATGCATGCAATTGCCTATTACATGCAAATTCATATACGCGCATACATACATATGTATATACTTACTTACGGTATTATTTAATATGTATAAACTCTCATTAGTTATAAGCACTGTTACATATTCTTTTTAGATTTTATTATTATACTTAAAATATTTTTACTGACTTCACTTGTCTTTACTGCCTCGCTGCGATCATACCTACTTAAGACTTAATAAAGTAATCCGTGTAATAATTTTAATTTACGGTAATAAACTGAAATAAAATTGCAGTTAAAAAAAGCGGTTAATTTATTAATCCTAAATTAACCGAAACCATCAATTTAACTTAACATAAAGTTAAATTCTCATACATAGAATTGGTGCCGAAACCCGGGAATTGATGCATAAATTGAAGCGTGCCTAGTGGAAGTTCAATAAAATAAATTTGAAGACTGGAAAACCAATAAAATGGCGGAATTACACCAACATATCGAGAACCAAAGAGATTTGTTACGGAACCTGAAGAAAACCGCTAAGCTTTATGATTTGCAAAGGAATAAAACGCATGGATTTGCACAATCGGTTTTAGACGAAATAGAAGCGAATTTTGCAAAATTTAAAGAAGGTAATAGTCATTTATGTTCCATAGTCCATGAAAATACCATTAATACAGAAAATATTCCGTATTTCGAAGAGGATGTTTATTACCAGTTTCAGAAGGAATTTTTTACCCTTAAGGGTCTGTTGCTTGATTTCATGGAATCTTGTGATCTTCGTTCGCCTGGAATTCAATCCAGTACGTTTGCTGGTTCTGGTCATTCTAGAAATGAAACATTTTCGGTTCAGGCACGGTTACCGAAAATTGACTTGCCAATCTTTAGTGGAGATTATTTAGCCTGGATGTCATACCAAGATATGTTTATTTCACTAGTGCATAATAATCCCAGCCTGTCTGATGTCCAAAAATTTTGTTTTTTGAAAACCTCTTGCAAGGAAACTCCACTGGATATCGTGAATGAATATCCAGCAATGGACGCTAGCTACACTTTAGCTTGGACAGCATTGCAAAATAGATATCACAATAAAAGGAAAATAGTTGATACTATTTTTACAAAGTTATTTTCGATACCTGTTTCTGATGGCTCCGCCAAAAGCATTCAGTTAATTTTAGATACAACCCGCACTAGTATAGCGCTTCTACGCAGCTTAGAAGTTAATACTGAAGGTGAACATGCTATGCTTATATATATGACTGTGAAGAAGCTGGACTTACAAATACGCAAGGAATGGGAGCAATCTCTAAAAGCGTCAACGGAAATTCCTCCAATAGGAGATTTATTCAAATTCCTAGAAGCAACATTTCAAACATTAGAAACACTTTCTGATCAGGCCGATTCAAGTCCTAATGCAGTTCGTTTGTCATCAAAATCCTCACTACATAATAACGGTAAAAGCAATTTTCGACGGTATGCAAACGCTGTTTCTACAAGCAACGACTCCAACTGCCCCTGCTGCAATAAGCGTCATCTTCTTTTCAAATGTTTTAAGTTTGCTTCGTTAGCATCTGCTGCAAAGAAAGATTTTTTAAATTCAAAGCGAATATGTAGAAATTGCTTAACACCTGGCCACTTTAGGAACAACTGTCGTGTAGTTTCTCGCTGTCAAGTCTGCCAACAGAATCACCATACAACAGTGCATAATGAATGAATGAATATTCGGCAACCCATTCAATTGCGAACTCACCTACTGAATCCGCTATGATTTGTGAACACCCCTCGTCTTCGCAAATACTTCAGAACGTCACTGCTCATGTAGTTGATAATTGCAAGAAATATAGTGGCAGGAAAAGGTCCCAAATTCTCTTAGCGACATTACGGGTCGTGCTAAAAACCTATCAAGGCGTCTTTGTCTTGCGGGCCCTCCTTGACCAATGTGCCCAGGCTACTTTTATCACCAAAAAGGTTGCGGACGCTCTAAAATTACCTTACACAAAGGATTTTGTAGAAATTAGCGGGGTTGGTGGACATCAACCCACGATTGTACGAAAACATGTTAATTTTACTATTTTCTCAAGAACCAACACTAATTTTAAGATCGATTGTGAGGCCTTAGTTTTACCAAAAATAACTGGATATCAACCTATGGCTATAAATGAGAAACTTTTACCTGATTTAAGTAAATTTTCGTTAGCTGATCCTTATTTCTCAGAACCTGGAGAAATTGATATTTTGCTAGGAGGAGATATCTATGGAGATATCGTATTACCTCAACAACATACATTTAACAATGGTCCCTTTTTGCAACTGACACAATTCGGGTGGATAGTTTCGGGTCCTATTCCAGACAACAATTTACATCACAGTATTACTGTAAACGTTTGTTCTTTAGATAAACAATTACAGTCCTTTTGGGAACAGGAAGAACTGATAGAGAAGAGGGTTTTAACAGAAGAAGAAATTCTTTGTGAAGAACACTTCAAAGCTACTACTATACGTGATTCATCAGGACGTTATATGGTGTCTCTACCCTTTAAATCTCTTCTCAAGAGTAGCTTACTTCCCGTTTTTGCACAAACAGACTATACAGCACTTTCTCGCTTAAAAAGTATTGAAGCCAAATGTAAATTGAATAAGAACTTTGGGAAGCTTTACACAGACTTTATGGAAGACGTACGAACGGCTTGGTCATATGGAAAAGGTAGGCACTTATCCTCTTGACTTGGATAGGAATGGGTTCTTTTTGCCCCATCATGGTGTTTTAAGAGAAAACAGCTCGACAACCAAGTTGAGGGTTGTTTTCGACGGTAGCTGTAAGCGGTCAGCTCAGCCCTCGTTAAATGACGAACTGGCAGCTGGTCCTGCATTACAAAATGATCTGCCTACAATCATTAATCGGTGGAGACGTTTCAAAATTGGTTTTAGGGCAGATTTAGAAAAAATGTTTCGACAAATACTAGTAATACCGGAGCAACGAAAGTTTCAACAAATTCTTTGGAGAAATATGAGATCCGAAGAGATACTAATTTACCGGCTCTCAACGGTCACTTATGGTACAACATCTGCACCTTTTCTTTCGATTAGAGTGTTACAACAGCTAGCACTAGACGAACAGGAAAAATATCCAATGGCTTGTAGCGTGCTCAACACAGATACTTATGTTGATGATGTTATTTCTGGGGCGGATAGTTTAGCAGAAGCTTACCAGTTGCATACTGAGCTATGTAGCTTGCTAAATAAAGGTCAGTTTAATCTACGTAAATGGACAACAAACTCAAGAGAACTACTAGATTTGATTCCCGTAGACTTCAGGGAAACTTCCAACATATTCGAGTTGAATCAACCTAAAACAGTAAAAGCTTTGGGTTTGAAGTGGGACATAGCAGATGACTGCTTTTCATTTGATATTAATTTTGATAATACATCAGTAGTTACAAAACGAAGCTTGTTATCAGATGCCGCAAAACTTTACGATCCTCTAGGCTGGCTATCCCCTACCACAATTCTCGCAAAAATAGAATTTCAAAACCTATGGTTACTTGGTATTGATTGGAACGATCGCCTGCCCGATGCTATGGAGAAAAAATGGTTAATATATCGCAATAATTTAAAACATCTGGAAAATATTAAAATTCCGCGTTGGATTGGAGTGCGCAAGGAGGTTAAAGTTGAAATTCATGGGTTTTCCGACTCTTCTAAGCTAGCTTATGCAGCGGCAGTCTATGCAAAAACCAGTTCTGATTTGGGTACAAAAGTATATCCAATCCAGGCAAAATCTAAAGTGGGCCCTATAAAGCGGTTAACTATACCCAGAATGGAATTGTGTGGTGCCACTTTATTAGCTAAGTTAGTAGATAAAATAATTTCTTCACTTAATCAAAGAATTTCGAATGTTTACTATTGGACTGATAGCACAACTGTGCTTGCATGGATTCGTGGTCAGTCGTCTAAGTGGCCTGTATATGTTGGAAATCGAGTTGCCGAAATTCAACGCAGGTCTAATGCTTCTCAATGGCGATATATATCCACAAGTGAAAATCCTGCTGACTGCGCGTCCCGTGGTATACTACCCAGTGAATTGGCTGAACATGAATTATGGTGGCATGGTCCTAACTGGCTATCGGAACCATCAGAAAATTGGCCAAAACAACCTCAAATAAACTTAAATGACATTGATAAAATTGCTGAACCATCCTTAAATATACATGCAACTGCGACATATATCAACCAATATCCAGATTTATTAACAAGATTTTCTTCTCTTGGTAAGCTGATACGTGTTGTTGCATACATATTTCGTTTTAAACATAACACTCAAGTTAATAAAAACCCGCAGATTGAAAGTAACAGTAAGATGACAGGGTTTCTTTCAACCGAAGAGTTGAAATTTGCTAGATTCAGAATTGTACAAGTTTCACAACAAGTGGATTTTTGACATGAAATTTTTGAACTTAAACAGAAAGGTAAAATTATAAGGAACAATGCTCTAGCACAGTTGTGCCCATTTTTTGATGCATATCAAATACTTAGAGTTGGTGGTAGAATTCAAAATTCCGATCTTAGCTATGGTTCCAAACATCCAATTTTGCTAAAGAAGCAAAATCCATTGTCTAATCTAATCTTTCTAGATGCACATATTAAAACTCTACATGGTGGTTTGATCCAAATGCAAGCTTATGTCTCACGAGAATATTGGATACTCTCCAGTAGAAGCATTGCAAAACGAAACTTGCGGAGATGTGTGACTTGTTTTAAATACAACGCAAAAGCAGCCCAGCAGATGATGGGAAACCTCCATAGTGTTCGCCTCAGGCCGGCACGGCCATTCAAGCACAGTGGGGTCGATTATGCAGGTCCAATCGTCATTAAACAGTCAACTGCAAGAAATTCAGTGACCACAAAGGGTTATATATGTTTGTTTATTTGCATGGTTACGAAAGCGCTGCACTTGGAAGCAGCAACAAACATGTCAACTGATGCGTTTCTGGCAGCTTTTAGGCGTTTTGTGTCTCGTCGCGGCCCCTGTACTGATTTGTATTCAGACTGTGGTACCAACTTTGTTGGAGCTAACAAAGAGCTGCAAATTCTGTATAATCGCAGTAAGTCGGCAATCCCAGATGAAATATACAACAAACTGGCTGCGAATAGCACAAAGTGGCATTTCATACCTCCAGCCTCTCCAAACTTTGGTGGTCTTTGGGAGGCCGGCGTCAAATCCACTAAACACCATTTGAACAGAGTGATGCAGAATCGTATTCTAACATTTGAAGAGCTTACTACGCTGCTAGCTCAGATTGAAAGCTGTTTGAATTCAAGACCCTTATGCCCCCTTATCTTCAGACCCATCTGACTGTCATGCGCTAACTCCTGCCCACTTGTTGATTGGGGAGCCTACGCTTTGTGTACCAGAAGAGGATTTGCTCGAGGTCAACATTGAGCGATTGAATAGATGGAAAGTTGTTGAAAAGCTCAAACAGCATTTTTGGCGACGTTGGTCAAACGAATGGTTGTGCCGAATGCAAGCGAGACCTAAATGGCTTAAAATAACACAAAGTCCAAAAGTTGGAGATTTAATGGTATTATTCAATGAACGTGGTACTCCAGGAAACTGGCCGCTTGCTCGTATCAAGGATATTCATCCTGGCAAAGACGGTTGTGTACGGGTGGTCACTCTATCCGCAAATGGCAAAGTCTTCAAACGTCTAATTTCCAAAATTGCGCCTTTGCCGATGAATGATTGCTTTGATAATACAGAAAATGATGCCAACACTAAACCATACGGTTATGACTCTCCCGCATTGTAAGCACTATCGCACTTAGTGGGGGAGAATGTTAATGAATAATTTAAGGTAGTATTATTGCCTACTGCTATTTATTCACACATCACTATATTATAACATATGAATGCCGTTTTATTCGATGCATAAGACATAAACGAGAGTAAATTACTTATGCTCAGAGAAAATGTATTGAAACAAAATACTGTTTTTTTTTATGCATGCAATTGCCTATTACATGCAAATTCATATACGCGCATACATACATATGTATATACTTACTTACGGTATTATTTAATATGTATAAACTCTCATTAGTTATAAGCACTGTTACATATTCTTTTTAGATTTTATTATTATACTTAAAATATTTTTACTGACTTCACTTGTCTTTACTGCCTCGCTGCGATCATACCTACTTAAGACTTAATAAAGTAATCCGTGTAATAAATTTAATTTACGGTAATAAACTGAAATAAAATTGCAGTTACAAAAAGCGGTTAATTTATTAATCCTAAATTAACCGAAACCATCAATTTAACTTAACATAAAGTTAAATTCTCATACAATTCTCTTGATTAATATTTGTGATTCTAGATTATTTTCTAAGTTATATGCATTTTTCACAATGTTTTCATATGGTTGTAAAATTCTGGTTAAGTTAACTACGTGGTATAGATATTCATATTCACTGAAAGTATATACATCTTGATCTTGGATTAGTATGTATTTTTTATTGTCTAACTTTGTAACATTAAGTGCTAGTGTTACATTGATTATTATCGTGATATATATTATTTTTTCTTTTAACATTTTGAGTTTTGATATTATCTTTATGTATAACTTGTTTTTTATTTGTAGTTACCGTATTACCGTTGTCGTCCTCTACACTGTGTTTGGCAAACTTTGCTACTTCCTTCTTTCGTCTGTGTGTATTTGAGTATATGATGTCTCCTCTATCGAAGGTTGTTTCTTTACGTCCTTTATTGTGATGTTCTAAGGTTTTTTCCTGAGCCTTTTTTATTAGTTCATATATGTGAGGGTACCCCTTTGCTGAAAAGAACACGTCCTCGGGTTTCTCTTTTGTAACTGAGTGAATGGTTTTATTGTATTGGCGTACAGCCTCAAATAAGGTAGATCCTTGTGGATTTTTTGAAATTAAATTTACTAATTCAATGATAGTGCTGTGCACACGTTCAACTTGACCATTTGTTGTTGAATGAAATGGTGCTGAAACGGCATGTTTTATATGTAGTCTTTCATATATTTGATTAGCTAGAATTCCGTTGAAACCAAGTTCGTTATCTGTTATTACGAACTCTGCATTTGGGTATGTTAAAGAGAGTATTTTGTCGATGTTTTTATACATATCTTTTCGTGTTTGTATATGTCTTATGAGTAAGTATTTTGAGTATTTGTCGAGAGTAGAGATATAAAGTTCTCCACAAAAATGAAATACGTCCATGTGTATGTTTTTTCCTGCTTCTGTCGGTATTGGTGACTCTTTCATTGGTACTTTATTAGGTTTACGATCGTATTTAAATATTGGGCATGAATCACATTTATTCGATATTTCTGTAGCGTCCTTTCTAATCTCTGGCCAAAAATATTTTCTTTCTAATTCTATTATATTATTCTGTACGTTTCTGTGAGCTCTCTCATGTATTTGCTTGACAGTCTTTAATTGTTCTTCTTTGTCAATTATGTCTTCTACTAAGTCGGTCGTTTGTATGAATTTGACTGTAGGAAAAGTAGTTATTAGTGTATTCTTTATTTTATAAATTGTCACTGCATCTGAGAGTAAACCATTTATTACTTTTGGTCTTAGTATTATTTTGATGTTTTCTATCAGTTTTTCATTAGTTGTAAATTTTATTGTAACCCGTGTATATTGTATATACATTTTTAGATTCGAGTGAATCAGAAGTGTCTTGTATTATTAAGATTTGATTTTTAAAGTGATTCAAAGGTTTATCACTTTGTTTGAATCCTTCTGTTGGTGAAATCTGAGCAGAATGTTGAGATTCGTCTGTACTTGAATTTATTTGTTGCTGTCTGGATAAAGCGTCAGCTACGACGTTTTGATGTCCAGGTTTGCATAGAATTTTTTCTCCATATTCCTCTATGAAGTTTTTCCATCTTTTCAATTTGGTATTTGGATTCTTTTCAGACACCGAAAATATCAATGATTGGTGGTCAGTGTAAATGGTTAAGTCCGCTATGCCATAAAGATAGTTCCTAAGTTTTTGCAATGCCTATACTATTGCTAATAATTCTTTCTCATTAGTCGAATAGTTCTGTTCAGTTTCATTTAGTGTTCTAGATATGTGAAATCTAGTGTTCTAGATCTGTGAAAGAACTGCAGCTATCGCAAAATTACTTGCGTCTGTTGTTAATTCAAACGGTTTATTGATGTCTGGTTGGTACAATTGAACTTGTGCTTCCAGTTCATTTTTTATTTTATTTAATACTTCTAAAGCATTTTCGTCCAAAGTTATGTTAATCTTTGCACTTTGGTTCTTTGAGATACCTCCATTTTCTCTTATCAAAAATGTTGTTAATGGTTTTGTAATGTTAGCAAAATCTTTTATAAATTTCCTATAATAGCTTGCTAAGCCTAAAAATGATCTAAGTTCCTTTAATGTAGTAGGAACGGGATAATTTTTTATTGTTTGTACTTTCGTAGGATCTACGGTGATGCCGTCGTGTTTTATTGCATGTGCTAAATATTCGATTTCTTTTTTAAAGAAGTGGGATTTTTCATTAGAAATTTTCATATTGGCTTTTCGTGATGCATCTACTATAATATTGATGTGCTCTATATGTTCTTCGGCTGAGGAAGAGTATATGAGTACGTCGTCTATGAACACATAACCGAATTTTCCAATATATGGCCTAAGAATATCGTCCACGCATCGTTGGAAGATAGAAGGTGCATTCTTTAATCCGAATGGCATCCTTCAAAATTCATATTTAGCGCCGTTTATTGAAAATGCCGTTTTCTCGCGATCTTCTTTCTTCAATTTAATTTGATGAAATCCAAATTTGATTCCAAATCTAAAGTTGTAAATACCTTCGCTTTCCCTAAATTATGAATTGTCATATTGACATCAGGTATCGGATATCTATCGGTAATAGTCTGAGAATTTAATTTTTGGAAATCTACAACCATGCGTCTTTTTGGCTTGCCTTTATCATCGGTGCCTCTTTTAGCAACTGTCCATAGGGGATTGTTGTAGGGACTTCTACTTGGCTGAATTACTTCGTTATGTAAAAGGTCCTGCATTTCTTTATTGATAAACTCATTATCAGAATACGGATATGGATATTGTTTACTCCATATAGGTTCTTCCGACTTTATTCTAATTGTACCTTCTATAGTTGTTGTATATGGTAATTTTTCGTTAACGAAATTATTTCTATTCATAATTTCCTCTATTTGATTTCTATATTTTTCATTATTAATGGTATAATTTATTCTGTGGGTTTTTTCTTTATCCCTATATTTGATTTCATTATTTACTAAATCTATCGTTGCACCTATTTCTCTTAATCCCTACATTCCTAGAATCATGTCAGAACTAGTTAATAAGTTAATCTCGAAGAATGTCAATTCGTAATTAAATAAATGTATAGATTTTTTACTTTTCACATATGAATATCCATGCAACGTTTTTACTTTTATTGGGGTTTCTAATTTAACACTGTATCCTATTTTACACTTGGAGTCTATATAATTATTAGTAGCTCCACAATCTATTAAAATATTGATGGTCTTACCCGTTTTTCTGTCTGTTTTTTGCAACTGTGGTAGACCATCTCTTAGTCTAAAAAAAGCTGATTTGTATTCATCTTCTTCGGTGCATTCGCCTTGCATTGAGGTGATGTCATCTCCTTCTACTGTGTTGTTGATCCTTTGTTGTTTGTGTTGATTGAAGTAGTTGTTGCAACCGTTGTATCCTCGTTTAAAAGGTTGTTGTGAACGAAAAGGATTATTGTATCATTGTTGATCGTTGTTACGTTGGAATTGAGTAGGTTGACACACGTTTCTATATGTAGTGTCTACTTCCATTGGTTCGCTTGTTGTTTGATGATTGGGCGTTGATTGTACATTTCTATTTTGATGATACTGTACATTTGGCCGGTAACGATTCTTTTCAAAGTGTGGCGTTCTTTCCTTCCGCAATCCGCAATGGCGGATAAGTTTATGAACTAAAATGTGTACACGTCACTTTTACTTTGCGCAGGGAAACATGCCCGCCAATACAAACCAACAGCCACACTATTTCGCAACATCCTACGATTCATCTGGATCGTTGTATAATTTGGAAACCGCACGTAGATGCAAAGCTGATACAAATGAAATTAAAAGCTACACAAATGAATTGGCTTATCGGCAGTAATTCTACACTGAGATTAGATTTTAAGCTCCTGTTATACAACTCCATTCTAAAACACACATGGTTCTATGGCATCCAATTATGGGGCACCGCCGAATGTGGAGAAAATTCAAAAACAAAATAAAGTCCTCCGTATGATTAAAGCAGCCTCCTTGTACGTCAGAAATCAGTGCTCACAAAGATCTAAACATCCCGATAGTTAAAACCGCGATTTCGAAACATGTGGGGAGTTGAGATGTACCCTAATCCTCTAGCACGCAATATACTTCACTTTAGAGGCCACAATCGGCTAAGAAAAAGAGATACTCTGGTTTTCAGTCAAAAATACGCGAGACATAGGACAATCAAGGAAGAAACTGCTGATACTAGCACTGGCCGGCTGCCATTTTCAAACAAACTAATTTCTCAATGATATCCAATATCTGGGATTATGAATCAGACCGATGTCATATATAAAAAAATTTAAGCAACCAAGGTCGTTAAATAAGCTGTCCTTTACTTGTAGTTGCTGGACTCTCTTTATAAAGTTTGGTTTTTCACACGTATCACCAACCAAAAGTGGCTCCACATTTTCATTTAGAATTTTGCAGGATTTTTCTGGTACCTCACAATTCAGCCATATTTGACGTAGTACGGAATGACACTATACGTTTAACATTACAGGGCAATAAATTTTGGCAACACATTGCACTCAGCACTTTGTATCAAGTTTAATTTTATATGTTTGTGTGCCAATCTTCAAAATATCTACAAATGTATCTTCTTTTTTGTCTGATAGGTGTGAAATACATCAAATGAATAATTCAGGATCACTATCTTCACAATAAGCAACATGTCTATTTTAATATTTGTTTTTGTTAAAATTTCTTTTGCACATTGATTCAAAATGAAGTTTTTGGTTTGTCGCCATTTTGTACGTCATTTATGATTTTTTGAGCAATTTGGAGGGGCTTTAGTAAGATTGTCTTCTGAGAATAATTTTGTACTTAGAGAGTATCGCTCCTTTTTCCCAAAATTAGATGGTCACGCGAAAGACTATCAGTTAGTTTTTCCAATTCACAGTTCTGTGCTTGGGTTCTTAACCGTGTTATGTACTCCTCGATAGTTTCATCCTACTTGTGAACAATTTTATGAAAGGCTTTGGTGGTTTTAAAGAAATTCAGGTGTCCGCTTTTTATTTTGTTTGATCTTATTCAGACTTTGCTTTTAATATTAAAATAAGAAGGTTTCCGGCACAATGTAAATAACAGACGTTTGGCTTGTTATTTTAAAATAGGGTTTTTTAATTTATTTAATATGTGAAGTATAAAATAAGTTTCATTATGAATAGATACACGAGAAACACGATAATAATCCTAATGTTAACCGTATGTAAATACAAAGTAGTAACACGAAGGGCAATCATAGTTACTACAGCGTTGGTTCAGAGGGCAGTCGGTGGCCAGTCGCTTGAAGGTACATATGATTTTGATCATTATTTTTAAATGATCTCTTCTGATAATTTCACACAATAGTGCTATAATAAAAATTGGACTACAAATACGTCAGTCGCTTACGCCAAACCCGATAAGAATGTACAACGCCAAACCAAGTCACTTAAATCGGGACCTATAAATATTTTTATTAAATTGAAAACTCTTAAAAATATTTCAAAAAATTCTTCTGCATATTGCGTGATTGTACATAATAAAATGTTTGAATACATTTCTGTTCCAAATAAAATTAGAGAATGATTGTAAAAATACAAACACACATTCTTCATATGAATGAACATAAATTTTGTGTACAAAAATAATAATAACTAGAAAAAATTAAAAATTGATTTGATTAATTTTGCTTTGAAAAGTAATTTTTATATATGGTAAGTTTAAATATCGCTACCTTAATATAGAAAGCACCTAAGCCGTTTTTTTTTTCTCAAATCGAGTTTTTTGTAAATTTCGTAACATGATCTTCCAACACATCATTGGTAAAAATATTGCGACTCAAAATAACAAAAGTATAAGGAGTTGAAAAAAGTTTCGCGACTACACAGCTTTCATTTTCATTAAGTTTTTTCGCTCTCCTGAAAACTTAAGAAAAAGTTACTTAGGGCCTTTCTATATTAAGGTATCGATATGTATGTTGAAATACAAAGAATTGGGTCGTAATAGTCGTGGTATAGGAAATGTCGTATTTGAGGATGGCACTGTATTGACTGAAGATGCTGATAAAGCTTCAGAGTTAAATTATTTCTTTTCCGATATATCGACCCCTTTGCGCGAAATTATCGTATATGTCACTTTTTTTGAAATAGAGTCTTTGATGCAATCTTGTTTTGCATTCAAAGAGACGACACCCGACAAAATATTGTAGGCGAATTCCACTTCGTTGCTCCAAAAATTAATTGAATACTTTATCGTATTTTATGTTTTGTTTATGTATTTGGTTTTTGTAACATACGATAATTTCGTGCAAAGGGGTAGCTAAAAATATACATAATTGCAATGCAAATAATTTTAATGGAGGCATAAATTTTTTCCGAACTTTGATACCAGAGAGAACAACTTTTGCTTTAGAAAAAGTCAACAGTAGTATGGTGGAGAATATTTTGAACAACTTTAAGTGTAATAAATCTCCTGGATTCGATAAGAATGTAATAGCTAATGCATTAAGTATTATTTTTAATGAGATGGTTGAAGAAGGAAACTACCCAGATATTCTTAAAATAATGTTCTTGTTATCTCTCTTGCCAACTGTAGCTAAAGTTTTTGCAATGCTTATATATGATCAAATTTCAAATTACCTAGATGCAAACCATATTTTATTTGATAGACAATTCGGTTCTAAAAAAGGGTCTCGAACTGAAGAAGCTGTTGTAACAGTGGTTTACAACATTTCCCAACAGCTTGATACGGGGTTTTCCGGTGTGACTTGAGTTTCCTTTGATTATTCGAAGGCCTTTGAATTGGTAAACCGTGGAATTTTCATAAAAAAATGATGTGTTATAGAAGTTTCGGCTAAAACTCTAGATATTTTTTCCAGTTATTTGTCAAACAGGAAGCAGTTTATTCAAATTGGTGAGTCGAAGACTCATCGAAGCCTGTGGAGTTCCACAGGGGAGTGTCCTCGGCCCTTTGTTATTTAAGATTTTTATTAATGATTTAAAAAATATTTTATTTTACCCTTATAAATACTCACAAGTGTTGAAAACACAGATTGAGTATGATGAAGGTATTCTAATAAAAACTTTAACAATGGAAAAAACTATGTGTTTCCAAAACGAAATTTATAAAATTTAAGCCATACAATCTTAGGAATGAAGAGGAAATGTTTGTGTATGTTTATGGAATTGCAGTAACTGAATCTAAGTTGGTTAACTACTTAGGAGTTGTCCTCAGTAAAAATTTATTATGGGATGAAAATGTACTTGGTATGAAAACATACATTTTGCCAGGGATTGGAATACTATATAAATTCAGGAACAAACTTGGCATCAAAACAAATTTACTTATTTATCAATCTCTTGTTCATTCTCATATGTCTTGCCTTCTCCCGCTGTATATGGTTGTAGAGAGAGTAGCTATTTAAGTCACTTCAATCTGCTCCGAATAATGCTTTAAAGCGTGCATTTAATATACCTTTAAGGTATTCTACATTGGACTTGTTTCTAAGGTATGCAACAAACATATTGCCTATACGAGGGTTATATAAGCAAGAGGTTTTAATTTATGTTTTTAAAACCACTAAAAGAATCTGAACAGCGGTCTGTACAATAGACTCAAAATTGGACTCGCACGCAACGAAGTACTCGACACGCTCATAACTTAAGTTTTCCAAGATGCCGTCTCAATTTAACAAAACAGAGAATTTCATTTGCTGGGCCCATTGAATATAATAAATTACCTGCCCATGAGCATAAACATATTTTTGTTTGTTCTTTCTGTATGGAAAAGTAAATTGAATTAAACTTTTGTAACAAATATTAATTATTTTCTTTTTTTCCTTATAAAATTTATGAATAAATAAAATAAACAAAATTATTTATATCAAATCTAGTTCCTTCTTGATTTGCAACATATTGGGTAAAATGCGTTATATTATATAAAAATCTAAGTCTGTTGAGATGTTTTTGGTTCTGACGTTGTTGAGGGTGATGATTGTTGTCGTACTGGTGTACGTGCAACCGCAACCGTCTTAAAAAAAATTACATTTAAAATTTATGACAGTGCGAAAATATTCTTCTGAACTATAAACGACAGATGTGTCATTAATTAAAAGAGAGTGCAGTATTCGGCAAAGCCGTGTTGTAATTGACGGCCTTTGTATACAGTTGTCCAACTTTGATCGTTCATTCTAGCTAAGTATGGATCTTCCTTGTTAAGGTGTTGCGCTATTCTTTGCAATAAACAAAAACATTTGTTGTTTAGAGAAATATCATCCGATTTGGTGTACTCTGACTTAGTCCTTGCGCAATATTAATAATTTATCTACACCTACAGAGGAACATTTTATACTCCTTATATGATTGCTAATCTTTAAATTTTTAAACACTGTTACTATTTTGTTAAGCGTACTTTGAAGGCGACACTTCAACTAATAGCTGAATACAAAATTCTGATTGGTCTTTTATATCCATTTCTTGGTGGAAATTTCTATAAACCTTGAATGAAAATTAAAATCAAGTGCTATTTCTGCACTTAAGGTGTTCGTTAAGCAACAAAACGAAAATATAGACATAAAAACCAACGTTTATAGGAAAAGATACAGCCAAGAATAATTTTTATGCTTACGGTAAGTTGTAATTTTGTCATACGTATAGATACTATAATGCAGAAACAGACTGAGTTCCATTGGAATTAACAAAAAATTGTAATGTAATACAGTAGACTTCTAACAGAATTTAATTGAATTTTTAAAAAATTCAATTGGAATAAATTAGAATTATTGGAATTTAATTGGATTTTTTTTAATTTAATTGGAATGAACTAAAATTTATTGGAGTAAAGTATAGCTCTATTGGTATTTAGTTGGATTTTTTAAAAATTCGATTTAAATAAATTAGTTTTGGAAGCATTCTAATGGGAACTTTTTTAAGCAAGCAAAGCAAAAATTTTCTTTTGTGAATTGGATCCAAATTTCTAACTATATGTTTCTAATTAGTGCAATACTTTGACACAATTTCAAAGGAGACGAATGATCCTTATTGCAAAAATACTAAAGTAAAGTAATGGAAAATTGCTTAATTGAAAATAGACAGAAGAAATTATCGTGTTCATGTTCATTTCCAATTTCTTTTGTTTTATTTTTTTTTTAATAAAAAGGCGATGTTCCTTTATTTATGCATGAAACGTATGCAGCTAATTATTTATTCAATAAAGTTATCGCTTTACTAGTAAAATTCGTCTTCGAAAGCAGCAATTTTGGTCTGTTGATTCTTTATTTGATCCTGGGAACTGTACAGATAAGCAACTTCACGCGCCGAAGTGGCCATTTCAGGGGTTTTGTCATCACGTATTCTTATAAAACGAGGAAATCGCAGCGATACTCCTTTTTCCGGATCCACAATTCCGATTGCAGCCTTGTGAATTGGACTTATTGACAAATCTGCACATTTAACTTCCCAAACCTGAACAGGTTCAAACCAATCATCCGGTTCTAGTGTGTTGTCACAGCAAACATATGATTTCTTTGAGGGAACAACATGGTTTTGGAAAAACTCGGCATGAGTTTGCAGCGATTCATCAGTAAAACCTATAAACATACAATAAAAACACTCATAAAACCTTGACAAAAGTCACAGCCATACATACATATGTATTGGGCTTTAGCATAAGTACAAATTACACATACTATAAGACACTCTCTTTTTTCCCTCTCAAATAAAATAGGAAAATTTGATTGCCCTAAGAAAAGAAGCAGAGTAAATGTCAAGACAAATTTTTATTTGGAAACAAAGAAACATTATTGGAAACATGCGTGCATGCGTATGTAAATACGAGTACATACAAATATATGAATGTATAAAAAATTGTTTAAGTTCCAAATAGTTTGGAAATGAGACATCTGCTTCTTGATTAAAATTAATTATTAGATATAAAGGAAAACATATCCAATAACTTCAAGTTCAAAATACATACATACATATAATTTTTGGAGCAAATAAAACAAATTGCATTTTTATATATTCAAATTCACTGATCCTAAAAGTATAATCCTAACAATACAATTGCCTGAAAACTACTCTTTAAAAGTAAAAGTAGTCAAAAGAATTTAACGGTTAATAAAATAATAGTTTGAACAAATTTAAATTTTTGAAATAAATTTTGAATAAGAGAATTTCTAAAGACAAAACAACATTTTTAAATACATTCGACAACGTTTAAAGTAAACCAGCAAAATTTTATTTGTTCTGATTTGTTCATATTCAAGAAGCATGAGGAAATATTGGGTGTTTTTTATTGAGGTATAGAACTTTAAGTTGGCATCACTTTTTTAACTGGCGGCCATTTTGTCAGCTGTCAAGTGATTAATATTTAGTTTGGTTTGCCATTTCATCATGAACAGGTTGACAAAAGAACAACGCTTGCAAATCGTGCAAATTTATTTCGAAAATAATGGTTCAGTTCGCGAAGTTTACCTAGATACGTAGATGCTGATTTTCATCGCAAAATTTTGTTCAGTGATGAGGCTCATTTTTGGTTGAATGGCTACGTCAACAAGCAAAATTGCCGCATTTGGAGTGAAGAGAATCCACATGAGACCCTTGAGACGCCATTACATCCACAAAAACTGACTGTTTGGTGTGCTCTATGGGCTGGTGGAGTCATTGGGCCAACATACGGCCCCATATGCTCGAAAAAGTTTTTGAAAATTGGACCTGTAGAATTGGCTTTATTCGAGCCAGCCGCGGCGGCCACATGCCCGAAATCATATTTAAACATTAATGGCATAAAATTATCCTTCCAATAAAGCCAAATTGATGGACATTAAAACGATTTTCTTGTGTTTTATTTCAATTCGAAGTTCTATACCTCTAAAAAATACACCCTGTACAAATACTCCGCACGTATAATTAAATAGGGGTTGTAAAGGGTATTTTTTATAAAACTCTAAGTTGGCAAGACGTTCTTTACCGGGGGCCATTTTGTCCGGTGTCAAGTGATTTATGTTATGTATT
Source organism: Epicampocera succincta (assembly GCA_932526305.1). Lineage (NCBI taxonomy): Eukaryota > Metazoa > Arthropoda > Insecta > Diptera > Tachinidae > Epicampocera > Epicampocera succincta. Next base: position 20,738,032 of record OW052037.1, on the reverse strand, counting down.
TGAATTTTGTTTAGCGATGAAGCTCACCTTCTCCTGTATTTGGAGGGATGATAATTCTCATGTGAATGTTGAAACACTGTTATATCTAGAAAAACTGACTATTTGGTGAGCTTTATGGACTGGTGGAATCATTGGTCCGTACTTCCTTAAAAACGATGCTGGTCAGAACGTTACAGTCAATGGTGACCGCTATAGATTACCGACTTTTTCGTTCTTCAATTGAACGACCAATAAGACGGCGCAATATGTCGCACAGCAAGTGCCACAATTTATTTATTGGACGAAACGTTTGGTAACCGCATAGTTTCACATTGCGGACCACCGATAAGTCCGGAACGACTGACCACTTGGAGGAAAACATTCGCCGCGTTATTGCCGATATGCGGGCACAAATGTTGAAAAAAGTTATCGCAAATTGGACCTCCAGATCAGGCGTCCGAGCCAATAGTGGCGGTCATATGCCAGAAGTTGTATTTAAATTATAATGTAAAAATATTATCTTTAAAATTAAGTAAATTTCATATCAATTTAAAAAGTTCATCTTTGTTTCCATTTCCATTCCATGTCATAATTCTATAGCTCTATAAAAACATTATTTGTCTTTTGTTTACTTTGCATTTTCTTGCTTTGATGGGAGTCTATTTGAATTCAAATATGTTTGATGCTAGGCCGTAATATGTATTATTTTTTAATTTATATGTTATTCTTCATAACTAACCGGATTTTTGTTAAAAACACTGCTCATATACCTATTTCTTCCAACCTGTGTACCGACTGTTGAGTCATTAATTGCTAAAATCTTATCTTTTAAAGTAAAAACAATTAAGAAGTCCCATGCATAAATCACCTGTAACACATTGCAAGTTTCTTTTAAGGTGTATTATTACGCTTTAAATTCAAAACATTTCAATACGGAAATTTCCTTGCAACTGAGTTAATTTAATTGCGTTAAAAAAAACAAAATTTATAGCTGTCTATATGACGACATTTAGTAAGCGCTACCCTATTCATTGAAATATAAATATACATACATATATGCACAAGTTAAACTAGAAAACACTGCATCCTTGTTTAATTTTCTTCCTCACTTTTTTTTTGGGGTTCATAATATGCAATTAGTCCTTCATAGTCGTTATCCGTTATCTGTAGACAACTACTTAATTGGCCTTTTGCTACATGGAGGTTCCTTAACTTCAAATTTTTTATTTAGTAAATAACCAAATCTCTTAATATAACTATTTATTACTCAACGATTTTGCAAACGGAACATACTTATGTATGTAGATCAGCACATATAAATTCTGCAGGTCGTTTGTCTATTAAGCTGGGCGTGCTTATCAAGGATACAAAAGTTGGCAGCACGAAAAAACGTAAAATTTTGTATACAAGTTGTAAGAGTGCTTGTCAAAAGCAACTCCTTATTTGAAAAAAACTAAAAGTTTAAGAGACAAGTTGTACGAGTGCTTGTCAAAAGCACCTGGCCCCACGTTGAGCGCCAGTTGTACGAGTGCTTGTCAAAAGCGACTCTTTATTTAAAGAAGACTAAAAATTAAGTGACAAAAACATTTTTCTTTTCTTAAAAGTAAAGCTTAAAATTATTACAAAGTTTTTTTTGCTTACTTCAACTAAACTTAAAATTATTGGGAAATTCATTCCCTCAAGTCAGACGTCGTGTGAAAATGATGTGTTTGCATTTATCAATGCAAGCACAATATTAAAATTATTTCGCAATTTAACAAGAAAAAAAGGAACAGAACACAAAAAAAGTAATAGCAAAATGCCCTTTAGGTCACCAACCTGTATCGTGTTAATTTACTGAAATATTTCGTTGGAAAAATATCAAAAATGATGTGTTTGCATTTATCAATGCAAACACAATATTAAAATAATTTTGCAATTAAGAAGAAAAAGAAAAGAACAAAAAAAATTAATGACAGATTGGTTACCAACTTGAATCGTGTTAACTCTTCCCCCTTTAAAAACGATTGTCCTCAATCGTTAAAAGTAGGGTAGGTCGTCAATTTTTTGTGGCTTAGATTCATGCCATTTGTATTGGGCAATCGATTCTTGTGTTGTCTTTATGTTCGGGGTTACTGTCTGAACGACTAACTTTTCGCCTTTTTTTGCAAAAAAATTTATTAGCGCCAGGCATATGAGCAATATGGTGAATAAAGAGAATGTAGTATATTTTGTGATTGCAGAGTCTGACTTGAGTTCGTGTATACTTTTAGTGTTATTAATATGCAAGTGGTTAAGCATTTCCAAAGATAACAGGTTTACGAATTCGTCTTCAACTGGTGTCTGTTGGATTAACGGCGGCGAAACTTCCAGACGGGGAGCTTCCAAATTTCTGTACAATTTGTCATTTATTTTGAGCGTTAGGTTATGGAATTTGATCAAATATGTTCCGTTAATTGTTTCATTATTTATTTTTCCGTGAAAATCGTTAAGTAGGATTACACCAGGAGAAATTGTCTCCACGTGGGGTACATGATACCCGTGGGAAATTGGACAGGACGAACTCGTTCCACTAAGAAGCGGTGGGATGCAAGTATCATTGGATATGTCAACCAGTTGGTTGATTTTACAAATTTTAATATTATTTACTTTAGAACATTCGTCTGAAATACCAAATGTCTTATGATTATTTTTCATTATTTCTTTAAATTTAATGTTTACAATTCTTTCAATTCTTTTTACCGGTTTTATAATAATATTGACATAATCTTCATTATTAGTGAGGGGGATTACAATAATATAAAGGAGTTTTCCCTGATTGTACAGGACTTTAATATTTGAGAATTTGAGTGCTTCTTCTATGGATGAAAACAGGAGTTTATCTTCTGCTAATTTATTCAATGATATTTTTATTTCTTCTTTACTCAAAAGGACTGAATTTATGACATTTAGTTTTGCCCATTGTATGGCATATTTTATATTGGTTAATTCCTCTTTCATAAATCTTAACTTTATTTGCATGCTGATTGCAGCCTCATTTACAAAATTACTGTCTTTCTTGATTACGTTATTTATTTGATTTGTTATCTGTGTGAGATTTTGCAATCTTTCTGTAAAAATTTTATTTATAATTACTTGCTGATTATTACTTTCTATAGTTTTATTTAACAATCCTGTTACTAACTCAAAATCGTCGTGATCCGGGGATCCGGCGATATATTTCCAAGCGGTTCCTATTATGTTAATAGATCTCTTATTTCTAAGTTGCTCCTTGGGTTCTATGATCTCGAGAATATCATAAATTTGGGATACCTCGTGCTTGAGGAGTGGGAAGAAAGGATTCGACTTAGGGATAGTACGTCTGATCTGCGATTGCACGCCGTCTATGAAACTTTTGTATTTGTCCAATTCTACGGTGTGTATCATTTTGAAAGTACCGTTCTGAACTTTTCCAGATCCATTATTAATTGTCACGAGATGAGATAAGGTGTAATTAAAAATTTGCAGCTCGTTGGCAGAGAAGGAATGAAGGGTTAAGAAGGTTAGTAATATTAAAAATGTTGGTCTCCTTTCGGTCTTCCAGGGTAGAACTGGATTTGTTGATGTGCAGAATTTTCCAAGGATGTTGGCGGTTTTAGTTGCTTGGAGATTTTTCTTAAATTCTCCTTTTAAAGACGTTGGCGGTTGTTGTCACTTTAAATAGTTCTTAGATCCTTTTTCTAATCGAAAACTTGTTGTTTTAAAAGTCACTTGTTGATTTTTGCTTTGTAATATTAGCTTTTTTTCGGCTTAGTAGATTTAAAAAAAAAATTATTTATGATATTTTTGAATATTTTTTCTTGTAGATTTAACTTTTTATTATCCAAAGTTAGTTTATTTCACTTTAAAGTTTTATTTTTATAATGTTTTTTTTTGTATTTTCTCCGCAGGTGTAACTTTTTATTTGATGCAAGAGTTCACTTTAAAGATTAAATATTTTTGCGAACTTTTTTGTAGGCATAACTTCTTATCTGATGAGGGAGTTTATTTATTTTTAAAAATTAAAGATTAAATATTTTTTTTCAATGTTTTTATAACTTTTTACTTCATGAAAGAGTAAATTTATTTAACTTTCCTTAAATTTAAACTTTGGGACTTTATAGTCGTTATTCGCGGGTAAAGCGGCTTGCGTTCTACGCGTCCTTTTTTCCGAACAGGATACTAAGGGGCCTCTTTCTCTACACGTATTCGCGATATGCACGGATAACTTTTAAATACTTCGCTCGGGCGCCAGTTGTAAGAGTGCTTGTCAAAAGCAACTCCTTATTTGAAAAAAACTAAAAGTTTAAGAGACAAGTTGTACGAGTGCTTGTCAAAAGCACCTGGCCCCACGTTGAGCGCCAGTTGTACGAGTGCTTGTCAAAAGCGACTCTTTATTTAAAGAAGACTAAAAATTAAGTGACAAAAACATTTTTCTTTTCTTAAAAGTAAAGCTTAAAATTATTACAAAGTTTTTTTTGCTTACTTCAACTAAACTTAAAATTATTGGGAAATTCATTCCCTCAAGTCAGACGTCGTGTGAAAATGATGTGTTTGCATTTATCAATGCAAGCACAATATTAAAATTATTTCGCAATTTAACAAGAAAAAAAGGAACAGAACACAAAAAAAGTAATAGCAAAATGCCCTTTAGGTCACCAACCTGTATCGTGTTAATTTACTGAAATATTTCGTTGGAAAAATATCAAAAATGATGTGTTTGCATTTATCAATGCAAACACAATATTAAAATAATTTTGCAATTAAGAAGAAAAAGAAAAGAACAAAAAAAATTAATGACAGATTGGTTACCAACTTGAATCGTGTTAACTTACATATGCAAAGAAAACAGTCAAGAGGACTTCGAAAAGGTGCCCGTTTTCTTAACCCCCATTTTTGATTCTTGGCTGTTTGTAGGTTCGTTCATTTTTCTCCAAGTTATTTTTGGTATATTTTCTTCTTTAATATTTGATCCTCATATATGTACATAATTTGTTTTTCAAACTTCTTTAATTTTGATTGAATGAATGACATGATATTGTAACTTGTACTTATTGTACTCATAGTAAAGCACAACTATTGGTTTACAGATTTGCTTCAGCATTTGGTTTAATATTCTGGAGCTTTTTTAATGCTTTTACTGTTGAATTAAAGATTGCAAGATTTTCTTATTATTATTTTTCTGTTAACTTATTGTATTTTGTTCTTAGACATATCACCGGCAACTGTATGTGCTCACATCTTTTACATCCTTATCTTCTTTGTGTTATAGGAATAAATTTAATAGGTTTAAAAATGCATTACAGCGCTCATGCGTAGACGAAAACATTTTTTATTTTCATTTTTTGATTACTAACTTATTTTCCTAAAGTGATTATTGAATTTATAAATACAAACACAAACGAAAAAGGAAAACAAAATACATAAGTAAACACAATTTGGGATTTTTGCCATTTTTTTTTTACTTAAGTATGAATATGCAGTGCCGCTATCTGATGCATGTGCAGCGCAATGATGCATTTTCGAAAAGGGCTACATAAAAAAGTTCTTACCGGTTCCAATTTTACAAATGCTTTGGTATTCCTCATTTTCGTTGTCATAGCAAGCAAGCAGAAATCCGCCATACCCCCCCGTCCGTTTTCCTTTGCCTTTGTAGCCACCAATAACAACCAAGTCTAAGGAATCACCACATCCAGATAAATAGTCTTTTTTTAATTTAAGCCAATTTCTAGATCGCTTTGCAATTTCGTACGTCGCATCCTTGAGCAAAGTCTTTACCATTAATCCTTCGCAATTACCTTTTATCGATTCCTCTAGAAATTGCTGCACTTCGTCAACATCGCTGGTGTCTAACGCAGTTGCAAACTGCCAAAATCCCTCTAACTCTGTAAAATGGTCTTTTAACATTTTCCTTCTGTCAGAAAACGTATTTGCAACCAAAGGCTTTCCATTCAGGTATAATAGATCAAAAACGTATACACATACTTGAACTTTAATTTCGTTTAAATCCACATTCTTTCGTTTTCGAGTGGAGAGTATTTGAAATGGTAATATTATCTTTTGCTCAACATCCCAGGCTACGATTTCGCTGTCTAGAATATACGATTGCACATTGGATTTCTGAAAACTTCCTATGCGATTAATTATATCTGGATATTTAAGAGTGTTATTTTCCTGGTTTCGAGAGAATATTGATATGACACCATTTTCGCAACAGTGAATTTGCGCTCGTTCGCCGTCATACTTCCACTCACATGTTATAGTAAGACCGTCAAAGCGCTCCAAGACTTCTGATACTCCTTTTGTGGGTTGTGCTAACATGGCTTTTATTGGAATTCCAGGAACCATTGGGCACCGCTCCTGTATTTCTTCTATTCCATATTGTAGCAAAGTCGGTATGATTTTACCATAATTGGGACATTGGCTATAATAAAAAAAATGTATCTATGCTCAAGTAAAAATTGCTGCACCATAAATTTAAAAGTTTTAATTAAAAGTTACTTATAAGCAAACACAAAAATCCGTCTGTTTGTCCATCGACAATTAAACTAACTATTTAATGAGAGAAAAACTGAAAACGAATTTAAATACTTATTTTTATAATAAAATTCACTAGGTGCTACTTATTATTACTTTTATTTAAGCTGTATTTAAATATTTCAACTTTCGGCTGAGGAAGAGTATATGAGTACGTCGTCTATGAACACATAACCGAATTTTCCAATATATGGCCTAAGAATATCGTCCACGCATCGTTGGAAGATAGAAGGTGCATTCTTTAATCCGAATGGCATCTTTCAAAATTCATATTTAGCGCCGTTTATTGAAAATGCCGTTTTCTCGCGATCTTCTTTCTTCAATTTAATTTGATGAAATCCAAATTTGATTCCAAATCTAAAGTTGTAAATACCTTCGCTTTCCCTAAATTATGAATTGTCATATTGACATCAGGTATCGGATATCTATCGGTAATAGTCTGAGAATTTAATTTTTGGAAATCTACAACCATGCGTCTTTTTGGCTTGCCTTTATCATCGGTGCCTCTTTTAGCAACTGTCCATAGGGGATTGTTGTAGGGACTTCTACTTGGCTGAATTACTTCGTTATGTAAAAGGTCCTGCATTTCTTTATTGATAAACTCATTATCAGAATACGGATATGGATATTGTTTACTCCATATAGGTTCTTCCGACTTTATTCTAATTGTACCTTCTATAGTTGTTGTATATGGTAATTTTTCGTTAACGAAATTATTTCTATTCATAATTTCCTCTATTTGATTTCTATATTTTTCATTATTAATGGTATAATTTATTCTGTGGGTTTTTTCTTTATCCCTATATTTGATTTCATTATTTACTAAATCTATCGTTGCACCTATTTCTCTTAATCCCTACATTCCTAGAATCATGTCAGAACTAGTTAATAAGTTAATCTCGAAGAATGTCAATTCGTAATTAAATAAATGTATAGATTTTTTACTTTTCACATATGAATATCCATGCAACGTTTTTACTTTTATTGGGGTTTCTAATTTAACACTGTATCCTATTTTACACTTGGAGTCTATATAATTATTAGTAGCTCCACAATCTATTAAACTATTGATGGTCTTACCCGTTTTTCTGTCTGTTTTTTGCAACTGTGGTAGACCATCTCTTAGTCTAAAAAAAGCTGATTTGTATTCATCTTCTTCGTCGCATTCGCCTTGCATTGAGGTGATGTCATCTCCTTCTACTGTGTTGTTGATCCTTTGTTGTTTGTGTTGATTGAAGTAGTTGTTGCAACCGTTGTATCCTCGTTTAAAAGGTTGTTGTGAACGAAAAGGATTATTGTATCATTGTTGATCGTTGTTACGTTGGAATTGAGTAGGTTGACACACGTTTCTATATGTAGTGTCTACTTCCATTGGTTCGCTTGTTGTTTGATGATTGGGCGTTCATTGTACATTTCTATTTTGATGATACTGTACATTTGGCCGGTAACGATTCTTTTCAAAGTGTGGCGTTCTTTCCTTCCGCAATCCGCAATGGCGGATAAGTTTATGAACTAAAATGTGTACACGTCACTTTTACTTTGCGCAGGGAAACATGCCCGCCAATACAAACCAACAGCCACACTATTTCGCAACATCCTACGATTCATCTGGATCGTTGTATAATTTGGAAACCGCACGTAGATGCAAAGCTGATACAAATGAAATTAAAAGCTACACAAATGAATTGGCTTATCGGCAGTAATTCTACACTGAGATTAGATTTTAAGCTCCTGTTATACAACTCCATTCTAAAACACACATGGTTCTATGGCATCCAATTATGGGGCACCGCCGAATGTGGAGAAAATTCAAAAACAAAATAAAGTCCTCCGTATGATTAAAGCAGCCTCCTTGTACGTCAGAAATCAGTGCTCACAAAGATCTAAACATCCCGATAGTTAAAACCGCGATTTCGAAACATGTGGGGAGTTGAGATGTACCCTAATCCTCTAGCACGCAATATACTTCACTTTAGAGGCCACAATCGGCTAAGAAAAAGAGATACTCTGGTTTTCAGTCAAAAATACGCGAGACATAGGACAATCAAGGAAGAAACTGCTGATACTAGCACTGGCCGGCTGCCATTTTCAAACAAACTAATTTCTCAATGATATCCAATATCTGGGATTATGAATCAGACCGATGTCATATATAAAAAAATTTAAGCAACCAAGGTCGTTAAATAAGCTGTCCTTTACTTGTAGTTGCTGGACTCTCTTTATAAAGTTTGGTTTTTCACACGTATCACCAACCAAAAGTGGCTCCACATTTTCATTTAGAATTTTGCAGGATTTTTCTGGTACCTCACAATTCAGCCATATTTGACGTAGTACGGAATGACACTATACGTTTAACATTACAGGGCAATAAATTTTGGCAACACATTGCACTCAGCACTTTGTATCAAGTTTAATTTTATATGTTTGTGTGCCAATCTTCAAAATATCTACAAATGTATCTTCTTTTTTGTCTGATAGGTGTGAAATACATCAAATGAATAATTCAGGATCACTATCTTCACAATAAGCAACATGTCTATTTTAATATTTGTTTTTGTTAAAATTTCTTTTGCACATTGATTCAAAATGAAGTTTTTGGTTTGTCGCCATTTTGTACGTCATTTATGATTTTTTGAGCAATTTGGAGGGGCTTTAGTAAGATTGTCTTCTGAGAATAATTTTGTACTTAGAGAGTATCGCTCCTTTTTCCCAAAATTAGATGGTCACGCGAAAGACTATCAGTTAGTTTTTCCAATTCACAGTTCTGTGCTTGGGTTCTTAACCGTGTTATGTACTCCTCGATAGTTTCATCCTACTTGTGAACAATTTTATGAAAGGCTTTGGTGGTTTTAAAGAAATTCAGGTGTCCGCTTTTTATTTTGTTTGATCTTATTCAGACTTTGCTTTTAATATTAAAATAAGAAGGTTTCCGGCACAATGTAAATAACAGACGTTTGGCTTGTTATTTTAAAATAGGGTTTTTTAATTTATTTAATATGTGAAGTATAAAATAAGTTTCATTATGAATAGATACACGAGAAACACGATAATAATCCTAATGTTAACCGTATGTAAATACAAAGTAGTAACACGAAGGGCAATCATAGTTACTACAGCGTTGGTTCAGAGGGCAGTCGGTGGCCAGTCGCTTGAAGGTACATATGATTTTGATCATTATTTTTAAATGATCTCTTCTGATAATTTCACACAATAGTGCTATAATAAAAATTGGACTACAAATACGTCAGTCGCTTACGCCAAACCCGATAAGAATGTACAACGCCAAACCAAGTCACTTAAATCGGGACCTATAAATATTTTTATTAAATTGAAAACTCTTAAAAATATTTCAAAAAATTCTTCTGCATATTGCGTGATTGTACATAATAAAATGTTTGAATACATTTCTGTTCCAAATAAAATTAGAGAATGATTGTAAAAATACAAACACACATTCTTCATATGAATGAACATAAATTTTGTGTACAAAAATAATAATAACTAGAAAATATTAAAAATTGATTTGATTAATTTTGCTTTGAAAAGTAATTTTTATATATGATAAGTTTAAATATCGCTACCTTAATATAGAAAGCACCTAAGCCGTTTTTTTTTCTCAAATCGAGTTTTTTGTAAATTTCGTAACATGATCTTCCAACACATCATTGGTAAAAATATTGCGACTCAAAATAACAAAAGTATAAGGAGTTGAAAAAAGTTTCGCGACTACACAGCTTTCATTTTCATTAAGTTTTTTCGCTCTCCTGAAAACTTAAGAAAAAGTTACTTAGGGCCTTTCTATATTAAGGTATCGATATGTATGTTGAAATACAAAGAATTGGGTCGTAATAGTCGTGGTATAGGAAATGTCGTATTTGAGGATGGCACTGTATTGACTGAAGATGCTGATAAAGCTTCAGAGTTAAATTATTTCTTTTCCGATATATCGACCCCTTTGCGCGAAATTATCGTATATGTCACTTTTTTTGAAATAGAGTCTTTGATGCAATCTTGTTTTGCATTCAAAGAGACGACACCCGACAAAATATTGTAGGCGAATTCCACTTCGTTGCTCCAAAAATTAATTGAATACTTTATCGTATTTTATGTTTTGTTTATGTATTTGGTTTTTGTAACATACGATAATTTCGTGCAAAGGGGTAGCTAAAAATATACATAATTGCAATGCAAATAATTTTAATGGAGGCATAAATTTTTTCCGAACTTTGATACCAGAGAGAACAACTTTTGCTTTAGAAAAAGTCAACAGTAGTATGGTGGAGAATATTTTGAACAACTTTAAGTGTAATAAATCTCCTGGATTCGATAAGAATGTAATAGCTAATGCATTAAGTATTATTTTTAATGAGATGGTTGAAGAAGGAAACTACCCAGATATTCTTAAAATAATGTTCTTGTTATCTCTCTTGCCAACTGTAGCTAAAGTTTTTGCAATGCTTATATATGATCAAATTTCAAATTACCTAGATGCAAACCATATTTTATTTGATAGACAATTCGGTTCTAAAAAAGGGTCTCGAACTGAAGAAGCTGTTGTAACAGTGGTTTACAACATTTCCCAACAGCTTGATACGGGGTTTTCCGGTGTGACTTGAGTTTCCTTTGATTATTCGAAGGCCTTTGAATTGGTAAACCGTGGAATTTTCATAAAAAAATGATGTGTTATAGAAGTTTCGGCTAAAACTCTAGATATTTTTTCCAGTTATTTGTCAAACAGGAAGCAGTTTATTCAAATTGGTGAGTCGAAGACTCATCGAAGCCTGTGGAGTTCCACAGGGGAGTGTCCTCGGCCCTTTGTTATTTAAGATTTTTATTAATGATTTAAAAAATATTTTATTTTACCCTTATAAATACTCACAAGTGTTGAAAACACAGATTGAGTATGATGAAGGTATTCTAATAAAAACTTTAACAATGGAAAAAACTATGTGTTTCCAAAACGAAATTTATAAAATTTAAGCCATACAATCTTAGGAATGAAGAGGAAATGTTTGTGTATGTTTATGGAATTGCAGTAACTGAATCTAAGTTGGTTAACTACTTAGGAGTTGTCCTCAGTAAAAATTTATTATGGGATGAAAATGTACTTGGTATGAAAACATACATTTTGCCAGGGATTGGAATACTATATAAATTCAGGAACAAACTTGGCATCAAAACAAATTTACTTATTTATCAATCTCTTGTTCATTCTCATATGTCTTGCCTTCTCCCGCTGTATATGGTTGTAGAGAGAGTAGCTATTTAAGTCACTTCAATCTGCTCCGAATAATGCTTTAAAGCGTGCATTTAATATACCTTTAAGGTATTCTACATTGGACTTGTTTCTAAGGTATGCAACAAACATATTGCCTATACGAGGGTTATATAAGCAAGAGGTTTTAATTTATGTTTTTAAAACCACTAAAAGAATCTGAACAGCGGTCTGTACAATAGACTCAAAATTGATTCAAAAATCTAAGTCTGTTGAGATGTTTTTGGTTCTGACGTTGTTGAGGGTGATGATTGTTGTCGTACTGGTGTACGTGCAACCGCAACCGTCTTAAAAAAAATTACATTTAAAATTTATGACAGTGCGAAAATATTCTTCTGAACTATAAACGACAGATGTGTCATTAATTAAAAGAGAGTGCAGTATTCGGCAAAGCCGTGTTGTAATTGACGGCCTTTGTATACAGTTGTCCAACTTTGATCGTTCATTCTAGCTAAGTATGGATCTTCCTTGTTAAGGTGTTGCGCTATTCTTTGCAATAAACAAAAACATTTGTTGTTTAGAGAAATATCATCCGATTTGGTGTACTCTGACTTAGTCCTTGCGCAATATTAATAATTTATCTACACCTACAGAGGAACATTTTATACTCCTTATATGATTGCTAATCTTTAAATTTTTAAACACTGTTACTATTTTGTTAAGCGTACTTTGAAGGCGACACTTCAACTAATAGCTGAATACAAAATTCTGATTGGTCTTTTATATCCATTTCTTGGTGGAAATTTCTATAAACCTTGAATGAAAATTAAAATCAAGTGCTATTTCTGCACTTAAGGTGTTCGTTAAGCAACAAAACGAAAATATAGACATAAAAACCAACGTTTATAGGAAAAGATACAGCCAAGAATAATTTTTATGCTTACGGTAAGTTGTAATTTTGTCATACGTATAGATACTATAATGCAGAAACAGACTGAGTTCCATTGGAATTAACAAAAAATTGTAATGTAATACAGTAGACTTCTAACAGAATTTAATTGAATTTTTAAAAAATTCAATTGGAATAAATTAGAATTATTGGAATTTAATTGGATTTTTTTTAATTTAATTGGAATGAACTAAAATTTATTGGAGTAAAGTATAGCTCTATTGGTATTTAGTTGGATTTTTTAAAAATTCGATTTAAATAAATTAGTTTTGGAAGCATTCTAATGGGAACTTTTTTAAGCAAGCAAAGCAAAAATTTTCTTTTGTGAATTGGATCCAAATTTCTAACTATATGTTTCTAATTAGTGCAATACTTTGACACAATTTCAAAGGAGACGAATGATCCTTATTGCAAAAATACTAAAGTAAAGTAATGGAAAATTGCTTAATTGAAAATAGACAGAAGAAATTATCGTGTTCATGTTCATTTCCAATTTCTTTTGTTTTAATTTTTTTTTTTATAAAAAGGCGATGTTCCTTTATTTATGCATGAAACGTATGCAGCTAAATTATTTATTCAATAAAGTTATCGCTTTACTAGTAAAATTCGTCTTCGAAAGCAGCAATTTTGGTCTGTTGATTCTTTATTTGATCCTGGGAACTGTACAGATAAGCAACTTCACGCGCCGAAGTGGCCATTTCAGGGGTTTTGTCATCACGTATTCTTATAAAACGAGGAAATCGCAGCGATACTCCTTTTTCCGGATCCACAATTCCGATTGCAGCCTTGTGAATTGGACTTATTGACAAATCTGCACATTTAACTTCCCAAACCTGAACAGGTTCAAACCAATCATCCGGTTCTAGTGTGTTGTCACAGCAAACATATGATTTCTTTGAGGGAACAACATGGTTTTGGAAAAACTCGGCATGAGTTTGCAGCGATTCATCAGTAAAACCTATAAACATACAATAAAAACACTCATAAAACCTTGACAAAAGTCACAGCCATACATACATACATACATATGTATTGGGCTTTAGCATAAGTACAAATTACACATACTATAAGACACTCTCTTTTTTCCCTCTCAAATAAAATAGGAAAATTTGATTGCCCTAAGAAAAGAAGCAGAGTAAATGTCAAGACAAATTTTTATTTGGAAACAAAGAAACATTATTGGAAACATGCGTGCATGCGTATGTAAATACGAGTACATACAAATATATGAATGTATAAAAAATTGTTTAAGTTCCAAATAGTTTGGAAATGAGACATCTGCTTCTTGATTAAAATTAATTATTAGATATAAAGGAAAACATATCCAATAACTTCAAGTTCAAAATACATACATACATATAATTTTTGGAGCAAATAAAACAAATTGCATTTTTATATATTCAAATTCACTGATCCTAAAAGTATAATCCTAACAATACAATTGCCTGAAAACTACTCTTTAAAAGTAAAAGTAGTCAAAAGAATTTAACGGTTAATAAAATAATAGTTTGAACAAATTTAAATTTTTGAAATAAATTTTGAATAAGAGAATTTCTAAAGACAAAACAACATTTTTAAATACATTCGACAACGTTTAAAGTAAACCAGCAAAATTTTATTTGTTCTGATTTGTTCATATTCAAGAAGCATGAGGAAATATTGGGTGTTTTTTATTGAGGTATAGAACTTTAAGTTGGCATCACTTTTTTAACTGGCGGCCATTTTGTCAGCTGTCAAGTGATTAATATTTAGTTTGGTTTGCCATTTCATCATGAACAGGCTGACAAAAGAACAACGCTTGCAAATCGTGCAAATTTATTTCGAAAATAATGGTTCAGTTCGCGAAGTTTACCTAGATACGTAGATGCTGATTTTCATCGCAAAATTTTGTTCAGTGATGAGGCTCATTTTTGGTTGAATGGCTACGTCAACAAGCAAAATTGCCGCATTTGGAGTGAAGAGAATCCACATGAGACCCTTGAGACGCCATTACATCCACAAAAACTGACTGTTTGGTGTGCTCTATGGGCTGGTGGAGTCATTGGGCCAACATACGGCCCCATATGCTCGAAAAAGTGGTTGAAAATTGGACCTGTAGAATTGGCTTTATTCGAGCCAGCCGCGGCGGCCACATGCCCGAAATCATATTTAAACATTAATGGCATAAAATTATCCTTCCAATAAAGCCAAATTGATGGACATTAAAACGATTTTCTTGTGTTTTATTTCAATTCGAAGTTCTATACCTCTAAAAAATACACCCTGTACAAATACTCCGCACGTATAATTAAATAGGGGTTGTAAAGGGTATTTTTTATAAAACTCTAAGTTGGCAAGACGTTCTTTACCGGGGGCCATTTTGTCCGGTGTCAAGTGATTTATGTTATGTATTTGAATTTTGTTTAGCGATGAAGCTCACCTTCTCCTGTATTTGGAGGGATGATAATTCTCATGTGAATGTTGAAACACCGTTATATCTAGAAAAACTGACTATTTGGTGAGCTTTATGGACTGGTGGAATCATTGGTCCGTACTTCCTTAAAAACGATGCTGGTCAGAACGTTACAGTCAATGGTGACCGCTATAGATTACCGACTTTTTCGTTCTTCAATTGAACGACCAATAAGACGGCGCAATATGTCGCACAGCAAGTGCCACAATTTATTTATTGGACGAAACGTTTGGTAACCGCATAGTTTCACATTGCGGACCACCGATAAGTCCGGAACGACTGACCACTTGGAGGAAAACATTCGCCGCGTTATTGCCGATATGCGGGCACAAATGTTGAAAAAAGTTATCGCAAATTGGACCTCCAGATCAGGCGTCCGAGCCAATAGTGGCGGTCATATGCCAGAAGTTGTATTTAAATTATAATGTAAAAATATTATCTTTAAAATTAAGTAAATTTCATATCAATTTAAAAAGTTCATCTTTGTTTCCATTTCCATTCCATGTCATAATTCTATAGCTCTATAAAAACATTATTTGTCTTTTGTTTACTTTGCATTTTCTTGCTTTGATGGGAGTCTATTTGAATTCAAATATGTTTGATGCTAGGCCGTAATATGTATTATTTTTTAATTTATATGTTATTCTTCATAACTAACCGGATTTTTGTTAAAAACACTGCTCATATACCTATTTCTTCCAACCTGTGTACCGACTGTTGAGTCATTAATTGCTAAAATCTTATCTTTTAAAGTAAAAACAATTAAGAAGTCCCATGCATAAATCACCTGTAACACATTGCAAGTTTCTTTTAAGGTGTATTATTACGCTTTAAATTCAAAACATTTCAATACGGAAATTTCCTTGCAACTGAGTTAATTTAATTGCGTTAAAAAAAACAAAATTTATAGCTGTCTATATGACGACATTTAGTAAGCGCTACCCTATTCATTGAAATATAAATATACATACATATATGCACAAGTTAAACTAGAAAACACTGCATCCTTGTTTAATTTTCTTCCTCACTTTTTTTTTGGGGTTCATAATATGCAATTAGTCCTTCATAGTCGTTATCCGTTATCTGTAGACAACTACTTAATTGGCCTTTTGCTACATGGAGGTTCCTTAACTTCAAATTTTTTATTTAGTAAATAACCAAATCTCTTAATATAACTATTTATTACTCAACGATTTTGCAAACGGAACATACTTATGTATGTAGATCAGCACATATAAATTCTGCAGGTCGTTTGTCTATTAAGCTGGGCGTGCTTATCAAGGATACAAAAGTTGGCAGCACGAAAAAACGTAAAATTTTGTATACATATGCAAAGAAAACAGTCAAGAGGACTTCGAAAAGGTGCCCGTTTTCTTAACCCCCATTTTTGATTCTTGGCTGTTTGTAGGTTCGTTCATTTTTCTCCAAGTTATTTTTGGTATATTTTCTTCTTTAATATTTGATCCTCATATATGTACATAATTTGTTTTTCAAACTTCTTTTATTTTTGATTGAATGAATGACATGATATTGTAACTTGTACTTATTGTACTCATAGTAAAGCACAACTATTGGTTTACAGATTTGCTTCAGCATTTGGTTTAATATTCTGGAGCTTTTTTAATGCTTTTACTGTTGAATTAAAGATTGCAAGATTTTCTTATTATTATTTTTCTGTTAACTTATTGTATTTTGTTCTTAGACATATCACCGGCAACTGTATGTGCTCACATCTTTTACATCCTTATCTTCTTTGTGTTATAGGAATAAATTTAATAGGTTTAAAAATGCATTACAGCGCTCATGCGTAGACGAAAACATTTTTTATTTTCATTTTTTGATTACTAACTTATTTTCCTAAAGTGATTATTGAATTTATAAATACAAACACAAACGAAAAAGGAAAACAAAATACATAAGTAAACACAGTTTGGGATTTTTGCCATTTTTTTTTTACTTAAGTATGAATATGCAGTGCCGCTATCTGATGCATGTGCAGCGCAATGATGCATTTTCGAAAAGGGCTACATAAAAAAGTTCTTACCGGTTCCAATTTTACAAATGCTTTGGTATTCCTCATTTTCGTTGTCATAGCAAGCAAGCAGAAATCCGCCATACCCCCCCGTCCGTTTTCCTTTGCCTTTGTAGCCACCAATAACAACCAAGTCTAAGGAATCACCACATCCAGATAAATAGTCTTTTTTTAATTTAAGCCAATTTCTAGATCGCTTTGCAATTTCGTACGTCGCATCCTTGAGCAAAGTCTTTACCATTAATCCTTCGCAATTACCTTTTATCGATTCCTCTAGAAATTGCTGCACTTCGTCAACATCGCTGGTGTCTAACGCAGTTGCAAACTGCCAAAATCCCTCTAACTCTGTAAAATGGTCTTTTAACATTTTCCTTCTGTCAGAAAACGTATTTGCAACCAAAGGCTTTCCATTCAGGTATAATAGATCAAAAACGTATACACATACTTGAACTTTAATTTCGTTTAAATCCACATTCTTTCGTTTTCGAGTGGAGAGTATTTGAAATGGTAATATTATCTTTTGCTCAACATCCCAGGCTACGATTTCGCTGTCTAGAATATACGATTGCACATTGGATTTCTGAAAACTTCCTATGCGATTAATTATATCTGGATATTTAAGAGTGTTATTTTCCTGGTTTCGAGAGAATATTGATATGACACCATTTTCGCAACAGTGAATTTGCGCTCGTTCGCCGTCATACTTCCACTCACATGTTATAGTAAGACCGTCAAAGCGCTCCAAGACTTCTGATACTCCTTTTGTGGGTTGTGCTAACATGGCTTTTATTGGAATTCCAGGAACCATTGGGCACCGCTCCTGTATTTCTTCTATTCCATATTGTAGCAAAGTCGGTATGATTTTACCATAATTGGGACATTGGCTATAATAAAAAAAATGTATCTATGCTCAAGTAAAAATTGCTGCACCATAAATTTAAAAGTTTTAATTAAAAGTTACTTATAAGCAAACACAAAAATCCGTCTGTTTGTCCATCGACAATTAAACTAACTATTTAATGAGAGAAAAACTGAAAACGAATTTAAATACTTATTTTTATAATAAAATTCACTAGGTGCTACTTATTATTACTTTTATTTAAGCTGTATTTAAATATTTCAACTTTCGGCTGAGGAAGAGTATATGAGTACGTCGTCTATGAACACATAACCGAATTTTCCAATATATGGCCTAAGAATATCGTCCACGCATCGTTGGAAGATAGAAGGTGCATTCTTTAATCCGAATGGCATCTTTCAAAATTCATATTTAGCGCCGTTTATTGAAAATGCCGTTTTCTCGCGATCTTCTTTCTTCAATTTAATTTGATGAAATCCAAATTTGATTCCAAATCTAAAGTTGTAAATACCTTCGCTTTCCCTAAATTATGAATTGTCATATTGACATCAGGTATCGGATATCTATCGGTAATAGTCTGAGAATTTAATTTTTGGAAATCTACAACCATGCGTCTTTTTGGCTTGCCTTTATCATCGGTGCCTCTTTTAGCAACTGTCCATAGGGGATTGTTGTAGGGACTTCTACTTGGCTGAATTACTTCGTTATGTAAAAGGTCCTGCATTTCTTTATTGATAAACTCATTATCAGAATACGGATATGGATATTGTTTACTCCATATAGGTTCTTCCGACTTTATTCTAATTGTACCTTCTATAGTTGTTGTATATGGTAATTTTTCGTTAACGAAATTATTTCTATTCATAATTTCCTCTATTTGATTTCTATATTTTTCATTATTAATGGTATAATTTATTCTGTGGGTTTTTTCTTTATCCCTATATTTGATTTCATTATTTACTAAATCTATCGTTGCACCTATTTCTCTTAATCCCTACATTCCTAGAATCATGTCAGAACTAGTTAATAAGTTAATCTCGAAGAATGTCAATTCGTAATTAAATAAATGTATAGATTTTTTACTTTTCACATATGAATATCCATGCAACGTTTTTACTTTTATTGGGGTTTCTAATTTAACACTGTATCCTATTTTACACTTGGAGTCTATATAATTATTAGTAGCTCCACAATCTATTAAACTATTGATGGTCTTACCCGTTTTTCTGTCTGTTTTTTGCAACTGTGGTAGACCATCTCTTAGTCTAAAAAAAGCTGATTTGTATTCATCTTCTTCGTCGCATTCGCCTTGCATTGAGGTGATGTCATCTCCTTCTACTGTGTTGTTGATCCTTTGTTGTTTGTGTTGATTGAAGTAGTTGTTGCAACCGTTGTATCCTCGTTTAAAAGGTTGTTGTGAACGAAAAGGATTATTGTATCATTGTTGATCGTTGTTACGTTGGAATTGAGTAGGTTGACACACGTTTCTATATGTAGTGTCTACTTCCATTGGTTCGCTTGTTGTTTGATGATTGGGCGTTGATTGTACATTTCTATTTTGATGATACTGTACATTTGGCCGGTAACGATTCTTTTCAAAGTGTGGCGTTCTTTCCTTCCGCAATCCGCAATGGCGGATAAGTTTATGAACTAAAATGTGTACACGTCACTTTTACTTTGCGCAGGGAAACATGCCCGCCAATACAAACCAACAGCCACACTATTTCGCAACATCCTACGATTCATCTGGATCGTTGTATAATTTGGAAACCGCACGTAGATGCAAAGCTGATACAAATGAAATTAAAAGCTACACAAATGAATTGGCTTATCGGCAGTAATTCTACACTGAGATTAGATTTTAAGCTCCTGTTATACAACTCCATTCTAAAACACACATGGTTCTATGGCATCCAATTATGGGGCACCGCCGAATGTGGAGAAAATTCAAAAACAAAATAAAGTCCTCCGTATGATTAAAGCAGCCTCCTTGTACGTCAGAAATCAGTGCTCACAAAGATCTAAACATCCCGATAGTTAAAACCGCGATTTCGAAACATGTGGGGAGTTGAGATGTACCCTAATCCTCTAGCACGCAATATACTTCACTTTAGAGGCCACAATCGGCTAAGAAAAAGAGATACTCTGGTTTTCAGTCAAAAATACGCGAGACATAGGACAATCAAGGAAGAAACTGCTGATACTAGCACTGGCCGGCTGCCATTTTCAAACAAATTAATTTCTCAATGATATCCAATATCTGGGATTATGAATCAGACCGATGTCATATATAAAAAAATTTAAGCAACCAAGGTCGTTAAATAAGCTGTCCTTTACTTGTAGTTGCTGGACTCTCTTTATAAAGTTTGGTTTTTCACACGTATCACCAACCAAAAGTGGCTCCACATTTTCATTTAGAATTTTGCAGGATTTTTCTGGTACCTCACAATTCAGCCATATTTGACGTAGTACGGAATGACACTATACGTTTAACATTACAGGGCAATAAATTTTGGCAACACATTGCACTCAGCACTTTGTATCAAGTTTAATTTTATATGTTTGTGTGCCAATCTTCAAAATATCTACAAATGTATCTTCTTTTTTGTCTGATAGGTGTGAAATACATCAAATGAATAATTCAGGATCACTATCTTCACAATAAGCAACATGTCTATTTTAATATTTGTTTTTGTTAAAATTTCTTTTGCACATTGATTCAAAATGAAGTTTTTGGTTTGTCGCCATTTTGTACGTCATTTATGATTTTTTGAGCAATTTGGAGGGGCTTTAGTAAGATTGTCTTCTGAGAATAATTTTGTACTTAGAGAGTATCGCTCCTTTTTCCCAAAATTAGATGGTCACGCGAAAGACTATCAGTTAGTTTTTCCAATTCACAGTTCTGTGCTTGGGTTCTTAACCGTGTTATGTACTCCTCGATAGTTTCATCCTACTTGTGAACAATTTTATGAAAGGCTTTGGTGGTTTTAAAGAAATTCAGGTGTCCGCTTTTTATTTTGTTTGATCTTATTCAGACTTTGCTTTTAATATTAAAATAAGAAGGTTTCCGGCACAATGTAAATAACAGACGTTTGGCTTGTTATTTTAAAATAGGGTTTTTTAATTTATTTAATATGTGAAGTATAAAATAAGTTTCATTATGAATAGATACACGAGAAACACGATAATAATCCTAATGTTAACCGTATGTAAATACAAAGTAGTAACACGAAGGGCAATCATAGTTACTACAGCGTTGGTTCAGAGGGCAGTCGGTGGCCAGTCGCTTGAAGGTACATATGATTTTGATCATTATTTTTAAATGATCTCTTCTGATAATTTCACACAATAGTGCTATAATAAAAATTGGACTACAAATACGTCAGTCGCTTACGCCAAACCCGATAAGAATGTACAACGCCAAACCAAGTCACTTAAATCGGGACCTATAAATATTTTTATTAAATTGAAAACTCTTAAAAATATTTCAAAAAATTCTTCTGCATATTGCGTGATTGTACATAATAAAATGTTTGAATACATTTCTGTTCCAAATAAAATTAGAGAATGATTGTAAAAATACAAACACACATTCTTCATATGAATGAACATAAATTTTGTGTACAAAAATAATAATAACTAGAAAAAATTAAAAATTGATTTGATTAATTTTGCTTTGAAAAGTAATTTTTATATATGGTAAGTTTAAATATCGCTACCTTAATATAGAAAGCACCTAAGCCGTTTTTTTTTCTCAAATCGAGTTTTTTGTAAATTTCGTAACATGATCTTCCAACACATCATTGGTAAAAATATTGCGACTCAAAATAACAAAAGTATAAGGAGTTGAAAAAAGTTTCGCGACTACACAGCTTTCATTTTCATTAAGTTTTTTCGCTCTCCTGAAAACTTAAGAAAAAGTTACTTAGGGCCTTTCTATATTAAGGTATCGATATGTATGTTGAAATACAAAGAATTGGGTCGTAATAGTCGTGGTATAGGAAATGTCGTATTTGAGGATGGCACTGTATTGACTGAAGATGCTGATAAAGCTTCAGAGTTAAATTATTTCTTTTCCGATATATCGACCCCTTTGCGCGAAATTATCGTATATGTCACTTTTTTTGAAATAGAGTCTTTGATGCAATCTTGTTTTGCATTCAAAGAGACGACACCCGACAAAATATTGTAGGCGAATTCCACTTCGTTGCTCCAAAAATTAATTGAATACTTTATCGTATTTTATGTTTTGTTTATGTATTTGGTTTTTGTAACATACGATAATTTCGTGCAAAGGGGTAGCTAAAAATATACATAATTGCAATGCAAATAATTTTAATGGAGGCATAAATTTTTTCCGAACTTTGATACCAGAGAGAACAACTTTTGCTTTAGAAAAAGTCAACAGTAGTATGGTGGAGAATATTTTGAACAACTTTAAGTGTAATGAATCTCCTGGATTCGATAAGAATGTAATAGCTAATGCATTAAGTATTATTTTTAATGAGATGGTTGAAGAAGGAAACTACCCAGATATTCTTAAAATAATGTTCTTGTTATCTCTCTTGCCAACTGTAGCTAAAGTTTTTGCAATGCTTATATATGATCAAATTTCAAATTACCTAGATGCAAACCATATTTTATTTGATAGACAATTCGGTTCTAAAAAAGGGTCTCGAACTGAAGAAGCTGTTGTAACAGTGGTTTACAACATTTCCCAACAGCTTGATACGGGGTTTTCCGGTGTGACTTGAGTTTCCTTTGATTATTCGAAGGCCTTTGAATTGGTAAACCGTGGAATTTTCATAAAAAAATGATGTGTTATAGAAGTTTCGGCTAAAACTCTAGATATTTTTTCCAGTTATTTGTCAAACAGGAAGCAGTTTATTCAAATTGGTGAGTCGAAGACTCATCGAAGCCTGTGGAGTTCTACAGGGGTGTGTCCTCGGCCCTTTGTTATTTAAGATTTTTATTAATGATTTAAAAAATATTTTATTTTACCCTTATAAATACTCACAAGTGTTGAAAACACAGATTGAGTATGATGAAGGTATTCTAATAAAAACTTTAACAATGGAAAAAACTATGTGTTTCCAAAACGAAATTTATAAAATTTAAGCCATACAATCTTAGGAATGAAGAGGAAATGTTTGTGTATGTTTATGGAATTGCAGTAACTGAATCTAAGTTGGTTAACTACTTAGGAGTTGTCCTCAGTAAAAATTTATTATGGGATGAAAATGTACTTGGTATGAAAACATACATTTTGCCAGGGATTGGAATACTATATAAATTCAGGAACAAACTTGGCATCAAAACAAATTTACTTATTTATCAATCTCTTGTTCATTCTCATATGTCTTGCCTTCTCCCGCTGTATATGGTTGTAGAGAGAGTAGCTATTTAAGTCACTTCAATCTGCTCCGAATAATGCTTTAAAGCGTGCATTTAATATACCTTTAAGGTATTCTACATTGGACTTGTTTCTAAGGTATGCAACAAACATATTGCCTATACGAGGGTTATATAAGCAAGAGGTTTTAATTTATATTTTTAAAACCACTAAAAGAATCTGAACAGCGGTCTGTACAATAGACTCAAAATTGGACTCGCACGCAACGAAGTACTCGACACGCTCATAACTTAAGTTTTCCAAGATGCCGTCTCAATTTAACAAAACAGAGAATTTCATTTGCTGGGCCCATTGAATATAATAAATTACCTGCCCATGAGCATAAACATATTTTTGTTTGTTCTTTCTGTATGGAAAAGTAAATTGAATTAAACTTTTGTAACAAATATTAATTATTTTCTTTTTTTCCTTATAAAATTTATGAATAAATAAAATAAACAAAATTATTTATATCAAATCTAGTTCCTCCTTGATTTGCAACATATTGGGTAAAATGCGTTATATTATATAAAAATCTAAGTCTGTTGAGATGTTTTTGGTTCTGACGTTGTTGAGGGTGATGATTGTTGTCGTACTGGTGTACGTGCAACCGCAACCGTCTTAAAAAAAATTACATTTAAAATTTATGACAGTGCGAAAATATTCTTCTGAACTATAAACGACAGATGTGTCATTAATTAAAAGAGAGTGCAGTATTCGGCAAAGCCGTGTTGTAATTGACGGCCTTTGTATACAATTGTCCAACTTTGATCGTTCATTCTAGCTAAGTATGGATCTTCCTTGTTAAGGTGTTGCGCTATTCTTTGCAATAAACAAAAACATTTGTTGTTTAGAGAAATATCATCCGATTTGGTGTACTCTGACTTAGTCCTTGCGCAATATTAATAATTTATCTACACCTACAGAGGAACATTTTATACTCCTTATATGATTGCTAATCTTTAAATTTTTAAACACTGTTACTATTTTGTTAAGCGTACTTTGAAGGCGACACTTCAACTAATAGCTGAATACAAAATGCTGATTGGTCTTTTATATCCATTTCTTGGTGGAAATTTCTATAAACCTTGAATGAAAATTAAAATCAAGTGCTATTTCTGCACTTAAGGTGTTCGTTAAGCAACAAAACGAAAATATAGACATAAAAACCAACGTTTATAGGAAAAGATACAGCCAAGAATAATTTTTATGCTTACGGTAAGTTGTAATTTTGTCATACGTATAGATACTATAATGCAGAAACAGACTGAGTTCCATTGGAATTAACAAAAAATTGTAATGTAATACAGTAGACTTCTAACAGAATTTAATTGAATTTTTAAAAAATTCAATTGGAATAAATTAGAATTATTGGAATTTAATTGGATTTTTTTTAATTTAATTCGAATGAACTAAAATTTATTGGAGTAAAGTATAGCTCTATTGGTATTTAGTTGGATTTTTTAAAAATTCAATTTAAATAAATTAGTTTTGGAAGCATTCTAATGGGAACTTTTTTAAGCAAGCAAAGCAAAAATTTTCTTTTGTGAATTGGATCCAAATTTCTAACTATATGTTTCTAATTAGTGCAATACTTTGACACAATTTCAAAGGAGACGAATGATCCTTATTGCAAAAATACTAAAGTAAAGTAATGGAAAATTGCTTAATTGAAAATAGACAGAAGAAATTATCGTGTTCATGTTCATTTCCAATTTCTTTTGTTTTAATTTTTTTTTTTATAAAAAGGCGATGTTCCTTTATTTATGCATGAAACGTATGCAGCTAAATTATTTATTCAATAAAGTTATCGCTTTACTAGTAAAATTCGTCTTCGAAAGCAGCAATTTTGGTCTGTTGATTCTTTATTTGATCCTGGGAACTGTACAGATAAGCAACTTCACGCGCCGAAGTGGCCATTTCAGGGGTTTTGTCATCACGTATTCTTATAAAACGAGGAAATCGCAGCGATACTCCTTTTTCCGGATCCACAATTCCGATTGCAGCCTTGTGAATTGGACTTATTGACAAATCTGCACATTTAACTTCCCAAACCTGAACAGGTTCAAACCAATCATCCGGTTCTAGTGTGTTGTCACAGCAAACATATGATTTCTTTGAGGGAACAACATGGTTTTGGAAAAACTCGGCATGAGTTTGCAGCGATTCATCAGTAAAACCTATAAACATACAATAAAAACACTCATAAAACCTTGACAAAAGTCACAGCCATACATACATACATACATATGTATTGGGCTTTAGCATAAGTACAAATTACACATACTATAAGACACTCTCTTTTTTCCCTCTCAAATAAAATAGGAAAATTTGATTGCCCTAAGAAAAGAAGCAGAGTAAATGTCAAGACAAATTTTTATTTGGAAACAAAGAAACATTATTGGAAACATGCGTGCATGCGTATGTAAATACGAGTACATACAAATATATGAATGTATAAAAAATTGTTTAAGTTCCAAATAGTTTGGAAATGAGACATCTGCTTCTTGATTAAAATTAATTATTAGATATAAAGGAAAACATATCCAATAACTTCAAGTTCAAAATACATACATACATATAATTTTTGGAGCAAATAAAACAAATTGCATTTTTATATATTCAAATTCACTGATCCTAAAAGTATAATCCTAACAATACAATTGCCTGAAAACTACTCTTTAAAAGTAAAAGTAGTCAAAAGAATTTAACGGTTAATAAAATAATAGTTTGAACAAATTTAAATTTTTGAAATAAATTTTGAATAAGAGAATTTCTAAAGACAAAACAACATTTTTAAATACATTCGACAACGTTTAAAGTAAACCAGCAAAATTTTATTTGTTCTGATTTGTTCATATTCAAGAAGCATGAGGAAATATTGGGTGTTTTTTATTGAGGTATAGAACTTTAAGTTGGCATCACTTTTTTAACTGGCGGCCATTTTGTCAGCTGTCAAGTGATTAATATTTAGTTTGGTTTGCCATTTCATCATGAACAGGTTGACAAAAGAACAACGCTTGCAAATCGTGCAAATTTATTTCGAAAATAATGGTTCAGTTCGCGAAGTTTACCTAGATACGTAGATGCTGATTTTCATCGCAAAATTTTGTTCAGTGATGAGGCTCATTTTTGGTTGAATGGCTACGTCAACAAGCAAAATTGCCGCATTTGGAGTGAAGAGAATCCACATGAGACCCTTGAGACGCCATTACATCCACAAAAACTGACTGTTTGGTGTGCTCTATGGGCTGGTGGAGTCATTGGGCCAACATACGGCCCCATATGCTCGAAAAAGTGGTTGAAAATTGGACCTGTAGAATTGGCTTTATTCGAGCCAGCCGCGGCGGCCACATGCCCGAAATCATATTTAAACATTAATGGCATAAAATTATCCTTCCAATAAAGCCAAATTGATGGACATTAAAACGATTTTCTTGTGTTTTATTTCAATTCGAAGTTCTATACCTCTAAAAAATACACCCTGTACAAATACTCCGCACGTATAATTAAATAGGGGTTGTAAAGGGTATTTTTTATAAAACTCTAAGTTGGCAAGACGTTCTTTACCGGGGGCCATTTTGTCCGGTGTCAAGTGATTTATGTTATGTATTTGAATTTTGTTTAGCGATGAAGCTCACCTTCTCCTGTATTTGGAGGGATGATAATTCTCATGTGAATGTTGAAACACCGTTATATCTAGAAAAACTGACTATTTGGTGAGCTTTATGGACTGGTGGAATCATTGGTCCGTACTTCCTTAAAAACGATGCTGGTCAGAACGTTACAGTCAATGGTGACCGCTATAGATTACCGACTTTTTCGTTCTTCAATTGAACGACCAATAAGACGGCGCAATATGTCGCACAGCAAGTGCCACAATTTATTTATTGGACGAAACGTTTGGTAACCGCATAGTTTCACATTGCGGACCACCGATAAGTCCGGAACGACTGACCACTTGGAGGAAAACATTCGCCGCGTTATTGCCGATATGCGGGCACAAATGTTGAAAAAAGTTATCGCAAATTGGACCTCCAGATCAGGCGTCCGAGCCAATAGTGGCGGTCATATGCCAGAAGTTGTATTTAAATTATAATGTAAAAATATTATCTTTAAAATTAAGTAAATTTCATATCAATTTAAAAAGTTCATCTTTGTTTCCATTTCCATTCCATGTCATAATTCTATAGCTCTATAAAAACATTATTTGTCTTTTGTTTACTTTGCATTTTCTTGCTTTGATGGGAGTCTATTTGAATTCAAATATGTTTGATGCTAGGCCGTAATATGTATTATTTTTTAATTTATATGTTATTCTTCATAACTAACCGGATTTTTGTTAAAAACACTGCTCATATACCTATTTCTTCCAACCTGTGTACCGACTGTTGAGTCATTAATTGCTAAAATCTTATCTTTTAAAGTAAAAACAATTAAGAAGTCCCATGCATAAATCACCTGTAACACATTGCAAGTTTCTTTTAAGGTGTATTATTACGCTTTAAATTCAAAACATTTCAATACGGAAATTTCCTTGCAACTGAGTTAATTTAATTGCGTTAAAAAAAACAAAATTTATAGCTGTCTATATGACGACATTTAGTAAGCGCTACCCTATTCATTGAAATATAAATATACATACATATATGCACAAGTTAAACTAGAAAACACTGCATCCTTGTTTAATTTTCTTCCTCACTTTTTTTTTGGGGTTCATAATATGCAATTAGTCCTTCATAGTCGTTATCCGTTATCTGTAGACAACTACTTAATTGGCCTTTTGCTACATGGAGGTTCCTTAACTTCAAATTTTTTATTTAGTAAATAACCAAATCTCTTAATATAACTATTTATTACTCAACGATTTTGCAAACGGAACATACTTATGTATGTAGATCAGCACATATAAATTCTGCAGGTCGTTTGTCTATTAAGCTGGGCGTGCTTATCAAGGATACAAAAGTTGGCAGCACGAAAAAACGTAAAATTTTGTATACATATGCAAAGAAAACAGTCAAGAGGACTTCGAAAAGGTGCCCGTTTTCTTAACCCCCATTTTTGATTCTTGGCTGTTTGTAGGTTCGTTCATTTTTCTCCAAGTTATTTTTGGTATATTTTCTTCTTTAATATTTGATCCTCATATATGTACATAATTTGTTTTTCAAACTTCTTTTATTTTTGATTGAATGAATGACATGATATTGTAACTTGTACTTATTGTACTCATAGTAAAGCACAACTATTGGTTTACAGATTTGCTTCAGCATTTGGTTTAATATTCTGGAGCTTTTTTAATGCTTTTACTGTTGAATTAAAGATTGCAAGATTTTCTTATTATTATTTTTCTGTTAACTTATTGTATTTTGTTCTTAGACATATCACCGGCAACTGTATGTGCTCACATCTTTTACATCCTTATCTTCTTTGTGTTATAGGAATAAATTTAATAGGTTTAAAAATGCATTACAGCGCTCATGCGTAGACGAAAACATTTTTTATTTTCATTTTTTGATTACTAACTTATTTTCCTAAAGTGATTATTGAATTTATAAATACAAACACAAACGAAAAAGGAAAACAAAATACATAAGTAAACACAATTTGGGATTTTTGCCATTTTTTTTTTACTTAAGTATGAATATGCAGTGCCGCTATCTGATGCATGTGCAGCGCAATGATGCATTTTCGAAAAGGGCTACATAAAAAAGTTCTTACCGGTTCCAATTTTACAAATGCTTTGGTATTCCTCATTTTCGTTGTCATAGCAAGCAAGCAGCATCCGCCATACCCCCCCGTCCGTTTTCCTTTGCCTTTGTAGCCACCAATAACAACCAAGTCTAAGGAATCACCACATCCAGATAAATAGTCTTTTTTTAATTTAAGCCAATTTCTAGATCGCTTTGCAATTTCGTACGTCGCATCCTTGAGCAAAGTCTTTACCATTAATCCTTCGCAATTACCTTTTATCGATTCCTCTAGAAATTGCTGCACTTCGTCAACATCGCTGGTGTCTAACGCAGTTGCAAACTGCCAAAATCCCTCTAACTCTGTAAAATGGTCTTTTAACATTTTCCTTCTGTCAGAAAACGTATTTGCAACCAAAGGCTTTCCATTCAGGTATAATAGATCAAAAACGTATACACATACTTGAACTTTAATTTCGTTTAAATCCACATTCTTTCGTTTTCGAGTGGAGAGTATTTGAAATGGTAATATTATCTTTTGCTCAACATCCCAGGCTACGATTTCGCTGTCTAGAATATACGATTGCACATTGGATTTCTGAAAACTTCCTATGCGATTAATTATATCTGGATATTTAAGAGTGTTATTTTCCTGGTTTCGAGAGAATATTGATATGACACCATTTTCGCAACAGTGAATTTGCGCTCGTTCGCCGTCATACTTCCACTCACATGTTATAGTAAGACCGTCAAAGCGCTCCAAGACTTCTGATACTCCTTTTGTGGGTTGTGCTAACATGGCTTTTATTGGAATTCCAGGAACCATTGGGCACCGCTCCTGTATTTCTTCTATTCCATATTGTAGCAAAGTCGGTATGATTTTACCATAATTGGGACATTGGCTATAATAAAAAAAATGTATCTATGCTCAAGTAAAAATTGCTGCACCATAAATTTAAAAGTTTTAATTAAAAGTTACTTATAAGCAAACACAAAAATCCGTCTGTTTGTCCATCGACAATTAAACTAACTATTTAATGAGAGAAAAACTGAAAACGAATTTAAATACTTATTTTTATAATAAAATTCACTAGGTGCTACTTATTATTACTTTTATTTAAGCTGTATTTAAATATTTCAACTTTCGGCTGAGGAAGAGTATATGAGTACGTCGTCTATGAACACATAACCGAATTTTCCAATATATGGCCTAAGAATATCGTCCACGCATCGTTGGAAGATAGAAGGTGCATTCTTTAATCCGAATGGCATCCTTCAAAATTCATATTTAGCGCCGTTTATTGAAAATGCCGTTTTCTCGCGATCTTCTTTCTTCAATTTAATTTGATGAAATCCAAATTTGATTCCAAATCTAAAGTTGTAAATACCTTCGCTTTCCCTAAATTATGAATTGTCATATTGACATCAGGTATCGGATATCTATCGGTAATAGTCTGAGAATTTAATTTTTGGAAATCTACAACCATGCGTCTTTTTGGCTTGCCTTTATCATCGGTGCCTCTTTTAGCAACTGTCCATAGGGGATTGTTGTAGGGACTTCTACTTGGCTGAATTACTTCGTTATGTAAAAGGTCCTGCATTTCTTTATTGATAAACTCATTATCAGAATACGGATATGGATATTGTTTACTCCATATAGGTTCTTCCGACTTTATTCTAATTGTACCTTCTATAGTTGTTGTATATGGTAATTTTTCGTTAACGAAATTATTTCTATTCATAATTTCCTCTATTTGATTTCTATATTTTTCATTATTAATGGTATAATTTATTCTGTGGGTTTTTTCTTTATCCCTATATTTGATTTCATTATTTACTAAATCTATCGTTGCACCTATTTCTCTTAATCCCTACATTCCTAGAATCATGTCAGAACTAGTTAATAAGTTAATCTCGAAGAATGTCAATTCGTAATTAAATAAATGTATAGATTTTTTACTTTTCACATATGAATATCCATGCAACGTTTTTACTTTTATTGGGGTTTCTAATTTAACACTGTATCCTATTTTACACTTGGAGTCTATATAATTATTAGTAGCTCCACAATCTATTAAAATATTGATGGTCTTACCCGTTTTTCTGTCTGTTTTTTGCAACTGTGGTAAACCATCTCTTAGTCTAAAAAAAGCTGATTTGTATTCATCTTCTTCGTCGCATTCGCCTTGCATTGAGGTGATGTCATCTCCTTCTACTGTGTTGTTGATCCTTTGTTGTTTGTGTTGATTGAAGTAGTTGTTGCAACCGTTGTATCCTCGTTTAAAAGGTTGTTGTGAACGAAAAGGATTATTGTATCATTGTTGATCGTTGTTACGTTGGAATTGAGTAGGTTGACACACGTTTCTATATGTAGTGTCTACTTCCATTGGTTCGCTTGTTGTTTGATGATTGGGCGTTGATTGTACATTTCTATTTTGATGATACTGTACATTTGGCCGGTAACGATTCTTTTCAAAGTGTGGCGTTCTTTCCTTCCGCAATCCGCAATGGCGGATAAGTTTATGAACTAAAATGTGTACACGTCACTTTTACTTTGCGCAGGGAAACATGCCCGCCAATACAAACCAACAGCCACACTATTTCGCAACATCCTACGATTCATCTGGATCGTTGTATAATTTGGAAACCGCACGTAGATGCAAAGCTGATACAAATGAAATTAAAAGCTACACAAATGAATTGGCTTATCGGCAGTAATTCTACACTGAGATTAGATTTTAAGCTCCTGTTATACAACTCCATTCTAAAACACACATGGTTCTATGGCATCCAATTATGGGGCACCGCCGAATGTGGAGAAAATTCAAAAACAAAATAAAGTCCTCCGTATGATTAAAGCAGCCTCCTTGTACGTCAGAAATCAGTGCTCACAAAGATCTAAACATCCCGATAGTTAAAACCGCGATTTCGAAACATGTGGGGAGTTGAGATGTACCCTAATCCTCTAGCACGCAATATACTTCACTTTAGAGGCCACAATCGGCTAAGAAAAAGAGATACTCTGGTTTTCAGTCAAAAATACGCGAGACATAGGACAATCAAGGAAGAAACTGCTGATACTAGCACTGGCCGGCTGCCATTTTCAAACAAACTAATTTCTCAATGATATCCAATATCTGGGATTATGAATCAGACCGATGTCATATATAAAAAAATTTAAGCAACCAAGGTCGTTAAATAAGCTGTCCTTTACTTGTAGTTGCTGGACTCTCTTTATAAAGTTTGGTTTTTCACACGTATCACCAACCAAAAGTGGCTCCACATTTTCATTTAGAATTTTGCAGGATTTTTCTGGTACCTCACAATTCAGCCATATTTGACGTAGTACGGAATGACACTATACGTTTAACATTACAGGGCAATAAATTTTGGCAACACATTGCACTCAGCACTTTGTATCAAGTTTAATTTTATATGTTTGTGTGCCAATCTTCAAAATATCTACAAATGTATCTTCTTTTTTGTCTGATAGGTGTGAAATACATCAAATGAATAATTCAGGATCACTATCTTCACAATAAGCAACATGTCTATTTTAATATTTGTTTTTGTTAAAATTTCTTTTGCACATTGATTCAAAATGAAGTTTTTGGTTTGTCGCCATTTTGTACGTCATTTATGATTTTTTGAGCAATTTGGAGGGGCTTTAGTAAGATTGTCTTCTGAGAATAATTTTGTACTTAGAGAGTATCGCTCCTTTTTCCCAAAATTAGATGGTCACGCGAAAGACTATCAGTTAGTTTTTCCAATTCACAGTTCTGTGCTTGGGTTCTTAACCGTGTTATGTACTCCTCGATAGTTTCATCCTACTTGTGAACAATTTTATGAAAGGCTTTGGTGGTTTTAAAGAAATTCAGGTGTCCGCTTTTTATTTTGTTTGATCTTATTCAGACTTTGCTTTTAATATTAAAATAAGAAGGTTTCCGGCACAATGTAAATAACAGACGTTTGGCTTGTTATTTTAAAATAGGGTTTTTTAATTTATTTAATATGTGAAGTATAAAATAAGTTTCATTATGAATAGATACACGAGAAACACGATAATAATCCTAATGTTAACCGTATGTAAATACAAAGTAGTAACACGAAGGGCAATCATAGTTACTACAGCGTTGGTTCAGAGGGCAGTCGGTGGCCAGTCGCTTGAAGGTACATATGATTTTGATCATTATTTTTAAATGATCTCTTCTGATAATTTCACACAATAGTGCTATAATAAAAATTGGACTACAAATACGTCAGTCGCTTACGCCAAACCCGATAAGAATGTACAACGCCAAACCAAGTCACTTAAATCGGGACCTATAAATATTTTTATTAAATTGAAAACTCTTAAAAATATTTCAAAAAATTCTTCTGCATATTGCGTGATTGTACATAATAAAATGTTTGAATACATTTCTGTTCCAAATAAAATTAGAGAATGATTGTAAAAATACAAACACACATTCTTCATATGAATGAACATAAATTTTGTGTACAAAAATAATAATAACTAGAAAAAATTAAAAATTGATTTGATTAATTTTGCTTTGAAAAGTAATTTTTATATATGGTAAGTTTAAATATCGCTACCTTAATATAGAAAGCACCTAAGCCGTTTTTTTTTCTCAAATCGAGTTTTTTGTAAATTTCGTAACATGATCTTCCAACACATCATTGGTAAAAATATTGCGACTCAAAATAACAAAAGTATAAGGAGTTGAAAAAAGTTTCGCGACTACACAGCTTTCATTTTCATTAAGTTTTTTCGCTCTCCTGAAAACTTAAGAAAAAGTTACTTAGGGCCTTTCTATATTAAGGTATCGATATGTATGTTGAAATACAAAGAATTGGGTCGTAATAGTCGTGGTATAGGAAATGTCGTATTTGAGGATGGCACTGTATTGACTGAAGATGCTGATAAAGCTTCAGAGTTAAATTATTTCTTTTCCGATATATCGACCCCTTTGCGCGAAATTATCGTATATGTCACTTTTTTTGAAATAGAGTCTTTGATGCAATCTTGTTTTGCATTCAAAGAGACGACACCCGACAAAATATTGTAGGCGAATTCCACTTCGTTGCTCCAAAAATTAATTGAATACTTTATCGTATTTTATGTTTTGTTTATGTATTTGGTTTTTGTAACATACGATAATTTCGTGCAAAGGGGTAGCTAAAAATATACATAATTGCAATGCAAATAATTTTAATGGAGGCATAAATTTTTTCCGAACTTTGATACCAGAGAGAACAACTTTTGCTTTAGAAAAAGTCAACAGTAGTATGGTGGAGAATATTTTGAACAACTTTAAGTGTAATGAATCTCCTGGATTCGATAAGAATGTAATAGCTAATGCATTAAGTATTATTTTTAATGAGATGGTTGAAGAAGGAAACTACCCAGATATTCTTAAAATAATGTTCTTGTTATCTCTCTTGCCAACTGTAGCTAAAGTTTTTGCAATGCTTATATATGATCAAATTTCAAATTACCTAGATGCAAACCATATTTTATTTGATAGACAATTCGGTTCTAAAAAAGGGTCTCGAACTGAAGAAGCTGTTGTAACAGTGGTTTACAACATTTCCCAACAGCTTGATACGGGGTTTTCCGGTGTGACTTGAGTTTCCTTTGATTATTCGAAGGCCTTTGAATTGGTAAACCGTGGAATTTTCATAAAAAAATGATGTGTTATAGAAGTTTCGGCTAAAAATCTAGATATTTTTTCCAGTTATTTGTCAAACAGGAAGCAGTTTATTCAAATTGGTGAGTCGAAGACTCATCGAAGCCTGTGGAGTTCTACAGGGGAGTGTCCTCGGCCCTTTGTTATTTAAGATTTTTATTAATGATTTAAAAAATATTTTATTTTACCCTTATAAATACTCACAAGTGTTGAAAACACAGATTGAGTATGATGAAGGTATTCTAATAAAAACTTTAACAATGGAAAAAACTATGTGTTTCCAAAACGAAATTTATAAAATTTAAGCCATACAATCTTAGGAATGAAGAGGAAATGTTTGTGTATGTTTATGGAATTGCAGTAACTGAATCTAAGTTGGTTAACTACTTAGGAGTTGTCCTCAGTAAAAATTTATTATGGGATGAAAATGTACTTGGTATGAAAACATACATTTTGCCAGGGATTGGAATACTATATAAATTCAGGAACAAACTTGGCATCAAAACAAATTTACTTATTTATCAATCTCTTGTTCATTCTCATATGTCTTGCCTTCTCCCGCTGTATATGGTTGTAGAGAGAGTAGCTATTTAAGTCACTTCAATCTGCTCCGAATAATGCTTTAAAGCGTGCATTTAATATACCTTTAAGGTATTCTACATTGGACTTGTTTCTAAGGTATGCAACAAACATATTGCCTATACGAGGGTTATATAAGCAAGAGGTTTTAATTTATATTTTTAAAACCACTAAAAGAATCTGAACAGCGGTCTGTACAATAGACTCAAAATTGGACTCGCACGCAACGAAGTACTCGACACGCTCATAACTTAAGTTTTCCAAGATGCCGTCTCAATTTAACAAAACAGAGAATTTCATTTGCTGGGCCCATTGAATATAATAAATTACCTGCCCATGAGCATAAACATATTTTTGTTTGTTCTTTCTGTATGGAAAAGTAAATTGAATTAAACTTTTGTAACAAATATTAATTATTTTCTTTTTTTCCTTATAAAATTTATGAATAAATAAAATAAACAAAATTATTTATATCAAATCTAGTTCC
This sequence comes from Epicampocera succincta, assembly GCA_932526305.1. NCBI lineage: Eukaryota > Metazoa > Arthropoda > Insecta > Diptera > Tachinidae > Epicampocera > Epicampocera succincta. Next base: position 20,702,177 of record OW052037.1, on the reverse strand, counting down.
TCCTTGATTTGCAACATATTGGGTAAAATGCGTTATATTATATAAAAATCTAAGTCTGTTGAGATGTTTTTGGTTCTGACGTTGTTGAGGGTGATGATTGTTGTCGTACTGGTGTACGTGCAACCGCAACCGTCTTAAAAAAAATTACATTTAAAATTTATGACAGTGCGAAAATATTCTTCTGAACTATAAACGACAGATGTGTCATTAATTAAAAGAGAGTGCAGTATTCGGCAAAGCCGTGTTGTAATTGACGGCCTTTGTATACAATTGTCCAACTTTGATCGTTCATTCTAGCTAAGTATGGATCTTCCTTGTTAAGGTGTTGCGCTATTCTTTGCAATAAACAAAAACATTTGTTGTTTAGAGAAATATCATCCGATTTGGTGTACTCTGACTTAGTCCTTGCGCAATATTAATAATTTATCTACACCTACAGAGGAACATTTTATACTCCTTATATGATTGCTAATCTTTAAATTTTTAAACACTGTTACTATTTTGTTAAGCGTACTTTGAAGGCGACACTTCAACTAATAGCTGAATACAAAATGCTGATTGGTCTTTTATATCCATTTCTTGGTGGAAATTTCTATAAACCTTGAATGAAAATTAAAATCAAGTGCTATTTCTGCACTTAAGGTGTTCGTTAAGCAACAAAACGAAAATATAGACATAAAAACCAACGTTTATAGGAAAAGATACAGCCAAGAATAATTTTTATGCTTACGGTAAGTTGTAATTTTGTCATACGTATAGATACTATAATGCAGAAACAGACTGAGTTCCATTGGAATTAACAAAAAATTGTAATGTAATACAGTAGACTTCTAACAGAATTTAATTGAATTTTTAAAAAATTCAATTGGAATAAATTAGAATTATTGGAATTTAATTGGATTTTTTTTAATTTAATTCGAATGAACTAAAATTTATTGGAGTAAAGTATAGCTCTATTGGTATTTAGTTGGATTTTTTAAAAATTCAATTTAAATAAATTAGTTTTGGAAGCATTCTAATGGGAACTTTTTTAAGCAAGCAAAGCAAAAATTTTCTTTTGTGAATTGGATCCAAATTTCTAACTATATGTTTCTAATTAGTGCAATACTTTGACACAATTTCAAAGGAGACGAATGATCCTTATTGCAAAAATACTAAAGTAAAGTAATGGAAAATTGCTTAATTGAAAATAGACAGAAGAAATTATCGTGTTCATGTTCATTTCCAATTTCTTTTGTTTTAATTTTTTTTTTTATAAAAAGGCGATGTTCCTTTATTTATGCATGAAACGTATGCAGCTAAATTATTTATTCAATAAAGTTATCGCTTTACTAGTAAAATTCGTCTTCGAAAGCAGCAATTTTGGTCTGTTGATTCTTTATTTGATCCTGGGAACTGTACAGATAAGCAACTTCACGCGCCGAAGTGGCCATTTCAGGGGTTTTGTCATCACGTATTCTTATAAAACGAGGAAATCGCAGCGATACTCCTTTTTCCGGATCCACAATTCCGATTGCAGCCTTGTGAATTGGACTTATTGACAAATCTGCACATTTAACTTCCCAAACCTGAACAGGTTCAAACCAATCATCCGGTTCTAGTGTGTTGTCACAGCAAACATATGATTTCTTTGAGGGAACAACATGGTTTTGGAAAAACTCGGCATGAGTTTGCAGCGATTCATCAGTAAAACCTATAAACATACAATAAAAACACTCATAAAACCTTGACAAAAGTCACAGCCATACATACATACATACATATGTATTGGGCTTTAGCATAAGTACAAATTACACATACTATAAGACACTCTCTTTTTTCCCTCTCAAATAAAATAGGAAAATTTGATTGCCCTAAGAAAAGAAGCAGAGTAAATGTCAAGACAAATTTTTATTTGGAAACAAAGAAACATTATTGGAAACATGCGTGCATGCGTATGTAAATACGAGTACATACAAATATATGAATGTATAAAAAATTGTTTAAGTTCCAAATAGTTTGGAAATGAGACATCTGCTTCTTGATTAAAATTAATTATTAGATATAAAGGAAAACATATCCAATAACTTCAAGTTCAAAATACATACATACATATAATTTTTGGAGCAAATAAAACAAATTGCATTTTTATATATTCAAATTCACTGATCCTAAAAGTATAATCCTAACAATACAATTGCCTGAAAACTACTCTTTAAAAGTAAAAGTAGTCAAAAGAATTTAACGGTTAATAAAATAATAGTTTGAACAAATTTAAATTTTTGAAATAAATTTTGAATAAGAGAATTTCTAAAGACAAAACAACATTTTTAAATACATTCGACAACGTTTAAAGTAAACCAGCAAAATTTTATTTGTTCTGATTTGTTCATATTCAAGAAGCATGAGGAAATATTGGGTGTTTTTTATTGAGGTATAGAACTTTAAGTTGGCATCACTTTTTTAACTGGCGGCCATTTTGTCAGCTGTCAAGTGATTAATATTTAGTTTGGTTTGCCATTTCATCATGAACAGGTTGACAAAAGAACAACGCTTGCAAATCGTGCAAATTTATTTCGAAAATAATGGTTCAGTTCGCGAAGTTTACCTAGATACGTAGATGCTGATTTTCATCGCAAAATTTTGTTCAGTGATGAGGCTCATTTTTGGTTGAATGGCTACGTCAACAAGCAAAATTGCCGCATTTGGAGTGAAGAGAATCCACATGAGACCCTTGAGACGCCATTACATCCACAAAAACTGACTGTTTGGTGTGCTCTATGGGCTGGTGGAGTCATTGGGCCAACATACGGCCCCATATGCTCGAAAAAGTGGTTGAAAATTGGACCTGTAGAATTGGCTTTATTCGAGCCAGCCGCGGCGGCCACATGCCCGAAATCATATTTAAACATTAATGGCATAAAATTATCCTTCCAATAAAGCCAAATTGATGGACATTAAAACGATTTTCTTGTGTTTTATTTCAATTCGAAGTTCTATACCTCTAAAAAATACACCCTGTACAAATACTCCGCACGTATAATTAAATAGGGGTTGTAAAGGGTATTTTTTATAAAACTCTAAGTTGGCAAGACGTTCTTTACCGGGGGCCATTTTGTCCGGTGTCAAGTGATTTATGTTATGTATTTGAATTTTGTTTAGCGATGAAGCTCACCTTCTCCTGTATTTGGAGGGATGATAATTCTCATGTGAATGTTGAAACACCGTTATATCTAGAAAAACTGACTATTTGGTGAGCTTTATGGACTGGTGGAATCATTGGTCCGTACTTCCTTAAAAACGATGCTGGTCAGAACGTTACAGTCAATGGTGACCGCTATAGATTACCGACTTTTTCGTTCTTCAATTGAACGACCAATAAGACGGCGCAATATGTCGCACAGCAAGTGCCACAATTTATTTATTGGACGAAACGTTTGGTAACCGCATAGTTTCACATTGCGGACCACCGATAAGTCCGGAACGACTGACCACTTGGAGGAAAACATTCGCCGCGTTATTGCCGATATGCGGGCACAAATGTTGAAAAAAGTTATCGCAAATTGGACCTCCAGATCAGGCGTCCGAGCCAATAGTGGCGGTCATATGCCAGAAGTTGTATTTAAATTATAATGTAAAAATATTATCTTTAAAATTAAGTAAATTTCATATCAATTTAAAAAGTTCATCTTTGTTTCCATTTCCATTCCATGTCATAATTCTATAGCTCTATAAAAACATTATTTGTCTTTTGTTTACTTTGCATTTTCTTGCTTTGATGGGAGTCTATTTGAATTCAAATATGTTTGATGCTAGGCCGTAATATGTATTATTTTTTAATTTATATGTTATTCTTCATAACTAACCGGATTTTTGTTAAAAACACTGCTCATATACCTATTTCTTCCAACCTGTGTACCGACTGTTGAGTCATTAATTGCTAAAATCTTATCTTTTAAAGTAAAAACAATTAAGAAGTCCCATGCATAAATCACCTGTAACACATTGCAAGTTTCTTTTAAGGTGTATTATTACGCTTTAAATTCAAAACATTTCAATACGGAAATTTCCTTGCAACTGAGTTAATTTAATTGCGTTAAAAAAAACAAAATTTATAGCTGTCTATATGACGACATTTAGTAAGCGCTACCCTATTCATTGAAATATAAATATACATACATATATGCACAAGTTAAACTAGAAAACACTGCATCCTTGTTTAATTTTCTTCCTCACTTTTTTTTTTGGGGTTCATAATATGCAATTAGTCCTTCATAGTCGTTATCCGTTATCTGTAGACAACTACTTAATTGGCCTTTTGCTACATGGAGGTTCCTTAACTTCAAATTTTTTATTTAGTAAATAACCAAATCTCTTAATATAACTATTTATTACTCAACGATTTTGCAAACGGAACATACTTATGTATGTAGATCAGCACATATAAATTCTGCAGGTCGTTTGTCTATTAAGCTGGGCGTGCTTATCAAGGATACAAAAGTTGGCAGCACGAAAAAACGTAAAATTTTGTATACATATGCAAAGAAAACAGTCAAGAGGACTTCGAAAAGGTGCCCGTTTTCTTAACCCCCATTTTTGATTCTTGGCTGTTTGTAGGTTCGTTCATTTTTCTCCAAGTTATTTTTGGTATATTTTCTTCTTTAATATTTGATCCTCATATATGTACATAATTTGTTTTTCAAACTTCTTTTATTTTTGATTGAATGAATGACATGATATTGTAACTTGTACTTATTGTACTCATAGTAAAGCACAACTATTGGTTTACAGATTTGCTTCAGCATTTGGTTTAATATTCTGGAGCTTTTTTAATGCTTTTACTGTTGAATTAAAGATTGCAAGATTTTCTTATTATTATTTTTCTGTTAACTTATTGTATTTTGTTCTTAGACATATCACCGGCAACTGTATGTGCTCACATCTTTTACAAACTTATCCTCTTTGTGTTATAGGAATAAATTTAATAGGTTTAAAAATGCATTACAGCGCTCATGCGTAGACGAAAACATTTTTTATTTTCATTTTTTGATTACTAACTTATTTTCCTAAAGTGATTATTGAATTTATAAATACAAACACAAACGAAAAAGGAAAACAAAATACATAAGTAAACACAATTTGGGATTTTTGCCATTTTTTTTTACTTAAGTATGAATATGCAGTGCCGCTATCTGATGCATGTGCAGCGCAATGATGCATTTTCGAAAAGGGCTACATAAAAAAGTTCTTACCGGTTCCAATTTTACAAATGCTTTGGTATTCCTCATTTTCGTTGTCATAGCAAGCAAGCAGAAATCCGCCATACCCCCCCGTCCGTTTTCCTTTGCCTTTGTAGCCACCAATAACAACCAAGTCTAAGGAATCACCACATCCAGATAAATAGTCTTTTTTTAATTTAAGCCAATTTCTAGATCGCTTTGCAATTTCGTACGTCGCATCCTTGAGCAAAGTCTTTACCATTAATCCTTCGCAATTACCTTTTATCGATTCCTCTAGAAATTGCTGCACTTCGTCAACATCGCTGGTGTCTAACGCAGTTGCAAACTGCCAAAATCCCTCTAACTCTGTAAAATGGTCTTTTAACATTTTCCTTCTGTCAGAAAACGTATTTGCAACCAAAGGCTTTCCATTCAGGTATAATAGATCAAAAACGTATACACATACTTGAACTTTAATTTCGTTTAAATCCACATTCTTTCGTTTTCGAGTGGAGAGTATTTGAAATGGTAATATTATCTTTTGCTCAACATCCCAGGCTACGATTTCGCTGTCTAGAATATACGATTGCACATTGGATTTCTGAAAACTTCCTATGCGATTAATTATATCTGGATATTTAAGAGTGTTATTTTCCTGGTTTCGAGAGAATATTGATATGACACCATTTTCGCAACAGTGAATTTGCGCTCGTTCGCCGTCATACTTCCACTCACATGTTATAGTAAGACCGTCAAAGCGCTCCAAGACTTCTGATACTCCTTTTGTGGGTTGTGCTAACATGGGTTTTATTGGAATTCCAGGAACCATTGGGCACCGCTCCTGTATTTCTTCTATTCCATATTGTAGCAAAGTCGGTATGATTTTACCATAATTGGGACATTGGCTATAATAAAAAAAATGTATCTATGCTCAAGTAAAAATTGCTGCACCATAAATTTAAAAGTTTTAATTAAAAGTTACTTATAAGCAAACACAAAAATCCGTCTGTTTGTCCATCGACAATTAAACTAACTATTTAATGAGAGAAAAACTGAAAACGAATTTAAATACTTATTTTTATAATAAAATTCACTAGGTGCTACTTATTATTACTTTTATTTAAGCTGTATTTAAATATTTCAACTTATTTAGCCCAATTTAGCAACATATCAGAAGAATAATACAATTTGAGAATAACATTAATTGATTACAATAACTAACAAAGGTCTTTTTTTTACTATTTTCGTACAAGCTAGTAAAGTAAGCAATAATAAAATTTAAAATAAGCAATAACCAAATTTAAAATTAGCAATAATAAATTTATGCGGCATAATTTAATTTTCAATAAAGCTGGTCGTTGACCAAATAAAACAAAAAATTGTTTTTAGAACTTTCGAAAGGAAAGTTCTTAACTTACATACATACATCATTTGAATAATATAATGTATTCGTTAGTATATATCAAGAATGATAGAAATACAGATTACATGGCGTAATTATTTTTCGGCAATCATTTAGTGCTGCGTTTTTGTATTGAAAACTTTTATTTATATGCTTAATAGTAACGATCCAAAATGATAATATTTTACAATTGGAAGATGAACATCGTAATCTGTGCGTAAATAGTGCGTTGAATTTGAAGGAACCTTGTCTGCTGACAGACTAAATTTGGAACCAATCTACAATATACTGAGCTTTCAGATGTTTCTCACAGACATATAGTAGAAATCACTTTGAAAGTTTGAAGCAAGATGTAAACATGAAGGGCAGTGTACAAATGCATGCAAAAGGATGGACAAAAATTAAGTAAGTGCACCTTACATTTTAATGCTAAAAAGCCAGTCTGAGACAACTATTAAAAATTTGTCCGAAAGAGTTCTGAGCTGAGAAGTTTGCTCTCTGAAGGACAAATAAAAAAAATTCAAAACTGTGACAAAAGGCAAACTTTACAGGATTGCTCACTCAATCACTCTGTACTCCACAAGTGCTAAAACTTACAGATAGTTAAAAAGAAACAACTTTCCACTTCCATCGGTAACAAAATTGAAAAGATGTGCACAAAATTAAATGTATCTATCGACAAGTATTCGTAGTAAAATAACAAATAATAAAGGTAGTTTTTTTATAGAGTGGTACAAGTTTAAATCATAATAAAACAAGGAAATATATTTTTAATATCAATTAAACGAGCTTTATTGAAAAGAAAATTTTATGAAAATAATGTTTAAATATGATTTCTGCCATGTGGCTGGCGTGTAGACGGCGCAATTTGGAACACCAATTTTCAACAACTTTTCGGCCGTGTTTCGCCGAAAACTCTTCCAATGTTGATTTCCAGATGTTCAATTGTTTGTGGTTTATCGACGTATACAAGTGACTTAACATAACCCCAATGAAAATAGTCGAATGGGGTTAAATCACACGATCTTGGTGGCCAATTAATTGGGTCATTACGTGAAATAATTTTCATCAAAAGTTCCTTTGAGTAAATCAATTGTAGCGACCAATATGTGGCATGTGTTTCCGTCCTGTTGGAACCACATATCAGCAAGATTAATGCCACGTAATTGAGGTACGACAAAATTTCGAATCATGTTGTTATAGAACAATTATTTTTATTCAAAATTTCAACAATTCGCGCGATTCATAATGAAATTTTAAAGCAAACTAAACAAAAATCAACTATCAACTGTTAAATGGGTGCTCAAATAAAGCAGTGATGCCAACTAAAAGTTGTGACACTCTAAAAAACACGCTTTATTATATTTCGAGTGGTACAAATACGAGTATGTATTTGAAATTTGAATTAATTTTTATATTTCTCGAATATTTGACTATTTTTTCAAAAACAAAATAAGACATCTGTAATTCTATCATTCTTGTTATGTATGTATGTTCTCATTTAGAATAAAAGATTAACAAATATTTATTGTTTGTTTATTTGCAAGGATATATTTTTTTTGGTTCTTTTTTAAAAGTTGATATGTTTTCATTGATTTTAGACCTACAGTAAGTTGCTATATTTAATACTACCAATATAAACAATTCGCTGTTTGGGTGTTTCAAGTCTACATCTAAAGATATGTAAATTTTTCTGGCTTGCGGTGCTAAAAACTGAACTGATATTTGTACGTAAAATTATTACTATCAGGATAAAAAAAAATAACCTTTAATGAACAAGTTTTTCGAAGACTATCAATAATACAATTCTTCCACATGCAAAAAGAAATTTGAAAATTGGTAAGCAATTGACGAAGTTATTTGATAATCAACAAAAAACTATTTAGGCCCTATTTCCAAAAAAAAAAAAAAATAGTAGACCTTTTACATAAAAAAAAACGCATAAAAGTGGACGTAGTTGAAAAAAATAGCCTATAATTCATTCGAGTCCAAGTTAAACGTTGTGAAAATTACAGGAATATACCTATAAGGTACAAACAAACAAACAAAGACACATTTTGTTTTATGTATATAGATGTCAGACAACATTGGTGCAACTAGGCCACTGAAACAGCAGATAGTTTAGGTCCAAATTATTGATCAGCGTGTGCAACAGAAATTTGATTAAGTCTAAAACGACAGGAAATTTGAGGCAAATAGCGAAAAAATTGCAAATGTCTCCTGGTACTACTTCAATCTGTTGCCTTAAATCTACTATTGATTGGACAAAACATTATTAAAGAATGTTTGCTTTTAGTTATCACAAATTGAGGTACCACTCAAAAATCAATTTTTATCAAATTATTATAACACTAATTATCTCTGGAAATTCTTTAACTTTTCTTATTCTTTCAAACACATTAAGATTTGTACATTTTTATTTATTCATGGTGGAAGTTCACATTTCGAGGGTTTTTTTCTGTAAATTTATAAGTTCATACCGATGTATCAGCCACACCCTCAATCCTAGAGAACTTTGCATTCAAAAATTCATATGTTTTCCACAGGAAATTGGATCACTATTTAATGACTCAATTTTAACAGTGTCGCGAGTAAATTGCCTAAAATATAAAAAATATTTAAGTACACACTGTACGGAAAATACCGCTTTAAGATCGCCAGAAGATATTGACTAGTCAATTAGCATCTTTACCAATAACATTAAACAAGCCGTGCAACATGCTACTTCTGAGTCAGAAAAAAGTCGAGTTAGAAGAGAGTGGCAGCAACTAAGGTCTCCCCAGTTAAAAAGTAGATTACGGGAATGCACAATTCAACTGAGAAATCTCCTAGAAATTCACAAAACAGCGACCCTTGAAACATGTAGAAAGTCTAGATGGTACTTCTCAGTCAGATTATTCTTTATGGCGGGCTACAACAGGTTTAAAACGTCCAATTCAAGCTAAACCACCTTTGCGAAATCCTTCTGGTGACTGGGCAAGAAATGATTCCGAAAATGGAGAGTTATTTGCCAACCATTTGAAAAATGTTTTCACGCTAACTGCAGCTGGCAATGAAGCTGAATATCCGCCATCTGTTAGCAGATTCCCCACGCCTCTAAGGTTTAATATTAGAAGTGTTGAAAACGCTATTGGTAATCTGGATCACAAGAAAGCTCCAGGCATTGATAAAATTAGCAATAAAATGCTCGAACAGTTACCTCAAGTAGCTAGAAGAATTGTGCTTTTTATTTTTAATGCTATTTTACGTCTTGAATATTATCCGGTAGAGTGGAAAGTGTCTATGATCACCATGATACCTAAGCCCGGGAAGGACCCCAACTAGAGTTGAATCCTATAGGGCAATAAGCCTTTTGCCAACAATTTCAAAGTTATTCGAAAAGTTGCTAATGATGAAGTTAACTCCCATATTAAATGATGTAGGATGTATCCCAAATCACCAATTCGGTTTCAGGGCTAAGCATAGCACCATTGAGCAAACACACAGGTTATTGAATGCCATAAGGACGTCCTTCGAAGACAAAAAATATTGCTCAGCTCTTTTCATTGACGTTTCCCAAGGATTTTGACAAAGTGTGGCATGATGGTTTAATGCACAAAATAAGGCTAAACTTGCCTTCGAACACCCATGAACTTTTGAAAAGCTACTTATACGGCCGAAAATTCATCATTAGAGAAGGTGACTTCTCAAGTTCCCCTCAACCAATCAATGCAGGTGTTCCTCAGGGCAGCATCCTGGGTCCTACTCTCTATTTGATTTACGCCTTTGATATGCCAACAGGTTTCCAAATTCATACTTCAACTTTTGCGGATGATACAGCATTTATCAGTGTCCACGAAAATCATCAATTAGCTTCGCTAAAATTGCAAAAACATATTGGCGAACTAGAGAAATTGCTTAAGTTTTGGAAAATCAAAGTAAACGAACAAAAATGTACTCACGTCACATTCACATTGCGCAGGGAAACATGCACGCCCATAAAAATTAACAACCAAACAATTCCGCAACATAGAGATGTCAAATACCTCGGTATTCACCTCGACCGTAGACTAACATGGAATTCCCATATTAATGCGAAAATGAATCAGATGAAACTTAAAGCAGCGCAGTTAAATTGGCTCATCGGCAGAAACTCTACTTTAAAATTAGATTGCAAACTTCTGCTCTACAAAGCGATCCTAAAACCAATATGGTGCTATGGAATTCAGCTATGGGGTACTGCCTCGCCATCAAACATTGAAAGAATTCAGAGGCAACAAAATAAAATTCTCCGTATGATAACAGCAGCTCCATGATATGCTAAAAACTCCCGAATTCACGAGGATCTAAGGGTACCTCTGGTGAAAACTGAGTATGGGTTCCTCCTCTGTAAGAGCCCAGAAATCTGCGTTGCTGATGGTATTAGGCCAGAACATTCTACATATGATTCTTAGGCATTTGTTGATGAATACCTGAAGTTTTTGTGTGATGGTGTTCAATACAAGCCAAGTTTCGCTACTATATAGCAATGTTGACTTTACACAAGCGTTGAATATTCTTAGCTTGGTACGCCTAGATATGAATGAGCATCTCCATACGGAATTCAGGCGCCCGAATGCTGCTCTCGTTGTTAATTCTCATGACTTTGGTTTTCGTGATATTTATCTCGAGTCCAACATTGCGAGCCAGTCTTTCTAGGTGTTCGAGTTTTGACTGCATGTTGGAGACCTTATTATGCGAGAGTAGACAAATACTTATGCGAGAGTAGACAAATATCATCTGCATAATCCAAATCCTTGAGTTGGCGTGAGAGACTCCACGTGATTCTTCTTCTCTCTAAACAGACTTGGCTCATTATTTCATGCAGCACGATGGTGAATAATAGAGGTAAAAGTGGGCATCCTTGCTTGACTGCAGCGTTTGTTTGAAATGGTTGGCTGATGTTGCCATTATGATGAACTGAGAGGTTTGCGTCCTCGTGCATAGCTCTGATGATTTTGATTATTTTCTGGGGTACTCCTTTTCTACTCAACGCTTTCCATATAGCGATACGTTTGATGGTGTCGAAGGCTTTCTTGAAATCGACAAACAGTATATACAGGGGAGTACGCCATTGCAAAAATTGTTCAATAATTTTCATTCACGAGGATCTAAGGGTACCTCTGGTGAAAACTGAGTTTGCAAGGTACGTGACTGGGTATATCAAGAAGCTGGAAGTTCATCCGAACTCTCTTGCGCGTAACATACTTAACTTTGGAGGCCATACTCGACTGAGGAGAAGGGATACCCTTGCAATCATCCGATCGCAAGACAGATAACTTTTCCGAAATTGAACCCGTATTAATAAAATCTTGAAGTTTGGCACTGGCTGGGCTCAAGTAGAAATTTTGTTTTAGTATTAAGATTTGTATACTTATTGTTAGTTCATTTATGAAGATACAATAAATAATCATATGTACAAAAAAAAAAAAAAATCATTTATTTTATCATAATTATAACTCACTTTAGTTGTATTGACAAAGTTGTTTGAAACATAATTAGCTTAGCATAATGAGAATTATTACACGTGTCAACGTTAGCAACACCAACCACTACTGATTTGCGTTCAAAAATCAAATCAGAGAAAACATTTTGTGAACGATAGATAGAATATATATTCAAACAGTTTTTTTATTGAAATAGTAGCAATATCTACATAATTTTCATTTTTTCAAATTTCCACAGTAAAATGCAACTGCAATCAAAGAAGTGACTCCATCCATATACATCATCCCTACAGTAATGAACGCTTGAATAACCACTGAACGACTGAACGAATAAAGCTGGCTAGATTTTTTGTTAAGCCAGGTATAATATCGGGTAGTCTCGGAATGCTTTTATTAGGTATTATTAAGGACTTGAAGTTACCAAGTTTTGTTATCGATGAAATGCTTTTAAGATTAATATATTAGCTTTTTAAATTATGTAATTATTACAGTTTGAAAAATTATAAAAATACTGGCTATTCATTTTGAGAGTAAAACAACCAACAAAATAATATAAAACCTTTATAGAAACTATAAATTTATGCCTCATCATCACTATAACACGCATCATACTGTTCGATAGGAGCATAGTAGTTTTGCGACCTACGTACCAATGTACATATGTATGTCTTGTTGTAACATTCAACAATATGTGACCATTATCATTTCCTGCATAAACATACATATGTATTTGTATACAATATTCTATAAAGTTTCCGCATATTTAAACAACTCCGAAGTCTGTTAAGTTAAGAAGTAATATTTGCATGCATGTGTACAAACATCGCTGTTATTTGCTTTCAATTTCAGTTTAACAGTCAGTAACTCACTACGGATCCAACGGCTAAGATGGTTGGGCCATGTAGAGCGCATGGAGAATACTGCTCCGACCCGTAGAATCTTCAATTCCGAACCTGTGGGACAACGCATTAGAGGACGCCCACGGAACCGATGGCGCACACAAGTGGAGAGGGACCTCAACCAACTTGGTGTGCAAAATTGGAGGACGCTGGCTAAAGACAGTGCCAGCTGGATAAGTTTGTTGGTTGAGGCGCAGGTTCACCCCGGACTGTAGCGCCAAAAGAAGAAGAACTCACTTTTCTGATTCGAGCTTTATTTATTTTGTACAAAACGCGCATCATCAAACAATTAAAATTTTTATTTTTAATAATTTAAACTATTTTTTCCCACAATTCAATTTTTATTTTTAGGCTGTTTATTTACAAAATCGATCATCTGTGTAATGAACAGTGTGTTGTGTATTTTTTAATATCTCTGAATCAACTTGTGGCCGCTAGGCGGATTTTTACACTGTACCAAAAGAAAATAAAAACGCCAACGACTATGAATGCTGTCTTATTAAGCCAAGGCACTACACAATCAGGGTGATTGCCCAATTTTCAATGTTTGGCACAAAACAAAGCTATCGGTGTCAAAAGATTTAGAAAGACACTTATAATTATAACAGGCCGTTGTTTAGGTGTCGTCGTGTTTATCAATTATACGCATGTAGTGAAAAATACCTACGCATACTAAAAATGTGATTTTCCTTCAAGAAAAATCATCCGCCTTAAGGTCACATTTTCCTATATTTGTTTTTTTTTTTTCTTTTTCGATATTTTGCTGACCACTAGTTAACGTCTTCAGGGAATTGAAAAAGAATAAACACATCATTTTTTATTTCCATTTAGCGCGTTTTAGCACCGTCTATAAAGACAAAATTTGAAATTTTTTATAAATAAGAAATAAAAAATAAGTGAAATAGAAAATAGTCTTATAGACTTCAGGTTTTATAAATGGAAAAAAACTGAATCGTTTTGCATTGCGTTTTAAAAATTCTTTAAATGAAAATTTTAAAATTAAAGTCGTAATTTTTTGACGAAAACAATACCCCCTGGCCCCCTGCGACTCTTTCCTCTTCGCAAGATTGAAGAGACCGGTGGCAGAAATAAATAAAAACCGAAAGACAAACCAAAAAGTGTATACGAAAACTGCTTCGAATATTGCAAAGCACGTTCGTCAATTATATTATATCTGAGGGCATTCACAATATATATGACAAAAGTTAATATTCAACTTATTTATATGCATATGTATGTATGTATGTTGTGAGAAAAAATGTTAACTTCAATTCTCTAAATTAAACTTTATTTCTCAACGGTTCAATTAACAATGAAACTTACTTGCTTGCAAAGTTCCTTTAAATCTTTAAAAACATTTCTGTATCAAAAAAGTTGTCCGTTACTATAAAAATATTATATTAATATATACCAACAATACTGTCTTGTGTGTATTTGCACATGCACCAGCAAGTGCAGGTACAACAATAATACAGTTTAATATAATAAAGGGAATTAATGATAGTGACGACACTTTAATTACAGATGGGATGGTGAGCAAAATGATCTCCTTCAACAATATAAATATGTATGTATTTTTAAACAAATATAAGAAATAACACTAAGCATAATCGTATACATTTTTAATTAAATCGGTTAAAACATTAATTATAGCTCTTTTCAACTAAAGTTTTGAATAATAGCGGCTCTCACTCTTTGTGTTATATTTGAAATACTTTTAAATATAATACTATTTTAAACTGCTAAGTATGTGCGACTTTTTTGGTATTGTAAACAATATTTTTAGCGCCACAAATAAACAAAACACTTTTCCAACTGGTGTTTCGTGAAAAGAAGTAAAATCTTAAAAAAAATGCCTAAAGAAACCGTAATATAAAATTATTAAACATTTGGTTCAAAATACATCTGATCAAATCGAAGTTGTTGAAATAATAAAGTCCGAAGTATTTCACTACTTTTCACTACCTCATCAGGCCATCTTCTATCGGAACTTTTTTCACGTTTTCTTTTAATTAATTGTTTATATTTTCCACTTTTTTGTTTTTCATTTTTTTAACCTTTATTAAAACAGCAAAAAAAAAAAAAAAAAACACGCCAAATCTGCCAGCTGTTTCTTACTTGTAAATAAATGAACTTACTACGGTTACTAAATCTACTACTGTTTTTGGTATTGTAATTTAATAAATTAAAAATTTATAAATTTTGTTATTGTCAAGTTTTAAATTTATCAAGATTTACAATATGTACAAGCTCTACAATACTACTTTAATACGAAGCGTGAGAATCGCTAATAATTTCAATTTATTTACATTCTATCCATTAATGAATAATAACTAAATTTGATACGATAAACAACACAGCAGTAGTTCTTGCACTCCACTGAGTACAGAAACAATGATACAAAAATATAATACTATTCGATATTTTAATTAATTTCGATATTTTATTACATAAATGACAATATATAACAAGTTCCTGAATGACAAATCCGGAATATGAAGCCTTTTATAACGTTTCTTCAGTGTCATCAAGACTATTGCTAATGGATTGTCATGGTGACTAGCCTTTGCAATTAATTTAATGCATTGAATTATACTATATAAAGGAAAGAGCATTGACAATCGAATATTTGCTGAATTTTCCCACAGCTGGAGTCCATAAGTCCAAACAGATTTAGGAATTGCTTTGTAAATAGTTAGTTTACTTCTCAAATTCAACTGAGATTTTGGCCCTAATAACCAATAAAGCCGTTTATTTTTTATATACAATTGCTGTCTTTCTGCTTTGATGTGTGGCTTGGCTTCCATGTTAACTTTCTGTCAATCCTAAATATTCAACGCTCTCAGTTTAAGAATTCGGACTATTATTCAGACATATTTCGCAATGAAAATGTAACGTAAACAGACTTCTTAAGTATTAACTTTAATGTTCCATTTATCTAACCACTTTTCAAATTCGTTAAGATGACTCTGCAACGAAATTGAAGCATTGTTTGGACAAACATCAGGTGGTAAAATCGCAGTATTATCTGCATTAGTTGCAATTGAGATATTTGTACTAGTTGGCATATTTGTTGTGAATATAGTATAAAGAATTGATCCGAGTCCACTGCGCTGAGAAAAGCCAGCTTTGAGTTCATAAATTCTGGAAAGCTAATTTTTAACATTAACATAAAAGCTTCTGACTGCAAAGTATGATTTCAGTAGGAGATAAAATGCAGTTAGAGGCAGTTTTTTCAATTTAGTCCAGTATACCATACTTTATCAAAGGCTTTCTGTACATCTAAGAAAACTCCGCAGTAAAACTGTTTAGTTTCCAAAGCAACCCTTATAAGTGCAATAATGCGATGTCACTGTTCCGGAGTCCCATGCTTGCTTCTAAATTTTAATTGGCGCGAGGATTAGCTACGTCCTGTGTTCGCTGAATAGGCTGAGAATCATTTAGAAATTGAACTAGTCAACGGTGAGACTGGCTTACCGGGTATGTACAGACAGAATGGTCGTGTTTGGTGCAGTTTTCATTCTATTTGTCTTTACCGGTCACAAATCAATCTCGAGAAATTGCCCTGCGAATAAGCAACCTCGGTCCAGTGATTTTTTTTTACAGAAAGGGGCATACCCGTAATGCAAAATTGGGCCAGAAACAATTTTTAAACATTTGAATTTTATTACCATATAAAAAAATTCAAACATCTATGTATTTTCAATACTTTTGGCAACACTGATTTAAAAAAGTTAATTAAATAAATTCCCTTGGCATATTTCTAAAATATAAATAAGTGCATAGTGTCTAATGTGAAAGATGATGAAGAAATTATTCTTTATTTTTATACTCACCAGTAAGTAGTTTTTAAAATCATAGCAGTAGCATCAATTTTGGCTTTAAAAGTATTTTCATTCATTTTTTTGAAATTGGTAAGATTGTCGGCCTTTATTAATCCTGTAGATAATGCATTTATCATACTTTGCTCAGCGATTCCTATACGAAGTTTACCTATAAGCGATCGTATAAAAAACCTCGCCTCAGAACTTCGACATGCTATGAATGTATCCTTTATAGGTACTACTTTATTTCTTCCGGGGGATTTTGCAATTTCCGTAAGCTTTTTGAAAACACCCATTACTGTCAATGGTGCTGGACAGAACATCATTCTTTGAGACATCCTTGACTGCTCAGCAACAATACCCAAATCTCCAGTTAAATGTGTCTGAGATTTAATAAAGTCTAACTTACGTCCAGTAGCATCACAAATGATTTTCATAAGTGTATTTTCTGCAACGCCCAACTCTAAACCTGTATGAAAGATTATTTATTTATTTTTATTTTATTAATATTTATTACAATTAAATTGTAAGCGGTTCTCACGCTGCGTATTAAAGTACTATTGTAGGGCTTGTAAATATTGTAGATTAGTAAATCTTGATAAATTTAAAACTTGACAGCAATAAAATTTATATATTTTTAATTTACTAAATTAACAATCCCTACAATACCAAAAACAGTAGTAGATTTAGTAAACATAGCAAATACATTAATTTACAAGTATGAAACAGCTGGCAGATTTGGCGCCCCATTCTTTTTTTTGTTGTTTCGGTTTGTTTACAATACCAAAGAATAAGTCGGGGGATGGGCCAGTGCATTCAGGTTGTTGATTGCTCTCAACCTGGCGAGAAGCCAGCAGCGATCCCTGAAAATTAGCTGGTCAAGCTGACATACTGCCTCCTCGTGGCGCCCCTACCGGACCCGCTTAGTGGTGAACCAAAGTATGCAGCGAGTCCCCTCTGTCCAGGGGTCTAAACCAGGACCCGGTCCTCCAGGTTCGGGGGTTGTGCGTGGGGGTAACTTCCCTACCGTGTAAAAAAGCATTAGTTCAGACACAAAAACAGCCTAGAGATATAAATATGGATGACTATCCGCATCAAGGCTAGACTCGGCAACATTAGCCCAGTCTGCGCCCATGCCCCTACGTAGGATAAAGATGACGATAGCAAGGATGACTGGGGCATTGATCCCCCAGCTACGATACCAAGATCGTCCTAGGAGATTTCAACGCAAAGCAAAGATGATATCAGGGCTAGTCATAGGAAAACACAGCCTGCATGACGACACATCCCATAACGGACTCAGGCTGCTAGATTTCGTGACGGGGCGAAACCTCACTGTAGCAAGCACGCGATTTCCGCACCTTAGCATTCACAAAGGGACCTAACGGTCCCCTGATCAATCAACCGTCAACCAGATCGATCATATTGCGATCGACGGCAGACACTCCTGCAGTATTCTTGATGTCCGAACGTTCCGAGGAGCCAACATTGACTCCGATCACTTCCTTGTTGTAGCCAAGGTAAGATCACGAATATCAGTAGCACAACGGAGTAGAGCACGACCACAACAGTTTGACGTCGCAAAGCTACAACCGCAATCGACCGCTGAGAAATTCGCTGATCTAGTCTCCCGTATAAGGCGACATTGGAGAGAAGGACGAGAGCAGTTCGTGAGCTCTACGAACGTAAAAGAAGGGAAGAACACCGGCTTCTCAAAAGGAAGAAGAAAGAGCATGAGAAGCGCGCGATCGAGGAACTAGAAACGTGTTACGGGAGGAAAAATATCCGAAGGTTTTACCAACGGTTAAATGAACTATCCAATGGCTATAACCTTCGGACAGAAGCCTGTCGTAACGAAGAAGGACAAATCGTAGTAGAGTCGCAATCGATGCTGAGAATCAGGAAAGATCACTTCTGCAGACTGTTTAACTGTGAGGAAAACACCAATTCCAGTGCCAGGCGGAATATTCCACGATGCATGCCCGACGAGTGGAGTCTCAGCATCGTTTGCCCGGTCCACAAAAAAGGAGACCGCCTCAACTGCCGAGGAATAAGTCTCCTGAACATCGCCTACAAGATCTTCTCTGCCGTTTTGTGTGATCGCCTGAAACCATTCATGAACAGTTTGATAGGTCCTTATCAGTTTCAGGCCGAGAAAGTCCACCTTTGACAAAATTTTCACACTACGGCAGATCCTGGAAAAGACCCAAGAGATGCAAATCGACACCCACCACCTATTCGTCGATTTTAAGGTCGCATATGACAGTGTGTATGGGGACGAGCTGTACGAAGCCATGTCTATTTTTGACATTCCTACGAAGCTCGTCAGGCTGTGTAGGATGACGATGGAGAATTCTCGCTGCTCCATCAAGGTTGGTGACGAATTCACCGAGACCTTCAATGTCAGAAAAGGCTTTAGACAAGGCGACGCACTGTCATGTGACTTTTTTAACATAATTTTTGAGAAGATCGTGGAAAACTCACTCGCCAACAACAGAGGCACGATCTTCCAAAAGTCCGTGCAACTGCTAGCATATGCTGACGACATCGACGGGATTGATCGAACACAGCGAGCCGTCAATGAAGCGTATGCTGGTATTTCAACGGAGGTGGCCAAAAGGGGTCTAACGGTGAACTAGGGCAAAACGAAGTATATGCTGTCATCGAGAAAAGACGCACAACAGCACGAAAAACATCAGTACCGAGATTAAACGCAGAATAACTCTTGCCAATCGCTGTTTCTTTGGGCTCAAGAGGCAATTGAGTACTAAGGCCCTCCCTCGAAAAACCAAATTGACACTATATACCACTTTGATAATCCCTGTCCTTCTCTATGGCGCGTAAGCACGGACAGTATCGAAGGCGGATGATGAAGTGCTTGGTATTTTCGAGAGAAAAGTTCTGCGTTAAATCTTCGGCCCTGTTTGCGTTGATGGTTTCTGGAGAAGAAGATTCTATCACGAACTGTACGGGTTGTACAGCGACATGAGCCTAAATAGGCGTCTACGGATCCAACGGGTAAGGTGGTTGCACCATGTAGAGCGCATGGAAAATATTGCTCCGACCCGTAGAATCTTCGACTCTAAACCAGTGGGACAACGCAATAGAGGACCACCACGGAACCGATGGCGCACACAAGTGGAGAGGGACCTCAGCCAACTTGGTTTGCAAAATTGGAGGAATTCTGGCTAAAGACTGTGCCAGCTGGAAAAGCTTGTTGGTTGAGGCCCAGGTTCACCCCGGACTGTAGCGCAAAAAGAAGAAGAATGTATTTTATGTATTTTAAATATAATATGGAGTGAGAACCGCTATAATAAACTAAGTTAAAAAAGAAAAGCACTACTAATGGCTATTGGCTTAAATGGAAAATTAGTAAGTGCATACTATTAAAACATTTGGTAAAAATTAACGGAGCGGACTATATCTTGTTTCAAATTATTATCAAATTATTATTTATATGACTTAAAATCTAGATATGATATTACTAATATAGTCATATATATGATTCATGCAAAAATATTCGGTTGTATATTTATGTGTATTAAAAACGAGTGCGTCAATAAATGGCGGAAATAAAATTTGTATGAAAATTATTGAATAAAAACTTAACTTTTATATAATAACTTTCGAAATTGCGATTAAAAGTGCACACCTTTTTATTTCTGCTCGAAACACAAGTATTACCAGACTTATACAGATTATTGAAATCTCGTTCAGCCGCTGATGAGCTGTTTCATGTAAGAGACTTTGCATTCAATCGTTTTCGTGGTTTAATTTGCCCAACCAGTGTAACCGAATTGTACTGATTACTGTTCATTTTCACATCAATTATCACAAATTCCGACAATAGCCAAACCACCCATATTTAGCACGATAAAAACTATTTCAGCTTTCAGTTTAAGTGATACTCGATTTTACTGAAAATAAACAAACCCAAACTTCAAATTGGCTGACGCATCGTAAATTGAAGAGGTTTAGTTTTTGAACATAGCAAGGTTGGTGAAGATACCTATAATTTATAAACTGTTTGTTTAATATATTAACCTCGACATCCTGGTTATTCGTTTTTAGGCATTTCACAAATATGGCAATTTTCGTACTTTCCTTCTACTTAGTTTTGTTGACAATTGAGAAAGAAAACCTACGTTGATAGAATTTTGCTGTGAACAAATTTATGGAAAGCTTAGAGATCTTCATTCGTAAACATTTTCCATCACAGTCGCCGAAAGCCTTTGATTAGTGTAGTCTTACCGTCGCACACATCGTGCAGTTCGTAATTGTGTTCCTCTTGACCATTAGTCTCAGCGGTCCCCTTACGTGCGGAGTGTATTGTACCACAACTTAGTTTTTATAGGATATTTTTTTAATATTATTCCCTTTTTTATTTTTATTCTATTTTGCAGAGATGAGGATGTTAGAATTTAACTGATGTTGTTCTAACTGTTCGGTGTCCATGCTTTCGACAGTCGGACGTCAACTGACCCAATATTCCCAACATTGCGTTTTCTTTTTTATGTTGTATTAATATGATATTGCTTGTTGGGTTATGTAGTGTTTGTATTTATAATTGTGTACTATGTGTTTTTATGTTATTGTTTAGCTGAATGTAAATAATGTTTGTTTATTGTTTTTTTCACCAGTCTTTGGCAGAAATCGAACTTACGACCTCTGAAATGTTGGTCGAATTCTCTACCAACTCATCCATGAGGCACTTATAATTCAGAGTGTAAATACTGTCAATATAACGAACATCCATGTTGGTCAAAGAAAACGATAGCTATATAAAAAATTGGGGCCGGTATCACTATTTCTAACGGTAGCACTTCTAAATATTTCATACGACGAAAAACTTTATTTTCATTTAGGACTTATTTTTTTTTGGCAATAAACATTTTTTTTTGTTGTCCGGAAATTTATTTTTTTGTCCGTTAAAATGTGTGCGAATATTTGCCTTCTATAACGTGCAAATGGGGCCTTAATCTGAACGTGCATTAATGCATAGAAGAAAGTTATATTGTTTATAATAATAATGCGCTGTATGTATTCCAAAATGGTCAAAAAGATAAAAGGTGTTAAAAAACTAACTTTTCTCTTTTTTACCCTTTAAAAAGTGAATCACATTTTAATCTGGGACTATAGTGGAATAAACTTCCAAATTCAAACCATAGTAGTTGCTACTTTTCTAAATGCGATCACTTTCACAATTACCTTCATATGCTGGAGCCAGTTGATTAATAGAAAGGTATATACTTGGTAATAAATCTTCTGAGTTAAGCAATATTACTGAACTTAAAAAATTTCCCAAAATTTCTACCATTTTTAATCGTCCTTTAGTATCCTCAATCAATTGAAATGTTCTTGTCAGGGCCAAATAGGGAGTGCTATAATTAAAAATGTAATGAAAAAAGTAGATTAATTTCTATAAACATATAGAAATTAATAAATCATTCTTATTAAAAACGTAAATTATGTGATATTATTATGTAAACTTTCGAACAAATATTAGAATTAAGCGTTTCAACTGCAGGCTAACCCTGTATTTTTTTAACCTTTCGGTTTTATTAGCAGCCCAACACTTTTTATTGTCATATCAGCACAATGCTCTTCCTCTTTGACCTTCAGGAATTTTTCTTTAATTTCTACCAACCGATCTAATTTTACAGTCTCTTTTAGAAAGAGGCTTAAGTTAGTTTCAGCTTTAGAATTTTGATTTCTTCTTGACGCTTCTTTCTTTCTCTATGTCTTTCGTTTCAATGCTGTCATCATGTATAAAATCTCTTCTTCGTAGTAAACTGTTTCATTTGAAGCTTTTGGTTAACCAGCAGCATTAATTTTTGCTGCCTGCATGATTTGCTCCTCTGCGGGTGATAAAAGCATGTCCTCTTACGGCCCACCACCGGCGTCTAAAAGACTTCTCATTAAATGAAACCCTTTCTTAGCATTATGTTTTTGATTTTCATTCATATAAACTTTTAAGATTGTTCACGATAGCTCTTAATCTATCGAACGACTTTTCGACTATTCGATCCACAACTTATTATCAAATGAATTGATGCCAAATTACCACGCAAGTTATTCGTTATATTTCGAAAGATTTCTATCGAGTTAGTTTCGTCGATTTATCGCCACTTTTTAAAATTTGTGGCGCGATTTATAAAAGGTCGGGTTTGTCAATTGTGGTCGCCAAATTCTTCTTTTATATTAGTCTTTTATATTATTTATATAATTTTTGGTTTTTATAGTAAGAACACAAATGCGACAAAAGACGAATTCTTCGTGTGAAGCACAATAACGACGGATAAGCGACTTCTGTTTAAAATTGATTACGTTGTATACATTTTTTGTGAAAACAAAAATTATAAAATAAACAAACAAAAATTTTAATTTGAAGACAATTAAGAAAATAATGAATAACATATTTTTATGGTAAAATCTTTTTTGGCTGTGTGTAAAACTTTAAGAAGTTAGAGGGTACGGCTAATGAAAATTAATAGGAACAACTTTGGATTCCAATGAATCGGCTATGCAGAACTGAAGTTTGTTCCTTTCATTAAGTTGTAAAGCTTTAAAACGATTACATAAATTCAGTTATTTTAAAATACATCTCGTAGTAAACGATACTCGTTGTGGAAAGGTTGCTAAGAAAACTATAACGTGAAAGAAACCACAATGTTTTTTAAGTATTATTATAAGATTTTTCTTTTAATTCTCATTGTCTTTTTAAAGTCGAATGTTTGAACATATTTTTCAAAAGGTTTTACAGTCTACTGACGAGTAGAGTAGTAGCACCAACGAAATGACGACATGTAGACAGATAAGAATAATGCAAAAAAAAAACCCTTTGGTGTTTCATAATTATTGTTACCACTTTTGTGTTCACTTAAGAGCCATAAATGAATAATGTTATTTTGCTTGCGCACAAAAACTGAAATGATTGTTTTCTTTAATTTTTCGAAATAATATACAATATTACTTATAAATAAAAGACCGTACATTTTTTAGACAATTTTGTGAAATGAGATCTAATAAAATTTCTATAAATGGTTGTCCGACTTCTTTGTGGAGCCAAATATGTACATACTTGCCTACGTTGTTATGACTTACTTCTGATTTTTTTCCCAAAACGCATCATTAATTGGATGATAGTTCAACTTTGCGGGATTATAATCCATACCATCTGCGGATTCTGGTCTGTCGATTATTTTCAGAGGCATCATAATTTTCTTCGTAGGAGCATTAGTATTCGCCGCATTTGTAGACGAGTCATGGTTTGAATTTTCTTCCAACTTGATAGATTTTGGACTATTACCCAAGGTTTCTTTAGAAAGCCTTTTGGTAGAGCTCATATCATTTTCAAGCTTTTTTGGCACAGGATTTTGACTAAAAAATATATAATAATATTTAAATCTTACTATTTATATTCTTTTACAGTTAAATTACAAATAATTTGAACACTAACATTATAGACGAAAGTTTAAACAAAAGAACACACTCTCCTAGTTGCATTATCAAAAACTGAACATTTGCTTCCAAAATATAGCAAGTTTTTAAATTTATCTCGATCACCATTTCCATATTTCATGTCCATGCTTTTATATTTTAGGACTTATTTGGGAAATTTTAGTTCTATGCATTTAATGCCCTCTTTGTCATGAATTATTGTATTTTATTATATAATTAGAAAAATATAGAATTTCCTTGTGTGTCTACATATATGTATAAAAGTTGGTCGCAAGCGAATAGAACTCATTGTATTGTTCAAGAATGTGTACAAAATTCAACATTGAGTTCGCGATAGGAGCTATTCCCTCCCAAAGCGAAACTGCGAAACAAAGAGCATCCGATTATTTATCTTTCAAGATCCCTCAGAGGAAAACTATTCCACTATCGAAAAGGAAATGTTTCTATAATATGGCGTCAAAAGAAAATAAACTCCTTACTGACCAGCAGCCGTTAACAGTTGCAATGCCAGAAATGATGCCTATGCGCTTTGGGAGTTACCGCCAAAAATTAATATATTACCTGGACTTCACGAACATTCATTGATTTCATTTGACTAACATTAAAAGCATTAAGGACCTACAATTTAAAGATATACTTTCAATATACTAAAACATAAAACAACTTAAAAGGAAATAAAATTGTATTTAGACTATTCATTTTGAATTCTTTCTTGTATTGTTCACTTTATAAATTGTTGATCTAGAATTTTTAAAATTGGTCCATAAACGATAAAGTAATTTGATAATTCATTGTTTAAGAAAATAGTTTTAGTGGACCTATTCCATATACAAAACAATTTTCGAAATTGGTCTACAAACGGCGGTTATTTGATAATCAATTATAGGGTAGGCAATTTGCAACACCTTCTCCATCAAGTTTCAAAAATATAGAGGGACTTTTCCATATGCAAAAAGATTTTGGAAAATTGGTTCACAAATAGTGAAATAATGGTCGTTTATGTTATAGAATCTGCTAAAAACTATATGGAAGGAGTAATATAATTGAAAAAAAACCAGTAAATTAATTGCGCGTTAATGATTTGAAGACCCAAAAGAAAAGTTAAGTTAGCACTCAAATTTTACCATGTCCTTAATTTTTGGCAAGTACTCGTATGATCTACTGATTCTAGGATGGAAGCATGAAAATAAGTGTTATTCCAATTGCATATTTATCTTGAAAAAACATCACCCACATTGTTCACAAATTAATTTACAATACATACTTCATATTTTCCCTAACAATATATGCAAAGATAAGATCGAACTGCTTAACAAGACACTCTTTGGAGATCATTCAACAGTGTAATTCACATTCCCTAACATGCCCCAAGTTATTGCATTATACCATTAAAGAATTTTGGGAAAGCTGTATTGAATAACTTCGCCTAAATACTGCCGATTATTTTTAGTGTTTGTTTGCGGTAATTATATTATTTAATCCCAAATGAAAATTTTATAAAATTTGATCATATAAATATAGATATGTATGCAATAACGTTGCGCATAATTTAAGCAGATCAGACAGGACAGGACAGGTCAGACTTTTCTTTGCATGGTAACGACATCAGTTGAAGGATAAACAATTTCATATAATTTTAAGATTTTGCGCTAGTCGGAGAATACATGTACATACATACATATGTATGTATATAAATATTTCCTTACTTACATTTGAATAGTCGCGACATTTTCCACAACTTGTGCCTTTGGTTTAAAGAAGGATCTGAAAATGGTTCATTAAATAATTGGTATAAAATATATGCCAGTTATTCTCACGTTATATTTTTTTGTGACATGTACACAGAAATAAAAACTTCACGATTATTTTAGCAAACGACAATATACAATATATGTAAGCAAATCCCGCTTTTATGCAAGTGCCAAAATATCATACCGCGGAATATAATTTTCCTTTAAGTTGGTAGTAACAGCTGTAAATACTTTTATGTGTGGTGAGTTTATCAATGAAAGCAAAGTACATAAAAAAATAATCGAAATGTGTTACTTAAGGCATATACTAGTAACATATATACTTATGTATATATAAACATATATATATAGGTATAAATATACATCTGTATACATATGTATATCACACTACATTCCTCTTTCATCGAGTGCTGTATAAAATGATAGAAAGAATCAATATATGTTAAAAAAAAACTTATATAAAAAATGTAAACACAACATCAGGCATGAGACGCATGAGCAGAAAACAAACTATTGTGGATTGCAGACTTTTTTACAGGGTTGAAAAAGCTGTATTATTTTGCTTACATTAAAAATAATCGTACTAGTGATGCCAACTATCTCTACTAGAGTAGAAACACTTGAAATTTTTAAAATCAAAACATCGCAAATTTTTATGGAGTAGATATGATTTTTAGCTAGAAAATTAGTTAAGTATAGGCAAAAATTTAAATTTTTAGGAAAATCAATTATTTTAATGGTTTATTATTGTTATATTGTATATATTATTGTCGTAAAACACTTTATTTTTAGTCAATTAGATTATTTAACTGACAAAGTAATATTTCTGCATAGAACCTTTAAAAATAATGAAAGGCTAAAACAAATAAATATTTACAAAACATATGCATGCACTGAAAATGTTACATAAATCAAAAATTAAATATACATATATTTTAAATGTTATAAATATTTTATTAGTTATAAAAATGTTATCTTTTTATTCTTAACCTTTAAATGCATACTGTATCTTTAAAGATACAATCAGAAAAAACAGTGCAATGCTTTAATTTCTTTACAAAATTAAGAAAAATTATAAGTAATTAATTCTCTTTCATACTGTGACAGATTTATTGCAATAGTTTTTAACTTATAGTTTTACATAACGTTAAACTCAAAATTTCAAAATTCTTATATTTTTCGAAAAATCCAATTTTATTGTCGCATTTTAACAATAATAGTATTTTTAATTTAGCCACAAAATAAATATGTTCTTTTGTGCAATGTATCTTAATAAAAATAAAATTTTAAGCGAATGCGACCCGAAATCACTTTAGTGGTTGTATCTTAAAAGATACACGATGCACTCCGCACTACTTCCAAATATTCTTTTGTTTTTTTATATATTGTGTTTGTATTTGAGAAGACAAATTTTGTATGGAAAAAATAAATTTTTTTAATAGGTTGTTTTTTTTTTCAGTCGTTTGATTTGGTTATTTCTAATAATGTTTCTAACAAAAGTCTGTATCTATACCAGGACCTTCTGCTTCTCTAGAACACTCTTTAGAACTTCAGCCAAGTTCTTCGATATTCAATTTATTTCCTTCAAAATTTCAAGATATAAATGCCGATCCTAAGTCCTCAGCATTTGAGAAAATAATATGGAAACAAGCTAATTTGCATTTTCAAAGTAAAGAAGTAGATTTTAAGGGAGATAGCTCTCAGTGAAGAAATTCAGTCATTACTAACTCCTTATCAAGTTTGGTGCTATTTATTTCCAGAAAGCTTAGAAAACCTTATAGTTGATGAAACTCTACGGTATGCTGGATTAGATGAAAAGTTTTCCTTTAGTATTTCGGAGTTACGAAAGTTTATTGGTGTTATCTTTTACATAACGTATTTCAATTTACCAAATACCAGAGATTATTGGTCAAGCAATTATGACCGATCAGTAGACGCAATAAAGCAGCAAAGGACGGTAAACCAATTCGAAAAAATTAGGCAATATCTACCTTATTAGGCCTGTTATTGACTCCCTAAATCGTACATTTGGTTCTGTTTCCAAGCAAGCGAGGTTATCTGTAGATGAACAAGTGTGTTCTACAAAAATGAGCAGCTAACTGCTACCAAAAAAGCCTTTAAAGTGGGGATTTAAATTTTTTGTATTATGTGACACTAAAGGGTAGGCGTATAAGTTCGAAATTTAAACCGGAGCAGATGAAACTATGCGCCCAGAAGAGTCCAATCTGCAAGCATCTGCAAACATTGTGCAATGCATTGTGCAATGCATGGATTCTTTACAAAAGAATTAACTAAGATAAAGCAAAAAACAAAAAAATTACGATTTAAGTGGCAGATTCACTTTTCAATTATAAAAATGCATCAAAACATACTCTACTTCGTCGATGACCAAACGTAGAAACGAAATCCAAGAAAAAAACATTAGCGCAATTAACCCCTCCCGCAGATGTAAGACTAGACGGAACACAACATTGGACGTTGATAAGTAAGAAAGGAAGATGCCGGGTTGCACAGGTCAAACGAAGATGTTTTGCAGTAAGTGTGAATTAAATCTATGTGTCACGACTGATAAAAACTGCTTTTTTAATTAACACAACTAATAAAAATAATAAATAATTTTCATTTATGTCTATATATCTATATATGTATGTATGTAGTATAAAACTTTTGTTAACCAAATCGTAAACAGTATTTGTTTTTCTAATGTGTTGTTATTTTAGCGGGGAGTGCATATTGTATCTTAAAAGATACAACCAAATTTTTTCCTCATAAAATAAACAAAATAACTTTTATTCAAAAATTTAAACGCAGTTATTATTTTTAATTCGATTTCATTATATGTATATATGTATAACTTTCGCACAAATCTGAGACTATATGCATTTAAGGGTTAAATTCTAACACTCAATTTAATTTATTACCTTATTTTTAATTTTGAAATTAAAATGATTAAAAACATACATATTAAAATTTTTTTCTTTCAAAAATTTGCAGTTTCGCTTTGGATTTTTATTAATTCAAAATAAAAATGATGAAATAAAAACTCTTTATTTCATATATCTATTGTAAAAATATGATCTTTTTAATTTTAAATTGAATTTTACGTCATAATTTTTTATATTATTTTTTTAGACTTTGAAATAAAAAAGCCTAAATAAAAGCATTCTTAAATTTCTTTATATATTATCAAATCACAAAAAAAAACATTATGGGCTCAGCTCAATATTATTTATTTTTAGTGCATGTGGCAGTTTTATTTCTCGTAGTGCACCGGCAGCACCAATATTGTAAAACTAAATGATATCGCAGCGCCTATTTTATTCACCTCGAGAAAATTGAATGTAAAGAAAAGAGAATAAAATAGGAAATGTAAATAAAAAGAAAAAAAGTTTCACCAAATGGACTATTTTAGCCTAGTTTGAATGATATATAATTCCTAAATTGGCATAAATCAGAAACTGACAACTGGTCCGCTGAAATTATACATACGAGTAGGTCTTTCATTTTGGTTTTATAGACACAAACTTTTCCACACCTTTTTTTTTCTTTTTTTTTTGTTTGTATTTTATTTATTTTGCAATCTATCTTATATTGAGATAATAAGCAAAATTAATCACATTTATGTTGACATTTCGAGTTACACATATAAAAACGTATAAAACTATAGAAATATTCCAAATTTAACAGAAAAAAATACAGATTTAGTCCATCTTATATTTACAACAACAGCAACTTAAGTTTTAGTAATTATTAAATTTAAAGTTTTAGCATTAAGTTAAAAGAAAACAATAAAAAAGAAACAAAAGATAATAATAAGAAAAATATTGATTTAGATACAAAAAAAAAAAAATTAACTTCTGAAAGGTAGATCTAACACATGGTATCTTTTAAGTCTTCGAATTTCATCAGTATCGTCTAATAACACAATAGCCAGAGGATTTACATGATTGCTTAGTCTTTTTAAATATTTTTCGCTGAATGAATTTATTACCTCTTTAACAGTTTGCATATTTAGATCGTTATGTATGGCATCGTTGGAAATATACCAAGGAGATTGAACAATAAGCCTTATAGTTTTTGACTGGTATCTTCGCAATATTTCTATATTTGAGGCACTTGCTGTTCCCCAAAGTTGAACTCCATAAGTCCATATTGGCTTCAAAATAGTTTTATAAGGTTTCAGTTTGTTTTCCAGACTTATTTGAGATTTTGGACCAATTAACCAGTTAAGTTTCCTATTTGTAATATTTAATTGTTGCCGTTTTATTTTTATGTGTTCTTTCCATGTTAGTCGACGATCCATATATAAGCCGAGATATCTAACATAATCGTTTTTGGAATTCGGATGTTATTTATGGAAACGTCAGGGCAATCACCTTTTCTAAGAGGGAATGTTATGTGTACAGACTTTTCAGCATTTACTTTAGATCTCCATTTACTTAACCATGACTCTATTAAATTTAATTCGTTTTGAACAAAAGAGCTGGCAGCAACTGGGCACTTGTTTGAAGCCAAACTCTGTCAAATGCCTGCTGAATATCCAGGAATACAGCGGAGCAATATTTCTTTTCCTCAAATGATTTTCGAATAATGTCAATTACTCTGTGGCATTGCTCAGGAGTGCCATGTTTTTGCTTAAATCCAAATTGACAATCGGGAATAATTTTTAAACTCTCAAGAATAGGGGACAAGCGGGTCAAAAAAATGTTTTCAAACATCTTGGTAAAAGCACTTAGTAGACTAATAGGTCTATAAGAAGTTAGTTCATTTTCAGGTTTGCTGGGCTTCTTGATCATAATGATCTCAGCGCATTTCCACTGAGAAGGAAAATGATTTAAACAAAGAATTGAATTAAAAATTTTCGTTAAGTATAAAACAGCTTTCTTTGACAAACTCTGTACAACGCCAGCGTCGATATTATCATATCCAGGAGACTTTTTGGTATTTAGATTTTTGATTTGAGTTGCAACTTAATATGGAGAAATGTGTTTTATGGGTAAGCTCATCTGATAAGGCGCATCCAAAAATCCCGAAATTTCTACGTCTTCTACAGAGTTATCAAATTGGTGAACAGAAAATGTGTTATAGAGGTGGCTCGCAAATGCTTCTGCCTTTTTAATGTTAGATCGGCACCATGAACCATCACTATCCTTAAAAGGAGGATTTCTTTTTGACGGATGCTTCAGGTATTTTGTTGTCCTCCACAAATTGTGATCATTATTGTTTGAGTTATTAATATTGTCAAAAAATTCACCGAATAATTAGTTTTTTAGGCCAGTTAAATGATGCTTAAGGTTTCTTGCTGCTTGATTAAAACGCCACTTGTTATAAGAACTCCTGCTTTTCTTAATCTCCTTTTAATTAAAATAAGTTCCCGTGTCCGTGAAGAGATTTGAGGAGCACTTTTCAGCCGGATTGGATAAAAAAGCAGCCTCATGAACTATTTTTGTAAAATTTTCAACGGCTTCATCCAGCTCAAAATCATTAGATATTGTAGAGTTTAAATTAATGTTTATATCTATCCAATATGAGAACGACTCCAGATCAGTTTTAACTGATACAAGCTTACTGACTTTTTTTATAAACTGAGGCGAGGAGTTATACGTTAGTAAAATTGGGGAGTGGTCTGAGCTGAGGTCATAATTATCTAAAATACAAAGCTCCACACCTTTTACACTAAAAAAAGGGTGAATAACTTCTTAACTAAAGTAAGACAGGAAGTGAAAACTGATGCATTGGAATGGTCCTCTATAAAATATCAAAAATTCTTGTACGCACATATTTTCATTTTTGTTTTATAGCCATAGTACGGTTTTTGGCATACGTATAATTTAGAACTGGAGACATAATATTTTTTTAATGTATAAAATACAACCAGTTTTTTATTTAATTAGTTTTATTTGAAATAAAACAAAATTCAAAATATAATTCGATAATAGATTAGATTGTTAGTGATTTTTGCCAAAAAAAAACGCTGAATATTCTTTTGTATTTATTTTCGGATTTACTATACGAAAAATGCAACACTTCAAAAAACTTTGCTAATTGACAGAAAAGGTTACTAAATGACAGATAAAAGTTTGTTTTCTTCTCGGAGATGTTTGAACACATATTCAGCAATTATTGCCAGAAGATATTACCGAGCAATTATGTTTGAACACAAGCTGTCATATAGTGTTATGATTTGATTGGCATTCAGTTTATTACGAAAAAAAAAAACTCCTCAAGACGACGCTGAATACTAAATAAATAAATAGAAAATGCTACTGTTCCTTAAATGTACCTGCACATTCAAATTCCATTGATGTTAAATTTCTTTATAAATTCACGTATGTGCATGAGCTACACCAGTTTTTTTCGGCTCTCTATGATGAGCGACAACTTCTCTTTTTTGCCTAAACTTTTATTATAGCCCACCGCGACTTCAACTGCGACAAACTTCTCTTGCTTCTGTGACAGATATGTATTATTACATTTATGAAATGTAACAACAATAAAACCCTTTACTTGCACTTCTTCAAGCTCCGACCATGCCTTCTTCTTTCTTTGGTTTGTGTTTGTGTTTTTGTTTTCTATTTTTGTCACTCTTTCCCTATCCAGCTCCTCCAGCAACAACTGAAAAGACATAAGTGTATGTATGTTAATGCTAATAAGTAGCACTATTAAATGTCAAAAAAATATAAACAACTTCTTTATTGAACAGCTGCTTACTATTTAAGTTAACTGAATATTAAAATATTTTGTTTTCAAAATTTTATGGTTTCAAAATGTTTGCCTGAATTTGCTACTAAATTCTCGCTCCACATCCTTCCAAACATTCACAGTTTGTTCTGCACCAACTCGGTCATTCTTTTTGCACTCGATTATGCTGCTGTTTTTTTTTAATCAAATAATGAAAAAAACTTCAATGCAATCATATGGTAGTATAAACAACTTAAGTTTTATTTAAATGGACGTGGGCAGTGATTTAAGTTGTATTTAAATATGATCTATAAAAACAAATTCGGTATTTAAACAGAACTTGAATTTAAAAACCGCTTAATTTTTAAGTTAAAAACTGGCCCTTAGTGATGCACAAGCAAATGTTAACGGTTGTGTATTAAAGTACATGTCGAACTTCAAGAACAATAAACGTAGGTTTTAAGTACACTTTTTCGCTAATTATATTTATATTAGCAATTTGAAAAGAAATTCTTTTTCATTTAAGCCCATTACTTACACAATAGCATCTTATTGTATACATCACTAAGCAAAATATGACAGGTTATTTACAACAACAACAAACATTAATGAATATACATACATCTTTGTTACACGCTTATAATGTAAAATTTGCTGAATAACTATTACATAGTTTAACACTGAAATAGGAAAATTTTATTGAATTCGACCGTAATATACATACATATTTAAATTATATACTAATAGCAAAACAACCTTTTTTGCAATAAAAAAGATTAATGTGTAAGAATGTACATAATTGCAAAATTTAGTCATTTATGTACATATGTATACATGTGTAAACTCACTTGGTTTTCTTCAAATTCGGCTTTTGTTATTCGTGCATACATATATTTCAATATAAAATCTGTTTATTTATAAATAACAAACATGCACACTTACGTATGTACATTTGTCAATTACAGCGATGTGTGAAAAAGCAAAAGGTCGTTTGAGCACTTTTTATTCGTATTGAAAAAAAAACACTTAAAGGGGATTTAGACGGTAACACAAATCGTACGATAAGTCCAATTTTTGAGTAGAAGAGCACGGATGGTACCGTCTAAACTTAATATGTAATGAGACCATACGACATAGAGGTAAAATACGGATTAAAATTTGACAGTCGTACGGCTCTCATCGTTTTTAAAAATTTTTCAAATTCCTTCACACATCATTAGATCAGGGATGTATTTTCATGTAAACATTTTACTTTGTTTTGGTCTTTTACCAATGGTGTAAACGAAAAAAAATTTGTCGTAAGATTTTTGTTCTCGTTTTTAAAATACGGTGATAATTTCATAAGATTTTCTCTTCGGTTTTACGTACGACATGTATTACCGTCTACACCCCCTTTTACATACATACATACATCATTAGCTTTCAAAAACATGTTTAATTTAGATTTGAGAATTTTTTATTAAGATTAAGAATTTGAGCCAGTAACTTTTCCTAATGTCGAACGAGTCTTTTCCATTTATTTGTCATTATATAATAAAAGTAATAATATGTAATAAGATAAAACCGTAGTAGTCATTATTTTTAGTGCCTTTTTCTGTGCCATCGGTCCTTTTCCGTATCTTTTTCTATATTCTTTAAAAAAATCGTCTGTTTGTTGAAATGACCGACCCTGACCGGAAGACTAATCGACTTTTTTCTTCCTATATGGACTAATGTTACTTTCTGCGAGCTCCAGTTTTGGGTTATGTTGAATTTGTTTTCGAAGAAATGTTAGAATACAATTTGCAGAAAACTATTTTTAGATTGTACTAAAATGCGAAATTTCTTAAAATTCCGAACACAGAAAAAACAACAGTTTTCTTTGTTTACTAATATGTATAATATGTATGTATATGTGTATACACATACATACAAGTAATAAAATTGAAACTTCTGTTCAATTCGGAGTTCAAGATAAAACTAAACTTTTATTATTGAGAATTTCTTATTCTGCTCAAAGCTAATTTAACAGTTTGTTTATAAATTTATTTTTTATCATTGAAATATGAAACTCCTTTGCTGATTCTCATTGAGTCAGCAACGGAAAGAATAAAAAGATTTAAAAATAAAATTTGTGTTCATTTTACTTAAGTTGATTTCGTTTGTATTGTTTACTGTACTTGGATTCAATGGGCACAATTATAGCTTACAAAATTATGGAATATTAAGATTGGATTCGTGTATGTCACTTACATACATGCATACAAATATATTTTTTGGGAAAAAGTCAAGCATTGAAAAATATCTACATACATACTTACATATGTATGTAGTATGTACATATGCGCCTTAAATATTATAAAAAAATTGCCTAACGCAGGAACGAAAGTGAAACTTTAAAATATTGAGTTGAATAATTTTGACATACGATTTGCTTAGCTTAAGAAATTACTATTTGGAACTTCTAAAAAAAAAATTTTTTTTTTTGTTTAAGCGATCAACACGACCGCACCTCATTTAAATCTGAGCTCAATTAATTTTACAAAATTTCTTGCATATTTCTTGGGAAGCAGAACGTTATTTGCCAGAGTTTTTTCCCTATTTCTCAGCGATATGGAATGTACCCAAGAAACCTGATGCATCAAGGAAGGACAAATGGCGTATTGTCTTATATACTGGCAGAGCTTGTAGGAAAACACTGCCTGATATATCTCAACAACATAATAGTGTTCAGTGCATCTCCACAGGAGCACGTCGAAGCTCGACAGATTGCTCAAGAGATTATTAGATGCAAATTTAAGAGTTCAACTCGACAAGTGCGAGCTTTTGAAGAGAGAAGTTGAGTTTTTAGGTCATTTGGTGTCGCCTGAATGGGTGAGACCAAATTCACAAAATTTGAGCGCTATTATTAAACATCCAATACCAAAAAGGGAGAAACAAATTAGACAATTTTTTGGTTTACCTGGGTTTTATAGAAAGTGCATAATAGACTTTGCTCGAATTTCCAAGCCTTTGACGTCCTGTTTAAAAAATTTTTTTTTTTTGTTTGTATTTTATTTATTTTGCAATCTATCTTATATTGAGATAATAAGCAAAATTAATCACATTTATGTTGACATTTAGCGTTACACATACAAAAACGTATAAAACTATAGAAATATTCCAAATTTAACAGAAAAAATACAGATTTAGTCCATGTTATATTTACAATAACAGCAACTTAAGTTTTAGTAATTATTAAATTTAAAGTTTTAGCATTAAGTTAAAAGAAAACAATAAAAAAGAAACAAAAGATAATAATAAGAAAAATATTGATTTAGATACAAAAAAAAAAATTAACTTCTGAAAGGTAGATCTAACACATGGTATCTTTTAAGTCTTCGAATTTCATCAGTATCGTCTAATAACACAATAGCCAGAGGATTTACATGATTGCTTAGTCTTTTTAAATATTTTTCGCTGAATGAATTTATTACCTCTTTAACAGTTTGCATATTTAGATCGTTATGTATGGCATCGTTGGAAATATACCAAGGAGATTGAACCATAAGCCTTATAGTTTTTGACTGGTATCTTTGCTGTTTAAAAAATGGGAAAAAATTATATAAAAGCAGTTGAAACGATAAGAATTTTGATAGCAAGTAAACCAATTCTCTTATACCCGAAGTATGAAAATATTTTTACCCTGACTGCAGATGCTTCGAATTTTGCTCTGGATGCAGTATTGAGTCAGCAAGATGAACCAATATGCTCTCCGAGTAGGACGCTCAATGAACATGAGCTTAACTATTCGACTATTGTGACTATAAACCTCTTCAATGGCCACATAATTGTCAAGAATCAAACACCAAACTCCAGAGGTGGAGAATCAAACTTAATGAATTCGATTTCGATATAAAGCATATTCCTGGTAAGGGAAATAAAGTTGCTGATGCTCTTTCCAGAATAACACTGAATGAAAATATTAATTCTAATATATAAAAAAATTATTAAAAAGAATTTGTTTTGAAAAGAATCAGCAGCTTTTATGCCGTTTTGATAGAATAGATTGCCAAGCATATCGGTTTACTGTACTTCTACTCCAATTTCTGGTCTTTCCATCGCAGCTGGAGCAGTTTCAGCCATTTTCACTACATCACCCATCCAACGGCTGGGCGTAAGCGAGTAGCATGTGTTGTGTCGTGCATAGTGTGTCATTTCTATTCACGTTTGCGTCTCGTATGACATTTTCTAGCAGAATATTAAAAAGATGACAAGATAAACTGCTTCTTAAACATCGTTTGGTACTGAATGGCGCGGAATGTTTTTTTTCCTATTTTAATGCAGATCGCGTGTCAGTTAAAGTCAACCTCCACAGTCATACCTGTTTTGCAAACTCGGATATAGCATGGTAGGGTTTTTTCCAGGATTTGGCGTAATGTGTACACCTGGTCGATGGTGGATTTACTAGGTCTAAATCCACATTGATAGGGCCCAATTATCTCGTCAGCTTTAGATTTTAATATATCACACAATACGCTCGATAATATTTTATATGCGATGGGAATAAGACTTATTCCTCTCTAGTTGGCACATACTGTTTTGTCTCCTTTCTTGTGTACGGGGCATAGTATGCTGAGGTTCCAATCACCGGGTATGCGTTCATCTAGCCAGATTGGCCGAATATGTATATGATTTAGCAGCATGTCGCCTCCGGCCTTAAACAAGCATTGACGGGTTACAGCTGTTTTCACCTCATTACTATCTCTCTACAGAGA
This sequence comes from Epicampocera succincta, assembly GCA_932526305.1. Taxonomy (NCBI): domain Eukaryota; kingdom Metazoa; phylum Arthropoda; class Insecta; order Diptera; family Tachinidae; genus Epicampocera; species Epicampocera succincta. Next base: position 20,664,760 of record OW052037.1, on the reverse strand, counting down.
TTTTGTCTGTAGTATCTTCGCCGCCCTTGCTACCGGATACTAATAGTTGGGAAAAATGTTCTTTGCAAACTGTTTAAAAGGAATTGTAAAACTTGTGCAAATCCGATCACATAGCACATAATTTGCCTTTTAAGGAGCTCGCGAAAAACTTGTTATCGAGTTTTGGCAAGGGAATGAGGAGAACTAGCTGAAAAAGTCGGAAGTTTGAACTTTGTGAAAACGAAACGAGCATTGTTAAGAGTGATATAGGACCGCCAAAAACTTTAAAAATTGATCAAGATCAAGGTGTGAATAATATAAATATTAGGCAATGGTGTAAACAGCTAAATATAGTATTAGAGGTTACGAACAGGCAATATTTGCCTACAACCACTCAATTAACTATTCTAGTACCGGATGAAAGCCTTATAAAACTTTATTAATTAGAATCAATAATATTAAACTAGAACAATAATGCAAATTTGGAAAGAAAGAAAAATCCTATTAATGTAAAATATGTCAATAAGAATAGAAGAAAATGGCTAAATAAAATAGACAAATTCTTTTAAAAAAGGCAGTGTATGAGAATTTAACTTTATGTTAAGTTAAATTGATGGTTTCGGTTAATTTAGGATTAATAAATTAACCGCTTTTTGTAACTGCAATTTTATTTCAGTTTATTACCGTAAATTAAAATTATTACACGGATTACTTTATTAAGTCTTAAGTAGGTATGATCGCAGCGAGGCAGTAAAGACAAGTGAAGTCAGTAACAAATATTTTAAGTATAATAATAAAATCTAAAAAGAATATGTAACAGTGCTTATAACTAATGAGAGTTTATACATATTAAATAATACCGTAAGTAAGTATATACATATGTATGTATGCGCGTATATGAATTTGCATGTAATAGGCAATTGCATGCATAAAAAAAAACAGTATTTTGTTTCAATACATTTTCTCTGAGCATAAGTAATTTACTCTCGTTTATGTCTTATGCATCGAATAAAACGGCATTCATATGTTATAATATAGTGATGTGTGAATAAATAGCAGTAGGCAATAATACTACCTTAAATTATTCATTAACCGGGCAGAGATATTGAAAAAAGAAGATGATGGGGGAGCATTTTGTGGTCAAATTTAGGGAAAGAAATGTTAGAAAATATAAAAAAAAAATAGTGTAAGAAATATTACTGATTGCAGGAATCAATGAGAAATGGCATATGCAGAAGAGAGTCCTGGAACATCTCAATCAAATTGAAAAATCCCGAATGCTTGTCACAGCTACGGTCTTGTTGTAATTGACGTTCAGACTCGTCGCACAGGGAGAAGTACCAATTCCTACTGAATATAGTAATTATGAATTCCATGAATTGTGGAACGAGTATAATAGTCATGAATACTTACAGTCATAAAAGGCTGCCAAACACTTATTCATAAAGACGCATGAACGGGGTCTGTTTAATGCATTAGGTTATATATGATGAGGATAGGGAAGCAATTGAAATAAAGAACAGAATTGATAATGGCGACATAAACACAAATAGTATTATTGAACACGTTAATGCTGGAAATACACTTTTTAATGAACTAAAAAATTCAACAAATACTCTTGTTACTAAAGCTTTGCTGATACATTTCTTGATAATGTCAAAACCTACTTAGAGCATGTTCAGGATATTCAAATGGGAATACAGAGTGCAAGACAATTTGAATTTATTAAAACTTCTGTTTGGATTAAAGAACATTTAATATATTTTGTACTGACCATACCACAAAACTTAACAATGTACAATGGATTTAAGATATTACCAATTCCTGATATGGTTACCATTATCGAACGAATATTAAGTTTAAACGTAGATCTTGTAAAGAGAAATGGAAAAATTTTTTAATTAAGCCAAGAAAGTAAACTATTTTACGACTCATGTTTAGCAAATTTATTGAAAAATTAATTATCAAGTTGTACTTTTCAAACAAATGTTTCTGCATTTTTAGTACCACCCAATTTGGAGTTAAAAAAACATGCACTGAGCAATCCTAAACCAGAGTTGTAACATCTTAAATATATTAATTAATGCAAATAATTATTTATAATAATATAATATAATAATTTATTTAACAATAGCAAAGACTATATAACTAAAATAGAGTTAAAAAATAATTATCACAAGAACTATGTAGTAAAAGAGACAAACTATCTTATTTTTGCACTAATTTTTACTACGTTAATAATCTTAGTAATAATAATACTAAAAAGTTAAGTTCTTAGATATTAAAAAAAAAACAAACAATGAAGATATTGAAATTACCTATGAAGGGAGGAGTGGCATACATACATACATACATACATAACATTCAATAGTAAAATAAGGAGCGCATGCCTTAAATGTTGTTGGAGTTGTTATGCGACACTCTTTATTTGTTTTTAAGCATTTTATGCAAAGCATGCATTTTTGTATTTGGTAAGCAGAAGGTAAGTTTTGAAGTAAATAAGGAATCATTAATCAGTAGAGTTTATTTATTTACATACATACATATAAAAATAGTTTTTGGTAAAAAGTGAAGTATTGAAAAATATGTACATATACATACATACATATACATATGCGCCTTAAATATTATAGGAAGTTTGCAAAAAATGTGCCGCTTGCCTAATGCAGGAGCGAAAATTAATCTTTAAACTATTGAGTTGAATAATTTTGCCATACGATTTGTGGTAACATCAACTTTATCCCTCTATTTTGAAACTGGACATTTTGCTGACAACTACATATTCACATACATACATACATACATATTTGTCCTATTTACATACTTATACAACTTACTACATTTTTATTATCTAGCTTTAAAATATAAATATATGAAACACTTGTTTAAAGTTTAAAAATTTTTATTAGTGCCGGTTTGGAGTTTGCCTTCTATGAAGACTTGTAAAAAACTAAACTTTATTGAACGTATGTAGCTATGGCGAATGAAACCACGCAAAAAGAATTAACAAATAAATGCAGATGCCGAGCCAGCATTTGTTTGTTTTAAATTTATTAATAAAAATGTTGATAAATAAATGAGTTCATTTAACACGAGTTTGCAATTCAGCATAATAATAAAAAATATTGGTAAAATGAGTTCAATAGCCACAAGTTCCAATTAGGCATATAGTACGAGTACATATCTATGTATATATTTTCAAGTAAAGTCATTAAAAAATATGTTAACAAAAAGTTTGTTAACTTACACACACAAAATTCACAGCTTAGCTACAAAAATGTTCTCACCACATAAATCACATGCAAATATTGTGGTATGAGAGGTTTTCAGAATGTTTGATGTGAAATATTCTATAACATTATTTCCTGCCTCTGCCATAATGCCACTCTTAAGTAATAACAGGACTATACCGATTAAATTATACTTCATTGTTACTGGGCACTTAAAAATTAACTGACTTAGAAGAGAACAAATTTAGTGTTACAAATAATTTGATTGACATTTTAAGTACTTAAATATTATGCACTTACTGACAGCATGTACATACATACATACACACATATGATGTACAAATGTAGTTGGCACAAAATATATTAATACGCAATAGTGCTAATTATCTTAACTACATAAAAAAGTCAGTTTGTTTAATCAATCGAAAACGTTTTAAGAATAAAATTGCATCTTAAGCGGAATTTGGTAACTGTTCGTAAAAATTCTAAAATTTTCTATACATGTATAAGTTTTCAAATTCGATTTTCTTATCTGGGCGAAAAACAACATTTATTTAAAATTGTACCAAGCACCAAAGTAACGGTCCAGAAATGCCTTAAAAATATCTCAATCAATATTTCGGACAGATGCTTTGTCTGCCCAATTGTGTACAAATTTCGAAAAGAGGTGTAAGACAACTACACTCACATTGTCAATATACATACATATTAATGCACTGGACTGTAATGCCAACTCCTTGGGTATAATTAGGAAATACAATCTAAGTTAAAGAAAAAATCAACTGACATATTTATTTTTTGGCCGCCAATATTGATGTTTCAGTTGGCCAATTACAGTTGCTGAACTGTTGTTCTGTGTCCTTAAAAAACACACTGAACAAGCTCCTCTTTTGAATCGGTAAAGTGACAAAAATTCGCGGGTAGAGTAACTAATCCGGTCGAGGTGTCAGTTCCGATCTTACCATTTCTAATATCTGCTTCGAAAACATAATAATATGAATCGAACGGCAAAGCTATTTTTCCGATCTGATCTTTGAAATTATGAATGTTTTTCCAGTCCTACTGTGAGCATCAATGAAGTAAATTCTGCCAGATCCACTGTTCACACATTATATCATTCACATTATCCATCAAGGTATTGTACGCATTTCTTTTTTGTTCATTCAATTGTGGTCGTGAATTGTTGTTCTCTTTGAAACTCGTGGTTAAATGCTTCTGCATACCAAATTCTCGTGTCACAGCAATACTTTATTTATTATCAGTATACACATGTCCTCTATCATGATCAAAGTCTTATTGTAAATTTTTACCGTATAGGATTCTAAGTTTGGTAACGCACACGATGCAACACATCCTCAGACATTTCAACCCTATATTTCATATAAAATCATAAGGATTTGAGGGGAAAATGTCCATATATAATCGCAAACAATGCGCGAATTTAATAGACGATGAACATATCCCGATCATCCCGATGTGAATCACTGTCCACTAACTGCAGTAGTTGATACATGAACTGTTCTCAGTTGTTGAAGCGATGTTGGGCCACGAACATTCACCAACAATAATCCAAGGTAATAACATTTATCGTTACTTTGATGTACTGTGTAGATGCGTCCACGTGTAACACAAAAATGTGCGAGCGGAAACATCTGTTTGACAAATTGAGAAAAAAAATTGGACTACATTCCATGGTGAATGTGTCGCTCAATCCTATTGTGCGGTGTCTTCCTTGAACGGCAAATAGCTTCGTTGCTGCTTGTATAGCGATCCCTCCCTATGTCATTGAGATACTTTATCATTTGCATTTGTTACAGCAAATATGGATATTTCGCTACCTTTGTTAACATATTTACTTATGTACATACTATCGATTTGCCGGAATTACAATCGTTCACATTGATGTGAGCTTCAAAAGCTTTGGAGAATATTGGGCAGTACAGCACAATCTAGGGATTGATATTTTCGACAATCAAATCTGCTGTGCATTGCTTGGGGCACTTGCTGTCGATCGTACAGGGTAAGTTGTTGTTGAAAAGTCCAAAAGGTCCATGTATCATGTGTTTAGCTACATCGAATCCCAAATGAAACTATTGAATCGATTTCATCTTGCCTTATTTTGTAAACTAACAAACTAATATGTGCATATGAGGCGGATCAACAGAGTACACCCAATAACAGACTTGCCCATCCACATGATGCTTCAGAATAAAATTCATTAGAGATTTCAATTCTTTTTTTTAACTTTGGGCGTGAGTTCAGGTGCATTAAGTAGAGTTTGGCTGTGCAGCAATGTTTATAACGATTATAATGAATAGGTCTGGGTGGAAATATTGTTTAAAATACGGCAGCTTTCTCGTCTTTGGAAAAATTATCCTTCTTTTCACACTATTTACGTTACCATCAGCATTAATAGGAATACGTAGATGAATGTATTCTTCGGATCGAAGCTGCCATGAGTTCAGACGGATGTAGGTCAATCGTTCAGTCTCGATTTTGACATACATACGTGTTGACACATCAAAATGTGATTTACTTCACCTTCACGGATCATGAGTCTATATGACTAAAAATTTATAGCACTAACTTTTTTGTTGATTTCAGAAGCTGGAATTGTAAATGATAAACAATTATATAGATATACTAAATTTTAAAAATATTTAATGAAAAAATAATTAAACTGCAAAATTTCTTCAACAGCGAAAATAGCTACTTTGTCGATTGGTGGAGAATTAAGCCTCCTTGCGTGCTCAGCTGCAGGCTTTTGTTAGCTTCAGTGACGATATTATGTTTGTCCGATGGCAACCGATCCGTCGCAATTCTGAACATTTTAACGAAGTCAATGTTCTGATGAAGAAACGAACGCTTATCAACTTCCCAATCTTCATTGCCCATAAAAAAAATTTGCAAAAATTTATGATCCGCATCTGACAGTGGCAGCAGCGCTCTCATAATGATAAATTTGTGCTTGTATCTGCAATTGCATATGAGACTTGTAAGTTCTGGTATCTTACATGGAAAGTTGGCAAGAAATTTTCCTGTACAATATGCGTTGCGCCAAAAGACATCATTTGAAAACAATTGGTATATTTTTGGAGTTGACCAAGAAATGCGTAAGAAGTAATAAGCGTAGTAGTAGATTCATTGCTCTATTTCATTGTGTCGTGGTTGTCAGCGCTGCTTGAATGTGAAGTAGAAGATATTGGGCCGCTTATTACAGCTTTAAAGTACATATTTATGTAGAAATTAAACTGCTTTTTCACATATACATACATATATATATTTGAAATTAAATTATGTTTTGCATATACATATATCTATACACACACATATATATATATATACATACATATATATATATAGGGTCTAAATGTTAATGAAAAATACGTTAATTATGATAACAAAATGAGATGATACTTTATTCAAAGTATCGTCCATCGTTAGTCACTGCTTTTTTCCATCTTTCTTGTAGCATATGGACTCCACGCGAAAAGAACTGCTGCGGTTTAGAGGTAAGCAATAAATTAAGCCAAATTTAGATACACTGTTCAGAAGTGAAGCGTATTCCAGTAAGGGTAGTCGGAAGGGGTAAGGTCTGGGCTATAAGGCGTGTGATCCAAAACTTCCCATCCACTGTTTTCCAAATAGTTTTTGATCAGTCTTGCAATATGTGGCCGAGCGGTGACATGATGGAAGATTATGGCCTCGTGTCTGGTCGAATGTTCTGATCATTTATCGTTGATTGCATTCTTCAAACGAATCAATTGTCTTCGGTACAGGTCCCCTGTAATAGTATGACCCGATTTCAACAGCTTATAGTACAAAACAGCCTTCTGATCCCACCAAATACAGAGCATTACTTTGGCGTCATGGATATTCGGCTTCGGCATTTATTTGGAAGGCCGGGCTTTACATATGACTTTTTGCGCTTGGGGTTATCGTAATGTACTTATACATTTTTCATCACCAGTAACATTACAATGCAAAAATTACTCCTTTTTGTAGCACCATTTTCGACATGCAAAATCCCCTTTCAACGTCTCTCGGCTTCTATTCATATGGTACCTAATTTCCTTGCTTTTGAATGAATCCCAAAGCTTTTAAATGTAGGGAAATGGCTTGTTGTGTGACTCATAATGATAATACAAGTTCTTCTTCCGTTTGACAACAATTTTCGTCGAGTAATGCTTCCAATTTCTCATATTCAAACTTGTTCGGCTGACCAGGCCTCTGTATGTCTTCTTTGTCGAAATCACCACTTTTGAATCGCGCAAACCATCGTTTACAAATTTTTTGAGCTGGTCCATGGTGACCATAAGCTTCTACCAACAATCAATAACTTTCAGCGGCCGTTTTCTTCAAATGAAAGAAGGTTATCAGACTTCCCCACTAAACATCTTTTTTAGGCACAAAATTCGACATTATTATAACGATTGAAAAAATGTGTGTTTACACTTTGGCGTCTATCGAATATTGAATTAGAATGACAGATTTTTACCCTCTGAAATGCCATATTTGTTATTATTGACACAAACCATATGTGATAGTTATGCCATATGTTGTCTAAATCGACATTATTAACTTAAATATTCATGAACAAAGAGGAAATCTAGTGGAATTAAATTCAAACGTTTCGTCAGAATTTACACTGTTTTATTTTTCCTATGCCTTTCTAGTACTTGAACTGAAAGACTATAAAATAAGGAGACGTGATTTGTGCATGAAGACTGTAGAATCAATGCCATTTATTTGTGTTATTATTCATCTTTTATACAATATTTAAAATTACTTAATTAATTGACATACTTTATAATGCGGAAATAAATAAAAACTTATCATCAAAAATAGTTAAGAAGTTGACCTAAATTAAAAGTGCAAATTAATGAAAATGGAATTTTCTTTATTTAAATGTATGTATTATGTAATTTTTTATTTAAAAACAATGTATGCGTTGCAGTTTTTATAGTATTTTATATAATTTGTTTCCTTTCTTTATTGCTTTTATTAATAAAGATTCACATAAATTGTTATCAGTTATTGGAATTTCGATTAAGTACAAAATCTTAGAATTACTAGAAGCTATCTTAACATAACTGAATTCAAATGCTTCTTCTATATTATTAAATGGAATATTATTTTTTTCAATAATTTCTTTTATTAGGTTCATCTCGACATTAGAAAATATATAGGAGTTTACGATGCCAACTTTGGCCCAATGTATTGCATAATTGATATTTATAATTTCATCTTTTATTAATTGTAGCTTATATTTAATGTTTACAGCAATATCATGCTGAATATCTTCTCTATCTTTTAATAGTTTAACTATTTTATTTGACACTTCCGTTATATTATTTATTCTTTCGCTCATTGCTCTATTTATTATCAGTTGGTTATTATTATTTTCAAGTAAATTATTTATATGATTTTTTTAAATAACAAGATCTTCGTGATCTGGGCTCCCCGTGAGCCATTTCCATGCAGTACCAATTGCGTTTATGGATCTTTTATTGACCTTTGGCTTTAGTCTACTTAAGAAACCTTGTATTTCGGTTACTTCATGGTATAGGAAAGGGAGTAAGGGATTGCCAGAAATTATTTTGTGTTTTATTGTGGAGTTAAGTTCGTCCAAAGTCTTTTGGTATTCGTCCACGTCTATGGTATGTATAATTCTGTAGGTTCCAGTTTGAATTTTGGTCCATCCTGTATTGAAGGTTGCTAGTCGTGAATTTGTGTAATCGAGGATACGGAATTCGCCACTGGCAAGTGGTATTATTAGTCTGAAAGTAACCAAATGAGTTAAGTTCTAATATTACTTTTGTGTACAGTTCGTCCCTTTTCTGTTATAACTACGCTAGATTTGTCTTCCTTTACTATTTCTTTTTTATACCTGGTAGTAAGTTTTGAGCCTAATCTTTTGTTTATTCGCACGTAAATAATGTCGCCTGGCAAATATATTTTCATTGGAGTCCTTTTCCGGTTGTGTACTTCTAAGTCTTTTGCTTGTTTTTTCCTAAGTGCTTCGATGTTTTCCTGTCGAGCATTTTCATACTGGTCAGGATTTGTAGAAACTCTGCGTCCAAAAAATGTCTCTATCGGTTTTTTTCCTGTAGTTGAGTGTACTGTGTAGTTGTATTCATATACTGACCTGTCCAAAATTTCTAGGAATGATCTATGTATTCGTTCCGCTTTTAAGCAGCGCATAATTTCTGAAAGTGTTGAGTGAAATCGTTCTACCTGTCCGTTTACTGTACTTGCGTAAGGAGGTGTTTTATAGATTTCTATTCCAAGTTGGTCTTCCATCATAAAACATATGGAGGCTGAGTTTAATGCTTTTTCGTTGTCTACTACTATTACTTTAGGTACACCAAATGCAAAAATTATCTGTCTTAGGGGTTCCCTAATATCTTCTGAAGCTCTGCTTTTTATTATTCTAACTTGGGCATATTTGTCGACTGCCGTAAGAACTAAATTTTTTTCTGTGTTATAAATGTCAATTTGCACTATTTCACCAGGATATTTCGGAATAGGGGTTTCAAGTAACTGTGGCTTATTTGGATGGCGGTCGTATTTGTTTTCTTTACAAATTTTACATTGCTTGACTAAATTTCCTATTTTAGCACTCATTTGTGGAAAGTAAAATTTTTGTAATAGTTGAGTTTTATTTTCCTGGGCATTTCTATGGGCGCGTTTATGTTCTTTCAGGATTTCAGTTTCTTGTCTTTCTTCGTCTGTCAGGTCTTCAACTTGGGTTTGAGTAAAACGTATTTTGAATTTAGAAAAGTGAAGAGGGTATATTTGCTGAATTTTTCCCATGATTGGTTCTGAGGTAAAAAGTCCGTTTATTACTGAGGGATTCAAATAACGTTTAAAAATTGAAACTAGACTTCGTTCATCGTAAACTTTTTGATTAAAAATGTGTCTATGGTATGTGGGGAAGGGTATTTTGAATTGGTAACTATTTTCATCGCCATTTAGGAGCCAAATTTGGTTTTTGAATGCATTTATAGGTCCTTCTACTGCTGGGATAAGATTTTGTGCTGAACTTTCGTCACTATGTTGCGTTCCTGTCAATGAATTAATTTGTGATACCTGTGGTGGCCTTGAGAGTGCATCAGCCACAACATTAGCTTTCCCTGGCTTATAGATTAACTCATAATCGTACTCTTCTATCCTAGCCTTCCATCTTTTCATCTTGCTATTATGGTTTTTGCTGCTTAAAGCAAAAGTAAGCGGTTGATGGTCCGTAAAAATGTTAACCTTCGCAGAACCGTAAAGGTAGTTTCTTAAAAAATTCAGCGACCATACTATCGCTAACATTTCTCTTTCATTTGCAGCGTAATGCTCTTCAGCTTTAGAAAGAGTTCTCGAAATGAAGGTTATTGGCTTGTCGTTTTGCGATAACACAGCTCCAATTGCGTAATTTGAAGCGTCTGTTGTTAACACAAATTCTTTGGAGTAGTCGGGGTATGTAAGCATTATGTCTTTACTAATGAGCGATCTTTTAAGTTTCTCGAAGGAATCTATGGCGTTTTTATTTAGGGTTACCTTGACTTTTTTTGATTGATTTTTGGACACTCGTCCGTCTTCCCCTCTTAAAAGGACTGTAAGGGGTTTCGCGAGCTTCGCATAGTCTTTGATGAAGCGGCGATAATAGCCTGAAAGTCCTAAAAAGGATCGAAGTTCTTTTAAAGTTTGAGGTACTGGAAAATTTACTATTGCGTCTACTTTCTGTGGATTTGTTTTGAGGCCTTTTTCGGATATTATGAAACCTAAAAATTCCACTTCTGTTTTTAGGAATTGGCATTTGTCAAGTTGTATTTTTAGATTTGCTTTTTCTAATGTGTCAAAGATTTGTTGGATGTCATTAAAGTGAGTTTCTTGATCTTTACTAAATATTACGATGTCATCGATGTGTCAAACGTAACATCTCTTTCCTATATGGTTCCTTAAAATGTCGTCAAGAGCTCTTTGAAAAATTGAAGGAGCATTCTTGAGACCAAAAGGTAGCCGGGTAAATTCATATTTACCGTTATTTACCGAAAAAGCTGTCTTCTCTATATCCGATTCCTTTAGAGGAATCTGGTGGAAGCCACTCTTTAAATCGAGTACGGAGAAATATTTGTTTCTTCCTAGGTGTGCTAGTACTCCATTTATTTCGGGTATAGGATATCTGTCCGATATTGTTACTAGGTTTAGTTTTCTGTAATCGATTACCATTCGATATTTCCTTTCTCCGGACGCGTCTGATTTTTTGGGTACTATCCATACAGGTGAATTGTATGGAGACCGAGACGGTCTTATTATACCATTCTGTAACAAGTCTTTGATTTATTTCTCTACTTCCGATTTTAATGCCATTGGGTACGGATAGAATTTGGTGTATACCGGTGTATCTGTGGACGTTCTTATACTTCCCTGCCCTTTCGTAGTATAGGTTAGTCTTTCTTCAGGTTCGGCAAAAAGTTTGGAAAATTTTCTCGCAATTGCATTAAGTGTGGTCTTTTGTTCGTCGTTTAGGTGATCAGTCCGTATATCTATTGTGTTAATGGACTGTATGGTTTGCTGTTTTATTTTAATCCTGACTCTATCTTGTATTGTCATATAGTTGTATTTTGTGTAAGTTACTGCCGAAAGTTGGTTGAGGCTGTCATTGCCTAGGATGCCGTGGAATGATTTTAGCGAAGGTAACAAAAAAAATTTAATTTTGAGATTAGGTATTCTGAATAAATTAACATTGGTGTGGTGCGTAATTTTTATTTTTCCTGCTATAGTGTTGGCAAAGAAAGGTTGGTCATTTGGAAAAGAATTGGGTACAATGGAGGGTTGCATATAGTTATTGTTTGAACCTGTATCAATTAATATTTTTAAAATTTCTCCTCCCTTCGTTTTACATTCAAAATATGGGAGCGAAATTCGCTAGCCTAAAAAATGAATGTCTGAAAAATCCTCTACAGAATTGTCGTCTCTACTGTGCTGTTCGAGGGTTTCTTGTACGTCGTAATTGTCCTGTCCAATTTCGTCTTGCTGGGTTTCGTATTCTAGATCTTGCTGGTATGCAGCATTTCTGTACTGTTCAGCTTCTATGTTAAAGTTTCGTTGTCTTTTTTCTATATTTTGCTGGAGAGGTGGTGGCCTCTTTCCTTGAAATGCAAGGTTTTGTGATGGCCTATTCATATAATTGACTCTTCTTGATGCATGCTTTGGTCAACATCCATTGGTTCGGGTCTTGGCATGGGCTTTGGTGCGAAAGGTCTAGGTGGTGGTTGGTGTCGATGTTGAGAATTGAAATTATGTTGCTGTGAAAAAAAATTTTGAGGTCTTTGCCAATATCCTTGTTGTTGAGGTGGAATATAGGAGGGTAGGGGCAGTTGTCTCTGCATTGGTTGATTCCAATGAATAAGGTGTGGATAGAATGGTTTTGGTGCGGCGTAATGCTGTGGGGAGAAATTTTTTCTAGGATTTATAGGAGGTTTCCTATAGTTATGATTACTGGCAATATTTGCTCGATAAGTTTGATTTTCCAGCTTGAGGCATAATTGTAGAGCCTCTGGAAGGTCTGCTGGTTCTTTTATACCCAGGAGTCTCGGCAAGTCACCATTTAGATCCCTAACGAAGGTATCCAACGCTTTGTTTCTATACGTGTCTACCAGAAGTTTTCGGGATTCTGATCCGGCTTCTAAACAAGAAATTTTGTTTAAGATCAGAGAGAGATTTCAATAAACTTTCTGATAATATTCATGTATTGTTAAATTGCCTTGAGTCAGTGAGGACATTTGGTACTCTAAAGTACCTAGGTCTCTCTTGTCGCCGTAATGCGTTGTGAGACAACGTGAAATAGCGGTCCAATTTAGAGGTGTGTTATACGATTCTAACACAATATCTGCTTGGCCTGTAATTTTGTTTCGTATAATATTTAGAATACCAAAGTATTTATGTGAGCCTCGTATTGGCTCATACACTTGTAGAATTCTATTTACACTTTTCTTCCAGGATCCGAATTCGCCTGGATCTCCTGCAAAATCACGCAAAGAACGCACAATGTCAGGAATTTTGTCGAGTTCACCAATACCTTGGGCTCCTACATTAACGGGTTCGTCTACCTCAATAACGTTCCTAGCTGCTAGTCTGTCGTTTAAGATTCTATTGACCACGTCTGCTATTTGCCTAACCATGTCCCTATTTTCTTCATTTTGAAGAGGTTGGGGATTTGGATTCGGAGGGTTTGGAGCTAAAACCGGAGGTCTTAATAGATTATTCGGGTTACTCATTTTCACAATTGGATTATCAACTTTAATAAACTGTGATTAATTACGCTTTATAATTCGGGGGCATTTAAATAACGGAAATGTCAAAAATCTTTGACTAAATTATTTTTAACAAATTGATCAACTTATTTTCCTTTTCAAATTATTTTCAATATGCTTTGTTTTTTATTAACTATTTTCAGTTTTGAAAAAAATTCTATTCTTAGTTCCTCTTAGTATCAGGAAAAATTATCAAGATTATTTTTAGTATGACTCTTCTTATTTATTGTACACGTTTTTTGTACATATGCAAATTACCGTGTTTCAAAAATTAATTAAGATATTTTTAGATGCACGTTTCACTTTTTACCTTTTTTTTATTATTCTTTTTCTTAAAATTATTTTCAATATATGTAGCTTCTAAATTTGAATTTTATTAAATTTCAGATTTTTTCCTTTCAAAATTATTTCTATTATTTTCATTCACTTTTCTTTAAAACAAATTTTAGATTTCTCTTATTAAACTTAATTAATTACAATGACTTACAGTAAGAGTAGCATCGAGCTACTCGTCCCTCGCTGGCTGCACGGATGAACTCCTTTTTGGTCGGTTGAACCTACTGCGGCTCCTGCTACAACACTTCGATGCAAGGCGGTCTCCGGACGGACACTAGAGAGCCTGAGTCTTCTTGAATCTTGTAGAACCAGTCGGAAAAATAGGATTGATGCCGTAGGGAAGTCAATTTTAGTTTCTTCCTTTCACAGACACTGTTTATGATAACGCGAAATACTGTCACTACTTTAGGGGCCTTTGTGTTTTTAATTTGATTTAATTATTTACTTTTATTTAATTATTTCCTTCTCGCGACTGGTCCCTGCTCGGGCGCCAGTTTCTTTTTTAGTTATTTTATTTTGTTTTTTAAAAAAAGGTCGGAGCTAATGCTCCGTTTTATTTAGATTCAAGATTAAGACTAACTTTTGTTTTACAATTTCGTTAATTATAATAATTTTACAATTAATGCGAACATTGCATTTTTGCCAGCTCAGTTCCTTGGAAAGAATTGCTTTAACTGTTTTTTGCATTTCCGGCACACTTTGGGAATAAAGTGCTTGCCTAATGTCTACAGTTTGTTTGCCCTATTATTAAATTACAATTAAGTGACCCAATAAAGGTAATAAAAGAAAACAAAGAAAAATAAATGTAGCGCATGTTAACTTCCATACATATATATATAGGGTCTAAATGTTAATGAAAAATACGTTAATTATAATAACAAAATGAGTTGATACTTTATTCAAAGTATCGTCCATCGTTAGTCACTGCTTTTTTCCATCTTTCTTGTAGCATATGGACTCCACGCGAAAAGAACTGCTGCGGTTTAGAGGTAAGCAATAAATTAAGCCAAATTTAGATACACTGTTCAGAAGTGAAGCGTATTCCAGTAAGGGTAGTCGGAAGGGGTAAGGTCTGGGCTATAAGGCGTGTGATCCAAAACTTCCCATCCACTGTTTTCCAAATAGTTTTTGATCAGTCTTGCAATATGTGGCCGAGCGGTGACATGATGGAAGATTATGGCCTCGTGTCTGGTCGAATGTTCTGATCATTTATCGTTGATTGCATTCTTCAAACGAATCAATTGTCTTCGGTACAGGTCCCCTGTAATAGTATGACCCGATTTCAACAGCTTATAGTACAAAACAGCCTTCTGATCCCACCAAATACAGAGCATTACTTTGGCGTCATGGATATTCGGCTTCGGCATTTATTTGGAAGGCCGGGCTTTACATATGACTTTTTGCGCTTGGGGTTATCGTAATGTACTTATACATTTTTCATCACCAGTAACATTACAATGCAAAAATTACTCCTTTTTGTAGCACCATTTTCGACATGCAAAATCCCCTTTCAACGTCTCTCGGCTTCTATTCATATGGTACCTAATTTCCTTGCTTTTGATAATATGAAGTAATGCTTCCAATTTCTCATCTTCAAACTTGTTCGGCTGACCAGGCCTCTGTATGTCTTCTTTGTCGAAATCACCACTTTTGAATCGCGCAAACCATCGTTTACAAATTGTTTGAGCTGGTCCATGGTGACCATAAGCTTCTACCAACAATCAATAACTTTCAGCGGCCGTTTTCTTCAAATGAAAGAAGGTTATCAGACTTCCCCACTAAACATCTTTTTTAGGCACAAAATTCGACATTATTATAACGATTGAAAAAATGTGTGTTTACACTTTGGCGTCTATCGAATATTGAATTAGAATGACAGATTTTTACCCTCTGAAATGCCATATTTGTTATTATTGACACAAACCATATGTGATAGTTATGCCATATGTTGTCTAAATCGACGTTATTAACTTAAATATTCATGAACAAAGAGGAAATCTAGTGGAATTAAATTCAAACATTTCGTCAGAATTTACACTGTTTTATTTTTCCTATGCCTTTCTAGTACTTGAACTGAAAGACTATAAAATAAGGAGACGTGATTTGTGTATGAAGACTGTAGAATCAATGCCATTTATTTGTGTTATTATTCATCTTTTATACAATATTTAAAATTACTTAATTAATTGACATACTTTATAATGCGGAAATATATAAAAACTTATCATCAAAAATAGTTAAGAAGTTGACCTAAATTAAAAGTGCAAATTAATGAAAATGGAATTTTCATTATTTAAATGTATGTATTTTGTAATTTTTTATTTAAAAACAATGCATGCGTTGCAGTTTTAATTTAAGTTGACATAATTTAAGTACAATGTATGTTTCGTAATTTTTAAATAATACAGTGACGAACAAATTAATAAGATAATAATATGTACATTCTCCCCGGCATTGACGAGGAGTCAATTAAAGAATACATTAAATTTAAACTTGAATTGTGAAATTCTGGCGTGGATGTGGTGAGGGTGTTGACTTATCGTTGGATGGTTGCGGAGTAGAATAAGATGGATATGTCACTTTCTTTGGTTCAAAGGTACTAGATTTGCGACGTATTGCAGCTATAACTGAAGCCAGTATTATACCTATTATGCTGACGATTAATGCAGAATATGCAATTGTAACACCATGTTCTGAAGTTGAGTGATGTTGAAAATTTGAGTTGTTTATTGTTTCTAACCTTTGTTGCAAGCCCTTTATTTTATTGAGTTGTAGCGAAATCTGGTCTGACATGAGTGTGTAATTGGCTTTTTTAATATTGCTAATAAGGCTTGTGTATGATGACCCAGTAATTGTTGATAGCGATTGTTGTCCGGTCATATGGAGATGATCATGTTTAAGGATGCAATCTGGACTAATAGTTAACATTCCAGATCCTTCAAGATAAAATATTGAAATTTCTTTCCCACAAACTGTTGTTACTTGTGTGGTTGATGATGATGAATATATCCATTGGTTTTTATGATTTAATGGTGTCCACGTTACACTAGCCGAGAGCTTCTGTAGGTTGCAATTTGGAGTAGTAATGTTGTAAAATAAGTTAATTTTACATGAACACCTCTCTGCTCTGAAGTTATATTCCAGTTGAATATTATAGCATATGAATATGTCCTTTCTGATGATGTTACATGACTTAAGTTGATCTGATGATACCGGAAAGTAATGTCTTCGGTTTGTGTCTACCGCTAAGATAGGACTACATGTTTCTATCGCTAGCATTGTGTTGTTAACTGCATTAGGGACAGGAATTAAATTATACAATTTAAATTTATCCTGCTCTATTAATGGTAGCGTTATACTGAATACTACGTGTTCGTGAGTAAGTCCACCCTTTACCTTCATTAAATTATAAAACTCTAACAAGTCATTTTCAGATACTGGTAACATCACCGATTCAGGCATATGCGTTTTGATTTGATGTATCTCGACTTCTAGCTGCAATGGGGTTAACAGCAAGGGGTTGATTTTTCCATGATGGGTGTCAGTTAATGTGTCCAAGATACATGCTTGCGTTTTTTGTAGATTGTTTGCAATAAGTGATAGCTGCATAAAGCCTATGTTGAACAGATGAGCAAGCTTGAATTGGTACAATTCTTCATTGCGAGATTCTTCGTTTTTCACTAATTCATTTATGGTTGATTGAAGACTGTCAAATTTGAACTTTGCTGCAGTAAGACCTTGTTTAACGATATTCATAGTTGAGTTTACAACTGAAGTTTGTTCTTTTATGAGTTTTAGCATGAATGAGTCGTCTTCTTGTAATTTCGTGATGGTTGATGACATTTTCTCTGCATATTCAGAATCAAGTACACCAAAAAGTGAATGTGCAATATTTCCGACAAGATCAATAGCACCTCTTTTTTGTCGAGATTTGTATAGCAGTCTGTTATCGAGACTTAAGTCGCTTAAGTCGCTGCAAATGTTCTATTATATTGATACACGATGTATTGGACTCCATTTTCTTACAAATCTGTTTAAGTGATTTTGTGCCATTTGCTAAAAATGATGTATCAGTCCAGTATGCCGATAGATCATAATACACCATAAGATTCCATTGACTTGTAGATATATACGTCGATCCTATTTCTTTAAAATGAACTCCTAGCTGAGATCCAAATGGCTTGTTATTGATTGGCGTTCCCAAAATCACTGGCAAAATAAGTAGTAAAGACAGCAGAGTAATGCATATATTATTGGATGGTAGTCTTATTCTCTTGCCTTTGGGTTCGCTATTTTGATCTTCTGCTATCGTGTCTGTATTTGTTGCATTTGAATCCAGTTTTGTTGAGTTTGGCTGTGCATTCTCTTCAACAGGAAGCAACGCGAGACGATGTATAGGCCTTTTACATATTCCAGATGCGATCTTGACATCAGCAACCCGAATGGATCCATCATTTGCAGGATAAACCTTCAATATTCTTCCTAGCGGCCATTTCATCGGCACTGTATTATCTTCTTTAATGATAACCATATCTCCTGGTTTGATGTTAGGACTGAGAGTTTTCCACTTATGACGCTGTTGAAGTTCATGCAGGTACTCAGTTGACCATCTTTTCCAAAACTCATGTTTTATTTTTGAGACTAGTTCCCATCGCGATAAAAGTGATATTTTTCTTGAGCTGGCTTCGGTGTCCACCTGAGACGTAAAAGCTTCAGCGATCAACAGATGTCCTGGAGTTAATGCAGACATATCAGAGGGGTCGTTAGACATAGGTGTTAATGGACGAGAATTCAAGATGGCTTCAATCTCTATGATAACCGTTTCCAATTCTTCGTAAGTCAATGAAGTTGTACTTAAGCTCCGTACAAGAAGATTTTTAGCTGATTTTATCGCTGCTTCCCAAAGTCCTCCAAAATGGGGAGATCTCGGTGGAATAAAATGGAATTGTATTCCTTTTGAGCTACATGTTGAAGCAATTAATTCTTTCCCATTATCAGAGAATATTGATTCTGAGAGTTCAGTAAGTTTATTGTTGGCTCCCACAAAATTTGTTGCGTTATCACTATAGATAATTTGGCAACGTCCTCTTCATCAGTTGATAAGTCGCTAACCAGTCGCTGTTGCTAACAAGCAACAAAATACAGCCACATATGCCTTTGTTGGCTTTTTTCCTCTTATTATGTAATGGATCCATATCGGTCCAAAGTAATCAACACCTGTATTAATGAATGGCCGTGCAGGAGTAACTCTGTCCCGTGGAAGGTTTCCCATTAATTGTTGACATAGTTTTGACCGGGCCCTGCAACATTGTATGCATTTTTGCACGGTTGATCTTGCAATGGACTTTCCTTTGATCGGCCAAAACCGTTGGGTCACGATTCCTAATAAAGCTTGCGGACTGCAGTGCTTGTTTTCTTCGTGCATTGATTTAAATAAAAGTTTCACTAGTGTATCATTGTATGGAAGAATAATTGGATGTTTTGAATCGTAGGATAAGGCTGACTCTTCCAATCGTCCTCCCACTCGCAAAATGCCTTCTTTATCAATAAATGGAGTTAAGCTGAGAATTGGACTTGTTTTAGCGACTTCTTGTTGTTTATTTAATTGCTTGATTTCATTGGAAAAATCATAACCTTGAATGGCACGTACAATTGTTCTTAGTGATGTCTCAAGTTCTTTTGTACTTAAGGCACTCAGTTGTGACCTCGGTGAATATTTTTCAGAGGTGTTTTTAACGAAGCGGTGGACATATGATATTATTCGCTGTAACTTCTTAAATGAACCTTTATGATCAATATTGTATACAATACTGTAGTTGTTTACAGTTGATAAAACAATCGTTGAGTCTTTCTTTCTTTCTATATCAGAGGTAATTTGTAACTGTGGCCGAAGAAACTCTGCAGGCCAGCATTCTTGTCTTCCGTGTAAAAATAATGGTCCTAAAAACCATAAATGACAATCTGAAAGTGCCTTTGCTGTCAAACCTCTTGAGAGAATGTCTGCTGGATTATCCTTTGATTCAACGTGTTGCCATTGTTCTGGAAGACTCAATGTTTGAATTTTTGATATCCTATTACCCAAAAATGTGTGGAAAGATGATGATTTTGACTGTATCCATGACAACACAATTTCAGAGTCTGTCCATAAGAAAATTGGTAAACTCTTCACTTGCATAACCTTTCGAAGGCGTTGAGCTAATTCTGCAGCCAAAAGTGCTGCACAAAGTTCTAATCGTGGTAAGGTTTGTTTTTTGATTGGTGATACGCGAGATTTTGCACAGAGTAACTTTGTTATTATTCTGTCACCTTTAAACGTTGATCGAATGTAAGCTGCTGCACCAAACGCTCTCTCGGATGCATCCGCAAAGATATGAAGCTGAGTAGTTAAGTTAGTGCTTCGTCCCATGTCAATTTCATCTGCCATAAATGTTGAATAAATATCTTTGCTTTCACAACAATTGGTGCCAACAGTCCAAGTGGATCAAAAAGTTTTGCCAAATCGGAACTAACTGTGCGTTTAGTAATCATATTTACAGGTTCCACCTTTACCTTTATGCAAAGGTGGTCTACTTTAGGCAGCCATATTAGACCCAGAGTTTTAATAGATTCCTTCTGTGTGCTGTTAAAATCAAGATTTACTTCCCGGTCATCTTGTGGAATGTTCTGAAGTAGTCGCTTATTATTAGCACTCCATTTACGACAGTTGAAGCCATGTTGTTTTAAAATGTAATCGAGCTGTTGTTGTGTTTCGATTGCAGTACTTAAACTGTTTGATCCTCCAAGACCATCATATACATAGAAATTTTCCCTTAGCATTTGAGCACCTAGTGGATAATCTCTCTCATTATCGAAAGCAATCTGTTGAAGACATCTTTTTGCCAAATATGGAGCAGCTCTTGTGCCGTATGTGACGGCGTTGAGCTGATAATATTTTATTGGAGCAGAAGGATCATTCCTCCAGAGGATAATCTGGTATCTCCTGTCATCTGGATGTATCAAGATTTGTCGGTACATCTTTTCAATGTCTGTAGTAAATACAAATCTTGGTAAACGGAAACGGATGAGTATCGAAAATAGATCACTTTGATAAATTGGACCAGTGTACATTAAGTCATTAAGTGAATAACAGGACGATGTTTTAGCAGAAGCGTCAAAAACAGCACGAAGTTTAGTGGTGGTGCTATCTGGTTTTATAACACAGTGATGTGGAATAAAATAATTGGGAGTTGGTATTGAGTTGATATCTATTTTTGTCATGTGTTTCATTTGTTCATAGTCATTCATAAAACTTATGTACTGATTTCTGGTCAATGGATCTTTCATCAAGCGTCGTTCAAGACTAAGGAATCGTTTGTAGGATGTTGCCTTAGAATCCCCTAATACAGAAGGATTTTCACGGAAGGGTATCTTGAGAACAAAACGCCCTTCATCGTTTCTTTGGGTATTTTGAACAAATAGTGATTCACATTGTTGTTCATGTTGCGAAAAGCCCTTTTCAGTAGATCCATCGTCTTCCATTCTCCACAGCCGTTCAATGACGTTACTTAGTAACTCGTCGTCAAAATTTTCTGGATTATTGGTGAAAACTGCACAAGTTGCAGCGTTATTTGCATCTTGGCTTGAAGATAATTTTCCACTGATAATCCATCCAAGTGATGTGTTTAACAAGATTGGAAGATTGCTTGACAATTCTATCTTTTCTCTTTGCATCAAACTAAAATAATATTCAGCACCCAACAGAATGTCTACTCTCCCCGGTAGATTGAAGTATGGGTCGGCTAAATCTAAGTTTGGAATTTGCCATTTAGAAATATTTATATGCTGACATGGTTGCGGGGGAATAATTGTCGGGATGACAAATGCTTCTAAGTTTGTTTCAAACTTATTATTTCTCGATTGTAGCTTTAAATTTACCCTTTTTGTAACTCGTTTCTTGCCATTTCCTACACCATCAATACATAATGATGCTGCTGAAGTTGAAAAACCCAATTTTTTGATCACTTGCTCGGAAATGAGGTTCACCTGTGAACCAGAATCAAGAACAGCGCGAAACTCTGCTGAATTTCCGTTAGTAGCTGTTATTTTTACTCTTGCTGTTGCAAGTATTACATAATCCCTCTCTGATGATGAGGCGTCTGCAGAAGCAGATGTCACCGCTGCGTTGGAAGTATTGGGGCTTACTTCAATGTTCGGGGCAGAAATTGAAGTCTGCTTCAGTTGTGGACTTAGTTTCGATTCAATATGTAACAATGTGTTATGTTTCTTGCTACATTTTTTACACGAGCCTGATGAACAGTCTTTTGAAGAGTGGTCTCTTTTGAAGCAGTTGAAGCAAAGTTTTTGTGATTGTACAAATCTTAGCCTTTCTATAGCTGATAAATTTAAGAACCTTCCACAGAGATATAAAGCATGATTTCCATTATTACAGAAATTGCACCTAGTTGCTCTCTTCACCATAGTTGCTGCTGTTTTATTTGAAGTATGTGTCAATTTCTCCCTGTACGTGATGGATTCGATGGCTTGGAACTGGAATTCCTGAAAAGATAACAGGTCTTCAACTGTTGGTAACTCCTTCGGCTTGCTAAGAGACTGTTCGAATCTCATGTGCATGCTTCGATCTAGCTTTTTAATCAATATTTGGAAAAGGAGAGGGTTCCAGCCCTTTGTCTCAATCCCAATGTTATTTAGTGCCAAAAGACATTCACGAGTTGTGTCGTGCAATTTTTTAATGGTAGCAGAATTTGAAGTGCATAATGGTTGGCTTATGATTTTCTCGACCAGTGTTGTTACAAGAACCCGTTTGTTGTTGTATCGTTCTTGCAACATAGTCCATGTTGAATCATAGTTGCCCTCTGTCGTTGATAGATGGCTTACAAATTTTTCTGCTTCTCCTGTAAGATTGGATTTCAGATACCACATCTTTTGGACATCAGGTATCGGTTGTTGATGGACCATATGGAGAAACATGTCATAAAATTGCGTCCATTTTGCATAATCCCCATCAAACTTTGGAATTGAGATCTTCGGCAGCGGCAATGATGTTGCCATGACTGTATGTTGGCCTACCGAACTTGTGTTTGATGGATGATCTGACATCACCTGTAACTTTGTCAAACCGTCAATGACCATTCCACTCAGGTTTTCATAAGCATTTTGATCCAGACCATTGGCTAGGGGGTTTAAGCATCGATCCCATTTGATCATATAGTTCTTCTATTTGGTTCCATCGTTTTTTAATGGTCTCAATTCTAATGTTGTAGAACTGTTGAGGTTCATCGCTACTCAGTCTTGACATTCCAACCAATAACCTCTGTAATGCTGACATCCGAGCGTTAAACTTTCCAATTAAACTATATGAAGATTCGTCTTCTGATCCATATTCTTTGCTGCCAGGTGTTTGTGTAATCCCCGCTGATGCCTGCACATTGTGTTCATGTGGAGTTGCCTGCGGGTTCTTGAGTTCTTCCTTTCTCAAGCGTACTGATTCAGATTGAAATAGGCCAATATGTTCTTCCGCCAATGCCCGAATCTGCTCAAAATAATTGGTTTTGAAGTAATCTACTTCAGACTTGTCTTCAATAATTACAGGCAATTTTTCGTCAACCTCATTAAATTCGTTCCATTTGTCGGAAAGGCGACGACGGCGTTCCTCAAAATAGGAAACCTTATTTTTTCTATCAGCAGAATCCTTCTTGAAGTTCCGGATGATCTGCTGAATGTTTTCACCTAAGATATTCTGTAGGCTAATCAATTCTTCCACTGAAGACATGTTGTTGTAGACTGTGGCGAAAAGTGGATGCGAAAGGCCAGAAAGCTTATTCTGATGACTGCTGGTTCGCTTACTCGAATCGCAATTTGTTTAACTTGAAATTGATCGTGCCTTCCTACACAGATCACGTCGGGGTCACCAATGAACAAAGAGGAAATCTAGTGGAATTAAATTCAAACGTTTCGTCAGAATTTACACTATTTTATTTTTCCTATGCCTTTCTAGTACTTGAATTGAAAGACTATAAAATAAGGAGACGTGATTTGTGTATGAAGACTGTAGAATCAATGCCATTTATTTGTGTTATTATTCATCTTTTATACAATATTTAAAATTACTTAATTAATTGACATACTTTATAATGCGGAAATAAATAAAAACTTATCATCAAAAATAGTTAAGTAGTTGACCTAAATTAAAAGTGCAAATTAATGAAAATGGAATTTTCATTATTTAAATGTATGTATTTTGTAATTTTTTATTTAAAAACAATGCATGCGTTGCAGTTTTAATTTAAGTTGACATAATTTAAGTACAATGTATGTTTCGTAATTTTTAAATAATACAGTGACGAACAAATTAATAAGATAAAAATAAGTACAATTCATATATATGTACATATATATGTATATATATACATATGTTACCGCCACTCATAAATCGCTAATATGACATTACTGTTATCGATAAGTAGAGAGATGAGCATCTGAAAATGTTAAATTATTCCTTTTAATTTTCCACGCGGTATAATTATGAGGCCATATTTAATCGAGACCACATACATATGTATATAAAAACACCTACATAGATTTAAGATATTCATTCGTTCAGGTCATAAGGATTACGAAGCTTCGCTTAGAGTAGCCATACATAAAAGTTAGTATATCAGCAGTTTAGTATGTAAGTTAGTATAATGAATTTATTTATAATTTTAGGAATTTTAACATATTAAAGCGTAAGAATAAAGAATTAAAGTTTTCTAAAATTCTTACACTTGTGTTTAAAATCCACATTGGCTGTCTTGAGCTTGGGCCGCTTTACCCGCAACAACATATGTATTATATACATATATGTATGTCAAAAAGCAATTTAATTTCCCATCACAAACTCTTCCTATTTGTGAAATTGCCACGTGGTTGTCAAATATTTATAGGTGAGTTAAATAATTTATCTACATATTTATGTATTTCATAACTGTAATAGGCGGTCCAATCTCCTTGGTCTGGTTTGTTGATAGAGCAATTGTACCTTGCTATGGCGTTTTATTAGAAATAATTTTATTACAATCTGAATATTGAACCATTGAAATAATGAGAAAAAAGAGAAAGAAAGATCAGTGTCGGAAATATATTGGTTTTTCTGATTTTTGGCTTTTGTACTAGAAACTTCTGTTCAGCTTTCTTTTCTGGGGAACAAAATTTTTTAACATTTTAAACTAAATGCATTTCTGAACCAATACTTTGGAGCATTTACTTATTCGCTTGGTAAAATTTTAAATCAATGTTGTTTTTCGCCCAGATAAGAAAATCGAATTTGAAAACTTATACATGTATAGAAAATATTAGAATTTGTACGAACAGTTACCAAATTCCGCTTAAGATGCAATTTTATTCTTAAAACGTTTTCGATTGATTAAACAAACTGACTTTTTTATGTAGTTAAGATAATTAGCACTATTGCGTATTAATATATTTTGTGCCAACTACATTTGTACATCATATGTGTGTATGTATGTATGTATGTATGTATGTACATGCTGTCAGTAAGTGCTTAATATTTAAGTACTTAAAATGTCAATCAAATTATTTGTAACACTAAATTTGTTCTCTTCTAAGTCAGTTAATTTTTAAGTGCCCAGTAACAATGAAGTATAATTTAATCGGTATAGTCCTGATATTACTTAAGAGTGGCATTATGGCAGAGGCAGGAAATAATGTTATAGAATATTTCACATCAAACATTCTGAAAACCTCTCATACCATAATATTTGCATGTGATTTATGTGGTGAGAACATTTTTGTAGCTAAGCTGTGAATTTTGTGTGTGGAAAGTATGTGTAACAGTAAAAATATATGAAAATGTAGTTACTTATGTATCAACAAAATGTTCATTTTCCAGTTTTAAAATACAGGGATAAAGCAAATCTTATGTCAAAATTATTGAACTCAATATTTTAAAGATTCACTTTCGTTCCTGCGTTGGGCAAACACCACATTTTTTGCAATTTTTCTATAATATTTAATGGATATGCCGTACACACATACATACATATGAACATATTTTTCAATGCTTGACTTTTTACAAAAAAATATATTTGTATACATGTATGTGCATATGTACATACACAGCCACATACATATGTATGTATGTATGTATGTATGTATGTATGTATGTATATTATTATTTATTAGTAAACAATGAAAACTGAAATGGATGTTGTTTTTTGTTTGTTCGAAATTTGAAGAAATTTGGCATTTTGGTACAACCCACATTCCTTCACACAAAATCCAATGAAAATGGTGAGACTTGCATTATACTTTGAATAGTCCTTAAGCACAGTTAAAGTTATGACAGCATGGAA
The DNA here is from genome assembly GCA_932526305.1 of Epicampocera succincta. Taxonomy (NCBI): domain Eukaryota; kingdom Metazoa; phylum Arthropoda; class Insecta; order Diptera; family Tachinidae; genus Epicampocera; species Epicampocera succincta. The sequence continues at coordinate 20,638,558 of OW052037.1, read as the reverse complement.
AACGTCTTTTGCAAAAAAATTTTTTTTATGAGAGCCAGCCTTAAAATAAGAAAATGTTCGAGTACATATGCACTTTGTTTTCTACTTTTTCTACTGTATAGACAATGAACCGGACATATAACGTATGTATGTAAGTACAAGATCTTTGAAAATGTTGAAACAAAAAATTGAATAATTTAATTCTTAATTTATAAGTAACCAAGAAAAAATCTCATCGGGTTGGTTGTATATTATTGTTAAAAGCAAAACCACCGACTTCCGCGAACTTGTTTTCTTACAAATTGGATGCTTTGCAAACTAATTCAAAAATAAATTTTATTAGTTATGTACATATGTATGGATCTTTCATAAAGTATTGAAAATTACATATATAGTACTATGTTAATAAAGCTATAAAAACGCATGTCAGACGCAGAAAAAGGAATTTTATGGCAATGAAGGTCAAAATTTTAGTTTTATGAAATAATTGAAAAATGGCAAATGGCAATAATAAAATCCCTGTGGGGATATATGTATGTAATTCGAGCACTTGATCTTACGTCATATCCTGTATTAATGGGTCAAAATTGCCCAAACAGTTTTTATTGCTCATTTATTCCTTAGATACTCAACGGATTTTTTTTTTTGGGACTAACCCAATTATTTTTCTAGCGAATACTATTAAAATTTAAAATATAATTCTTGTAGACCGTTTCACAAAGCGTGTGTAAAAAAACTTATGCAATTGGTACATTTGGGTCAAAATTGCCCAATGCAACAAAATCAATTTGCGCATGTGATACGAGCTTAGTAACAAAACTTTTGTTTTTGTCTTTACAACATCATAGCTAGCAACTCCCATAAGAGATTTTTGGAGCCGTTGGGTAACGAATCTAAAAAAATCTTTAATCCCACGTGCATGAGCAGCTCGTAACATATCGTGTACGATGCCCATTCAAGCAATACATACCATCATAACCAGGAAAATATGGTATAAAAATTTGGGCGTTGTGCGATATAGAAAACTATGCATGGTCCTTACAGGTGTATACTGGAAAAGACAAGAACTGTAAGCCAGAGAAAGATCAAGGACGCCGCGTTATCTTGGACCTAATCAAAGATTTGAAAGGGTATTGAACTGGGTATTGAATTTCTAAAACGAAGTATAACAATGGTTGGTACTGTCCGAAAAAATAAAACTTTTTTGCCAGAAAAAATTCTGCAAATAGAAAACAAACCAGAGAACTATGCACATTTCCTCTTCGACAATGAGAACAAAACAACTTTAGTGGGATATGTACCTAAAAAAAATCGATTAGTGTTTTTGCTTAGCACACTACATCACGACGAAGAAATAAGAGCAAGCTCCAAAAAGCCAGAGATAATTCACTTTTATAATCAAACGATATCCGGGGTCGCTATATTAGATCAACTCATAAGAACTTATACATGCAAAAGGAGAACTAACCGATGGCCTCAAGCGATATTTTACATATTGGATATATCCGCCTCTAATACGTAAGTAGTTTTCTAAAGATTAATCCAAGTGGAATGGAAATAAGAAGTATAAGCGACGCATTTTCTTGGAAGACTTAGTTATGGACTATGGAAGTAGTCCTGCTAAAGCAATCGTGAACAGTCTTCAAAAAAATTCAGCTGAAGTTTCGCAGGCAAAAAGTTTAAAAAGGGGACGTTGTTTCTTTTGTCCAAGTCGCTCCAAAAGCACCAAATATGCAAATAAATGTTGCGAATGTCAAAAATTCTGAGACCAAAATTGTATGTAATGAATGTAAAAACAACAAAAAGACGGAATAAATATTTGAATATTTTGTATTGGGCAAAATTGACCCACTAATGTCACATGCGTTTTATTTCTGAAGTACAGGTTAAGGGTTAAACAGCATACTTTCTCGAGGAAAATTATGCATAGAACGTCTTTGGCTCTGTTCAAGAGCAGATAAGAACCACAAAATGTAGTTTTCTTAAAATAAATACAGATCATATATACAAGTACAAGTACTTTTACGGGCATTTTGTGCTGATTGTTAGTTGGCCGAGGAGACACAAACAGTGCTTTCGAAGTTACGAATGAAATAAATAAAATAACATATATGAGGGCGTGTATGTACATATGTACATATATAAATATATAGCCATGGGGTACGTCTTGTTCACTTTCTTTACTTTTCTTTAATGAATGCAAATTTATGTGGTAGATAAAAAAGTGAGTAAAGGTAATTTACTTTTAACCACAAGAAATTAATAATTGGTTGTTTTCAGATTTGAAAAAAATTAAAATTACAACCAGACAGCAATTTGACACCCTAATTCAGTACAGATTAGAATTGTCTCTTAACCGTTTTCTAATCGATGCTGTGTTTTATATATTTTCTTCTTTGTCATCTAAAACAATTCAACTGATGAAATCATTTTAAATGTTATTTTCTTTTCAACTTAAAACTTTTGCTGTTTTCCTCAGAAAATATGTATGTTATTGTTTACATTATTTATGGTTGCTAATGTGTCAAAAGACCATTTTCGATAACTTCTTGGCAACTGGCAAAAGTTGCCTTTCATAATACAAATGTTTTTGTCAGTTGCTATCCGTAATCAAGCCACAAATCTTTTCTCTGAGCTAATTTTTTCTCAACAAAGTACCTGTACGTTGTGCAACTACTCGTTTTACATAAATAAAATACCGACCGAGTAAAATTATAATCATGATACGAGTACGAGTACGAAGGCAATCACACTGTTAAGTTATTTAAAAGTAACAAAATCTTTCGTGAATGTGAAACTAGTTGAAGAGCATATGGAGATAAATATTCGATGCCGCAGATGCTTCAGTTAATGAAGGTGAACGAGAAATACTTTAAGGCTTGTTAAGATAATACAGAATAAGTGAAGTTAGCATTCAAAGCTTCGAAAATGATCTAATGATAATTCAACTTACGAATCTTCATGAGATCCTAATAATGGGGAATAAGAGCGGCAAATAAAAGTGAAGGCAATGGATATAGACCCGATAAAAAAGGAGAAAAAGGTAGACATATTCATCGAAATTAAAAACAGGAGAAGAAAAAAGAGTAGCCACTTGCTTTGGAACCGGAAAGAAAATTTATAGTGATCAGAATTGAGCGTATTAGGAAAAAATTTGTTTAGTTTAAACTTCGGTTTTTGTGATGTAAGTAAAAACTGGCTGAAAGTATTTTTTAGATAGTAGATTTTGGGCATTGATAATATTAAATTGATTATACAGGAAATAAAATCTTTTCGATACTAGACAGTGGGTTGTAATATATCTGGACATTTGACAAAATGCCTTCTCTGGAGATAAGACAATTTGACAAGATTTTTATAGTAAATACAAAATTTTAATGCGCGTCTTTTGCTCCCTTAGTTTATACAACCTTTAGAACGCAAGACATGCAATCGACTAATCGACCGCTTTCAGAATTTTCCCCAAGTTCAATTTGACAAAACGGCTTCTTTCAGAGAAATAAAAATGATTTAAAGATTCACACAAGGAACTGATAAGTGCTATTTAACAAAAGAGCTCATACATTTGTTGCGCTCATGTTCGTATATACTATTGTTGTTAAAAGGATTTAGAACTGATTAATTTTTCAGATTTTTTTCTGAATATAATTGTCTTTAAACATAACACTTTCGATCATTTTGCTTATTGAAATAAACTTGCTCGTATGATGTGGAACATGGAAAACGTTTTTAAGTATGAATTTATTTTTACTATCGTGTATCAACGGTTATTGTTTGGCAAATAAACAATTTTATCGTATTTTAGATACTCTTTAAAAAGTTGAATATCACAAAAAATATGTGACGATGCGCCACTGTCCAGGTTTCCTCTGGTATTATCATCTATTCTATTTCTGACAGTTGATCAATTAAGTTCGAGAATTCGTTAATGTGACCACTCATGCTACTATCTTCCTGTATGACAGGTATAACAGCTATAGTATAACTCGCAGACCCCTTCGTTTGAAGAATTTCTCTTAACATTCGCCAGGCTTCATATGCGAGTATACGGCTCTTGATTTGATTTATTTGTCTAGGTTTCACACACAGTTTCTTGAGTCAAATGCTGCAGATTTAGGCGACGCTCGTTCTTCTGCTGTTGGCACTTATGGTTTCATTTCACGACCATAAATTGAGCTCCACAAATCACTGTGGATCAAGATACTTTTCATTTGGATAGCATATTTAGACTCATATATGTAGCTTGTCAATCTGTTGTCTTTCTTCGTCTTGCTGACTGGAAGTAAAAACCACTGTGTAAGAACTAATTTAGTATTTATTCCATGACCGCTAGTCAAGGATTGAAATTAAACTCATATTACATGCGTTAAGGTAGAGTTGTATAAAATAGCGTTTTATAAGAATGTACAAAAAGGAATGATGATCAAGAATGTTAATATGAAGATATAACATAATAAATAAAATAAAATAAAATAAAGAACTGATGTCTGTTTGTGGCAGAGTTGCCACACAGCTACAACACAATCTGAAAAACGACGACATCGTGAAAATCCTTCTGAAGTTTGTCGTACATATATGCGACACACGCTATTAATAAAATAACTACTTTTTCTTTATTGAAAAATACATCTAATTTTTTCTTTTCTTAAATATTTGCGTGTCTGGGCCCATATCCATGTTGGATAAAACAATTCCGTCTGAGAGCAATTTCACTTGAACTTTATTGTATAAAAGGTTTCAAAAGGATTGAATTAGAGTATAAAATAGATAAGAAAAATAATATAAAAAGGAATTTTTGTTTCGTTTTATTTACAATATATCCAAGGATAATAAGTAAATTTTATAAAATAAGTAATAAGAAAATAACATTCATCGTTGAACTCCAATAAGAACAACAATATACAAACAAAAATTGTTAAAGTTATTTCAAGAATTTATAATATATACATTATATACAAAATCTTAAAGTTTTATCTATATTAACATTTACATATATGTACACAGAATTTTATTTGTGTATAGTCGATAGTCGAGGTTCGAAATGGCAAGTCTAATATGTGGTTCCTTTTCAGTCTTCTTACTTCATTTGTGTCATCTAGTAGTATTATTGCCAATGGGTTACAATGGTTACTCAGCCTCTCCAAGTAATTTTCGCTATATTTTCTAACTTCTTCTTTAATCATCGGAATTGATAAGTCATCATGAATTGTTTTGTTTGATACAAACCATGGAGCGTTAACTAAGGACCTCAATGTTTTCGACTGAAACCTCTGTAGAATTTCAATGTTAGAATTGCTAGCCGTTCCTCACAACTGTATACCATATGTCCATGCTGGTTTTAACATTAAGCCTGCGATCGATGTGCAGACCTAAATATTTGACTGTGTTAGATTGCAGAATATCATTGTTGTTAATTGATACACGTGAGCAGTTTCCACGACGGAAAGTAAACGTTACGTGTAAAGATTTTTCAGTGTTGACTTTTATCTTCCATTTATTTAACCAAATTCCTATTTAATCCAGCTCTCTTTGAAGATATAGTGACGCAACGTCCGAGTCTGTGTCAGCAGCTAATACCGCTGTATCATCAGGGTTGGTTGCAACTAATACATTATTTATTAAAATTTTATATAAAATTGGGCCTAACACACTACCCTGAGGGACTTCAGTCTTGACACTGTAAATTCCAGAAAAATCTCTGTTGACCTTAACATAGTAATACCTTTCGCTGATATAAGATTTTAGTACTAGGTAAAAATGTGTTGGAAGTAGTTTTTTAAGCTTATATAGTAGGCCTGCATGCCAGATCCTATCAAATGCTTGTTGTACATCCAAAGGAATAGCGTATAAAATTTACTATACGATGGCATTGTTCAGGTGTGCCATGCCTATGTCTAAACCCGAATTGGTACTCTGGTATTATATTTTCTTTTCCTAGCATTGGTAACATTCTTCTCAGAAATATCCTTTCAAATATTTTGGAGAATGTGACTAGCAAACTTATCGGGCGATATGATGTTACAACATTTTCTGGCTTTCCAGGTTTAGGGACCATTACCACTTCCGCACATTTCCATTGCGAAGGAAAATGATTTAGCCTCAAAATTTAATTAAATATAAGCGTAAGAAAAATAACAGCTTTCTTAGGCAAGGTTTGGACTACTTTTCCATCAACACAGTCCTATCCTGGCGATTTTTTACAATTAATCTTAGCAATCTCCTCCCGTACTTCATTTGGTGAAATGTGTTTTATTGGCCAATCTACTGGACATGGACTATCAAGAAATTCGTAGATTTCTTTTGTAGAAGTACAATCATTTATTTCATGTGGCTGAAATATTTTTGATAAATGTAATGCATATGCTTCAGCCTTGCTTCGATCTGTTCTGCACCATAAACCATTTTCGTCTCTTATAGGTGTATTTTTCTTGATTGGACGCTTTAAATATTTGGTGGCATTCCACAGGTAATGTTCATCATATCTTGTAACGTTGAGATTACTAACAAAATTTTCAATCTGTTTGTTCTTTATTTCAGTCAACCGAAGTTTAAGATCCTTTGTGGCCCTATTAAGGATTCGTTTGTCATTCGGGTTTCTACTCATTTGCCATATTCTTCTTAGTCTTCTTTTATTTTGGATCATTGTTCTTATTTCAGTAGTTACATAAACCTGGTTTTGGCTATTATGGGTATCAGTTGATGGTGTAGATAGAAATCCAGCTTCATTGATTAAATTGTTGAAAGTTTCAGCCGCATCATCTAATTCCGATGCAGACTTTACTGAAATATTGACGCTGACAGTTCTTTCTAACCAGGTGCTAAATGATGATAGATCAGTTTTACTATTCAAAATTTTATATCTTTTCAAGTGACAATGTAAAAATGTATTCAAATCAAGGATAAGTGGTGAATGGTCAGAGTTTAGATCGTAACTATCAGTTATTTGTAGTAAATTATTTGGTATGCCATAATATACAACAAAATCCAATAAATCCGGAGTTTTCGTCAAATCTGTAGGCCAATATGTTTGACTACCCGTAGATAAAACTGAATAGTTGTTATTGCCGATACATCTAAAAAGTTCTCTGCCTTTAGGATTTATTAATCTTGAACCCCACCAATGATGTTTGGCATTGAAGTCGCCTCCTACTATAAATCTAGGCCCAAGTTTCCTAAAAAATTCTTGAAATTCCTGACACTTTACAGAATATCTTGGAGGAAAATAAATAGAGCTAATGGTAATGGAAGTCGAATCACAAAATATTTTAATACATGCACTTTGTAGACTTTGTTGTCTTATTTCGTCGGCGAATTTGTAAGTTATTGATGATTTTATTAGTATTGCTGCTCCACCATGTGCTCTATTGTCCGGGTGGTTAGCTTTTATTACGTCAAAATTTTTTATTTTGAAAAATGATCTGTCTGTGAAGTGCGTCTCCGAGACTAGGAGGATATCAATAATATTAGATTTAAGAAATATTTCTACCTCTTGAGTATGATTGGAAAGCCCATTGGCATTCCATATTGCAATTCTTAAATTCATTTGCATAGTTTTGATATTAAAAGAGACATCATATTTATCAACTTATTGGTCTGTTCTATTTGGTTTTCAATTAATTTTTCTATACTGTTTTCTATACTGTTTTTCTCCATTCGGCTTTGGTTTCTTTGGTACGACCCATACTGGAGAATTATAAGGGCTGCTTGAGGGTCTTATTATATTCTGAGCTAATAATTCCGAAATTTGTTCCTCCACAATTGGGCGCATATTTGCTGGATAAGGATAGCTTTTGGTGTAGATCGGCTTATCGGCGCTTGTTTTGATTTCAGCTCGTACAGTCGTAGTGAACATTTGACCTCCGAGAAAATTTCTCATTGAGAGGCAGAACTACACCCGTATTAAGGGTCAGGGTGGTATTTTCCCTGTTGATAATAGCACCTAAAGCTTTAAGAGTATCGTCACCTATGATACCGTCAAACGATTTTAGCACTGGAAATATGTAAAATGTTATAACATCCTTAATTCCTATGGATTAGAAAAATCTGCCCTGTAATTTCTGATGTATTTCTAATGTTCCTCGAGCTGTTCTTATCAGAACTGGTTCTCTTAGTTGCGTGCCCGTATCGCATAAATGGGAAGCTACAAAGTTTTTGTTCGCACCAGTGTCTATGAGAAACTTTAAGGGTACTATAGTTTTGGTTATTATTTTTATGTATGGAACGCTGGAAGGAAGGCACCCTTCATAAAATTTATTTCAGGAATGATTCCATCGCTTCCTTGTGTTTCATCGGCATCATATCCTGTACATTCGGCATTTGCCAAAGTGTCGGAAGTAGGATGGCTGTGTTCCATTAAAGTATTAAAAAGTTTTTGCCGCTTAAACGGATTCCTAAAATTATCTGACCTGAACCCAATTTTAAATCCCGAAGGCCTATTCATGTAATTAACTGCCCTGGATTGAATGGAACTATCTACCTCCATTTTCTCCGCTGGTTTTGGTCCTAGAGGCCTTGGCGGTAATGGTCGTGAAGAATTATTCCATGGTCTAAAGTTCCTTCCTTGAAACTTATTATATGGTTTTGGTGGCAATTGTCGTCTATATTCAGTTCGCGGCATTACGTTCATGGGAACAGTTATCTGATTCCGACTAACTGGATGCAAATTGGTGCTTCTCAAACTCAGGTTTTGCATTTCTAGGCACATAGCGTATGCCTCTGCTAGGGTCTTGGGTCTTTGTACAATTAATAGCCTTGAAAGCTCTCCGTTAAAGCCACGAATAAAGACATCTAATGCCCTATTACGATACGTCTCTATAAGCGCATCTACGGTTTCTTTAGAATAACTTTCAGTTCTTATATTATTTATAATTAAGGAGAATTGGTGGTTCACAGCTGCATAAAACTCATCAATCCTGGAGTTTTTCTGTGTCAATTGATTTAATTGATGTTCGAGGGTACTTACATTCCATTTGTCTGCGTAATGAAGTGACAGGCATTCCTTCATTTTGAGCCAATTCGGTTCAAACACATTATAAGATACAAGTGCCATGTCAGCGCTTCCTCTTATCTTCTGTCGAATGCTCTGTAATATTGCCCTGTATATGGGCTTGCTCCGGACTATCGCATAGTCGCACAGAATAGACTCCACACTATGGATCCATGACACATAGTGCGTGGGGTTGCCATCAAAAGGCTGCAACTCTTTCACTCGGTCAGGCAATTGAGATATTTCGTTAAGCTCATATTCAGTTCGAGGAGCTGGAGGCGGTTGAGGGCCGGCCTCCGGTGAAGCGGGACCCTGCTCCATCTCTATAATCTTAGATTCCAAGATTTTCACTTGTGCAAGAGTTGCATTGAGAGGCCCGGTCATTTCAAGGACTTGTTTTTGTAAAGCTTCCATGCTGATTTCAAAGGATACCTTTCTTGGAACTTCCGTAACTTGTAAGAGATAATCGCTCAGAAAAATTTGCAACGGTAAAAAAAACAGAATATGATTTGTTGGAATATTTAAGTTAGATGTTGTAAGATTTAAACTCAAGGATTACGCAAGTTTGAACAAGCACAAGACTCCCAGCACAATTAGAGCAAAAGGAAAGGATTTTTATAATAAGATAAGGATTTTTTTTTTAAAAAAATTAATTGGAATTTACAAAATTTTTGTATTTATTTTTTGTCCGTCAAATGTATCTACCTGTACATCGCTGATGCTGGAGAATTGAGAAAATATGTATTTAGGAATTTGTTTCTAAAATTAAAAAATAGGGTTAATAAATTAATAATTATTTCTTTTTGTGTTCAAACTTGGCTCGTGATTTAAGTAGGAAATCAAACCAAAACAAAAAGAATTTTTTATTCTTTTTTATTAATTTTTAATTTAGTGGGAAGGCTACTTTTAATTCTAATATGTTTTAAGGAGGTTTCCTTTTCTTTTATTCTTTTTCATTAATTTTTCGTTTTTGTGGGAATGTTACTTTTACTTCCCATTTATTACATGGAAGCCCCTTTATATTATTTATCTTCATTCTATAAGGGTTTTACTTAAATCTAAATTGTATTGTGCTTTAAAAATTTTCTTTATACATCATTATATTTTCTTTTATTTTATAATCCTTGAGATGGAGGATCGTGTAGTCCATTTCCGAGTGGCAACAGCCAACGTACTGACGCACGATTTCTCTCACCCTGTGAACCTGCCAACCATGACCCTTTATTACCAGGCGAAAAGTAAGGCTCAATTCCCATTAAGTAGTGCAGGTTCTTATGGTGACTACAACTTACGGGTTTTCCACTCAGTATCGCAGGTTCCTATGTTAACTACGACTTACAGAATTTCCGCTCAGTAGCGCAGGTTCTTATGTTAACTGCGACTTGCAGAAGTAGCCTTCTTTAGCCGTCTGTAATCTCACGTTTGTGAAAAGGGTACTACGAAGGAGAATTGCACATTATTCTACCAGGATTAGTTATTGTTTGGTTATATTGTGACAGTAAAATTTTTTACGCACTGGAGTGCTCGTGGTTCGAGATCACAGTACGCTGAAATCTTTGGCTTCATATTGGTCACTTTTTCTTGTTATAGCACATTTGCTCCTTACATAGGGAAGCATTTATATTTTTCCTCTTATTATTTTATTTTAGTTTCTTTGTGAGGATATAATTTTTCCATCCTAGGTAATTAGCATAAAATTTTCCTCCATTTCCTTTTAGTTTCCTTCTTGGTATGAAAAATAAATATTACTTTGTTTTATTTCCTTTTTTTTAACAATTTTAATGTTTTCTTATGTTTGTCATGCTTTTTAAGGAAATGGAAAAAATAAGTAACAACTTATGCCTTTTAACAGGACTAAAGTATTAATTCGTGTTATTTAAAAATTTTGCATTTATGGTTAGTTTCAATATCAACTATAATTTTATGCGTTACCTTTTTTAATAGTTCTTTGTTTCCGTAAAAAGGGCGTAATAATTTCGATTCTTTTTTTTTAATGCATTTAACCTTCCCACATTTTCAGTCAAAATTATTCTTGCTTTGGATTTTTTTTATTATTAATTTCCCCAAATCATTTACTTCTTTCTCGCATTTTTTCTTATTGCTTTTACATAAGCATTTACTTTTTTTCCCATTTTTATTTTCTATCAAAATTATTTCTGCTTTGGATTTTCTTTATTATTTTCACCCAAGGATTTGCTATTTTTTCACTTTTATTTTTAATAAAAATTATTTCTGTTTTGACTTTCACTTCACTTTCACAGAGATCCAAGATTTTTGTAAGGATCCGGCACACATCTTTTTTCACGACTGGCCGGTCCCTGTTCGGGCGCCAGTTAATCAAGGACGAAACCTTGTCAGGCCACTTGTACTCACAGCTCGTGTACTCACACAACCGTTTTTTATATAAGAAGCGCTTTAAGTTGTTTTCAGTTCGAAGCCAAAATTCGAATTGCTTTATTTTTCCTAATTTTGATTTATTATAATTTCTTAACTTATTGTGGGAAAATGCTTACACTTCTGTTTTACATGGATTGACTTTAGTAAGCATTTTAAATACTGATCATATTACAACACGCGCAGACATTTATTCTGTTTGTTGCAATATGATTTCACAATAGAGTTCAATATACTTATTTGTAGGTCATACTTATTTGTTAAGAATATTCGCTTCAAATAATAAGGGTGTTAACTTATATGTATGTATAATAAATAAAACGTTTTGTTTTGCATTGTTTTTGTTCAAATATTTTAATTCATTTATAAAGAACAAAACAAATGTATTTACACTAAATATGTGAAAGCACTTAAAAACAGAAAACAAAATAAGTTAATAAAAATAACTAAAATTTAATTCATTGTTTACTGACTAGAATATACCTAAGAATATATGTATGTATGTATGTATTGATGTAAATTTTTTTTTTTTGTTTCGTTTTATTTACAATCTATCCAAGGATAATAAGCAAATTTTATAAAATAAGTAATAAGAAAATAACATTCATTGTTGAACTCCAATAAGAACAACAATATACAAACAAAAAATTTTAAAGTTATTTCAAGAATTTATAATATATACATTATATACAAAATCTTAAAGTTTTATCTATACTAATATTTACATATGTATATGTACATATGTACACAGAATTTTATTTATGTATAATTGATTAGGTTCGACATGGCAAGTCTAATATGTGGTTCCTTTTCAGTCTTCTTACTTCGTTTGTATCATCTAGTAGCATTATTGCCAATGGGTTACAATGGTTACTCAGCCTCTCCAAGTAATTTTCGCTATATTTTCTAACTTCTTCTTTAATCATCGAAATTGATAAGTCATCATGAATTGTTTTGTTTGATACAAACCATGGAGCGTTAACTAAGGACCTCAATGTTTTCGACTGAAACCTCTGTAGAATTTCAATGTTAGAATTGCTGGCCGTTCCCCACAACTGTATGCCATATGTCCATACTGGTTTTAACATTACTTTGTACAAAATTACCTTATTCTCGAGACTTAGTTTGGATTTGGGACCTAGTAACCAAAATAGGCGCTTGAATTTTAAGTTAAGATGTTGCTTCTTAGCTTTAATGTGGTTTTTCCATGTAAGCCTGCGATCGATGTGCAGACCTAAATATTTGACTGTGTCAGATTGCAGAATATCACTGTTGTTAATTGATACACGTGAGCAGTTTCCACGACGCAAAGTAAACGTTACGTGTAAAGATTTTTCAGTGTTGACTTTTATCTTCCATTTATTTAACCAAATTCCTATTTCATCAAGCTCTCTTTGAAGATATAGTGACGCAACGTCCGAGTCTGTGTCAGCAGCTAGTACCGCTGTATCATCAGCGTATGATGCAACTAGTACATTATTTATTAAGGGCATATCCGATGTAAAAATTGTATATAAAATTGAGCCTAACACACTACCCTGAGGGACTTCAGTCTTGACACTGTAAATTCCAGAAAAATCTCTGTTGATCTTAACATAGTAATACCTTTCGCTGATACAAGATTTTAGTACTAGGTAAAAATGTGTTGGAAGTAGTTTTTTAAGCTTATATAGTAGGCCTGCATGCCACACCCTATCAAATGCTTGTTGTACATCCAAAAATACACCTGAGCAATATCTTTTGTTTTCCAAGGAATACCGTATAAAATTTACTATACGATGGCATTGTTCAGGTGTGCCATGCCTATGTCTGGTACTCTGGTATTATATTTTCTTTTCCTAGCATTGGTAACATTCTTCTCAGAAATATCCTTTCAAATATTTTGGAGAATGTGACTAGCAAACTTATCGGGCGATATGATGTTACAACATTTTCTGGCTTTCCAGGTTTAGGGACCATTACCACTTCCGCACATTTCCATTGCGAAGGAAAATGATTTAGCCTCAAAATTGAATTAAATATAAGCGTAAGAAAAATAACAGCTTTCTTAGGCAAGGTTTGGACTACTTTTCCATCAACACAGTCCTATCCTGGCGATTTTTTACAATTAATCTTAGCAATCTCCTCCCGTACTTCATTTGGTGAAATGTGTTTTATTGGCCAATCTACTGGACATGGACTATCAAGAAATTCGTAGATTTCTTTTGTAGAAGTACAATCATTTATTTCATGTGGCTGAAATATTTTTGATAAATGTAATGCATATGCTTCAGCCTTGCTTCGATCTGTTCTGCACCATAAACCATTTTCGTCTCATCATATCTTGTAACGTTGATATTACTAACAAAATTTTCAATCTGTTTGTTCATTATTTATTATATATCATTATTTCAGTCAGCCGAAGTTTAAGATCCTTTGTGGCCCTATTAAGGATTCGTCGAATGACAAATTCGGGTTTCTACTCATTTGCCATATTCTTCTTAGTCTCCTTTTATTTTGGATCATAGTTCTTATTTCAGTAGTTACATAAACCTGGTTTTGGCTATTACGGGTATCAGTTGATGGTGTAGATAGAAATCCAGCTTAATGGATTAAATTGTTGAAAGTTTCAGCCGCATCATATAATTCCGATGCAGACTTTACTGAAATATTGAGGCTGACAGTTCTTTCTAACCATGTGCTAAATGATGATAGATCAGTTTTACTATTCAAAATTTTATATCTTTTCAAGTGACAATGTAAAAATGTATTCAAATCAAGGATAAGTGGCGAATGGTCAGAGCTTAGATCGTAACTATCAGTTATTTGTAGTAAATTATTTGGTATGCCATAATATACAACAAAATCCAATAAATCCGGAGTTTTCGTCAAATCTGTAGGCCAATATGTTTGACTACCCGTAGATAAAACTGAATAGTTGTTATTGCCGATACATCTAAAAAGTTCTCTGCCTTTAGGATTTATTAATCTCGACCCCACCAATGATGTTTGGCATTGAAGTCGCCTCCTACTATAAATCTAGGCTCAAGTTTTCTAAAAAATTCTTGAAATTCCTGACACTTTACAGAATATCTTGGAGGAAAATAAATAGAGCTAATGGGAATGGAAGTCGAATCACAAAATATTTTAATACATGCAGATTGTAGACTTTGCTGTCTTATTTCGTCGGCGAATTTGTAAAAAGGAATGGCAGATAAATATTATGTTGAGTTATTTAGATCTTCCAGGCCGTTTAAAAATACGTTTACTTAATGTGTGGTTATTTAACACATTTTTATAATTTAAAATATTTCTGTAGATAGATTGAAGGAATTACGATCTATTTCAAGTAAAAGATTTCTGGAAATGACAAAGTGTTGCAAGAAGAGACAAATTGTCTCACTGGTTTGTAGTCGAAGATTCTACGGGTTGGAGCAGTATTTTTGATACGTTCTACATGGCCGAACCACCTTAGCCGTTGGATCCGTAGACGCCTGGTTAGGCTCATGTCGCTGTACAACCCGTACAGTTCGTGATAGAATGTTCTTCTCCAGAAACCATCAACGCAAACAGGGCCGAAGATTGAACGCAGAACTTTTCTCTCGAAAATACGAAGGAAATCCTCATCCGCCTTCGATACTTCCGCGCCATAGAGAAAGACAGGGATTATCAAAGTGTTATATGGTGTCACCGTGGTTTTTCGAGAAAGGGCGTTACTACCCAATTGCCTCATGGACCCAAAGAAACAGCGATTGGCAAGAGTTATTCTGCGTTTAATCTCGGTACATATGTTGTTCATATTGTTGACTTGGGAGCCAATGTAGACGAAGTCCTTCACTACCTCGAAGTTATAGCTGCCTATGTTGTGTGTCCTTTCTCGATGACAACATATACGTAGTTTTGAAATCTTTCACCGCTAGACCCATTTTGGCCGCCTCCGTTGAAATACCAGCAAACGCTTCATTGAAGGCTCGCTGTGTTCGACTAATCACTTCATTGTCGTCAGCGTATGCTAGTAGTTGCACGGACTTTTGGAAGATCGTGCCTCTGTTGTTGGCGTGTGAGTTTTCCACGATCTTCTCAAGAATTATGTTAAAAAAGTCACATGACAGCGCGTCGTCTTGTCTAAATCCCCTTCTGACATTGAAGGTCTCCTGGCCTGAGACCGCACTGATAAGGACCTATCAAACTGTTTACGAATGGTTTCAGGCACTGACACAAAACGGGAGAGATGATCTTGTAGGCGATGTTCAGGAGGCCTATCCCTCTGTAGTTGGCGCAGTTGAAGGGGTCTCCTTTTTGTGGATCGGGCAAACGATGTCGGGCATGCTTTTCTCAGACCATATCTTACATATGAGCTGGTGCATGCGCCCAGCCAGGTCATCACAGTTCCACGGACAGTCCATCCGCTTCGGCAGCTTTGTTGGATTTTAATCTCGATATTGCTATCTTGACTTAATTTAGGTCGGAGGGGCGGAATTCTCTACCATCATCGTTCATTATGTTAAGTGGAATATTCTGCCTGGCAATGGTATTGGTGATTTCCTTGCCGTTAAGCAGTGTGCTCTTTCCGGATTCTCAGGATCAGGATTACGACAGGCTTCTCTCAGAAGCTTATATCCATTGGATAGTTGCTTTACCCGTGCTCATTCTCTTTCTTATTTCCTTTTGAGAAGCCAGTGTTCTTCCCGTCTTTTACGTTCGTAGAGCTCACGAACTGCCTGCACTCGTCGTCAAATCATCGGTTTTTCCAGGTGGCATTTTAAAACACAACACATCAGAGGCAGCATCTCTGATTGCATTTTGGCAACGATTCCAGTTCTCGTCGATTGTTTCACCTGATAGGGCTGGACTTTAGGGAGACTAGATCGGCGAATTTCCCAGCTGTCTATTGCGATCGTAGCTTTGCGACGTCAAACTGTTGTGGTTGTGCTATTGATATATGATCTTACCTTGGCTACAACAAGGAAGTGATCGGAGTCAATGTTGGCGGAATGTTCGGACGTCACGAACACTGGAGTCGATCGCAATGCGAAGTCTAGCAGCCTAAGTCTGTTATCGGATTTGTCGTCATGCAGTCTTTGTTTTCCGATGACTTTAGCAAAGATATCTTCTTCCTAGGATGATCATGGTTTCGTAGCTGGGGCATTGATCGTATGTTCTCTCTAGGACATTATAAAAGTCATCCTTGCTATCGTCATCTTTATCCTCCGTAGGGGCATGGGCGCAGATTAGGCTAATTTGGCCGAGTCTAGCCTTGATGCAGATTGTTATGAGGCGTTCGGTCACGTATTTAAAGCTTAGGACTTTTTGCCTAAGTCTGCCTCCGCTCTTTGTAGGAATCACCGTAATAGATGTCGCAGTTTCTCCGCGAGCTCATTGGCTGCATGAGATCTGTTCAGGGACCTGACATTTCACGTGCAGAACCGAAAATCTTTATCCTTATTTCGTTGTCCATGGTCGTCAGCAGTAGGGTCATCCATATTCATATTTGTATGTTGTTGTTGTGGCTGAACTATTCTTGCCAGGTTGAGAGCAATCAACTACTTTGCGCTGAATGCACTGGCCCATCCCCCAATTTATCTGTATTATTTCGCACAAATGAGGCGAACATTTGCGTGTTTTATATTTTTTTTTCTCACAAAAATAAAAAACAAATGTATCGTACCAAAAAATTTTAACAAAAATACAAAATAGCGGAATATTCAATAAAACCACTTATCAGCAATGTGTTTGGGTTGGCTCAAGGTAGTTTTAACAGGTACATACATATGTATATGCATAAAAGATTTTTTTTATATTTAAGTACTTGAAAAAAATAGTATTCGTCTAAAAATTCATTAGTATCCGAGTTCAAGGAAAACGGAACCGTTTCTGTTCAAGCAATTAAACTTTTTCAAATAAATGTTTTTATTAAATAAATTATAATTTTAACAACATTAGACATTTTAAAATGAGTTCATTATACCAGATATTATAATTCAGGCAAGTCTATTTTTCTCTTAATATACATAGATAACTTTATACAACAAATCACTTATATCAGATTATATTTACAAACAATTAAGTGCATTTATACGATTTTGCTTGATGCGCATTAAAAACTTTGAAAGGTTTTAATAAAAAATTCTCCCTAACTTTGGCAGTACCGGAATACCGGAAAGTTGTTTTCTAATCTTACTGCAATCAGGGACTAAAGTCCCAATTTGATTTTTGCGATTTTTTTAATTTAGTTGCAAACTTTTCCTAAGTTTCTCCCAAAAAAATTTTATTTGCAGTAAATTATAGACTTTTATAAACGGCTTTGCGTTGAAATATTGAAAAGGATAAACTTTGAACATGTGAACCCTTTTTTAAAACTAAAAATTTTAAACAATTTGTAAAATTAGTAAAATTAGTAATTTAGAGAATTCGCTAGACACCCCAATTTATTAACTGTACCTCACAGGTGTGTTAGTGCGGAAACAATTTTTCGAAATTAGCTTTGCTTAAAAATAAATTAACTAATAAATTAAAACCGAAAACATGCCACTCTATGCTCAAAGCATATACTCTTACATATGTATGTATAATAAGACTGTAATTTTGTTTGTTTTATTATGCTTTTTTCAATAAAAAAACGACTTTTATTTCCTCAAACGACATTTTTGTGCGAGTTTTTTTTTTATAAAATTACTTTCCTGATTTTCCCATATTAAAATATTTTGACATTTAATTTTAGATGTTAAAACAATATCTGGAAATCTTTTGGAACACTTTAATTTTGTGCAGTATATAAATATGAATACATCGTTTTACCTTCCCACGGTACTTACGCATAAAGTTCATGCAAAAACATCTGTAATCTTGGACTGTAGATGCGAACCTATACAAAAGTTCCTCTTAAACGCATCGGACTTTCGCCTTTTTAATAAAACGTACAGCTGGATATTGTTGGATGAAAATAGCACTTGCGAGTATTATCTAAATCGTTCGCAGCTTGAGTACTTGGGCCCCAATGCTCAGATAATTCAAGTCAAAAGACATGATACGCAATGGAAATTTTTTGATATTCACTCTAAAGGAAGGCATTTAAAGGCGCCGCTTGAAATAGTGCTTTTGGCTAACGTGTGGAGAATTAATGAATCAAACAAAGTTGTGTTTAAGGAAGTAAACTCGATATTTCACGTGCAGGGCATTAAATCCAGAGATAACTTCAACAGCCTGACTTTAAGAGGAGCTTCAGTTGTAAGTATGCTGTATAAATCTTTACACTCGTAAATTAGTCGTCATTAGGAAAAACTTGATGGGAAAGCAAATCATTTAGTTATAACTACAAGAATAGAAAATAATATATGTTATATATTTTTTTGTTATTTTTGAGACATTAGTTACGCGCGGTTTTAATATTTCAATGCATTTTAATTAAATTTAAAGGAATCATGCCTTAAGTTGTGAACGCCAACAATTTTTTTTTTTTTTTTGTTAACGCCAACAACGATCATACAAAATGCAGCAGAAAGAAAGAAAGAAGGAAGAGCGCGGTTGCTAATTCAGCTTTTCTCAACAATTTTCACACATATTCTGCGTGTAAATTAAGAAAAGGTTGGAAATTTCTTGAAAATTTTGTTGTTTTTGTTGTTGACGATGTCACGAAATCGGAAGTAGTGCAATTTGGGAGCAATTCTATTTATGAAAGCACGAAAAGGAAATAAATTTAATTAAGTGGTCAATAAAGTATGTTAATAAATTTAAATTACATATAAATAATTTACTTATTATAGAATTTTTATTATATAAATATATACCCACACATGCTTTTATTATTTTTTTTGCTTTGCCTAATAAAAAATGCTTTATTAATACATTTTTATTTAACCTAATAATAAATCGATGCATTTTCCTATGGTACAAAAGTAACAATATATTTGTTTTTAGTTCCTTTTTTAAATTTTATTGTTGGATTTACCGTTCTTTAAACCTACAATAAAGTGACAGTTTGACATTTTGTCTGTATATATGTATGCTTAATTATAAAAAAATTGTTTTTCGTAATATTTTGGAAAAATTGAGAAAAAAATGTTTTAATTCACAATATCGATTCAATAAATAGAATTCGATTAATAGGTAAGTGTAATCAATATTAAGAAAGAAAATAAGTTAACAATTCCAAATATTTACAGATACTTTAGTTCTGCTCTCAGATATTCGGCAACATAAGGTATACCTAAGTAAGAGAATATATCAGTTTGTATAATAGAGGGCGTGGAACGTCTACTTCCTTGAAGAGCTAAGATGTGATTCCATGAAAATCGTGGTCAAATATTTTCGTATATATGTATTTCAGTACTAATCTGATCTTCATCTGATCTTCATGGTCTCATACTAGCAACTGTCTCACTTGCTTTGGCACTACCCTCTTTCGAAGACTGGGGTGATCTTGTCTAATATTATATCAATAGGAAAGTATTTTACTCCTAAAACATGTATAAAAGTTTACAAATAATTTATCTTACTGTAATGCAGGCCATATATGACGCAAAACTAAAAATCCGGAGTTTTCAATCAGTCACATTTTAAACAACGATTTTTAGAGGCGAATTTAAATACAGATTAATTGGTGACACAGCCTACAAACTAACACCATATCTATTTACGCCTTTACATCGGACGCAAAATGAAAAAGAAATAAAATATAATATTACCCACATCGCAATATTAAATATTTTCATAATTAAAATAATGCCAGATGACTTTGATGATGATGTACAGATACAAATAGAAACGCTGCAAAATAATTATTCCACAATACGAGAAGGACGAGAGAAAACTATTTCGAAAACTTTTATTAAAAATTATTTTTAAAATTTTAATCAACTCCCTGGAGAAACTTGCAAAACAAATTTATTGACAACTTTAATTTAATAAAACATGTATACTTGTGCACTAATTCAAGATGGAAAAATTAAATTTTTTTTTTTGTTTGTATTTTATTTATTTTGCAATCTATTTTATATTGAGATAATAAGCAAAATTAATCACATTTATGTTGACATTTAGCGTTACACATACAAAAACGTATAAAACTATAGAAATATTCCAAATTTAACAGAAAAAAATACAGATTTAGTCCATCTTATATTTACAATAACAGCAACTTAAGTTTTAGTAATTATTAAATTTAAAGTTTTAGCATTAAGTTAAAAGAAAACAATAAAAAAGAAACAAAAGATAATAATAAGAAAAATATTGATTTAGATACAAAAAAAAAAAATTAACTTCTGAAAGGTAGATCTAACACATGGTATCTTTTAAGTCTTCGAATTTCATCAGTATCGTCTAATAACACAATAGCCAGAGGATTTACATGATTGCTTAGTCTTTTTAAATATTTTTCGCTGAATGAATTTATTACCTCTTTAACAGTTTGCATATTTAGATCGTTATGTATGGCATCGTTGGAAATATACCAAGGAGATTGAACAATAAGCCTTATAGTTTTTGACTGGTATCTTTGCAATATTTCTATATTTGAGGCACTTGCTGTTCCCCAAAGTTGAACTCCATAAGTCCATATAGGTTTTAAAATAGCTTTATAAAGTTTCAGTTTGTTTTCCAGACTTATTTGAGATTTTGGACCAATTAACCAGTTAAGTTTCCTATTTGTAATATTTAATTGTTGCCGTTTTATTTTTATGTGTTCTTTCCATGTTAGTCGACGATCCAAATATAAGCCGAGATATCTAACATAATCCTTTTTTGGAATTCGGATGTTATTTATGGAAACGTCAGGGCAATCACCTTTTCTAAGAGGGAATGTTATGCGTACAGACTTTTCAGCATTTACTTTAGATCTCCATTTACTTAACCATGACTCTATTAAATTTAATTCGTTTTGAACAAAAGAGCTGGCAGCAACTGGGCACTTGTTTGAAGCTAAAATAGCAGTGTCATCCGCATACGTGTAAATATTCACAAGGTCCAAAACAGGCATATCAGCCGTAAATATTGTATACAATACAGGGCTTAATACACTACCCTGAGGTACTCCTGCTCTAATCATAAATACATGAGATCTTTCATCTACGAATCTTACGTAAAATAATCTGCTGCTTAGGTATGACTTGAAGAACGCATAAAATGTAGACGGTAGAAGTATCTTTAATTTGTATAAAAGACCAGTGTGCCAAACTCTGTCAAATGCCTGCTGAATATCCAGGAATACAGCGGAGCAATATTTCTTTTCCTCAAATGATTTTCGAATAATGTCAATTACTCTATGGCATTGCTCAGGAGTGCCATGATTTTGCCTAAATCCAAATTGATAATCGGGAATAATTTTTAAACTCTCAAGAATAGGGGACAAGCGGCTCAAAAATTTTTTTTCAAACATCTTCGAAAAAACACTTAGTAAACTAATAGGTCTATAAGAAGTTAGTTCATTTTCAGGTTTGCTTCTTCTTGAAGGTTTGGGCTTCTTGATCATAATGATCTCAGCGCATTTCCACTGAGAAGGCAAATGATTTAAACAAAGAATTGAATTAAAAATTTTCGTTAAGTATAAAACAGCTTTCTTTGACAAACTCTGTACAACGCTAGCGTCGATATTATCATATCCAGGAGACTTTTTGGTATTTAGATTTTTGATTTGAGTTGCAACTTAATATGGAGAAATGTGTTTTATGGGTAAGCTCATCTGATAAGGCGCATCCAAAAATCCCGAAATTTCTACGTCTTCTACAGAGTTATCAAATTGGTGAACAGAAAATGTGTTATAGAGGTGGCTCGCAAATGCTTCTGCCTTTTTAATGTTAGATCGGCACCATGAACCATCACTATCCTTAAAAGGAGGATTTCTTTTTGACGGATGCTTCAGGTATTTTGTTGCCCTACACAAATTGTGATCATTATTGTTTGAGTTATTAATATTGTCAAAAAATTCACCGAATGATTTGTTTTTTAGGCCAGTTAAATGATGTTTAAGGTTTCTTGCTGCTTGATTAAAACGCCACTTGTTATAAGAACTTCTGCTTATCTGCCATGCTTTTCTTAATCTCCTTTTAATTAAAATAAGCTCCCGTGTCCGTGAAGAGATTTGAGGAGCACTTTGCGGAATAGTAAAACTTTCAGCCGGATTCGATAAAAAAGCAGCCTCATGAATTATTTTTGTAAAATTTTCAACGGCTTCATCCAGCTCAAAATCATTAGATATTGCAAAGTTTAAATTAATGTTTATTTTTATCCAATATGAGAACGACTCCAGATCAGTTTTAACTGTTACAAGCTTATTGACTTTTTTGATAAACTGAGGCGAGGAGTTATACGTTAGTTAAATTGGGGAGTGGTCTGAGCTGAGGTCATAATTATCTAAAATACCAAGTTGATAAGAAGGTATTCCAGAATATACAAAAAAATCAATTAAGTCAGGAATTTTGAATGGATCAGAAGGCCAATATGTAGGTTTTCCAGTTGAAAGAGCAGAATAATTTTTAGAAAGCAGACACTTATAGAGCTCTCTGCCTTTAGGGTTAATAAGACGTGAACCCCACCAAGGATATTTCGCCTCCAACTATAATCTCCTCCAACTATAAAACGAGGACCAAGTTTTTGAAAGAAATTTGCAAAGTCATCGCATTTAATATTATGACGAGGAGGAAAATAAACTGCACATTACGCAACAAAATACATACGGCAAATAATTTTAATACATGAAGCTTGGACACTTTCCTTAATAAGATGGTCTTCTTGATGATATTTTATAGATGATTTGATTAAAATTGCAGAACCACCATGAGCCCTTTCATTAGGATGATTGGCACTTATCAGATCGTAGCCTTTAATTTTAAAAAACGACTTACTTGTGAAATGAGATTCAGAAATAAGAAATACGTCGATGTTGTTTGACTGCAAAAATACTTCTACCTCCCTTAAATGGTTTGAGAGTCCATTGGCATTCCATGTTGCTATACGAAGATCTACGGACATAATTTACGGCATAAGACTGACATCATATTTAGAAGAGAGTTTGTTAGTTCCATTTGCTTTGTTAATAAAGTCTCAATTTTTTGAAGGCTCGTGCAATCATTGTTTGAATTGTATGTTCCTTTTACAGCATCTGCGAATGTTACATTCGAATTATGTTCAAAACTATTATTTTGAGAAGAGGGTTGATGTAAAGGAGGAGCAAGTTGTCGGTATTGTTGAAAATTCAATATCTTATGTTGAAGTTTCTTTTTCAACTCCTGATGAACAATGCATCCCCTATAACTAGCAGGATGGGATTCATTACAATTAGCGCATTTGGCAGGAACAGTCTTACTTTTGTTACATTCAGCTGATAAGTGATTTTCTCCACACTTGACACATTTGTATGGCTTATTGCAATAGGAACGAGTATGACCATATTGTTGGCATCGATGGCATTGTGGAATGTCTCTAGTTTTCCGGGGATGCTCAATAGTGATGATAGCGTTATTGATATGTTTTAGATTGTAAATTTCCTTATTGTTGTCGCCTGGTTCAAGATCAAGGAAAAACATACAAAGGAGTTGCTTGCTAATGTTACTTCTAATATTGGAAATATTTCGCACTTTGTGGCCACAATTTTCGACAAATAATTTAATATCATCAATATTGGTTGAGTAGTGTAAATTTTTAACAACAACTCTGTATGCTCTTTCCTGTTTCGTTTGAAAAGTGTGAAAGCTTATATTTTTAAGCTTAAGATTGGAAACAAAAGTTCGGTACGCGCTCATGGACTTAATCATGACTCTGACTTGGCCGTCTTTAAGAGACTTAGTATAAGAAAACTGCTCTGAAGAGATAATACTTGAAAAATATTGTGTCATATCCTTAATATTAGTTACATCCGGGATATATAACGGAGGCGGTTTAGGGTCAGACGGATTTGATTGGGAAGTTGATGGAGCTGTATTTGAATTATTATTATCGCATTCATCATCAGAAAGAACAACAAATCTATTACTTGAATTTGGAGAATCTTGAATCTTACCGATTTGTCTTCTTTTGTTGTCAAATAACAATGGGGAGTTGGTACGTTTTCTTGAATGTGGAACTGTTTGCCAACCAATTTCACCGTCCTTTTGACTACCAATTTCGCTAGTACCGACGCCGGCAGCAATGGTAGCCATTCTTGCGAATTTGTTTTCCTTACTTGCAAATTGGATTTGAATATAAACACAACAGCAAAAAGTGAAATAGAAACAAAAAACTTATCAATAATGATGTACGTATGTATGGAATTATTATTTAAAAATTGAAAAAAAATTTTATTTGAAAAAAAAATAATTTTCAATGCCAGACGACTTTACTTGACAAGAAACACAAAAAAACTCCAAAAAATTTAATGAGAAATAATAATTCAATTCAAAAACATATAATAAAATTCATTTATTAACTTAAGTTGTTGTTACTGTAAATATAAGAAAGACTAAATAAATCTGGATTTTGTTCCTGTTAAATTTGGAATATTTCTATAGTTTTATACATTTTTATATGTGTAACTCTAAATGTCAACATACATAAATGCGATTAATTTTGCTTATTATCTCAATATTGACTGCAAAATAAATAAAATGCGAGAAAAATATACTTATGTATATTTCATATCAACTTTGCTACATACATATACATATGTACATACATACATACGTACATATATTCAAAAAAACATAAAATTAAAAAAACAAAACTTAAATAGTTTCAATAAAAGAAATGGACAGTTTTTATATATGTATGTAGGTGTGTCACAGACTTTGTACGAAAGTGAAAATTTACATATTTTCCAATTCGTATAGTGTCTCTTTGCTTCTTCAGATTTCATACGTTTTCTTAAATCCGAAAAAATCAAAACGTAAATTATTAATTATTAAACAAAGCATATTTATTGAAAGAAAGCAAACCTTAGCAAAATGTGGAAATATTTACATACTTAAACAAGAAAATATAATTGTCAATAAGCCTGGTGCTGGTGGAGACGCGTCGGATCATCGTTCTCATCGAAATACGATGTAAGTACAATACGTATGTATGTAGAAATATATTTTAACTCAAGAAGGATAACAGTTTTTGTGTAAATAAATAAATTTTCCCGCCTCAACAAAGAAGCGTTTGGCTTAGTGTTCGAAAAAGTATAACCGTGTTTGAAAAATTAATATGTATGTATATTAATATGTACATACATATGTATGTACAATATATTAATTTTTCAAAAACGGTTGTACTTTTTCGAACCAGCAATTCAATCACTCGCACACATGCGTTTATTGGCTACTCGAGCTTATCAATGAGTCATTGCAAAGGATGAAAATATAAGTATGGGAAGAAGCACTGCATCAACAGTTATATGGATGGTAGTGAATGCAATAGAGATCCATGTACATATGTCCGCGATGGATAAGACTACAAATGCTGCTAGCGGAGATAAAAAAAATCCAAATTGCATTTTTCTTAAAACATTAAATCCTAGGAGTGGTGCGTTGATGACACATATGTCAACATTTTCAAGCCGCCAGAGGATCAGTCACTGTTGTACAATAGAAAGGGATCCTGATTGTATGCAATGATTGCGGATACTTTGATTTATGGGTTGTGCTCGGCTTTTAATTTTGCGTACTTAAACATTTTTGGATATGTGACTACAACATGAATGCTGTGGATGTTTGTAGACTAGGTTCTTGCCAGCATACGTTTATTTGGATCTAAAGTGAAGCCAGGCATTTTTTTTAGAAAATTTTAAAAATGGTGAGTCATGTTTCTTTTTTCAGTGAGAGATACCTAAATAGACTAAGTAATCATTCCAACGTGTTAGCAATCAATCTTTTAGATGATAGCAATGAAATCCAAAGACTTAAAAGACTACATGTACTTGACCTACCCTTCCGAAAATAGAAAAAGTTGCAACTCGTTACTCTGTATTTTAATTAAAAAGTGAATTCTTCTTGTATTTATTTTGTTTTTGGGACTTAGGAAACTCAATATAAGTATTTTATGTCGTTATTTAAAAGGTATGAAATTTGCTTATTATTTTAATTGTAAAATAGATCGCAAATAAAACAATATAAAAAAAATGTTTCTCTTTACGTGGGTTTTCCAATCTGGTGGGCCAGAACTATTTAAATGTTCAGTCAATTCTGACCATATTGATTCCACAATGATGACTTTATCTTTATATCCTTAGAAGTTTCCATAAATTCACAATGAAAACTAATCAAAGTAATTGAGTATGTAGGTAAAAAGATATACATACATACATAAATACTCGAGTTTTAGCGAACGACAACAATCCAATTGCGTTACAAAAATATCCAATAGTAATATAAACACATTTTTGAATTCTTTTGTTCCAGTTTTTGCGAACGTAGCAATTAAATTACTTATTAAAAATATCCCATAGTAAAAAGAGTGGATTCTGATTTTCTTTGTTCTTTTCTATTCTGTAGTTATTGTAAACAAAATATTCTAAAAGACCACACCAGTAGATATACATAGATAAATCTTAATTTTATCAGTAAAGCTCAATTATTGTAAACAAATAATTTCAATAGTTTAAGCTTAAATTAAGATGATTTGGAATAAAGTTTTCAGATTAAACAGTACATAAAAAGAAACAAGACTTCTTATTTAAAATTCTCGTATGTACATACTTACATACATATGTACATAGATGTCTATATTTCCGCTAATAATTTTTGCTTAAATTTCCCCAACATCTGCATGAAAAAAATATGAAATTATTTGTAAATATTCACGTACATAAGTATGTATGTATGTATGTAGCTCAGGTAATGTATGTACGTAAATAAGTTCTTACGGAATTGCTTTCTTTTATAAAAGTTTCTTTTTGCTTGAAGTACTTTGGACTCTTAAGTCTAAATTTCTTATTCTTTTCTTCCCTGCTTCTACCTGGAGAAGCTGTAGCTCTTTACGGAGTGATTTTTATAATAAATTATACATAGATCGTTATTAGAATCGAAAACTTGCTTAATTTTATATGTATGTACATACATACATACATATGTACATGCAAATCTTTCTTTTTGTTGAGTAAATTTTTTTTCAGTTTTTTAATCTTCTTCCTTTTCGCAGGCTCTGCAGTATGAAGAACTTTGTTATGCAATTGGCTGCCACATAAGATTCTGTATCACAAGCTACATAGACCAAACTCAAACGTTAAAACAAAACAATTGTGTATAAATTATTCACAACGTTTATTAAATATTAAATGAATGTTGTTTGCCTGGCTGGCTATGCAGACATGACGTTTATTCTTTAATTTATTGTTCGGGTTCCTGGCACAGAATGATTTTGCAAAGCTTTAAATTATTTACTTAATTAGTTATTATATATTTATTTAATTAGTTAATTTAGAAATTGCCAGAAAACACTCCGTTAATAAATACAGTACATATGTATGTATGTAAATACTGTTTCTTTTCTGTTACATGAATTTACATACATACCTACATACATACATACTTAGATCATATAACGTTACTAATACATTGAATTTGTTAATATACATATGTATGTATGTATGTATGTATAAGTTTCTTTTTTAGTTATTTTATTTTGTTTTTTAAAAAAAGGTCGGAGCTAATGCTCCGTTTTATTTAGATTCAAGATTAAGACTAACTTTTGTTTTACAATTTCGTTAATTATAATAATTTTACAATTAATGCGAACATTGCATTTTCGCCAGTTCAGTTCCTTGGAAAGAATTGCTTGCCTAATGTCTACAGTTTGTTTGCCCTATTATTAAATTACAATTAAGTGACCCAATAAAGGTAATAAAAGAAAACAAAGAAAAATAAATGTAGCGCGTGTTAACTTATATACATATGTACATACATACATACATACAGAATATACTCAATACAAACGAAAGCAAATGCAGTTACAAACATTGAAGAGCTTTAACGGACAATATCAAAGAGATCAAATTAAAGTTTTGTAGCTTTGCAAACGTTCTCACTCATTAGCGGGTTGCCATCTCAACTACAAACATGTTTGACACGGCTGATCGTTATTTTTGCAATTTGAGCCATCTTCTTTGTTTTTTGTAGATTTCATTTTCAATAGGAACCTCCTGAATCACAACACAGTTTCCTTCGTTTTGGAAAAAAGGAAATCAAGATTTCGTTGAAAGAAAAATGTTACGTACTTGGCTAAAAATCTCGTCACAGTCAAACCAGAGACTATAGAATTATAAAGATGTTGCACTGCGAACATTTCACATAAACAGAAATTTTAAGCTTCTATCGACGAGGGGGGAAAGTTTAAAGGGTAAATAGAGAATACTGTCTTTGCATTGAGCAAAACCAACAACAGAAAAGAGAGTAGTACTTTTTATACACAGAAAAACACATTCATTCATGTATATGCTTACCATGAATACTTGTGTGCTGGTGTGTGTATTCTTTTTTGTAGTTTTTTTTTTTAATTTCACACATTTTTAACTGAGTTTGAAAATTAAAAATGAATTTTGCTTGGCTAGCAACTTTATTAATGTACACAGCATACAGCTTGTATGGATGTTAAATAAAAATAGGGAACGAACATGATTCTCTCCGTTATTGTAGGGCAAATATACTTACTTTATTGTTGTATAAATGAAATTATTTACGTTCACAACGAACTCATGATGCTGTTGTTTACTTAGTTTTTAAAGTTAATTCAACTGCGCAGAACACTTGGTATGAGATCTCATAAGAGGGAGATAAAATAAAAGACATGTAAACATAGTACCTATTTTGTATAATTTTTTATTTTTATTTTTATTCAAATTAGTGTTTTAAAATTTTTACTTTTTCAATATGTGCTGGTTTATACTGATAAGTTTCCCAGGCAGAATGCTTTCTTAGTAATATTAGTATAAGCAAATTTAAAATTTTCAGCCTATGGTTGTAACAAGCACTTTTCTCGTCAAACCAAAAGGAATAAATAGTACTATTAGTACATTCTATGCATTACTGAGTCATGACTTTTTTAATATTTTTCAAAGCTTTATTGGTAGAAAAAAGCTTTTCGAAAACTTTTATGTGAATCTTGCAAACTTCGAAAAACAAGTCAGAGGGTGCACATAAACTTCCAAAATCTGAGTCACTTTTATAGTTTTTTGTGTGGATATACATATCTGATGGATAAGTTAGAATTTGTGAAGGTTTTATTGTATCCATTCTGCATTTGCTGCAAGATAGTCGTTGCGCTATGTATCCGATGAAATATCGGCTTGAAGTAAGTTCTATTGAGACATTCGGAGAGTTAAAATAGTCGGCATTTTCATCAAAATATTCTTCATTATTATAGTATATGTCTACGATATCTATCATGAGAGATTGATTATCAGCTGATACAGTTTCACTACATTCGACGGAGCTTTGAAAATCAACGGGTTAAAATGTTGCATCGTCGTTTTCACAATTTTTTATCGAACTAAACTGGCTTATTATTAAAGATATCAGCTTTGCCATTGCGATGTTAAATTCGTGAACTGAAGGATTCTTACAATGTCCGCCTTTGGCGCGTACATATGAAAATACGTTTTCTAATGGATCCTGATTAAACCGGCTAGTTAAAATAGTGAATAAATTATAACTTTCTTGTAACCCCTGCTGGTTTGTATAAGACCGCGGATGGAAAATAATTTATTGCCAACATATTCAATTTGTTGCATGTATATTATTAGCTCCTGCAAAACCTGCCAAGTATTATTATTAAGCTTTAAACCACGCTTTAGAGGATTGGGATCACTAAAATTTTTACTATTTAAACAGTCAAAGTAACTATCAATTTTTTTTATAAATACGTAAGTAGAAGAGGCTATTTCCGATGAAGTCCTTGT
The DNA here is from genome assembly GCA_932526305.1 of Epicampocera succincta. Lineage (NCBI taxonomy): Eukaryota > Metazoa > Arthropoda > Insecta > Diptera > Tachinidae > Epicampocera > Epicampocera succincta. Next base: position 20,608,379 of record OW052037.1, on the reverse strand, counting down.
AAATTGACGATTTTCGTTTACAGTTTGAATCGCAGCTGCAACAGAACGGCTTAAAGTTTGAACAGCTAAGCCCACGCGCATTTTCTGAAAATTCGTTGCATTTACATATATGGGATATTGTCAACTTTGTCATTTTTGTGGCTTTCCCATGCTCAAGTTCAAAAACTTCTCTAATAACATCGAACCGCGCTACTCCATCAGGTGTTTTAAAATCACCGTTGGTAAAGGCATTTCTTATGGATTTAAAAATATGAGGTACATCATATAACATATACACTTTATTAGTGTTATAAAGAAACTAGGGCTGTTCTGGTGAGACTCCCAATAGGTGGTAACATTTTCTGTTGTTAGGACCTTGATCACAAGTAACTGCACGAACTTTTAATCCAACTTGGGTTAGTTTTGTTGGGTTTTACCCTTAAGTCTTTTAAACATGTTAAAAAATTTCTTTCTATAAAATTCTTCATTTTTTAAACTTTTAAGGCAGCTTGAGCATAAAGGTGGCGGTGATTGGGATCTTTTTCGCTTACGTGACGGACTTCTAACGAAATAATCGTTGGTGTTCTCATTTTCAGAACAGTTAAATTGTTCAATACTTTCTGACTCAGCACTATCAGTTAAGTGTAATTATTTAAATCAGGCGAAAAGTGCTTATCACATAAAAAGAGGGAAGTAGCTTTTTCCACAAACTGTTTTTCAAAATTGCACTTTTTTAACCATTCTATAAATAATGGAAAACGGAAAAGTTTCATTTCAGGAAATTTTTTTTTCGATCTGCTACAATGTGACAGAGAACATTTATTGCCTGCCTTTTTTGAAACTTTATTTTTCACAGCATTATTTAACTCAACTTTTTCTGTTTTATTCATTATTTTATTTTTTTTTTAAACTATGTGTGTGTATAATATACCACTAGATAAATGTAGTTTTCTTCAAATACCACTGTAGCTTTGATACTGAAATATTTTATACAAATTTTAAGCCTACTTTAAGAAAATACAGTATAACAAGTGCTAAAGCAAAATAACGGTAAATCGAACATAGATTAACCAAAAGAAGGGTCTTGCCATTTAATTTTTTTTTCATATTCCTAAAAGAAGCTTTTAATACCCAAGTATCTCTAAAATATGTAGCTTTATAAACCATTATTTTATAGGGACATTAATCAAATAATGGTACTACTAATAGGAGTTTATTAAATATACATATGTATGTACATATGTATGTATGTATAAAAGTACTAAAACAACAAATGTAGCAAACACATATTTAAAATACCGCTAGTACCTACATACATATGTACATATATATATGGGAAGTTTGAAAAATATCACAATATCAACTGCATTACTGAATCATAAAGCATCTAAAATTCGTCGACAGCCCATGCTGTTTTATTGATACAATAAAAAAACTGCACGGCAACACAGAAGATCCAATAGTTTTGCATACAATACGTGATAATATTATTTGAATTTGTCAAGCCCAGCAAACACAATATAATAACGTTGATGTACGTTGTTCATTAATAATCGTATATATAGTATATAATTTTAGCTTACAATCTAAGGATATGTTTATAATAATTGTTCTTTTTCTTGTTTAGAAAGTCAAAAGAAATTAATTGTTTTTTAAATGCTAGTGGACTAAGAAATGGCTTCTTGATCACATATTTTTAAATAGTACATACTTATCTGAACGAAAACCTGTTTGCTTGCTGGGCAATATATTGGCAATGTGAACACACATACATACATAAACAATGCTTGTAAGTATTAATTGTTTTTGCTCAGAGTTTATTTCCATTTTGGTATTTTGCTCTCCGTTGATGAGAATTCTATCATTAGTCATACACAAGTGGATTTTCGCAAAATCCCATCAAAAATTTAGCATTGACAGAACAATGTATGGTAGTGCAACATCTTTATAATTCTATAGTCTTTGGTCAAACTGGTTTGAATCAGTAACAAGTTTATTAGGGAGCGAAACACTTAAATTTTTTTTGCCTGACAATGATATCTTTGTTGATGCTTTGCCTCTTCCCTAAATTCTGCAAATTCCTTCTTTGTCGTCTTTTTAATTGTTTTCCATTGTGACCTCAATTGAATAATTGCCACACAATTTTTGCCACAGAACAAACTTTTGAAGTTACAAACACAGCGTAAAATACATGTGTACATACATACATACGTATAAGTTTTCAAGCAAACTAAAGATTATTAATCCAATTATTGGCTTCATATACATATGTACATACATACATACTACATACATACATATGTACTATTAAATTTTTTCATTCAAATATTTAAAATTTTTAAATACACCTGGACCAAAGACTATAAATTTAAAAAGATGCACCGCGTCGAACACTTAAGCGTTTGTAGATGCTGTGAAGGAAGCACCAAGGGAAGCGAGGCCAGAAACAAAGAGAGCACAATTTTTTAAAAGATAAGAAAAGAAAGAAATTTCTTATTTTAATACAATTAAAATGCAAATAAACAACGTAAAAACGATAAGGAACAATTATGAACTTGATTTAATAGGCTTTAGCTCGTCAGTACTCCACCTAATTCCAATGCCCCGTCTGCATTTTAAGCTCAGTACGCATTTTGATTATTTTAACACATCAAATTATTTTTTTACAAGTTCAATTTATTTTAAAAAAACAACACAGGTAGGTTAAACATAGAATCCGTCATGCGTTGTACTTTGCCATTTTCAACTCAACGCATCGAATCAAAGTTGAGCAACTTTCAACTTTTACGTACATATGTACATTGAGTACTTTGACAACTTATTATATAAGATAATATTTGTTGTTTTTGTGCAACGTTAAAAAAATAGAATTGGGAAATAAATTAATTCAGTGCGCCATGACAAATTCTTATTGGAAAGGTGCAAATTATAATGCTTTTGATGGGTTGATGATATCCTGATGAGTACACAGATAAGGTCCTGTATCAGTGTACTCATCAGGATTAGTGGACTGATCCTGATAAGTTGAGTAATGATGTCTTGACAGTTTGATTAATGATGTCCTGATAAGTGGAATAGTGATGTTCTAATGTATGGGTTCATTGGATTGGCAAATCCTGTGCCTTGTTGCAGGATCACATCGGAGTCGCCAACAATTTGAATATAAATAGATTGATTAGTTTTCCTACAAGCACTTGACGTCTGAATATTTTTTTGGTTTATAATCCCTTTTTTCACTTTAACCAGGAGACTGCGTAAAGTAAAGCCATTGCTTTGCTGTCTTAAAAACACTATCGAATACAGAGTAATTACTCCTTTTTTTACACAAAATAATTGAAGAAAACAGCTCAGGGCTTAATAGCTCAACTACCACACATAAGGAACGTGAAGTCTCCGAAAACATATAAATCAATATTGTACATACCGGGGGTTTCTGAAGAGCTGAAACAATCAAATATTTATAATAAAGAAAAAATATTTTAGCATTTCAAAATTTAAACACAAATTACCAATTGTTCAGCAGAACGAAATCAAAACTGGAAAAAGAAGAAGAGTTGAATTTGGTTTATCAAATCAGGTGCAATGGAGACATATGCAAAAAAGTATACGTTGGTACTACACAAACAAAATTAAAGACGAGGCTGGCGTCCCGCAAATCTGATATTAAAACAATTAAAACAGCACTTGCAGCTTATTGCGCAGCAAGGGGACATAAATCAAATATAGTACTCTGGAAATGTTACACATTATCAATGTATCGAAGGAGAAAAGATTAAGCTCCAAAAAAGACATTTAGAGCTGCGCGCAACCATGCAGACATTTAATAAACAAAAAAAATCAAAAGGACATTATTATTAACTGGACAACAATTCGGGGGCAATAAACTCCGGAATGAATTTTTCACATAAATAGACGAGTTTTAAAAGTTTTACTTTTGACATAAATGTAAATATTTTGATGTATGTATGTATGTATATGTTTTTTGTTGATGTTAATGTCGGGTTAAATTACATATGTATTAATGGTAACATGTGTCATTTTGTAGAAACCTTGAGGATGATCGACGTTGATCGAAATATTGATAAATAAAGAAAATGTAAGAAACATCATTGCATATTTTTAATTATTTGACCTAAAGGTGAACTGAAAAATACAAAAAAATATGAAAATAATTAAATCTAAAAATTCTAATAATATTGCTTAGTTATCGTAGAATACAAAAATATAAAACTGGAAATATAATATTTACTAAATTTAAATATTTTTTGATAAAAAAATAAAGCTTAACTATTTCTGCATGCAATGAAGTGTTTGCTTAATATTGACTTAGTTTCTTCATACTAAATACTGTTTACCAGAACAACTTTTTTCGTCTTGTTACGGTGGGTCCGATTTTGCACTCTTAAAATTTATATTTTTACTCAAAGAAATTCTTTTCCTGTAGTCCGAATTAAAAACACACTTCCTTACGCTTAGCACATGAATATGAAAGATGAGTGATTATTTTTGTAAGCCGGCAAATTAACGGTACTTCTTCTCTTTTTTTGTATATATGTACATTATATTTATATGGTCCACCATTCCCCATACTGAGTATACAAATATCGAAAAGGGAGTCAATATAAAATATTTACCATTCGGAGGAATGTGAATACGCTGCAGTATTTAATTTATGCCGATAACTTAGTGAGAATTAAAAAACACTACAAAGTCCAATAAATTTTTTATTTTTTTTTGCTTTTGCTTTTTATTTAATGTGTTTTTGTAGTTTTTTCAGTTGCCTTCTATCTGACTACGCTATAAGCGTAATACAATAATTCTCTTAAAATCTAATATAATGCAAAAACAAAGGTATTTTGGGCTAGATTTTGCGATATTTTACCTGAAATAAAATAAGAAAAACAATTTTTTATACGAGTAAGTATGTGGATTAAGAAGGGTTAAGCTTGTGGATATAGAAGAGACTAAGTACATGGTCAGTTGTTAGAATTACAGAGAGTACTTATTGAAATCACTTGCGTATTTTTAGTAGTTATTTCTTATAAAATTCAAGAGAAATGTGTTCATACTTTTCACAGGATGTGTCTTATATATAATTTTGTTAAAAAATTAGGGTTTCTGTCTATAAATATGTACATCAAAATTAACAATTTTTTAAGAACACTGCTTGTTTTGTAAAAAATGTTTTGCTTCGCTTGGCAATGTCAGTGATTTACTTTTTCCCTCTAGCAGTCAGCTGATTGGTTTCTACGAAGATACTTTTGAGGTTGCCATAGTCTTGTAGTCTTAACACGTCATTTAATTTCATACATACAATTTAATTGCAGAACGTAAACAAATTCTATAAATAAAAGTGGTCCCAGCTTTGTTTAATTAATAAATTCAATTTTCTTTGCGCCATATATAAAATTTGTATCATCATACATAAAAAATATGTAAGCAAAAACTAATATTAGCTGAAAAAACTCTTACGTTTTTCACGCCTTTTTTTGTAATTGTTTTTTCTTAATGCAATTATTAACAAAAGCAAATCAAAATCAGCCGTTTTCTTGTGTTTTCCAAAAATGAAAACAATTGCCAAAAACTAAACCGCACCACATCGTTTGCGCGATTTTAAAAGAGTTCGTGGTTTTAAACTACGTGATTTTCAGAACAGACCTGTAAATTACGTGTTGGAAGTCACGTCGGATTTAAAGCGATTTATGAAAAGAGATGAAGGTTGGTAGTAATGCAGATAGCTGACTAACGATACCTGACAAAAAGTGTGGCGCTTGAACAATTTGAGATCCGCCGAAGTTAGCAATTGAGCGTAATTTTAGAAGAAGATGTGTTATTAAATAGATGTTCGTGGTCTGCTGTAGGTTTTTTTTTTAAATAAAGAAAGTGAAAATTTTACAAAGAAGGAGAAAAAAAAAGAGGACTAAAATTATTAAAACAACGGAGGGAAAATAAACATTTTTTGAAGAAAAACTGAACAGTTAAAACTACTGCTTTTCTATTAAAAAACTGCTACACACAACAACAAAAATCATCAAAGTTAACAACACCTTATTGCATCATCTTCAAGAACTAACAACATTGATATCAGCACCATCAACAACAACCATATTAGAATCATCAAAATCGACAGCAAATGTACCATCAACACCAAGAAGCAACCCGTATATCATCATCATCAAATTTGCCAAGTAAACCAGGTACAACAACGATATTACCAACAATTGTATTTTCAACACCAGTATCAACCACAACCATACCAGTAGGAGATTGGCTAGCACCTACTCAGCACCATGACAGTAAGCAACACGTAAGACATTATCGGGACAAACAGGTAACGATTTGGAATGTATATACATATGTATATGAGCTCATAGGCAGTCAAACCAACAAAATGAGTACTAGTCTGCCCTAAGCTTAGAAGTTTGATTATTCTTTTTGTTGATTGGGTATCCCAACCGGAAAATGGTTTTGCTTATTTCATTTTTAGTTCGGACAAGAAAAGGCAATATTGGCAGAATAAAATAAACTCCCATTTTGCTCTTTCTTTGTTAAAAATACATACGTAAAGGTATTTGTCCGTTTTGAATTTGAACTCATTAAGGTGTTTATCTCGAATCGCGCCTTTTGTTTTGATATGAGAATTAAATTTCGGCCTGCATTTTTAAATTACTACGCGTCAATTTTATCCCATTAGGACTTTTCTTTGATTAGAACAAAATGTTCATGTAAAACGAGTAAGTTTGATCAAAATTCTTGTATGTTTTTGAAAGCTAATTAACGGATAGAAATAAAGCAAAAATTAAAAAAAAATAAAAACTTTAGCTTTTTATGAACTTTTTAAGATTTATTGAAGTTTTGTATATAATTCTTGTTAGTTAACGTCACGCATAAGTACCGATAGACTACATGCCTACCTAAAACTCCTTCCGTTCTATTGGTTACGGCATCCGGCAACACCAACACAGCACAACAAGTAACGTACAGCACCAAGAACAAGCAATAAAAATATCATCACGATGCCACAATCAGAGACACGCGCAACACCGCACTATTTGGCAGTTTAATGAGCGAGAGGCTCGCGAATGGAGGCACAAAATGTTGCCTTCCCTAAACTGTCCCTAGTCTTCTCCTAAATACTTTGCGCGCAAACGTACTTAGAGAACAAAACGTTGTTCCCCCCCCCCCTACCCCCCCCCCCCCTCACCACTACTTACATCCTATTTTACGTTCACCATTATAACGCTCATACTCCTTAAGTCCCTAATGTCGTCGTAAAGATTACATTCGAACTATCTTCAGAACCCTCACCACATCTGCACATCGCAATCTCGGACAGGCATCTCGTGATCAAGAAGCCCGCACTAAGACTAAAGCTAAACTTTGGCTGTCCCAAAACAAGGACTCAGGAAAGAATCCGTACATTACTCGGCACTAGTCCCACATAGATCCCTCCTGGCAAATACAACAGGTTCCTCAAGGAGTACCTTGATTTCACCGGACTTGCTATTCTCCAAAAGATCCTGAGCGGAAAGCCAGTCATGGGCAAGAAGTGGCAACATCTCCCACGTGATCCCACGGTGAATCGCCTCTAGATCAAGGGGAAAGCCCCAAGCAAAGTCTCCATCGAGACAGTACGGCAGATCGGCAAAAAGCATTCCAATCCATTGGCAAATAGGGAGTTTACCCCGGCCAGTAGCAGAAAGTACTGTCCATATCCACCTCCACACTTTCGCTCCACTCACATAGCCCTCTCATCATGACTTTCCAGATCAGTTCGAGACTGGTCTTAAACCAACATGAGCAGGTTAACTGCGTATGCGCACAATTTCTGGGTGTGCTGCAGCAGCTTAAACAGGGAATCCATCATGAGGTTCATTATAGCTGCAAACAACGTCCCGCCAAATTGTCCCGCTGGTGCTTTCTGAAGTACCTGGCATTATTCCATCCAGCTCCCGGGTCAACGATCTGACCCTTCTTGGCTTGGTAAAACGACCACGGGCAATCAGCATGTCTTTCAACGTGCACATTCAACTGTCAATCTGACCAACCTAAGAATCAACCCCCATGCCTCTTAATGATCCTAAAGGTTGTTGCATTGCAGTGTCCCTAATGTAATCCGCGTATCCGCTCCAAGCTATGGCCCTATTACAATCATCACAATCTCAATACGATTGTGATCACTTACATTGTTCCAAACCTCCACCTAAAGTCCTACTGCCAGCCAGAACTGCCATTGAAAAAGCTGGTGCTGACAAGGACCTAACCTCCGACCGTCTTCAGGCGCTCGTTCTCGGCCACAAGCTGCATTATGAATACCTCATATTCACCCATCTCCTTCACAACGGCAGGCACCAACACCTTCTCGTCTACTACTACGAAACCAGTAATTCTTTCTGGAACACAGCACCAACTCCATCACCGGAATCGCGTCTTCGCCCTTACACCTTTTTCGCACCGCGGGCGGAGGTATCCTGGAATCGTCAGTGGTGACATCATTAGCATGACCCTTGATCCCCGGTCCGCTCAACCCCGTTCCTTTTGACGACTGGCGGCATAGCGTATCAAAAATCGGAGGAACAGCCTCCAGGATATAGATGCGATAACACGGCGATAGATCAAGCACGCGTTAAAAAAGCGTTAGTCTGAAGCACGATATAACTCCGGCTCCAGATGTCGTAAAAACTCGCGACTTGGTTTCTTGAAATTTCCAAAAACGAGTCCCCTGATCACCAAAATCGCAGAAAACAAGGAAGTTCAGTCCCGGAAATCCATGGCAACACTTATGCAGCGGCAACGCTGAATTCCTTAAATTCCCTTATTACGGCAATAAGCAGTTAGTATGTACATATATACAGAATTATATAGCTCCATGCACCAAAAATTGTCCACAAATATAAAAATTTGTTCCTATAAGCATTTCTAACCCAAACACATACCCGCACAAATGTGGAATGGTGAATTTTTTTTTATGTTTTTTTTATTTGATATCACCTATTAATCGAATTCTATTTATTGAGTACAAATTATAATTTAAAACAGTTTTTTTTTCAATTTTGCAAAATATTACCAAAAAAATATTTTGATTTAAGAATGTATACAAACAAAATCTCAAAGTGTCACTTAAAAATAAAGGAATTCCAACAACAAAATTTCAAATGTTATGAAAGCTTAATAAAACGTTTATAAGGCTGTTAATCATTATGAATTCAACATTAAATTTTGCTTATAGACGGTTAATAAGCCAATTGAAAACTGCTATGAATATGGCTCTTACTTTTGACTTATCTATGTATGTACATGTTAAATCAAAAGTACATGCTGCGCTTTATTGAGAGTTAGTCGTAGTATATTATTTCTGTATCCTAAATACCCATTTAATAACTTTTCTTTCTATTTTAGATTGATCAAGATAATATAACCTCAAACGCTCAAATCAATGATATATTACAGCGCCCTTTCAAAGATGTTGGTGTATCTGCTTTTAGTAAATTTTTTTTCAGCTTATCAGTCATTCTGCGAGAGCGATTTAATTTCACTATTGACTTTCGGAACGCTAGAGGTTGGGCGGGAAAGATCGAAAATTCAACATATCGCTTAGGTTACGTTGGCATTCTGCAACGTAACGAAGCGGACATTGGCGCATCCGCTTCATACAATCGTATCAGCCGTTTTCCCTACTTAGATATACTTGAACAAAGTTGGATGTTTGAAACTTCATTTTTATATCGATTTACACCCGATCTAAACACACAAAATGAAAAAGGAAACTTCTTTGCTCCCTTTGCAGTTCACGTTTGGTTAATTACTGTTATAACGTTCTTTATATTGATCTTGGTTTGGATTTGGGTAGAAACCAAAGAACTTATTACGAGCAATAACGAACATAGTAATAGAGACAACATTTACATTGTTCCTTTGCATATTCTTGCTGCGCTTTGTCAACAAGGATTGGACCCTATTACAAAAAGGTTTTCTTCACGCATCATCATTATAACGACATTTATTTTTGCTTTGTTGATTTATAACTATTACACTTCATCATTAGTCGGAGGACTATTAAGTAACACTGCAAAAGGTCCTGCATCAGTGGAAGAAATAACATCTAGTAAATTGCGCGTCTCATTCGAAGACATTGGTTATTACAAAATACTTTTTCGGGTAAGTCTGTGCGAATAATTCAATAAAAATACATAGAACCAAGTTTATTGATAACACAAGTCGAATCGATCGAAAGCAATTAAGATACAACTAAACCTTATTCATATACATAAATGAATTTTATTTGTGTATATGACCTGCCCACAATCTTGCATTTTTTTTTTTAGAATTTTACACAATAAAAGATAATAATGAAGATGGAAAGCCCACCCGATAGTGATGGTCTATGAAGAAAAAAATGTGTAAAAACAGATGTTTAACAAGGTACAAAAAAATAGTTTTCTGGTTTCGATGACTTTTAAAAGTTGTGTACACTATTCAACCTAATACAGCCACTATTTCAATCAGAGGTTCCCGCTTTATTAACGGCAAAAGCTTTGCAATAAAAAAATATTATTTAAAATTTGACATTCAATAAAGTTCTGCATTAAGCCATGAATGAGTGACTGCTTTCTAAAGCGAATTACAGCTTTTTTTTAAGAGTTTTTTATTTAATGGTTATTTGCGAGTATCAAAACTTTATAACAGAAACTCAAGTAAAACTGCTCTGTCGAACAGTTTTTCAATTGAATTAACTTAAGTTTGTGCTTATAGCACGACCTCTAGCAACCCAGAGTACCTAATATTTTTAGAATAAACCTTTAGGAACACGGTGTAATCTTGCCAACTTTTAATTTTTCTCCCATTCGATGTCTTTGGGACAAAGAATGTGAGGGCAAGAATTTATAATATAAAATTCGTATGCATGTGCAATATATAATTAGATATTCATATCATCATTTACATTGAGTCTAAAATACCTGATAAACTTATTAATTTAAATATGTACATACTTAGTAATCTAAAAGTTTTAAGTACTGTAAAAATGTACTAAAAAGTTTTTGCCAGCGTCATATCTTGTAGAGATTATGTCAAATTAAACACTTTTAGTTTGTGTATTTTGCTTTTAAAAAAAAATAGAATCCAATTCAATTATGTATGTAGATATAGAAGAACTTTTTTTAGTTTAAATTATTTTCAACTTGAGTCGTCTCAACTTCAGAAGCTTTAGGTATTTCTTCTCTACTTGATATTAACGACTGCCTTGTACATTTCTGTCCTTTCTTCTGGTGCGTAAGTAGTAATATAAACTAGTATGTAATCTAAGTGTTGTATAAACTAGTATGAAAATACGGGTTGCTTCTGCTCTTCTTCTTCTATCGCTTCGTCCCACATACATATTAACAAATATTTTGTCATATATGAAAAATGCATTGTTTTAGAAAACTTCAATTTTACCACATATGTTACACATACTTATAAAAAATATGTTTGGGTTATTTTAAACCTAGTAGAAGTTTTGCGTCAAGTGCTTAACTCGGATATTATGTTAATATACATACATATGTATATTCAAAAATTTTTAATTTATTATTAAACAATAAATAAAAGAGTGCACAAAATTTCATATATTTATAAAAATGTGTGTAAACATTGAACTATTACTGAAAGAGCGCACTTAAAAACATCTCATACGTAAGAAAAATTAACAATCCATGTTAATGTTTGTCCACAAATATAAATAAATTATGTATCTAGTAAATACTGCTTGATAACAAGTTGCCTCTCAGTTATAAATTGAGCCATCTTGAATTAGACGATCTTAACAAATATTGCGATTAGAGACAGTCGAAACAAACAGTCAGTTTTTAGGTTTTTATTAAATTTTCATTCAAAAGTGTATTTTCGCCTTTTGCTGATGAATGTGAAATACATAGATAGTAAAGCGTGGAAATATTTTGCAGCGTAAATACACCTTGAAACGAATCTTTAACTAAGAATTACCATAAAAATATAGAACGTCCACTAATAATTAGGTTGTGGTGAGACAGAATTCCATAAAAAGCATTAACGCAATATAATTAAATAGAAGCAATTTGAATTACTAAGAACAAAAGTACAGTTGTAAGAACTTTTGTAACCCAAAACAGTAAAATGTCAATAGCGCCAACATATCCCATTCTATTCATTTGAAGCTCGTTCTAAATAAATGAATAAGACTCTACTTACAGAAGAAAAGCTGCCACTCTGTACATAAATTCTGAAAGCATTTAGGAAGGTCATATGTGTAAAGATATGAAATATTTCCATAAATTGTAAAGTTATAAGAAGATATATGATATTCGGGTTTTTGCTCCGATGCTTTTAATCAATTAATAAAGTGATATTTTCCCCGTAATATAATGACGAGAATTAAGACAAAGTTAATAAATTGTACAGGCAGAAAACAGCTGTTTTCGGATGCACATCAGCGTTTCTCTTTGTTGTTAAAGTGGTTGAGTTTGATTGATAACGTCCGCTGAAGTGGAGGAAAACTGTTTTACAATTTCGTGGGTTACGTAGATTCGATTATCGTTTTTTATGTTGGTTTGTTTGTGAGCGGCAGAGAAGTTACAAGTGTTTTGCATGTTCGGTGATTTCCTGCTTTAGAAATTTGCCTATTATTATTTAAGCAAATATGGATTGACGTTGATGTCATTCAACAACTCTATAGATAAGCTCATATGATAGCAACTTCTCCAATAGTGATTCTACAATTCACCATAACAATTTGTTTCACTTTTTCAATATTTTGATCGGTTGTTGATACTCGTATTCTGGGCGTCTAGGTAGAGCATCGTCATTCACAACTTCTCTTCTTTATTTAAAAAGCTTTTACCACTTGCAGACATTTTTCTGACTCAAAGTACACCGTATACCACGTTAACAGTTCAAGTGATTTTGAGCACTCAATTCCATTTTTTATACAACAACATTTTTTTTTCAAAACTAGAAAATCGTAGAACACGCAAAACAATTCTAAGATATATTCTGCTCACAAACAAACTAAAAATGCTAAAGCCTTTACGTATGACATTACATTTTTCTTTCATTAATTTATGGATAAATTGATAGGAAGAAACATCAAATGTTAATAAGAGCAATATAATTTGGATTTCAAGTTGAAAATATCCATTCATGGTAAATTTTCTTATTACACTATATTTGTACTCTTCTTCAAAAATAGACCAATGAACAAAAAATTTAGTGTCATAAGGGCTTAAATACCTGAAACTGTGAACACATATACACACATATATATATGTGTGTATGTGCATATATATATTGTATATAAATTAAACATATTGGACACATTTGCTTTCTATCAGGATAACGATCCGACGCACACTTGAAACGTTGCGAAAATGTGGATCGTTCATAACTGTCCCAAATTATTGCAAACACTTGCCCGTAAGCTCTACAAATCCACTTTCAACACAGTGGAGCAGTTGAAGCGCAAATCTCTCTAAAAGCAAAAGGTTTTGCTTCCAAGTACTAAAACTGTATCTTATATTTGACTGTCCAATTATGCGTTTGGCATGAATTTTGTTGGTTTTGTTTTCTTTCTTAATTTTAAAAATGGTTATACATTGTTTTAAAGGCTTTTTAATAATATTTAACGCATCAGAGTTTTTTTTCGAACTATTTACATTAAAGTGAAAAATCGGTATTTGAATAATCTCATACCTAGTGTCCACTTATCTATACTTTTGAGCCACTATATATATATATAAGTGAAATACAACGTTTAGTTGTGGTTGAGTTTTCTTCATAAACTGACTATTTTATTTCCAAGTTTTTTCTTAAATACTAGAAATGAAAATGTTAAATCTAGTCTAGGTTTTATCAGCGTGTGAAAGAAAAATAAAGTACAGAAATATCGTCTTAGAACTAAGTGATGATATTCTTACTAAGTGTTGGTTATTGATTTAGGATATCGTCTTATCATTAGGTGTTAGTTATTAGTTTATGATGTGTTCTTAACATTATATCGTCTTACAACTAAGTGATGATATTCTTACTAAGTGTTGGTTATTGATTTAGGATATTGTCTTATCACAATTAGAATAGAGTCTTCGTTTTAATAGTTTTTCTTTAATGGTGTGAAAAATAAGGGTCTTATCATAATTAGAATAGAGTCTTTGTTTATGGATTCTTAGTTTAATATTTTCTATTATTATCTATGCTTATTTCTTAAGTGTTCTTTAATAGTCCGCTAAGGTATGTTAGTAGTGTGTATCTCACTTATATATGTATATATATATACATATACTCGTATGTATGTATGTTCGAGTGTATTAACACAAAATATAAAAATGTGCCTTAATTTTTCAAAAGACCCCCAAGACTTAGTTTTGATTTCTGCAGTAAGAAAATGAATGAAAAAATTTCAGTATGTTTTTTATCTGACTATAACTGTAAGTGTGTTTTTGGCTTTAGCACGCTGGCCATAACAGTGGCTCAGATTTTGATTGTTGTGTTGTTGTTGAATAATGAGCATTAGATGAGTTTTATTTTCTATCTTTTAGGAAAATAAAACACCTCGCATTGCTGAACTCTTAAGCAAGAAGATCTTACCACCAAGAGATGTGAAAGACCTACCAGTTTATACCCACATCGAAGAAGCCATACCGTATTTAAAACGTGGTGGACATGCTTTTCATTGTGAAGTGGTTGATGTGTATCCAGAAATAGCAAAGCAATTTGATACCACGGAAATTTGTGATCTACGGGTTGTTTCTGGACTGTTAGAAAGCGAGCTCTTAAACTATGTTCTTCATAAAAACAGCCAATACACAGAATTGTTTCGAATAATGTAAGTATTAACATTTCAACATACATACATATGTACATATGGTTACTGTGGCGGAAATTAAAGTTAGCGCCCAGTTTTCACAAGGCTCTGATGCCCAAATAAAACAAAGCTCCTAATTCAGTTTCATATTTATTTGGATGTTGAAATTCCTAATTCAAGAATATATTTAAATAATTATAAAAACTAATTATAGTGGATGTATTCTACATACTTTTAGAGTGAAAACAAAGCGCGACAGTATTATAAAAGCTTTTTGTTTCAAGGATCTATCTAGCAAGGATCTTTTTGTCTCTCATATTCAAAAACCATCGATATAATGCATTTTGCATTTTTGAGTGCTCAGAAGGCCGCACAGTTTTTCTTTTCCCAGGTCCAATTAACCTGTTGTTAACATATTCAATAGTAGCAAAATTTTTTTTTATTCAAAATATTGAAGATTTTTTGAGTCAAAATTTCTTCGCTAAATTAGTAACACTTGCACCATTTCCTAATTGTTCTAAAATTTCTGATTTTTCTTTCAAAGTTAAAAACTTATGTTTTTTGTACGCATTTTAAGTACTTTTCACGTTAATACTTATACGTTTATACTTAAAAATTGAGTAATTCCAGCTGAATGTGTTCACTAACTA
This sequence comes from Epicampocera succincta, assembly GCA_932526305.1. Lineage (NCBI taxonomy): Eukaryota > Metazoa > Arthropoda > Insecta > Diptera > Tachinidae > Epicampocera > Epicampocera succincta. The sequence continues at coordinate 20,592,938 of OW052037.1, read as the reverse complement.
AAAGGTGTACGTTAGATATTTTGATTGGCAGCAGAATCCTCAAATGATTATGCAGTTGAATTACAATTTAGGGTAGTGGCTAAATTGTTGTTCGTTAAAAAAATCACATTTTATCTCAATCTCAAAACTTGATAAGCTTAGGTTCGTTGTCAAAGATTCTTTGACAGATATATATGTATGTGCATATGTTATCTGTTTCTGAGACTTTATTAAAAACGCCCATTTCAGATAATTCAGTAAAAATTCCATGTTATTGCATTTTAAGAAATGATCGGGATGACATGACAGCGAAGGCATATAATATAAAGTGATATTCCCACTTTGTACGGAAAAGTGTGTAAATCTTTCAAAATACTTCGCTGTTGGATCCGTCTGATGATGTTCAATTGTAGCTGTCAAAATTATTTCACGCTATTGCAAAACATAGTGTCTCATTGCTTATCTGTTTGTATACTGCAAACGTCTAGTTCACAAATATCAAATATGATTGACGTCCGGCGATGTTTGCCAAACTGATTTCGGTGGTATAACCCATTCTAAAAGTTTTAAACATACTAATGTCGGGTGAAGCTCAATTGATTGATTGTTATGAAAGTGTTATTAATTACAAAATTAGGTAATAAGCTTAACTATAACTCTTCTATGTCCAAACCTATTATATTTGGTAAGCCAGCAGCAATCCCTGAAAATGGACTGGTCAAGCTGACATACTGCCTCCTCGTGGCGCCCCTGGATAGCCCCTAAAGCACCCGCTTAGAGGTGAACCAAAGTGTGCAGTGAATCCTCTCTGTCCTGGAATCTAAACCAGGACCCGGTCCTCCAGGTTCGGGAGTTGTGCGTGGGGGTAACTTCCCTACCGTGTAAAAACACACTAGTTCCGATAAAACCACAAGAAAATATAAATATGGATGACCCTGTTGCTGACGACCATGGACAACGGAATAAGGATAACGATTTCTCCGCCGATGAACTTGCGGAGGCCTTGGAAGCCTATAAGGCTGACATTACCGCCATCCAGGAAGTGCGATGGGATGTGCCTGGCAAAAAGAAAGTGAGAAACTGCGACATCCATTACGGTGATTGCTACAAATAGCGACGACAGCGCTTGTTTGGATGCAGGTTTGTTGTTCGAGACAGACTTAGGCAAAGAGCCTTAAATTTTAAATACGTGAGCGAACGCCTCATTACAATCCGCATCAAGGCTAGACTCGGCAACATTAGCCTAATCTGCGCCCACGTTCCTACGGAGGATGAAGATGACGACAGCAAAGATGGCTTTTATAATCTGCTAGTAAGAACATACGATCAATGCCCCAGCTACGACACCAAGATCGTCCTAGGAGATTTCAACGCAAAGCTGGGCAACGAAGACATCTTAGCTAGAGTCATCGGGAAACACAGCCTGCTAGATTTCGTGCCGGGGCGAAATCTCACTGTAGTAAGCACGCGATTCCTTCACCTCAACATTCACAAAGGGACCTGGTGGTCCCCTGATCAATCAACCGTCAACCAAATTGATCACATTGCTATTGACGGCAGACACTCCTCCAGTATTCTTGATGTCCGAACATTCTGAGGAGCCAACATTGACTCCGATCACTTCCTTGTTGTAGCCAAGGTAAGATCACGGATATCTGTAGCACAACGGAGTAGAGCACGACCACAACAGTTTGACGTCGCAAAGCTACAAACGCAATCGGCCGCTAGGAAATTTGCCGATCTAGTCTCCCTTAAGCTCTCAGGGAGTCCAACCCTGCCAGGCGAAACAACCCATGAGGAATGGAACCGTTGCCAAAACGCCATCAGATATGCTGCCTCTGATGTATTGGGTTTTAAAATGCCACCCGGAAAAAACCCATGGTTTGACGACGAGTACAGGCAGGCACATTCAGCGTATAAGGCGACGTTGGAGAGAAGGACGAGAGCTTCTCAAAAGGAAGAAGAAAGAGCATGAGAAGCGTGCGATCGAGGAACAGGAGAGGTGTTACGGCAGGAATAATATCCAAAAGTTTTACGAACGGGTAAAACAACTATCCAATGGATAAAAGCTTCGGACAGAAGCCTGTCGTGACGAAGAGGAACAAGTCGTAGTAGAGTCGCAATCGATGCTGAGATATTTAATAAATATATAATATATTTAAAATATTGATATAAATTTATTAATAATTTATTTTTATTATAAAAAAATAGTATAAATTTGTTAAACTTTAATTATAATTAACATATAAGACCGCATATGACAGTGTGTATAGGGACGAGCTATACGAAGCCATGTCTAATTTTGACATTCCTACGAAGCTCGTCAGACTGTGTGGGATGATGATGGAGAACTCTCGCTGCTCCATCAAGGTTGTTGACGAATTCACCGAGACCTTCAATGTCAGAAAAGGCTTTAGACAAGGCGACGCACTGTCATGTGACTTTTTTAACATAATTCTTGAGAAGATCGTGCAAAACTCACTCGCCAACAACAGAGGCACGATCTTCCAGAAGTCCGTGCAACTGCTAGCATACGCTGACGACATTGACGTGATTGGTCGATCGACTGACAGCGAGCCTTCAATGAAGCGATTGCTGGTATTTTAACGGAGGTGGCCAAGCTGACACTATATACCACTTTGATCATCCCTGTCGAAGACGGATGAGGATTGCTTTCGTATTTTCGAGAGAAAAGTTCTGCGTTCAATCTTAGGCCCTGTTTGCGTTGATGGTTTCTCGAGAAGAAGTTTCAATCACGGGGTTGTACAGCGACATGAGCCTAACCAGGCGTCTACGGATCCAATGGCTAAGATGGTTGGGCCATGTAGAGCGCATGGAGAATACTGCTCCGACCCGTAGAATCTTCGTTAGAGGACGCCCACGGAACCGATGGCGCACACAAGTGGAGAGGGACCTCAACCAACTTGGTGTGCAAAATTGGAGAACGCTGGCTAAAGACCGTGCCAGCTGGAAAAGTTTGTTGGTTGAGGCCCAGGTTCACCCCGGACTGTAGCGCCAAAAGAAGTAGAAGAAGAGAAGCACAGGTGAATGACATTAATGTTGTATGTAATAGATGGAGTTAGAATACCCATTGACGACAATATAAACTGTTTGGGTTGCCCACTGGATAAATATTTATCGGTTAATATTCTTATTTTAAATTGGGGCTCTAAAAACAATCAGCTCATAGACTTCTCATGCTTCATATTCGATACTTTTAGGGTGTACAAACTCCACTAAAGCATTTACTTTGAGACATGTTAAACTACAGACATAGAATATCTGAGTATATTTCGTATTACACCAACTAATTTGTAAATAGCTCTTTTTACTGGAACTACAAATTTTAAATACTTTTTGCACATTATTTCTATGCAATCGCCGTCACATTTACATACATCCATATGCATGTGACATGTTCACATTTTCTAGTTCTACACAGAATAGACAAAATCTTGCGCTGTCATTTTTAAAATCGTGTTTAATAAAAATTTGTAGAATTCGACACTCTGTTTGTACTTAAAAAAGTTTATCGTTTCAAATCTGCATGCAAACGACAATTTATCATTTTGTACATTAACTTTATAACTAAATTGGCATATAAATATTTCCCCAAAATTTATTTCCATTCAGTTTATCAATGCAAATAATATCAAAACATTTTTATATGTATGTTATGTTGTGTTTTTTATATATTCCTAGACTTTCTCGGAAATCAACAGGTCAAGAGTAAAATTTTGGCTTTCAAATTTCACGAATGTTAAACAAAACCAAATTGTTCCTGCGTAACCGGCGTCTGTTCAAAAAAATTCATTGATTCGGCCATCTGTCAACAGATTTTCATAATTGATAAGTATGTTTTTAATATAATGGTCGTCTTCTCTTGTGGGAACAAGTACGTGCATTCGATAGTGCTAGGATTTGCGTATTGCTACATCAATGAAGTAATCAAACACTTTTAGGGTCATCTTTTTTACCTTATGGAAGTTCTATAAAATACTTTTTTTTATAAATTGCGATATACTTGTAGGCGGTATCTCAGTTCTTTGAACATTAAAAGTTTATTGGTTCATCACTACGTCGAAGATACACTTTGTTTATTTCATTGGTTCTTATAATTCCAGTGGACCAAATTCGTTTTTATACTAAAATACTATTAATGTTAAGAAATAGTTGTCCAGAACAGTTTAAAATTTTACATTTCAGGAATTGTCGTTGACAAATAAATGGCTATATCAGAGTGAAATCCTAATTTTTTTTGGCCTCTTAAAATTATACATTTCCCCTGAACCTTGCAAAATTTAATTTGAAGTACACAAGCTGGTAATCTTTAGAACCCATTCGATGGGCTTATTGGGGATATATTAGCGACGTCCGTTTTTTCCTCCGAAAGCAATCCTTACTAAGACGGGTTTCGTCTTGGGGTAGTGTCTACAAAAACTGAAATAATTGTACAAATGTATTGGAAGAAGCATTTGTAGTCGCGCAATTATATTCAAATACTATTCGTGTGTAAGATTGGTTGATATCCCGGTTCTTATCGTAGTTGATTAGTTTATCACTAGAACTACTTCTTCAATGAAATCATCTGAATAATATTAAAAAAAATTCTAAGGGAAATTTTTCACAAAAATAAATCGCTCACAACTAATTTTTATTTCAGGTTTAGTCTACAAATATTTTCTCCGCCTAAATCAGACAGTTTTTTGTCAAAATATTCAGAGAGTTTGATTTTCAACAATGCCTATTTCTTTGTATTAAACATTGTCCGTGGCTATTTTATTGTAGAATTCGCTTTGATTAGTGGTTTCCATTAAATATTGTAAAAAATTTCTGTTTCTAATTTGATAAATCACATCCTCAAAATTTAGAATTTTTTTTTCAATTTCACTCCTTTTCATACATACATACATATGTATATGTATATACATAACAAAATGCGATTGAATACTTTACAAAAAATTAAATAACGTTTAATGTGTTTTTTACATATATAAGTAGAAAGTGTTGCGACTTTATAAAATCAAAATATCATAAAATTCTCTCCTTATTTCAAAAAGAGAACACAAGACTTTTGTAAGTACGAGTATGTTACATATTTACGCGGATGGTATAAGTTCAATCAAACAAAAATATTGGGGGTTCTACAATACTACAAAAACAAAATGAAAATTTGTTGCATTGAATTTGGTTGTTCTTGTAATTATTGTGAGCACCAAAATACACCTCTGGTGTGATGAGAATATATATGTAAGTTTCAAAAATAGTTTAGAAAATAGACATTTCCCGTCCGCTTGTCAAATTTTGTATCCATGTTCTATCCCACTCAATACATGTATTTCCGTGATGCCAGTTGCGGTTCTGCAAAGTTGAAGATGTAATTGAATATATGTTTCGAACTGTAAATATCACAGCAACGAAATTTATATTTGGTGAAGTTTACATACTATTACGTGACAGGAAATATGTTGTTGCATTGTGGGGTTAATTTAACTTTCTTAAAAGTGGACTTAGACTATAACACAAGTCGTAAGTCAAATTTTTGAGTAGAAGAGTACGGATGGTATCGTCTAAACTTAATATGTAATAAAACCATACGACATAGAGCGAAAATACGGAGAAACATTTTACAGCCTCACGACTCTTCGTTTTTGACCACTTTTAAAATTCCTGCACACATCATTAGATCAGAGATGTATTTTTATGTAAACAAAGAATAACATCTGCGAAGAACTGCAATAAAAAAAGGCGCAAACAATAGAAAATAAAAATAATTTTTGGTGCAAATTTACCAAAATTAAAAAAATCTGCCGTAAGATTTTTATTCTCATTTAGAGATAATTTTATATGATTTTCTTTTTAGTTTTACGTACGACTTGTATTACCATCTATAGTTAAGTGATAGCGTATCACGGCCTTAAAAGATTTTAAATAAAAACTATTCAAATAACAAACTATTTAGACCAAAAATGTTCTTCAAACTCATAAATATAATGTGATGGAAATCGAAAGCAAATTCGAATCATTTTTGAAAGTTGGGTTTTTTAAAGCTTATTCGTATTTTTAAAAATATTTCTCTATCAAAAGGATTTTAAAACAAACATTTCTATACTTTAATGTTTATCTCTTTTAGATTAATAAGGGCCCGGGAAACTGGAATAATAAAAAAATTATTGCGGGAAAGACAACCAACTAAGCCAGTATGTGAAGCAACGTACACCGTGTACCCAGTTCACTTGTCCGGAACAATGGATGCTTTCATATTACTTGCAGGTAACTTAATCTCAATATTTGAAAATAATCTCACATCTGAGTGTATAAATAATTTTTACATTAAACTATTTGTTTTAAAGTGTAATCCTATATAACTTATTTAACTCTCCTTTTCTGAAAAATTTATTAAAGTTTAGCCACACTTCATTCATATACATATCGAGCCTTTGGTGGGTGCAATACCGTAGTAACTCAAAATTTGAATTTTTTGAGCTGGGTATGCAGAAATGATCTTTGGGGGGAAATATCTATCTAGAGAAAAAATATTATGGTTCCATCTCTAACTGTTCAGATTATACAGCTAAAAATTTCTTCATTGCCTCTAGCTATTTCCAACAATATTTCTTTGCAATAATGAAATGAAATGCATTTTTCTCAGTTCGCGATTTTTTTAACTACTACGGTATTGCACCAAAGGCTCGATATATGACTGATTTAACCATATTCTATTGTATTGTATTATAAAGCTGTAGCCGAAAATATTATGTTGATAAGATCGCAATAAAAATATACATATTGTTAGGAAGAAAAATGTTTAAACTTAATTCCACAAAGGAAAACGGTGAACGGATTAAATATAAATATAGAATCTTCCGGACTAGTTGATGTCTTTGCATACTCTTTAAAACAGTGTATTATCCACAAATATTCATAGATCAGGGTTACTAGTTTGGCTAAACTGCTGCTAAAAACATCTCATGACGATTCTGGAAGTATGTACATACGTAGAAAAGTGGAGAATGCCATTCTATTACCTTCTAGAAAGTTCTTAAGCTAGATACATAAGCCTTGACTAGTGTAAAGTGGCATGTGTAACGCCAGATGGAGAGGCGCCATGCTTGAGAACTTGAAGAATTAAGATCGGCGAATAAAATGAATTGATAAATGAAATCAAAGTGCCCTTATTCAATTATAAACAGGTGTAAATAAAGAAAACTGAAGCAGTGCGTTGCCTTTTTTCGCAATTAAAACTGCACTTGCAAGTGGACTTAAAAAATTATACGTTCTGCCATGATAACGAACCGCAATCTGATAATGAAAGGGAGCTGAAAACATGTTTTGTTACTGATAAAAAAAGGTACATATGACCTAAACAAAGAAAACATGCTGTTAACGCGACTTCCAAAATCCCCATGATTTATGTCTAATTCGGCAACACCAATTCAATTTGGAAACATATATAGTTGATAATAATGTACATAGATATATTTATAGTTATTTATCGAAATTTTATCCGCCGAAGAAGTGCCCTGGAGCCATTTTTTGCGTTATTTTTTTTTATTTTGTTTATTAAGGAATTTTAATAAAACTACCTTGCATGAAAAATCAAGTCTTTTACTACGCACTGTAGTTTATTCAAAATCCAAAGTGGAAATTGCTGGCTAGGCCGATAGCCCTCTCAAAACATGCTTTGCGATAAAACTTGAATTAAGATACATATTTCCTTATATATACATACATATGTACGTACATAAGTATAAGGAAACTCTAAGCAATATATTTAGTATAACTAGATACACGTATAATTTTACATAGAAATCGTTTCATTTCAAGAAGAGAATAAGAATAAATTCTAGAGTTCTAAGCCCAGCCGTCTTTGGGGATAAGCAATTTAGCGAGCTGAAAGAAGCAAGGAGTCACCGAAAAGTACTTGCCAAGGGATTAAGCAAATCTGATACCTTCGGTAGAATCGGGCATTTTCGGACAAATTTTAAGTTAACCAAAATTGGAAGTTGATCGATGAGAGCTAATTAGCAAACATCATATGGGCTTCCGTTAACCTAAACCAGGCCAGCTGTAAAGAACTTTTTCAACGTTATTTACTTGTCAAATTTTCGAAATAAAGTAACCAACCGAATAAGTACTTACAGTAAGACAACGAACAGAACACACCGAACAAGCGATAGACTTATGAATCGGCAGAGTCATTGGTAAACATGCAATCAAAAACGATGATGGACAGAATGATACTCTAAAAACGAACGATATAGAAAATGGGTGCAGCGAGTAATTAACGAAACTTAGCCACAAATTAACTTCAATTTAAATCTCTGTAATACAAGGTGAATGTGGTTAATCTTCTTCTTTTTCTTTTGGCGCTACAGTCCGTGGTGAACCTGGGCCTCAACCAACAAACTTTTCCAGCTGGCACGGTCTTTAGCCAGCGTCCTCCAATTTTGCACACCAAGTTGGTTGAGGTCCCTCTCCACTTGTGTGCGCCATCGGTTCCGTGGGTGTCCTCTAATGCGTTGTCCCACAGGTTCGGAATTGAAGATTCTACGGGTCGGAGCAGTATTCTCCATGCGCTCTACATGGCCCAACCATCTTAGCCGTTGGATCCGTAGGCGCCTGGTTAGGCTCATGTCGCTGTACAACCCGTACAGTTCATGATTGAATCTTCTTCTCCAGAAACCATCAACGCAAACAGGGTCGAAGATTGAACGCAGAACTTTTCTCTCGAAAATACTAAGGACTTCCTCATCCGCCTTCGATACCGTCCATGCTTCCGCGCCATAGAGAAGTACAGGGATTATCAAAGTGGTATATAGTGTCAGCTTGGTTTTTCGAGAAAGGGCTTTACTACTCAATTCTGCGTTTGATCTCGGTACTGCTGTTGTTTATACTGTTGACTTGGGAGCCAAGGTAGACGAAGTCCTTCACTACCTCGAAGCTATAGCTGCCTATGGTGACGTTCTGTCCCAGTCGTCGGTGTTGCGCGTCCTTTTTTGATGACAGCATATACTTCGTTTTGCCCTCGTTCACCGCTAGACCCATTTTGGCCGCCTCCGTTGGAATACCAGCAATCGCTTCATTGAAGGCTCGCTGTCAGTCGATCGACCAATCACGTCAATGTCGTCAGCGTATGCTAGCAGTTGCACGGACTTCTGGAAGATCGTGCCTCTGTTGTTGGCGAGTGAGTTTTGCACGATCTTCTCAAGAATTATGTTAAAAAAGTCACATGACAGTGCGTCGCCTTGTCTAAATCCCCTTCTGACATTGAAGGTCTCGGTGAATTCGTTACCGACCTTGATGGAGCAGCGAGAGTTCTCCATCGTCATCCTACACAGCCTGACGAGTTTAGTAGGAATGTCAAAACTAGACATGGCTTCGTATATCTCGTCCCTATACACACTGTCATATCCGGCCCTAAAATCGACGAATAGGTGGTGGGTGTTGATTTGCATCTCTTGGGTCTTTTCCAGGATCTGCCGTAGTGTGAAAATTTGGTCAATAGTGGACTTCCTCGGCCTGAAACCGCACTGATAAGGAACTATCCAACTGTTCACGAATGGTTTTAGGCGCTCACACAAAACGGCAGAGAAGATCTTGTAGGCGATGTTTAAGAGACTTATTCCTCGGTAGTTGGCGCAGTTGAAGGGGTCTCCTTTTTTGTGGATCGGGCAAACGATGCTGAGATTCCACTCGTCGGGCATGCTTTCCTCCGACCATATCTTACAGATGAGCTGGTGCATGCGCCCAAGTCCGAGTCCGTCCGCTCCTGCAGCTTTGTTTGATTTCAATCTCGATATTGCTATCCTGACTTCATTCAGGTCGAGGGACCATCTTTCCAGGTTCTCAGCATCGATTGCGACTCTACTACGACTTGTCCCTCTTCGTCACGACAGGCTTCTGTCCGAAGCTTTTATCCATTGGATAGTTGTTTTACCCGTTCGTAAAACTTTTGGATATTATTCCTGCCGTAACACCTCTCCAGTTCCTCGATCGCGCGCTTCTCATGCTCTTTCTTCTTCCTTTTGAGAAGCTCTCGTCCTTCTCTCCAACGTCGCCTTATACGCTGAATGTGCCTGCCTGTACTCGTCGTCAAACCATGGGTTTTTTCCGGGTGGCATTTTAAAACCCAATACATCAGAGGCAGCATATCTGATGGCGTTTTGGCAACGGTTCCATTCCTCATGGGTTGTTTCGCCTGGCAGGGTTGGACTCCCTGAGAGCTTAAGGGAGACTAGATCGGCAAATTTCCTAGCGGCCGATTGCGTTTGTAGCTTTGCGATGTCAAACTGTTGTGGTCGTGCTCTACTCCGTTGTGCTACAGATATCCGTGATCTTACCTTGGCTACAACAAGGAAGTGATCGGAGTCAATGTTGGCTCCTCAGAATGTTCGGACATCAAGAATACTGGAGGAGTGTCTGCCGTCAATAGCAATGTGATCAATTTGGTTGACGGTTGATTGATCAGGGGACCACCAGGTCCCTTTGTGAATGTTGAGGTGAAGGAATCGCGTGCTTACTACAGTGAGATTTCGCCCCGGCACGAAATCTAGCAGGCTGTGTTTCCCGATGACTCTAGCTAAGATGTCTTCGTTGCCCAGCTTTGCGTTGAAATCTCCTAGGACGATCTTGGTGTCGTAGCTGGGGCATTGATCGTATGTTCTTACTAGCAGATTATAAAAGCCATCTTTGCTGTCGTCATCTTCATCCTCCGTAGGAACGTGGGCGCAGATTAGGCTAATGTTGCCGAGTCTAGCCTTGATGCGGATTGTAATGAGGCGTTCGCTCACGTATTTAAAATTTAAGGCTCTTTGCCTAAGTCTGTCTCGAACAACAAACCTGCATCCAAACAAGCGCTGTCGTTGCTATTTGTAGCAATCACCGTAATGGATGTCGCAGTTTCTCACTTTCTTTTTGCCAGGCACATCCCATCGCACTTCCTGGATGGCGGTGATGTCAGCCTTATAGGCTTCCAAGGCCTCCGCAAGTTCATCGGCGGAGAAATCGTTATCCTTATTCCGTTGTCCATGGTCGTCAGCAACAGGGTCATCCATATTTATATTTTCTTGTGGTTTTATCGGAACTAGTGTGTTTTTACACGGTAGGGAAGTTACCCCCACGCACAACTCCCGAACCTGGAGGACCGGGTCCTAGTTTAGACCCCTGGACAGAGGGGATTCGCTGCACACTTTGGTTCACCTCTAAGCGGGTGCTGTAGGAACTAACCAGGGGCGCCACGAGGAGGCAGTATGTCAGCTTGACCAGTCCATTTTCAGCGATCGCTGCTGGCTTCTCGCCAGGTTGAGAGCAATCAACAACTTTGCCCTGAGTGCACTGGTCCATGTGGTTAATGCGCCTTACAAAACACATGGGCATGTTGGTAACAGAACCTAAAGTGAGCCGCAAAATTTACATTTCGTTGTTTTATAGTGACTACCGTCTGCCAGCTTGCGCCAATATCGCAGGGCAGTATTGTATTCACCATAATGTTGAGTTAAAGTTATGTGCTCCTCACTGTCATGTACTTTGTAGCTTCGGTAGAAATTGTGAAGCGCGAGTTATGGAAATGCCCACAATATTATCTACAACTACACAACAACACAATAGCCAATGATCTAGACATAAGAATTTATTTAGCTTGAATTATTAATATTTTTGTTGACCCAACTAGTATTTTGCAATATGAACTTCCGCATAAGCCAAAATAACAATTTAGTCTAAACAGCATTTTACAAATTTGTTTTGTATTTTCGTACTTATTATTTTAAGCTTAATATATCTTTTTATAAATAATTTTGTTCTGTATTTTTTTACACTCAGTATTTTAAAGCTTAATCTGCATTTCTTTTAACATAAATAATTGTAATATTGATATCCCCGTAGTAATGCTTACATAGACCTACATATGGACTGCTGATGCTCGATTACAAAGTCACAGAATGAATGATTCATTAAATTGTCTTGCAAGAATCGATTATGATAGTGACCACAATGCACTAAAAATAAAGATATTATATATATTGATAATGATAATCTTCTTACACTTTAGAGGGAAACACCCGATCTCAAATTTAATTACAGGAAGACCAACTTTTCCAAGTTAAGAAAATAAATAATAATTCATCTAAACAGTTACGAAACTATACCAAACAGCAGAAACTTGACCAATTGCGAAATAGATTTTTATTTACTCAGGTTGATAGAAAAATCAGTACCTAAATTTAAGGAATGTAACTCATACAATAAATTCACAACAACAGTAATTAAAAATTTGCATGCTGAAAAAAAGAACATTATTACAAAATTAAAAAATATAACAGATTCGAATACTATTTATCACACTACGAGTTTAATTTGCTAAAAACTAAACTGAAACTTTTTGTATTTCAGTCAATAAACATTTTGGCGAAAAGCTGAGAAATATTAACTAAAAAAAACCCATCGAACATGTATGCCGAAATTAAAACAAATTCAATTCTGTACAGTCTCAGAATGTTGATGTTATCAAAGTTCCCTTGGAAAATGAGTTTTGGCTTAGAAACTCGGGTACTAATCCAGATAGTTTGGATAAAGATCCTTTGACTAATAACTATATTGTAAGTGATGAAGTACAAAAATTAAATTTTATTGCTTCCTATTTAGAATCGGTTCACTCTTTCACAGAGATAGACCGTAACAACGGGTTGCATGTTAAAGTTGACAGCAGCTTCAGTAGGTTTTTAGAAAAAAAAACTGCGTGTGAAAACAATTATTCAACGATAACAACATTCAGCACATTCAAAAAAGCTAATGGCCTTAATGATCCTTTTTTGTAACGATAGACACTTTAATTTATATTTTTATTCATCTCAATAAAAAAATCTCAGTTGGCGTCGATAGTATCGCAAACATAATTCTGAAAACATCCCAGTTAGAATCATCAGTGATTATTTTACATTATTTAATAATATGCTAAATAATTCATATTTCCCAGGAGCATGGAAAACAGCAAAGGTTGTAGATATACCAAAGAAGGATAAGGATACGAGTAATCCTAAAAAACTACGACCAATAGCCTCCAACCAAATATAAGCAAAGTCTTCGAAGTTTGCATAAATAATAACTTGATAGAATTTTGAGCAAAAAATGGTCTTATAAACAACAAACAGTTCGGTTTATTGGTCTCAAATATCTCTTGGCATTTCAATAAATCACAATATACAGGAGCATGTCTAATTAACTTTGAAAGGGCGTTTGATAGCATATGGATTCCCTGTTTAATATTTAAACTGATAATTATAAACTCCCTTTCCATTTTGTTATTCTAATCCACAATATGTTAAACAACAAACAACAAATCCTTTTTAGTTTCAGATAAAAACAAGACAAGTTCTTATAAATTTCTCATTTCCCATTCTAACATATGGTTGCCAAATATGGTTCAATATTTCGCCATCATACATGGAAAAAATTAGAATCTTTGAAAGGAAATGTCTTAGAGCCTGTACGGCAATGCATAGGTCACCAAGCAGTAATTACACCAAATATATTTCGAATAAAAAACTATATAGTTATGGAAAAATTTGCAGAGTAGATATTGTTATCCTTAATTTGATAAGAAATCATATGGCAAGAAGATAAGAAATCATATGGAAAATAACTTGATTATGGCGCCATATTATATAAACGAAGAATATATAAAAATATTTTATTGAGCGGATTTGTACCACCGGAGGCATTTGTTTACCTCGATAGTAATGGATTTTTTCAAAATGAAACCGGCATTTCTATATTTTACCACATATATAGAAGAGCCAATAATAAAGCTGTATATAATAACGGACTTACAAATGAAAATATGAGGTTTGATACAAGCTTCAGTATTCAAAGTTCACTTGAAAACTTAAAAAATTTCTGGTGTCTCACAAATAACTCAGCTTTTTTCCTTTTTAACGGACTTGACTTTAATAACTTTAAATAAATTTATTTAAAGAATAAATTAATAAAGTGGTTTCACCCCTGAAGGTTGATTTTTTTAATTGTTAAGAAGTTCCCACGCTCATTTTGCGCAGCAGGACTACAAATTTTACAACTTTTTCACCTGCAGCGCACAGCATTACGTGCTGATGGATGAGTGTTCAAATTTTCAATTTATATTCTTTTGAATTTTCGTATGCGTCTCTGTATGTAGTTGAAAAAAAACTGTGTTTTTGCTGTACCTAAATTTCTTTTCGATTAAAATGTAAATACTGGTTAAAAGTAGGCTTTATTACTTTTATGTGTGTTCCGCCGATGAAACCAGTTAACGAAAAAAATTTTGTATTCCTTTTTATAAGGAATCATTAAGTACTTCGTTAATAAATAAAATTGTGCTTCTGCCCAATCGCTTGCCAGAAGCCTTTAAACAGTTCTTTGGTAAGAGCCTTCGATTAAAAATCGGAATTTAGCTGCAAGTTGCCACAATGGCGGGTCTTATAAAGTGAAAGCCACACGGAAAACACCACTAATGGCTTACGAATCTGCAAAGCAGTTATAAATATGACCGCTGATATAACTGTTACGCTGTCTCTGGCAGGTACAGTGGGCTGTTGCAGTCTCACAGAAGTTGTCTTCTCGAGTTTCTGCGCATTTTCTTCATTTTTAGAATATATTTTTGTTGTACTTTTATGTATAACGTCTATATTTTAAATCATTTCGTTTTTTTTCACAGAAAAATATAAATTAAACAACTAATAGCTAATTCGAACGTTAATTTTGTTTGCATTCGAAGAAAGCAAACCCGAATTCGTTTAAAGACGCCAAATGAAACCAATGTTGTTTCGGAAACCAACAATTAACAAAACCGACTTGAATTGTACGACCGTCGTTTTAAAGTGAACAACCAGTTAATGGAACAAATTATTATCAAACTGATTAAGGAAAATCCAAATTAGAAGCATTTAACGTCACGTTCGACCTGTTTTGCTTTTTTTATAATGATATTACGTTAAAAACTTAAACAAATATGTATATTAAAACCTATAGTGAGTAATTTAAGAAGATACAATACAATTTCCTTATGACATTTAAAGATTTTCTGACGAGTTGTATTTTTCTGAAACTTATTGAAATCATTTTCAATTTTTAAATAAGATCGACTTGGGATTTTCCAGCAAGCAACATGTACATACGTATATATTTAAACAAAACCAAAACACCATATCTTTAATAAGTTTTGTAACTTTTTTTATATTTCAGGTTGCATATTTGCATCGCTTCTGGCCCTATTTATAGAAGTTTGTTTAAAGAAAAATCAACCGTGCAAGCAAATATAATCTTTATGCAAATGTAATGAATGTAAAATACACACACTTTTAAAATTGTTGTTTCATCATAAAATAATAAATATAAAAATGCATACATGGGTGTTTCAAAGCTGGATTTGCCTATATTTTAGTCCTTAGGAAAATAAAAATCTATCTTATGAAAATAAAAAGGAGACAAATTTGGCTTACCTCTACTTTATGTTTTGTTCCTTTTTTAAGATAACTTAGATAGTCAACAGCTAGAAAACTGTGATATATGTAAGTTGCTAAAATATTCTTTTTGGGGTTTATCATACATATACGAGTACTATATAGAATTGGCTGTAGAATTAACAACACCGAAAGAGGTAATATCGTACAACAAGATGCACCCGTCGAAATAGAAATAGTAGCCTGTGGTGGAGATAAATAATTTTTTCTTTGACATTCATTTGATCAGAAACGGTTAAAATGATAGTGTTACCCGCTATGACTGTTGGATCCGTCGTAAAAGAATTACGGCAGGAACGTATTGAGCTTTTATTCCGTTGAAACGGTATGCCATGCAGTTGAAATATATGCCAAGGGTGCCGTGGACTTTCTGGTAAACTACTACTACTACTATTTTAAAAACGATTAGAAAATTGCAGGTAAAGAAGTCGGTTATGCAAAAAAACTGGTTTGTTAGAGAACAGGGTCGGGGGAAAATACCCAGATAGTTAGTAGGAAGTTTCACAAGTAGCATATTTATAAGGCTTATAGTTCAATGTATTTTTCCCGTTAGCGTCATTTTTATTAGACACACACACACTATCCTTTGATATTGTTTCAAAAAGATCGTTCTTATTAAAAATAAACAGTTATATGTTTCAGATAACATTTTCCATAAGGATAGCAATCTGCAGACTTTGTGCTTTGTGTAGAAAAAATGTCTGATCAATTAAAACACTACGAAAACCATTTCGGATTCTTAGAAGTTCTAATTTATTCCAATTGAATTTTTTAGAAAGTCCAATTAAATTCCAATCGCATTCTATTTTGCTAGAGTAAATTCTAATTTATTACAATCGAAGCTTTTTTAAAATTCCAATTAAATTCCTTAACTTCCTTGAAAGTTCTATGCTTGGCGCCTAGATTTAGCCGTTGTAAAGTTGTTGATGCGTCTTCCAGTTTCCCTTAATTCTTCTTTGCTGTAAGTAACTAAATTGAAATGTATGTATGCCTTTTGTTTAGCTCTTTGACTGAAAAAAATAGTTCGCCAGTAGCCGATGTTAAGTTCTTCGTTTTCCAATATTCTTGCTTATTCAGATATTGAGTTCGTTTAACTTGTCTTGAATTTTTGTTATGCCATATTCTTATAGCGGCTTCATCATCTGTCATTAATCGTTCACAATTCGGGTAGTTGTTAATCATTATCTCTTCTAGTTTCTTTTCCTTTTCAGTGTTTGAGTTTAATTTTCTGATAACTACATATGTATTTAGAGAATTTGTCTACAGTTATTAAGTTTTTGCTCATTATAATAGATGTCCGTGTGTATATATTCATCTAGTTGTTCAGGTGTGTCTTAAGTTCGTAATAGATGGCTCCTGGGGCTGCGCTCATATTTTCCATACAGGCAGGTTGTACATTTCTTGTTAAATGCTTTAAAATGTTTCTTCATATCGGGCCAATAGTATTGTTCCAACAGCTCACGTATATTATTTTTATCACTCTGTCTGCTCTGTCGTGTGTTTGTTGTATTTATGAATTCTCTTTGTAATTTGCTTGTATTTATGAAAATAGTTTGGCTTAAAAGGTTGTGGTTTCTTCGGCTGAGCTGCCAAGTTAAAATGTATTTCTTTTAAACGAATGCAAAAAAAAAAACACTTGTTGTTTGAGTGATTATCTGAAAATCAACTGGATCTTTATTGTTGTATTAATTCTTTTCTTATGTGCTAAATTAAAAATGGTTTTTGCTTATTAATTACAATTATAATAAAAAAATTTCTTTCGTCGGTTTTAGTCATCCAGTCATAAGTGGGTTTTGTTTCCGTTACTGGAGTTGCGAACAAGACCAACTTATGTTGAAGTTTAATTTATTACAACAACAATTCTTAGGAAAAAGTAAATAATTTCGTAAATAAAATAAGTTGAATCGGCCTTTCGTTATGAGAGCGGAAGTGCAATTGGTTTAAAAAAGAATTTCCAAGAAAAATTTTTGGAATTAAATTTGGCAATTCGCATAAAACGTAAAATTGCATTCCTGCAATAAAGAAACAAAATGTTACAATTAAAAGAATGAATGTATGTATGTATGTATATGTACATATATGTATGTTTATTAAATTATGTTAGCTCGAGTCGAGGGAATAGCGGGTGACATTATAACACTGTCACTCGAGTGTGCCGTATCCATGGCTGAAGTAAGGTCTGTAGCAGACGTTCTGTGTACCTGGTTTGTAAGTTATTTTTGCTTCGTAATCTTCAATGATGGCTTTCCATCTTTATAATTAAGATAATTTAGAATTTCAGTTCTTCCCGATATCGCATATGTAAGTGAATGGTGGTCAGTAAAGACTATCAAATCAGCTATGCAGTATATACGAGTATAGTTCTGTAGTTTTTCAGTGCCCCTATAATAGCGAGTACCTCTTTCCCATTTGTACTACAATCATACGAGTTGTATGATTAACACAACAAAACATTGTTTCTCTTGTGAGCAGTAATAACTTTATTTGTTAGATCCTCTCTTATGACTGACTAAAACTCTTTTCATATGTTCTTACTTGTTTACACAATGTGTTTAGCAACAAAATCGATTGTAAGTTTTCTATTTGTATCGATTTTGCTTGCTCATAAAAAATATATAAAATAAAATGTTGGTGCAAACATACATATTTCGATTTTTTATTATTGGTTCAACGAGACTCACATTTATCAAAAATTGCACTTTGTTGTCCTTGCCCTTTTACCTAAATTTATGTGTTAGTTTGCATAACAATGTTTACTTTTTCTTAAAAATGCTCTGTTACCGCCACTCATAAATCGCTAATATGACATTAGTGTTACCGCCACTCATAAATCGCTAATATGACATTACTGTTACCACCACTCATAAATCGCTAATATGACATTACTGTTATCGATATGTAGAGAGATGAGCATGGCAAAATGTTCAATTATTCCTTTTAATTTTCCACGCGGTATAATTATGAGGCCATATTTAATCGAGACCACATACATAGGTATATAAAACACCTACATAGATTTAAGATATTCATTCGTTCAGGTCATAAGGATTACGAAGCTTCGCTTGGAGTAGCCATACATAAAAGAATTTTAACATATTAAAGCGTAAGAATAAAGAATTAAAGTTTTCTAAAATTCTTACACTTGTGTTTAAAATCCACATTGGCTATCTTGAGCTTGGGCCGCTTTACCCGCAACATTAAAATTCTTTTATATGCCTCATCGGATCGTTTGAAGGAATCATCTTGGGTAAGTCGTAAGTCCTAACAGAATGCAACCTTCCACTCCCTCACAGGGTCAACCACTAAGTCGTCAACGACCAACTCAGTTAAGTCCTGCACTGAACAACTGTCACATTTGCAACAAGTCCACAGACAACGAAAAATTTATAAAATGCAGCAAGTTCCATCTTAATTTTCATTTACCATGTGTCAATCTCAGCAGCAATCAAGACCAACCTACGTGGAGTTGCCAAAATTGTACGGTACAACATCAAATCACGATCGATTCTGCCTCTTCCATTCGTAGTCCCTCTTCGGCCGCTTCCCGCTCCCGCCGACAAGCTCATGAGCTACAACGTCTAGAAGAAGAGACACAACTTGAAAGAGATTTCATTAAAAAGAAATACCAAATTCTCGAACAAGCAGTAGATGACTTCGAGGACGCACAATCAGTTAATAAACACTCAGCTGTCAGATCTGTACATGAGTGGTTAGATAATCAAATCCAACTCCCTACTTCGGCTATTGCAACCGCACACCAAAATATAGTTTCCGCAGCTCGTCAGTTTGAAACGCCACCTTACACATTTGTACCACAAGCCACAACAACGCAAGAAATGCCTAACACTACTAAACCATATTGCCAAAACGTAAGTAATGACTTAGTTTATACGACAAAAACAATAACTCCGCCCGTATGTACAACTACGTCATTCGTTAATAACATGTCTTCATTTATTAATGACCCAACAACGAACCGTCAGCAGCCGACAACTGCAAATTTATGTAATAATTCAGACAACGTAAATGCAGAAAATCACACATTAGAGACACCTGTACAATTTGGTTACATGGATTCAACGTTTTCCATGAACCCATCAAACCTCCAACCTGTTATATTACCTTCTCACAGGCTTTCGCAACAACAAATAAGCACGCGGCAGTCAGTACCAAAAGAGCTTCCAATTTTTACCGGCACTCCTGAAGAATGGCCCTTGTTTAGTGCCACATATGACTGGTCGACAGCAGTCTGTGGTTTTACAGACGCTGAAAATCTTGTCAGGCTTCAAAGTTCTCTAAAGGGGGAAGCACTTCGATCTGTTAAACATATTTTGATCCATCCATCGGGTGTACCATGTGCTCTATCTACACTAAAATTGCTTTTCGGACAACCGGAAAAAATATTAAACTCACTAAAAAATAGAATAAGATCACTACCAGCACTGAACACAAATAAATTGAGCACAATTACCTCTTTCGCCGTGGAAGTAAAGGGCCTAGAAACAACAATTAAAGCCAGTGGTTTAATAAATGAACTGACCAATTCATCTTTATTACATGAATTAATAATGAAAATGCCATCACATTTTCAACTTAACTGGGGTGAACAAAAAATAAAACTAGCAAAAAATAACAAAAGAGTTAGTTTGACTGAATTCGCTAACTGGATATATGAAGTCGGTGTCTCAGCAAGCAGCATAAATATATAAAGTGACAGCAGCGCATCAAAGTCAATAGAGCAGTATTCGCGTAAGCCAAAAAACGTTTATGTGCATGTTCATGAAGAACAAAACAAAAAGATCTGTTTAGTGTGTTCTGGCAACTGCAATAGTGTTGAGAAGTGTAAAAAATTCTTGGCTGCGAATAGAAGCGAGCGATGGAACTTAGTAAGAATGTACAATCTATGTAAACTGTGCCTGCGACGTCACTACGGTATTTGCAGTAGCAGCATCGTTTGCAGAGAAAATAATTGTCAAATAAAACATAATACATTGCTGCATAAATCCATGACTGAAGATAGAGAAACAAACGCTACCAGAGAAACTGAAAATAAAAGCAAAAGAGATAATTTACATGCAGCCCATAGGAATGAATGCAATGAAATCTTATTTAAAATTATACCCATAACAATATACGGAAACAATAATAAACGTTTTAATACTTTTGCATTTATAGACGAGGGTTCGTCTGTAAGTCTGGTAAATGAACAATTAATTAATAAACTAGATTTAAATGGTGAGTCACAACCTCTATGCTTGAAATGGACAGGTGAAATAGGTCGCAACGAAGAAGACTCAAAAATAGTCTCAATGAAAATTTCAGGTATGAATAAAACTGAATTTTCTATTTCTGTTCGTACGGTTAAACAACTATCGCTTCCGAGTCAGAGCTTTAATTATAAAAAGTTATGTAAAAAATTTCCGCACCTTAAAGGGCTACCCATCGCCGATTTTGAAAATGCTGTACCAGATGTACTTTTAGGATTAAATAACTTGAAATTATGTGTGCCAACTCGTGTTAAAGAAGGCAAGAAAAACGAACCCGTCGCTTTACATACTCGCCTCGGCTGGCTAATATGTGGCAACTCCAGTGTTGGAGAAAAGGCCCAAATTCAATATAATTTTTACTCTTGCGAGTGTAAAGGTGAAAACGACCAAATTCTTACTCACTTACTCAAACAGTTTTATACAACTGAGTTAGCAGGGATAAGTAACTATACTCCAGCTCTTGGAAAAGATGACCAAAGGGCATTAAGTTTGCTAGAAACATATACGAAACAAAGATGCGATGGCCATTACGAGACAGCTTTGCTGTGGCGATATGACAATATTACACTTCCACAAAGCTTTGATATGGCGAAGAGACGACTGATTTGTCTCGAAAAAACTCTAAGAAAAAATAAAGAGTTGTTTGAACATTTCGAAAAAACAATTTCTGAATATTTTGAAAGAAATTACATAGCCAAAGTAAGCAATGAAGATGATAAACAAAATGTATGGTATTTACCAATGTTTCCGGTATTTAACAAAAACAAACCGAATAAAACAAGAATAGTTTGGGATGCGGCCGCGAAGGCAAATGGTATTTCACTTAACTCTATGCTGCTCAAAGGGCCAGATTTGCTGTCTTCTCTTGCAGCTATTCTTTTTCGTTTTCGGCAAAGGCAAATTGCAATCTGTGGTGACATCGAACAAATGTTCCATCAGATTTATATACGCGATGAAGACTGCCATGCGCAAAGATTTTTATGGCGCAGCTGCGACGACAACAAAGAACCCGAAGTGTACGTAATGAAGGTTATGATATTCGGTGCCTCCTGCACTCCGTGCATATCTCAGTATGTTAAAAACCTCAACGCATCAAAATTTGAAGCCAAGTATCCCTTAGCCGCTGCTGCCATCAAAGACAACCACTACGTAGATGATTTTCTTGCTTCTTCGGATACTCCTGCAGAAGCCGCCGAACTGGCTAAAACTGTGCGATTCATTCATAGTGAGGGAGGATTCAAAATTAGAAACTGGTGTTCGAATAATGATAGCGTTTTGAAAGAATTGAACTCTTCTAACCCTTTGACCAATATTTGCCTAAACGTTAGTGTAGGCGAAGTAACAGAAAAGGTACTTGGCATATTTTGGAACCCTGGGGAAGACAATATAACCTTTAAACTGTCGCAGTCTGTCTTAAACAGCGAACTTCTTTTCGGAAACAAAATTCCCACCAAAAGTGAAATTTTAAGAACTCTAATGAGCATTTATGACCCTTTAGGGCTTGTAGGAAATTTCCTTATGTATTTGAAAATAGTTCTCCAAGAAGTTTGGAGAAGCAATATCGACTGGGACGAACATATTCTAGTAAATCAACAATTAAGGTGGGAAAACTGGCTAGCGCTTTTACCAGATTTAAAAAATGTAAATATACCTCGTTGTTATCTTAAAACATTGAAAAACTATAATAACCTAGATGTTCAATTGCATGTATTTGTGGATGCAAGCGAAAACGGTTATGCCGCCGTAGCGTATTTTAGGATGTGCTGTGGGGACGAAATCGCTATTTCACTTATTGGATCAAAAACTAGGGTGGCGCCACTAAAGGTTTTATCGATACCACGTTTAGAGCTGATGGCAGCTGTTATTGGTGCTCGGTTTGCTAAATATATTGAAAAACATCATACCGTTAAGATAAATCGAAAAACACTCTGGTCAGATTCACGAACAGTTTTAAGCTGGATACGCTCCGACCACCGAAAATATCACCAGTTCGTTGCAGTTCGTGTAAGTGAAATTCTCGATATTTCAGAGGTGGACGAGTGGTCCTGGATATCAGGAAAAACGAATGTAGCTGACGAAGCAACACGATGCACAAATAAACCTAATCTATCGAATACAGGGCGCTGGTTTAGCGGCACTGATTTTTTAAAGTTGCCAGAGAAAGAATGGCGGGAACCCAATACACAACTTTTGGAAACAAAGCTCGAGTTGAAAGAGTGCCATTTAACGGCACGAAGTATAGAACAACTTATAAACTTACAAAGATTTTCTCGGTGGTGCAGAGCATTAAGGGCAACTGCATACGTAATTCGTTTTTGCTACTGCCGTAGAAACAGAGATATCACGCCTTCCTGTGGAAAGGAACTAACTCAAATTGAGTTGCTCAAAGCAGAACTGACTCTTATCAAAGATACGCAGAAAGTATATTTCCAAAATGAAATAAATTGTCTATCACAAAAGAATAAATTAACAAAAACAAATTTTTTGTATAAATTGTCCCCGTATTTGGATCATAAAGGTGTCTTGAGAGTAGGTGGCCGAATTGATTATGCTGATGTTCCGGAGGAACTGAAGCATCCAGCCGTTTTGCCTAAACATTGCCGCCTAACAACCCTTTTAATATTACATTACCATAATCTGTACCGTCATAGTAGCCTTGAGACAGTGGTGAATGAATTGCGGCAAAAATACTATATTCCTAAATTGAGAACCGTTTGTAAATCAACCATTAAGCAGTGTCAAATGTGTAAAATTAAAACTGCGATGCCGGAGATTCCGCAGATGGCAAAATTACCTCGGGCTCGACTGGGTTCGTATCTCTCACCATTCACATTCACGGGTCTTGACTTTTTTGGTCCTATGCTTGTCACTGTTAACCGACATAAAGAAAAGAGATACGGTGCGCTATTTACATGTTTAACGGTACGTGCGGTTCATATTGAAATCGTCTATTCGCTTAATACAAGTTCGTGTATCATGGCAATACGTAAGTTTATTTCGCGAAGAGGCAGCCCAAGAGAATTTTTCAGCGACAATGGTACTAATTTTATCGGTGCTGATCGAGAGTTGCGTGAAGCCTTAAGAGAGGTGGACAAGAACGAGCTAATACGAAGTTTTACAACGTCCTACACCAAATGGAACTTTAACCCACCTTCTGCTCCTCATATGGGAGGAGCATGGGAACGATTAGTTCGATCCGTAAAAACTGTACTCTACAATATTAAAACAGAACGGTTTCCAAGCGATGAAATGCTGCAAGCATGATGGCTGAAGTCGAAAGTATTATAAATTCCCGTCCTCTTACATATGTCCCAATAGAAAGCGAAAATCAAGAAGCGATCACACCAAATCATATTTTGCTTGGCAACTCCAGTGGCTTAAAACCCCTTGCATCGTACGACGACGAAGGTCTTGTACTTAAAGAAAGTTGGTTGCGTTTACAACAATATGCACAAATCTTTTGGAAGAGATGGGTGACAGAGTACCTGCCTACTTTGACGTGTAGGACAAAGTGGTTTCAAAAGGCCAAACCCATATCTGTGGGAGATTTAGTGATAGTGGTTGATCCAAATAACCCGAGAAACGTGTGGCCAAAAGGAAAGGTCATCGAAGTTGCCAAATCCGAAGATGGACAAGTACGAAAGGCAAAAGTTTTGACAGTTTGTGGCGTTTTAGAAAGACCTGCTGCAAAATTAGCGGTTTTAGACGTGGCTGAAAGAAAGTAGAGTAAGTCTTCGAAATCTCGCCATACTGTGGGGGAGTGTTACCGCCACTCATAAATCGCTAATATGACATTAGTGTTACCGCCACTCATAAATCGCTAATATGACATTACTGTTACCGCCACTCATAAATCGCTAATATGACATTACTGTTATCGATATGTAGAGAGATGAGCATGGCAAAATGTTCAATTATTCCTTTTAATTTTCCACGCGGTATAATTATGAGGCCATATTTAATCGAGACCACATACATAGGTATATAAAACACCTACATAGATTTAAGATATTCATTCGTTCAGGTCATAAGGATTACGAAGCTTCGCTTGGAGTAGCCATACATAAAAGTTAGTATATCAGCAGTTTAGTATGTAAGTTTGTATAATGAATTTATTTATAATTTTAGGAATTTTAACATATTAAAGCGTAAGAATAAAGAATCAAAGTTTTCTAAAATTCTTACACTTGTGTTTAAAATCCACATTGGCTATCTTGAGCTTGGGCCGCTTTACCCGCAACATGCTCAGTTAAATTTATATTCTACTTCCGTTCAAATACTTATTAATTATATTTGATTCAGGGATAGTTGCGGAATTACATACATGTGTAACTCGCGTGATAAAAAATATATCGGATTTTTAATGTGGCTGCTTCTGTAGTGAGTTGAAATGGTTTTTTGTAATCCGGTTGATAAAATTCTACTTGCTCTTTCAGAGAACTTTATAGGTTCTATTACTACTTCATCCAAGGCAAATTGTTTTATTCTTACTCTTATTTTTCCAATATGAGCATTTTCACCTTTCAAGTATAGGGCTAATGGTTGGCATGTTTGGGCAAAATCTTTTACAAATCTCCTGTAATAGTCCTAACAACCCTTTGAAATTTTTTAGCGTTCCTGGTATTGGAACGTTTTCTATTGTTGTTATCTTTTCAGGCTACTGAGCTATTCTGAAAAATTTACCAATATGTCTGAGATATTCTACTTCTGGCATAAAAAATTTAAATTTTTCGTTAGATACTTTTAGATTTGCTTTTTTGAGAGCATTGAATATAGTGTTAATACGATGCATATGTTATTCACGCGATAGATGTATATATAAGCAAATTTGCCTATGAATTCCCGTAAAATATCATCTACACATCTTTGGAAGATGGAAGAAATATTTTTTTTTCTTTTTTTGTTGTTGTTTACAATGTGATATTTTTCTTTTCCTAATGTTTATTTATTTAGACACTTATCTTATTATCGCCTACTGTCCATATTCTTACATGTTCTTATACATACATACATATCTCTCTTAGGTTACTTCTCAGTTTTATTACTAGTGTCCCTGAGGTTGTCCTTAACTCGGTTGAGCCTCCAAATGTAACATTTAAAACTCAATTTATAAAGTTTTTATAGTATTTTTTTTTATTATTGTTTAGTTCCAAATGATTTCATTTAGATATTTTAATTAAGTTTTTAAAAATGAATAGATATGAATTATATCTACTTTTTAGTACAAAATCCTATAATTTTTAAATGAGAATAAAACTGAAGTCTTAATTTTCCCTTAAATTTCCGTTAAGCAAATCAAAGGGAGAATTTTCACTTTGACAAACTGAACTTCATATACATATATATATATATATACATATATCGTTATGTTACAAAAACCAAATTTTACAGGACAGCCATTTTTCTACTTTTCTCTGCTTTCGCTTGCATAACATACGATAAAGTATTCAATCAATTTTTGGAGCAACGAAGTGGAATTCGCCTACAATATTTTGTCAGGTGACGTCTCTTTGAATGTAGAACAAGATTGCATCAAAAACTCAATTTAAAAAAAAATTGGCCTATACGATAATTTCGCGCAAAGGGGTCGATATCATAAGGCAAAATTTATTCATACTTATGGTGAAACGGATATCTACTATAATCAAGAATCAAACTGAATTCATTTGAAATTGGAATTCAATCTATTGGAATTTGATTGAATTTTTTAAAAAAAATTAATTAGTATAAATAAGAATTTAGTGGCCTAAAGTAGAGTTCTATTGAAATTTAATTGGATTATTCCAAAATTTAAATTGGAATATATTAGAACTTTTAAGAGTTCCAATTGGTTTCGGGAGCGTTCTAATTACACTTGTAATCCTTACCGGCAATTGGATCCAAAAGTTCTAACTACAAATTTCTAATAATTACAATTACAAAGGAATATTTTTAATAAGAGTCATCCTTATGACACAATTACCAGGACCTATAATTCTAACAATAATTATGGAAAAATACATGGTTTTTCAGCTTCCACGTATCTATATTACTCAAGTCAAACAATTCAACAGAAGAAAACGACCACATGGCTGAAGCTGCAACACGCTAAGAGCTCACATTAGTTTGTTAACCGAGCAATTAATATCTCAACCACTATTTGCTGTAACCAACATGCCAGCAATGCCCGTTCTAAGACCTCCACCTAGATTCAATGGAAAGGAGCAAAAACAATTTTAAAAAAGGGTACCGATGATTAAGGTAATCTAAAAGAAAAACGGTAGTTATCTCATATACTGCCAGTCAAAAAATATAAAACACGAGCAAATGTTTCCAGCATAGGAGGAACAGTTAATAAAATAATTAAATTTTCAATAATGTCAAGATGTAGATGAAGGATTTTGTATTACTAATCACAGCCCCAGTGTAACGTTGTATGAATCCAATATGTTTAACTCTCAATTTATTCGAGAACTATCAGAATTCTTCCTTGCAGATCCAGATTTTAGGACATCGCAAAAAATTCATCTCCTGCTTGGAAATTATGTCCATGGAAACTTGATTTGCACTCGTGTGAAAAAATTTGAAAATGGTTTACTTCTGCACGGAACTCATCTAGGCTGGATTTTATCTGGGTGGAAAAACCCTCTAATTGTTTCTGCAAATTGTTAATCTGTTGATAATCAACTTCGGTTATATTGGGAGGCTGGCGTCAAATCAACAAAGTACCACTTGCGCTGCCTGATGAAAGACTGCATATTAACTTATGAGGAACAAGGAGTATTTATGTTGGCTTCAAGCGAGTCCAAAATGCAACCAAGTAGAGAAAAACGTTAAAGTTGGTGATATTGTTCTTCTTCTCCGCGAACGAAGCGTACTTGGTCTATGGCCACTTGCAAAAGTTGAGGAACTGCATCCCGATCCTAATGGGTTCGTAGGTGTAGTAACCCTCTTTATTAATGGTAGATAAGTCAAACGGCCAATATCAAACTTATGTATTCTGCCAATTACTGATGGCTACAATCAAAATTAATAAGAACGTGGGGAGAACGTTTGAACGTTTGCGAAATTTTCCCCAAACGCATCGAATTGTAAATTCATATGGCGAACCCTACAATTAGTTTTGTCCCAAGGTACAAAATTCTGTTAAGTTGGACACCAGCACGAACGTTTTTCGAAAGGTTTGGATGTTTGTTAGTCAAAATACAATACATTGTGAATATTTGTGTACATATGTATGTACATATAATATACTATATGCATACATACATGTCTATAAGATTAAGAATTGTTATGGTACATTTTGGGAAAAGGATGTCCCAAAGAATGGGGACGAGGTTTTTAAAGAAAGGAAATATTTTTCGTAATTGGTACAGGAGTTGGAAAAGTTGAAAAAATACACAAATCTGAGGAATGCTTTTCGTAAAATGGAAAAATTAGAAGAGCGAATAGCTCTATACAGCCTTCCATCCTCAGCAGAATATCGCAGGATTGAAAGACTTTGGGGTTTCAACTAGAAGTGTTTGCAAAATCTTGCCTTCGTTTTGTAAGCTTATTATTGCGTTTTGTAATGTTATTATTGAAGAGTTTTCTGAAGAATATCTTCTCTCGGCATTTCTTACTGAATCGAAAGCTAACGAATGTAAGAACAGATTTAACGCAATAGGTTTTCCTCAATGGTTAAGCGCGTTCAGTAAGCAAAACCATGCTTATTTACATAATGTACATACATATGAAATAATAGTTAACAAGAGTTAATTTTAAAAAGATGGATGTCACATTAAAGTCAAACCAGCAGCCGCTAAAGCAACTATAAAGGTTGGCACTCGTTAGTTTTATTTTCGTTGGTTGTTTATCGGTAAGATATACTGAAACTTAAACCTTTAAATGTTTATACATACTTATAAAATTTTCCCACTTAGTTATAGATTTCTCTATGTCAATGTAGGTGGCCCAGGGCGTTGTAACGGTTCTGCAAGATGTTGAGTTTTTTCAAGAGACTTCATATGGGAAGATGTTAAAATTTTTACAAATTGATGAAAGATGTTGCTCAGTGGAAGAAGGCTATAACGCAAGTAATTTTGCTAGCGGTGCAGTTCTTTTTGGGAATAAAAAGCTAGTAGCTTCATATGTAAACATTTTACAGAAGAATATAGCACAATATTAATATACAATCCTGGACATCAAAATGTTGTTGTAGATGCTCTATACGCCAGCAAATAAATAAAACATTCAGTTATTTACAGCTCTCAGCACAGTGTACAACATCTAAATGATTTTGGAAATCAAATAATACCGATACATGATGAAAATAAACTATATACACACAGGTACACTTTTCTCAGATCGAGTTAGGCATATTAAATATCATGAAATGAAAGACGAATTTTTAGATAAGCTAAAGCAAATAGCAAATGCAAAATGGTTAAATGCACTTAAACTAATTGAGGAAATATTATTTAATCTAACTTTTCTGGTTTCGATGCCCTTTCTGATTCTGTATCGAAGATCCAGAAGGGTTGTCCGAACAGTGTAATCGTTGTTGCTGGTGATTTCAAAGTTCACAACTTGTCATGGCTTCACCATTCGAATTCCACAATTTCAGAAGAGCAGAACACGGTACGTTGAAGGGCACTAATTAAAAAATTGACTTCTTACCCTCGAAGGTATGAAGTCAGTATTAATGAACCAATCACCAGTTCAGATCATTGCACCATTTCGCTTTCAGAACTTCGTAATGCTTCAAAGACACATTCAGCTGAGCTTAACGAATTTTACGTGCACTTTAACAGGAAACTACGCTTTCCAGAGAACGGCAAAAATGGAAAAAAAATATTATCTTGCTACTTCAACTTTTATTAACCTCCGAAGTTAAAGCTGTAAATATTTTTGTTTTATGTTTTTGATTTTGCAAACGAATTTGTAAATATTTAAGTTTAATTGATTTCTCTTGTTTCATGAGGACAACAATAAAAAAAGAGAACAACGCTTCAAATTGAATTGAAGAAACAAAAGAAGAACAGCACATCACAACCAGTCACACCGAAAACTGTTCGAACATGTTGTTTGTTGAAGTGCTTTGTTATACAGGGTGTTTTTTTTAGAGGTATTGTTGCGGGTAAAGCGGCCCAAGCTCAAGATAGCCAATGTGGATTTTAAACACAAGTGTAAGAATTTTAGAAAACTTTGATTCTTTATTCTTACGCTTTAATATGTTAAAATTCCTAAAATTATAAATAAATTCATTATACAAACTTACATACTAAACTGCTGATATACTAACTTTTATGTATGGCTACTCCAAGCGAAGCTTCGTAATCCTTATGACCTGAACGAATGAATATCTTAAATCTATGTAGGTGTTTTATATACCTATGTATGTGGTCTCGATTAAATATGGCCTCATAATTATACCGCGTGGAAAATTAAAAGGAATAATTGAACATTTTGCCATGCTCATCTCTCTACATATCGATAACAGTAATGTCATATTAGCGATTTATGAGTGGCGGTAACAGGTATAGAACTTCGAATTGAAATAAAACACAAGAAAATCGTTTTAATGTCCATCAATTTGGCTTTATTGGAAGGATAATTTTATGCCATTAATGTTTAAATATGATTTCGGGCATGTGGCCGCCGTGGCTGGCTCGAATAAAGCCAATTCCACATTATCACATAGAGTAAACGTAGTGGGAAAACGATCCATGGTTAACCGAATTAAATGCTCTGATGGACGATTATGTCGACCATAAAATGGACGGAGCTTGCGGTAAACTTCGCGAACTGAACCATTATTTTCGAAATAAATTTGCACGATTTGCAAGCGTTGTTCTTTTGTCAACCTGTTCATGATGAAATGGCAAACCAAACTAAATATTAATCACTTGACAGCTGACAAAATGGCCGCCAGTTAAAAAAGTGATGCCAACTTAAAGTTCTATACCTCAATAAAAAACACCCTTTATATATGTATGTACATAACTGTACGAACATGCCGAGTTCTGAAGCGATTTGTACTGAATAACTTTTCGTTTCTTTTATATGACTTGGCTTCTACTGTTTGCTCCTTGAGAAGTTGAAGCAGAAGCAATCACACTTATAGGAAGTTTTTAAACTGCAAAACGTGCAAAAAGGCCATTAAACTTACTAGGCTCAATGCTAAAGTTTGTCACTGGTACACCAGATCACGGTATAAAAACATGTCTTAACCAGTTAATAGAAAGAAAAAGAAACAAAATATAACAAACTCATGATTTGAATATATTTTAAAAATGCTAGATCCTAAAACCATGTATGTCAGATAATAAAGTAATAATGCAATAAAGTTTTAACATTTTATTCAAGTGCATTAATTCT
Organism: Epicampocera succincta; assembly: GCA_932526305.1. Taxonomy (NCBI): domain Eukaryota; kingdom Metazoa; phylum Arthropoda; class Insecta; order Diptera; family Tachinidae; genus Epicampocera; species Epicampocera succincta. The sequence continues at coordinate 20,561,857 of OW052037.1, read as the reverse complement.
AAATGAAATAAAAGAAATCAATTCTAATGAAGTTTTACACTTACTACTATTGAACATCTCAGGATATTAATGTGTGTATGTGTGTGTATATACACACTATCATATAAGGGTGGAAAATTAGTTTTAGGTAAAGCAATTGCTGTTCGTAATAATAATATTTCCGCAAATAAATGTAAAAAGTAAATAGGACCTAATATTTGTAAAATTAAAGCCAACAATTGTATTTTAAATGTATTAAAATACAACCCAGCAGAATGTGACGTAATGGAGGATAATAACGCGGTCACACTGTAAGTGCTAGTGGAGATATTTGGAATAGGCAAATAATCAATGGCAAGGAATCTTCGATTCCGAACCTGTGGTACAACGCATTAGAGGACGCCCACGGAACCGATGGCGCACACAAGTGGAGAGGGACCTCAACCAACTTGGTGAGCAAAATTGGAAGACGCTGGCTAAAGACCGTGCCGGCTGGAAAAGTTTGTTGGTTGAGGAATTCAAGTGGAATTCAATTCAATATTTCAACAAATATGGACGGCAAATATTATTTTAAGCACCAACAAGAAATATAAAATCAAAAACATACATATATGTATGTAAATAGGTGGAAATTTTTCGTATCTTATCTTCGAAGCCTAACTATAAATTTTCGAAAATAAAGGAAATGTGAAGAGGAGCATCCAATACAATAAACCATTTATTCTATAATCGCAATTTTGGGAACAGTAATATCTGTATACATTATATCCAAATTATGTAATTATTACAAGGAAATAAATAAAACAGAAGTTGCAAAATTAAGAATAAAAATGAACGGACATACTTTACTTTAAGAAGGAAGTGCGTCAATATAATTATCACTAAATAAACAAATATTATCAAATACTTAAATTCATTTTAAGCTATTCATTTACTTAATTCATTTAGCCAATGGATATAATCCTTACAGGACATTGTTACAAACAACATCGTGGTATGGCATTTGAGTATATAATAATTCTTTGCTTAATTATATTAACATTTAGAGTAAAATCAACAAAGTAATAGAGGTTGTTAAAATCATTACATAAACGCGTTATCGGGTCGGTTAGATCATAATATGTTCTACAGCCATTATGTACTATGACGTGGAACAATCAACCGAATATTACATAAAAGAAAGTCACAATATACATACATATGTATGTATATTACCATTAATAAGACTTAACATAAAAAATACATTTATCATTTTACGACGACTTTCAACTGTTGGAAGCTTTACTAAAGCAAGTCTGCTTGTATAAGGTGGAAGACTTACACCATTACTTCAATTCAGACCACGCAAACAAAACAGGCCTCGCCAGCGCTATACAAAGTCTTTTAGTAATGTAAGGGTCGGAAAACTCTTTTGTCCAGCGCTTTATAAAAGAAAGTCACCCCCAGACTTATTTTCAGTCATTGTAACACGAGATACAAGACTAACTTTCAGATCAAGCAAGATTCCTAAGTCCAAGAATGAGTCTTCTTCAAATTCAGCACCATCATATTTTTACCTCATCGGCGTACATTAAGATATTCGAAAATTGAATCACATTACGCAGATCACTGATGAAACGTGAAAAAAGAATAGGACCAAGATGACTCCCTCGAGGAACATCAACGAAAACTGCAATACTTCTTGGTGATGTTATGAATGCATGTGTCATTAAAGAATGCCGAATGTTTAGGCCACTTGAATATTATATTTTGCTGCATTAAAACAGCGAGTAGAAACAGTAATGAAATTGACGCAGACGAGAAGTCAATTACTCGTCATGTGTGCCAATGCATTTAAAGGAATTTGATCAGTGCAGTGACACATATTAAGCAAATGCATTCATGACACCCTTTTATTTTGACTACATACAGCAGTTGTACAATAGTAGCACAAAATTAAGTAAATAAAACAATTTTTCTTCTTCTTCTTCTTTTGGCGCTACAGTCCGTGTTGAACCTGGGCCTCAACCAACAAAGTTTTCCAGCTGGCACGGTCTTTAGCCAGCGTTCTCCAATTTTGCACACCAAATTGGTTGAGGTCCCTCTCCACTTGTGTGCGCCATCGGTTCCGTGGGCGTCCTCTAATGCGTTGTCCCACAGGTTCAGAATCGAAGATTCTACGGGTCGGAGCAGTATTCTCCATGCGCTCTACATGGCCCAACCATCTTAGCCGTTGGATCCGTAGGCGCCTGGTTAGGCTCATGTCGCTGTACAACCCGTACAGTTCTTCTTCTCCAGAAACCATCAACGCAAACAGAGCCGAAGATTGAACGCAGAACTTTTCTCTCGAAAATACCAAGGACTTCCTCATCCGCCTTCGACACCGTCCATGCTTCTGCGCCATAGAGAAGTACAGGGATTATCAAAGTGGTATAGTGTCAACTTGGTTTTTCGAGAAAGGGCCTTACTACTCAATTGCCTCTTGAGCCCAAAGAAACAGCGATTGGCAAGAGTTATTCTGCGTTTGATCTCGGTACTGATGTTGTTCATACTGTTGACTTGGGAGCCAAGGTAGACGAAGTCCTTCACTACCTCGAAGTTATAGCTGCCTATGGTGATGTTCTGGCCCAGTCGTCGGTGTTGCGCGTCCTTTTTTGATGACAGCATATACTTCGTTTTGCCCTCGTTCACCGCTAGACCCATTTTGGCCGCCTCCGTTGAAATACCAGCAAACGCTTCAGTGACGGCTCGCTGTGTTCTACCAATCACGTCAATGTCGTCAGCGTATGCTAGCAGTTGCACGGACTTTTGGAAGATCGTGCCTCTGTTGTTGGCGTGTGAGTTTTGCACGATCTTCTCAAGAATTATGTTAAAAAAGTCACATGACAGCGCGTCGTCTTGTCTAAATCCCCTTCTGACATTGAAGGTCTCGGAAAACAATTTTTATTAAATTAAAAAAACCTTAAAACTATTTTTATTATTCTACGATAATGATGCGCTATTGAATATTACCATCTGCTAACAATATGTTAAATAGGATCTCAGCCAGTTGATGTAGACATCGGTAAAATCTCCCAATTATAATTTGTACAGCAGGTCAGTGATAACTTTTTCAAAAGCTTTGCTGAAATCAGCATAAACAGCATCGATTTGCAGCTTTTCAGTAAAACCGGTATTAATTAATGACGTAAGATAAGACGAAATCTTAAACTAAAACAAATAATATCCAATTACATGTAATAGATAACTACAAGGTCTTACAAGCAATGACCCTTGTTATTATAAACTCAAAGTACAATAACTTAAGTACTTATATGTTATTGTAACCGGAGTAAATATTGCGACTTAAGTAAATATTGTTACCTAAATACATATACATATATTGGACCGGTAAGACTCAGTTTGATCAGTTTTATATATATCTTGAAGAATTCATATATTATTTATTTGATTCAATCCATGCAAAGGGATTTGACTCTCGTGTGAACTTCATGATATTCCTTTTATGCTGACTGCCGAATACAACTTGTCGAAAGTGTTATGTGTTTGTATGTATATATAGGATATACACATACATAAAGTTTGTCAAATAAATGTTTGCACTCAGTAAAAACATTAGAAAGTTAAGCCAAAACACTCCCCGCAGGGGCATTCCAAGGCAAGGAATGACGGGCTTAACGACCCCGCGGACCCCATGTGAATCCTGGTAGCGCCTGCCTCGGAGCGAGTGGCTATCGTGCGGCTACAGTGGACTCATCATCTGCATAGCTTGAATACAACTGATTAACGAAATGAATACAGAGCAGAATAACAAATTGGATTTTATGGCAACGAACTTCAGCATACGAAAAAGGACGCGCATCGCGCAATGGAATGTACAAACTCTTCATGAAGCATCAAGGCTTGCACAACTAGAACAACAAATAAAATCATATAACATCGAAATCTTAGGTATAAGCGAAATGAGATGGAATAGCAACGGAGAGCTTATCACTGGAAATGGCAATACTGTGCTCTACAGCGGAAAAGAAAGTGGCAGCGAAAGTGGAGTAGGATTTATAATATCTAAAGAAATCAGAAACTCCCTCCAAACATGGAAACCCATATCTGAGCGGGTAATCATGGCCCGCTTCAAGAGCAAAATAAGACACGTCACCATTATACAGTGCTATGTCCCAACAGAAGACGCAGAAGACACTAAGAGAGATGAATTCTACGCGCAAGTAACATCAACGCTTAATGAGACTAGAAAAAGGGATATCGTTATACTCATGAGTGATTTTAACGCGAAAATAGGAAGCGATAACACCAACATTCGCTCTACCATTGGAACGCATGGATGTGGAGTAAGGAACAGCAATGGCGACCGCCTAATAGAACTGTGCCAAACATTCCAACTCGTCATAGGTGGCTCTATCTTCCCGCACAAGGAGATACACAAATATAGGTGGACATCTCCGAGCGGTATATATATGCGTGAGCAGAAGATGGAGAAGCTCTGTAATAGATGTCAGGAATTGAAGAGGTGCTGACATTGCAAATGATCATGAGCTTATCACAGGCGAAATCAAGATAAAGCTGAAATGTCAAAGAAGAAATACCGGACACACAAGGCGAAAGCGGCTCCACGTACAACAGCTACAAAACACCTCAAGCAGTAACGTATACAATCAAGCTGCTGAAGAATCATTGGAAATAGTGCGGCCACAGCGGAAAACCTTTTTTTTACATATGATTATTTATTGTATCTTCACAAATGAACTAACAATAAGTATACAAATCTTAATACTAAAACAAAATATCTACTTGAGCCCAGCCAGTGCCAGACTTCAAGATTTTATTAATACGGGTTAAATTTCGGAAAAGGCATCTGTCTTGCGATCGGATGATTGCAAGGGTATCCCTTCTCCTTAGTCGAGTATGGCTACCAAAGTTAAGGGTGTTACGCGCAAGAGAGTTCGGATGAACTTCCAGCTTCTTGATATACCCAGTCACGTACCTTGCAAACTCAGTTTTCACCAGAGGTACCCTTAGATCCTCGTGAATGAAAATTATTGAACAATTTTTGCAATGGCGTACTCCCCTGTATATACTGTTTGTCGATTTCAAGAAAGCCTTCGACACCATCAAACGTATCGCTATATGGAAAGCGTTGAGTAGAAAAGGAGTACCCCAGAAAATAATCAAAATCATCAGAGCTATGCACGAGGACGCAAACCTCTCAGTTCATCATAATGGCAACATCAGCCAACCATTTCAAACAAACGCTGCAGTCAAGCAAGGATGCCCACTTTTACCTCTATTATTCACCATCGTGCTGCATGAAATAATGAGCCAAGTCTGTTCAGAGAGAAGAAGAATCACGTGGAGTCTCTCACGCCAACTCAAGGATTTGGATTATGCAGATGATATTTGTCTACTCTCGCATAAGGTCTCCAACATGCAGTCAAAACTCGAACACCTAGAAAGACTGGCTCGCAATGTTGGACTCGAGATAAATATCACGAAAACCAAAGTCATGAGAATTAACAACGAGAGCAGCATTCGGGCGCCTGAATTCCGTATGGAGATGCTCATTCATATCTAGGCGTACCAAGCTAAGAATATTCAACGCTTGTGTAAAGTCAACATTGCTATATAGTAGCGAAACTTGGCTTGTATTGAACACCATCACACAAAAACTTCAGGTATTCATCAACAAATGCCTAAGAATCATATGTAGAATGTTCTGGCCTAATACCATCAGCAACGCAGATTTCTGGGCTCTTACAGAGGAGGAACCCATACAGAAACAGATCAAAAAGAAAAAATAGTGGTGGATCGGCCATACATGGAAAGGAAGCCCCATAGTATTACAAGAATGGTGCTAGAGTGGAATGCTCAGAGCTCAAGAAACCGTGGACGTCCAAGAAACACCTGGAGACGCACTATCCTTCAAGAACTAAGGCTGAATAACCAGACATGGGAAGACGCAAAAACAGCAGTGGCGAATCGTGTCAGGTGGAGATGCTTTGTGGAAGCCATATGCTCCCGAGAGGGGTAACGGATAAAAAAAAACACTTTATATCTAATTAAACCAACCAATTTTTTTCATATCCTGGGTTTACATTTATTTATTTACATATAAAATAAAAGAAAACTTCAATTTTAATCAAAACTATTGTAATTTATATCAAAAAGTAAAACAATTCACATATTTCATCGTTTCAATTATTTTATATCCTGGGAGGACTGATGTAAAATATGAGTCGTGTTATTTATAAACGATACATTGAAAATATTGCATTCAATGACAACAGAGTTAATTTTTGTTATATCAATTGCTTTATCAGAAAATGTTCCGTACCCTGTTGTAATATTCTACTACTAAACCCAATAGAACGGTCTTTATGGAAATAAATTTGTGTTTGTAATATATAATATTAAGCTTTTATATCAACTGTTGCACATTCATTTAATTATTTTCTAACTCAACATTTGCTAATGAACGATATGTATGTACCTAAACTGATTAGACCACAAACATTGAGCGGTATTGGTAGGAAATAGTTTGAAGTAAATACTGTGGAGTCGTTGTTAAGTGTTAAAGTAATTGATATTTTAACATTTGATGAATAGATGTGAGAGTTTTTATTTTGGTTGATTTTTATCCAGGAATTCTGTTGTGATGAAATGCCAAACAATTACCCTTTTATAATCTTTTCGATTAAGTATGTTTCTGGAATTTTTGTTTTCATTAGATCTGATTCATGAAAAGCAACTATTATTTCATGTTCTGGATAGCCCTCCAGTAAATATGTATTTTTAATGTCTCTGCAGTACAATTAGGAGTACAACCATTCTCAAAAGAATTTTTATATTTACTTATGCGAACATGATCATTCACGTTAAACGTTAGAAGTTCTTGATGGTAATCAATTTATTTATATATTCCTTGATAACTAAATTCCTTCCACATTAATCCTTTAATAGTTTATTAAATCGGCGTCTCCTAAATGATTTTATAACACTACTAGATTATTCCCGGTGTGCCTTGGTACAGTCCAACCGTCTCAAATCCAGCCCCTCCACACGACATTTAAAACAAATTTAAGTGAACTTCTTCCACATGTAAAAAGAATTTTGAAAATTGGTCAACAAATAACGAAGTTATTTATTGATCAATTATTGGGGCGAGCAATTTGCAACCCCCTCATAATTGAAAAAAAACACGTACAGTGATATTATTCAACCAAACTTTAAGAGTTGGGGAAAAACGTTTCTTATATGATAGCACCCTGCATTGTTTTTAACTTTTTACTCTTTGGTACATGGCAGTGCGCTTATTGTTGGACTGCATACTCTTTGCCTATTTGAAGTATCCATCTGTTAAAATTCAAAAGTTAGAGATCGCTTTCAATGAAAACAATTGTTTTTTTATATAGAACAGGTATGTCCTTTAAAATGACCATTTTTCATTTTCAATTATTTTTACTAATAATATTTCTCATAGCAGATGTAACATTTTGATAGTTTTTTATCTTAAATCATAAATAACATTGTGTTTCTCCACACTTTATTTTTGAGATGAAATTTTATAACTTCGATAAAGCTCCCTTTTCTTACAAATCATTAGTACCTTTCATGATTTCCAGCTGTGGAAAAAGTACATCCTAGGTAGGAGGTTTTAACTTGGTGTATATCAAACTGAGGGATTCCAGTTTTCGGGGTATATAAGGCACCCAAAACTCTAGGAAGCTCATCTATGACTTGATATATGCAGTTATTCCGAAATCTTCCCCAAATGTCAATTGGCAGGAAGGCGCTTTGGTAGATACATTGACTACGTAGGGCCCAATCAGAATTATCAGTTTCTGGTAGTCGTCGATTTTAAGTCTAAATGGGCAGAAGGGGGCTGTGCTCATTTGTAATAACGGGACCATCAACCATAAATCTATCACTTCACTTGAAATGGATTTACAAATTTCTTAAATTTTGCTACAACTTGGGCATTTTTCAAAAATTTTACAATAAACGGATTGGTCGAAAAGAATATTCAGACTTTAGAGAAACGCCTGATAGCCGTGTCAAGTGATATATTCCTTATTCTTAAAAGGGTGTTCGAGAAATGCTTTTTCGATAAAGGGCCTGATAAAATGGTTCGACAGCCAAGTGATACCGCGTTCGAGATAGAAGTTTAGAGCGTTAATAAGCCGGAATATAAATTCGGTCCTAAAAATCTTGGTCGTCTTCACTGTATTGTTCCTCTTGATATTGGGTTCATACTTAGACGCCACTAACTTATTCGCACCACTAACATATAGTTGCCTACCAGAAAAACAACCCCAATTTAATCAGGCAACCGTCCAGTTACGGATCAACAAATTCTACGACAATGAAGTATTTGACATTTGAACGACAGCGGAAACCGCCAAGTACAATGTTATAAGCGGGATGGCAAATCTATGTAAAAATTATTTTTCCAGTGTGTTGACACATCATCTGACTTTTATACTCACTGTCTTTCATTAACATCAAACAATTATCATTTTGTCTCACTTCAGCACAGTTCAATACCATTTTATTATTAATATTTGTAAATAATTAGAATAGGAAATATATATTTAAGATAATAAGATATATTAAGGTAATCAGTACTATTACGTCCTTAAGAATCCAAAAATCTGATAGATACTTTTACAAAGCAGTCTGAAGTTATAAGTACAACCATAAACAAATTTTTACACTTTACATTTAAAATTTTTCCAGTTTTTCTTTAGACATTAAATGACTGTATGGAATAACTTCTTTTCGCAAAAGGAAACTACGTTAAACATCATAATATTCATAAAAAGATTTAACAATTTTAAATTCTTCTTTCACTAAATATTTTTACAAGATTTAGAAACTTAAAGGTAAAAATGGTAGGAATCTAAATAGAAATTGAGTTCCATCACCACTTATAGATTTTTAGGAAGACATACATACATATGTATATAATTTTTTGTTACGTGAAACTATACTACTATTGCCATTACTTACATTATTTAGCACTTCTATAAGTGGATGACAATCATTATTATTGCAGAGTTATTGCTGGCCCTCGGTATTTTCTAACTATTAGTTCGTTATTTATAGCTTGAGAGCAAATATGGCAGATATTTTTCGTCGAAAAATCCAAATTTTCTTCTTTTGTTTCAAAAAATTATTGCTTTATGTAATTATATTAAGTCTTTAATCAAATTTTTGTTCAAAGAATTTGGAGAATCTATTAAAGCTTAATTAAATAAAATGAAAATGCGTAAAAGAAGTGCTTATTTACAAGCATTAGAGATGAGGAGTCCCTTTGGAAATATTCAATATATTCAAAATTGCATTCTGAATCCGCATTTACATCTATTTTGTTATTAGCCTTTTTGAACTGTAGACTTTTTAGTGAGAAGAAATACGTGTAGGCACTTTGCGACTGCGAGGAAAAAATTTCTTTTAAACCAAGTATTTGTGACGCAGGTTGCCAAAGAGTGTAAATACCTTTTTCTGCATGCAAATGCATGTTGAGCTTTTCTCGCAGGCGTTCTTGGAATAATATCTTGGATAAGGTACAATGAAATTAATTAACTTATCTAAGTATTTATCAGAAAAACAAATCCTAATCATCATTTAGAATCAGTCTCCTCCGTTTTATCAGTCGTAAGGCAGTTTTGGGCTGACGAACAGCTCTCGCGTCATCGCAATTATTTTTTAGGTTTGCTCAGGCTTGTTTTAGTCTTTTGGACTTCGAGACTCTTGTGGCTGACTCGCGCTGGTTGACTGATTGGTGTCGGACAACTGTATTGCTTTCTTTTCATCAATATTTTAATATTTTTGAATTTCTTTTACATATCTAGTTTCCAATACATTTCCAATACATATCTAGTAGTTTTTTGTCTATAACACACTTTTTCGCCTTATTCAAAGTGCGGCTGGCATAAGATATCGGTAAATCATTTCATATCTCGCCTTGTGAGGGTACTGTTCATAAAGATGTATTTAAGGCGTTTGTGGTTAGGATAAATTGTCTCTCAAAGTCACGGTATTATATTATAGTTATTAGTGTTTCAATGATATTTGCCATTCATCTGTCCATCAAAATTTTTTCTTTAGCGAGTTATAAAGACATGCACTTATTTTACAGAAGTTCGCAATAAGTTTTCTGTAGTAGTTATAAAATGTTACAAATCTTTAAATTTCATCTCTATTTTTTGGAACTAGATACTTCTCTATTAACCTGTGTTTGAACGGATAAATCCTAATCCCGTCTTTTGTAATCAAGTGTCCCAAGTATAAGACTTCTGGTCTTAAGAAACAAAATTTTTCTGCATTGAGTTTTAAATTATATTGCTTGAGCTTTTCAAGAACTTCAACAAAGTTCTTGTGAAGATATATAGGGCTACGGCCAAAAACCAGAATATCATTAACATATAGGAAGACTATCAGATAGGACTATAGTCAAGTCGGTGTATAAGCGGCTGTGACCTTTCTAGATATTTCGTCCATCTCTTTGGTGGAATAAATGCATGTGATCAACAACATAACGCCATTTTTTATATCAGCTTGGTTCTTTTGGGCAACAGCAATAAAGGTGCGTTATATGGACTTGTTAACGGTTCGATGATCTTTTTGCTAAGCAACTTGGTTTTTTATTTCATTCATGTGTGTTTTGGGCAAGCGATAATTCTTAACATATATCGGAGTATTGTCATTAAGTTGAATGGTTTGTCGATACAAATTATTTGTGGTCAAGTGTAGGCCTTCGATATGGACCGTTCTGTGATATTTTTTCTCTATATATATAGTACATCTCATTGTAGAATTCACTTGCAAGTCATGACAATTGGCTGGCCTGAGTAACCTATTAAGTCTTTATCAGATCCTGACGCCTCTGGTACATTATAGCTTTTCAGTGGTGTTGTGGATGCTTTAACATCAGATATACGTAAAGATACTTTGAATGTATTTAAAATCTTTTTATGTTTTTGCCAAGTTTCGCTGATATTATTTTTTATACTATTTGTCTTTTTGGGTTGTTTTCTATTGGAAGGATTACGTTTCCTTGGTGATGTCGATGCTTATTATATGTATTTATTCCCAAAATACTGCCTTATCGATAGGAAAATCTCCATTCAGTAAATGAAATGTTTGCTTCATTTGGACTTTCACCCAAATCGGAGATCTGCAATAGAGTTAGTTCAACAATCAACGAAGTGAGTTTGTCTGAGTGAATACAACTGACGGTTTTTGTGAATTTAAAGTTTTAAGATACTGATGATTTTAATTTGTTAACTATATGTTAATATATTTTCTAACATAGGAACGCTACTAATTTTATTATTCACGAATTTTATTAAATTTTCTTTTTCCTGGTCATTCAGTTCGTCAGAAAGCTGCTGACCTTTTAAGGTTCCTAAACTCATTACTTTTTTTCTCTTGCTGGATTTGACAAATATGCAACTAGTTTGGCGAACTTATTGCTTAATTTATGCACTAATTGCTTTTTTATTTTGCCTTAAAGTATCTTAAGAATATTTTCTTTTTCTTGATATTTTGCATTTTTGTCGGAGTTCTTCAGTAATTTGTTCCATATATGTATGTGACCTTCTCCGAGAAAAGGGGCCTAGTGTGTCAAAAACGGGTTTGGACTTAAGAGTGGATTCTGGTACTTAAAGGGTGTAGAATGAGACGAAATGAGTTAGATTCCTGATAAAAATTTATTTACCTCATAAAAACGTACAAAACGATTTTGGGAAAATCGACAAAAAATGAGAAAAACATTAAAATTTTATTTTTTTTTTAATTTTTTGCTTTTAAATTGTTTTTTTTTTCGTCAGTCTTCGAATTTTTTGGAGTTTGGACTTTTTTCGGTATTTCGTGATCTGCTACTTCGATTTTCTTCCATTTGACAGTTTCAGTTTTTTATTTTTTCGGCGAAAAAGAAAAGAAAGCTGAAGCCAAATTCTTTTTCTCGTGATCCGGTGCTTCGATTTTTTTTTTGTTGCTGGCATGTTCAGATTTATTTTTCGATTTTTTCTTCGCTTTGGGTTCACTCGACAAAATCCAGTTTCTGTGAATCAGTACATAAGACCCTGACATTTTCATACAAATACCATTTGCGATCTAACGATAAACCGCTTGGTGAAATGAGCGGAGGTAATTCGTTTGGTAGCTCAGCCGTTAATCGCAGATTAAATCTTTCTTCTTCCGAGTCCACAAGTTTTTTACATAGAATTTCGTTGATGTTCATCGACTCTTGTATATCTTCAACGGATTCCTCCAATTCGGATATAATATTGGATTCGGAAACATCATGCAAAAACTTAGATTCTCAGTTAGTTCCGAAGTATTAGCACCGACACTTTCAGATAACGTCATATCGATCTCATCATCGCCATAAACCGAGTCTAGTCTTTTTAAGTCATCATCAAAACTGTCAGAAATATCCATTTTTATAAAAATTACTTCAAATTAACATCAGCTTAGTAACAAAATTGCGAAAGAACCAAAATTGCGAAACAGCTTTTGAGATATTGATAACACTCGTCGTTATACAGTTGGCAAAAGAATGAAGCTTCACTATTCTTTTCCTTCCTTATAGTTGTTTTACAATGTGTACAGAGCAGCAACAATAGTAAAGGCATTGTCACACTAAAATCGAAAAAAATACGTCACCACATTTTCTCGGAGAAGGTCATATATATTAAAAATTACCTACTGCCATATGTAGACAAGGAAGCGATCGATAGACAAGTTAAAAAACTTATAGATGATAAAATTATTAAACCATCCCATTTGTTGGTTCCTAAGAAATCTCTTCCAAGTTCTAATGAAAAGAGGTGGAGACTAGTAATCGGTTATAGACAAATTAATAGAAAAAACTAATAGCGCCAGCAAATACAGCGCAATCGAAAATTATCCAAGACCTAAACCCGCTGATGAAGCAAAAAAGTTCGTAGCCTTTTGCAACTACTACAGGAGATTCATTCAAAATTTTTCGGGTTATTCAAGACATCTGACTCGTTTATCAAAGAAAAATGTAAAATTCAAATAGACTGAAACTTGTGATTCGGCTTTTAATCATCCAAAAAAAACATTAATGAGTCCTACATTGTTCCAGTATCCAGGTTTCTCAAAAGAATTTTGCATAACAACGGACACACAACGGTGATCACTTACTAATTGCATATGCATCTAAGATATTTACAAAGGGCGAAAGCAATAAGTCAACCACAGAAAAAGAGTTGACAGCAATACACTGGGCAATAATGCATTTCAGACCTTACATATATGGAAATCATTTTCTAGTCCGCACTGATCACAGACCATTGTCTTACTTATTTTCAATGAAAAATCCAAGTTAAAAATTAACAAGAATGAGACTCGACTTGGAAGAATATAACTTCACAGTGGAATATCTTAGGGGAAGAGACAATCATGTAGCTGACGCATTATCACGCATATCAATTGCTGACCTTAAAGAAATAAAAAAACAAAAACAGTAATATATTTAAAGTAACTAAACGTTCAATGCCAAACAAGGCGCTTGAAAAATATCCAGTTGAAATTAATGAAAAGCATCGAAATAATATAAATGAAAAGCCCAATATATTTGAACCTATTATAAACTCTGACGTCAGAAAATACTGCAAATTAAAGGTAAACCCACAAAATATTTATATTAAACGGGGTAAATGTATAGTTGTACGTATTCCAATGAATGAATTGTTTATCAATGGGAAAGTAGACCTAGGAATATTTTTCCCAAGGCTCGAAGAAGTGGCCGATAAACTAAATATTAAAAAATTGCAAGTGGCACCTATTGAGAAAATTTTCGAGTTTTTCTCTATTAATGAATTTAAAGAAATGGGCAATAAATTATTAAAATTATTGAAAGTTGCGCAACTTAATGAGGTGATCCACATAACAGATGCCAAATCAATATCAGATACAATGAAACGATACCCCGATGATCCAGCAGAGCGCGGACATTCCGGTGTTTCAAGAACTCTAAATAAAATTAAAAAGATATTATTACTGGAAAAATATGACTCATGACATTACAAAATATGTTAAAGTCTGCAAAAAATACAAAAATGCCATTGATATTGACAAATACAGCTGCCAAAGCCTGTGATACGATAATAGTGGATACAATTGGTCCCCTACCAAAATCGTTTAATGGAAATGAATATGCCGTAACAATAATATGTGACTTGACAAAATATCTTGTAACGGTACCTACACAGGATAAAAGTGCTAAGGCAGTCGCAAAAGCTTTTTTGGACATTTTATTCTTACCTATGGACCGATGAAGATGTTCATTTCGGACATGGGTACAGAGTATAAAAACTCAGTACTTGACGAACTTTGTAGCCTTCTGAAGGTCGAAAAAATTACATCAACTGCTCATCATCATCATCAGACGCTTGGAACTGTTGACAGAAGTCACAGAACCTTCAACGAATATGTAAGATCTTACATATCCGTTAACAAAAGCGATTGGGATGAATGGCTCAAGTATTTCACATATTGTTTTAATACTACGCCATCCTCAGTTCATGAGTATTGTCCCTATCAGTTAGTTTTTGGTAGACTTTAAAATGGGTTTCAACAATTTAGTAGTGTTCATGCAATAACACGTTTTTATATAGACAATTACGCTAAGGAAGTTAGATTTAGGCTAGAAATAGCACATAATAGAGCTAAGGATATGTTAGATAGATATAAACTTAAACAAACATTAAACTATCATAAGACGTCGCTAGAAGTAAATTTTAAAATAGGAGATTTAGTTTTATTATATTATATATAGTAGGACACAATTTGGAATCTCAATATAAGGGTTCATATGCGTTTGAAAATATAGATTTTAAAAATAATGTTACAACAGCTGATAAATAAAACAGAAATAGTACATAAGAATAGACTTAGGATTTTTAACCTATAAGGCAAATATTTCTTAAAATCATAATAAACCTTATAAGAAATATAACTAAGACTATTATAATCATTTGTTAAAGAATGTTCATACACTTAAAATTGTATGAACATTCTTCAGTAAAAGGGAGGTGTAGCATAAATCAAAAGTCGCTTATGCCAACATGAACATTGAATGAATTGTTTTATTTAAAATATCATATTTTACGAACAGTCATTATATGTATATGTATGTATAAATTAAGTTGACTTTTAATAAATAAAGCCATTCTTATAAATTAATTCACATTGAGCTCACGAAATGCTCTGTGAACAATTGTTCACATATGTACACCCAAAATAAACCTTGTTTTATTCTAAATAATATAAAAAGGTATAACAGCGTACACAAATATTCATATGGATATAAGAGCGAATGTGCATTGTTTTTGTTAATTTCACGTTTTACTAGTTAGACTTTTAAGCACATTCAAGCAAAAAAGTGAAGAAACTGAAGTTTCTTATTTTCATACAATTTATGTGCAAATAGAATACGTAAACCAATGTTACCTATGATTTTTCTTGTGGGGTAAAACTACATGATTTATTGTAGTGCGATTGCAAATAAGTATGTCGATTCGCACCGAATTAAAATTACATTTTTTAGAGAATTCATATCTGCACATACATACAATAGGTTGGAATTTCATCCTTCATTCGTATTCAGGTAACTACTACATCAACGCTTCATCCCATCTTAGAATTTCAGTGTATGTATATGAGACGAAGTTATAATAATAGGAACGTTTGCATAAGTTTTGCAATTATATTTATAAAACTTTCTTTCATAAGTACATATTTATGTTGTTTGTTGTTGGAAAATTTTCAGTTTTTCAGCACTTGTATTTATGTAAATGTTTCCCATGAGGAATGCCTTCGTAATAATATGAGGACTAATAAATTACGCATCTCTATTCTGTGACTATAGCATGCGATGCTCTCCTGGAACCAAAAGGAATATATTATATTCTTTGTGACACAATTTGTAAAAAATTTTTCTTTTTCCGCAACTTTTCTTTTCCTTTTGTCTCAATATAAGTAATAACGGGAAATTCCGTTAGTTTTTTCGTACATGAATATTCAGCCGATATTTTAAAGAATAATTTGCTAAAAAAGCAATTTAAAATATTTTTAAAACTTACTAAAATTTCAATAAAAATAAATAAAAATTTTTTGTTACATTTTTGGGTTCGCGAAAAATCAGTTTCCGCGACAGGTCTGATTTTTCATCAAATGCGAAAACCGAAAGTGAACTGTAATTACCAATATTTTTTAGCAGAAATAAATTTGTTGATCCGTTTTTAAATATATTTAAAAATGTTATTCTAACTTTCATTATTCATTATATAACTCATATAATAATAATCGATGATAAAGTGATTTTAAATTCGGTGCGAGCTGATTTACATGCAACTGCACAACAATAATGCACATATTTTTGCCCTATAATAACTCAATTGGCAACATTGATATTTCGTAACTTATTTTGCATTTATTGCACATTGTTTTTTGCATTTAACATTCTTCTTTTAATTTCATAGCGAACAGCCGAACATATTCAATTCAATTTACAATTTTAGATACATACATATACACATTAGGTTTGTTCATTTACGAAAAATTATTACAAATTTGTAACAATTGTTACTTGAAAGCGTTCATTAACCCAAAAAATTTGCAACGAGAGAGCGTCAAAAGAGCGTAAAAAATTGAGAGCCAGAAAAATCCTAGCAAGTTTTTACAAGTAAAATTTTTTCTTGCAATAATTATTCAAACAGCTGTTTTGTATTCATGTTTGGAAAACAATATTTTTAAATGAAGTAAAAAATAAAAAAAATATTGTGGAAAATTTTAGAAATTGTAAGTAAAAGTATACTTTTAAAACGATGAAAAGTATTAAAAATGTACCAAATGTATTTTTTTGTAACTTAGGAACAACAGAAGCAAAATAAAATGTGTGAAGAATGTTCCGGCAAACAAAGGTAATTTATAAAATAATATGTTTTCTATTTACAAGTTAATCACTTTCAATATATTTAACAGCTAATTCTTGTAATGCAAGTAATAATATTACTTACTTACAAACCTCTTTGTTGTTATTTGATTCATCAAGTGATTTGGAAAGTGATAACGATGCTGAAAGTGTTGAATGTTTACTACAGTCTCGAAAAGAGTTGTGTATGCATTTGAATGTAATAAGAGATTATAAAATATTTTTTGAAAAGGAATCGCGCAACTGCATTAGAAGATATTTTGAAGATGTTATGATAAAATATACAGAAGATGAGTTTAGGCGTCATTTTAGGATCACTAGAGATGTATATGAACAGTTATGTGTTAAATTTGGAGAAAGCGAAATATATAACAACCAACGGACAGACACACGACTTTCGGAAAAGCTATATTTAGCCGTATTTTTATGGTTTGCTGGTCACGAAGCCTGCAGCTATAGAGATATAGCGGACCGATTCGATCTCGCTTTAGGAACAGTGTGGAATATAATTCATAGAGTTTCTTTTTATAGAAGCTCTTTGAGCACTTCTGTTATTAAATGGCCGGACGATGAACAAAAGCGTAACTCAAGTAATTACTTCAAACAAAAGTGGGATTTTGCAAGAGCGATAGGTAAAATACTTCCTTATTTTTAAATAAAATTTTTAATAAATGCAAAATAAACAGGCTGCATCGATGGAACTCATATCGTCATAGATCCCCCGTAAAGTTGCAAAGATGATTATATTGATAGGAAGGGA
The DNA here is from genome assembly GCA_932526305.1 of Epicampocera succincta. Taxonomy (NCBI): domain Eukaryota; kingdom Metazoa; phylum Arthropoda; class Insecta; order Diptera; family Tachinidae; genus Epicampocera; species Epicampocera succincta. The sequence continues at coordinate 20,544,158 of OW052037.1, read as the reverse complement.
AATACTAGCCTGTGTTTGCAAGCTGTATGTAATGAAGAAAAGAAATTCATAAGTTTATTTGTTGGATATCCTGGCTCATCGCATGATAGTTGGGTGTTTCAAAATTCCCCCCTTTACAGGAAATTACAATCGAATTGTCAAAGTATTTTCTTTAATTGTTATTTTATGAATACTTTTTATTTAATATTTCTTGTAGATTATTATATATTAGGTGACTCAGCTTATCCTTGCAGTTCACATCTTATCACTCCTTATCGCGATAATAGGCATCTCTCCAGAAGTCAAAAAAATTTCAATATGAAATTAAGTTCTGGTCGTCAGTGTGGATTTCTGAAAATATTTCTTCAACTGCTTCATTGTTAACATCCGTCAACTGGTTAGCTGCAGGCTCTTTTGGTTTTTGCACAACTTCCAAGTCATTATGGTTTTACCATACAATTTTTTTTTCGTTCAAATACCTAAACGGGTGGACCGATTTGCATAATGCGTTTGGGTGGCACCCCGGGGTGGTTTAGATTTACAATTCGGTCCAATTGGACAAAGGGGCGTGGTTTAAAGTTGCATTTGAGTTTACTATATTATTTCGAACTTTTCGTTAGCTTTCCATTTCAGCAAACGATATGAGAATATTTGTATAAATATAAATTGTTACTAGGATACGGTATAAACAAAAATTGTTGTTGGATACGTAAATTTATTGTCTGATTTCATTCTGAATATACAAGACAGCCACTCTGACAATAGGACAATTTTGAATGTATTAGTGAAAAAGTGTGTATGTATTGGTATTGTCTTAACAGCATTGTCAGGTGTAAACGTACTGTAAAATTTAAAAGAAAAACAACAAATTCAAATGACATTCTTAAATTCTAAAAAATTAATTAAAATTTTTAAAAGCAGAAACTTTAAAATTTGTGGACATTTTGAATAAAAACGAAACGAAAACGAAACATTCGTAATGGCAAACATGAATGTACCTATAAATATCACCTTGAAGGTAAGGTTATAGAATGAAATTTATGACCAAATTTTAATAATAGTAACGCAATGCCAAAAATTATATTAAAATCAATAACAAATTCGGAAATAATTTCATTGTCATGACAATACGGAATATAAACGACTATAATCTCATTATTTTTGTAATAATATACATATATGTATAATTTGTCCAAAAAATATAGGGTTAGTTATTAAGTACTCATATATATATACTTATACATTACAACACTACTTTAAGTTGCAAATTTTAGCTAGTAAAGTGTTCATTTACTTTTTCGCATTTTTGAGAGTAATTTTGGAAAATTTCTTCTTACTCTCTCGTTACTAACTTTTACAAGTAAATTAATTGAACAGACCTATTGTAAATGCACACAACTTCCTACGTACACATTGAATTGCTGAGACGTGCGAATAATAAATACAGTATAAAGTGCTCTCTTTGTAAAAAGTGGACGTATTGCTACGTCCATTATTTCAATTCAGAGGTTATACACAAACAGCAACCTTATTTTTAGTGCAAAAAGCGCCAAAAATGTCTTTTTGGATTTTTATATAATTGAAATAAAAGAGATTAAATAAAAACCATTTATTTTATATATTTTTAAAATATTATACTTTTAATCTTAAATTTCGTTTTACGTTATAATTTTTATATTCTCTTTTTTAGATTTTAAAATAAAAACTAAACAGATTATGGATTAAGTTTATACATACATTCATATTTATATTATTTAATTTATGAAGAATGTTGTGTTTTAAGTTTTCATAGTGTATTGATTCATTCATCTTGTTCCTGCTAAAGTTCCAGCAGCACAGAATCAGTGAAATTAAATGTGGCAGCACCGATTTTATGCACCAAGAAGATGATGAATATAAACAAAAAAGAATAAAATAGAAAATATAACCAAAAAAATACGAGAAGGATAAGTGTAAGTTGTTTATAGTTCAATGATTAATATGTACTATATACATATGTATGTATGTATGTATGTATGTACGTACCTCTCTTGGTTTTTAATGAAAAAAATACATACACGTACACGTACCAAGTGGATGTAACCAAAAGCCCCCTTTCCAAGATATGTATGTACTACGTATGTTCAATTAAAATGGAAAATAACATATCACCTCTTTTCATACGCTTACAGGAGAGCAAAAACTTACTATATAAAATGAAAACATATTGAGATACTAAGTCAACATTTTTAAATCTGTGCCCAAATGAAACAAGAAATTTATTTTTTGTCTTAAGCTATTTTGAATTGTTGTTTTCTAAAGCAAAATAACGTATCATCAACTTTTTAAACTTTATAAAGAAAAGAATAAGCAACTAAATAGTTACTCTGCTGGAAGCAAATATTTTAGATCTTGCAAATGCTGCAAGAAGAATTTTCAGTTCGATAAGAAGCTAAGCTAAGACTGATTAGCTAAACTAAGATGAAAGTAAAACATAAATGACTGAAAAATTAAAGTCTGATTAATTTTAGAAACATATGAAAATTTCCAAATAAACATTTTTCTTTATTTTTGATCACAACGAATTAAGAGAAGATTGTAATCAAAAGTTGAAAGTTCAAACGTTCAAAATAATTCAAAAGCAATTGTAAAGAAATCTGATGAATTGGATTCGTCTAATAAAATAGAAGTTGATCAACTATAAGTTGATTTAAATTAAAGTCTTTAAAAGAATTAAAGTACTATGGGTCCTTTCGAGACTTCTGAATAGACTTTAATATCGAAAACCTCCTGCTCCGAAAGAGCAACTAAGTGTTGATGTGATGTGAATATTTAAGTAAAATGTTACAGACTCCGAGTTAGTTAAAGATTTCACTTTGTTTAAATAAAAAATATATAATTTTTTGTTCGACGACTATGCGTCTTTGTTTATTATTCTTATATTTTCTTAATTTGAATTAAATTAAATAATTACACTGTATCTTCTTAACTAACTCTTATAATCTCTTCTTATATAGTAAATTAGAACAAAGTATTCTTTCTTCTTACAATATCATTAAAAGCTACTTATCATTATTACTTCATTAGTCTGTCCTACATATGTCAAATACTTAAACTGATTATTACCATTTCCTTTACTTTGTTTTAGCAGGTCAGTCAGTTACTTGCACTTGCCCCGTTTGCTTAATTTTAAGTGCAAGAAATCGAAGTGAAGATTTGTGGTTTTCTTAAAGTGAATAACATATAGAACTGATCAGAACAGATTTCTCAAAATATTGCTGGTCCTTCGAGTGGGATCGGTCTATAAATATTTAAACAACTTTGGAAAACATAAATATTCTTAGAAAACCAAAAGAATTTGGCATTTGGTCATATTTATGTACATATAAAACAAATATGATACCCAACGGTTTTGCAAAACGCAGTAAAGCTCAAGACTAATATGTACATATGTATGTATGTATGTATGTAAGTATATACATATAAATATTTAAAATAATAAAAAAAATGTGCAGTTAAAATATAAAGAATTTCTAACGGTTTCCTCGTTATCATTTTTTTTATTGAATAAATTTGTTATAATTAAAATTGTAACAAACCATGGAATGAAAGCACTTGCAACTTAAGCTATCGGCCTACTCTCGTCATCATTATATATCACCATCATAATTATGATTTTTTTTATTTTTATTTAATTGTTCATTCATTGGCACTACTATACAACAAAACTTAGAGTCTTATAATGATCATGACCAGGTCGTAATAATTATATATTCGTCATACAAGAAGATTATAACACTTAACACACATTTAAAGAATTTAGCAAACAATTTTAAGTACATGAAATCCAATTTAAGCATTACGACTGTTGAACATTTAAATAAATCACTAATACATACATACATTTTTAAATTTGTCCATAAAAATTAAGAATATCTATCCCAAACTGCGTTGCATTACTAACGAATTGTAAATATGATGGTATTGAGTTCCATAGACGAATAGCGTGGGCGAAAAACTGCCATTCAGATATCAGCTTCCTAGATCTAAGCTGGACCAGGTTTTTATTTCTTCGCGACTGTGCGAATGAGAGACGCGCAAATAAATAAGACGGCTCTCCAGTATAAATAAATTTATGCAGGAGAAGTAGAGAACGAAGTATGAGAAAAAAGTCGCAAGTGGAATACATATCTTAAAATAGCATTATATGTAAGATTTAGTTTCCAAGTGCTTTTCTGGGTACAACTTGCAAAAACTTCGCTACCGTACAGTAAAACTGGAATAAGGTATGATTTAGCTAAAAGCATTCGTATGTTGATCGGAGTCGAGTGTTGAGTTGCCCATAATGAACGAAGCATCGCAAATACTCTGCCTGCTACATTGTTTATATGGTCTGACCATGTAAGTACAGAATTTAAAATAATGCCAAGACTTTTTGTCTTTTTTGACAGTCTCAATTTTTTGTGAGTTCAAGATGATATTGGGCTCCATAGTTATTTGATTGGTGTTTCTTGAAATTACAAGGCACTTAGATTTAACAAGATTCAGACATAAGCCATTCGCTAGTGCCCAAGTTTCAATTTCAGATAAATCCAAATTTAATTTTAATATACATTCATCTGTCTTATCAGGTTCACTGCAAAAATAAACTTGGACATCATCGGCATACATATGAACTTTACAATGTGATAACTGTTTTGGTAAATCGTTTATGTATATTGTAAATAGTAGCAGACCTAAAATGGACCCTTGGGGAACACCTTTGGTTACTGGTAACGGCGAAGGTTGTGTATTATTTGAGCTTACATCCTGATACCGATTATTAAGATAGGATGAAACTAGATCAGCCGCAGAAGAGGTAGAATTGAACAGCTTAATTAATTTCATACAAAGCATATCATGATTAACCATATCAAATGCTTTAGAGTGATCCAATAGTACTAACGAAGCAACATTTCCATTATCAATATAGCTACGAATTTCTTCCGTTACTACAATAAGTGCTGTAGTACAACTATGTTTGGGTCGAAAACCTGATTGCATATCAGTAAACAGATTGTTAGCTTGTATGTAGTCAACCATTTGCCTGTGCAAGAGCCTTTCGAAACCCTTAGATAAATATGAGAGAACAGCAATTGGACGGTACTCATCATTGTTTTTAGGGATAGGAACGATTTTCGCATACTTCCAGTTGTGTGGAAAAATACCTTTGGTAATTATTGTGTTGAAGAGTTTTAAAAATTTTGGGTGTATCCTGTCTGGCCCAATTGCATTCGACTTAATATTATGGCAAGCCACAACGGTATCATCCTGAGAAACACATCGAAAAGAAAATTGTCTCGTGATGTTATATAGTGAACTAGTATAACTAGAGTAAAAGTTGGGATAAATGTTCACGTTTGGAATTCCAGTGAACAGCTCATTTAGTAAACTGACATTTTTCTTTGTGTTTACAGCAGTTGAGAATAAGTTGGAAAAGTAAGAGAATTTTGAACGCTTAATAAGTTTATTTGCTTCCTTTCTAGCAATAACAACTTGCTCATATAGATCATCAGTTCTAAAGCGTTTCCAATATTTATACGCATAATCGCGTTGATTTATTTTAGCTCTTATCTGTTCATTAAACCAAGGCTTTGTAGGCAAAGGCAACACAAATAGTTCAGAAGCCTTAAACACATTAAATTATTCCACGGATCTTCCATTTTAGCTCGTACCTTGCTCAATCAAGGGTCGGATATATCACTCATCAACAAAGAACTTGTTAAGAAACTCAACTTGCGACAAAAAAAGGAAATTTGAATCTTATAGGTGTCGGTGCACTTCAGTCTTCCATGATCAAAGGACTTTCCCTATATTTCGAATCAAGCTTTCAATGTGAAGTGTCTGCATATGCCTTACCAAGGGTAACTAGTCAATTACCAACAAGTAATGTAAAGCTCATCGGCAGTACTTACCTTGATGGTAGCTGGCAGATCCTAACTTTATGGTCACTAGAAAATTGACCTAATAATTGGAGCTGATTTATACGGTCAGCTATTAGAAGGAAAAATCATTAAGGGTTATTCTAATATCCCAGTTGCACAGCTAACATCTCTAAGATGGATATTATCAGGAAGCATCTACCCACAGTAGGATCTAACCTCACCCCAACGAGTGCAGGCGTTCCAGTGGCGTATAGATCACACACTTAAGGAATTGTTGTAGCGTTGCTCGATACTAGAAGAGGGTGCAACAGATTTATTAATTTAATCTCCAGCGGAGCAAGAATGTGAGGATAATTTTCAAGCCATTGCAGACATTCATCGGGCGGATACGTTGTTCGATTGCCTTTCAAACAACAGCCCAGTGAGCTTAAAGACTGTCGAAGAGCCGATGCTCCAAAAATCCGATTCGAATGTACAGTTTTATCAACTTTATTTCAACTTTCACAAAGAATATATTGGGCCATATTATGCCTGTATGCCGTAAAGCAAATATTGATGATAAATTTCCCCCCATCATGGAGTTCTGAGAGAATCTAGCACTATGACAAAGTTACGTGTCGTATTTAATGGTTCATTCAAAACTAGCAGCGGTGTATCACGAAATGATGTACTATACACTGAAGATTTCAGACGTTATCACAAAAAAAAAATGTTTCGGCAAGTGATGGTCGATCTACGTGACTGCCCATATCAATAAATTCTGTGCAAGCCATCCGCATTACCAAACGTGGTCCTTTATCTCACAGCTGTAACTTATCAAGTAGTGTACTTTCAACTGATGAAGGCTTTGCCTATTCCTTGGCAGTAATAATTTTGCACAACACAATATATGTAGATGAGACATTAGACTTAGAAGAAGCTGGATGTGCTGTAACTGTGTTTCATTGTGTGATAAGTTCTGCATGGCGAGCGGTGTTCGTATACAAAAATGGACTTCTAATAACCCTAAAGTACTTTCTAGCATATCTCCAGATCACTGTACAATCCAAGATCCTATCAAGTTTAAAAAAACTCATCCATTTTGCCACTAGACATTTCTTGGAAACCAAGAAACGCCAATTTCAGGCACGTCAGCAAGTAAGTCGACGAAACATTATGTCTTATTCAACACAACAAGACTTTTTGATCCTCTTGGATAGATTTCTCCAGTCACTATTCAGCCCATAATATTGACGGAGGATATTTGGTTCTCAAAAGCAGATTGGGACGAAGTTATTAGCGACGAATTATCTAATAGATGGTCGAAATACCGCGATGAGTTTTTTATAATCACTGAGTTTGACAACGTATCCGTTCTGCTAGTCGAAGATAAAAGAAAAGTACCTGCAACAAAACGAATAACTATTTCTCGTCTTGAACTCAGTACTGCAGTCGTTCTTACAAGAAGAGTAGCTCATTTAATGGCCACCTCCCGCAGCAAAGATTAATTTGCTTATTGTGTTCAAAAAAGTCAAGATGCTTTACCCCATGCCGGATGACATCACGTTTCAGGCATGCGGATTACGCATCCCGAGGGCTTTCACTACAACTACTTGTTACTCAGCTTTTATGGTCCAAAATGGCTATTGAATCATTCGTCTTCATGGCCAGCTCGGGATAACAAAATTGATGTCATTGATCTAGGGGAAAAAGGTTCTACAAAAGCTATCAACATAGTTTGTCGTCAACAACAAAAGCCAATCTGGGACTTGGTTACAAATTTCATATATTCAGTCAGAAGTTAAATAAAGTTCTTCAAGGGGGTCAATATTTGCCAAATTCTCACCCTCTTAGTAAATTTACAAAGTTTATTGATAAATTTGGTATATTTTGTGTCGGCGAGTGACTCCTTAATGATCTTATTAATGCCGATGCAAAACACCCCATAATTTTACCAGTCAAATTGGCTTAACTTACCTTATAATTGCTGAAGTAAACGAAAAACAGTCTATGGCGGTACCCAGGTCATGTGCGTATATCTATGGCAGTATTACTGGATCAAATCTTTCAATCGGCAATGTGACCGCTGTGCAGGAACCAGAGCAGAAAAAGCTCGAACATGTTATGGGTTAGCTACCAGCTAACCGAACGATTCCTGCAAGAGCTTTGATTGTGCAGTTCCATTCCTCATTAAATCTTGGCCTGGTTGTTGAGCTAAACAATAAAAGAGCTATATTGCACTTTTTGTCCGTTTGTCAACAACCGCCGTACATCTTGAAGTTGTTTCAGATTTTTTTGTCGATGAGGTTTTTGCAGCGTTCAAGAGATTTGTAGCTCGACGTGGTATTTGCTCAACGCTGACGAGTGATTGCGGCACCAACTTTATGGGCGCGAATAAGGATCTGAAATATCCTTTCGCTCAATATTCCAAACAATTTTCAGAACTATCCGCAGTGTTGGCAAATGATGGCACCTAGTGGAAGTTCAAGCCGCCTTCTGCACCACATGTTGGTGGAAAGTGGGAGTCCAGTGTCAAATCCGTAAAATTTCATCTTCGCAGAATCATTGGAGACACTGTTTTAACTTTTGAGGAGCTATCAGCCTTGCTAGTGCAGATCGAGGCTGTTCTTAATTCTAGGCCTTTATGTGCATTATCTGATAATCCTATCGACGTTAGTCCAATTACGCAAGCACATTTCTTAATTTACTCAGCTTTAAATACGGTACCTGAACCATCAGTCCTTGATCTTCGATTTCGAGATTGTACCGCCTTCAACATATTCAACAAATGATGGAAAACTTTTGGAACCGCTGGTCTCGTGAGTACTTGCAACGATTTAAATCCATGTCAAAGGAGGTCGTTGGTTCTAATTGCCGATGAAAGATATCCACCAACTAAATTGCCATTAGCTCGCATTACAGACGTTCATCCACTTAATATATAAGGACTGCTTCTTCAACCTTGAAGCGTCCTTTGGTGAAATTATGTTTACTTCTTATAAGTAATTATGCCGATGGAAAAAGAAGAGCCGCAGCTAATGTAATTGTTTTTAATCTATTATTATACTTTTTGAATTGATTCGTGTGTAAATGATAGTGTAAGTTTTAGGTTTAATTAATATTGAATTTTTCCGTCCCCTTCAGAAACGAGGCGGGTGGAATGTTTGGATTTTTTTGCTCTTCAGTGTACTTACTGTAATTACACATTTTATTTTAGTGAACTCTGCTCGTTAGTTACTTTTATCATGGAAGTCAGTCAGTCAGTTTTTTACAATTAGAAATAAGAAATTTGACGAGTTGCGGTTTTCTTAAACAGATATATAGAACCGATTACAATAGACTTCTCCGAACACATAGATTAAGTAGATAGTAAATACATGACGGATTAAAATATAGTAACCGAATCTTACTAAATATTGTAAAATAGGCTACACAGAATAATGGTAAATTTATGACCTGAGTAGGAAAGTAATTATTTAACTTTTTGGATTTACGTACGACTTTTATTACCGTCTAAATCCCCTTTTAATGGTATAAACACAACTGGAATGAACGGCGAACTTCGCATAGCACGACGAACATATCACGAAGAATTCGTGGCGTAAATTCGTCGAATACGACACAATTAGAGTGAAAATAACAGTTGTTAATGTAATTTAAAATTATTTGGAGTTTATATATATACATCCATTTTTGATACATAAATAAATAAAATATTGCACAAATATGAACCGAAACATTTGAGGGTTTGAGCAACTCATTCAAATTATAAATATCGTGTTGATGATTGTAGAAGCTTTTATTTCTGTGCAAAAGCGTTCAAAAATATACTTCCATTACATATCCACTACCGCAAGGAGGTTGTAGGTGTCACGAAGACATGGCCAACGTTTCTTACATAAATCACCTAAATGTTGCAATTCTTAAAAGTGTATAAATAAGTTTGCAGTAAAAATGGGCGCATTTAACTTTTTCTTGACTTCTACTCACCAAATAAATTTAACGCGCTACCAATTTTTTGCCATATCTCCGCTCTCTTCAAGACATTTTTGTATTCTTTGCTTTCAGCAGGTGATAGTGTGAAGATACTTTAACAAAAAAACGTTAATTGGAAAAGATAAAAAAATGACAAAAAGAAATTAAAAAGATATTTTATATAACTAAAAAAGTGGTTATTGAATTTACGTGCTGTAAATAAAAAGAAAACAATTCTGAAACCAAAAAGTTGCTAAAAAATTTAAAAGAAAAACGGCCACCAATTTATTCGTCATTCGTCGGCGACATGGTGTGTCTATTTTCATAAAGGGTGGTTAAATTTCAAGGGCCGATGTTGATTTTGAATAAAACACAAACTATTTAGGAAATTATTGTAATTTTATTTTATTATGATGTATTGGTATTACTCAATTATGTATAGAACAAAATATCGGCCAAATGGGCGCCGCGACCTCGGCGGCACACCTCCATCCGATGGTCCAAATTTTCGATGACGCTGAGGCATAATGGAGGTTCTATGCCGTTAATGTGCCGAATTATCTGATCCTTTAGGTCTTGAATTGTTGCTGGCTTAACGACGTACACCTTTTCTTTCAAATAACCCCTAAGAAAAAAGTCCAACGGTGTCAAATCACATGATCTTGGCGGCCAATTGACATCGCCATTACGTGAGATAACACGGCCATTGAATTTGTTGCGCAAAAGAGCCATTGTTTCGTTAGCTGTGTGGCAAGTGGCACCGTCCTGCTGAAACCACATATCGTCCACATCCATATCTTCCAATTCGGGCCATAAAAAGTTCGTTATCATCTCACGATAGCGAACACCATTCACAGTAACTGACTGACCGGCCTCATTTTGGAAAAAATACGGCCCGATGATGCCGCCAGCCCATAAACCGCACCAAACAGTCACTCTTTGTGGGTGCATTGGTTTTTCGACAATCACTCTTGGATTCTCATTCGCCCAAATGCGGCAATTCTGTTCATTGACGAATCCACTGAGGTGAAAATGTGCCTCATCACTGAAGATGATTTTCTTCGAAAATTGATCATCCACTGTTGCCATTTCTTGCCACCATTCTGCCCATTCACGACGTTTGGAATGGTCAAGAGGCTTTAGTTCTTGAGCCAATTGCACCTTGTAAGCGTGTAAATGCAAGTCTTTATGCATAATGTTCATCAACGACGAGCGTGAGAGGTGCAATTGTTGGGAACGACGACGAGTTGAGGTGGACGGCTCTTCAGCTACACTATCGCGAACAGCAGCAATATTTTCTGCAGTACGAGCTGTACGAGCATGCACTGGTGTTCTCACATCTTCTACAGACCCGGTTTGCTCGAATTTTTGCGATTGTACGCACATTTGGACGATGAAATTGACCAAAAAAATTACGAAGTGCACGATATGCATTTTGATTTGAACTCCCATTTTCATAATAAGTCTGAATAACTTTAACACGTTGTTGGATTGTGTATCTCTCCATGGTTCAAATTGAGTAAGTCTGAAATAGAGAAATGTCAAATAAAATTCGGAAAAAAACTTGGCGTTTAGGTGTGGTTCACGTTCAACATCGGCCCATACAATTTAACCACCCTTTATATATACATATATGCGACCATTATTCGGTGCCAAAAATTCGTGGTTCGTCCCCGTTGTGTTTATGCCATAAAATTTAAAACATTTTATTAAAGTCAAAACGTTACATACTTGTACATACATAATAAAAACTGACCACACTGAATTGTACAAAACACTTCATGCAGTTGAAACATACTAAAGAACTCGACATGTTTTGTAAATAAGAATTAAAAAGAAATTATAAAAACTCAAGCATTTAAAAGCTGTAGATATTAAGTAACAATTGAAAACACATTTATATTTTTGCAATACTCAAATTATTATAGTGTAAATACTACCACAAAAGTGTATGTACATATATAAAGCAGATTTAATTTGGATTAGTTAAAAAAAACACTTATCTTCATTGAATCCCTATAATGAGACTGATTAAAACTGCTGATATTATTCATTAATATATCTGACCTTCTCCGAGAAAAGGGGCCTAGTGTGTCAAAAACGGGTTTGGACTTAAGAGTGGATTCTGGTACTTAAAGGGTGTAGAATGAGACGAAATGAGTTAGATTCCTGATAAAAATTTATTTACCTCATAAAAACGTACAAAACGATTTTGGGAAAATCGACAAAAAATTAAAAAAACATTAAAATTTTATTTTTTTTTTAATTTTTTGCTTTTAAATTGTTTTTTTTTTTCGTCAGTCTTCGAATTTTTTGGAGTTTGGACTTTTTTCGGTATTTCGTGATCTGCTACTTCGATTTTCTTCCATTTGACAGTTTCAGTTTTTTATTTTTTCGGCGAAAAAGAAAAGAAAGCTGAAGCCAAATTCTTTTTCTCGTGATCCGGTGCTTCGATTTTTTTTTTGTTGCTGGCATGTTCAGATTTATTTTTCGATTTTTTCTTCGCTTTGGGTTCACTCGTCAAAATCCCGTTTCTGTGAATCAGTACATAAGACCCTGACATTCTCATACAAATACCATTTGCGATCTAACGATAAACCGCTTGGTGAAATGAGCGGAGGTAATTCGTTTGGTAGCTCAGCCGTTAATCGCAGATTAAATCTTTCTTCTTCCGAGTCCACAAGTTTTTTACATAGAATTTCGTTGATGTTCATCGACTCTTGTATATCTTCAACGGATTCCTCCAATTCGGATATAATATTGGATTCGGAAACATCATGCAAAAACTTAGATTTTCAGTTAGTTCCGAAGTATTAGCACCGACACTTTCAGATAACGTCATATCGATCTCATCATCGCCATAAACCGAGTCTAGTCTTTTTAAGTCATCATCAAAACTGTCAGAAATATCCATTTTTATAAAAATTACTTCAAATTAACATCAGCTTAGTAACAAAATTGCGAAAGAACCAAAATTGCGAAACAGCTTTTGAGATATTGATAACACTCGTCGTTATACAGTTGGCAAAATAATGAAGCTTCACTATTCTTTTCCTTTTTTATAGTTATTTTTACAATGTGTACAGAGCAGTCACACTAAAATCGAAAAAATACGTCACCACATAGGCACCCAATCATAACTAACCATACCAAATCGCATCTCCTAACTGAAGGTGTGTTCGAAGTGATAGTGCGTTATGAAACTTTAAGTGCGTTTTTCTCAAAACTTCATTTTCACACACTAGGTCCCTTTTCTGGGAGAAGGTCACATGTTTATTATTTATATAAATAAAAGTCTCACTTTTTAGAAAAAAATATAAAGTTAAATAAATTAAGAAGTTCACTGGACAAAACTAAAGCACCCCTTCGTGTAGACCTAAAAGAAAAAATTATAAAACTACAATCGTATTTGAATAACGCACACACACTTTCAGTAGGATTGAAATCAGGAGACTGAGCGGCATAACCAAGAAGTTGAATCCTGTAATTCTGCCTGAAGTGTGCTTAGGATCGTTGTCCTGTTGAAAGCTCCATTGAAGCTGTACTTCTTCCTCTGAATACTGCAATCCTACGCTCTGCAATATATCACAATATATAAATCGATCCGTAATGCCATCAATATAAGGAATTGGTTCCGTTCCCTCCACCGCCATGTTTGCTTGTTGGCTTGCAATACATAGAATTTAGTCTTTCTGCTTTTGTACGGCGCACTCGATTTATTCCATCGGAATTTTTAAAACTATGCTTAGATTCATCAGAGAACAGTACAGTTTTCCATTTTTGGACACTTAAGCCGAGATCGCCTTTGGCAAATGCAAATCTAGCTGTTCGTGATGTTTTACATATGTTTGCAGTTTTTACTTCGTTTCAAAATAAAGAAACCTCGTTCTGTGAAATGGTGAAATGAAAACTTTTTCCAAAACTTCATAGCACTTCTGATTCGCGACGACTTGGATATTGCTAATGACAAGCAATAAATTTAATTTTTTACAAATTTTAGACTCCATACTCGGGCTAAATATTCCAAAATTAAAAAGTCCAAACAAATGAACAGAATAAATGGTTTAGCTCAGCCTTAGAAGAACGAGACGTCAAAATTACAACTTTAGAAGGTGGCAACGGAACGCCTGAAGCAGGCTTCGAAATTTCAGACACTTTAAAGCCTGCAGTAAACACACCAACTGCTGTGGGGCAGCTCTAACAAACACGTCGTCTGCAGAAAGTGCTGGCACTGCGTGAGGGAATTGCGTCCTAGCACATCACAATTCGAAATATTATTTTTAAATGGATGAGCAAAAACTTTCAGAACAGAAATAATCTGAAGCGGTAGCAAATTACTGTTCTGAAGGAACATGTGGACGCTTCAAAAATGCAAACGGATGCAAAAAGGGCCAACGCGGAAGCTAAGGAAAATCTTCTTATTAAATAATATCATATGTGCATATGTAGGCATAATTATATCCTGTTACAATACCATGTGGTTTGATTCATTCATATGTATGGTTTTAGTTAATAAACAAAGGTTAAGATATTGCACACTAAATGATACACAGTCACGCCTAAACACTGAAAAAGTTTTGAAAAAGCAATTTCTTATGTCCATCAAAATGTTTGGTAACAAAAATTTGTTTCAACAGCTACAACTCTTTAATAAGTGCCTTTCAAAATTGTTTTAATCAAAAGCGCTCGTAGCTCAAAATCTAAAAATATTTTATATGCTCATAAAAGAGGCGTGAGAAGAGGTTTTAAGACAGATGAAATGACTAAAATTTTTTTTGTGAGCTGTCAATACATTTACATACATGCATTTATGCTCTTTAAAATACATTTAATGTATTTTATTAAACAGCTCTGGCTAATGCTAAATGTTTTTATGAAGCAATTCGAAAGTCACAAGAAATTACTTTTTGTAAAAATTTTTAATGTTTAATTATGAATGTCTACGATTTATTTTTTTTAATACATAATTTTTAGAATAAATGAAGTTGTTATTTTCTTTAAAACACTTATAAATACATACATATATATAGTTATAAGCATTTTATAAAAGACTGGAAGACTAATAGTATTCTTTAATATTTGGTTTTTCTTTTTACCGAATTAGTGTTTGTGTATTTCAGCCATTTGAATAAAACCCAAAATGGAGGTAAAATTATTATGAACGGCTACGAAAACAAAGCTGCAAATATCCTTAATAGTCGTGAAATTTCACGATATTAATCGGTCAAGCCTTTTTATGTTTATGCAGGCACAGGTTGTGCTTTCAGTTGGATCACGTAATTTTTTTCGCAAATTACAAAGCGTAGTAGGCCCCAGCAGTGCGATTCTCTAACTTTTAACGATTTTAATTTAAATTGAAACTAATTATTTTGGTTTGCAATAACGATTATGTGATTCAGCACCTTCTTTTAACACCTCTGGTTGTATGTTAAAACAATTTTAAATTACGTGGCAACTTTGTAAAAACTAATTAATATAAAAATACAATGAGGGTAAGTAAAACCAATTTAAAATTTTAATATAACAAATATTTGATAAAATTTTTTATGGTAGAATTTCAAATAACAGTGCTGCCAAAAAAACCTGCAACAGACGAGCAACTAAGTCAAAAAATATGCCTTTACAAGAAGTACATATGTAGTATATATGTACATATATTATATTGTAGTTAGTAGTTTTTTTCAAAACGGTTGTTATACAAATTTTAAAGACACTGTTGTTAAAGGGTATTTTCTGTGGGGATATGTGAGGTCGCTAGTCTACGCCGATAAACCGGAAACGATCGGCTACTTGGAAAACAACATTTGTCGCGTTATTGCCGATATACGTCCACAAAAGTTAGAAAAAGTCATCGAAAATTGGAACTTCAGATTAGACCACGTTCGATCCAGCCATGGCGGTCATATTTAAAATGTTTAAATGTCTAAAGATTGTGTCTCAAATAAAGTAAATTTTATGTCAATTTAAAATATTCACCTTTGCTTTATTCGACTTCAATGTTCTGTACCTCTATAAAAAGAACCCATTAAAATAAACACCATAAACATAATGGCGCTAAGTTAAGGGTAATCAACTTACAAACAGCTGATTTTCAGTGCAGACGAAAATTAACTTTGAGAACTAAGCGATCGCGAGTATAGATTTCATAGAGGATCGGGAGACATGCTGGCTTTCTTCACGGAAAAATAGCGTGAATCTACACTATCTACCCAAAGTTGACAGCCGGATGAATTGTTGTTAATGTTGCAATTCGTGAAAGCAAATCTGCGGTGATGTTGTTGTTTCCTTACACATGCCTTATGTCAATTGTTATTGGGCCGATGTAATCTAGCTGTCTTGCCTGGCGATTGTTTGCTTTTTCGAGCTATCGGCAAAAGCGGAAGGTGGCAAGTTTGGCCCCCCTTCATGTACTTAAAGTGTGTTACTGCTAGCTACGTGGCAGTGAGCTCGCGAATATAAGTATTGTAGCGAAGCTTACCCTTGTCAAATTTTTTAGATAATAATCCAAGCGGCTGCCCCTACAATAGCGTTGGAGGCGTCGACCTATAGAAACATTTTAGCACCTCTTTATATTACCAGGGATCGTCTCTAAGAGGGGGCTTGTACTTTGATGGGTTGCGGTGGAAAGCGTCTATACAAATTTATTGTTGCTAGAAAGCATTTCAGTTCGTTGGCGTATATTGGTTTTTTGAAGTTTATTAAAGCTTCAACACGTTGTAGGAGAGGTTCTCTGCCTTGTGCTGTAACCATGTGTCCTAAAAACGAAATTTCGAATTTACACTACGTCACGTTAATTGTTAATTGATGGTGTTGCAAGCGTTTTAAAACAATTTGTAAATGACTTCGATGTTCCTGTGAAGAAAATCTTGTAAATGTGAAATCTTCCATGTACGGGAAAACGAGTTGGATCCCTGTGGAGGTACTATGAAGTAGGCGCTGATGGCCGTCTTTGGAATATCGTCTGGGTGTATCGGCACTTCGGTGAAACCATGTGCCGTAGACTGGCCCAAAAGCTAATTGAAGGTTGGCAGCTTTACTAGGTTTCCGAATTCAGCGCGCGAATTTAACTTATTTCTTTTCTTACTATTAAAAAAAACTAATTTTTATTTATTTAAAAAATATATTTTATTACTTTAACGGAGGAGTATTCCATAAAAATTTACTTTACAATCCATATTAATCTAAAAATTAACTTGCTTATATACTTAATTTTATGTTGTCATCATTAAGAGCATTGCGAAATAATTAATGTTGCAATTAAAATAATTCTTGCAAGAAGGGCAATTAATTTGAAAGTGTATTATCAGCATTTGGTTATTTCGAAATACTGTGGACCTAATTATAGTTTTAAATGTAACTGAACTTGCAGTTTTAAATATACATAAATGAAATTAAAGCTCATTTACCTATTTCTTTTAAGAAGCTGTGGACGTGAAAAAACTGGGAGCACCGTCGGTGAACAACAGGTGACTGCACAGGTGTTCCGTGTTGCACTACCCTCGAGATGTTCCAAAATTCTTGTAGAATTTCTGCAAAAGATGTTGATGGCTGCAAAATTTTTATTGACGTGTTACTGATTTTTTTTACAACTCCAACTGAGTTTTGTTGGGTCATGTTGTCAATTAAACTTTACGATTAAGGTCTATAAGCAAATCAAAGTGGGACAAAGAATCAGCTCCTTTAATATGTGTACTTACATCTGCTATTAAAAAGGTCCATAAAATTTCTTGTCTGCCCAGGTTCACCTTGGTTATCTTCTCTCCTTACGTTTTTACTCCTTACATTCGGTGATACCAGCATATCGTTGATTTATACTCACCTCGGCTGCCGTTTTTGTAATTTATTTGGCTACGGGATCTTGATCTGGAGTGACTTGACCTACGTCCTGCCTCATAGATGTCCTGTTCGTAGATGTTGACGTTACATTTTGTGAGGTTAAGTTTACCTTTTTTATATTTGGTAGACCCAGGGTATCGACAATTGCATCTACAATTGTTATTTTGTCAAAGATGTCAACTTTAGACACAATTGCCGCAGATTGCGCATGTGGCGGTAGGCGTGCTGCCCACAAAACGATTAGGATGTTCTCACTTAACTCGTCTCATTTCACGCTTTAATTACGACGGTTATAAGTCCCCGAGGGGCACTTCTGATTTGTGCCATATTTACGTTATATTTAAGTTGGTCGCTCGATGCTGCAAACCAAAATTCTAACGACATAAAATACGAATCAGTATTTGTGGCATTCATGCTGGGTGGATTCAGACGAACAGCAGACACTGCATCCATGTTAACGTTAGTGGCAAGTGCTGCATTTGCAGAGACATTGACTTTTTTAGTTTGATCATCGCCGCCCACCATTTTGTACAAAAATTAGTTTCAAAATTACTGTGATCAACGTATCGTTTGATATTCAATATAGCAATTGTCCTTGCTGTTGTGTTTTATTAGAAATAATTTCATACAAACTAAATATTATATTTACAAAATGGTAGGCTAAGGAATGCGCGTCTGTTACCATTGAAAAAAATGAGAAACAAGAGATATAGAGATCAGTGGTGACAATACATTAGATTTTCTGCGTTTTATCTTTTGTACTAGAAACTATATATATATATATATATATATATATATATATTTGTATATATACATATATATGTACACACATATAAGTTTGGAAAGTTTTTTGAAAAAAGGAAAAAATATATTACGAATTAAGGTTTTAAGCTAAATTTTCTTACACAAAATGGTGCTTTTGGCGTTTTGGTGTCCTGTTGAAAGTAAGAAAAATTGCCTTGTGTTGTGTAGCTTCTGAATAAATCGAGATATTTTTTACGTGTGGAATACAAATTGAAAAGCGTTACAGTACGTTGAAGCTGATGCTGACGATTGAAATGCAAAGGACATCTTGGTGGTGTATACGTCCGTATCATAAATGGCGCGTAATACAAATAAATGAAGTAGCCCCATATACGCAAATTGCGACGGAACGGACCTACACAAACTTAACGCAGTATATAACAATATTGCACGCTACATATTTCAAAAAGGTCGGCGAGACCGCATCACGAAAATGTTTTGAAATATAAATGCTTTATTTTCTTGCATAAAATAATTACATCCAAACAACCACCATCAGCGTGGTAAGAACACAATTCAGCAAAAATATAAGAGTCTTCTTTCCAGTCTTTGGAATTCCTTGCCAAATACTACCCAACGAATAGGCAACGCAAATTTATTCCAAAGGAGTTATTTAAATACTTAAATCACTAATCTTACTTCCCACTAATGAGCTTATAATATTATATACATAAATATATTTATACTGTCTGAGTACTATTATCTCTATTATTATCTGTGACCTAATTTGTAATTTTTATAGTTCTTAAGCTTACAAATTTCGATTATTTTGATATGTACAATATATGTATGTATAAGTAACAAAATTGAAACTTCTGTTCAATTTGGAGTTCGATATAAAACTAAACTTTTATTATTGAGAATTTCTTATTCTGCTTAAAGCTAATTTGACAGTTTGTTTATAAATTTATTTTTTATCATTGAAATATGAAACTCCTTTGCTGATTCTCATTGAGTCAGCAACGGAAAGAATAAAAAGATTTAAAAATAAAATTTGTGTTCATTTTACTTAAGTTGATTTCGTTTGTATTGTTTACTCTACTTGGATTCAGTGGACACAATTATAGCTTACAAAACTATGGAATATTAAGATCGCATTCGTGTATGTCACTTATGTATATGTAAACATAAAAAACATTTTATTGCAAATATTAAGAACTCAGAATGAGCTAATTGCAGTTTATTAAACTTCTGGTTAATAGCTTTTGTTCATCGGAAACTGCTGACGTATTTCCAGACGGTTAAGAAACTAATTTTATTGCATACGGTAACAAAGCGTGTCATTATTAATTACTAAGCATATTTCAGCAATAGACTTTAAGCTGTAATTAATTTTGTAAAATAATCTTAAGTTCAGTTCAATTTAAATCATGTAAAAAGAAAGTTTAGTTGTATTGTTAAAAGAAGAGAATAAAGTGTATTTTTTTTAACAAAATATATAATAAATAAATTATTTATATATGTGGTTTTTTATCGCTACTGTAACAATTTAACAAGTGTATTTTTTTCTTTCCGTGATTACAATTTGAGTTTTCAGTTTTACTATAAATTAAATTAAATATTCTAAATTATTAATATATTTGTTAATACTTGTCTGCCGGGGGAATGGGCCAGTGCATTCAGGGTAAAGTTGTTGATTGCCACTACAGCACCCGCTTAGTGGTGAACCGAAGTATGAAGCGAGTCCCCTCTGTTCAGGGGTCTAAGCCAGGCCCCGGTCTTCCAGGTTCGGGGGTTGTCCGTGGGTAACTTCCCTATTGTGTGAAAACGCATTAGTTCAGACACAACAACAACAGGCTAGAGATATAAATATGAATGACCCTACTGCTGAAGACCATGGACAACGAAATAAGGATAACGATTTTCGGTTCTGCACGTGGAATGTCAGGTCCCTGAACAGACCACGTGCTTTGATAGTAAGGAATCATGAACATTCATTTCACTGACTATGGTATTAATTTTGTTCTTTATTTTCTTTTCAAAAATGTTCCAATATAGTAATGACCTATTACTTACAAAAGGACAACAAAACACAATTTGTTGCGACTGCAAATGCAGCAGAAACAACAACAACCCATATCGTCCATCACCAACCGCACCAACAATCCTTAACACAGCCTACTACAACAAACATATTCATACATACAAATACCAGCAACTCCCGCTGCTGCAATGGTTTTCAGGAACAAAAATATGGCAGCACATTTCAAAATAGCTGCAATGTTAATTATTTTCCTTTCAGAGCTTAAATTTAGACGGTAATACAAGTTGTTCGTAAGTCCAAAGAGAAAATTTTATGAAATTATCTCCGTATTTTAAAAATGAGAATAAAAATCTTACGACAGAATGACATCATTGGTAAAAGACCAAAACAAAGTAAATGCCGTTGAACATTCAAGCCCTGATATCCAGTGGAAACTCGTACAGAAGAAACTGGATGCGGTATAGAAACATTAGCGATAAAGTGCAAATGAAACGAATGAACCAAACTATTCAAGACGAAATACTTCAGTTCAAAAATGTATCTTGGAATAATCACTTAGAAACCATAGAAATAAACCCTGCCCCCTTTTGTAATATGACAAAAGTTTTAAGGAAGAAGTTTAATCAAATAGCTACACTTATAAACAATGGCACACAATATGCTTCACCCGGCGATAAAAGTAATATTCTAGCCGAAACATTTAAAAAAACAGTTCTTTCAGAGAATTTAAGCCGTACTGACACCATTTTAGAAATTAGTAACTTCACTGAAAATCTGGAAAATGACACCGACCTTGACTAGCCAGAACCCCTACAATCAGAAAGTCATATAAAGAACCTAATTAAAAATCTGAAAAATAAAAAAGCACCCGGTACAGATGGCATAAACAATTTATGTATAAAAAATCTGACAAAAAAAGGTATCATACTTCTAACACTAATAATTAATTAATAATCCTGTATAAAATCCACTTACTTTCCGACATGCTGGAAGGAAGCAAAAATTATACCTATTGCCAAACCCAATAAGCCTAATAATACCCCTCTATCATATCGCCCTATTAGCCTGTTATCAGCTATGGGCAAGATATTGAAAAAAGTTTGAACGACAAAATAATAATATTTGTCGATGACAACTATCTATATTCTGTCTACACAACAGTTCGGGTTTCGGAGCGGAACATTAAGAATAAAAAATATAGTCAAGGAGAACTTTAGTAATGGCATATCTACAGGCATGATATTATTAGATGTAAAAGCCGCTTTCGACTCGGTATGGCACGATTCTCTTCAAAATGAGCAACTGCAACTTCCCCAAACACCTCATTAAAACAATAAGGAGCTTTTTGAAAAATCGTGAATTTAAGGTTCATTTGCGCAGCTGCTATTCTAATAAAATAGCGATCAGCACTGGCTGCCCTCAAGGTTCTTGTCTTTCCCAGTTCTGAATGTATTTAGTACATCAATATTTGCAGACGATACAGCTTTATTATGCTCTAGAGTATTAGCAGAAGATATAATAAACAACCTGCAAGTATCACTAGTAGCTGTTCGAAACTATTTCACTAAATGGAAAATAGCAAAATAAATTGCTTCAAAACTCAAGCTATCTTCGTCCAAATTAAGCTGCGAAAAGCAGAGAATAATATTAAAAGTTATATTCCACTCAACAATGTTTTACGCTGCTCCAATCTGGGAAGATACAGCAAAAACCCATATCAAGTTAATCAAAACGATATATTCAGAGGTGTCATAGAAACCAATATTATTGGAATTGGTTTTGAAAATGACTAAAAAAGTTATTTGGTGTCATGAATTCCAATGTTATCGGTTCTATGTTCGAAACAGAATTAGTGTTGGTTTTAGGTGTCACAGAAACCAATATTATTGGTTTTTTCCTGAAAAAACACTTATAAACGGCTCTTTGATATGCCCCTTCAGCTAAAAACCGCAACGAAGCTGCAAGTTGTACAGGGTGTTTTTTTTAGAGGTATAGAAGTTCAAATTGAAATAAAACACAAGAAAATCGTTTTAATGTCCATCAATTTGGCTTTATTGGAAGGATAATTTTATGCCATTAATGTTTAAATATGATTTCGGGCATGTGGCCGCCGCGGCTGGCTCGAATAAAGCCAATTCTACAGGTCCAATTTTTGATGGACAAAAGTTGATGGACAAAGCTCCAATTGCTGTGCACGGTGGCGAATTGATTCATTCGGGTCCTCTTCAACACCTTGCTCTACAGCGGCAATTGTTTCTTCGGTGCGCACTGTTCGACGTCTCTGCGGATGCGTATTATCACATAGAGTAAACGTAGTGCGAAAACGATCCATGGTTAACCGAATTAATTGCTCTGATGACCATAAAATGGACGGAGCTTGCGGTAAACTTCGCGAACTGAACCATTATTTTCGAAATAAATTTGCACGATTTGCAAGCGTTGTTCTTTTGTCAACCTGTTCATGATGAAATGGCAAACCAAACTAAATATTAATCACTTGACAGCTGACAAAATGGCCGCCAGTTAAAAAAGTGATGCCAACTTAAAGTTCTATACCTCAATAAAAAACACCCTATAGCAGTGGCGAAAGATGTTCCTTTATTGCGTCTAGGACCATCCGAAAAGCTTCTTTATTGAGTCGGTAGTATTTTATGAACCTGCCAAGCAGCTTTAAATATGAACGCACATTATACACTTTATAAAAAATATACTTACGCTGTCCCCGGCAGCTCAAGCGGATTGCTAAAATCTCGCAATGTTTTTCTTCTGCACTTTTCCGAACACTCTTCCTCCAATAGCAAATATAAAAGAACAGCATTGCCCATTTTCTTTCTTTTTTTTTATTAAAAACGCAAATTTTTTATATTTTTAATAAATACACTTTATATATATATTGCCCAAAAAATTATAACTAAAATTGTATACAATTATACAAATGTAAACAACAGCTGATTCGAATATTGGTTTTGTTTGCATTCGAACATAACAAAACCGACTTGGTTTCATGACACCAAATGAAACCAATATTGGTTTTCAAAACCAATAAATATCAAAACCGACTTGGTTTCTATGACACCCCTGATTACCTAGCGTGGTATTTTTGTACAAGATGACTACATAGCATAAGTAATATCGAAATGGTAGATGAAAAACTTCAACGACACAAAAAAAATTTCGACCACAGATGTCAGTTATCCCAATACGAGCTTGTACTCTCTACAACTAAAAATAAGTTTCTTATTTAAAATAAGCTGCTATTGTAAATAAAGAAATTGAATTGAAAGTAAAATGTTTACATAAAAATACATCCCTCATCTAATGATGTATGAAGGAATTTGAAAGATTTTATAAAACGATGAGAGCCGTACGACTGTCAAATTTTCATTCGTATTTTCTCTCTGTATCGTATGGTTTCATTACATATTAAGTTTAGACGATACCATCCGTGCTCTTCTTCTCAAAAATTTTACTTATCGTACGACGTGTGTTACCGCCTAAATTTCCTTTTAATTTTATAGTTTTTGCGCGCTCAAAATTAAATAATAAAATAAAAATTGCAAACTTTTGGTAAAAATGCGATTTTGATGCATTTTGCTTATCTTGTGTTGCCAAAATTTTTATCCAATTCACGCACCACTTTTCTTCTAATTGTTGTATTACGTTTCGCTGAATACTTGCCGGAATGGAACCTTTTGAAAGGTGTGGTGCTATATCGTCCAGTATCATCAGACAAGCTCATTTATTCAACCGGAAAAACGATCCTTCTTTAAGTACTACATTTGAACTTAACATGTTTGCTGCCTTACACTGTTTTATTTATATCCAATGGATTTGTTATGTCTCGCAAATATTTCTTTCTAATGCGTTCATTTCTTATTTCTTTCCTCTTCATCTCAACAATCGACAACAACAAAGCTCCAGGCATTTTGATGTTTTCAATTTAATTTGAAATAATGAAATTTTTTTTAATTTGTACTTCTATTTTTTTTAAAATAACAATATTCACTTATATTTTGTTAAAAATAACAATTACTTTTCAATTCATATAAAAATGCCGCCATTTATAAACAAAAGTCAGTCGTTTTCTTGTGTTTTCGTAAATCAAAAAACCACATAGAAAAGTAAAAACTATTGTGATTTGCAGAACACCATGAAATCACAATTGTGCTTTAGAAATCACAAAGTAATTTAAGATTTTGTGATTTGCAGAACAGGCGTGGAACTGTTGATTTCCAAACAAAGCGAATTCAAAAAGTTCTCAACAGTGCTCTCATTTTCATAAAATCCCCTTGGTTGCTTAACAACAGAGTTGAGTGTTTTTTATTCTAATTTGAACCATTTATAATATAACTGACTCTATATGCACTTTTCATAACTTTTATCACTCATCCGGTTAATTTTATTTTCTTATCTTTTTTTTTTGCTACTGGTATGTTTTTCCTCTAATTATTTTCGTTTTATAAAGAAATAACCAAGAAGTAATGCTTTTTATTTATAAACAAGAAAATAAATGCTTTTTAAGTTTTTCAATAGCATGAGTGATGATGTATGATGCGCTATTGTTTAAGAAAATCCTGCACTTTATAATAGGTTATTTTGAATTTTGTTTACTTTTTGCTACTATAGGAGCCGTTTGATGTTTTTATTGTATAATCGATGAGTAATTTTTGAATTTTTTAATGGTGCTACTTTGCATATTAGATAACGATACGGGAATAATCTATCACAAATAGTAGTCGATTTAGTTAGACGTGCAATATTGTGCTTTCTATATTTATGTATGAAATTACGTGTTTTAAATAAATATATTGTTATATGTGAATTGATGACAAGTCACATGCCTTGTCCTTGAAGGATCTCCGCATTGTTTAAAATTGTGTCTAGCTGAAATTTAATATGTTCATATCGAATGAAAACAATCACTACAGGTAGAACAGTCTTGAACAAAATTTCTGCTCAGGAAACGTTTTGAAAAATGAATACCCTATATCTGCATCAAGCTAAAAATCAATATTTTGATTTTATTTCAATTGTTTAGATAGTTAAAATTAATGGTTATCAATATTAAAAGTAATCATTACCAAAACATCTTTCCACGTGTGAAATACCTATTAAGTTTCACAAAATTCAGTTCAATACTTTTCAAAAAAAATCACCTAGGCGTCACTCTTGGCTCGAGTTTGAAAAACAAGTGTCAAATTTAAAACTGAATTGCGAAGAAATGAAAATATGTAGTTCTCTGCAGCAAACTTATGTATATCGAACAAAATTTTGATTTTAAGCACAATCGAACATTTGAGTAACAAATACTCTTAGATCATTTTTTAAATTACAATATCGATTCGATATTTTTACAGAACATGATGTTTTAAATTTTTTTCTATATCAATTAATAGTAATATAAAAAATTGTGTTGGATAAAACCATGTAAAATATGCTGTGATTGCCTAAAATATCTTTACCAGTGAGTGAAATTCCAAAAATAGTTTTTTATTTATTATTTTTTTTTTTTATTAATTTGTATGTATAATTTTTATCAAGTTTGTGATTGATAAATTAAATTGCAATTAGAGAAAAGAAAATAAATCAGTGTAAAGTAAAAGTTAAAAACAAATAAAAAAAGTAAACAATTTGTATATAACATTTCTTTTTTTAGGATGGAAGGCGGGAAGAGAAGCGAAATTGTAGCATTAACTTATAGCACACCAAATATGTAGTTAAATGCGACAAAAATATTATCATGTTTTTAGCTATGATTCTCTTTTGCCTTTATGTAAAAATAAAGTGTCAGTTTCAGTAAAATGATTCAGAGTTTTTTTTTCTCAGTTATTGGGTTTTTAAGTGCTTTGATACTTTTTTACGAAATATTTGTTCATTTTCGGGATCTTCTCAAGTTACTATATGATTATTTGAAGTAACTACGGTAAAATTTGTCTTAGTAACGCGTCTTGTTCCCACACTTTAAGCACTTGATTTTAAAGTCAAGCTTATTGAGATTTCCTCTTTTAAGAATGGTGACGACTTTTTCATGTTTTTGAATTTCTTGAAATAAGGCAAATCGAACATAAAAGGAGTGGAGAAATGTGTTACTTCTTAAATAAATTACCTTCATTAGTAGAAAGTAACAGAGATAATATATCGCTAATATTAAAATAATATTTTATATCCCATATTTGTCTTCTATGTATGCCATTAAGAAGCTAAGGTTAGATTTAAGAGAAGATGGGGAAATAATTGAGATATACATAAGGGACGATGTTTCACTGACTATGATCGTAAAATTGATAGGCCAACTTACTATTAAAGCAGTTGTACACTTCAATTAATTATGTGTCATTTCCTAAACAAACTTTAAGTTTTACTATGATCTTTTCTTTCATAAAACTAAATGATATAAATGATCGATTTTCAAATATTTTTCCGTTCATGTTGTTGAAAATGTTGTGTCAAATAGTATCGCGGTGTTAACTAATTGTTAAAATCTGGATCTAACAAACACTGCGCTGGAATCATGCTCACTGTATCCCAATCGTTTTGTGTGTTTAAAAACTTCATTGGTTATTGCTGTAACAGGCATCGATTGATCTAAATTTTCAGCCATGCTCAAAACTAAACGCAAATCCTTTTGCATATGACTCAGCGGTTGTTGCGGGTTGAAGTCACCTTTTGCCATCTCTGAAATTGAAGTTATGATATATATATATATATGCACGTATACAAATTTATGAACACATAGATATGTAGACAGGTAAAATCTAAATGCATATTTAAAATTACCTCTTCCTTTTGATAATAGAAGATCAGACTTCATAGACGTGAGTTGAAATATGTCTAGGATGTCTTTAAGAGAAATGGAGAAACGATCAGCTAGAAGAAAAAAAATCCACTGGCCATTGTGATTAAATTTAGTGAAATCATTTTTTCGCTTACCCAATGCTAAGGCCTCAGATAAACCAACTAAACTCACACCCAAGATGGTTTGTAGAATTAAATTAACTTTGCAGGCATTACCAACATCTGCTAAAGTGGGATATGCGGAGTAGATAAAACATAGTAAAAAAGCCGTAGAAAAATTCAAATTGAGCAAAAAGAAAAAAACAAAAGCTGGTTTGTATAAAAATAATATGTACGTACGTAAAAATTATACAAAAAATTCTATATTTAATTAGCATGATTAATAATACAAATAATGAATAAATAAATCATTTTACTGCCAATTTCTAGAAAAGGTTAATCTTCCTTCACTAAACATAAAGTAAAATTTGACATCCAATCTTAAAAAATGAGCGCAAACAATTAACTTACCTCCTAAAAAGAATGTATTTTTAGCAATAGTTTTGAAACAGGAATGACATTCTTCGAAAACTGTACGATCACCACCAGCTAAGATAATAAGCATGCCATCTTCAGCTTCTTGGCGTGTGCCATGTATTTGTACTTCCAAGTACCTTCCATTACTTTGTGTTATTCCTTCGGCAATATCCTGCGAGGTTTCAGGATCTATTGTGGTCATTTCAACATATGCTTTATTGCATAAGTCTGCAACCCGTAGAACTCCACAATTTCCAAAGACTAACTAAAAAGAATTATAAATAGAGTAAATGCTGCAGGTTCAAAACTATGATTATAAGGCTTTCTTTAATCGTCCAGGAAGAAATAAATTTAAAATAGATTTTATTTTTGTTAAAGGAATTATTATTAATTCGAAAATATTAATTTTTTTTTTGATTCCAAGTAACTGTTTATTTATTTAAACTGTTTAAGGCGGGACGCTTAACAGGCATATCTATACTATTTAAAAATTTAGCCGTTTTTTGTGTTTTGAACTTTGAACTGAGCTTAAAAAAGCATGATTGCTCCAAGCATTTTGATCGTCTCCACCCACCTTTAGTATCGTCAATCATCATTTGTATGAATTTTTATTTTCAATTCATAAGTCGTTTTCAACTTTTGACTTACATATATTTACAAGTCTGTCGTATTTAATAGGGACTTTTACCACATATCACAAATGATTTATGTTTCTGTCCAAAATTAAAAAAATTAACTGAGTTATGTTTATCTTTATCTCTTAAAATTTTGTTTCAAATATTTACTAGCTATATGTACAAAAATATAAATGAAAAATTAAGTACATTTAACAAAATGTTTAGTTCAGATTTTTGCGTTGTTTTTTAACTGCATCTGCAAGGTATTCCCTCACCAAGGATGAAAATCTTCATTCATAAAAATAAAGCTCCTACGACGGAATGTTATGCACCCAATTAATTTTGAAATTTAATAAAAAAAAAATATTTTCAAATGGAGAAAAAAGTTTTTTTCAGAAATTAAGAAGAAAGACGTCAGCTTATTATTGGCGCAATATGTAAAAGTCGGCATATTATTATTAGCGGTATAAATAATTCATTGTATTAACAGTTAAACGTTTATATCTCGTGTTTGAATTAAGAGGTTTTCCAAATGTGGTTGAACTTTGTTCTCAATGAAATATTTATAGTATTCAGCTACTTGTTGCCCGACAGTATTTTTTTTTTTTTTTTTTTGCAGAAAGGGCGTGTGTATGTCTTCAGTGATGGGTGAAATAAATAAAATAGATATCAAACTGTAGAGAATGCATAGCAAATAGTCTCTGAATCGAATATTTGATGTTCTGGATATTAAAAGTTTTACACTTTAGTTAAATCAAAATAGACTTTCAACAAGATTAAAAGCAAGATAATTAGACAAAACTAAAAAAATTTATAGAAAATATGTAAACAAATCTATTCAAGCTAATTCGTAGGAATCTTAAAAATTGACTTTTTCGCCACTGAAAACATTTCCATGTGTGAAAATCAAAATCTATTTTCTTTAAAAAAATTAAAAAGCTCAAATGCAATATTATAAAAAACTCACGTCTTTTGAGGCTTTGGGATCTGATACACAACAAAATATAATATCTGAGGCATCTACAACGTCCATTGGTGTTTCCTTAACCACAGCGCCAGCCTCTCTGAAGGGTTCGCATTTAGACATTGTACGATTCCACACTACAACTTTGTGACCCTTGCAAATAAGATCCTTGACAATTGTAGAACCCATTATTCCAAGTCCCAAAAATCCAAACGTTAAATCGGAAGGGGCTATGTCGCGCTCAGCTAAAGTCTGAGATCGTGTATTCATATCAATTGCTTGTTGTTCGGGCACCTTTACAGTTGGACGTTCCAGTAAGGCAATTGAATTGTTATTGCGGCGCGGAGGACTTGAATGTCCTCCTATAAGAGCCAAAGCTTCTGTATTAATTTTACGTCTAGGTGTTGTTATATCGTTACAAAATTCACTGTCTTTACGTTTTCGTTTTGAGCTGACTACTACTGGAGCCGGCGTCTGGGTAGATCCTCGACGTTTTGTGGCTGATTTTGAGCTTGCCGATTTAGATTTTGTGCTTAATGCAGTAGTACTTTTTGCCTTTGGTGTTCGTTTGTTTGGGGTTTTTGTAACAGCCCCTTCTTCATCTTCCAGAGTTGAGACCTCACCATTGTTGTCTACGTTATTTAAATTTGATTCAATAGTGACATCCTCTTCTAATGAGAATCCATCCCGTATTTTATCGAAATCAGCTTCAGTAGGTAATGACCTAATACCCGTGCTTTTGCTAATGATACTATCTATTTCGGTTGGATCATCAATGTGATTTTTAATATCATCCATAGCTTGACGAAATGCAGCGGGTTTGTTTAATTTCGACAGCTGGTCCTTCCAAGGACCTTCATACGGTTTAATGTTATTGAATTCAATCCACGCACTGAAACATAAAATTTTGTCAGATAAATAGTAATAATTTTTCGGGAACTTATACTTACAAATTTCTGGAACCAAAAAAAAATACGCATTTTGAATTATTCTTGTGTGTGTTATTAAGCAACTCTAAAGGTGGTTCAACAATCTGAAAATTTAAAGAGTGAATAGAAAATTAATAAACAATGTTTTTGACACAAAAAGATAAATAATACAAACAAAATAGGAAGTCTAATATTTATAATAAGTGTTACAACTCTTCTAAAAAAACAAGATATTTCTTAGCATACAATTACACTAGAGCGTTTCTTTTGGGGTACGATAAAATTAGTATTCCATTTTATGCTGGCTTCTTCAATAAACATTTTACAGGTTCTTTTCACGTATGAAAGCCAATTTGATTTGTTTAGTTCCGATGGCCAATATTGTGTGTAATGAAGAATTTTTGAACAAAAACACTAAGAAATATGTAAATGGTGTGGACTTGCATGGCAGATCGCTTAATAGGCGGCATTATGGACTAAACCATATCTTTTGACATTTTAAAAACGTATGTGAAAGGGAAATGTATTCTTTTTACATACTAGCACCTACATACATCATCGATAAATGCTGTTGAAAATGTATTTTTCAATGAACAATTTTCCATAGAAATGGTGACAACAATATCATATGATGTAAGTAAATTTTTGATGAATAATTAAATACAACGAACATATTTTCAAACACATTCATATTTTGATAAAGTAGAGTAAAACGTTCTACAAAACCTTAGTCTGTAATCCAGGGTACATCTTAATAAAATAAAATGAAAGAAAATTTCGTGTGTTCTAATATGTCAACAAAAATGCCTTGTTGGATACTGCCAGCCTGATGTTTGTGTGTATCAAAATAGATTCGAACTGGACGCCAAAATATAAAAATGAGAAAATTAAAACATGCAAACTTCAATGCAAAACCGAATGTCACAATTGTGTTTGCAGTGAGTCGGAAACAAGTAGTTGCCTGAGTGGATTTGAATTTAAGAATGTTAATAAAATAAATTCTATTCGAAAATACGAGTCCAAATACACAAAACACATCTCTGCATGGCACTAATCGTTTGTAGTTGTGATGATGGACACGAATTAAATAAAATATATGAACCGATCTATTAAGATCAAATTGAAAACTCAGGATGTATTCACACAAATAATGCATGGACATGCATTGGAAATTGTCAAAATGATCGCAGAATTTACAAATGTGTCTTGCTATACTGTTCATACATTAACAATGGGTACTGTCTAGAGCTTAGAGACGAAATTATTACCAGCGGACAACGTGAGCCACAATGCCAACCACATTGTGAGAATTCCAATTGTATTGCCAATAACGTATGTGAATGTTTAGATGAATATCACAAAACAATTTTGAGTTATGTTTGTGAAAGAAACGACATTTACAATGGTTATCCATGCAAGAACGGTGAGTGCTTTATCACTGGAGAATGCAAATGTAAAGCTGGCTACGTTAAATCTTTGTCCTATAGAGGACAAATTTAGTGTGCTATTATTCAAAAGTTTGTTGGAAAATTATTGACATTGATTTTAGGAGTACCTGTGCTTCTGATCTTGACCGTTTTTTTTATGTACTCAATAGCTAAGAAAAAGTCATACGGCGTAGAAGAAGGTGGGAATGAATTTACCTATATATATGTTTAATCATATTTCAAACAGTATGAAGAGATAGATACATATGTTTGAACAACAATTTGTAACATTGCAAGTTATTTTCTTAAAAATAGTAGTGTAAGTAGGGAGACAAAAACTAAAAGTTGTACAATGTAAAGGTAAATTGAAACGTAAGTCAAGGAACCACAGCCTAATGATATATTTTGTTCCCAGTTCTCCCCTTTCTAACAGTTAGTATAATTTATTACAATTATCCACGCAATAACTTTCTTTAGAGGAAATTTTCTGTTTAAAAATCTTAAAGCCAAGATTTGAAATTTGGAAGAACTTGTATAATGTAATGTGTTCAATACAACTTGATACTTACCCTTGAAATATCTATCTTTTTAAATTTACGTTTGGAATTCTGCCGCAACAAAAATTCGTTTTTTTTTCTTTTTTGGTGTTTTACCAAATACAAAATACCTATAAATTTGAGTTTGCTCACCAGTCTTATTCTGAAACACTCTGCGATGTCTCAAATAGTCTTAAATTTTTGTGAATTGAAAAAAATAATTGTAAGTAATACTATTACTTTTTCTTAGATTGTTGGACGTTATTTAAAGCATTCTATTCAAATAATGTAATCGATACACCTTTTCTCAATATACTTATATATGTACATATAAATGTATGTATGTATGCATGTGCGTAAAGTACAGTCTATAATGAAGAAAACAAATAAAACTTGCATTCATACATACATATGTGCTTATATTCTATCGTATACGTTTTCAGTATCAGATTGAAAATACTAATTGAGCTTATGTTAATTTGTTACACTTACCATTGCGGGCCAAGGAGCAAATCCCTTCATTTTTGCCCTAAAGTAGAAAAACGTTTAGTATTTAATTGTTATGACAATAGTTACAAAGAAAAAAAAAAGGCGCGGAATTTTCCAAACATTGCGATGCTTCTTTTCAAGCACAGCGTCACTTAATATAAAATTATGATAACAATCTGTTTTTGGTTAACACTTGAAAAACAAATAGTTCCACTTCGTTTGCCTTAATTTCATTTAATATTTTGTATAAAATTTCTATAAAACAGAAGCTAATGTAAGGTTATGTTGTAGCGCCATTTTCTTTCCACTTTTCTTTCAAGACACAAAAAGAAACCGCTTCTTCCATCACAGTGTTTCACCTTTACATATTATGAAGCTTACCAAACTAAATCCTTTGGCTTGTAACATAATATCTCCTGTGTTTCAGCGCTTCCAATGGCACTAGTCCCAGGCAGCGACAGTTTTTTAGCTTTCGACATAATGTTATCAATACGAACTCGAAATTTTATTTTGGCTGCCTTAATTTTACACGGAATATCCTTCCCTGCCAATATAAATCACTATTTATTTTTCTTTTCACTTTGTAATGCTTAGATTTGGATACTATGAAATCAAATTCAGTTAATTTGAGTAATTATTTTCTAGAAATCCTTTTTTAACAAAATTTTCTGCTGTTGCCGTCAATGGTTTATAAGAAAAAACAAAAATGGCGTCTTGCAAATAATTATTTATTTGTCAAATATTGAATAACGACAACACTTAGATGCAGTGTTGCAATGTCGTACACACGGTTGCTTTGAAGTTTTTCGGTATTGCCATATTACGAAATGTTTCATGAGTTTCTATTTATGTTACTTTGAAGCTGATATTTTAACATGTATTGGATGGCAAAAAACCTAACTACGCTGGTCAAAATATAGATAAAAATAAGTTAAAACCTAAAACCAAAATTAATGAATAAATTAATATTATTGTTCATAATATTAAAACAAAATTAGGAAGTTCATAGCATTTATATTTTATTAAAAAAGGCTTATATATTTGTTGTAAAAATTGTGTTTTTAAGGTCATTCCGAACCTTTAAATTTTTGAGCTGCTAATTGAAGTGGTTCTTCGAAAAGCAGCTGTTCCCAATTATGTATTTTTAGACAATGGTTATCTATAAACTCAAATTTATAGTCATAGTTCATCACTTTAGGATTATCATAGTTTTGAAAGAAATCTAACTCATAATTTTTCGAAATGATATAATTTTTTAACTAAGTTTTCAATTATAGAATGGACACATCAGCTTCCATTTGTATACAGGTAGCACTTAATTCGTTAAGAAATTTAATATCAAAATAATTTTAAGATATAATACTTAAGTTCTTTAAGTAGTTGCGCCATATTGGAGTCACGCGAAATGGTTTATGAGTAGACTAAATTTTAACAACTTGCTGATACAATAAACACCAAACAAGTTGTAGTTAACACCAATTTTTGATACAGAATAAGAACAAAAAAACTATATCGCGATTCAGTAATTTATTTTATAGACAACCGTATCGTTAAAAATGGTTCAAGCCGGAGATACATGGTTTCTCTCCAATATTAACTTTGGACTACAGTTGTAATAACAACTGTATTAGTTTTAATTCCAACCATAAGTTCTTCGAAGCTCTAGTCTACTCAAGTTATTTGACGTGACTAGACTTCGTTCGCGTGGCTACTGAACGAAAAAGTATTAGTGGTGAATTTGTTTTAGATTAATTTAATTAATTTTTATTTTGAAATTAAGTTTATATCAACATATAGTATCGACTACCTCCCAGATTAAAGAAGCCCACACATTCCTCATTGCGTTGAATTGAGTTAAATTAGAAAGACCATTCACTTAAAAGTGAGAAATGAAATTTGTGCTTCACTTCCTGTAGATACACACATACATACATATGTGCATATGTGCATACATACATACATACATACATACATATGTATGTTTTTAGGTAATCGTAATTTCCTGTGATAGAAAAATAAAACAAAGGTGGTTTTCTACGAATTATAAAATCAATAACAATGAATTAAATGGCAATGTTATAAAAATTATATACATATGTATCTACAGTTGGTTTGGATACATTTTCGTTTTATTTATTTATGCAATTAAAACTAAAGTCTAATTATGTTTAAGCCCTTTGGCAGAAAAAGACTTTTCTACGGCAAAACCTGGTTATAGTATTCATGGAAAGATTAAGTAAATGAATACAACTTCGTGAACTGGCTAATACGTGCATATATATGTACATATATAAATACAGGAAGCCAACTGGTTTACACAGATGTAGCGTGTACATACAGCGTTGATCCCATCATTAAAGTGAACATATGCACATCATTGCAATCTTTCCCACATACATTTTTTGTTTATGCTTTTCGCGCGGAAGTTAATAGTTATTATCGACTTATCCTATAATATAGTACATTATTTTGCGGTAATACGTTTTGTACATACTCGTACTCGTACATACATACTAAAAAATTGGATTATTAAAAAAATATGTTTTTATTCGAAAGATAACAATGATTTTAGACAAATGGCCACCACGTTTGCGTGTTCTCGAACACGAATAATATTGGTCTTAACGGCGTCAATTTTTTGGTTGGTTTAGCGGCATAAATCATTAACATCAAGTAGCCGACGACATTGTACATATGTATGTGTGCATGGTGTGCCGCAACATTGAATTTCCTATGTATACACACATGCATACATACATACATATTGCAAGTTTACAATAAGTTTCTTTTGTAAGTTTTCCAATTTTTTGTGGCGGTTACGCCAAGAAGATAAATTAATAACAAGTTGGTAAAATTTTGTGTAGTTAGCCCTTTGTACTCTTACCCATCTCCCACGCAAAGCCCTGGTTCATAACTCTCCAAATGCATACTGAAAATACGAATGTACTATGTACATGCAGATGTATGTATGTATGTATGTATAACATCCTGCATTAATCTAACAATGTTAGATGCTAAAGCCACGCGAAGTAAACATCATTAGTTTCCACAGGGATCGATCTTTTCAAAAATAAAAATAATTACAACTCGATTTTGCAACTTTCATAGGCTTGAAAAGGGTATTAAGAAATGGGAATTCTTTTCACCGCAAAACTTGTTCAACAAATTAAATAAATTAAGCAAACCTTCTCCTCTTCCGTACCTACTTTATTATGGTAGTGAGACCTAAACCAATTTTCCTGCACGACTTGGGCAGTTTTAAAAGCTGAAAGCAAGAAGTAAAAACATTACTGATGCATCAAACAAATTTTCTCAATGGGAAATTAGGCCAAACTTCCCAAAATTTAATACCTGACTCTAATTTTTGTTCCTACTATAATGACGTTATAAGTCCTTGGCGTTTTTCAAGACCAAACGCAGCTACGTGCAGGTGAGTATAATTTCATAGATATTTTTGTGATATTACAGCCATATAGTGCGATTAAATAAATGTTAACATTAAATCCCTAACAAACAAAAATGCATTTAGAGGACAATAAGGCTTTGCAAAAGAACTCGACTTTGCGAAAGCTTCAAAACACGTTTTTTGCATAAGACCAAAGCCATTTTACAGTAACATTGTTACCACTTTTTTTGAGTGGTAATTGCGTCTGCTATCAAGCTTCACATTTATAGATTACAGTGATTCCCATGAGCAATAGTTTAATATATTTAAAAGTTATTTTTTATATTCTTTTTCATTTCTAAAGTCACATTCGCTACGGTAATTCATAAAAACATTATTAAAACGACCAATTGAAAATCTGCCCGATGAAGCACAAGAATATTATAGATATTTTTGCAAGCACAACACAAAAAGTTGTTCCAAGATATTGTGCCATGGAAGATCTTTTCACTATTTTTCTATTTACTTTTGCTGTTTCTTTTTTAACCATAATCAGATTGACTGGGCATAGACCTAAAGAATTTATTAAAATTAAGCAACTTCTTATTTAAAGGGTGACCGTTTTTTGATTTAGGAAAGTATGTACACATGTTTCTCAAATGCTTATATGCGTGTAGAATTTTAAAGTTATCACCAAGTAAGTTTAATTTTATTTACCTTTTTATGTACATTAATCAAATGGGAAACAAAGTGTATGTACGACTCATATGATCTAAGCCTTTTTGAAGTTAGTACTGCAGTCATTATTTCGTTGTGGTCTAAAAGTTTTACATGTTTTAACGCACTATCAAAGTATATGATAGAATTTTTATTTTTGAAATAAAGCCAACTTTAAAGCACTAGTATTGTAAAAGAACACACATTTGTACATACATATGTATGTATATATGTATGTATATATATGTTAGACGCGTGGTTTTTTATTCTTAAAGAATGATGGTTGTATGTTTGTACATACATATGTATGTATGCATGTATATTAGGGAAGTTTTTATTTTGTTTCTCGGAGGTCGGCACTTCTATCAATTACTCAGTGAGGTGAAAGGTATAATATTTTTTTAAACACTGCGAGTACTTTGTGTTAAAACGTGCAGGCATATGTAAATTTCGATACAAACAAACTGTTTTTAATTTTTGATACGGTAAATATAATTTTTCACGGAAAGTGCAATCAAAGCTTTCATTGAAATTATAATAAACATTTTATTGCACTCAGAAATTGTTTCGTTGCTAATGGAGTTTAACTCATAGGAAGCTAAATAGATTGTAATGTTGGAAGAAGTCTAACGGTATTGTTATATTTTTCAAATTAACTGTAAAATGTTGAACACACATCTGATTTATAAATGTCTTGAGAAATTATTTTATATGAAACTAGCAAGTGATAGTGATCTGTGAGCGCAAGTACTCGTATATTTACTACATGACTGTGGGAGTTCGAATTAAAACAAAATCTTCTTAGGATTATTCTATATAAATGAATGAATTATATTAAAAACGTGAAAAAGCAAATTTTGCAACTTTTCGTTCCAGAAATATGTCCGAGATTTGGTAGTGACCAAAATCTGAGAAGTTGGTTGTAGGAATAAACGGATTTTTTACGGAAAATATACAAATTATCTGTTTGGTTTTCGAAGCGTTTTGATTTATTATCAGATCCCAAGGCAAATGAATAAAAGCTTTCATATTTCTGAAATTTGTTTTTATATGTGCAATACATATGTATACACATACATATGTAAATGTATTTCTTTTAAATATTTTCTTGTAACAAAGGCTGAGCGAATACAAACTTTTGGACTCCCTAATCACTTGTAAATTTTTTGCTTGCGCAATCATTTGTTTGTGATTTATTTTACTGTTAAGCAGTTTGAAAACCTGTTTAAGTCATGAAAGAGCTATAGGTCAGATGATTTTCTTAAAATTTGTTTAAAAGTTGCACCTGATACAACAAAGAAATATTACATACTTATATAGGCTGATTTTGAACAGAATTTGTTGTATTATAAGAATTTATTATTATTTACTTCAAAATACTTTAATTGGCTTACAAATCAAATATCCATAAGACTCCCGACATACCAACCAAACAAATATCTTTAGAATAATATTTTAAATTAAAATTTATCGACTGTTAAACAAAAACTATGCATATACGAGTACCATAAATATGTATGTACATTAACTGCTATTTTAATGCAGTTTTAGTTTTTTGTAGACAAAAAGGTTGGTTTTAAAAATACTTATCGTCATTTTATGCTTTGGAGAAGTTTCGATTTATCTAATTCACTTTTGTGGCAATTTTTGTCGTCTAGTGTTTGCGTTGTCTAGTTACAGACGAGTACATACATACATACATACATACATACATATATAAAGTCTACAAAATATAAACTCTGGTTGTTATACATATGTAGGTGTGATTGCATGTAATTGCATACTATACACGAGTATGTATGTAAATATGTTTGTTTGTATATATGTTTTTATAGTTGATTACAGTTAAGAACACCATTGGATGGTGGCCATTTGTGACAGATTGTTTGAACTACCACGAAGGGCAATTTATGAGAAGCTGGTGGAGCTGATTGAAATACATTCAGCTATTTACATATGTGTGTCCATGCTGAACCATCACAAAGTATTTCCTCATGGGTGGAAAATAGAGATTCTACAAGTTATTGTTGAATTTCCCATCGAATATATACATACATATATATGTATATATATGTACTCGTAAGTATGATTCCATGTGAACTTAAACTATACACTGGAGGAAATACTTAACCCTTAATATTGTTTGGAGTAATTGCCAACACAATGTCTATATCTACTATATCTATTTTCCCGGATTTGCTTAGTGACTGTAACTGTATGCTTGTTTTTGTTGCCACATCCAACCACCCTTACGAACAATTTCACCAGTACAAGTATTTGGTAAAAGTTTTCGAAATAATTATTCTATAAAAATGTAAAAGTGCACGTTTGATTAAAAGTGGAGGAAGTGAACGTGTTAAATGTCTATGGCACACAATATTGGAAAAGGTAACTGGTTCCAATTTCGACACAAGTACCCAGGAGGAGTAACGAGTCAGTAGTACTGACAGTACTGGGCCATTCTCAATGACACGTATGGTGTCAGAATTGAGAAACATTTCCGTGAAAGCTTCTTCAGAGAATAGTCCGATTACTTGTTCCGGAAAATTAACAATCATAAACTTTAAAACATCCAAAAATATCAAATATCGAAATTGCACGTGTTAAAAACCAAATTTAAAGCTCGGCACGTCAAATGTGTGCTTTTCATTTCTTAAATTTTTATGCTTCGTAAATGATTAAAAGAGCACAATAATAAAATTTCATTTGTGGCATCCGTATTTAAATAAACCTTCAATTTAGTCGACCCTTTCACAAATGAAAAAAGTGTCGTACTGAAAAGCAAAAGCTTGAGAATGGCGCAGTTCAGTATTACAATTTTTCGACTGGGTACAAAACAAAATTGAACCGCACACATTCAATCAAGTCAATATAAAATACAAATGTTTTCTCTAAACCAGGGGATGGGAATATTGTGATTTACTTCAAGTCCAATAGTATTTGAATATTGTATATTAAAAAAATAGAAGCACAATATGAAATTTTGGTAGAAACACCACATTGAATATTTGTGACCACTTGCGACCATTGTTATGAGTGGATTAAACAAATTGGTCGATTTTTTTCTATTTATGTTTTTTATTTTTATGTCAAGGAAAAAATGTCACAATAAAATTACTCAATTTGATTTCAAGTTTCCTTTTGACCCTTTTTTATATTAAAATTTTATACTATAACATGTTTGTTATATGTATGTATGTATGTATGTTTTTTTCACTAACGTGTTAAAATGTGATGTTAAAAAGGGTTGACATTTGCTTTTTATTTAATTTATCCGACATGACACTTGATTAGTTGTTTAATTTGGTCTTAAAAAGGAAGGCCAAAGAAATTCATTAATTAAAAAACAAAATGATTCGTTAGTTTGCGAAAATAGGTGCATAATTAACACAAATTTAAATAATTTAATTATAGAATATGATGAAATAAGTACATGGTATAGTGGTAGTTTGAACAGCATTGGATTGAATTTTTTTCCTAAACTTTGACTGTGGAATCCACAGTGTGGATTGTCGAAGGTATGCACAATAGGCACTGAACAGTCAGAACAACATCAGCTTAATTCTGAGATCCTCATCTCTGCAAAATAGAATAAAACAAAAGAAACGAATATTGAAACAATGTATTACATACATACATATGTGCATATGTATGTGGGTTCGACCTCTGAATTCTGGTAAAAAAAAGTATGTATTTATTCCTATCCTTTTATATTTTTACTAGCTGAACACGGTGTGCTTCGCTACCCCCTCCTTATAAAATAAAATTAAAAGTATTTATATATTTACAAAAGTTTAATTATGGGTTATATGGGCGAGGCCACGCCCCTTTCTCCACTTACAACTTTATATAGCCTATTATTTCTTCCAGAGTCACAGTAACATGCTGTGAAAATTTCAGGAAGATCGGTCCAAGGGTTTGGCCTCCTATAAAGCACAAACAAGCAGACAGACATTCATTTTTATATATGTATATAGAGATACATATACATACATATGTACGTAAATATGCTTGTAGCAGCAACCATTGAGAATGGGTGGCTGGTCCTTATTTCGGAAAAATTTCGTGTCCCTTCAGAAGGGTCAGCTGCATATGCAAATCTTTAGAAATTATTTTTACAGAAGCATCTGAAGATGCTTATTAAGATTCATATAAATATGCGTGATAATAAGTAAGATATTGAAAATTAATACGTTGAAAATACCAAATCATATTTCAAGGAACTACATTTTTTTCGGAAAGCTTTCGGAGCCAAAGTATTGTCTTTCGGATCAATATTCTGTACTCTTACGCACATAATTCCTTTATTGATATTTGTTCGCATGTGTATAAAACTGGCTTAAATGCCACAGATATGCATATGTATATATATGTGGCGATACACATACGAACGTATGTATGTATGTATACGAGTAATATGCGCAGTATTAACAGTCACTAACATTAATGCCCCACATTTTTCTATTGTGGCTTGGTCTTATGACATTTGTTTAGTTTAAGACAAAATAATGGATTTGAACGGATAAATCTAATGTTAAAATGGAGGGATACTTACAAACGGACTGGCGAGCGAATGAACATAAAATTCTCATCTTCTTTGTGTCATTATTTTGCAACAAATTAAAAAAGATGGAAATGAAATTGCAAAATACGAGTTCAACAAAAAGAAGTAAGAAAGGAAAACAAGATGTGAACATGAGTGAACAATTGCTTTTGTTGCTTTGTAGTGGTTTTAGTGTAACGTATTGTGATTACAACAAATCATTGCTGTCGTCTTTTAAATTTACTTGTACGAACGTGTGTGTGTGCGAAGCGTAACTGCCAGCATTTCAGGCGCTAAGAGATTATTTAAAAACAAGTAGAAAGAAGCTGCTTTCACAAACTGATATTGTTAGTTATTTTCAATTTGTTTTCTTGCTTACTTTTATTTGTAGAAAAAGTTTAAGAACGGAATGAAGAAATAAAGTATGTAATTGATATTAAGCATGAGTGCGTCTGTATGTTGTTCCATATGCTTTTTACTCTTTGTTCTTGACGTTCTATTAGATGCGTACGAGTACACATACAAAAATGTACTTGATTGTCCGTTAAATGCTCGCAATATGACAAAATACATATTTCTTTATTTCTTTCTCGTTTAAAAGGGATTTTTTTGTGGAAATGAATGCAAAAAAAAACAAGTTAGCAGTTAAAACAGTTGCAGCATTATTTAATTAATGATGAAATGAGGTCAGCAATTGCTTTGCCTAAGAAACCTTTAAAATCTAAGGTTAAATTAGGTCGTTGTAATTAGTTTCAAGCTTGTTAAGCGTCGTGATCTATCGCACCCTAAATGCAAAAGGGTCACAACTCAAAATGCTAAAATTTTTAGAAGAGACAAAAAACTGTTTATGTTGAGTTCATCGTGCAGAAGCAACACACTTAACATAACTGTATTTTTCCAGTTAAAGAAGAGAGTGATGTTTGCAGTAGTTAGAGATGTGTACTCTGAACTAATTTATGGAAAAAGTCAGTTTTGGAAAATTTTGAGTTGCGCCCCTTCTGTATTTAGGGTGCGATATGTACGTACATATGTGTGTGTGTAGTATGTATGTGCTCGTAAAACTTAGTTTGACTTATCACTCCCACACATCAAGCTCATTCTATCAAAACTAATTGTAATATAGTTTTGAAAAGCAGAGAACACGTAGTTCTTAGTCGAAATTTGTTTCATTATTAATTAAAGTATTTTTGCTAGAGAAAGTACATTTTTCCAATTCCTCAATTTTGTATTTAAGCTTCGATACTGAAAAAAAATATGTATGTCGCTTCAGAAATCATGCAAAAATTAAATATGAAGGAAAATTACGCGCAAACAGATCGGACCGTCTTCAAATTTCTATATACATATTACAAATTTGAACTATTTTGATCCAACCATACCTGCTACTTTTTTCTCACTAACACAATAGGTAAGAGTGTAAAAAGCCAGCTTGACATGTAATTTTTATTTTAAAATTGAGGCATTGTTTGAAAAATAGCATTTCATCGCATTGGCGTAGGGTTTTTAGATTCATATTTGTAATGAGTCCGAAGTGTTGATTATCACACATTTCTGTCATTTATGGAGTAAATAATTTTCGATATTCTTTTTCTATTCAGAAATGGGTGCTTAATTACTGGTCTCTCAATATACGAGTATTGTTGGAAAATCGAGTGGGAAAACCAATTCTAATGAGATTCATAAAACATACTTTAAATGTCTGTCATAAACCAAGAAATTAATTATGTAATTGGATTTAGCACGTCTGAATTAGTTTTAATAGATAGAAGAAAAACATTGTGTACATGTACATACATATATTATAATCTTGCTGGGGTTTCTGGCATTAATTAGACTTTAGGTCTTCAGTGTTCACACACGAGGTCATGCTCTGACTTCAGCAAACAGCAAAAAAACGTGGATGAAATATATATGTACATAATTACATACATACATACATATCGATATGTTAATATAGAACTAAGTAACGCTTTCCTAACTTTTCAGGAGAGAGAAAAAACTTAATAAAAATTAAAGCTTTGTAGTCGCGAAACTTTTTTCAACTGCTTATATTTTTGTTATTTTTAGTCGGATCACTTAAATTTTTTTAACAATGATGTTTTGGACGATCATCTTTGGAAATTTACAAAAAAAAAAACTAGTTAGGGCCTTTCTATATTAAGGTAACGATATGAACAACTTATTCCCATA
Organism: Epicampocera succincta; assembly: GCA_932526305.1. Taxonomy (NCBI): domain Eukaryota; kingdom Metazoa; phylum Arthropoda; class Insecta; order Diptera; family Tachinidae; genus Epicampocera; species Epicampocera succincta. Next base: position 20,500,590 of record OW052037.1, on the reverse strand, counting down.
AAATAACTTCATACGAACATAAATATGAATTTGCCTGCAAGTATAGCAAGTTTTTTTAGTTTTTAATTTTTTATTTCAGTTTTCCAAATTCAGAATGCTTTTCCAATAAAATCACCAATACATCTGATAGAAGAAGTATGTATGTACATGCGTGTATTTACATAAATATGTATGTACAGATGTTTGTTTTTGCGTCTCCTTTTAAGTTTGTAAATGTGTGAATTGGTATGAGTTTTGCTTGTCATTGAATGGATTTATAAAGTTATAAAAGGTAAAATCACGCCATAAGCTTTCTTTAAGTGCAGCAGCAGCAGCAGCAGCAGAGTAACGTTGTTATTGATGGGCCTTAATTGGTTCAAGTAAGATAGTGAGCAACACAATAATGTTGATCAAAGAGTTTATTCATATGTACTTCACACATACATACATAAATATGGGAAGCTAATCGTGTTTAAAAGTGGCAATTGTAACAACGATTTTCAGGATCTAGTTCCTTCAGTGATTACGAATGGGTTTTATGATCTAACATTTTACTCATCCAACTGCATACAGACATGTATGAAGATTTTGGAAACTATATAATTAGAAATTCGCTCTTTTTTTAAACTTATTCTGATCTAATTTTTATTTACATATGTATGTATTTCAGTTCAGTTTGGACTCTCTCACTTTTATTTTTTACATAAAAGTGTGTCTCCGATGTATATAGATTTATGTTGTTTGCCTACATGCTGCAGGCCCAAGAGCTTATAAGCATTTATACATATTCGGAAGCTTATCCATTGCCATATCAGTGCAATTTGCAACGTTGATTCTCAAAAGTTCCTCTAAACGAGTCCGTGTATGGATCTATACATGGACATATGTTTATATAAATATGTATGCAATAAATATGTACCATAAGCCATCTATGAGTATCCATGACCACCCACCATAAACAGTTGCTCAGCAAATATTCCGAATCAACTGCAAAATGTTTAGAATCAGCTGCAGTTCATATATAAAAAGTGTAAGTCTAAGCCTGGCCTAGTTCCGGTATTTTTAAATTTGCTTTTAATCCTGTGTAGCTTTTGTATTGAAATTGATTAATAAATAAATATAATTAATGTCAAAAAGTCATTTGTTGTGCCATCCAGACAATGTTAAAACAATTGTTACACCAACAAAAATCGACCAAGCTTTAATTAAATTCCGCGGAAACGTCTGGTCTGATTATAACTGGGAAGTACATTTTTGAGGGATTTAAAAAAGTTTGTTTGCTTTAAAAGGCCTTTCCAGTACTTACTCGTACTTAGTTTGCCCTTTGACTCCATTGCCTACGATGAGGGTATTTGTGTTTGGCGAAAATGTTGCAAAATGACTGCAATAGTTAAGATTGTCGCAATATAATGAAAATTTATAGCAGTAAAAAAAACGTACTCGTATAGCAATGCCGTAAAGAAATTAAAGCATATTGGAAAGGAATATGTACGAGTACAAATACATAACTTTATGTTGATAGGAAGTTATTTTATAATATTGAATAAATTTATCTAAAAATTTATCAAAATTAAAAGTTCTCTTCAAAAGGAAATATTTTATAGCATTATAAAATAAGAGATAACTTCGTACCCACATTATTAGTTCATTTTAGCCAAATGTTACCAATTTATTACCATGCAAAAGCTTAAATAAAAAACAAACATATAAAACTCATAAAAAATGAATAGTAAAATAAATTTTGGAAATAAAAAAATTACATTGAATATTGAATTACTCCTATTATATAAAAATGTAGCAATGAAGTTGGAACAGTTTGCATAATGGCCAAGCATATGTACATGTGTATGAGTAGTTGGTAACATATTTTGCTGTGTGCTTTCATGATCGCATGTAATCGTTACATTCAGCAGTACTGAAACAGAAACAGAAACAGAAACAGGGCTGCACTTGTTGTTTATTAAATTTCCGCTGCATTGGTTTTTCATATCCGTTTCCTTTTGCAATACGTTATTTTTGTTTAATATTGATTGAATATGTGGTCATGGTGTTAACTGACTGGCTTGTACTTTAATATTTCTCAAATTTGTATATTATTCGTGGAGAAAGTTATATAAAGGCAATTTATGAAGTATGGAAATGAAATAAAATCGAAATGCAATTAAACGTTTTAATGTAGTTGTTTCTCTTCTGTAATTGGCAAAGAAGGAAGTTTGGAATATTTTTCTAATTATGAGGCTATTGAAATCACTGTTTTAATTCAGAATATTTCGTTCAGATTTTAAGTATTTATTTAAGGGTTTTATGAATTGCCTATTTAACTGTTTTATAATTCAATCAGTTTTTATTAAAAAGTTTATATTTAAGGAAAAATTTTTCTTCCTTATAAGTAGAAATACATGAATCAAAAATGATGCTGCTACTGCGCATTAATAAAATACATTTTAAGCTCAAATGTTTACCAAACAAGTCTGAAGGGAGAAGACATTCGTGCGTAGTTGAATACTGTACAGAAAAGTGATTGACGAACGAAGAGCTTCAATTGGGTGACTGACCGCATGTGTCCTAAGGCTAAAGTTTTTACAGAAGTGGACTATCTATGACTGCAATAGCTTCCTATTGCAGTTTGTTCCAATCAATCCTCTGAGAAAGTTTGTTTATATATCTAAATTAAAGAGATGCTTTAAAAAAACGTTAAATAGCACAATTTTTAACAACAGCCTTAGATTGTACTTACAGTTAGTGAATAAGTAACAAAGAGTGTCTATTGTTTTTGAGTAAATTTTTGTTATTATTGTGCTGTTTGGTTTAAAAATTCATGAAAACTTGGGTATCCAGTTAAGACAAGAAAATTATATAAGTTTATTTAAATGGAATATGGAATAAAAGTTCAAAGGTACATTTGTTGTATGTCGTCATAAACATCATGATATATGTGAGGAATGTGTATTGAAGGGAAATGAAAGACAAATGTCATTCAAATAAAAATTGCTAGTTTAGTAAGTGAATAAAAGTGAGAAAAAAAACTTAAATTGGAATGAACATTGTCTCTAGGCCTTTGTTTTACCAAAATAAGTTTTTTTGGGTGTGACATTTTTAAATCAAAGATATGAATAAGCATTTCGGCACCATTGTAAGTTAATAGTTAATTTTTGGCATATGTGTGTATGTATGTATATTGTTGTAGGTCCTTAAAGCTGCTTCATTTAACAAAAACTGTTATAATGTGAGCTTTGCACTTTGAAGTAAGCAGGGCCATTGTATTTAACAAAGATGTTTGCAAAGCGTTCTGCAATTGGGTTTCCAAGTTCTTTTTAGAGAACCAGGAAAACAACTACGTTTTCATGATTACTTGCTTCAAGTACGAAAGTGTACGTTGTCGGTTAATGTTACATATTTGTATGTTTTAATTTTTACTGATCTGTTAACAAAGTACTTTTTAACATGCCAGCAATGCTGTAAAAGTGCTTTGAAACCGGCCTCGACCATCAATTAAGCTCTTATTATCGGAGAATTTTTACATTTTTCTGTGTTTACATTGTGTATTTTCAAGTTTTTCAAATTTTATAGGAAATATGCAAAAATGGAAGCATTAAATTCAATAAAAAGAAACGGGTAAGTACATCAAAATTTATTAAAAAAGAAACTTTTATAATTTTGATTCCCATTAAAAAGAAGATATAAGAAATATTTGCCAGAAAAAACGAAAAACAAAAATGTATAAAAGGAAGTTCGATCCATTTTCTCTACCGAATAACTTATCTTTATTTATTTTTGCAATACAAATCTAAAAAAATTAAGAGAAATATCCTAGTGATATGTAAACAAACAAAACATAACTCGTTATGCAAATACTTTTACTTCACTCATTAAAAAATGTGAATTTAACGTTAACATTATTCATTTCTGTGCTATTCTAAAAGAAGTAAACATATTTATTTAGTATTATCTGTTTGTTAAATATATATATTTTTTCTTAATACAGGCAAAATAACATAAAGCAATATGATAGACATGGTTAATTTAGAAATTGGTAATCGGCATAAATACAGCATTAAAAGTTGAATAACAGATGAAAATTTAGGTGTTGCCACTCTTTTGTCTAAAAACTCGGTGAAGTATTTACTAGTTGCTAAACTGTTTATGAATACGCTTTTTTACTAAACGCTTGCTAAACCGAAACTGTTTAGTAACTAGTTTGTGCTTGATATGTTTAGTAAGGATTTTTTTATGAATACCACTGTTATAGTCTCTAAGAGAAACTGATTATTGTATTCATGGAACACCCTGAAAGTTTTAAATTAGAAACAATACGCATTTTACCATCTTCCCAGTAGTATTTTTTTATTACGGAGGGAAAGGCATAAAAGCACCACTTTATTATTTTGCATAAAGTAAGGGAGAGTAACAACACAAAGGAAAATCGCCAACGAAAGTACATATAATATAACAAGTTGCTAAAAATATGCTGAAATAATGGAAATAAATTTATTATGAAAATAAAAAAATGTAACAAAGAAAAAAACCAGTTAAAAATTTGCTTTTTTAAACTTATATTTAAAATACTTCATTTGTTACATTTATTTATTAATAGATACGATAAGCCAATTAAAGATAGCTTTTTCAGTTGATATATGTATGTTTTAAAATGCGATTATGGCCATACGTAAGCATAAAAGACTGAATTGCGAAATACATGTAGAACAGACCAAGAAAACGCATTATAATGTATGACAATTGTGCGATAATATGCATTATTGCCGCATTCTCCGTTTTCTACTTCTATTACTTATATTGAATAAATTTTTAAGGGTGGTTGAAAGCAATAATGGACGCAATAACTGAAATTTCTTTGCAGCCATAAACGAGTGTACGATGGACTTACAATTTTTTGTTATCAGCAATGATTTTATTCTTTTGCTATATTCGTTTAGTTTTACTTGTTCTTCGAAAGTAAAGTGATGTTTGTACAGCTTGATGTTGGTTAAAAGTCAGCAACAAGTTGTCGGGATAATCCAGCCAGCACCTTTAACGATAAGTTTTGGGCGTTGCCACTTTTTCTCAATTTACCAGTTAGTTTCATTAATTTTGTATAAAAATATTTGTTTTTCTTTAATGGACTACGACGATATAAAGCCAAATTAAGTTTCAAAAGTAGTTGTCGCTTCGAAAGGTGCATTAAAAAACTACTAGAACAATAAGTTGCTGCCAAATTATACTGCGGCCATAAAATATCAGTTATAAAAAAAATGACCTAACAAAATATCAGTGCTAAAATGCTTCGAAAGCTAAAAAGGATTAAAATTACAATAATTTAAATAATAAAACAATTTTAATAAAAATCAAAAAGTAAATTATGGTGCAGGATTTTCGAAATATAATATAAGACCTGAATTCCCATTTGATATATATGCATACATACATATGTATGTATTTGAGAACAAGAAAACAGAGTTCAATGCTATTAGCGCATTCGTATGGAAGTGTCTTCAATGTTGAGTGTTTCCTTAAAAGCTTTTCAATTTTTGAATTCCCATAAAAATAATAATAAAGGACAAAAAATATTGTATATGTGTATCCATAAGTTTAAAAATTGAAATGTGTATCCATAAGTTTAAATCATGAAATAATGAAATTGAAATTACAAACAAGAAACTTAATATCGGTACACTTACATACATCCATGCACATATTTCATTTTCTTGGACCTGTTAAATGCATCTCTCTTACTGCTCTTTGATAGTGACCACAAATAACTTTTGCAGACATTTTATTTTATTAGGATTCATCATACATACAGCAGCACGCAGTTTACCTGTCACATATTGTCAATGTAATTACAGGCTTAGAGAAAATACAACATTTTTTATACCAAAATACACACAATGCAGTAAAAAGTAGATACTTACACCTGAATGTATGGACATACATGTGTATGTATTAAAGTCCTTTAAGCTCTTTAGAAAGAGTTGTCATACGTCACAGCTTTTGAAAACAGAAGTTGATGCTCATTTTCATTATTTTATTGTTACACTATTAAAAGCTGGCACATCACAAAGGGGGAGAAAAGATAACAAGAAAGACAGATTGCGTTAATGGCAGATCTGTTATAGATGCACTTATAATGGGTAATTTTATGATTATAATGCTGCATGAACTGAGGCGGCATTTGGACAGATTTTGGTTTTGTGTGTAGTTTGTCATTTCATTAAATTCCGGGTTCACAGCAAAGTTTCGCTTTTTTCTACTCTTTAGCCGGTGAAATCATTAGTCCGTATATGCTGATGTTTGTGACTAGAATATCACACAGACAAAAGAAGCTTCCTTATTTGAACCAGTCAAATCGTTTTCTGTTACATCTTAGCTTAGTGCTTAGTAGGCAAAAATCTGCGCCTAGGATTTCATTTCTTTGATAAACTAGCAGCGTATCCAGTATACACGTACGGAACACATGTATGTGCATACATATATTTATGTAGTTTACATTGATTATTTCATATATATTTTATATCTTAAGCATGTTATTAGCATTTGCCTAAAATATTTGTCTAACTCTTGCAATTAGTGCAACAAAATCAAATACATACATACATACATATGTATGTGTATAGGAGTATCAAGGCTTTTCCGCAATCATGTTTCACTGTGTGTGCGTTCAAATAAAAAACAGATAGACAATTGACGGCAAATTATAACTGTTGCATAAGGACAATTCTTAATGCAGAAGCAAAACATTGGACGTAGGGCTGTATGTTGTTTATGCATGCAATAACCCAATACACATATAGTGATACATTTGGAATAAAGATTTGTTATTCTTCGATTTGAAACGTTCCTTTTAATGAGAAGCATGCGTGAAAACATATATTTCCCACTATTTTCAGCCAGACTTTTGGCTTGAGAATGAAGTAATTTCAAATTTGAGATCACACCTTATCGTTTGTTGGGAATAACATCATTAGCATGTCGATTTATGATTTTCATTGCTTTTGTTCTGCTATTTTTTATTCTTTAGCGAAAATGTGCTCATTTGTAGCTGTTAATGTTAAACAAACTTCCATACGCTCTGACATAAACAAATGCACACGAACTCAGCTTGTGTTCTCTCAAACAAAATTTCTCAGAGTTATGAGGTGGAGATGACGATGTTTAGGATTAAACAAACTTTTGGTAATAAAAGGAAAGAGGCTGCACTGTGGTGCAAGAAATTTTGTAAACATGATTTCAATAAAAATTTCCTTAATAGCTAAAAATTCGACTTGTTTTGTACCTAAAATATTTCTATGCTTTCATATTTATTTAGCTGAGATTAAAAAAAGTTATATTGCATGTTTTATTAATATGATCTATAATAGCGACACTCTCTCAATTATGTCACATCCGTCAAAATTGAACACCTTTTTTTTTAGAAATTTGATTAGAAGCGCTGCTCTTGCTAGCACAAGGATATTTAGGAGGCTTGTTTTGATCTGATCTGCGCATGATTTTCTTTTAAAGTAATTTGTGTATGAAGAAAATCTCTATTATTCGACTTTGTAAAATTTTTGAAAGGTATTACCGCCAACTTCGGTCACTAATATACATATGCCACGACCAGTCTACGTACATTATGGTAATTCTTAGGGGAAAAATTAAACAAAAGCAGAGAAAAAATTATTTACAGTCTGAAAGCTGAAAAAAGTGAATTTGTTTCCACCGTGAGCAGCTTTGCAATCTCGTTGAGTGTGCAAACATGTGAGTGCAGCTGATGTTGTTGCTTTTGTTGTTAGCATTTTGTTAAAGCTCAAGTACTCTTCAAGTTAATGCTCGAGTACCTCGGGTGCTTGTAACCTTGTACTTCTTTTGTTTCGCTTTTAATTTATTCTCATTTAATAATTTGCTACAAACAACAATTATAATTAGAGGCAGAAAGAAAAAGCAACCATTGCTGCTATTCTCCTTTTTTTAACAAAAACATAAAATAATTGTTGTTGCTTTAACTAGCTGCTGTAAGGCTAAAGAGTGCTTGGCAAATATTTGCTATGTTAAGAATTCAATGGTTGAATTTGAAAACGATTATTAATTAGATGACGTTAAGCGAAAAGATTATTTCAAATAAATATTAACAAATTATTAAGTTAAATTTTTGGAAATGTATGAACAGCGCAATAACTAAGTAAAAACGTATGTAAAACATATACATACATATATATGTATGATAATAAGAAGGACCTAACAGAGAATATTCCTCATAATACATCTTCTTCTTCTTCCGGCACTACAGTCTAGGCTGCACGTGCACGCCTACGAACAAGCTTCGCACACCAAGTTGAGGTTGAGGTGTGCCATCGGTTCCGTAGGCGTCCTCTACTGGTTTGTCCCACTGACTCGATATATGTAAGCAGCATGGGACCGAAAGTACTTTCGTCAGAGCCAAGTTCGTAAATCTTAAATAAATGCGATGCCAGCTTTTAGGAATAACTGCACAAAAAGTCTGGTAGCGGAATACATCGTACAAAAGCTGATTATTATCCTGTACTATGATTTCAATATCCCTGTCGATTTGCCATCATCAAGGCCCGCAAAACAAGCCCAGCAATAAAATATGTTTTGTTTTTAAGTAAATTTTAAAGATATGTATATATCGTTACCTTAATGTAGAAAGTCCCTGACTCGTTTCTTTCTCAAATCGAGTTTTTTGTAAATTTCGAAGGATGATCTTCCAACACACCATTGGTAAAAAAATTGATGTGATCCGACTATAAATAAAAAAAATATAAGCAGTTGAAAAAAGTTTCGCGACTACAAAACTTTAATTTGTATTAAGTTTTTTCTCTCTCCTGAAAAGTGAGGAAAACGTTACTTAGGGCAAGGCTTTAGTGTGGTAAATATGTATGTACGTACGGTTCGTGTAAAAAGTTTCTGCAGACATAATTTACACACCCACAAACATCTGTACATGAAAACTATGAACAATATACATATGCATAACCATTATTACTTATTTTGTAACATACATGCATGCATATGTCCATATATTTGTAACCAAGATTGTGCAAATGTGTATAAAGCCAAAAAGAAGTTGAAATGTTTGAAGTTTTCGTTGCCAATTTTTTTAAATTTTCTTACTTTCAGATTTTTGAATAATAGAGTTTTATTTCTTAAAAATTTCTTTTGTATCTTTGCTTAACACCTGTGGCGTTTATTTTCATACCTGTTTTGTATTTTAAGCACATATACTATACGTATGTACATGAATACACATGCACGCATGTGTATATGCACATATGTACGAATGTATGCCCTGGGAATGTGTTGTGAGTAAGTGCATAGGGTTAGTGATGCAATAGGAGAATGCACATATCTACATATACATATATGGCTCTATACTTCTATTTATAGCACGTGAATGTCAAATATAAATTTTTAAGTCTTCGTTTTGTCTTGGAGAATTCATCAATGAACTGGCCGCAATTTGTGGCATCACTAAAGGACTCCTAAAAATAAAAATTAAATAAAATTTTTAAGTTCGGCTCTAGGTCAAAAAATAAAAGAGTACAATGATTTTTCTTAGTTTTCATATATTTCCCAATGTATCGATCAACGTCGTTGATAATCGTCAGGGTTTCGACAAAAATAACACAAAATGAAACAAGTTACAATTAATATGGAATTCAAAACAACGTCAACCGAACATTTATTTATTTGAAATCGTGCATTTACATACATTTTCTTTACATTGAACGTAGAATTACTGATACTCAAATTTTTTTGTGGTTTTCAGCAGAACATACGGACATGTACATTTATAAACGGTTTTAAATAATAATGAATAAAGGAGCATATGTAACATCACTAACGTGTGTGTACATACGTTTATGTGTATATGAATGTATATATAAATGTTATTCATTAAAATGGAATTCCTTAATAATTTTGTTTTGCTTAACGTTTTTATGAGTTTTTTACCTTCGTAATATTTTGTGCAACTATTTCCATGAAATAAAAACTAAAGCAATTACAAGTATTTGGCAAAAGATATGAGAACAAACGTAAAAAAAAGTTCTGACAGATATAAAAATTGTTTTTTGTTTTCATTCTGAAGTCTCTTAAAAATTATTTCTTAATAATTCCAGGGTTTCAAAAGTTTGTTTGTGCATAAATACAAATGTGTATGTATATGCATGTATCTGATCACCTAGTCTCGTCATACAGACCTATAAGTCTGCTACCTACGTTTTCGAAAATTTTTGAAAGACTTTTTATTAAGAGGTTACTACGTTTTTTAGAAAGAAGAAACATAATTCCTGAACATCAATTTGGTTTCCGACATAAACATGGTACTCCAGAGCAATGCCACAGAATTGTTGAAGTTATTTCCGATGCTTTAGAGAAAAAATTATTTTGCTCCGCTGTATTTTTAGATATTCAGAAAGCCTTTGATAAAGTGTGGCACGAAGGGTTGCTATACAAGCTAAAAATGTTAATTCCTGCACCTTATTACTTGTTACTCAAGTCATATCTCTATCAAAGGTACTTTTACGTAAGCGTCAATGATGAAAGCTCTAATTTTGGTGCAATTAAATCTGGTATTCCTCAAGGCAGTGTTGTAGGCCCAATTCTTTATACAATTTATACATCAGATATGCCAACTATTGATGGTTTGACTATTGCTACATATGCTGATGACACTGCCATACTGGCATCTCATGAATTGGCAGCAGAAGCTTCTAAGATGGTACAGGAACTTTGCTGCAAAATTGGTTAATACCGAAAAGTCGATTCACGTGACCTTCACTTTAAAAAGAAATGATTGTCCTGCCCTCTCGATGAATGGATCCCCTATTCCAAAAAGTGATGATGTGAGATATTTAGGTCTCCATCTTGACAAAAGACTTACTTGGAAAAAACACGTACAAATGAAACGTAATCAATTAAATTTGAAAACCAAAAAAATGTTTTGGTTATTAGGACCATCATCTACATTGAGCTTAGAAAACAAAGTCATGTTGTATAAAGCTATTCTGAAGCCAATTTGGACTTATGGTATACAATTGTGGGGTACCGCTAGCAATTCAAATATTGAAATTCTACAAAGATATCAATCCAAAACTCTTCGCTTAATTACTAATGCTCCCTGGTTCACCAGAAACAACAATATTCACAAAGTTCTTAGCATCGCAATGGTCAAGGAAGAAATTAATCGTTTCAGCGACAGATATCTAAACCGACTTAGCCATCATTCCAATGTACTAGCCATCAATTTATTAGACGATAGCAACGAAGTGCGTAGGTTAAAAAGGGTGCATGTACTTGACCTACCTTTTAGAAAATAATATTTAAGATGTATATATTTATGTAAATAGTACAGCAGTTGACAACTGTTGTTTACTGAGCTGTTATTTTATGTTTTTAATTGTTATTAAATTTGCTTATTATTTTAAAATTTGTACAATAGATTGCAAATAAAACAGATTACAAAAAAAAAAAAAAAAAAAATATGCATGTATGTACATATGTATGTATGTATGAATAAGTATGTATGCAGTTTGTATATACATACATATGTAGCTTGGATGTACAGGTTTACATATATGTACATACATATGTGTATGTGTATGTGTGTACGCTATTATCTAGTGGCCGTCCGATATCATTTGGATGTATTCTTGTATAACTGTAGTATTATTATTTTTAAAAAAGCTCCCATTTAAATATTGCGGAATTACAATTAAAGCCGATTTCCTAATTTATATATATAATACTGGTTCTATGCCATTAGTTTAACAAGTCTTTTCCTTCCCCCTGGTTTTGTGTTCTACATTCTAGAATAAAGCTAAAACTCTTATTAGGATTTCTTCACTATTTATTGTATGAAGGTTTGAGCGGAGATTTGAACTTAATATTACAAATATATTTATGTATGTACATATTTAAAGTGCGTTGCAGGCAAGTAACCAACCCGATAAACGACTGAACAGAAACTATCATTTAAGCATCAACTTAGTTTGATGTTCCAGAAGAAATAAAATTAAAAACAAAAACAAACACAAATAAAAGAAAGTGGTGAGAAAACTTCCTTACGAGTAGAAAGAAACTAACGATTTGCGTTAATTCAGTTAGCACGAAATCTATGAGTTCTTGCATTTCTACTTTTGTTGAGATTTTTTATAACTTTAAAAGAAACTTTATATAACTTTTTAAAATAGAAACAAAACTGCGCAAAAAATTTCAAATATATTTTACGAGTTTTCGACGTGTTTAAAGCTTTGCGAGGGCAAACGATAAGTTTTGAAGGGACTTAAAAAAGTTCAAACGAATATATATACATATTTGAAAAACTCTTTGACCATGATCACAACGAATACAACACACCCTTGAGGAAGGCATATGAAAAGTGTAGTATCTGCGTCCGTGTACAAACATTTTATAGAACATACATATGTACATACATATGTACGTATTTGACTTATATGCACATACATACAGACATGGGCAGCAGAAATACATACATACATACATATTTATTTGCTCGTTACTATTTACAGTCGTAAGTGATTGATCTCAATCACTACTTTCTTTATTTTAAATAATATATTTGGTGCTTTTAGGTTTTGTTTATTTATTCTATTTATTTATGCATGATTGTTTGCCAAATATTTTCCATTATATTTCTTCAATGCGGCAATGAACACAAATTTTTATTTATAAAACTAAATTATTTTACAAATCCTTCTTTATTTTTCAGCTTCTTAAATGCAAAATTCTTGGTAATATTAGGGCACAAGAATGTGAGTCGTTTCACAACATAAAATAAACGTTTCGACGCATTAATGCAACCGTTTTAACGAAATGTTGGCATCGCCATTATTAATTTTTTTCCAGTGTTTTGTTGCAAAAGCGACATCAAACTTTGAATATTCACAACTAGTAGTTCTATGTAAAAAATGGCAAGCAGGAAATAAAATAAAAACAAAGCTAACAAGCGTGTATTTGCTTTTCTACAAAACTAAAAAAAAAGAAAATTATTTTCCCAAAAAGGAGAAACTTAGAAAAACGTGAAAAGCAAAACTTTTTCATGCAAACATTTACTGACATGTTTCCTGAATGCTGTTATTGTTTCTAAAAAATTTCTTCTAAGATATGAGTTGAAGTGATAAAGAGCTGGTTTTGTTAAGTTTTTGGCACCTTGACATGATTGTAATTTTTAAACGCACACAACAACACAAACGCACTAACGCTCTTACTAACACGTTGTATGAAACGGACACGTCTAAGAGAAAACTCCACTGGGAATAAATGGAAAGAAAATATATTTTTGAAAAATTTATGCAAAATATTTAAGAAAACCATTCATTATTTGTTAAACGTTGCTATTTTGTTGTTACAACTGTTAATATTCGTAAAAGCTTTTAATAGTCGAAAGGTACAGGGAGTTTAAAATGGCTGCCAAAAATTTTCGAAAGAAGTTGGTTGCAATTATTTTTTCTCTTTGCAAGTAAAAGGATCTGTCGTAATTAATTGAGTTCTTCTATGGTTTTGCTATTCTTTTATATTAAGGTAGAGGATTTGATGATGGTATTAACAAATAAATTATAGGATTTTGGGCTACATGCAAATTCAATTAATGATTTCTTTAAATTAAAAACAAATTTGGCGCATACTTTTTCCGAATAGAAGGACAAAATAAGGTACTACTCGTGCTGGAATCAGAGGAACTATTATCATATTTGGAATACATATTTATATACACACATTTGCAATAACTATTCTTCTGAAGCGTCTAGAATACAGGTCTATATGACATCGCGCCGCACACTGTGTAATTTACTAACACATGTTCATTGACAGCATTGCTATTGCTCAAAATGTAATCAGGGAACTTTGAAAGCACTTCACTGTATACACATATTACTAAAGATTGTCCTGAAATTAAGAAAGTTTACGGAAAATTAATATTATAACAATATACTTATTTTTCGATAGCACCCGTAAATATGTTTTCCTTTTTTGAAGATTTTTACGAGTTTTCACTAGTTTATTCGAACCGATATTGGTTAGATACATAAAACACTGTCATTTACGTTTTTCATATCTCAACCCTTTTGTTAACACGCTCGAACAAATAAATTTTAAATTAGTACTTGAATTAGAATAAAAGCAAATAAGTTTTTACATTTGTTTTATTTGTGGAAAAATAAAAACCTCTTGATACGAATATACTGTCACGCAAGTTTTAAATCAACCTTAAGTATGAAAACTTCAATAGTAAGTTTGCCGGCATTATTTTTTAATATTCAATTAAAAAAGTTGTTTAGAAAATGTTTTTTAGGATCAACTTTTTTCTTTGCATTTCTGTTTTTAAGTGGGAAACAAACCACCCAAAAACTTGACAGTTTTAATGAAAATTCAAAAAAGAAAGAAGAAAGTCTGACTGAATCCACACAAAAATCATTTAAATGATGTTGAGAATGTTTAAAACATTTGGAGCTGTTGGTGTACAACTCATTGAGTTGACTTGTTTTGTCAAAAACAAAATTCGTTCAAAGTTTAAGCAAGAATAAAAGAGAATTTCATTTTCTGAAAACAATAGAATCACCATCAAAATGCGAGCATTATGTCTGTATATTATGTACGATTTAAATTTCTTAAGCCCGTACAAAAATGAATAGAGAAGAAAAACCCCTTGATTCACAATCTCCAGAAAGACTCATCTACATACGAGTACATACTTATGTAGTATGTCGTATTAAAAATTACACGTATCATTGTCATTTATTATAACAATTGTATTATAGTTTAGAGCTCAGCGTTGTTAGTTTGTTGGCCATGTTCCTATTGTACAAAAGCGCAACCTACTCTTAATTTCATTTAAAATTTATTGAAAAATCGCCACTGCTTATCAATGAAGAATTTATTTGTCTCGGCTGCGAGTAGTAGTAATAATTTCGAAGAAAGTTATTGTATGTGAATCTGCTTTTCTGCCTAAAGGTAAACTTCAGAGTTAAGCTTGTTGGGTTAATACTATTACATATACAATATGGGCCGTAAGGTTACACGTCAAATAATATTTATGGCCCACCAGCTGTTCTGGGCTGCCAACCGAAGTAATATTTTACTGTGTAGCATTAAAGTAACTTCATAAGTTTTTTTTGTTGGATTACTCCACAAAAAATTCTAAGACGGCTGTTAGACAATTACGAATTAAATATCTATTATTCGATTTAAGAGGGGCTTGTGTGGTAAAATTGGTTTAAGTCGCAAACAAATTTCTTAAGAAATAATTAAGTTTACGAAATAGTGATTTAACAAAAGTTTCTAACTGCTTGTCTCCGATTTCAAATTGACCAAAACTCTTCAAAAATGTGTGTCATAAGACAAGCTATAATTAGTTTTATAGCAACTGCTATAAATCATATAAAAATTTGCCGTCCAATAAATAAAAGGACTAACTCTTCTTCTTTCTTATTTCATATTTGGAATAGCGATTGGCAAAACGTTCCTTTTCATGGAGCTTTAAGAGAAATATCAAAGTGAAACAGAAGGCTGCTTCCATGACAGTTGATTGGGAAATGATGAGGTAATTGAAACGCAGAGAGTGCGAGAGAAAGAGAGCAATGAATAAAATATGTATATCTACATACATTTGTATCTATTGCACTTACGAATACACACACACATACGTAAATGTTTTGTATGATGTTACATATTTTATTTATTACCTTAAAAAAGAAAATAATTGTAATTATGGTAAAGCCGAAAAAGGGAAAAGAATAA
Source organism: Epicampocera succincta (assembly GCA_932526305.1). NCBI lineage: Eukaryota > Metazoa > Arthropoda > Insecta > Diptera > Tachinidae > Epicampocera > Epicampocera succincta. Next base: position 20,484,855 of record OW052037.1, on the reverse strand, counting down.
CGTTTTTAAATAAAACAGTAATCAAGTACATTTTGAAATATATTTCATTTTACAAATTTAAAATTTAGTTCAGACACTAGTTCATAAATTTCACACACCTAATGAATATTTTTAATACATTTTATATGAAACTTGGGGTTTCGAATTTTAAAACAAAAATTGAATTGAAAGTATTAGATTGCGTCGTATTCTGATTTTTAGCTTCAGGCCCTATAAATTTTTCTTTTGAATTATAAAAACGAAAAAATATTTTTTTGTTTTTTAGTAACAACTTTCAATTAAAATGTCATTCAAATCAAGGTATGAGTCAAAAACTGAAATCATAGCATTATAAAATTATTCTCTTGTTTTGTATCTCTCCTATAAAAAATTACAGCTGAGGTGCAAAAAATTTTAATTTTCTATTTGATAATATTGTAGTATATAGTAAGAAAAGGAAGGAAGAAAGTCATGCTGGTGGCGGAAAAAATATGTGCCTGGAATGGCAATAGTCTATACTATTGTTGAGTTATAGTGTTTTGGTCACAACAATGATTTTAAGAATTCGAACATGAAATTTTGTGCCATGCAAATATTATATACAAATAGAAATTTTATGCTCCTGATGTGTTAAAATTGATAACTCACTGAGCACATTATTGTTTAAAGGAAGCTGAGTTCATTAACATACATTTGTTATGGACAAGTGAATTAAACATGCGCATTTTTTATAAAAACGATATTATTACTGTTGTTAATATTTTTTCTTTTATATATGATTAATTTTGGTGGAAGCTTATTAATACCGAACAGTTGACAACAATAAGCGTTTTTATAATATTTAAGTATAATAGTGTTGTCGCATTAATATTTCAAATTACTTTATTGCTGTGTGTGGGGTAAGTTTTGGCTAAAATTTTCTAGCGTGTGTTCAACACTTTGAAGCAAAAATGAGAATTTAAACAGAAATAATGTATGTATGTACAATTTGTGAATGGTAATAGTCGCTGTAAGCTCTTCATTGACTTTAATTTTTTTTTAAATATGAAAGCGTTTTGAAATATTTTGCCATCTCTCGTAAATAAAGTACTTTACCTTAAAAGCTCTTAAAATGATTGTCCTTTGACCCAAGTCCTTGCGTAACCAATTTTTCTTCTTATTTTGCTTACTTTCTTGTTTGTTCATTTATAACTAATTCCTTAAGTATTCTGCTTTATAAGTATTTTCTCCAGTGGAGAAGAATTTTCTATGACAGAATAATGATTTTAACCACAATTTCGAGATGAGGCTTAAGTACAATAATTATGGAATTAGCGAATACAACTTTGCGGAGTTCGGACGAATAAAATAATATGATTTTAGATACAAGGTAACCGGATTAAATAAAATTGTATTGTATTATATGCTAATGCTTTCCATAAAATTAGGACACCGTGTCGGAAAAATTCATTTATCCGCATTGGAGTGGAAGAGAATCCTTTTCCATAAGCTAGAGCTTACAATATCTTTAGAGCAACATACACATCAATATGTTCAAAATATGATTCTTCAAGGCACAAGTGTTTTGCAACATAACCGTAAACTATATACATATATTTCGTAGCTCACACTTAGAAGTTTAAAATAGTATTATATTTAAAAGTATTTTAAATACAATATAATACAAAGAGTGAGAGCCGCTAATACTTCACAAAACTATCCAGGTTTATATACTAAAAATTAAAAAAAGGTTTTATTAAGATTTAGTTGATAAGAAAGTTATTTTTAACGGCCGGGATGTAAAATTTTCTAGAAACATGTATTTTGATAGGGTGCATCACAATCATCCAAAAAAAAAAACATGACATTTTTTTCAAATTATATGACGCTTGCAAAGAATTTGAAGCGCGTCGTTGGTTCGTTAATTGCATATTGAGAATTTGTGATCCCAATCGCAATTTTATGAATACGTCACAAGTTTCTGAAATCTTTTTTAGTATAAAAAATTAGATACATATATTGATGCATTCCATGTGCTGTATTTCCAATTCCCTGAAATTTTCCTTTAAAGGAAGCACGTGTTGTTGTTAACAGTATTTTCTTCTTTTAAACGCTCTTGACAACCAGGCCTCATTTTTATTTTATAGAGATTGATTATAATTTAACGAACCTACTTAAAAGTTTTACCTGAGTAAAGCCTAATAAAAGACGCAAGGCAATCCTAAGCAAAATACACCCTTGTTTTTATAAAGAAAATGAAAAATATGTTTATACACATTCTCACATACATTTTTCTGTTTGTAAAAAACCTTCTCTTTAATTTTTTTGATTTTATTTAACAATTCGAAACATGTTCACCATTCAATTTGTGTTCAATTATTTCGATTCACTTGAAAAGTTCAAAATAAAACGAAAAACAACGCAAAAAAACTATTGAAAGTGGTTTATAAATAATAAATTAAAAGAGACGGAATAGAACAGAAGGGAAACCGAACAGAAGACTAGAAATTTAATGGTTTGCAAAATGAAACCAAAATTTGATTTAATAAATTAAATCATTGTGTTTAAAAATTTAAGCTCTTAAAAACCATACAATTACTTAAAGTAAGAAGTTTGCTTTCTTATAACAAAAATTCCACAAAGCAATTTACGAGCATTTACAACACCATCTATTGTTATATTTGGGCGGATTTCGAATTCGTTTTGAAATTATGGTTACCGCCCGCGATACAAAGCGCAAAGCTCACTAAATACTCTTCTTTTGAAGGATTCTGGTAATGAATTTTAATTTTGTTATTTTTTATACTAACAACTATTGTTTGTTCGTTTCTAATGACTCTTATCTTGTTTATAAGACTCACATTATACCCTTTTATGTTTCGGTCGACGTTCGCTTGGCGGAGTTGCCTTTTTGTGTCTCGCATATTTATATTCACTTTTTACTGAAGAATCTTTTTTATCACAAATCTTTTTTAACGATAAGTAGCATTATTTACACTTATTCTATGACGTACTCCCACTCACTCACTGACTCACTCGTTCATTTATTTCTATTCACCTACGAAAAAACATGCATACATTTAAACATATGCATGTACATCGATTCTACGTTCCTACAAACATATGTATGTAGTCACCAGACTTGTAAGAACACTTAAAAGTACGTGTAAAGTTGGATTTTTATGGTGTAGACAAACAATGAAAACCTACAACAACAAAAGGATGTGAAAGGATAAAAAATATGAACTGAATGAGTGTTTATGTGAATTGAGATGTGCGGATGTTTTACTAACATTCCATGTAAGTACGAATGTTCGTAAGAAGTGCATAAAGAAGGATTAGTTCATTTAAAATATTATTATGGGAAGCTTTATGAGGCAGGTAATAAACAAACACAAATACTAGTATGCTGGAAAATGCAGCAGAAATAGTTTTAAATAGCTTCAAAGGATGAATCCTGTTGAACAGAAAGTGTTCAAACTCCATTTGTGTAATTAAATTTTAACTTGAAGTTCGCAAATCGATTTTAGTTTGTTCTCCTAAATAAAAAAGCATTCCAAAAGCGATTCAAGAATAAATTTTGCAAACTTAATCCTAATTTCGTTTTTGTCTGACAGTTTTGCAAATATTCTGGTTGAAATAACAGCTTATTATTTTATATTAAAATAAGTTCTCACACAAGAAACTTGTTTATGAATTAGATTTGTATTTTTAGGACCACCAGGGCTCAGTAAATAAAATAATTGCATGAGCACTGAAATTTGTACGGCTTTGTCAGCAGGGTTATGTGTGACAATTTACATATTTACAAAAAGATGAAATCTGTGTGTTTTTTCTGGTAACTGGGTACTTTGTGACTGAATTTAAGGAACAGATTTGTCTTGCGGGTGTGTGTGTGTGTGTGTGTGTGTGTGTGTGTGTGTGTGTGTGTGTGTGTGTGTGTGTGTGTGTGTGTGTGTGTGTTAGTGGAGCAACAAGCGTAGTTCTATGCCGAAATAAGAAGTTAAGTTTCTTCTTTTTAGCACCTAAGTCGGAGTGAGAAATCATGCTAAGCAGCATATCATGTTCATTTTTCTTATTTTTACGATCTTTCTCGCAGTTTCACAAAAAAAGTTTATCCCAAAAGTAGAACACGACCCCTCTATTGTTCTGGCACATCCTACATCAACAACGCAGGGAAACTGATTCATATACTTCTGCAAGTGGTGGGCTTATGGAGACCACTGTTAACAGTTATTAAGTGAATACACAAGTCATTTTATAATCGGAACAGAGAAGAGTTATTGACATTTTATTTTAAAACAACTTGTGTGAATATTGTCACTCAGCGAACAAGAACACTTTTACGACGGGTTCCTTTTGGCCTCAGAAGGTCCGTGAATTTGACAGTTACGTTTTCGTTTTTTAGGAACAATTTCTTTGGAAATACTTTTATTCATTCCATCTTTGAGAGTGTAATTTTGATTTATTTCTAAATTTTGTTTCGTGTGGCACTACAAACTCGTAGCTGTCAATTCGTGTGTATGTACATTAGAGTGGACAATATTTATATGGAATTATTTTTGTTTTTTGTAGGAGGTGGTTCGCCCCCTAATTTTTTTCTTTTGGGCACAAATAACATATTTCCAAAACTGTAGACTGTTTGGTCAACGTTAAGGCGTGGCACATGCGCCCTCAAGTTGACAAGAAGGGATTTTGCACAATTTAATAAGAAAAAAGTTATAACTTCATTATTATTTATCAAAATTTATGTTAAGTATCGATATTATATTTAATTTTGACTATTATTTTAATGCGTGCCCCTAAAAAGGCGTGGCACCTTATATAATTTAAGTAATATATACGAAAATATGTAGTTTTTGCTTCAAAATATGATGGAATCTTACATATGTATATAAAATTTATTTCCTAAAAGTCATTAAATAAATGCCGGCAAATTGGGGCGTGGCAAGTTAAAATTTTAAACTGCTACTAACAAATGCAGCTCTGTGCTAATTAGTTGCGATCAAGCAAACTTATATTTTCATAGAAGTAGCAATACTGGAATAACGGTATCTAGTACACATGTGCTTTTGTTAAGCTAAAAAAGAGCGTTGATAATGTGTTGTTATACATGCAAATGTGAAAATATTAATTTGATTTGATTGAAAGATAAGGTTTATAAAATTGGTAAGTTTAAACAACAAAGTGCTCGATATTTTCAAAATATAATAACATATTTAATATTATTAATGTAACTCAAACAGCAATGGAAACAAGAGCAAATGAAAAGTTATTTCTGCTTGGGCACGACGAAAGTCAAATCATTGGGTGCAAGTTACCATCAAAAGGGCAAATATTAAAAGTTCTTTTTTACAATATGCGGAAAATTAAGCTCAATCTTCGTCCGAGTGCATATCTTGTAATTAAAGAAGCAGAAGTACTCTGGGATAAAGCACGTATTCCCACAAGCCAGAATATTCGTAGCGTTCAGAAAGTGGAAGCTCTATATCATCAGTGGAAGACACTTCAGAAAACTTGTAAGCGCCGTACAGCTCTACAGGAGAAACGTGAGCACGATTTTGTGGAAGAATTAGACGATTTGTTTGATATCGCTCATGGTGATGCGTTAAGTATTATTCAAATCGAAGAAGATAGACTATTTCTACTTAATCAACGGAAAAAAGGCAGACCAGGTGGTATGATTGGAAGCGATCGAGCACTTTTTGAAAGAGAGAAAAGAAGAAATATGCGTGAAGAAAGAGAACTGATAAGGCAATAAAAGTATCACCAGGAGCAATCTCAAAATTTGGTTGCAAGTCAGGACTACTCAGATGATGACGGACAATTGACTGAAATAGACAGTGATGAGCTTCAAGACAATTTTCAACAAACATCTACTGGAAATGTGGGAAAGAAACGTAAAATGAAAAACTTTATAACACCCAAGCTTGTTGCGACTCTGGACAAGTGTAAAGTTAGCGACAGAGATGCTGTTCGAATTCTCATAGCCACTGCTGAAGCATTGGGCCATGATTTAAGTCAGCTAGCAATAAGTAAAACTACAATTCAAATTGCCGTAAACAAATTCGATCTGAAACAGCTATAAATTTAAAGGAAAAATTTCAAAACATTTTACCGCAAACCATTACAGTACATTGGGATGGAAAGCTGTTACCATCATTAACTGGAAAGGAAAAAGTAGACAGATTGCCAGTTGTTATTACATCTACAGAGACAGAGCATCTACTTGGAGTTCCTGCATTACAGGCTGGTACAGGAAGGCAACAGGCTGAAGCAATAATCCAATTATTAAAAGAGTGGAATTTGACAGACAAAATTTAGGCCCTGTGTTTTGATACAACAGCAACAAACACGGGAAGACTTCAAGGTGCTTGCGTGATATTGGAACAGGAATTAGGAAAAGATCTTTTGTACTTGCCCTGTCGTCACCAAATCTACGAAATTGTATTAAAGAGCGTATTGAAAAAAGAAATTTGTCTTCAAGTGGACCAACTTTGTCAATTTTCCAAAAGTTTAAAGGGTCCTGGGCGATGATAAACCAAGAAAATTTTAAATTTGGAGTTGATGACGAGAAGGTAAGTCAGCATATTAGCGTTTTCGAATTAGAAGATCTAGCCACGTTTTTCCGCCAATATTTAAAAATAAAACAGCCTAGGGCTGATTATAAGGAGCTTCTGGAATTAAGCCTAATATTTCTTGGGGAGCACGATAGGAATTATAAATTCAAGTCACCAGGAGCATATCATCACGCTCGTTGGATGGCCAAGGCGATTTATTCATTAAAAATGTTTTTATTCAGAGAAGAGTTTGTCATGTCGTCAGATGAAATAGACGCCATACGCGATGCTTGTTTATTATTGTGAAAATTTATGTGAAAATTTATGTAAATTTATGTGAAAATTTATGTAAATAAATTATTGTGAAAATTTATGTAAAAGTCTGGATAGAAGCGCCAATAGCTGCCAAAGCGCCTAATCAAGACCTTCTTTTAATTAAATCTCTTTTCGCCTACAAAAATGTCAACGAAAACGTAAGCAATGCAACTTTGGGAAAATTCCGTAACCATTTATGGTATTTAGCAGCAGAAACAGTAGGTTTTTCGTTTTTTGATGAAACCATTACTTCTGAAACAAAAACTTGTATGATAAAGAGACTTCGTGTAGAGTCAGAAAATGAGAGCAAGCGGCTGATTACTGATATACAGGACTTACAATCAAAATCAATTGAGGACTTCGTAACCAAAAATACACTTCACTTCTTTGAACGTTTTTCGATTGCAACCGATTTTTTCCAAAAAGAACCCTCCCAATGGCAGAACGAGCCAAGCTATATACAGGGCGTAAATATCGTCAGTAAAATGAGGGTAGTTAACGATACTGCCGAACGAAATGTTAAATTAATGGAAGAATATAATAATTCATTATCAATAAATGAAGAAGAAAAACAATTTATCTTACAAATTGTAACTGATTATCGAAAAAACTATAAAGGTATTAATAAATCAGATCTCATGGAACACTAATCTATTTGTGTTTTATTTTAACTTGCCGGCATTTATTTAATGACTTTTAGGAAATAAATTTTATATACATATGTAAGATTCCATCATATTTTGAAGCAAAAACTACATATTTTCGTATATATTACTTAAATTATATAAGGTGCCACGCCTTTTTAGGGGCACGCATTAAAATAATAGTCAAAATTAAATATAATATCGATACTTAACATAAATTTTGATAAATAATAATGAAGTTATAACTTTTTTCTTATTAAATTGTGCAAAATCCCTTCTTGTCAACTTGAGGGTGCATGTGCCACGCCTTAACGTTGACCAAACAGTCTACAGTTTTGGAAATATGTTATTTGTGCCCAAAAGAAAAAAATTAGGGGGCGAATAACATGTTATTCAAAAAAAAAAAAAAAATGTCCACTCTAATGTACATGCTTGCACGAGTAACAACATAAAATTTCAAATGTCTGCATACATACATACATACATATGTACATATGTGTATGTGTAGATATGCACGAAAATATTCGTATGCATATGCATTTTAAGTTCTTGATGAATTATTTCATGCATTTGCCATACTCTCTCTGTTTGCCATTAGATTGTCAACATTTAATAGTTTCCATTGCTTTTTTCGTTGCGATCTTTGTTTTTTTTTTCTTATTTTGTGAGCAACAAATTTTCGTTTTGCATATAAATTGTTCTTAAAAAAAAGTAGTGTAACCCTTAGCACAGCTTCCTTCATTGCTGTACAAAATTTTAACTAAATTTGCGACAAGTTTTGTTTTCTTTATGCTGAAGTTGCATCAACAGAAGTTGTTGACATTAAGTAATGTAAAATGTAAAAGCATTTGTGTTTGAATGAATGATGACTTTGAATACATATGTAGTAGATGATGCTTAAATTGTAACTTAAGTGTTGCTGCCGTTCGTATCCTTGAACGGCACAACGGCACAACAGCACGAAAGGAATCGGGTTGGTGCTAGAGCGAAAAGAACTTAAACTTCTTTATATGGGAAGTTTTTACTTCACTATTTTTATTAAGCAGTAGGTGTTACAGCTAAGAAAGACTTAATCTTTAAAGAAGCTTTTTTTTTTTGGCAAGTCTGAATTTAATTAAATCTGATGTTACTAAATATAAAAAAAGCTTAGTAAAATTTTGTTTGGAATTGGTGTGCTGACACTGTGACAAAGAGATAGAGAAAATTCTTTTGCAAAGTTTTGCATTTGTCATCTGTGGTTGCAAAATAAATTGAGCTTTCTCGAATACAATATATATAACGTGATTTTGTTTGCCTTCGACTCAAAGTTTGAGTCAAATCTCGAAGACAACTAAAAAATATTTTCAAGAATAACAGGGCTGCTCGAGACAACTCTTCCTCGCTATATATCTTTTTATTGCCTAAACGTTTATTTCTCACTTCTAATAGTAATAAAACTTTACTTTTCTAAGGCCGTATTTTAAACAACATTAATAAAAGCATATAAAAACTTCTTAAATATTATCTAAAGAAGATTCTTGCTACCTCCCAGCGAAAAAAAACAGAATCGAAGCGACAGCTTTGTTGTTGTCCTCTTTTTGCCGTATGTGCGTTCTCCTTTTCACTGTTGCGAAAGGAGGTTTTGGGCTACAGAAAACTTGAATACTTAATGTGTAAATGTGTCCTGGAGTATGTGGGTAATAAAATAACCGAATAAAATTTCGAAGACTTTCACCGGCAGGAAAGAAAACCTAAAGGAAATTGAATAAATGTTAGAATTAAAAATTGTTCACACTGGGAATGGCTCTTAAAGAAAATTCTATGTAAAATATTGGACTCCACGCTTTCAAAAATATGTTTTTTATTTCCATATTAGGAATTGTACAAACACATACAAACTTTACGGTTGTTCTTCTTTCGTTACGAGGCAAAGGCAGATATTACAGCAACAGTAAAAATTTAAATAAACCGGAATGTGAAAAGTGTTTTTTTCGGTTACATGAAAACTAGCAACCATCAGCATGACATTCTTTTAGGTACATGAACAAGTAAGTACATATGTATATATTTAACGTCAAGTTTTTTCTTTAGCAGTCGCTGTTTTCCCTCAACAGTTCTCTTCTCGCTCTCACGTATACACTCACATAATTCATTTTCCTTTCGGCGGAAGTTGATCGCAATTTTAAGAGTATGTCGGGTACTTTGGCTCATACAGTCGCTTGTAAGCGCACTTCACCAACTTATGCTCAGACAATCACATCAAATGATGATTTTTATTGTCAACACTTGAAGGAATTAGATTAATATTTTATTCGCGTAAAGTTTGCTCACGGCTTGGAACGCACTGCTCAAAGAAGGGACAAACGAACCGGAATTATTGAAAGTAAAGCCACAAAATTTATATTTATGTGCATGTATGTACGTATGTATGTATCACGCGACTAGAAATTGTATACGTATCAGATTTTTTAAACTTTCAGTGCTCTAGTAAAACAATTGTGTTCATGAATATGTGCAAAATATAATTAAAAAGAAAGAAATAAAAAATACATAAATAAATACATATGATAATTTTTAAAATTTTTTAGATTTTCTTTTGAAAAAACGGATGCTGTGAATGTTTGTTGTTTTAGAAAGAATAAAGGAGATGTATTCCATATCAGGGAATATAATATGAGTTTGTTGGAAGGTTTCTTGAACTTGAAAAAAGAAAAACACATCACTTTAGCACAGAGAAAGAAGAAAATACATCTTCATTGTATTTTCAAATTATATTATTGTATCAAAGGGAGACCTATTGCCATTATTGGCAGGAAAATAGAGTATACAATTTTGTGATCTCGAGCAACACAGATACAGTTTCAAAATAATATTGCGACTTTTGATATAATGTAAAATTATATAAAGCAATAAATAATCTGTTGCATTTTTTATGCATTTAGAAAACACAAACAGGAGGTTTGTGGAAGAGCGCTCAGAAATAAATCAGATTTGTTACATATACGGGCAAACATACGTAATTAAATCAAAATGCAGACGTACATACATACATACATATATTGTGTGGGAAAGAAATAGCTTTTTAATTTTTATAGGTTGGGCCAGCAAATGGATTTTCGGTTTGTACCCTCATCTTTATTTAGATCATTAATATTTGAGGCACCAAAGAGAAAATGTTTCTAATCAAATACCAATTTATTTTACGCAATGTGACCCTTCTCCTTCTGTGTTCAAAAGCTCCAGCGTTGGTTAACATCAGCACATGTCACATTATCACGTTAAAGCAACAATATAAAAACAAAACAAAACAAAACAAAACAAAAAAACTAGAAGGAGTTAAATCGAAAACTTTTACAAATGTGTTAGGAACAAAGTTTTTATTATTTTCCGAACTCCAGCCAAGCGACAATCTTTGATATATTTGTTTTTTAGTTTAAAAGAAAGAAACCATTTTGATTTCACATATCGAAGAAAAAAAACCGAAAAACTTTTGTTGCTCTGCTGCGTCAACAATGTGACAAATTACAAATTACAACTTACACACATACTACATACATATTATATATATATATATATATATATATAAACATGCGCATATTCGAACACACACCCACACACATACACATACATATATATGTATATGTATGTATAGATATATATTTACGATACATATGCATGTACACGTATTCGTTATCGCCCATGAATGTTTGCGTGAATATGCGTCAAAAGAAGTGCTGAAATATTTAACAAAATAAAAAAAGGAAAAAAGCAAACTTAAAAAATAAAACAAAAACGATTTCAGAGATTAGCAGTAGTTTATACCAGCAAATGACCAAAATTCGTTCGTTTGCTTAACAGTCGGGAATTGCTTTAATGGGCTTAAAAGGAGCTTAAAACTTGAAGAAATTAAATCAATTCAATTCTCTAATAAACAAATTAAACTTGGTTTAATGGAGCATTATATTATAAGCCGTATAAGAGGCTCTTTTTGAACGTGCGTTATCTAATCTAAATATGAATGTTTTCCAAAATTCCTATCTGCTGATTTCGTGACATTGGAAAATTATATTTATGTAAAATATTTGTATGTACTCGTATGTATAAATAAATGAATAAGAAAATCATACGCAGCTGGGCAGGGCTTTACCCATTATTGGCACACAAAATTTGAATTAATAGACCACGATTTGTACTGCGGCAACTTCTGTTCTCTAACTGCTAAGAGAAGGTCGTTAAATTTTTCATAAAATATTTATGCGTTTTCAAGGCACATTTATAATTAATCTTTTCCATTTTCCATTAAAACACGAATTGAGAAAACTAAATATAACTCTTTTTAAAACATTTTTTTATGTACAATACTAATAACTTGTAACTTATTACCCAACAAAAACTGTTTCTTCTTAGCAGTAACATTTTCCAATTGATTGAATTATAACTCCGTATTATATTTTTTAATTTCTAGTTATGCGCGTGCAGCTGTGTTTTCGTGCTGGCGACGCTTTTGCCTTGTTGTTCTTGTACTCGCAATAAGGATTTCCGTCAGTCAGACACTTGCCCCTACTCTCTGGCCCCATAAATGAAAACTTTCTTCATAAAGATCTGTAGATGTTTTGTGCAACACAGTCTTACTCTTTTGATGGTACAGATTCTTGCTAATATCATCAATACTTTGTGATGGAATTGCTTAAAAACATCATATGCTTTTAAAGCATCTGATGCAAACTTCCGTCAAAAATTTATTTAAGTTTAAATAAATAAATGTCAACACAACATAAACGTTGGATAATTACGTTTGTTAACCTACAGCAACACATTTTTCTTTCTTTTCTGAAGTTGAGGAGTAAATATTCCAACAATGCACTGGTTTTGGAATGATACGAATACGATTTACAAAGTATGCCAGTTGTCACTAAGCTGCACTGCTAATTTTAACAGCAAAATGTGCTGTAGCAGTGTAATACTACCGCAATCAGTACAACTACTTCTGCCAGTTCTGTTACTATTGTTGAATCCAAATAAGATGTCGGCAACAACTGCTACAACGACTTCAGACTGCAGTTGCTTCAAGTACAGGTCAGTCATTATATTTCTGCTGAGAAAACAACAATGTCGAGTCGAGTGAAGCAATAATGTAAAAATATTTATTTATCCAGCTAAGTAAAATTTTTGTTCGTGAGTTTCTGCAAAAACAAGAAATAACAAGAGTGTGACAGGATGTGGTCGGGAGGAAAGTACGGAAACATTTTCAAGTTTTAAACTGACATAAGCTTGGAAAAATTGACGTTTTTCTTAGAGGAAGGCAGCGAAAGTCGAGTGAGCAACAGATGAAATAGAATAAATACAAAAAAATTAAATTAAAATTAAATAAAAATGTGTACAGTTTAAGGATTTGTTAAGTTGGGGAAAGTGTTTTCAGCATAACGACTCGTAGTTGCTGTAGAGAGAGATTTTAAGAATTCCATAAACATAAAACTGCAACTAAGTACTTAATATTATGGGAAATTGCTTTACACAACCTGAAATCGGAGCTTTTCTGCTGTTTATATAGACTAAAAGGTGTACGTACAAAAATCAAAACATTTGCGATATGTAAAGCTCTCTACGTCTGTAAATTGCTGCCTCAAGCCTTGTAGAAACGAACTTTTAAACTATCAGTGAAGGAAAAGTAAAGAACTTCTGAGATAAAATTTAAGATTCGATGGGCAAACAGTTTTAACTGGGTGTAGGTTTCTGTTTCTTCACTAGAAAGGAGAGGTTAGGTAGAGCCTGCAGCTGGAATCATGTGTGGATCTTTACAAGATCTTTATAAGCACACAAGTTGTCATAGTTTTTATTCGTATGTACTGTCAAATGCGCAGGCTGTCTGCTTAAATTTATTTGTCTATGTACGTACAAACACGCTATATATAATTTATTAATAGTTATTTGCTGTATTTCATTGCTTGGGGTTATAAATGATAAAAGACAAAATTAATTTGGAGTGTAGATATATTTTTTGGAATTTGTTTCTGAATTTTGTTGTATTCTGTATAACTACGATTATAATGAACAATGGAATCATTTCCACTAGTTACAAATTTTGCTGTAAAAACCATGTTTGAAAGCGTCAAGAAGCAGACAAAAATGGTCAAGTAGTTCAAGATGGTACGAGCACCAAAAACGTTTGATTTCGAAGTTTCGAAGAAGGCACCAAACATTTGTTTTCACTGATGGATTGTTCTTGAGAAAGCTATGAAATTTTAAAATGCTCATGATATTGGAGCAAGTATTAAATTCGTTATTCGTTGTTAATTGAATAAACAATTTTGTACAGACGATATTTTTGGCATTTACTTAAGCAGAAAATGTTCATTAGTCTGCTAAAATCAGCTCAAATATTTGTGTGAAAACAACTTTTCTTCAGCCATTAAAAGTAAACTGAATATTTTGAAAGTTGAAAGCGAAGCAGAGATGCTAAACTCCTACCAGGAGGGCGTTGTGGTTAATACTTATAAGTACACTTTGTACTTCCGGACTACAACAATTCAAATAATGTTGATGTTTAATATTTCTTTTTTTAATGTTCGCAAAAATTGCAATTTTATGAGCAACGAACAAACTATGAAATGATAATAACCAACATTTTGTGGTTAACTATTGAATGAAGAGTACTCAGTACTTTGAATAAGTGAGTGCAACTAGATACCAGATACGAGAACAAGCAAAAGTTTGAGGTGGTTGCAGTGGCGGTGGCATCATGCCATAATAATGTTCTTGTTATAAAATATAAATGAATGGGAAAATAAATTTTTGGGGAAGGAAGATAATATTTCGTTGTATTCTTTAAACAGTTTCAGGAGAAAATTACTTAAGCTGACTTTCAGGCTTTTTTCCATTTTATTAAAGCATTTTTAAAAAGTGATTCCAACATGTTATATAAAAAAATTCCAACAAATTTATTTTGAATTTGCATCCGTTTTGGTGCAAATAAGCACGCACCACCAAATATGTATGTTCATTTCAATTCCCGCTGCTTGTTGTAGGCTAAGCATACATTTCTACATTTCTTCCACGGCTCTGCCAAATGTTGCGAAAAGAAGGATCGATTTGTATTTTTCAATCCTTCAAAATATTTGTTTGCATTACAAAAGAAAAGCAAAATAACTTTTTCCAGATGAAAATAGTTATTTTTTCTGTTTGTAGTTCGAATTACGAATAACAGTAGAACTGTACGAGATGTTGATATGTTTTTAAATGTTTTTCCATACAGAAAAATAGGAAGACAAAAATTAGTGTGCACACATACATACATACATACACATGTACATACATACATATATTCAAAATAAAATAATTTCATATCCAAAATTAATTTTATATTTTTGAAGCCATTCTCTGAAAGACAGAAAAAGACGATCGTATCGTACAGAGTATTAGGAAGTATCACAATTCTTTTGTACGATTGTTCATATGATAGTTTAAGCCATCCTCCATTCCTTTCGACAAAAAGAAAACAAAAAATATAAAAGTAAGTGTCAAAAATGCAAACATCTACAAAACTGTTCATTATATTTCAGTCGCTTACAAACATTCAACTCATGAGAATATTTTAAAAGAGAACTTCACTCAGCACAATGCAAATAATCAAGTTTTATCAAATGTGTGCATCTTCACTTTGGATGACAAGCACATTCAAATGAATGAGAGGATTGTCATGAAAAAAATAAATTAAGAAATTAACGAAAAAATTTCAAGATGAAAACATGAAGCCAGTGTATGAAAAAGGAAGACATGAAAAAATTAGTAACTAAAAAAAGTTCATTCAGTCTTAAACCTCTGAAAGCCAGCGCATAATATGTTTGTATGGACTTGTGCTTTTAAGACATTCGTATTCTGAAGAGGAACAAAATATTTAACAATTTTATTACTCATACGACTTGTTGCTTTCGTACATTAAGTCGCATCATGTGTTTTCTTTTACAATGTTATGGTAGAAATCTACAAAGTGTAGAATGTTGTAGCTACTGGCCTAAAAACGTTTTGTGCGAATATTACGTAATTATGTATAAAAACTGTGACAAGTATATTACACTTTTCGTTGTAATTAATTTAATGTTAATTGTATGAATCGACAATCTAGATTTATTTGGATGGTGTGTTCTTCAACAACGTTTTTGAAATTCTGGAACGAGATGTATGTGCAGCTTTATTTTTTTACTTTTCTTTTTTAATATTTGGATAGCGTTGGAAAAAAACACAGAACGGAAACCAATGGGCTAAAAAGCCAAGTCAGTGTATGAAGATGTCAGTGTGGAGCACAAATTGTTTTACGTTCAAATTGAGATGTTTGTTTTTTAATTGTTTAAAATCTGCGAATATATTTTTGTTGGAACGGCAACCAAAGAAGACACCAAGTAGTATGAAGTATGAAATTCATTCCTAGTTTTCATACGAAATATATTGATAATAAATATAATGCGCGTGCATGTGTGTATGAGCTCGTGCACGCAGAAGAAGAAATATTCTTTGCGTAGTGCCTTAAACTGAATGCCTTCATAAGATGTTCAATTAACTGGCACTTCGCGCCGGTCGTTTGGTATATTTTGTGAAAATAAAATAAGATTCCAAGTGTATCGTACTGCATGTTTACAGCTGAACAGATATTTGAACTTCTGCCTACTGAATTTTTTGTAAGAAGACACAAGATAAGATGTTGCACTCAATAGATACTTAAGATTATGGACCCATATAGGCAACTGTTGGTATTATTCCCAATAGTATTTTTAATTGGTGTCATATCTTGAAACAAATATCAAACGATCTTGTGTATTGACAGGCTTTGTAATGAAACTCATTATATTTATTTCCTTCTGGCTTCCTACAGTGTTCCATGTTGTTGTCCCTCATCATTATTGATAATTTTTTTGGTTTTCTAAGCGCACCTACAAAGACTTAAGGTGTATCTTTGACAATTTGTTGCATTGAACACGAATCAGAGCTCTGTTTTTATTTGCAAGTTAAGTTCCTCGACTCAGTATTTACTGGTGCATAATTTTATTGTGATCAGCAAAACAACCGAATTTTGAAAAATAAAAATGGTCTTAAAATTTATGTTTAAAAGTTTGTAATTTTCAAAATACATATGTACGTGTATTTGTTTTTATTTGAAAAGCTTTGGAAAGTTCGTTTCCTTCTTTGTCGTTTTCATTGCTTTTGTGCTTTTGTTTTATTATATCTTTCTATGAAGACCTTAAATTTCTTGCCCCTTGAAGATATTTTAATTTCTTTTTGTGCAAAGTATTTTCAAAAGCTTTTTGTCGGTGCATGTTTTTTTATCGCCGAAATTTTCACATCATAAAGTTTTTTACACATCAGCGGTGATGTTATTTAGTGACTAAACTTTTTCCATTTTTTCTTTGGATCTTTTTGTGCGGCATCGAGTTTTATTTCTGCGCTTTATTTTGTGAAGAA
Source organism: Epicampocera succincta (assembly GCA_932526305.1). Classification (NCBI taxonomy): domain Eukaryota; kingdom Metazoa; phylum Arthropoda; class Insecta; order Diptera; family Tachinidae; genus Epicampocera; species Epicampocera succincta. The sequence goes on along the minus strand of OW052037.1, from coordinate 20,467,946 downwards.
GACGAAAAATAATTGCGTTTTCAGTTGCAAGCAAATGGAAATTAAAAATTCTTTGGGATATTTGGAAAAAATGAACTGGTAGTAAATAATCATTAAGAGATATGTATAAAAATAAAAGTTTGGTCTTATACGATTTTAGTCGCTTACTAAGAAAGTGGAAAATATTTTGCTAAAATTAAAGTATGGAATGTGATTTACATACTCGTATATGTATGTATGTATGTATTTCAATAAAGAATTTATAAGAAGAAGTTTTTTGCTTTGTTTAATATTCATAAAAAAGCCAATACATTTTAGTTTTGTTTTTCTTTTTGTCATAAAAATGTCGATGCATATTTGAGAATTTGTTTTTTGCTTCATGGGTAATTTAATGAATAATGTCAATTTAGTATTTCTATTCGAGTTCAGTTGAATGTTTTGCTGGCGGTAGAAAATTTTGTAAAATATCTATTTCATGCTTGACTTCTTAAGGTTTACCTGGCGTTACTTAAACTGAAGTTAAATAAATACAAAATACTTAATCAATATAAACACATTTGTTTGCGTCTGTATGTGTGAGTGTGCAGGCAGGGATGTGTTTTAAAGTTGAAAGTCGAGGTTATTTGAAAAATTTGAAGTTTCATAAATACATATATGCCTCTAGTTCACCTTTACTACACCAAAGGCACTCTGGAGCAAACAAATGTATGATGCGTACATAAATAACTACACACATGCACAGATGAGTCTCCATATTTGTTCTGCGTTTGGACGTACGTATGTACATGCGAACATATACGCACCTACTTATAGTAAATCTTTTATATCTGGTTATAAATGAATTAGCAACAAAAATGTCAGATAACAAAAGCTGATTCGAATATTCTTTTAGAGCACAGAATGTCTGGAACTGTGCATTGATTTTATTTGAAAGCTTCGAATAGTTAGTGTTGGTGTGGCTGGCCGTATTTTTACATTTGCCGTAGTGCCAAAAATAGTTTTTGAGTCATTTATATATCCTTGTGCTTTATTTGTTATTTAGACACATAAATCTCCAAGGAACGATGCATCAGACGAACAACTGAATATCTTTAAAAACATTTTGTTGTTTTAATAAATCATGTTCTTCTTATTTTTGTTTCATTGGCACTGTTTCTGATAATAACATAAATCACTTTTCTCAATTCATTTTTTCTTATCATTGAATTGTTATCTACTCTGCTCGTTTGAAATGCTGAGAATGCACGAGATTGATTGTATGTTTGTACTTTCAACTTCTTGACAGAAAGGTGGGGATATGTATTGTGGTGGGGTTCGTAAAAGTTAAAACGGCCCAATTCTAAGTCTCACTTCCCAAGATTATTTATCTACCTGCTTTGGACTTTGCCACCTTTCCAAATGGCAAAAGTCACAGAAATATGTTGTTAAGCCTGCCGGTTCAAATTTATCTTCTTTGATAGCGAGCTTCGTAGCTGAAGTTAAGCTACGCACATGTGTACTTAGTTAGTCCACATTAAAATTCGTTGGCTGTCATAAGTGTGAAAATCACAGTTCACAAATTTTGTGCTTCCCAACTTAATTTATTTTTAATTTTAATTTACACATTCCTTGTATGTTTGGTGTAGTTTTGTTTAAGAAATAATTTTTTTCTAAATAAAGTTTCAGAGACTTTCAATAAGAATAGGAATTTTTGAAATAGAAAATAAAATTTTGAATTCAAATTGCACGAATTACTGAGTTTAATTATTAAAAAAATTGTAACTCTTTAATATTTATTTTAGAGTTTTTACTGGTCGTTTAATTCCTGTTTCCGTTTCCGTTTCCGTTTCCGTATTCGGTATTTTTTTATTTGCATTTGTTTGTGTTAAACATAAATCAATTTTTATTTTTATTTGTTTTGTTTTGATATTTTTATGAAAACGTGGGATGCTGGAGTTTGTGATGTGCGTTTTATTGTTACTTTGTTCCTGAGTATGTGTGAAAAGCAATTAACAGCGAAATAATAAAAATTTATGACGTTAAAGCATATGCGATGTCAAATAAATTAATTAAAATCCCATTTTAAATTATGCTTCTCTTATTTATTTATAAGCTCCAGAAAGAATTTAGATTCTGTTCGTGTGAAGGACGACGGCTAGACAGACAGATTAACAAGGTGTAAATTGAGATTGAGGGCACCAATTACTACATACGGATAAGCTCTTAACGATCAAAACACTGTCACACCTTTCGTGCTTTCGTTAAGTATCTAAAAATAACATTCAAATAAGACTAATATAACGAAATTATTGTTAAAAAATAGTTTGGGCAGTTGGTGTAAAATAAGTCAATTGGTTTCAGAATTTAGGTAAGGAAACGTTCTGTATTCTGTGTAAGAAAACCAGGTCATTGATAGCTCCTACTGGAATATATCCAGTACGCTCCGATTCAATTGATTTTTACTCCAGCTTCTTGATGGCTGAATACATTTTCTCAAATAAGAGTAATGTAAAGTTTCTTCTTCGCCCTTTTGCTATAAGTGCATTTTTGTTGTGGCTTGAGCGCTTAAACAAACGCTGGTAATGGTAATTGAAAAGCAATTGTATTTAATCCAGCCAATAACGAACTGGTCACGCTTTACGTAATCAAATTGTGGCGATTTTCTATAATTTTTAACATGATTTTCATTTGTTACTTGCATAGGAATAAATATTGACTTTGGCCATGAAGTAACAAACTAAACAACAACTTTTTGGTTGTAGAGCAAAATAAATTTCCTTTTGGCTTGAGTTTTTTTTAACCAAAGACCTTTTATCGTGATTACACAAGGTTGGAGCATGTTTCTTTTTTCGGCGTGTTTGCGGTACCACATACCAATTTGGGGCCGTAGACACATTTTGTTTTGACTGGTACCGTTCACGGCAAAGCCAATTAGAAATAAATTTCTTGAATGCGATAAAAAATGTATTATTCATGAAATGAAGATATTGATGGCAGCTTTAGTGGCAGAGTATTCCGAGAGTATTGACGTCAAAGTTATGGTGCGATATATAATAGAAATGAAGACTATTTTGATTTTTATATAGGAGAACAGTTTTTTTAGCGACACACTATAGTCGGAGGAATAATTTTGAGTCGGTGGTACTCGTACGTCGAGTTAAATAATTGATGCAAAACATGCACCACACTCAGCAGATGACTACATAACGGAAGTTTTCACTGATTTGTTTAAAATGAGGCAATTTAAAAAAAAAAGATATATGAAAAGCAAACAAAAAGTAAAAATTGGAAATGAAGCTGCATGTTTCGTTAATAGCTGAAGCGTAAAACGAAACGCAACTGCTAAAACTGTTTAAGCGTCAGACAAAACGTAAATATTTGTTTAGATGACTTTAACAAAAAACAAGAACAAAATTTGCATATTGAATGAAATTGTGCGGCAAAATTGTTGTTTAGTATGCATGTTGCACAAATATAATGTTGCATTGAAAATAAATTTTTAAGAATTTGTTTATTTATAAATGTGTACATTCGCACTGATATATGTATTTATTAAGTTAAAACTTATACAAACGCTAGTCTTTAAGCGAAATTTATTTTAGTATTTTAGTAATTTTTGCAGCAGCTGCCAACTAAAAGGCTTCTCTTTTTGAAAAGATGTTTTATTTTATGACTGTTGCAAAAAATTGTGATGTTATTCTTTATACTTCAAATGGAATTTTTAATTATTTAAGAACTTTTTTATTTTGTTTTTCAATTTAAATCGTTATTTTAATTTGGTTTTTTCATACTATTTTCTTGAGTACGAGTATGTTCTTTTTTGCTTCTTCATGCTGTTTGTACACAAATGAAAGAAATATTGAAAGCAGATGGAAGAAAAAACCTTAACGCCTGTAGACATTTTTATACTAGAGCGTTTATATTTAGCACATAAGAGCATCTTTCTCATTCATCTATCTGAAGGTTCTTGCTACAACAAGAAGAAGCACACTTATGCACCTTGCCTTTGCCATAAAAAAGAAAGATATAAATGTATATGTATATGTAAAAGTATATATTACACAAGTCAGCGTATGCAGATACGTTGCAAATAAACCATTATAGCTCTGGTGAAACACAAAAGCATCGCTTTTAGGGGGTTTCCCGGCGACGTGAACGTGCGATTTCCTTTTGTAATCAGTTCAATTAAAGACTGCTAAGAATTATGGAAGAATTGAAACCACGTCAATAATATGAATACAAAAAAAAAAATAAATGAAAACTTAAGAAAGCAAGTTAATAGCATTTCGACTTTACTTTTTTCATTGAGTAAGACTGCATCCTTCGTGGGCTAGTAACTGGCTTTGTTTTGAAATGAGAACCCAAGTTATAAGATTGAGTTTTATCATACAGAGAAAATAGTACATAAGCTTTGGGTAAGCACAGAGTTTTCAATTTTGTTTTTCTTTAAGAGACTTTAGCAAATCTTCTGCGTCTTCACTTGCTGATCAAGTTCACCCCATTTTCTTTGGCGCTTTTTTTCACCCGTTTATTGTTTGGCATTTTTCGCTCATTTTACTATCGGCTTCGTAACCACGATTTCAGGAGAGCTTGTGTTTCAGCGCGCACACACCTGAGTTTGGTGAATGCTGTTTCAGGTAATTCAATTAGTTAAAATTATATAAACAATCGTCATAAGGAACGTGACATTAACACGACATTTATGTTCGTATATAAGTAAATTAACTAAAATCAATTTTTAAAACAGAATATTTTAATTATAAAAACTAAACAAATCATAAATTAAACAAAGAAAACGTGATGTTCGAATTCTGTAATCAAATTAACAAAAGCAATCCGCGATCGTCCTGCTTGTCAGTACGTCTTCACTGTCTACAAATGGCACCAAAATTTGTTAACGAATAAAAAAATCAATACGGAATCTACAGTGAAAATATAAGTTGGTAGTATATGAAATTGAATGCGCGATTGTGTTTGTGGGATGTGTTAAAAATTACGTTTTTTCCTTTCACTCTGCGAAATGACAAATAGAGTCTTATTATGAATGTAAAGTATAAATTTGAACAACTGCCAAAAGTGTTCGTAGTGACGAAAAAATGAAATCGTTTATATTTCTTTAAAAGATTTTATTCAGAGTAAAAACTGTTGTGGTCTCAGTGCCAAAAACACTTAACTTAAACAAACTCCTACATTTACGCTTCTTTTTACTGACATTTTCAAGGAAATAGAAATACATACAAATACACACACACACGCACACACAGTTGCTTAATCCACTGTATTCGAATTTGAGACGATAAGATTTTGAGCAAAAAACGAAAATGTTTAAAGAAAAAATTCTAATTGCTTCGTATTATAAAATAAAAGCAAAAGTTTAAATTCAAATCAAAACTTAATGATTTGGAAAATTTGTTTTACAGATTATATGATGTTTTTCCGTTTTGTGGTTTTTTAACTTGTCTTTTAACATTTATCATCGGTACTAATAAAAATCAGGAAAGCAAAAGACACAAAATATGAGTCACTTGGACTTTGATGTCGTTCGGTAACGAAAAGCTTAAAGAGTTCTGTATATTTATGCTTAAAAGAAGCACATTTGCTTTCCCCAACTATTTATTTCATACAAATTCCGTAACCTGCCACCTGCCCCACTAACCTTTCAGTTCGTCTCTTCTATAAAATAACTGGGTTTTTCATACGACAATTATTCAATATATCAAAAAAATTTTCTCCGAAACAGAATTCTTGTTTATCTTGTTGAACAACGAAATACAAAAGAGATTTAAAATCAAAATTCGTTTTGTTGTTATTGTCAAACGTCGTGAAGACAGAGTGTAAAATATGTATGTTAAAGCGAAAGAATATCGTATTAAGTCTAAAAGTAAAATGGAGCAAATTTTTTTAAATTATTTTGGGCAAGCCGAAACTTCCTTTTTAATAGAGTCACGCCCGGAACGTTGTCCAGAATCTGGCGGTTCGTTTGATTACATAGAACGGTTCCGTTTGCCCGTGTGTTCGTTTCCGGTCTGCAAAAGAAACGCAAATGCAACGGTAAAAAAATTTTAGTATTTATTTCTGTGCCACTAATAACCGTTGAGCTCCTTAAGTTTTTGTTTGCTTTGTGGCAACTGTCATTAATCTAAAGCTGCACATGTGAATGAACACTGTTTTTCACATCGTTGACATATTAATTCGATTAAGATGTGCATAAGTTTTTGTCTATTCTTAAAAATAATTAAAAGATGAGCGAAATTAATTTAAAGATTTCTTTAAGAGTTTGATTAATCGGCAAAGAATTTTTGTTTTGAGATTCTTCAAATATTCTACATTAAAACGATGCTGCTCGTTAAATGAAAACAAAAAGGATGTAAATTTATGCCAGATAATTTTTTTAAACACAGCTGCAGTTAATTATAATTAAACATGGTAGCTCTGATTTATGTATCTGCTTCTCTCGGCGGTACATTAAAATGGCTGGGTGAAATGGGAAATAAAACATTTCATTTCACGCTGAAAGTATGTACTTTTCCGTTAGCAAGAATGCCGTCGTCACTCTACAATTTAATGGGGATATTTTGAAAGTATTTTTAATTTTTTGAATAAATGGATTCTTTTTGTGTGTTTGTTCCTGCAGAAGACTTAAAATATTTGTCCAGTAGTTACTATTTGTGTATGGTTATAAAACATATCGCTTCTTCAATGCAACAAAGTCGTAACTCAAACATTGCAGTTTTTGGTTTTAAATGCAGAATGGTTCGCTGTATTTTACTCCTCAAAGCGTTCAAATTTCTCATTAGCATCAACTAGAAATTCCTTTTGTCCCAGAATCTTTTCTTAGTTATGACCATGTGGCATTTACGAACCAACATGTATGTATGTATCTGTATGTAAGTAAACTTTTAAAAGTTCACACAATTCCATGTATTCGTATTATGAACTATTGGTGAGTGTCAATAAATTATAACAACAGTGTGAAATCGGCTTAAAAGGCATTAATGCCTGTGTTTCGAGTTAAACAGTATTTAAGATTTAATACTTCGGAGCACAATAACACTCAAATGAGTAGATGCTGATTTTTTGGCAGCAGTGAAAAGGAGGAGGTTACTGATTGGTAGGACTTCTTTAAAAGAGGAATGTACAATGTTTTCGCCCTCTGTTGATAATGTTTAATTTCTAGATTTTCTTCTTATATTGTAGCTTCTGCAGTCGCATCATTTAAGTCCACAAGTTTGTCTATATTTGGAAAGAACAATTGCATACCGTTGCAATTGGGTAAATTGGAACTCTCGACATGTGGCTGACTAAAACCATTGCAAAAATTAACTACTCACTTGTTCTAATCAATGCTTTCTTTTACTATATAACTATATAATTTTGTCGACTTCAAATACACACACATGTACCAGCGAGTGCTACTAAAGTGTGATAGATTTCACCTTTTAGAATTATTGGCTCTTTATTGTCTTGGACTTATAATAGATAGAAACGTGTAATCTAATGTGAATAATAATAGTCCTATTGTTAAGGTACGAGTTTATAGACAAAAAAAAATTCGAAATCTGACTTGCACCTCCCCTTAATTCGTATGTATCTCAAAGCTTTTAGAAGTTGCAAAAAAATATTACTGATAGTGTTGAAAAAGTTTTCTTATATTTATTCTCTAATTGATTTACTCCTTAAAGTTGGACAACACAGTTCATTAGTTTTAATACGTACTAAATATTTCATTCTTCCCAACTCTTACTCTTACTATAAATAATTTTCAACCAATTACGTTTCACCTCAAGTTTATTAAACAATATCAAGTAATTCACTACACATCATTCCGAACTTTTTTAACACATAGAAAAAAATAACAAGAAATAATTCTCTAACCTACAAACATCAAGAATTGTCTCTTTATCCCAAGCATTAGCACACATCTGCTGATGTAGTCGAAGCCCACTGAGCATTAAAGTGGAAAAACCATGTGTTTTTCAAACGAAAACGAAAGAAATACTGAGTATATTTAGCTTATGAAAAAGCAGAGTTTCTTCCAATAAATTAACACTATAAGAACTCACTCTTACAAAATTATTACAGCTGCTTTTTGGGCATATACAAATGACGATGTGTTTGGTCGAGACTTGCAAAGGAATGCATGTGTTTATCTGTTAGTTTAAAAATATTTTTTCGAAACATAATAAAAACATCCCTACAATTGTGTATACCATAGATATCCTTATGTCTTCGTACATTAGGGGCTTTCAACCAACCAAACAAATTCCGATTTAACTGATGTTTGTAAGTTTGGAAGGCGTTCGAAAAATTTGTACAGGTTGGCTGTCATCGAATGCAAATGGCGAGAGCTGCTGAATTTCTAAAACTATATGCGGAGCGTTACTGAAGTTGTCGCATATTTGATAGCATTTTCTCTGTTTACCCATCCGGCTCACATACATGATCAAGAGAATATTCTTCTACATGAAATGGAAACCTTTAGATAATACTAGACGTGCAACTTGAAATATTGTATATATATATATGTACATACTTACAACTGTGTATAGTTTGCAGTAACATAAATGTTTTTAGTACTCGTAGTAGAGATATGCCTCATAAAATTGCAACATAAGAGTAATAATATCAAGTCGTGTAATAAGCATATCCTCATACAATTATGATGTGTTCGGATGTCAGTATCAGTCGGAATCACTGTACAAGTATCTTGAAACTTTTGCTTGTAAGAGGACAACCTTAATGTACTTAGCAAGTCCGTAGATCCGTAGGAATGTTAGTTAGTCGGTTTGTGTGTAGCCGTCTGTACATTAAATTTGTGTCTGTATAGATTCTGATGGTTAAACTTATGGTTAAGCTTGAGTGAACTTACAACTAAATATAAACCAATAATGAGCCTCTGGAGATACACACCCGTGCACATGCATATTTGTGTACGAGTATGTATGTATGTGTATGTGTATGTCTGTAGGCGTATGATTTGTCGCCCTGTAAACCCAAATGGGGTTAAGGTTACTTCTCTTTTGATTGTGCAAATTTTCAGGATTCCGTATAATTGGTTATTACCGGAAATAAAAAAGTGTATAATTTCGTAATCAGAATATCTTTGTAATTTATCATTGATAACTTAATTACTCTAAATATTTTTATTGATATTGTTTCTTATATTAGAATATTGAAGCATGTTAGAACTGGATTCATCAAATCTATTGTGCAGTTTATTACTTTTATACATTTGTATGTAGTACGTATTATTTATAACTTTTAGTAAATTTATTAAATATTTTTTTCTTTAATTTTATCTCTTCATGGCTTGCTTTTCACTCAAGTCGTTGAAAAATGTTTTCACAATAAATTACACTGTCTGGCAGCTGTCACTACTTTGAATGAAAAAATACCACTCGTAATTGCGAAAGTAACAAAGAAATAATAAGAGTTTTGAGAAAAAAATCGAGCATAGAAACTTAAAAGTGCAGACTTTCATTGCAAAAATAATTATTAACAACATGTGTAATTAGAAAATGAGTTGCAGAAAAGAGAAAATGTTGTGGAAATTAAATAGAGCACGAAGCGTTTAAAGCTACAAAAATAAAAATATTTTCTTCCCGTTCAATGTTTAAAAGATAAATACATTTGTACGACTTCTGTATAAATTATTATTATTAATAAGGCCGCCGTAGAAACCCCTGAATTAGTCACATAAACAGAGATGATTTTTTTCGGATACGGGGGCATCCAACGTTTTCAACCGATCATACAAATACACCGAAACTAAAAACAAGAAAGGAAGGAAACATTCGATATCCATGAGCAGTAACCGAGTTTTCAATCGATTATCACTTACTCATGTACTTATCAAATGAGAAATATTGTCTGTGGAAATTAGTCCGATAAGAACTATTGTTTAGTTTTGTATTTTTGTTATTTACTTATCTTCTGGTTTATTTTATATAAAACGGTACTCACGTTCGTTATAAAAACCAGTTGTACATTTAACGCCGCTCCGGTTTGCTGTTTACCTTAAAACATAAACCATTATACCCCTACAATGATTACAACAGCGGTTTAAACAGAAAACCAATTCAAGCAATTGCTTTTTAGACAAAACAAGCAGAGAAAAAGGAAGCTTAAATCACTTTGTTACCATATTTCTAATAGGGTTTCCTAACCGAATCTGTGCTCTGTGCTGTGTTGAATTTGCAGAGGAATTCAGGGCTGGATGCGGATGGGCTGCGAGTTGAGTAATCACTTGCACCTGTTAGTGTTTTTATGTGTTCCACAGGTGCTAAATCCCTCGTGTTTTCTATCTATGGTCTTTTCTTTTGTTTTTATTTTTTTTTTTTTTTTGGTAAAGTGCCACTGCAGACACAAGTACAAAAACTTAAATTCATATTCACAAACGTGCTTACACTTACAAAACGACATACATACATTTCAACATTCGTAGGTGAACGTAAATGGTTTTGAGAGCATAATATGAATTATTTTTAAGTACGCGACGTTGCCATTAAAGTTTTTGTGACATACAACAATTTGTAGCGACAATAGCTTCTAGTAGTAATATTTTTCTTTCTATTGGACTAAAGGCCACAATACCAACTAAAATTTGCCCTCATACGTATTGAAGTAAAATCAGTTCATGTAGAACATTTTATGCTCAATGCAATACTCAAGCATAGGATCAATTATATGGTTCAACTTCGTTTAGTTTTGGCAGAAGTATATGTTAAATGAAAGGAAAAGAAAACAAACTAAACAAAATTGGGCGAAAAACAAAACTTTTGATCCTGAGCTGTTGGTATTCCATGGAGACAGAAACATAAAGGGACCCTGGTTATATGCTGATTCCCACGATTACTTTTTTAAATGTTTGTTTTGGAGGCATTAGTTGATTTGGTGTTTCCTGGATCTGTGTAAAAAGTACTACACAAAACACAAAACACAAAAACTATTAGAATACATTTTACCGAAACAAACAAGAAGTACAATTTCATTTGCAAGACGAAGTAGGGCGATACTAATAGAAAATACCGATTCGAACGACGTCTGCCGAAATTTCAAAAAAGAAATTCGATCGAAACTATTGCTTTATGTTCTCACTTCGCTAAACTTAATGTTCCTTAAGAGCTGACGAACCAAAAAAGAGGTTATTTGTACCTTTTTACGTTTTCTGAGTTCCTTGCAATATTCGTCTCCGCAAGCTTCTTCTCTCGAATATGTGCTAATGCCAACCTTTTTCTTTAAATGCAAATGTTAGAAAGCGGAACTTAACTTCTAAATATTTGTTTTCGTAAGTTCGTTTCTTCATGGTCATGGTTGATGAAAATTTAAGTACATGTCACAGAAATTTATAAATCGGCTGCAAAGCGTTTTTTTATATCCTTGTTGCTATAGATAGTGACGTTCATAGATCTACAGAGCTGCCAGCAATAGAAACTTTATGGTTCGTGAAATAAAGAAGGTTCCGAAAGGAATAAAAATAATAATAAAAAACTGGTGCGTCAGCATTAAGCAATAATATCTAAGCGGGGGGAAGGGAAACCACACAAAAAATCTTTTTAAATAAACTGATCGGCCTTTTTGAATTCTCTTTTGATTTTTTGTTAAGTTTTTCAATTTTCAATTGATTTTGCATTTGAAAGCGTTCCATTCATATCAACTTGTTTGATTCTTTGCGACACAAAATTGTTTTAAACTAATTTGGACCACCAACGACAAAAACGTTCTAAATATCCGGGGAAAATTTGCTTGCTGGTTTTTCTCCTAAAACGCACACAAATAATATATCCATCAGCACTGGCAACACTCAGGGTGTGTGAATTTATAGAATAAAGTCAGCAATTTAAAACACAAATTCTCTTTTTATGCTCGCCATCATTTTGTTTTATAACAAAAACATTAGAAAACAAAATAAAATCATTTCATAAAATGGAAGTAAAAACTGAACATATTGTTTGCATAAAAGCTAAAAGATTTCTGTTTTTCATTCGTTTTATATACATAAGTTTTTTTCATCATCTAATGTTGGACTTCGGTTAGTGTGATATATAAAATATTTGTACAAGTTTGTGGCGTAAGTGTTGATAAGTTTATACACACAAGATTATTTTACTGTGTGTTCGAGTATATTCAATATGGATTTGCAGGTTTGTAAAAATATGAGTGTGTTTGTCTTTGACATGTATTTATTGCAGAAGTAGACTGTAAGTAAAGATAAATGTATTTTTAATTGGTTTTTAAGTTTTCAGGGAAAATTTTATATGTATGAGTGCATACATATGTACATATTCCTGTGCTTAATATACATATATGTATGTATATCTGTACCTTGCTTTCTTTTTTATTTATAGAAATGAAGAATATGCAGAAGCAATAGTTTTGCATCTTTATTATTTTCCATACTCGTACATACATATGTAAAAATAATTTCTCTTTAATAAACCAGTTACAAAATAAATTGTGAAAACTGAAGGATGTAAAATTTTGTTTTTGACTAAGAAAATATTTATTGCTTAATATATCTATAGTCCACATGAAAGCTTCAGGAAGTAATATGAATTGGTCTATCACCCAAATAGCAATATTTAGGTAAGGATTTCATAAGAACCCTCATGTTTACCAAGATGCAAAAACCGGAGTCAAAAGTAGCTTATCGGTGTGTAAAAAAATTTTGCATTTCGTGTACTAACAGTTGTTTATGTAATTGGAAACCAGTGTTGTCAACGCGAAAAATTCCTCAATTGGTGCACAAAATGTGTTCAATATATATAAGAGATTCTGAATTCGGTGGGTTTTTTTAAAGGTTTTTCTTACAACTTGCAAATAATATTTTCGGACGTTTATTGTTTTTGCTGACAACCTAGACTAGCGGGGGTTTCTAAAGTTTTCTAAATAGTTTCTAAAAGCCGAACTATTACAATGTCGGCCAATGTACTATTATTAAGGCAGCTGAATAATGTGAAAGGAAGGTTTTTTTTTCAGTTTTTGTCATCAAATTTGTTTCGTCTTGTTTGTTGCGACAATTCAATGGCTTTATAAAATAAGTTTTGATACAGATTTGGTTATTAAAATAAGTTCAACAGCTTCAGTACATTAAATGAGAGAACGATGGAAAAAATTAACGTGTAATAGCTATTAGTGTACTGCACAGGACATTAGAGACAATCCACACAACAGGCGTGACACCGGAAATACAAAACATTCATTAAGTGAACGAAATAGAAACAATACGAAATAAAACAACAGAGCAAATAAAGACAAATTCAAATAAATGAAAGTATGCATGAGAAGCGAATGAAAATAATAACACTTAAAACCATACATGAAATTGTTTAGTTACAACTGCAAAAGCACTATTAAACACATGGAGAAAAAACTGCTAATGAGTTGTTATTCATGATTGCTGTGCTGTTCTTAGTGCTTGTAATGACAACTAATTAAAATAATTGAGAAGAATTGTACAACATTATAAATAAATGAGGAGCCAGAGGAGAAAATTAATTACTTAAATTGGGACTACAAAGAAATGTGCTGTTCCAAGCTCAATATATTTTTGGACCTGGATTTGAATATCTTTCTTAAGCATCACAATAAGGCTTGAGCTCTGTTCTTGTTGGTGGAAAACAGTTGTTACCAAAGCGGCGAATAACCCGTATTAAGTTTAATTTAAACTTTAAGCAAAGTTCTGAAATGAGTGTATACATTCATATGTAACATAATATTATCTTAAAGAAATAAAGTGAAATCTGAAATCTAACAAAATTGTATTCTCGAGCCAGTACAGTACTGTTTCTGGGATTGATGAGGCTTATAAACCGTCGTTTGGCAGGTGCTTTCTCTTAATGTCTTCAGCTTTAAATGTAATATTTCATGTAAATATATATCTCATGCAGCTTGGACCAGTTAAGCGTTTCAATAGTCGAAAAAACAAATGATTATTTATTTGTGTTGCTGTCCTGTGCTCATATGAGCAGAAGCTTAAGTCTTTGTTGGGCATGTTCTCTAAAAAGATGGACTGCTTTCATTTGTTAAGATTTCTGACATTTTCATTCACTGCGACTTTAACCCAAAATTTATTTTTCAACAATCGAAAAATGTCCAAATACAACCGCAGCTATTTCTAACATACTACGACTTTTATGTATGTATAGGTTTCAACTAGAAATTTATTTCAAAGACAATTTGCATACTTCTGACAAACAAAAATTTTATAATTAAGTAAAACATGTACGAGTATGTGTATAAATCAGTCCTTTATTTGCATTTTGCTTTTGAGGTTTAAATGGTCAAAATTTTTACACACGATTTAAGCCCGATTACATGGTAAATAGATAAGGGTAGAACAAATTTAACACCAGAATTTTGTGAAGTTGAGACAAACACAATTTTTCAGCTTTTTATTATGTGCGTGTCACATCAGCACTGCCAACGGACATCCACACATACCTAAATACTATTCAAATATCCTATATAATTTATTTTAAAAATCAGTCATGCGAAAGGGTTGTATGATATTGCGGAATTAAAAATCACTTAAGATAAACAAATTAAAACTGTATGTATGTATGCATGTGTATACGAGTACGAGTATATATGTATATAGGAGCATGTAAGTATATACATACATACACACTTTGTGTTCTTAAGACATGTGCTCTCTTAAACCACAACTTTTACCCGTTCTTTTATTTGTTCAGAACATGAAGACAAATTTCATCCTTAAACACAGCTGAGAACTTCGCTAAATTGATTTCATTCAGCTTTAAGCCACATTTTATTTGAGTTCATTGCAAATAGAGCGACATTCAAATTTTGCACCTCCAAACTGTCGTCGTCGTGCTATTGAAAAATAAAATGAATGCAATGACATTTATAAGAAAGTAGACAGACAAAGTTGACGACACACAAACATATAGCAAGACTTTGCATTAAATAAGGAGGAAGATTTATTTTTCCTTGATTTTAGTAATTAATTGACAAAATGCGAACTTTTCAATAAAAGTGTTGACTGACAAACTTTGCGACTGCAAAATAAACAGATGCACTAAAGAAAGATAAATAAATCAGACAAAATTGAGTTTAAATCAAATCAAGTCAAGTTAAATCAAATCATTAAGGAAAGTTTTTTTGCTGGAAACGAATTGTTTGCTTGGAAAAGAATTTACGCTTTGAAATCAAAAAAGACATTTTGAAAATAAAAACTTTTCATTTGCACGGAAGAGTTGCGGAGAAAGCCGGCACTCTGAGGATTCATAAAAGGGGAAAAACGTAAAGTTTTTCTATGATAGTTTTCCAGCTGACTTAAAAAAAATAAGCGAGGAAGCTTAAGGTCACTTTCGTTCCATAATAGATACCTTAAAAAAAATATATTAGAATCCAAAAAGTTAAAATTTTTCCTGAAAAAGAGGGACCAGGTGTTTCCAAATATTAAACTTACCTTAAGCACACAATGTATGTATTTTATTAAATCTTTGATTTACTGTGTCAAATGACTTTTGTAAAGAAAGCTGAAATAAATACATTTTTTTAGTAATTTTCTTGTCTTGCACTTTGCCTTCCTGCTACAGAACAGTGCCATAAAAACAGAGCTAAAACCTGAAAATTGAGTAGAAAATTCCACTTATCAACTTTTCCAACCCACTGAATGTTACAAGAAATGTCAAAAAAATTAAAAATTTTTTCAATTACATTAAAAAAGCCAGTCATAAATATTGTAATAACAGTTTGAAAATAATTTGGTTAAAAATTATTCCTACAAATTTTTTATAAAACAGAAGAAGTAGCAATATTTTCATTAAAACATTATACACAATAAATATATGAAAAATGATTTCGCTTTTGAGCCAGGAGAGGAGGAAAGTTAGAAAAGGACAAGTTATATTTTGTTTGGGGAAATGTTTTATAAACCATAGAAAGATTCTTTTTGGAACATCAGTTTTCATTAAAAAAAAAGAGTTTCCTTCTCTTAACCAAGTACTGCAATTGAAAGGAAAGAAATTAATGTATTAAAATATTCTGCCTACGGTGGTGGTTTTCAGTAATTGTGGGAGAAAAGTCTGCAATTGATCTGGAAATAGTATTAAGTGCGTCGTTACTTGCATGTGGCTAACACTTTTTAAAGGTAATACAGCAGCCGGAATGACGGTATTAATTCCTCGAAGAAGCATTAAAATTAAGTGGATAAAATCCAATGGCAACATTTTCAACGCTGTTTAAGTAGTTATTCACGACTTAACTGGATCATTACGAAAGAACACTTCAAATCTGCTAGCGTTTCATTTTAAAATACTCAAATAAAGGTGATACCCGTAGTTCCTTCTTTACGAGAAAGTAAAATCAGCTTAGAAATGTTGTTTGCAATAGTGCAATAGTCGTATATGAGATGGAAAACTTTAATCATGAATTAGCAGCGTAACAAGGAGAAACTGAGCCGTAAAGTTTATTTATTGAGAAATTCACATCAAATTCATATCAAAAAAGCAATAAATTATATGCATGAGTCTATGGGAGCAGTTCGCTGTTTGAATAAAATGTGTTTGCCCCAAAGAGTAACTCAATCAATCACTTTGAAGCCGGGTCATAAAAAATAAACAATTATTGTGCCTGTCCTTAACCGCGTTTCACTCTCGTTTTTAATTTTCATTCGTTTTTTAGTTCATTTATTTGTTTTTGTAATTCCGGTATTAAATATTTATGCAATTTTTATTTAATCATGCTGTCGTATTGTGTTGCTATTGTGTTTGTTGTTGTGCACGAAACGAACGTTTTTTATTTGAGCTTTGGATTATATCAATTGTATAAAGTTATTTTTTTTTTTATTTCTTATTTAATTCATTCAACTTAATTGTTGTTATTGTAAACCATGATTATTAAAGCATATTAAATGTGTGGTTCGTTTTGAATATTTTTTGTCGCGTTCTCATTGTGTATAAATATTCATTGTTTTTTTCTTTTGAATTTTGTGTTAAATTGAATTTTAATTTGTTAACAAAACTGTTGTTTTTTAACATTTAATTGTGTTTAATTATTTACCAGCGCAGTTTGCTACACTTGAAATGAAGTTTATATATTATTAAATTTTATAATTATTTTGTTGTTATTTATACGTAATGAATAAATGTCAGGTGGAAATTTATTTAATTTATGCAAAAAATATAATTAAATCTCTGATTGTTGTTCTGAAAAATTTTCAGCCCTTTTCACTGCAAACAAAACGGATAATTGATTATTTTTAGGTTCATATAAAAATGCGAATGTGTTACTCGTAGGCTTGAAAGTCCGTTGGATGAACGTGTGTAAGCGTGTGTATGTTTGATTTGTTATATATAACCTTAAGTGATTGGCTTAGTTAGATTTTTAATTATACGAGTAGTTTTTGATAGATATGTATGTATATGCATGTAGTTCAATTAATTTTTAATATTGAATACGCACCGACAAACTAATCATAAGTTGTGTATAAAATAATTATATTTTGCTAATTTGAGATACAATTAAAGCAAGAGAACAAATAACGTCAATACAAATATTATTTTATTTAGTATTATCTGAAGCTCTTAGCATAAGTAATGAAAATGATCGGTGTAAGGATAAAATGATACGAGCTCATTAACAAGGGATTGGTTACGTAATCAAGGACGTCATATACAAAAATGTGAGCCGTTCACCAACTCATGTGTGGTTTTTACCACCATCTGGTCAGGATGGAGTGCAGGTACTGGAAGTAACGTTCAAATTCACTTAATTTACATTGTATTATCTCTGTATTAATATGTAATAATTTATATAGTCTGGTTCTTTGCAGGACATTCTTTTCCAAACTAATCAAGTTGCATGTTGCAAGCAGGTGTGCAGGTTTTTACTTTTAGTGTTGTGGTAGAATATTCAGTTAGTTTCAGTTAGTTTGAGAGATCTACAAATAGTAACATGAGAAAAGTAAAACAAAGTAGCGAGAGCTTTTACAAATCTTTATACCATAAGAACTACTCTTTGCTATTTGTGCTCTGGCATAAATCAGGTTTCGCTTAAAAGGGAATAAGAAATCATAGTTCGTACTAAAATTTTCTAAAAACAATTAAAAAAATGTATTCCGAAAAATTCACACAAATCTTTAATAATTATTTATAGCGTTGCCAATGGAAATATGCATTAAAGATTTTTACAAAGTAGCATCGAGTTCGTTTATAATGCACAACCACTTTGTGTTTTAACCAGAAGCAGTGCAATGACACCATCGTAAATGCCAAAACAACTACTGAAAATAAATTATATTAAAGACTTTGTTTACGGCTGTGTTCGTTGTCGTTGCTTCTATGGAAATAAGTATCAATTTATGCTCAACAATATGAAAATTTCGAAGCGTATAAATCCAGACGAGGGTCATTTAACAGTCGTAAACACAATAGAACGCAAGACCATACATACTATTTATGTACCTATGGATGTAGTTAAGATAATGAATGCATTTACATAAAACAACTAGAGTTCAGCACGAACTTTTTTGCTTTCGAATCGGCTGGAAAATGAATTCGGTGAGACCTCTGCGCCACTTCTGTCCGTCAACGCCTTTGTCTTTCATCATCTTTAACATTATTTGGAAATATCTGTTTGTGTGGAAAGTCTTTAATAAATATACTGGAAAGCCACTTAAGCTTTGTTTTAGGTTTAGTTCTGAAAATCCCCAGAAAGAAAACCAACTAAATACAATAACGGCATAAACTGCTCTTACTCCCACTCCCGTATTTTACACTTAAAAATTTGATGAAATGACTGCTTATGAGTTGGATTAATCGGTTACTTAGCCGGATCATTATTGCACGTGTAAGCTTTGTTATATATACTTTTTGTGCGCCATTTACTTGATCCTGTATTTATGAAAAATTAGGAAGCTTCTGTTGCGTTTCTGAGTCAATGAAGGTTCGACTAAAACAATAAAAGAATACTTTTTCACTAACTGGAAAATCTCGGAAAGGGCGTGCCACTACGGGTTTTTGCACGCCTATTTTTGTTCTATTATTTAATTTTACTTTAGTTCTTGATGCACTAAAAGCTCTTATTATTCAATTGCATAATTGGTGCATTCTGTGTCAATGTATTTTTGAAACAAATAAAATTGGCTTTTGAGGTTTTACATTAATATTATAATAGTGCATAAATTTATGAGTGTGTTGGTTATTTAAATGTAGGTTAACTATTCTGTAAGATTTATTTGTTTATGGTCAAATAATTGAATTGTTTATGAATGCGAAAAATTTCTGTTTTCCAAACTCATAGTGACCGCAATATTTAGCAAACTTTATGCAGAATCTCGATTAGAGAAATTTTGTAAAATATTCTTTGCTAAAAGCATGAAGGAATGGGTTTCAGTATGTCATGATTGTGATTTTTAGTGAGGGAAACTAAACAGTTGGGGGGGCTAAAGGTTTTTGATTTTTAAAGCTAAAGTTTTTTGAATTCTTAAATTCTGTTTCAATACTTTTTGTTTAAATTGAAGAACAAATTGACACGTTTTAGGAAAAGCTTTTGCTTAGTTTAAAAAAAAATCAATTTTTATATATTTTTTTGTTGTTGTTACAAACTCTACATTTTTAGAAGTATCCTTCGAAAATCATTTTATATCCATTTTGTGGAATATTTTTAATAAAATGTTTTTGTGCTCACACGTATGATTTGCATATAAAATACCATTTTCAATTTTTGTTTTTGTCCTCTTTCTCCTTGGAAAACTGAAAATGGAACAAACGATGGCTTCCAATGTATGGGTGCGTGGTGTGTGTGCGTGTTTTTGTTTTTTTTTTTTGTTTGTTAATATCGTCATCACGAGTGTGAACACTGTGTCATTTGATATGCATAAAACAAACTCCCAGAAGTATGAATAGATGAATGAATGAATGCTATTTGAGAAACGTTTTGTTAGTTTTATATTCATTTTTGTATTTCAACAGTTATAAAATATCAAATGTCTGCATGTATACATTTATTTTTAAAGATTCATGGTTTATTTAATGTCCTGCGCAAACAAAAACTGAATTGGTTGTTTATCACTGCAATTATAAAAAATGTAATTCTTAAGACTCCCAAATAAATTTGAGATGGCCGTGGCGGGTTGTTTTACATATTAATTATAAAGTTTGTATTTATAAAAGCAAGATGTGCATGATTTCAAAAATAAAAGAATGAAGTTCTTTGGACCAAACATATATGATTTCAAAAAATTGTTTGTCAGATTTACTTACTTTTATCGTATAACAAACAATATTTATTTCTCTGCCGAGCCCAATAAATCTCTTGCACCATAATGTACTTCGAAGCAATTTTATTTCATTAAAACCAATAACATTTATGAGGTTTGCTTCCGCCATTTTAAAGTGAAACCTACTCGTGCCTTTTGACAACGCGGCATGTTACACAAGTACGGAAATGCCATGCCGTGACAAAATGTGTGTCAAATGTACCTGTCATTCGCAATAATCTTAACGCTTAATAACATTCACGTGTAGAACACACTTTACTTTCATCGCTGTTGTAAGTTTCTGTTGCAGTTGCATCTGTTATTATTATTTTCATTATTATATACAATATACTCGTAGTATGTATTTTTTTCTTATTCTTAATGCAGACACCTTTAAGCATTTTAAATACTTACATGCTGTGAAAAGTGTTAAGGAATAAAAAGTGTGTGACAACACAGGAAGTGCATTAATGTTATTTGCACTTAAATTAATGGAAAATATGTATGTATGTTACTGTTAGCACCACAATGGCGTAGCCATGATGTTTGTGCTGACGCTGACGCTGACTATGATGGTGATGATGATGATGACGATGACGTTAACGAAGACAACCACGATGCTCCATGATGATGATGGCTCCAACGTTACAAGTAATGATGATTTTAATGGTGAAAATGATATTAAAAACGAGTTGTTCTGCAGCCTTGCTAAGGCAAATTCTTCTCGTACGACTTAAAGGCGAAACGTATGTGCGTCGGCAAGCGCACTTATTGTTCGGAAGCCATCATCACAAAACATACACCAAAGAGAAAATGTTGTTTTAGTAGAGCACGGGCGGTCGATTGTAGGATTGTCCGCTTAGTAAGATATTTACGAAAATTATGTGTTTGAACTAAGTTGCTTTTCACGGTTTTATTCAATTTGTAAAAACTGCTGCTGAATAAAACGATGGAAGACAAGAAACGTCTTGAGTTCGCGTTGAACGCAAAGTTCCGAAATATTCGATATTTGCTAGATTTTCATTTTGCTTCAAAAATTTGAAGATGCACATAAATTGGTCTCTTTTGCTAAATTCACTTTAATCTTTTGGCAACTGTAGTCACAAAAAATCGCATCAATTATTTATTTACAAAAGGAATCTATTTACGTTCACTCTTTAAAAATAATTAAAAATGCAACACTGTAGTTAAAGTTTTGTACTAAATAGTTCTTCATTTTCTTTAGCTGCGTTTTCTTTTGTTGTGCTAAAGGTTATTGTGGTATTATCTTGCTCGTTTTTTTCTATTTCTTAAGTACTCCTGCTGCAGTAAAGTTTATAAAAACGAAACAAATGCAAGACTGAAAAAAGGATGAGAAACTTAAGAAAAAGACCGGATATCCGGTGTTGTCCTTATAACTGTTGCAGCTACAGAAACATGAACAAAGAAAACTCCGTGTAAGTTAACTACTCATAGTTTAAAAGCATTTCAAATTTTAGCTTATAACCTCTTTAAAAAGTATTTAAAAATACAACAAAACAGTGCGCATAGAATTTACATGTCAGTCATACCACCGATACGATACTGTGTTACTGTGCTTGTGGCATAACTTTAGCCGCGATGTTAAGTAACGACTCGGCTTAGAAACTGTATTACGAATCTGTAGTTTCCACCGCAATATCCGTTATCTCAAATTTAATCCGCACTTTCCTACAACTATAATATTGCATTTTACTAAAAGGTCATTTCTTGTGTCTTCTGGTAAAATATTTTTAATATTTATGTATGTATTTATATTTATGTCAGTGTCCGCACTCAGCATTATAATACAAAAGTAAATTTTGCGCTTTCTTCGCAAAATTTCGCCAAAAACATATACATACATACATACATACATACATACTCGTACATATGTATGTATGCATGTGTGTGTGCATGTATATTTTGCTTTTTTCTCAGCTTGAATGCAATTATTTACGCTCTACAAAATATCCACTGAAACGTTTATCTATAAATTAGGTATTTTTTTTACAATACTTGACTTTCTGTCAAAATAAATACTTCAATTAATTATTAAAAATAATTGCATTTTGCACAAGAACGAATGCATCCTGACTGTCGACAAATTGCCAGAAATTGCAACGGAAACTTAGAATGATTATTGATCGGGGTAGCATCATAAAGCGATTGAAATTGCAAAAACACGAGCACAGGCAGACAAACCTACACACTATGTACATACATATTGCATTTGTGTGTGGATTGAACTCATTCAAATATTAGTTGTTTACTGTTTATGGCAGTTTACTGATTTTTGAAAAGTACGCGTGTAATAATTGCGTTTTAAAGAACGGGAGTGCTTTTGGTTTTAGTTTCTTGAATAGTTGTTCATTTTATGTTACTATTTGTTTTTTCAAACTTCAGATTTCAAAAACCAAGATTTCATCAAAATTAACAGCAAAGACTGAAAATATTTAATCTAAGTCCCGTTTGCGTTTTTTATTCTCTGCTTAGAACCCAAAAGCGAATTCAAATCTGCTGGTTTTCTTTGTATTTATTCTTCAAAGCATTTAAGACAAAATAATAAAATTTAATTCAAGTTTGAAGTTGCGTTATTAAATTATTTTATTTTCGTGCTCTATAAATAATTTAATATAAATACATATATTGTTAAAGGACTTTGTGAAAGAATTTAAACGGTATGAACACATATTTTATTACGTATTCGCAGAATCTTTTCCTTCGCCCAACAGACAGTGTTTTTAATCTTTTGAGAAATTAAAATGTATGATTGTCAAGGACGGCGTGCAAAACCGAACAGCAAATCTCACATTCGATTATATAACTCTCAAATAAAAAAAGAGTTTTATATAAATACATACATATGTCTACGCGATTAAAAGTTCGGTAAAAATTATTTCTATTCTATTTCTAGAAAAGAACGCCATATTCATATTATTTTTGCCCATTAAACATTTTGTATTAAAATTCTTATATCGTAACAGCCTTGAGGCATAGTCACAATTAAAGCGTTGTATTTTCATCAAGCTGATGCAAAAAGATCAGCACAAGATCATGGCAGGAATGTGAGTGTAGAAAATATGCTCCGTGTCAGTGTGGAAAGTATATTGAAATTTGTCAGTCGACTGGAGTGTTGCTGTGGAAAAGATAAACGCACTTAACATGAATCTGTGAGATATTTAAAGAGCAAGAGTTAAAAACTGCAGGCGTCTTCATTATATTGATCCAACAATAGTGGTGTTCTGAGTTCTGCAAGTTCAGACAAGCTTGAAAACGGTATCAATAATTGTGGCTTTCTTTCAAGATACTTTTCTCACGTCTACGAAACACTGTGCAGCAAACCATTTGGCCAACACTTCTGTAAAGGCGCTCGGACAAGAGCAGCAAAACCGTCACCAGCAACAATAACAAGAAACCAAAAAGCTCTCGTTCCTCCACATTGACCAAGAAGTACTTGCAGTAATTTAAAGCGTGCGTAGAAATTCGTATTTTGGAGATTCTTCTTGATAATACGAACTTGTGAGTTTGTGTGTTGCGTACTGATGTTGTGTGATTGCGTAAATTTATTTCCATGCTCAGTAGTGTTGGGTTTATTTGTTGTTTCTAACACATTCCATGGTGTTTGCAAAGTGCATTTTTTGTGGTTGTTTTTGCAGTCGGGATGAAGCATGTGTGGCGTGTGCGGCGTGTGTGCGTTAAGTACAAGTTGGTGAAAAGAGCATTTGTCTGCATATGTGTCCAATATTTATGAGCCATTAGCTTTTTGGCATGACTTTGCAGGCATTGACTGTTTTTAAAAAAAACTTGGAAATTAAAAAACACAGATGTTTTCAATTATTTTCTTCAGCACAATTTAAAAAACCAGTTTTTCTACACCAGCCAAGCGAAGCCCTAGTGTTACAGCCAGTTAACGTCCTAAAATGTGGGAAAAGTGAGATTGATTGCAGGATCATATCAAAATTGAAATTTTTTAATATCTTGACTTAGAAATTAATTGCTATTAAAATTAAGTGGGAAGACCTAGATTCAATAATTAAAAAGATAAATGTAACAAATAGTATTTTACAGGCGCAATTTTTTTCTTTGAGCTGGTGGAAAAGTGTTTGAACAATCATCGAAGATTAGATGTGACAACAACATAAACGGCTTTAAAATTTTTAAGAAATATTAACTATTCAAAATTTAAATTTCAATCCAAATGCAACAATTGTGTCTGCAGGAATTGCTGCATTAATTGAATGTGATTTATACAATTAGTTTTTAAGGCTGGGTGACACATTGAAATACTAAATCTGACAGACTTCTAAGAAGTTAATCTATGTTTGTCGATGAGCGCAGTTCACGGCATTTCTGTTGTTATTTAACACCAAGAACGTGCTGGTATCAATGTGATCTAATAAAATTGTTGATCAGTTTAGTTGAGGTTGGTTCAAAAGCACTGGTGTGGAGTAAGACCAAAAGTGGTGGAAGACATCTATTCTAAATACGATTACTTGTGTAAAAATAATGCAAGAAGTGCCATGTTCGGCTTTCGAATACATATCTATTTGAACCAGGTTTGTGAGGTCTATTTGCGGCAGCATTTCCCTATTGTTGCCTTTTCAACTGCTGCTCTCTTTTTTCCGCATATTCTGCAAGCTGACGTAGTATGTTAAAATTCTGTTTCCTTTTCCATATTATTTCTAACTTCATTGTCTTCGCTTCATTGCTTTTATTATTATTTTTCATCACATTTACATGGTGTTTTCATTTGTTGGAAATAAAAACCGAAAATGCAAACGGATGTGTTAGAAAATAAAACGAAAGAAATGCATAAAATTACTGTACGGACGTCCGGTGATCCGGTAGCAAGTAGCTTTATATTAATGGGAACCAAAAGTAGCAAAAATGAAGGAAGTAGCAAGCAGAATAAGAAGAGAGAATAATGTAAGAAATGAAGTGATATTGCTTAATGTTTCCGGGCATAAATGGAGCAATAAAAAGTAAACTGGAAAAAAGACAATTGTCACTTTATGGTTTTTGTATGAGATAAAATATTTTGTTCGCAAAATGAATGAGGTAAATAAGCATAAAATTATACCAGTTAATTTGAGCCGAGAAGTGCCAAATAACTTAATCCTGACTTTTATAAAAACAAATACGTGCCGTGTTATGAAATATACTCAGGAAGGGTGGGCAAACATAACTCCCCCTTGTTGTGGTAAAAGTATCAGTAGTTTTAGGTTTTAAATTAAAGCATCAAACGCGTTCGAGCGATTCCGGAGTTGGTTTAATGGATCGATAACCCAATATGTGCAAATTTTGAATTTAAATTGGTTTCTCCTTTTATGTACTAAAACTTCGCCTTTAAGTTTAAAAGCAGTTGTTTGATTTTTGCAAAAATCGTTTGTTCAATATTTCCTTCTTTAGCTTAAAACAGAAACACAATTTTTTCAATTTGTTTAAACACTTCCCTCTATTCTTCGATAATTTCATTTCTTTGTAGCAAAAAGTTGCCGAATTAGTTTCATCTGGTTTTTAACTTGCTTTACTGTGTGTAAAGTATTAAATACTTAGAGCAGCATGTCCAATCACGGATAAAGGGATAAATGTCGAATAAACTTGAAAAGTGTTTACTTTTAATTAAAATAGTTATTTTTCTTTTGCTTTTTCATGCAATATGATGGTGCATTCGAGTACATGCATATTTCTAGACTCAAATGGTCTAAACATATTGTACGTGTCTCTCACTGAATAAAAGGACTAACATATTTACATATATCCAAGGAAAAAGTTTGTTTTTTGTGGCATTTGCATAAATCATAAGATTTTCCAGTTCCAGTAACAGGAAACTTCTTTTTTGGCCGGAGCAAAACCAAAATTGCAAATGTTAAATAAGTTTCGAAATGTTGTCCATACATTTTATATATAGAAAAAGAAGTTGAAAATATCAAGGATATACGTATAGCATATTTGCCCATTTGGTTGCTGGTGAGGCCATTCTTATCTTTGCACATATTGGGAGTAAAATTAAAATCATCATCTTTTGAAACCAGGAATACAGAAGGCAAACATTCATTTAAAACTTTGTTCTAGTTCAAAGCGATATGTTATTTAACATTAAATGGAACATATGAGTAGAAGTTTGTTGTGTTTTTTTTAAGTGTCTATATCGTGACAATCCGTAGGTGCTACGCTACTCGTCAATGTACAAACAACTTTGTATATTTTTCGACTTATTATAAATTGTACAGCTTTGAAGCGAATAAATAAGCTGAACTATTGGCTTCACAATAAATGAAGCAATGAACATACATATGTACATATATTGAGCCTCTTGAAAGCGTTACAGGTATGCAATAATCGTAGCAACTAATTTGAAGCACCGAACAATTGTTTCACCATCAAATTTGGGCAAAAAGTGGTTTTGCTGCCAGGCTCCGATTATGTTCCAGTCTAACGATTATTTAGACATTTATTTTTAAAGTTTTTTCATATAAATATGTATGTACATACATATATTATACTCTAACACAAACTATAATTTTTCCATTTTATCCGGTAACTGTCTCCGTCAGTGTTGTCAGATTTCTTTTTAGCCTCCCCGCCAAATGACTTGTCGAATATCGCCAAATGAGCCCAAATATCGCCAATATAATAAAACATTAAATTTGAGCTATGAAGAATATTTTTATTTCGTAATTGCATTACAAATATTGTTAAATTTGAAATTCAGTAGGTATTGCTTATCATAAAACATAAAATTTTTTTTGTTTAAGAAAAATTAAGAAAAGTTTTATAGTTCACTTATAAAAGGTACATTGGTTTACTATAAGATATAAATACTGGCGTATAAAAAATACTCAAAATAACTTATTCCAAAAGATCAATCTAAATTAGATAAATTAAACTTGAACGTCGAGATCAAAGTTGCTATTTAAGTTTTGTGATAAAATAGAATTAATGTTTACTTAAACGTGTATTTAAGTAGACATATCAATTATTTATGCAAGGCAGATTAATAAGGTATGTATACGTATGACTGTTAACTTGAATTCGCCGAAGCATATACGTTCTTAATCAGCCTTAAATGTAACTAAGCTGCCAGAAAGTCGATTTTATCAAGAAAATATTTTAATACCAGACTATACAACGTTGGCACGAACTAGTTTCTGTTGTATGTAGAAAAATTTCCTTACATAAAAAATGGCATATTTTTAACATAATTCTATACTATTGAAATCATAAAAATATAGCCAAAAATATCGCCAAGGAATTCAAATATCGTCAAGTAAATCGCCAATCGCCATTTCAAAGTTTTCATCGCCGAAAACAAAATTTTTATGGCCACGTTTGGCGAGAAATCGCCATATCTGACAACACTGGTCTCCGTTCCTACTAATTGCAAGCTTGCACAGAGTTTTCCAGTGCTTTGCATTTGCAAGCTTTGCAGAGAGCGTAGCTCTAGTAGGAAAACCACAGCTTAAAATAAGGAAGAGCTTGTGATCATTTCAGTTAGTAGTACAGTATATATGTATGTATGTAAATATTTAAGCAATCTTGGAAGAAAACAGGATTGATGTCACCTACATACATGTGCACATAGTATCTTCTCTGTTAGTGGTTTTCTTTTTAGCTGGGGTGGTTGTTGTTGTTGTTGTTGTTGTTGTTACTGTGGTTCTGTAGAACAGAAGATAAGACATTGTATTATGTATTTTGTTTCAGCATTGTGTGTGTATGTGTACGTGGTAACACAAATATCTAGTATGTAATCATGCATGTATGTATGTATTTGTATTGCGAAATACCCTCAGAGCTGTTACGCAGCGTTCTGCTTCAGTGATGTTTAACATTAATCATTTGGTTAAGAATTATTTAAAACATATCATAAATTATTTTCGTGTAAGAAACCGAATGAGTGCAAATTGTTGTCACATAAGCTGAAAAACTTTAATTTATTGCTGTCCCATTTCTAAGCTGCTGAAAACATCCATAATTGATATTCTATAACATAAAGCTTCATACATGTAAAGAAGTTTTGAAACAACAGTCTCAAAACCAAAAAACAAAATATGAGAGAAACAATAAAAAGTCCTTAAATTTATGCAACATTTTTACTTTTTACTGAGAATAAACCAGAAGAAAACGTGCAATTGTTTTTCAAAAATGTATTTTCGTTTTAAATCATATTAATATTGCAACGAGTGTTTTTTTGTCCAACTATTCAATAAGTCATTCGAGTTAAGTGTAGCATTTTTCTCATTACAAATAAACAGTTTAATCTGTATAGCTGTAAGAAGTCACACAGTGATGTGATGCCGTATAACGAGGGGCAAAAATAGAAGAAATTTTCGCAGAGGCTTGAAATTTAGTGCACTGACATAAAATACTTTTATTAAAAATAAATACTACGTACATACTTGTCAATATTGGCAAACAAATTGTACGAGTATATGGCTTTGGAATCTCTCTTGGAGACAATAAATCCCCAATTACCTGCTTTTATTAGGCCTGTTCGTTCAGTTTTTAAACTCGCTTCGAGTTCCTGTTCCTGTCTTTTATACTTTTTCTATGGCGATAAATTCGCTGTGAGACATGTTGACTGAGTTTCCACATATTTTTCCCTTTCCAAGGGTAAACTCATTAGAAATTGCTAATTATGTTTAAGAGAGCACAACTAAATTGTAAAAGAATAAAAGCAATGTCAAGAAACACTTCATTTTTCAATAAACAGCGTAACTATTCAAACAAGAACTTAAATGTCGCGTGAAAAAACACTACAAAAGTTGCAAAAAAGTCAAGGCTGTATTATTTTTGCTTTCTTTTTGTGAACAGCCCAATTAAAAGGGAAAAAAATAAAAGTAGAAGTAATGAAAATATTACATTGCAATTAAAAAAACATTCTATTTACAGTTACATTATTAAAAAAGACACAAAATGAAACAGAAAATAATTAGCTTTTAGAAGGGAAGGTAAAACGAGAAATGCTAACAAGGGAGCAAATATTTGTACAGTGAACACGAGTTGCTTAGGATGTGTGCGTGTTTTGACACGACTTGTAATTATGTACATACATACATATGTATGTATGCATGAGTATACGCATAAAAGCGCAAAATATACATCCTCAAATACAAACAACCACGCACACGGGCTCCACACTTGAGTCACGTGATACGAGTGCTCTACACCTAAGTCTATGATTCTGTATGTAGTGCGGGCAGAAAAGAAATATTTGTAAGCCTATACCGGATAAGAAATCGTGCAGGGAACTTCTACAATTATGTACTAGTTTACTTCTGTTTAGTGATAACATACATACATACATATACATATGTATGTATGTATGTATGTATGTATGCATGTATGTATGTACACTATTGCTCTGAAAATGCTGGTGCTTCAATATTTTTTTTTTTTTTGGTTGCTGGAAGATCGTAAAGCTGGCGTTTGCTCTAAGTAGAGGATATTGTTTTTAAAATTCTTATTACTTACATATATTGTATTACCATGTAACCAGTTGAAAGTTAAATACATTAGGACAAATATGGTTGTAGGGCAGGAAAAGCTCCGAGCAAGACTTAAAACGTGAAACAGCTACAAGTGCGACTGTTCCTAAACTTTTTTGTGTTTCTTATATTTTGAATAAGTAAAGCAAATAAATAACACCTTTAGGCATAGAAATCTCCTTCAAGCTTTTGTGAAAAGGTGTGCGATTGGGTTCATGTGCTTGTGTGTGTGTGTCTGTGTAAATGTGTGTGACGTGTGAGAAGATGTAGAAGGTAAATGTGTGAATATACATATTTTTTATGGTCTACCATTCTAATCATTTTGTTAAGCGAATCTCCCTGCAAACCGTTTCTATCGAGTACAAGTCTCAAAGATAACACAAGGATTAACAAGCTATAATTTTCGTATGATAAGTAACAAAAATTTAATGTGGGGGGAGAACGAGTGCCTGCAATAAGAAAACAATAAAGTAAAAAAAAGGGGAAAATTATATAAAATTTTCTTCGTACAGCGAAGCTTTCCCGTAATGTATGGTCACATAAAAAGTTGTTGGATATCTTCAATATACTACGCTATATATAAAATCGATAGCCCTACCACTCGGCTCTTAATTGATGAAGACTTCCTTCCAGCTTATTTCTTTGGCAAAATATTAAAAAACACATGTGCAGGATATTCGAAAATGTCACTTGTTGCCTCCGCAGTAGATGAACCTTCGAAAAATTTCACTAAAGCGAATCTACCGAACAGCTTTGTGCTTTTTTATCTGCATCTTGTACGTGAGCATTACTTCCTTTCATTTCAGTGCGTTCAAGCGACATCTTTGATACCCGCTGTTTGTGGGAACATGTAATTTGCAAGCTACGAGTATTACAGGACATATTGGAAATTATCAGCCTTATAGTTTATAAGAATATAGTTTAAAGTTTTAAAACTCGTCTCGTTTTATATATTTCAGCAATTATTAAAATTTTGACAAAATGTTTGTTATTTCCGTTTATTTAAAATTTTTCCTAAATGTAGTTTTTTTATTGAAATATCTCTTAAAAGTCTATCTTGGCCTCATCTAGACTTAAGCTGTTATGATAAAACATCACGAATTATTTTTCTCATTGTTTACAGCGACAACATAAGCGCAAAATAGCAACAGACCAACAATTCAACCACACTGTAACGCCATTTCATACATGTAAATTGTTATCGATGTGCACACGGACGTACTCATATTGACATAAATACATACAGGTCTACATACATACATACATACATACATACGTATGCCTACAAGTGTGTTTTTGAGAGTTTTTATTGCCTTTAGCTTGTTTTCGCTGAAAATATTTACAAATAGATTTGAGCTTTTATACATAAAAAGGGTGGAATTGATGTTTATGCTGGCACCAACGCTAATTGCAACTTAAGGCTTTAGTAGTAGTAGTTGCCATTGAGTTGTTGAATGAAGACTGGTGCGGAATGGGATACATGCATACATACATACACACGTATCCCCATAGAAAAGTTACATGGAAGTGTTTACATACATACAACCATATGTGTATGTACATATAACTGAAAGCTAAATACTCGTCTAACCAATTCGCAGATGTTCATGCAAAAAGCAACTCGAGATTTTATTCAAAAGAAAGTATTCAGCTAAATATTTGAAATATTATTTTATACCCATTTCGATTTTTAATGACGTACATATGTATGTATGTATGAGTGTGTGCATATGGTTTTGTTTCATAAAAAATGGGAAATGGGAAATGGGAATGAGTATCCAGATTCTTGAGTTTATATAGATGTACATATGTACATATATGTAACGTACATACATACATATATAATTGTTCACAATACTAAAGAACATTCCAAAATGTTTTCATCGATCAATGGTCATCTTTTGTTTGCCTGAACATTTTACTTATCTGGCTAAGCAAACTTATTGCATTCTTAGAAATGTATATCTGTGTGTATGTATCATATCGCACCCTAAATACAAAAGGGGCACAACTCAAAATTTTCCAAAACTGACTTTTTTCCATAAATTAATTCAGAATACACATCTCTAACTACTGCAAAAATTTCTTTCACATCACTATCTTCTTTAACTGGAAAAATACAGTTATGTTAAGTGTGTTGCTTCTGCACGATGAACTAAACATAAACAGTTTTTTGTCTCTCCTGAAAATTTTAGTATTGTGAGTTGTGCCCCTTTTGTATTTAGGGTGCGATATGTACTTTTCTCAATATAAAGCTTTCGCTTACCTCAAATACTTATGAGGTTACACTTGTTTCACTCTTTATATTTGACATTAAAGTACTTTTTAATAAGTTCGTGCCTTACCTGGACAATATTCAACGTAGATAAAGGTGTTAAAGCTCGTACTTCACTTTTGCAAAATATGAAAAAAAATTATCCATCCAACTTAGCATTATTAACATGCCTCGAAAAGTCTACTCTTTTATTTTTATTCACATCAGTGCTTTTTTCCATGTATGTATGTACGTTTGTCAGCTGTTACTAGCGTGAAAAGTGGCAAACTTTAATTTGTTTTACGCTTTAAGTACTTAAAACAAGTACTCATCATATTATTTTTTCAATTTTCTTCTTTGTTTTATTTATAATCGAATTTCTTCATTTAAATAAAGGAAACGCTAAGTGCTTAAGCGCGTCTCTAAGCTTGAAAATTGTTATTTTCAGTAAGATAAGCAGTAAAAATTGGAAATTTCATATATATGTATACATAAGCAATATTATGAAAAATATTACAAAGGATCGTTGACGATAGCAGCGTCAGGATAATGGAACAGAACATTTTAGCCAAACTGTTATGCTTTCTTGTTACACACATACATTTGTGTACATACATGTAAGAGGTGAAGCGTGTTTGCTCATAAGTGTAAAATTGATATGATGTAATTCAAAGAGATATTGATTACATATACATCAATTCTGTAGAGATGTTAAAGTTGAACATTTGCAAAAACATTTCTAGGTCTAGGGAATCTTATTCTAAAAGTTCCATCATACAAGAAAGAAAAACGGACTTGCCACTCTAGACCATTGTAAAATGCCAAGAAAGATCTGCTTCTAATAATAACCGAACTAGATTCTTTAGTCTTTACTCGTAGTACCTAAACCCCTAAGGAATATTGAGGAGATGAACGCTTTACTTGCATCATGTTTTTTAAGTACAAAAACAAATTCATTTTATATTTAATTTTAATATCATTGTTAGTTTTGAAGACTCAAAGCCAAGCATTTGGGCACTTCTTTAACTGAACAGCATTTTCTTAAAATTTGATGCAATAAGAGACATAATGGAAGCTTAATTGAATTTTATAACCCTAAAATTGTTATTCAAAGAGATTATCAACAAATGCACACATATGTACAAATGCAAACACATTGCATATATATGTACATATGTATGTATGTACTTAAGACAAACACTTGTAAAAATATCAGAATATTCTGATGTATGTATGTATGTATGTACATACGAGTATCTATGTAGGTATAATAGAAGCTAAAATACAAATATTTTCAGCACTACTACGAGTATTGTGATCATGGTCATCATCGTCAGTCCAAACACACGTGCACACATGTTCAGGGATAATGCAAACATTGTCATTATATGTAGGCTTGTGTGTGCAAGCTGGAATGTTTGCATACAATATGTACAAGCACATGTGTACATTATGTATTAATATGTTTATAAGGAGCATGTACCTTCTCGTATAGAAAACTGCCTTTGTGGGCAGATGTGGATGTGCCATTGTTTGTGTGTAGGGTGCCTGTGATTAAACAGATTAAATAGAGAAATCCTCAAAAATTAAGGAAAACAATTTGAATGACATATCGGGCAGGCAATCCATTCTGCACACTCACATATATACATGCATACATACCTACGTACGTCCATACACATACACATGTACATGTATGCATATTTGCAATTTAAAACTTTCCTCTTTTGTTTTTACGAACAGAAATGGATGTATTGAAAAAACCCATTTAGCTGAAATTTGCATGCAAACTAACGAACGTACATTGAAAAAAATCATACGTTTCGTAGCTTTCTTTCTGCAGATTAAAAACTTAACAACAACTTGGGAACTGCTATTGCTGAGATGAGCAACAGAGCGCAACAGGCTACACTTCCAACTTTGCCTTCCGCACATTCACTCACGCACATAAAGCCGTACAAAATTATTCCCAATCAATCGTTTTACTTGCTATTTTTCGATAATAATTGAAAATTTATATTTTACGAATAAGAAGTCTTTACAGAACTAGTATATTTTTGTTGATTTTCAAAATTATACTCGTATAGTAATTTTGAAAATATGATGGACCATCAGACAAGCCGTCTCGAGAGAGTTGGCTTTGTTTTAAAATAATATTTTTATTTAACACCAAATTCATTTACTATTGCATACATACATACATACATACATACATACATACATACATACATACATACATACATACATACATACATACATTTATGTTTAATTACTTGTTCATATTCAAAGGCTGCAATAAACTCATACGCATGTTTTTGTGTGTGTTGGTGTTTGTTTTGCATATATTGACACGTGGGTGTGTTTGTGCAAGTGTTTACACAATTTACAATCTTCCCCCTATTTGTACAAGTATTTATTTAAAATTTTGTCATTCTTGATAGTTTTGTTTTATTTTTCTATATTAAGATTCGAGCAGCTGTCAAAATAGCAAAAGCAAATATTTTTAAAGCTTTGAGTAAAAATATCCCTACACATACATACATACGTACATAGTATGTACGTATAAGTACATACATACATATGTACATATACATATACATGTACATATACATACATATGTATGTATACATACAACATTTTTTTCTGTTTCTGTGGTTTAATTGTTTTCTTAAAATTTTACTGCAGCAGATGAAAATTTGTAAAATCAAATTAAGATACTTTTCTTTCTTGCATTTTATAAAACATTCATACATACATATGTACATACATTCGTACGGTGTGCATTTACGTAGTATGTGCGTTGCACGGCTCGCTCGTTTGCCACAACGTCGTCCAAACTCAAAAAATTCGTTTTGAGAAAACTGCATTCCAAGTTGCCCTCTCAACAGCAAAACTTTGACAAGGAATATTGCAGGAACATCTAACTCATGTACATGACATGATACTCGGAATACTGTGTATTTTTTCAGTTATGACGACCTTACAACAAATGAATGAATAATGCGTATGCGATTGTGTTACACAAAATGTAGAGAAGAGAAAAGAACGAGAGCCACTTTTGTGCAAAGTTTGAGAACATTTGATAAATTCATTCTCGATTCATACAGTTTAGTTGTTTTAGGAATTGAAGCAACTACACACATTCGTTTTTAATTATTTTTTCCCTCCCTGGACCACATTTGCTCACATAATATAGTTTTAATTAAACTGCAACAATATTTTGAAAAGAGATATGATGTTTGAACAAACTTCTTAGTTCTATTTTTAAAGAGCCAAAAATAGAGTTTGTAATAAACATTTGCATTTAGTTCTGTAAGAAAAATAAGCATTTATTAAAATAAGCGATATTTACGCAAAAAAGCACGGCCATTTTCATATGTATGTACATACATATATATTTGTACATACATATATAAGTGTTTAAAAATTCCTCGACTTCAGTATGTATGACGGCCAATAATAAATTTGTTCGCAACGAACATGTGTATGTTCACTTTAATCAGTGAAGGCTAAAAAAATAAAATTGCTGATTTTATTCTTCTTCCATTAATCCGTTGACAGAATTTCAGTCATTTTCTTGGCAGTTGAACTATAATATAAGTATGAACAGGAGAAACTTGGTTTGCCAGCAATTTTGAAAATAGTACTGATATGTTTAAACGGACCATGCAGTTCAACAATAACATGATTTACTTTGCCACCTCAACCGTATATTTTTACGCGCATTTTTGATTCAGTGTTCTGCCTGCTTAGAGTAAAGTCTGTGACAAAGATTGGAAAAAATATGAAACTAATTTCAAAACCATTTATATTTAACTTCCGTTCAATTCACTTTTTTCAAAACTATAATTTTGCAGTCTTTTTCTCATTTCTATTGTATTTTTGTGACTCCTGTTAATTTAGTGTTATACAAAAGACATTTATTACCGACCATAAATCCGCCCACAACATTGGTCATAATAAAAAAATCGTCATGTATTTTTTTTTCTCTTAACTGCGCTGTTTTGTAATGGCTTGTCTCTATTTCTTCTATTTTTTAAGTTTATATTTCTTTTTTTGTTAGTGCTTTTAACCTAGACATCCGTTTTTATGTTACCATTTTCTGCTATTCTACACAGAGTTTTATTTGCATATCTTAGTTGCAGCAATATTTCCTGAAATTATTAGATACAATTATCATTTTTGGGCGAATTAAAATTATTTTATTAAGCCGGTCCGTACTTTTTGACTTTATACTCGTAACTGGAAGTTATTTTCAATAACTAAATATTAAACATAGACAACTCATAAAGTTGTTTGAAAATTTGCCACACATTATAAACTGCTGCGATATGTTTTTCAAAGAAATTCGACCAATAATGTGCATTTGCGGGAGATTTACTGCTTATACACAAAATTCAAATTAGACGTAGACGAAATTGTCGAAGCCTGAGAAACACTATAAGTAGTTTTAAATGCCTGCTTGTGAAATTTCGTTAATAAATAGAAACTTCACGCATCAAAGTCCATTTCAGTAGCACAAAGATGGCATATTGGCTCTCACACGAAAAAACTTTTCCGAAAACAACTTTGAGGTTTTCTTTTGATTTAGAACACAATAATTTTTTTTATTTAAAGGGGGGAAATGGAAATGTTTTTGAACAAATAAGAATGCATTTCTTCGATTTATAGAAAAAAGAAAATTTCATTTCGCCGTCTTAATTAAATTAATCGACATCATTTTGTAAGAAAACTCATCTGCAACTAAGTAAGTTAGACTGATTGCAAGAACAGATTTTATCTTTGAAAATTTTATTTTCAATAGAGGCAATATCATAAAACGATAATATGTTAAAGTTAAAGTAGTTCATTATCACAAAAATCAATGAGAACCCCCAATATACATACATACATATATAAGAATACTCTTTTTCTAGTCCTGTATAAATTTAAAAGCGTATTTGTTGTTTAACTAATACTGACAGAAGTCGGCTGCCTGCTGTTCGTTTGTATGAACATCTCTCCTTCCTCGAACCTCCGTTGCTGTCGACGTTGTCGTCCTTCTGTTTGTTATTATTGTAATATTGCTTAAAGCCTTGGCAGACAATTGTACATTTGGTTAGCCAAAAACTGTCTGCAATGTCACTGAATAAAACATTGTAAAATGTTACTTAAACAGGGAATTATTACATTATTTGCAAACACATTTGCAAAATATTTACTGTTGTGGTTCGAAGGTGGGTTATGTCTAAGTGAAAACCAGAAAAATATGTAAAAAATTAAAAATATGTGCTTTTTGCAAAGAGAATCTACGAAAATTTAATAAAAAGCAATCAAAGCTGTTAGAAAAAATCATGAATAATGAAATATGTATCTCAACGACCAAGACCACACTTTCATTGTTATGGCTACTTCGATGTTCAATTGATTTTTCTTAAGTTAAATATTTGTTTATATTTATAATATCAACGCCGTTCAAGAAATTGTTTCATTTGGGTATATTATATTTTTTATATAAAACTTTATTTTGTTTATTATTTTACTATTTAAATAAAACTGAAAGTTATTTGGTTTTTGTTTAAAATTTGTTAATTGTTTATGGCACGCATCAAACTTATAGTATTTAAATATCAGTTCTTTGCTCCGTATGCAAATGCAGGTGAAATTTTTAGGTTTATTTTATTTTTTATGTCTCTAAGAATGGAGATATAGGGTTTTCTATGACAATAAAATAATGCTAATTGGTCCCGCCATCACTCAAGACATTGGCAGTAAATTGGCACGTTTTTGTTTTATAATACACGGGAGTTTCCTGCTGGGTGCCGGCTGTATGGCAAACATCCGACGGCATATAAGCGGAAAAAGGATTTCCTTCTTGCGCGAAAGTTTCGGTCCAAGCAAATTGCACTGACTATTCTTGTTTGTAATAATATTCTCCATCTAGCAACAAGTTTAGATTTTGCCCAAACAATAAAAGCAAATAAAAATTATTGCGGGTTTTTAACGAAATGTGTATCGGCAAGGAAACATTTTAAAATTATTACTACCAGCGAACCAAACAAAGATGTAAATACATGCAATTATTAAAATAAACATTAAATAAAGACCATATACCATCTTCTGGCCATACACATACGCACGTAAGATTAAATGCAGTCAAACAGTGTGAACTGTATGAAACGGCACATGCCATTTCGTTGAACCGAAGTCTAAGGTAATAGCTTTTGATTTGTATCTTAATCGTGAAATACTCTGTAGCAAAATTTTCAGTCACGTTCATGTTTACATATTCAAATTCATTGCTACGCTGTTTTATGGAACACAATAAATTTTCCATTAAATTTAATTTAAATGGTTTAAGGCAAAATCAGTTACAGTGCCGGATTCACTAAGGGATTTTTGTGTACTTTTGTTTATTTAGTATAAAATATGTATAAATATTGTTTTTCTCTACTGTTTGCCATCTACATATTTTTTCAGACTTTTGCTTTTTCGCTTTAACACAATTGTGCTACAGATTTTTTGTGGGAAACAAGAACATAATAATTTCGTTTTTTCTATTTCGTTACAAACATTTCTGCGTGATTGTAAACAAACTTTACAACGATTGTGAGCCAAGTTTGTTTCTTTTTCTTTTTCGATTCAAAACAGACTTCAGAAAAATATTCATACATATTTATGTATGTATGTACAATATATATGTATACAGGTATGTATGCATATGCGTGGAGGTATGTAAATACTTACATATGTATGTATGTTTGTAATATAAAAAAGATTAGAACGCTTAAGTCGACGAAATTACATACATTCGTACAAACGGGCCGGGCCGTTTTTCAACGATTCCTCTTTGCTTGTTGGTGTTGGTTATGAAAATGTATGGCTTTTTGTGGGCTTAAAGAGATTTATGAAAATTCCATTATAATTCTATTAAATTTTTGTATGCCGTTGAATCTCTTTGTATTTAATTAAAACAATATAGATTTATGTATACATATGTACATATATACACATACGTATATATATATATATATATATATATATATATCTAAATATGTATAGTTGTGAACGCACTGGGCGTACGAGTATGTCCAGCATCAAGAGTTGTCAAGAAATAAATAAAAATGTTTTTGTTTTTTTTTTTTTATTTATTAGAAAACCTCTGAAAATCACGCACATGCCCAAATAATTCTAGAATAGTTTTTCGTGGTTCAAGTCATTTTAAAGAGCGTTAAAATTTTCTTGATGCGGGTTACTTTGTTTTGACCTTTGGATGCTTAAACAGACTACATATACTATGCACTTCTATACATACATGTACATGCATATATAAATGTATAGATATTACGATTATTTCACAATGATGACACTCAAAGAATTTTATAAAAAGGTTTTGGAAAAAGTCAAAGGCCTCGAAAAAATTATAATACACATCCCATTTTTAATTTCATGTTGCTGAATTTGCGAGTAGTTGGTAAAATAATCATTTAGGCCAGTGCTGGGAAAATAGGAATGCAGTTTTGTTCAAGCGGTTTCTTACAAATATCGACATTGTCCCCATATAAAGAAAATGTATGTATGCTTATAAAGTATTGTACATTCGCATGTAAATATGTATTTGTGTGCTCGTACATATACAGATATATACGAGAATGCATTTATATTTTTCATTAGTTTTACATGTGTATATTATAAATTTTGAGTGACTAGTGGCACATGGGAAGGGCATACACAGCTACAATATTTTCAAATCGTTCTTTCTGTTAAAGGGGAGAGCGTGTGCTCTGATCCCCATGCACATGCTATCATATATGGGCCTATCAGGCTTTCGGACCCATGGTTGCTAAATACTAATAGCTAATACCACCGACTGATTGTACGTTGGCATTTCGCTAAGTTGGTGTTCACAACAGCCCACAACAATTCACGTATGGCATAGTTTGTGGGCGTCGATGCGCTCAGAAAGCAATTGCCAACACCGAGCACGTCGCTAGAAACCTATGATTTGGCCGACAATTATTTGTGCCACTCGATAATCAAAATGTTTGAAAAAAGTTTTGTAATATTTTATAAAAAATTAGCTTCCCCTCGTTAATTATTATAAGGGTTAATTTACTCGCATATCAAAAAGCTCAAACTTTATTTTAGGACTGAATAAATCCGGCTTTCTCTAATTTCAAATTCGATAAGTGAACATTAATATGAAATACAAAACTCTATAATATAAGAAATTCAATACAACAGATGACTTTTGTTTTGCTTATTGAAGAGGAAGACAAGGAGTAAAATGGGAAATAACATTTCGATAAAAAATTATATAAAAGTGAAGATAAACAAGCAATTCCATGTGAATCAGTTAAAAGGAGGTGATGCGAAGGAATTATATAAATTTTGCGAAACTACACATGAGTATGAACAAACGAACAAAACTCATGACCTATAACACTTAAAAAATCAACAGTCCATAAATGAAACTTCAATGCGTTGAATTTCATTACTTATACTCGTTGAAAACGGTTCGAAGAAGGAAGTGGAGAGAATCACAGACTTCTGGCCACGAAGAAAGGTGCATGCGCTTTACTCGTTTAATGAATCGAAACGGAAAGCTTGTTTCGTTTCCTGGCTGTTTCCTAAAGGAGATACACTTTTATTACCTCATTTCATTTTGTATGAGACGAACGAACCAGGAGAGTGCACGAGAGTTGCACTCGTAAATATTTGATTGTAAAACAATGTTAATTGGTCTGGTCATATTTTCAAATTTTGAGAAATCAGTTTATTTGGTAACGTGGAACGTTTTGTAGCCAAAATATGTGAGCGCGAACTAATATATTAACGATTTCGCAAAGAAAATGTTCCGAAAATGAAAATGGACACAAAAGTGAATGAAAGCAAAACAATAAAACCGGGCGTAGGCGTTTATTTCATTTGGCTATAAAACGTATAAGACGCGGCATTTGTGTTAAGGACAGGTATTCTATTTCAATAGTATTTATTTAAATTGTCTCAAATCAAGTGGCAGCTTCCGAATAATAATACGAAAAACGTAAATCATTTTAACCCAGTTTTCGTCATTTGGAAATTCATGTGTGTGTGTCCACATGTGGTTTTAATGGTTTTGTGGTCACTGCGGTCGTAGTGGTAACGGTCAATTTACGTACGTTTTCCATTTATGATTTAATTTTTTTACTTTGCGTTTTAAACGTGAGTGCAGAAGGTGCAAATAATTACAGTCATGATAATGTCGTCCATTAAAAGCTGCATTAAATAAAATTTTATTTAAGTGCTGCTATAAAATAAATTAACAACAAATCCAGAGCAGTCCTCTGTTTTTTAGTATTTAACGCAAATGCAAAACATTGGTCGAAGCAGCTCACATTAAGGTAAATCAAAAATATTTCAAATGCGAAGGATGATCTGTATATCCAAAGTCTTACTTACATTTAATTCCTGGTTAAATTTCTTTTTAGCAGCTAAATTGGCTGGGGTCTGCGTAAAGGCGGTAAAAAAAAAGCTTTTCAAAAACATCCTGTTAAGAGTGTTTCTTTTTTATTGAGACCTCCAGGGAGCCGGCTGTGCCTTGGCGTATTTAACGCTGAGGCAGTCTGTTCTTAGTGCCGATTGGCAGCTCAATTAAAACCTCAGAAATTTAATGCATGAATTCGGTTATACGGATGCTTCGCCAGAGTCTACCAAGAAATCCATGACCCTGGTATTTGTCGTAGGCTGAAGAAGCTTTGGTGAATACTGAAGCGGTGCTCTATGCTGGGTGATCGAAATGCTCTCAAGGTGCTGTTGCCACTGCTTCATTGTTTGCATTATTCTCATATTGATGACATGTATAATAATTATACAATAGAATAAAAAAGATATATTTAGAAGAAACGAACCAAAGTAACATATTTAGTAAATTGCGTACAAAAGTTCAGTTAAGAAATATGTTTTTGCCATCTAAAAGCCTCGTTTTACATCTTTAAGCATTTGAGAGCCTTTCGTTCCATTTTGTCAGTTGCTTAAGCCAATTTAAAAATAGTTCAGCT
Source organism: Epicampocera succincta (assembly GCA_932526305.1). Taxonomy (NCBI): domain Eukaryota; kingdom Metazoa; phylum Arthropoda; class Insecta; order Diptera; family Tachinidae; genus Epicampocera; species Epicampocera succincta. The sequence goes on along the minus strand of OW052037.1, from coordinate 20,426,000 downwards.
GGGTCTTAAGTCATGCTTTTTTACGCATGAAACAACACACTCCCTCTAAACAAAATTTTCGAATTAAATACAATTGTTTGAATCTTTTTGAAAAGGAATTCCTAAATAATTATATTGTAAACATTTTGCCAAGAAAAAAATTAACAAATTTTGTAATATTTGCAAATGGGAAAATTTTGAAGTGTCCCTTAGTTAAAACGGGTCGGGTAGTAGTTGTGAAACTTGCCTTTTCCATAAAACAACGTCTGAAAGTTCTATTTTACTCAATTAAACTTCTATAAGTTTTATTTCTTACGAGTATGTTCTTCAAAAAAGGCGCCTACGGACGCATTTGTTTTAATGGTTTTTCCAAAAATTTTATTACATTCATAATTATAATTCATTCCCCAGAATATTTTCAAGTAATCATTTATATACACATCTTTGCCTTTTTATTTTCTGTTCCCCTTTATTTAATTAAAAAGAAGTTTTCATTCAACTGCCTTCACTCGCTCATTGCTCAAGGTAAATATTTACATCTGCTGTCTGTTCAACACTTCTGGAAAACTAACCGAAATTTTGTTTCTCGCGACTGTTCTCCCTAAAACAGAAGCAAGTCGCAAGCAGAGCAAACAAACAGAAAGGAACACTTAGCTCTGCATACCTGTGCAAAGATGAGTATATGTGCCAGTTCCTGTACTGGTATGTACTACGAGTATGTGCATTTAAATGCCCCGCAATTAAAAAGCGAAGCCCTTAACACATCTGCATGCGAGTACTTGTTGTAGATGAGTATTGTTCGCACACATCCATTCATGTTGTGTACAATTATAAAACACATGCTTAATTAAAGTGTAATGAAAATCATTATGAAGAACAGGTAAGAGCTTCCACGCTAACAAAAACTATAAAAGATGTAATAAATAGTAAAAAGTTGAAAAGGGGAGGGAGGGGGTAGTGCTTACATACAAGCACAAAATGCATTTTCTTTCCGAAAAACTTCGTATATGTGTTCATTCTTAAAATGTGTTCGCTATATGTTACGAAATGTATGACAGCCTGATCACTGAGCGTTAAAAAGTTTTTAAATTAAATTATAGCAACGAATAGCAAGCAAAAGATACAATTACATTTTTTACCCACGCCAGAACGCAGGGCGCACACAAACAAAAAACGGAAACCGAATTCCGGTATCATCATCGAAACACATGCATGTGAACGCTTACATTTTTAATTTAATATGCATACATGTATGTATGTACATACATACATACATGCGTACGTATGTACGTGCGTATAAATGTGTGTAATTTTTGGTTTGGTTCGCAAAAGTGGAATGATTTCGGAAAATTGGGTTAAGTTGCAACTTGCAGGAATAAAACTTTAATTTCTCATTTCACTTGCTACATGCCTTACGGCTACAAACATACATACATACATATGTATGTATATAGTATATGTGCATATGTGTGCCTGTGTACAATTGCGATGACTTGAAACAGCGAAAGTAAGGACTCAGCAAGAGTGATGGTAAGAAGTTTTTGATTTAAAAGGAAACTCTCGCAAAGATGTTTATTTCTGATGGCTATTTTCAATAATTAGAATCTGAAATGAAAATTAAAATATCATCGACATACATACACATAAGTACATACATACATATGTATGCTCACCTACATACATATGTATGTATGTGTGTGTATGGGTGTATGTATGTAAGTAGTTGCTTTTAATAGACATTAAATAAAACGATAAAGAGCGATTATATTTCAGACGGTTTTCAGCCATCACTCGCAATAGTTTGGCCTTGACATTTGATCTGTGACCATTAGCCACAACATCTTAACTCTGTTTCCAATTATTTCATAAGAATAAGAAAAAAGTTTTAAATTTTAATGATGAAATATTTTCTGCAGCTTTGACATATTATCGCACTATTATTGTTTAGTGATTACAATTATATATGGAAAATGGATTTTTAGGGGGAAGGGACTAGATTAAAATTCAGAACTTGCATGGCTATAGTATAAATGTGTGTATTGTTAACCCATCAAACCTGAACAAATTTTCATTATGACTTTACATTTATTGGGAACGATTGTAACGCAAAATCACTGAGAACGCAAAATCAAACTTAAAATGAAAACTTGGTGGGTCGATGAGCCTGAGCGTTTCAGAACAAGAAGTATACAACTTGACAGCAAGCATTTTAATCGTGTTTAGTGTCTACATCTATTTGGTTGTATCTTTAATGCCACTAGAATTTAAATTAGCAGACACAGGATTTTGTTGGATAATCGAACGATGCGAATGTAGCACCAGAAAAAATTTTATATTTCTACCGGCGCTAATTTGCAAATATTGCGATTGACAACAATTGTTATTTCGTAAGAGATCTAGATTTTCTGAAGTTTATCAACGAAATGGCAAAACTTGGCTTAAAAGGTGTTTTAAAAACAATACCTCCAAAAGAAACATTTGTAGAAAGAAAATAAAAATGCATTCGAAGCACATTTTTTTATTGTAAAATTAAGGAGAATTGCTCCTGTGACTTCAAATGTTCTGTGAAAAATCTGATTAAAGCCCTAAAGTAACCGATGTAAAAATATTAGCGTCTTAGTCTGAGTGTGAAAGCGCTTTTATTATTTATAAAAATAATTGAAAAGTCTGCTTGGATCTAGAAATGGCGAAGTTATCGGGTACACGCGCATACAAAGCATATGTGTTTGTATATGTATGACGTACGTAATTTGAAGCTGTTGCATGGTGTTATTATTGATAACTTTTCCTTAAGCCTACATACATACATACATACATAACTACTTATGCTTTAGCATTTGTTCATGACTGATTTAAAAAAAAAGAACACGTTTGCAATTGCCTTTTTGTTGTGGAATTTTGTTAGTTATTTAACCACTTGACAGTCTCAGTTTAGAATTTTCTCTTAGTGTATATGCGAGTATCTACGCATATACACACATTCATACATATATTTCATTCATGTGGGTGTTGACAACTTTTTAGTAATTTTTTTCTATTTATTTTTCTTCGTTTGTTGCCTAAATTCTTTTGTACAACAGAATTTGTTTTTTTTTTCTTTGTAGCTTTTGTTAAATTTGATTGCTTAGCTTGTTGACATTTTGCTGCTTGAGACATTTTTTGTCGTTGTTGTTACTTACTGCCTTGGTTAAGTTTCCTTTTAAAAATACATAATAGGAAAAAGTTGGAGACTTTTTTATTTTTTATCGTTTTATCGCTTAAAAAAATAAAAACAAGTCCTCTATTTTATTATTTAAATAAAGACATTTTTACATACGTAAATACGAGTACATACATATGTATGTATGTATCTATGTCCTGTATATGTCACACACAAATTGTGGAGGTTGAAAAGAGCACGCGAGCCCGCGAATATTACGCCGATTATATTGCGTGATATTTGCTAGTGCGGATCATTTAATATGACGTTTCAAGATATTAGTCTCTCACTCGACTTAAATTTTCTTCATCTAATTTTGGATATAAATCCTACCGACTGCTACTATTTGGTGATATGATTGATAGCTCCAGACCGTCTTCACATTTACCGCAATGTTTTCGCTAAGCTCAAATATTGTGATCAGATTAGTCTGAACTTTTTTTTCAATTTCCGTAAAAAAATGATTTATATGAAGAAAGACTCGTAATATGAAAGTAGGGAGGGAAGTAGCGATCTGCAAGAGACATCTTGACATCTTGACATCTCTGCAAGAGGCATCTTGACTTTGAGCTGCACTTCATAACAAAATAAATCCCAATACAGTGCAACAGTCGAATATTTGCAAATAAATACAAACACTAGCACTGGTTATCTCACACGCACACACACGCAGGAGATGAAAAGAAATACAATAAATACAATACGGAAGTGAAATAATTTACATATATTACGGAGTTCACAAATTTAATAAAATATTTAAATTGGTTAAAGTGAGGTGTGTTAGACAGACAAATTACCGATAATTTTTATCAAATATTTAAATTGTTTCTAAGAACTACTATAATTTCATTGTCCCTTTTTGAACATTAGCCCTCTTTGCACTTGAAGGAAGGTACAACTATTTATCAAACTCTCCGTGTTCACATCCTTATCAAGAAAAAAATATCATAAACATCTGTTATCTGAAGATTTTATTTCCACTTACTAGGCAATATACAGCACTTAAAACCAAAAAAAAAAAAAAACTGTATAAAAATGCAAATTTACTTTAGATTTTTATCATATTTTGTTAAGCAAATTTTAACATACCAGTGCACTACAAATACAAGACCACAGGAACAAAATATTCTTGTAGATCCAACAGAATGTACGAAACAGCTTCAAGTACAAAAGCATGAACAAGGTTCAAAAAAAAAAAAAAATGCAAAGAAAGACATTTGTTTACTTGCTAAAATATTTTTCTTTTTTTAGCAAAAGAAATAAAATAAAAAATATGAAAACGTTCTTATAAGTAAACATTTCGTTGAATGCAGAAAAACGATTAGAGAAAAGGGAACGTCTATGCGAAATGTTTCAGGAGAAAACTATACTAAAAATATAAACAATTTCAAGAGAACCTTAAAGAGACCAATAGCTTGGAGAAAAGTGCCTAAGAACAAACGATTTTTACGATTTGTAGTTTGGAAGAAAAATGTTAGAATTACGTTAAGGCAAGGACCTTGGTGCTCCAAATCGGCTTTGATACCCTGGGATTTCATTTCCAAGTTTTACATTGTCAATAATAAATAAATGTTTTAAATTAAAATTAGTTTTGCCATGTTGGAAAAAAACTTTTCTTCGATATCAGAAAAATTGGGCCATTGCCAAATTTGTATGTTTCTAGGACACAGGATTTTTTTAAAACAATTGCTGATATGTCAAGTGTTCTTGTTCCCTTCGCGGCGACTCTATAATATGAATGTGAAAATATTTGCTTCTGCCATACATATGTACATTCATTGGTCAATTAGCATATTGCTCTAATACTATATCCTTCGGTGCGAACGGAACGAATTAGTCTGCTGAATAGCTGCATGCCATGTTTACACACAGTTTTGCTAAATTCCAAGCTTGGCTCGTATTTGATATTTATTCTAAGTATCATTTCCGCTTGAACCCGGAGCTTGGTGAAATGTAAAGTAAATAACTTCTTAACACTTTTTCAATATAAGTTATAATAGTGTTCCTCTTCTTAATCAATTACAACTTATTCTCAGCAGAGTCGTGGCGAAGAGTGTCGGTGCTAACTTCTCTCGCTTTGTTTGTTCGCATATGCAAAAATTAATCGATTTGTTTTTTCTTAACCTCACTTATTTGTGTGTCACATTAGTTCATATACCGTCGCAAGGCATTCCGCAATTTGTGAACACAAATATATTTTCATACAATGAGGAGAGTGATTAAACTCGTGAGAAATTCTCCTCCTTCTTTCGTGTACTTTTTAACCTAAAGATTTGATACGGGACGTAAAAGTTTGCTTTATGAAGACGAACTTTTTCCAAAAGCTGCAAATAAGAGCACTCGTGTATTTAAAAGTTGTTAATTGTAACACACGAATTGATTCCGATGACAGTAGTCAGACACGGTCTTACTAGCACAAACCTTTTAACTCTAGAGTAGCAAAAAATTCTAGTTCATTTTTTCTTAACTTGACGACTCTAGAATTTTTCTTTTTATCTTTTACACGGGAATAGTGACTGATTGCTCACAAGTTTGCATGATAGAACAACTGGCGGGGTAAAGTTTAAATTTGAGATATAGCCTGTAAATTACAGATAATGCAATTACCTGAAAAAGTGAAACGATGCTCTACGTTTATGGAAACTTTGAAATTCATGTACTACCTTCTTCAATGGTGTACCTTTTTTTTGTTGTATGAATAAAGGAATACGAGAAAAATTAACAAAGGAAGCATTATAAATTAATTTTCTTATAAAAGCGAAAAACTGCTTCTTTTCCTAAAATAAAAGAAATGAATTCATTATAAAAAACAAAAGAAAACGATCTTAATTAAATTCATCTCGACTCAAAGCATTTTGAAATACTCCAAGAAAACAAATTAAATAGTAGTCTCTCCCGTAGTCGATAGTGTTAGAAGCTTTGGCATTTAGTATTAGAATAAGATGAAAGCACAGCACGCATTTACTCTAAATTAGTCGTATATGACTTCTCAAAACTTTTGCAGAAATCATCAAGCCCTTCTTTAGCTTCAATGACTTTCTTTGGGGATATACTTTTAATTTATAATCACAAAAATATACATACACACATACGTATGTATGTATATTACTACTAAATTCTCGTTTTAAAGAACATTCGGATGTAATTAAAAGTGTATTTCATATCTTATTTACGTTTTGTAGATATTCACAAAAATATTTGGCTTGGTTTGTTTTTCAACATATTGAAAGTTGATACATCATGCAAAACTGCATTTTCAAGTGAATTCTCCATTCAATGTTTTCTTTTTTTATTAAAGAGCAAAAAATGTAGCTATAGAAGTGAAAGTTAGAAAGCACGACATAGAAATAGAAGTATTTTAAAAACACTGCGCGTTTTTGTTGGTTGAATGAAACCAGGTTAACGAAGATGATACTTAATGAAAGCCTTTATTTATAAGTGCACAAGCAGATTTTTTACAATTTCAATAGCTTGCATCCGAATACTTTCGCGAGTGAGTGTAAAAACTGAACAATTAAGTATTATATACGAGCAAATAACTTACATACCAATATCTTGTATAACTTCAAAATATTATATGCCCACGACAAGAGACAAAAAATGCAATCTGAGGTTTGCATTAACTAAAGCTCTTGCATAAAAAATTCCAATGCAAAAAATTTTTGTGGCTCCTTTTAAGCGTAAGGAAGCAGTGATAATCACAATTTCGCGTTTTTCGCGTGAAATTAATGAAAACTCTACAGGAGCGGGTGAATAGATCTACACAGTTTTAAACACTTCACACACACACACACACATACACACACCATATAATAACACAAATTGATTTGTTATACAACAAAATTCTTGGCTGGATGAAAACAAAGTGCCAAGAACAAAAAACTCAAAAATAGAAGGTGACGGAAACAAATTGCTGCGTAAAATACTAAATTGTGTTCATGTTTGGAGTGAAGAACTTAGCGAACATTTCATATTGGAAAGCAAATACTTGAATTGGTTGAAACAGCTTTTATCAGTTTTATTAAAAATTGTCAAAAGGGAAAGACTGGGAATATATCGTTTGTTTGTTTCAGTAAAAATTTTATAAGAACTTTTTACTTGTTTCTCAACTAGATTAGTGTATAATTTTTTTAAGATGAACTTGGCTTGCAACTTAGTTTTTGCGTTTATCAACAGCCAAATGGTGTTAGAAATATGAGATTTGTTTGCTTTTATTCTTTCTTCTTCAAATAGAAATTTATTGAATTGCACAATTGTGTTGATATCATATAGTACATAGTCCCAAAATCTTTTATATTGGACGAATGGTTAAATAAATGTTGGGAAGCAACACCAAAGCAACGACAGCAGCAAATACAATGTTGATGACCGTCATTGAATTTATTGCAATTGCGACTTAAACCACTTTATCCACAGTCAACAGCTTGACCAATAAACCAATATACTTATATTGAATTGGACGTATATTTTTATGTGTATATTTTCGTCTTTCATTATGATTCCACAGATACAACACACACATACAAAAGTATCCTTGCAGCAAAAAAAAAAAAAATCCAAAAATATGGTAACAATATGATACTCAGTAGCCCGAGTTGGAAAATATGGATATTTTATAGAATACATGAATTTCAATTGGAAAAATCCAAAGAATACAACACACAGTTATATGTATGTATGTACATATTGTACATATGTACATATATACACACACGCATACACACATACACAAATGTCGTCAGCTGGGGATCAATATACTCGTTTCGTTATAAATGTGTTTTGTGTCTACCAGTTGTATTACTGTCACAACGTAACTTTCAAAACCCATCAGCAAGGACACCATTCTCATTTCGGTGTCATTGTTATCGTCAAGCTTTAGCTGACAATGAGCTTATGTATTAAAAAATGAAAACGAAAATGAAATGAATTGAATTGAATTGAATGAAAAAGGAGCAAAAATTGAATTTTAAGTCCGCTATCTTTTCAATAATAAAAGCACATCCCTTGCATACGCCGAAACATTTTCTTACATGTAGAAAAGCCTTAATACAAATACACTTGAACGGCACACGCTAATACATGTTGAAGTTCGCAGTCATTCGAATTTAAATTTAAGAGTATTCCAACTGTGCGGCTCAGGGAAGTACTGGGGACTTTTGAGGCCTCGTCACAAAAAATGACGGCATCGTTTAAAGCAAAATAAACACTCATGCCATTCGCTTGGCGAGCGAAAAAAGGTTTCAATTAAGTTAATTTATTGATTTGTTGTTGTGTTGTTGTGTTGTTTTGTTGTTTTGTTGTTTTAGATCTAAACAGACATTCTTAGAGTATTTGGTTATAATATATACATACATTATATACATATCGGCACATGCAGGTTCTTTGCCTCGGCCTAAGTCATATCGCATATTAAATCTTTAGAGAAGAAACGCCCATTATTTCAAGTCCGACTGATACCGGTGCTATGTTCTGCAGAAACATAAAATTGATTTGCGGTTTGGGCGACTGTACGCTGCAAACAAACAAACAAGTATAATTTTTTATTTATTCGATTGATTTCATTATACGTTGCCTGTCTTTTTTGTTTCCGTCCTTTGGCCTCTTAAGTACCACTTATTTACGTATAATTTTATTACAAGTAGTTGTATCTTCCATAAATTTCCATCTTGCTATCTGTCTTATTAGAAGATTATCTCAATTTGTTGTTTATTTCTCCTATTTCTTCTTTTATATTTGTTTGCACTTTTGGAAAGAGATGCCCGTTGAAGTCTTCATAAAAATGCTGTATAAATTTATCATCAATTAGTTTACTATTTTGAGAGCAGAAGAAAAAGAGATTTTGTTTGAGGCCAACAGATAATAAGAAGTGTTTGTGGTGGGAAAGTGTGTTTGTGTTTTTATAAATGTGTTAATTTCGTTTGTTGCCGATTGGTTTTGATGCCCCACCAACAGCATAATTGATTACGGATAATATTGAAAATATGTATTTAGTATCTCTTCCCAAAGAGTTCGCTGCAGTATTTTCAGTTTATTTGAAACTTTTCCCTTTTTAAACTTAATTATGATACGCTTTATCTTAGCGAAACTAAGTTTGCTTTGCATTTTTGAAACCCTTTTCTGCTTTCGCTTTGCCAAATTTTAATAAGACTTGAGATAATTTATTTTGTTGCAGTGCTTTAAGCACATAATGAGAAAATATAAGAGAAACTTGACTTATTTTATTCATGAAAAACATCATTCATTTTATTGCAGCAACAAAAACTAATGTTTTTTCTTTCATCAAACAAGTCAGGAAAAGATTGTAAGAGACACTTAAAGGAAAAAGTCAAATAGTAGAAAATGTACGACTTTCAAGAAACTAAAGAAAGATTAACTTGCAGGACAGTGGAATTGTTGGGCTTAAAAGCTTTAACAAGAACTTATTTCAGAAACATATTTGCGAGTCATGCTACGCCCGAATAGTTGTGTTCGTGAAATTAATTGGCCCGATATGGACATGCATTACATCATAAATAAGAATAGGCGAAAACCTATTATTTACAGTTTATATGTATGTGTGTGTTTTCCCATGCATATGGAATATACAAGATGAAGCCAACAAAGAGTTAGAATTTGACATTTTGCCTCTCACACAGGCAAACAAACCGGCCGGAACAAACGGCAAACCTTCAAAGAGCTAAATTTTTTTTTGAGTTTTTCAGAACAATTCAAAATATTTATTTAAATAGTTCGACGATTCTTACCCACTGTAGTTGTGCTTTATTTTTAACAAATTAGCAAAGAGATAAGCTTTAAAACTTTCGAAAGAAAAAAAAAAATAATGCAAAGTATACATTTGTCTGTAAGTCATTTTAGAGAAATATTTGCATTTCATCTTTTTGTATTGTGATATTTCATAAGAAGTGCTTGGTTTTATTTTTAACCCATGAAAGAAATCTCCCAGCTAAGAAGAAGAAAAATTAAATACTTTTCAAGTCACTTTTCGTTTTAACAATAAATGACATCATTTGCCAAAACATATTTAAGTTTATCTTCTCTGTTGTTCTTCTATCTCCTGAGGTTTGTCTTATTTTCTGTTTTACTTGTAACTTTCTTTCATCTTCCGGTAGCAAAAAGAACAATAACAACAAAAACATAATGGCCGCCTTAAAATCCTACGGTTTTGGCAGAAAATTTTGCTGTATTTTACCTTGTTAATAACGTTGTGGTGCTGTATCTTTATCGAAAACATTTAACCTCAACAATATTGCAGGGAAGAGAACAACAAAAATTTGTTTTCATACATTTTATGAATAATATTCTTGATTCAACAATTTCTTTTCTGCTGACTTTTTATATTCTTCCACAGCAAATAAAAAACTTAATGCCATTTTTCACTCGCTTTAAGCTACTTTTTGACATTGTCCACTTGTCGTCTTATGTCAGCTCATCATTTATTCTTTTTTCTCCAATTTCTTTTCTTTGGACGTGTAATTTGTGTTTTGCCCGCCCAAGTTGATGTCTAGCGGCCTATAAAATGATTTTGCAATCCTCATTCAACAACATATTAAATATCAAGATTTGTATAGATACTATAGGAAAACCGCACGAGATACATACATACATACATACATACATACATTCATACATACATACATACATACATATGTGTATGTATGTATGCATCTATATGTATATTTTATATTATTTTATATGTAAATTTTGTGATAAAGATATTTTTATGAGAAATTAATATTGATAGATGTTGATAAAAGGCTTCATCAAAATTGACATCCATTTGACATTTTCCATAGTTTTGGATCTATGTATGTATGTATGTATGTATGTATGTATGTATGTATGTATGTATGTATGCAGGCATTTATGCAAGTATAAACATTCTTTGTTGTTATTTAGATTCAAACAGACTTCTAAATAATCTTATAAAATACTCGAACAATGCAAATGGACGACTTTTACAAAACGAGTATATCTGAAAAAGTTTGATAAGAGAAAGATTTTTGGGTGCTGAAAAAAATAGATTCAGCGTTGATTTTTTTCTCTGCCGCATTCTTCCCGAACGAAAGAATAAGTAATAGTTTTACGAGCAGAGCAAGTTGTGGAACGCTTTAACTCAGTTTCTTGGTTAACGAAACTATTTCCTTATTTGAGAACTTTATATAATAGTAATTTTTTTCCCCGAAAATTAACTTAGTTCAAGTTTTTGTTTCTCGACTGGTAAAAGCTGCTCGCTCTTGCTTCGCAACTTTGGGTACTCGTGTTTTTCCATTTCATTGCTCAATCTTACGCTTCAAATTATAAACAGGAATGTCTTTGTCAACCTAAAAGAATAAGTTTGGAAACTGCTACGAATTCATCGTCGATCGGCAATTTCAACACAGATGGTGCACAGTTTACAGTCCTACCTGAAGGCAATAGACGTTTAATAACATTAACAGCCTTCTGAGTGTGTGTTTGTAGATTTCTAACAAGCACGGCGTTAAGTGGCTTATTAGTAATGCCACAAAATTGTTTAAAAGTTAAAAGCAACAGCTCTCTTCAAAATTTAATATATTTTTTAACATAAAGCTTAAAGTGTGTGTGTGTGTGTGTGTGTGTGTGGGAGGCAAAAGTTGAAGACACGATTGTGCAAGGTGGGTAAAGAATGTTTTTAACTGAATACATTCAAGTTTGTTTTTAGCGAGCGACAAAGCAAGTTGTAGAAATATTAAAATTAAAGCCTTAAACAAAAAGGAAGAAACTTGCAAAAATGTGACAGCTAAGATAACAAAAGTGGAGGTTCATACGAACCAGGCACGTATGCGAGAGAGGGCAAATAATATTTCCCCCAAAAAAGGGAAATAGAATTTTTTTTTCGTTGTAAATAAAAGAAAAATTAAACTTTGGGCCGTAGTGCTAAACAGAAAGCGGATACCCACACGAGAAACACGATATTTAATGTAATGCTGCTGTTCGTCGCCCTGCTTCAATAAAACACGAGGATAAGATGTACCAGGGTCGGTGTCTACTGAAATATTTTCCACTTTGCAACTTGTGCAAACATTAACTGATTTTAATTTTTTTTGTCATCTAAAATAAAGGAAATTAGTAGAACGAAGGTAGTTCAAATTTGTTTAATATATAAACTTCATATACATACACAAGTACTTATACATACATACATGTGTACATGGCATTCAAATTTCAAGGAGTGCGCAATTACGCCTCTGAGCACTATCCCACATCTAAGTGCAGCAGCTTCTTCTAGCTACAACCTAGCACAGTGCCGTCGATTTTGTAAACACATTTACAAAAATGCTAATGTATCTACAAGTATTCAGTATAAACAAAATATAACAACACCTGCTGTTGCTACTTCAACTTGTGCAGCAAAAACTTCAAGAGAAAAAATTTAACATCAAAAACATTTAACCACAGACTTCACAACAATTCAAAGGAAAATCTGTCTTTACGTTAACAACCTAAAAATAACAAAGAATAAAACTGTTCGTCCTTAAATGTTGTTTAACACAAAAAGTATTCAAACGACAGCGTGATGCTCAAGTTGAGCAATGCGGGAGCGGTGAACAATCAATATGCTGCCAAACTTGCTGTACGAAATATGAAAGAGTCAAGGTTTTTGCACAGTCCACCGACAACAAACGCTAAGAGTTTTACTTTTACCGTTTCTCCGTTAAATACTTGAATTGAATGGCTTTTGTTAACTTCGTATTAACGATTTTCTAGCTGAAAATAATTTCGAACATTTTCAAGTCAGTTGATCATCAACTTTATTATTTAAAATGCAGTCGCTGAATTCGTTCTCGTCACGAAAAGTAAGCGAAATATTTACTGAACAAGCCTCAATTTTTTTCTCATTGAAGTTCTGTTCAGGAGCGGGCATTAATCGGAATCTCTAAGTACACAGACTGTGAACCAGTTTTAAATTCAAACATGATTTTAAGTTGCTCTTTTTAAATAAGCGTGTGCATACGAGTATGTACATACATATATTCTAAATATGTCTTTTCAATTATCTTCAGAGCAACACTGGTACGAGTATTAAATCTGCTGCGACAGCATAATGTCTGTCAAACAATTAAATGTGTTAGGGGATGTGATCAGTCGCTGATGCCAGTGCCCAGATCCGACACCAGTTGTGTTGCAAAGCACTCAAGTATCGAAAAGGTCCACTTCTCAATAACAAATATTTCCATTCTAAAAACTTCAACACAAAGTTGTACAAAATATTCAATGAATCATACTCGTAGACGAGCTAATTGTTTGTCTATGATTCTTTTCACCAGATGAGAGAGAATGCAGAGTTGTTCAGCACGATACACCAAGACCATAGTGTTATTGACTTCGACCAGGGTTGTTCACAGCCGATTATAACGCAGGCCATTTGCAAGCATAAAAGTTGGTCAGTTAAAGGCGCAATCCAATTCGACTAGATGCAAAGAAAAGCTTCCGCGTGCCTTAGCGCATCCAAACTTTAGTTCGGGCAGTTCGTATGCATTCAGCTGGTATTGTGTTCTTTACTTTATTTGCTTGAGTCGATACTATTACGCGTTTATGCAAATGAACACGAAAAAAGGAGCAAAACAAAATATGTGTGTATCCCGTATGAGAAACAGACGAAGATACCCGCTTAAACTAAAACAGAAGGGAGTGTAATGCAGAGTTTAACTGGTACAAACACACGTGCACGAGTGTAGTACGGGCATATAGAGTGTGTGCTTATTTGGTTTCATAAAAGTTTAAAAACATGCTTGTAAGAGGCATGGAGAAGACAAAGATCCCTCTATTCATAGTGAAGTTTAAGCTCTTACTCGTACACACATTAAAATGCATATTCATACAACACAAACAACAAAGTTTTTCTATGTGAACGTTAATATTTGTAACAGCTTCCGACTCTGCATTTGAATGTGTGTGTGGGCTTATGTGTATGAGAATGTTTATGAATATCTAGATATTTTTATAAATACTCACAACCTTAGTGAATCATAGATAAATCCTTAAAGATCTTACATGAGCCCCCAAAGATTTATCTTGATGTTTTTGTACTAAAGCAGTGATATAAATAAAAGTAAATGAACACACAAACATATGTAGGCTACGAGTAAAGTTATAAGTTCTTTGCTGTTAAGGATATGTGCCCGCACACATGTACATACAGACGAGTACATACACTGTACGTGACGAGGGACGAATATGGATTGTAAGCAATTGCATAATAAGTTGGCACATACATCTTTAATTTTTGGGAATAATTCAGTTCGGAAGTTTTCTATTTCTATATTTTTGCTTGCTTTTAGCTGAAACACTAATTAAAATTTTTATCTTTTGTGTTATTTTAGGCATTGGTGCAACATTGTCGAAAACTATCGCATCTTCTAAGGCATATTGTGATCTTTCCATTAAGCAACAAAATGTGGAGTTCAAGCAATTTATTAATTCAAGCAACATTGGCTGCATCGATCTTCTCACTCATACCAGGTAAGTGAAATAGTTGCAATGCTTGACTGCCACACAAAAAATTATTAGGACATGAAACTAACCAAATTTCTTTACGTGAGCTGGATAGCGGTAAATGGTGGGGCAAACAAGAAGGAAAAGTATTGGCCCAGGAAATATTAGAAAGGAGGAAAAATTGTTATTTGATATTACGGTTTTGAGGCGAAGGCACATGAGATGAAAGGCAAAATTTGTGTTACGGGAGCTTTTTCGTTATAAATGTTCGACGTTATTAGCAGCTGATTAAAAGTAAGTCAAAAACAAAAGGAGTGAGAACTTAATTGATGAAATTAAAAAGCTTAAAAACGAAAAGAAAAGCAGCTTATAGAAAAAGGAGGCCTCGCATTAGAGGCGTTTATTTACAGATGTTCATATATAGTATATGAGCCATCATAAAGAAGCGATTTCGAATAGAAAAGAACTGCACTATGAAATCTGATATTTGATTTTGCACTCTAAGCCTTTTATTTATTACTTTTTATTACTGCAATGTTAGACTGTTTTTTATATTGTACAATATATAATTTTGTTTCTCTGAACCAAACAGGTAGTGCAATCGTACTTTCGAGGCAGGTTGTTCGCATCAAACTTTGAGCATTTGATGCCTGCCCTTCTCATAACGAACACACTTTTTCAGAAGTTGTTGATTACTTCACGTTGAGTTTGATAAACTTTTAATGTCGCCATTTCTCACTTGATTGAAATGCCGTTAGAACAGCAAGGAATAAAATTAGATCCAAACAAACTCACACACATGCGGATAAAACGTTAGAAAAGTTTTTTTTAATTGTGTCATCAATTTAACGATTGCCGAAGAAAAAGTTGGCAAGCCCATAATTTATTCTCAACACAAAGAAAAAACTGACTGAAAAGAAGAAAATAACTAACTTTTTCTCGCTGGCTTTTGCCATTAAAGTTGATCAAATTAGCGCCGTATCAAATAATTTGATGTTTTGTTTCTGGAGAATAAATTTTCGTTTCTTCCTGTGTTCATGTGCTCACATACGCACGTCGTATATGTATATTGTGCGAGCGTGCGAGTGTTAAAAATTACAGAACAATAAGGATTAATTTTAGTATTGGAGAAGTATATGTATGTTTGCATGTATGCACCTAGGATCGAGTATAGCTTGTAAAAATGGCAGTTCAGCTTCTACTTCTAACTATCAGCTGCAGAAAATTTGATCCAAAAAAAAACCAGTTCCGCCGCACGGAAAACGACTCAGCATGTCTACTTAATTTACATTTTAGCCAACCGAATTTTTTAATTTTGGTTCTTAAAGTACGATCCTTGTAATTTGGTGTTCGGCAGCTTTCATGCCAGTTTTATTCACCAAAAAAACTTTAATTTCTAGAAAACGTAAATAAAAACTGCCATGAATTATATATAATATATAATATCTCGGGGAAACAGAAGTGCTTTTTATACGTTTGCAAAATATTTCACAACAATTATTTTGAATCTAATAATTTAAATATCTAAATATTTTTATAAGCTTCCCGAGTGTCTTGGCCATCAAGGCTTACCACTAATATTTGTTTCATTGTTACTACAGATGTGAAGCTTAAGTTTCTTAAACAACTGTTTTGTTTTTGCTCAAACATATGTTAAGTATAGGCGTGGTAAAGGTACTAGAAACCATGCTCGTCTTCTGGGTAAACTTCATAAAGTTGCAAGAAAATATAAAATTGGGGCAGTAGCGGGATGTATGAATGATTCTGTTTCAATGTTAAATTTACATAAAGGAAGTCTGCAAAGATACTGAGAAATATACATATTTGAGAAATATTTAGAATAACTGAAAATCATTCTTTTCCATTTCTGGACATTTCAGCAGTTATGCTGCAAACATTTTACTGCTTGCCAGGAAGCCCTGCAAAATATTCTGTTTGCTTTTCTAAACCCAACTTTATTTTTGAGTAAAAGGCAAATAAACTGCTTTCCTGTAAATTCTAATGACTTCAAAAATTGTTTTTGTGTCATTGAAGCATTTTAATGAAATTCATCTTTCATCCCGTCATGAGTTAAAACAAAATCTATGATAAATGTGGCCAAAATTATGCTCTTGTGACTTGCGTTTAATCTATTTCAACGCATTTTTGCTTAGAACAAGTTTATGTTTGTGCTCATTTGAATACAATCGTATTATTCAACGCCATATTTACTTTCGTACTCTATACGCAAAGAAGTGGTTGTGTAGCTTTTGTTCCCGTAAATACAATTGCAGGATGTGATTCAGCATTCTTTGAGAGATGTCCTTTTTATTTAAGGTCGGTTTTTACACAAGGATTTTATTGTTTTGCTTTAAAATCCATATTTACTTTAGTTGCTGTATAATATTTGCTTTTATCATTTTAGGAAAATTGTTTCTGAAGGCCCGAGTGCGAGAAATTGAAGAGTATTTATAACATTGCGTAATAATAAGTATAATAGTTGGAGCCACCTTTTCATATTAAGCCATATTTCCACAACTTAACACAAATCCGATCTGAATTCAGACCACATCAAAAAAATATTGTTAAGTAATTTTTTCAAGCAAGAATAAAAGTAATAAAATAAAACAAGAAGACTCTGAAAATAGGAAACAAAATAGGAAACAATGTTCACTAAAATAGGAAACAATTGGAGTAACAAGCCATTTCTAGATAAAAACTAACAGATTTTCGTCGGCTTTTCGTGTTTAATAAAAATTAAATATTATAATATAAATTAAATATGTATGTACATATATAAAAACTATATAATCTCCAGTAACGTTCGGGAATTAAAGGGTTAATTAAAACAAACCAATATGATATTGTGAACGAATTGGTATTCATGCATCTTCATAGTTCGTCAGTCTAATTTTCAAAGGGGTGAATCAAAGGGAATTTAATTTTCAAAGTAGTGAATCAAGCCGATCGTTCGACCGACTCATAGAGCTCTTCTGAAATGAATTTTTATCTATTTCTTAAGCAAAAGAAAATCTTTTAGGTTTTTTGAATACAATTACATTAAATTTATCATGTCTGGTAAGAATTATACGAGACCGTTTTTAGTTTCCTGATAACAGAAAATGTTATTTTAATAGAATTTGTGTCGAATTTTTTTTCTTCTGTTCTCTTTCAGTTTGAGAAAAATACTACTTTTGAGGCCAGGTTATAATACGACACATACACTTTGTAGTGTAAATAGGAAGACGGAGGAGGCGCTTCATTCCCGTACTCAACTAAGCATTAAGCAACGGAAGTATATTAGACGACTAAACCTTTTTTTTACACTATTTCAGGAATGTGGCAAAAGTTAACGTATGCATGTATTTTATAGGAAAAGCCGGGCAAAAACAAAAATTCTCCCTTTGGAAAACGTTTAACGGTGCACACCTTTGCTATCATGCTGGCTGGAGTGCACACACAAATACACAAAAATGTATGAGAAGATGAAGCAAACGCCATTTCCCTTAACGTCTAGGGCTGCACTGTCAGCTATTTTTCCTGAAAATTTAGTTTGCTTTCATTTTGTTGCTTCTTTTTGGAAATGAATTTATAAATTGTACAAAAAGCTGATATTTTATAAGGATTTCGTATGTTAAGCCTTGGTGTGCATTTTAATGGTGTTTGAAATTCCCTTGAATTTCTTCTTTGCAGCAGGCAAAGAAAAGAAGTGAAAAAATTGTTAAAATATTTTGAAAGCAGTAGTAACATTTTATTTGCAATTTTGTCTTAAAAAAAGGAAAACAGGAAGAAAATTTAAACTCAACAAACATTGCAGGCTCATGTACCTTTCTTGAGACGAATCGAGTAAAGCCAATTCTACTTACAATCAGCAAAATATTGGCTTAATACTGGAGTACATTATGTTCAATTGCGTGTGTGTGTGTGTGTGTGTGTGTGTGTGTGTGTGTTTGTGTTTGTGTGTGTGAGCGTGCAAGTTTGTTTTTGTTTGCAAAAGTGCTACCAGCCAATTTAAAATTGGTAATATTGATTTATTGCCATTTATGTACTCTATGCCATGTTGTAAAAAACTTTTTATGTTTGCTTTTTGTTAACGACTTAAAAAGTCAACATGAAACTGCCGTGTTTTTTTTCATTTTAGTACAACCTCTTGAAATTTATAACGAACTTTCTTTCACCCAGGTTTACTATCGTACGTAACGAAAGCTTAAAATTGTTTAACTTTTAAAAACAAAGTAACTGCAATAACAATGCGAAATGTTGCTCTTCGTAAGCAAAATTTTCTGCCTCAATATTCATACATATGTACACATATGCAAGTAATTACGTTTGTTCGTTTTTGTACTGTTGTGACCTTTTCTTTAGCAATACATTTAATAAACAATTAGTAAAATTGGCGTGAAGAACAGAAAAACGAAACACTTATTATGCAATTAAACAGTCACAAACTGCTCCTATATTCTAAGAAGCTAAATTCTATTTTCGCCACTAATTTGCAGGGAAATCAAAAGCTGTGCGATTTCCGAATAAAAGAGTTATTTTGATTCTATTTCAATAGCTAAAAAATTATCAACAATAAGAATTAAATTTTCGCTATAATTAAAATCTAGTTTATACATTTTTATTATTACTTAACAAACGTTTGAAATTGAATCAAATCTCTTAATCAAATATTCAGTTTCTTCGGTGAAAGAAACAAGAAGAGAACAGCAAACGATAACATTCTTCTGTTCGTTGTCGTAAAAAAGAGGAACAGAACTCATGGTATTCACTATCATCAAGGCATGTTAACAGAGAGAAAGAAAATTAATTCTTAAAAGGGCAATAAAAAGCATTGAGAAAACAACTAGCAGAAAATCTTACAAAAGATTAATTGATTTCCACATGACTGCGTCAGGTCGCCACAGCAACGGCAAACAATTTTGCAACAATTTATAGTACTCGTATCGTTCGTGCAACGTTACAGCTCTCATTGCAATTGCTGCTTCAGCAATTTTGCCATAAACATCTAGACAGCTAAGCAAAATGGTTATTAATTTCTGCACTATTACCAACAAAACTTTGACCCAGTTTTAATATTCCCCAAAACTTTATGGGCGACTCAAAAGTATTTAGGATCGTGCTTGTACGTTTTATTCACTAGACATTTGAGATTATTTTAATCTATTGATATTTGCCATTAACATTTTTATCAAAAATCAGGTTTTTATTTTCTTCTTAATAAAAGTCTTTTAAAGGTTTTGTTTCCAATAAAACTTCGGCTTGAAAAATATAAAAAGCTAATTATCTGCATATATAGTGTGTACTTGTATGCAATTTAAGAATTGCTTGAACTAAATAGTATTTCTCCTGAGCACTCAGTCGTTCATTTGGTAACATGATTGATTGCCACAATTTAATTAATTTGAGTTCATCATTTTATCTGCAAGTATTATTACTAATACAAAAAGCCGTATATCTATTGTATCTGGGAGAATCGACTGGTTTCGCATAAGCGAGGAAACATGAATCTGAACATTTAACTTTTTCCGTTTGCACAGGCAGGATTTTTAGCTTCTGCATACATCTTCTCCAACAGGAATAAGAGATAATTTTTTGTTTGTATTGTGGCACATTTGGCTCTAATCAACGGATCGGCGGCTCTTATTTATATGGAGGACGTATTATAAATTCACGTCGGAATAACAGAATGTGTATGTACTGGGCCAACAGGCACTCTGACTTCATTTAGAGCCAATCAAGCTGTGGCTACAAATCTGCAGCTCGTGTGCCACTAGTAAATGTTTAATATGTTTTCTCAACCTCTTCAATTTGAAATTATCTTTAAATTTAAATTTTCTACTGTCAAATTAATTAAAATTTATAACACTATATAAATTATGATCAAAATGTCCTTCGGCTCGTTTTTTGGTGTTGCTTTCCGCATTTTTCCAGTGTCCCAGGGAATGGTGTTTCATAAATTAGCACAGAATAGTCTTATGTCTGTGTCAGCAATTTACGCTTATATAAAATTTAAAGTTGTTGCTTAATGAAGCACACGTTTCATTAAAAATATTGCTTTCTAACATAAACTCTGACTTTGAAATGCACAATAACCGGAAAAAAGTATTATAAAGGAAAATAAATGGTGAAATATACAAAGACAAAAGAACAATAACCATGATAATTAATTGGAAATGTACACCGACAGCAATGAAACACGAAAATAAATTTAAAGTGTTTATTTCGTTGCCACATTGTTTTCATTTTTGTTCTTCAATACTACAGTTCGGGTGATGCAAGGCAACACGTATTTTACATACATAAACCGACATTCTAGGGCATTTTTCAAAGTTTTCATAAAGTTTTTACACATACATTGGCATTTAAGATGCAGCCGCATTCTAATCGTATTATGATGAGTTTTCAAAAATGATCCTTTCTCCTTGTCTCTTATTCTTAACGATTGTTGTATGTCCTCAAAAAGTAGTAAAAAGCCTCTGGGATTAAAAATTATCAGCAAGATTAAAAACTAAGTTGGGCTAACTAAAGGGGTCATTTACGTATCTGGAAAAACCGGCTTCAGAATTAGATTTGCGATTTTGCATCTGCAATAGAAATAATTTGTGTTAAAGAAAATACTTCCTGCGGATGAAAATTTGGGTTTTAAGTTTTATGCAGGTATATAAAACTTAAAAACGAAATTCTAGGAGAACCACGATTTTGGTTCTAAAAATTACTTTGGCTAATAAAAAAAATCGCTGTGAAGGGATTGATGTTGCTTTTGAAACTTTTGAGTTTAACTTGCTGGTAGGAGGACATTATCAGAAACTTTTCAGCCATTATGTTATTTTTGCGAATTCTTCTTAGCATATTCGCCTCCGTAAAATGCTACAAAGTAGGGGATGTGATGAAGAGCATAAAACAGAATTCAGTTAATAGAAATGTCAATCACTTGGATAAATATTTAAGCAATTTTCTTTCCGCAACAGTTCTCTAAATTAATGTAACAAGAAACGTAAAAACCAAAAATTAAAAACAAACACATTTAAAGGATCGGGGGGCAAATGTTTAAAGGTGACAACCGAAAAGACTCTTGTGTTGTGAAAACTAAATGAGACAAATGAACTTAAAATTTGGTAAAAAGAAACAATAAATAGTTTTTATTTTACAGACGGGCAAACCTTTGGAATACTCTCTTACTTATTTCAAGGCTGACTTAATAAGAAAAGGATGTTTAATAAGCGCCAAACAACAAATGTTTTTTGTTTGTTTTTAATTTTTTTCTTACAATTATAATTTCCAAAAATGTAATGAAATAGTAATTAAATGTTTGAAATGACAGCTACAAACCAAATACGAGCGGTAAAATCGCTAACCGCCTGTGAAGTAGAAACTTGATTCAAAACCGATCATTAAAACTGACAACATTTAAGAAACAGTTTGCTCGGTCATTGGCGCATACAAAATCACCTGTAAGACCCTTTTTTTACGAGCCTCCAAACAAACTGTCATTGAATCCTGCAATAAGGCGTAGTAATATGTTTCATGACGGTCTGAAGTATTTTCGTATGAAAAACTAACTACGAAAAATTAAGAATAGAAGGAGTTTAAGCAACCGTAGCGGAACTTAATAATAAATAAATCAAATTTGTTTAGATTTAGGTTCACCGATGCTGTCAGCTCAGGGAATCGGAAAAGCGAACCGAAAAAACAGTTTAGCAAATACAAGCGTTGTTCAAGCACAGCTTTGCAAAAGGAATGTCCCGGATTTCCGATAAAATTTTATTTCAACGAAATGAATTTCAAAGAAATGTAAAGGTGGAAATGAAATATTACTTCTAATTTATGGCGGCACGCATGGCTGACTTTTAATTTTATTCAGTCCAATTTTCATTCAGCTGGAACTGCAACTAATCCATCAAGCTAATGAAAGTTTATTGCGGTTACGTTTTCTACAAAGCAAATAATAACAAGAGAGGGGCGCTGGCTAACAAACTTAAGGAGGGAATACACCGCAGCTGATAAAGAGCGCTTGTTGCAAATTGGTTGACCTTAAAGATCTCACGTTTTCCGTTGTTTATGAGATTTTTTAACGCCTTCTTCTTTACATTAACGCAGCATTTCGACAAGGCAGAAATTTTACTATATCCGTGTTACTTGCCTTGAACTCTGTTTATTATACTCCTTTTACGTTCTGTGAGGTAAGTGAACATTTATACTAAAAACTTGAATAAAAGTTTATGTTCGGAGATAATGAAGATTTTGCCAGTTTATTACAAGTGGGATTGCTTCGAAGACAGGGAGAGAAACAAGTATTCGTTGCTTTGCGCTTGTGCCCATCTAGTAGGTGACTGACTTGCTTGGTTTATTTTCATTCACATAAGATTTATTTTTTACCTTGAATTTGCAAATATTTTTTTCTTTTGACTACGAGTACTTGTATCCGTACTCGTATGATAAAATGAAAACACTTGCTTGCGATATATTGATATGATATTTCACGACCTTTACTTCCATATGTATGAATGCAAGTATGTATATATGTATGTACATACTAAGTATGTATGTATGTATGTATGTATTTTCAAGGTTTTATTTATTTTGACAAAAAATATGTACATATGTAAGTATGTATTATAAAGCATATTATTTTTAGTAACAAATCATTGTATTAAAAATGGCTTGCTGCAATATTATGAAAACCTGGCTAAAATAGAACGGACTTTTCTAGTTTCTTGACTTTAACAATATCTTCTTCACCTACCTACTTACTATCTATCTATCATCTATCTATTCTATTCCATCTATCTGATGGCAGGCACAAAACATGAATGCATTATACGTACATACGCACGCTTAGCAAAGAGATAAAGCAACGAACGGTCTCAGAAACTTCAGAATGCGTTTGTTGAGATACATAATGCGTACATAGTTTGTTTTCGGTGGTTTTTCTGTTCTTAACAGATTTGCAAATCTTTACCTGGGTGTTTGATGGAATGTTTTCAGTTAGACTAGACCCGGCTAAAATATAGAAGCTCGGTAAAGGTATTTCCACTTAATGGAAAAAAACCCAAAAGCGGAACGTAAGCCAAAACGTTAGCTTTAATAACGAAGAGTTCAAGTGTATGTATGTATGTATGTATGTATGTATGTATGTATGTATGTACGTATGAAGATTTTTTAACAAAAACTTCATTTAATGAAACATGACAAACGTTCAAAAGTTATTAAGAATGTATGTACATACATACATACATATAGGATAACAATGTTTGTTGTCATTCCTTACACATGTAAAAATATATCCTTCTACATATACATACATTCATATGTAGTACACATTTGCAAGCATTTTTTATATTAACAAAAAAATTGTCTAGTGAATTTCCCAAAAAATGACTACCCATTAATTGAAATGAAACTATATTTTGGTTAACCAGTCACTCACTCACTATTCATCAAACTTGAAAGTCAAAAAGGGTTCAATGTACGAGTTCCCTCCCCCAAACAAAAAGCAGCAGACAACATTCAGGTTTCCGCAAATTGCGCTCGTTTCACAAATAATCGTTTTAGGATAAAACTTGTTTATTAGTATGGGCGCCGGTTACAATGCATCAAAGGTCCAAGACACTTCCTATTCGAAGAAGAATAAGGCGAAGAAAGAAAGTGCAAGATGATGAATTTTTAGTTACAAAAATTTAGGTACGTATGAAAGGATGGATGTATGTATATATGTATGTACACGAATTGAAGTTACATAAGTATTGTATTGTGTTGACGCTTAATGCCGATCGTTGTGAACAAGCTCAAAATGGGAACGCAAACGGAACACCAACAAACAAAACAACCTCTGCCTGCCGTTACAACGCACGTTTCGACTTTTAAAACAACATATTATATACAAAAACTAAACGAGCAGCATTTGCCTTCTGAAATTTCTGACCACTTCTTACATTAAAGTTTAAAAAGATTTCATTTTCGAACGTTTGAAGGTAATATATACATATATACGTAATATGTAAGTATGTATGTACATATGTAGATATTTTATATACACACAGGGTGTTTTTTTTAGAGGTATAGAACTTCGAATTGGAATAAAACACAAGAAAATCGTTTTAATGTCCATCAATTTGGCTTTATTGGAAGGATAATTTTATGCCATTAATGTTTAAATATGATTTCGGGCATGTGGCCGCCGCGGCTGGCTCGAATAAAGCCAATTCTACATTATCACATAGAGTAAACGTAGTGCGAAAACGATCCATGGTTAACCGAATTAATATCTCTGATGGACGATTATGTCGACCATAAAATGGACGGAGCTTGCGGCAAACTTCGCGAACTGAACCATTATTTTCGAAATAAATTTGCACGATTTGCAAGCGTTGTTCTTTTGTCAACCTGTTCATGATGAAATGGCAAACCAAACTAAATATTAATCACTTGACAGCTGACAAAATGGCCGCCAGTTAAAAAAGTAATGCCAACTTAAAGTTCTATACCTCAATAAAAAACACCCAATATAAACTTTATTTGTGTTAAGTTTTTGAACAACAAAAAAGTCAGTGAACTCTCTTCGATTACTAGTATTCTACTCGTAAACTCTATATTATAACTGGACTTAATTCCAGATCGCTGTTTTACTCACTCACGTCAACTTCCTTTGATTATTTACATTTTTTTAAATCATACACACATACATGCATGTCTGTGCATGCAACTGCAACATACATACATATTTTGATTTTTATAAGGTAAGAAAAAAAAAACGTGTGGAACCTATAAACTTTATTGATTGAGAATTATCCTAGCAAGTAGTATTCTTTATTGTTATGTTTCTTTTGTTGCCATTTGACTACATACATATGTATGTTTTTTAATATTATTTTTTAACAAACTCAATGCAAGTGGAGTGAACAAAAATGCTGTTTATATAGAGATTTGAAAATAAGTTCCTGGGAAGTTTAAAATTTTTTTTGGATATGCTGAAAATCTTCTAAAAACTCCCAGCGCAAAATAAAGAAGGTCAAGAATCAAATGCGCTTTGTTCCTGTGTTTGCGGCGCTCACGCCATAAAATAGCTCAGTTTAATGATGCAAGATTATGTTACACACTTTACTGCGTTTGTGGTTGGGATTCGTGTTGTAGGAAATAAACAGTTAAAAATTAATTAAATTTTATGTTTCAATAAGAATATAAACAAAACTAATAGATTTAAAGCTTTTCAGTTTCAACAATTGGTCATATAAATATCGTAAAAGTTTTTTGTTTGTTTGTTTTCATTACAGAATGTGTTCTCTTTTTAAGGTTAATGTTTTTGTTTTTTTTATATTTATTTCTTTATTTATTTTATTTTTTCTTTCGCATGCGTTTCGGTGAGCAACTATAATTAAGGTCAGTGGTGATGTAAGTTTGTACATGTTACTGTACACACTTATCTACATACATACGAGTGTCCACATACATCCATACTTACATAGCGCAGGTTCATCGGTTTTATTTTCTGTCTGACTTTACAAAACAGCTCTTTGAGAGCAAACTATTTTTGAGTATAAATACCTATAAAACGTTTAATGTCGAGATGTGAGTACAAAAGTTATATATAATTAAGAAAAATTTTAAATTTTTTAGAATAAATCAATCCTTTTGGCACCTTAAATACTGCAAAGTTCAACCTACCGACAAACATTTCTGTTCATTTGTTTTACTTAAAGTACAGTGTGGTATGTAAATTGATAGTGTTAACTGCATTGAAGAGAATGTGTACATAAACAATAATAATATTCTCAACAAGAGAGCTGCACAACTTCTCGTGGAGTCGTGTTTTGACGCTGTACGTCGTGTACAGTGTACGACCAGCTCTTATTGAACAGATTTTATTACATACATACATAATTAATTAAGTTAAATTTATTTTGCCTAAAGAAACGTGATGAAATCAATTTGATTTGTGAGTTCAGGTATACATACATTTTAAATCTTCGTGATTTGTGGGCTTATATTCGCTTACGAATACAGCTACAGCTTCGCAAAATTAATCTTATACGAATAAGTATCATAGTATGTAAAGCTGATGTAAAATATCACTGCAAGTTGCAGAAGCATGTTTGTGTGGATCTGTGTGAGCAGTTTAATTTTAAGTGAACTGTACTTTTCAACATCAAATGTATTTATGAATGTATGTATGTAGGTATGTAGTCTACATATATTTGCATACAAATGCACATACTGACAAAGTCGAACACATTTGCACAATTTTTTTTCTGTTTTCGAATCTTTGTTAGATTTTAGTGTGTGTGTATTTGCTTGTTGCTTTTGTAGCATTTCTGAGGTTGTGCAAAAACAAATATAAGTGAAAAACTAGTGTGACAGGAAATCACACTTCAGTGTGAATAACTTTCCTTTTTTGTTCATTCTCGTAGACTATTAAGGCAGGCAAGTAATAATTCTTGAAGCCCCAAAATGTTCGCCTTTATTTTGGCATACACGTGTCATGGTGTGAGTCTGACCCTATAAAAAGTTGAAAATTAATTTCGTTCTAAATATACGTATTCGTAATTTGGAATACTATTTCACTTGCTTTCAAAAGTCAATGGGATTTCTTTGTTTGAACAAAAATGTCAATAAAAGACGTTCCATACATAAAAATTTGCATTTATTTGATATTAAACAGCGAAATGTTCGTTGTATCGTATATAATTCTATTAATTTTTATGTTATTAATTTTCATGTGATTAAGTGGTTCAATAAATAAAATCAGTCAGAAAGATCTGCCGTCAGTGAGAAAACAACACTGTAACACTAACCTGCACACACAGGTTTAATTAATTATGAATGAATTTCTCACTAAAAATATTTCGTATTACATACATATGTATGTACATACATACATACACATACATATATGTATGTATGGGAAACTGGAATAAAAATACGTGCACTATTTACTTTTTTTAGGGCTATGAGTCTGTAATAAAATTAATAAAATTATAAGTAAATTTTAATCGGTTGCTTAAATTTTAACACATCACCTTCTATTCGCTTCAACCCTCTTTACAGAATTCACAGAAGCCTTACGAAATGTCAGTGTGACCATTCCGTTAGCCGTTAAACGTGGTGATAATGCGATTTTAATCTGTAATTACGACATTGAAAATGACACACTATATACGGTGAAATGGTACAAAGGACGCCGCGAGTTTTATCGCTACACACCAAAAGAGAATCCAGCATGGAAAATATTTTCATACACTAATGGTGTAAACGTGGATGTAAGTAAAAATATAAAGCAAACACAAAATAAAGAATAAACAGTTTGCTGTAATAAAACAATAACAACAACAATAAGAGGCATACAAAATAAGCTTTCAAACTATTCTGCAGTTGATTTCAATAAATGATACAAGAAAAGTGGCTGATTGATTTTTTTGGCCAATAATGTCATTTATATTGTTTTATGTCGCCTTTGTGTCAAAGT
This sequence comes from Epicampocera succincta, assembly GCA_932526305.1. Lineage (NCBI taxonomy): Eukaryota > Metazoa > Arthropoda > Insecta > Diptera > Tachinidae > Epicampocera > Epicampocera succincta. The sequence goes on along the minus strand of OW052037.1, from coordinate 20,397,927 downwards.
TTCTTCTTTAAAAGTCAAAAAAAGTGAAAATAACAATATACGCAGTATTAAAACGTTTTATTGCGCACAATATTTATTATACATACATGTGTAAGTATGTATGTATGTATGTACATGTGTTCATATGCACGAGTATGTTCAGGAATGAAAAATCAGAATATTCGCATTTATTATTAATTTAAATTAAGGAGAAATTCTAAATTAGTAATAACATTATAAATATTATGGATTCAATTTATGCAATAAACTTCCACGGTCATTTAAATTATTGCACTTTTTATTTAAGTTCCTTATATGTATGCAAAACTCTGCCAGTTATATCCAAGGCACATACACACACTTGTTTATAGAATTTCTGCTTTTTAGCGCCTTAAGAATACTTTTACATTCGTTTCTTCTTCGGAATTTGCAGGTAACTCAATCAAATGCCAGTCATGTTTTTCTTCGCAATGTTTCCACAGCGATTGCTGGTCGTTACGCTTGTGAGGTATCAGCGGACGCTCCATCTTTCCATACGTCAATAATGGGGGCAGAAATGGATGTGATTGGTAAGAAGCCCTCTTCAATATAAATAAGTAAATTAAAATTTACGCATACATTTTTTTACTAATCAAAAACTTTTTATTTTTTTCATACATAAACGCTGGTGCTGGTTGTATTGTTTGAAATTATACATGCAGAACTTCCCACTCAACGTCCAATTATAACAAGTATTCATTCCCGATATCGTTTGGGGGACATTATAAATGGGAACTGTTCTTCAGATTATTCAAAACCAGGTGCGAATCTTACATGGTGGATAAACGAAATTCAGGTAGGAATGTTTGATGTTTTGTGATATTTTTTTTACTTTAAGCTTTAAGCTTGGTGGGCTGTAATATCAAATGATATCTCATATATACAAACATACATACATATCTATGTATGTACGTGTACCCTATACCTGCGCAAAGTTTTCGGGAATAATTTTGTACTCATATGAATGTCAGCGTTTTTGTTGGTTTGTTTTCATTAGATAAGCGCATGTTAAAGTTACATACGTCAAAGCTAAAGTCCCTTGGACACTGTCATGCTGATGGCTAAAGTGCAAGCTGCGACTGTTTCTGTAAAAATATTGAACAATTTTATTTGATTCTACCAATCTATGCACATTTTCGAATGTGTTAAACGCGTTGTCGTGTTTTAAAAGAGTAACGACCACTAACCACAGTTAATAGCAACCTGAAGGGGTGAGCACACGAAGCTCAGTGATTCAGTTCCTGACCAAACACTTTGCTTTATCTGCTCTTTTGCGAAGTAAGTTTACATTATTATTATGCTTGTATTTAGTGAATAAAAACAATTAACTTGGTCGTTTCATTTTTATTACAATTGAGCTTCTCTCTTTGAACAAGTTTTTTGAGTTTTTATTCAAACATAAATAATTAGTATATGTATGTATATATGTATGTATGTATGCACGTAGAATATGAGAACATGAAAGGTACATATGTATGTATGAATGTATATGAAGCTGTACGTTTATCTATCAAAAGATATTTATAAAAACTGATTTGAAAACGATCGAAATATACACATACATTCATATGTATGAATGCACGTACTCGAGTGTATGTACATATGTACATATGTATTGTGCATAACAGACATATTGACATCAAAATTGAATTTCAAAACGTCTATGAAAGACGCCTTCCAATAATTTAACTCTTAACAACTCGTACATACACACATAAATACATACATAGACAGAAATTCTTTTCTATCTTGAAAGAGATAATGGAAAAGAAATAGCATGATAAAAAAATTTTACATAGAAGCTCACAAAAAATGTATGTATGTATGTATGTATGTATATGGAATAGCATTCATTAGGAATATTTTTTATTCAGTTTCTTTGCTGGCCAACATTTAATATTTTTCATTCCAATTTGCACACACACTAAATATTTATGTATGTATGTATGTACTCGCATGTATGGCTTGTATGCACATACAAATATACATGTGTATGTACATACATACAAACATATATACGTACATATTTGAATGGATGAAAAAGTTTATGCGTTTGATTGTGCTTTCTTTCCCTTTTCGACAATGTTGAATGCGATGGACTTGGAAATTGTTATTTTTGAGTTTTGTTTTGCTCAACTTTTTTATGAAACAGTGTAAGTTTGGTTCATGCATTTGACAGTTACTTGGAATGGCAATGCAATAAAAACAACATCAGCAGTATGAACAAATATTTTTATTTGTACAAACCGCTTCCACCCAGAACTCCCCTCTAAGCCAATGTTGAATACATCTGTGTAAATGGCATCTCTTGGTATGTACAACAGTATGTTAAAAGTTAAAAAAAAAAAAAAATGGAAAAATAACATTGAAAAAGAAATTCATTAGTTTGGTTTAGATTTGATTTATGCTGCACTTAAAATGGAAATTGTGCAAAATATTGAAATGCATAATAGATGGTTATTGATATTTTTTAACCATTTCTTTTTGTTTGGCTATCGCATCGCAAAAAAAGAAAGACATTTTATATTAAGGTCTTGCAGCGATGTTTTCGTTCTCTTTGCTTTACTACTATAAAAAAGTTTACTTTTCGTTCCCTCTAACTGAAAAGTCATTTCAGTTGACAGACGTTATGGCTGCCAATGCAGTATTATTGAATTCATATGTATGTACATTGTACATATATAACTATTAGTACCTCTGTTAGTTGTCCTGGCTGATTTCTTCCATTGACTATGCATTTATCGCATTTTAAATGATTGAAATTTAATACAACATGAAATTATTATGCAAAGTTCCAAAAATTCCTAAAAGTTTTAATAACTAATTGTCCGATTTCGGAACATTATGGATAATCAAATTTTTTCAAGCAAATATATTTTGTCGTCACCGATAACTTGATTAGAATTTATTATTTATTTATTTATGTAAATTATTGAGTAAAACTTATGACAAAATACGTGGTCCACCTTAACTATTGCAGGTTCCTCCTAACTACTTGCGTTCGTTTGACGTACAAAAGCATATCGAAGAGCAGTTGGAGACTTCGGTTTTAGAAATAAATTTTATCGTTACTCTTCAGCATTTCATAAAAGGCAGGCTGAAGGTAAAGTTCTTACAGTATCTTACAAGCGTACAAAATTTGTTTTATGTATAAATGATTTCAGCTGAAATGTTCAGCCCGAATACATCACATCTATCATGCAGAGACGGAAAAGCTGGTAGAAGAAGATAGACCAAGAATACTAGCATCTGGGCGTTCTCCCGAAACTTTTCCGTACGATCATAACGAGCAGCTTGACGATGAAAATGGCCTTTATTTTACACATATTAAAAGTATGTAAAAATAACAAACTTTAAAGAGTAGTAATAGTTCCACACTCTTTTTGGAAGAAGGTTAAAAAATCCTTTTAAATCTCTTTTTGTTAGATTTTACTTTAAAATGTTGAAGACATTTTTGTTTACTTGTTTTTTTCTCTTTGAGCAGACAATTAAAATAGTCTGAATTAGAATTTTAACTAAAATATTGTTTTTAATTATTTCAGATTACCATTCATCTGCTCAATCGAATTTATTGAATCTTAATAATATTACAAGGTTCATGTCTGCGATGCTACCAGCAATAATTAGCTTATTTTACGTGTTGGTTTGTAAAAGTTTATTAAATCCTTTTGGACTTCTGCGACAAGAGCAAAGTGAGCACCAGCCATATACATCGACATTTTTGCAAAACAATAAAGCAAAAACTACAGAAACACGACATCGACAGAAGCGACAGCAACAACTTCAAAGCTGCTGCTTAACTTACACGGGCAGATATAATAACGAATACGGATTCAATAGTCATACTGATTCCAATCACAATAATAATGCTGATGGTGATATAAGTAGAACAGAAATTAAAACTACAAAATCAAGGAAATCTACGTGTCAAAAGAATAAAAATGAAATAAAAAGTTCACAGTCGTTCGAATGCCAAAAACATATTCAAAATGCTTCAAGCACAACTACGCATTTGGATAAATCTGAAACAAACACAGACGACAAAAAGGGGCGTGCGAGACGGTGATAAATTAATTTCAACAATATTTGCAAAAAATATTATTAAATAAATGGTAAAATAAGCAAACAACTGAAAAAATGCGATTGTATTGTACTTGTACGTAACAGATTGAGATTCAGCTTCCCAAAGAATTCTTGCACGCAAACCCGTACGTGTGCAGCGTAAGGCAACTCCCATTCACACACGCTGCGAAAATCAAGAAGGCTGACTTGTGTAACCTTCAAACAATTCCTTTTCCAAACGTGAAATGTTGAATGTAGTCGCAGTATGTGTATAGATGTGTTTCGTAAATTGTTTTTTTTTTTTATTAAAAGTGTATGTTGCATTTAATTTTAATTTAATTTATACTAAATACTTGTACACATAAAGCCAACTAAAAAGAATGAAATTAAAAGGTTTTCAAACATTTCATAATATGTAATACATTAAGGAATTAATTACTTCAGTGCATGAAGTTGCGCATGCAATTTGAGGTAAGCGAGAATCAAGCTGGATAAGTAATAAATAATGTGGTGTGGCATGAGGAATGCTTCAATAAGGAAATATTCTTAGATATACGCACAGGATTCCTTTAAGGCGCGGTAGGAATTGTTAGCAAAGAGTTTAACAAATGTGGCAACCAACGGCTTGTGATTTATAATTTTTGAGGTTGGCGGCTCGTTCCATCAGTGCGTTGTGTTCCTGTTGTATTTATGTATATATATAAGTACTTGTCTTTGGAAATTAATTGCAGTATATATTTTTAATTATATATTATTAAATCGGAGATCTTCTAAATTTACATCCTTCTCCCTTTCGTTAAAAAGGCGAGACTTGCTCTTAAACTTTTGGATATACTTACATACATACACACTTATTAGGAATTAAGTAACAACACACATGTAAATTATAACAAATCTTGAATAAATATTGATTAACAGACAAAATATAAATGTAGATATATATATATATATATATATATATATATATATATACATATATTGTATTATGTATCTATCTTTTACTAGGATAAAACGTTTCTAAAGGTAAGTTATTTTTTAGCACAGATAATTTTATTTGCACTCAGTCCAGCTTTTTAAAACGACATACATAAGTATTTACAGAGATATACGCAAATACATACGTATTGACGACGAGTGTGTAGCAGTTCTGAATGGTTCACATTTTCCTAATGTGCAATTATTTATTGTGATTTAACTTAATTTCTTGATTTTCTTGTAACAAAAGAGAAATTAAAAAGAGAGGCGGCATATATGAATTCAGAATTTATATTAAGTTGAGCAGCAAAAATATTGTAATAAAACTTTATTTGCTAGTACTCACCGATATTGCAATGTTCGGTTTTATGACAAAACAGATCGAATTCACTTGTCTTCGAACAAAAAGGCAAAATTTGTTCATAGTTTTGTTGCACTGTATTTCTGATGGAACTTTTAAGTCCTTAAGGCGTTTGGAAATAACACATGTACTTTTTTAAACTTCTGAATTTGGGTATGAAAATTTAACTTTTAAATTTAATCATTTAAAAAAATCATTTCCACTTAGAGTTGTTGAAGTGACACTTCCCAGATGTGTAGTTGTTTTCAAGAAAACATAAAAACTTCAAAAAGATTATCATATAAACCATTTAAACTTTCGCAGTAGAATTGCAGCTATAAAACGCTTGCTTACACTCCCACAAACTCCTCAGACGAAACAGTCCAACAAAACAATTTTAAAATACACAAAAACTTAATACAAACAAAACAAATTAGTTTCATGCAAAAACTTAAGGCATTGTGTAAATGATTAAGGAGATGGTGCTAAACGAAAAACCACTAGACTGAGACTTTTAAATTGTGGTTAGAGAAAAATTTACGGAAACAAAAAAAAGTATAATATAAGAAAATAAAAGAAGCGGTTGCAAAGTACATAGAAGTAAACAAACTTTAAATGCAAACCTAAGAACTTAAGGCTGGATTAAAACTTAAGCGAGTATCGCATTAAAGCAGAGATACTCAATTCTGGAACATTCGCCTTGACGTAAAGTGTGAATTAAGAACTGAGCTTCCAATAACAAAGGAAGGATTATAAACATTTATGTTTCAGTTGAATTTGAATATTTTACTGGCAGGCACTAAAGAGTAAGACGAATCTCTCTAAAATATTTCCAATTGGTTGCTCTTTGTTATAAGTAAAAAGTCGTAAGGAAGCTTGCCAATTGCTTTGTGGGCAATAAGTCGGTGCTCAATGGGCAAATAAATACACTCGTACATGTGTATGAATGCATTATGGGCTTGCTCACACTCTGATTGCCCACTTACAACTGTGTGCGGGCGCCACAATCAGAACTTGAAATATGTACATACTCGCAGTTAACAATTGTAAAGACCGCAATAATGACGAGCCACACTACACCAATCCCAAAGATTTTAGCTCCGCTTGTGCAGAGTGTGGAATTGATTTACGTCGACACCCGCCTTTATGGCCTAATCTGACGGTGGACCAACACCACTGAAGGGAACCCGAAAAGCAGAATGCCCTATCCTGCCGCCTGGAGTAGACTACTATTGCGTCTGTATCTCCATCCAACAAGTTGTGAGTTTCTATCAACAGCAGACACACATAACACATACATACATATATGTGTACTTATTTATATAGTTAAATCGATGAAAATTAATAAGGGGGGTCTGGCCAAGTGTTTCTTCAGCCACGGCATTGAAGTTGAGTGATAGTTTTGCTCATGGGATCTTATACCCACAAACAATTAAACACAATGAGTCTTTCTTACTTTGCTGTTGCAATTGGTTCGCTTTTTCGAAGTTTTAATAGGAATTCAAAATGGAGACTCTTTCATAAAACAAAATTCCAATACGAATACAGACTGATTTGAAGAAAGAATTTAAACGACTCAAACAATCTTAGGACAGGCAACGCATCTGGTTCAGAACATTTAGCCCAATTAATGGGTATATAAGGGATCTGTAAGTCCGGCTATTTAAGTCTAATTTTACAATAAAACTCAAACAAATTTAAAGAACCGCATTTGGTGGTTTTGTTTAGTCACCTGCATAATTAAACGTTGGAACGCGATAAACTGCGTATGTGTCCATGCGCTTTTTACTTTCCGCTGTACTATTCGGATTCCGGATTTCAGTCTCATGATTTTAGTGTTGCAATCAAAATCTTTTCTTTCTAAAACAAACCACAAACTCTGCCACATAAGAATCTTTTGTTTGTCGTTCACGAGGCATCGGTTACCTCGTTTCAGATGTTCAAAGTCTATAACTTTGATTTGCCTCAAAAGTTGGCTTTTTATTAGCTTCCTTTTTTAATATTTCCGATGCGCACTATTGTGAGCATTTTTCCTTATTATATTATTATTGTATTTCCTTATTGCATTCTATTTGTTGCTGCAATGGTTGCTGCCTGGTGCGTGACCAGCCTTGTTACATATTTTCCATGATTTAAATTAAAAATTAAAAAAAATGAGAAAAAAAAAAGAGAATAATTAAGTGATTTAAGTTTTACAATTATTATGCGAAAAAGTTTTCGAAATGTTTTGGGAACAAACTAAACAAACACACAAAAAATATGCTAAAATTTTATCGAGATCGAAAAGGAAATGCACTGAATTGTTTTTATATAGATACTACACGTACAATACATACATGTGTGTATGTAAATATACATACATTTGTATAAGTGTGTGTGTGTTGTAATACACAAAGAGGAAATAAACAAAGTTTTTAATGCACACAAACATTAACACAAAAGCAAACGCAAACGCAAACGGAATGAAGCCAAAACAATCTGCGGTTAATTCTTTATTGTTTTTTATTTTAAAAAAATTTTTAACACTTAAATGAATGCAAGTGAAGTGAAGTTCGGTTCTGCTGCTGTTGTAGGTTTTTTTTTTTTTTTGTTATCAACAACTCCACCAACCACATAAAACACACCACAATAATAAGTTTTTTTCTATCCACAAGAAACAAAAAATAATAATAAACACACACCCATGCAAAGAAACAATTAAAACCCAAGATTTAAGTAGGTAAAGTGTTTTGCGAGTACTTTTTGTTTTTGGCTTTTCGTTGAATGGTTAGAATGTTTGGTTAACAGAATTGAAGAACTTAAAAACGAATGTTTTCATTTAAAAAAGTTATAGCAATAAAGCGCAAGTTTTTTTGAATTGTTGAATTGTTGAATTACAATTTGCAATACGGAAAACCAGTTTTCACGGTTTCTATTTGTTGAAAACGTTTGTTGTTATTTTTTCTTCTTCAGGGCTAATAAATTCGTCTATTATTTCTAAGCCCTAAGTTTATGTACATTCATACACAGTTTTTACTTTTAAGGAGTCTTCAGTGAAAATAGTCAGCACAATTAATGTCGAGTTTAAATATCTCGGTTTGAAGCCGATTGATGAATAAAATAAACAAGTAGAAGAGCCAGTCTTGTTTTTTTGTGCCTGTTTTTGTTTTTTATTGTCTTGTTCACAAAGGAAAAGAAAGCGGTTAAAACAGTTGCTAATTGATTCATTTTTTTCTTTTTGTTTTGTTTTTTGTTTAAAAAAACTTTTTCCTTCTTCTTAAATTTTAATTCTATTCTGAAGGGTAACTTCATTACAGTAAACGGATTCAATTCTGCCTTATTGTATTTATTTATTTTTCTTAATTTTTCGCTTTTGTGCACAATTGGTTTTAACTTTGCGCTTGTTGTTGTTTCTCTCTGTTATTGTATTGCTTTGCTGTCAATTTAATGATTTTTGTTATGCTTAATTTTGAAAAGGGTTCTTTCTTCCTAAAAAACTTAACAAAAATTCATGCAGTCAATTTTTGTATCTAATTAAATTTTTATTTTGTATTTGTAAGACATTCCTTATACACATTTTCTAAAAAAGTCAAATAAGTAAATAGGACTTTTTGAGTTTGTTACAAGTTGTCAGATGTAACCAAAGTAGCACTAGTAGTCACATTTGAGTTGAAGCACAAGGTGGGGTAAATTTCCTTTGGAACACTATTTTTGACAGTTCACAGCGTGGTGTTTCATAACCAAACTAAAAGCACAAAAACAGTACTCAATACTCGTATGGTCTTGTTCTCCTTTCTGGCGCTGGGACCAGAGCTTAATATAATTGCCTAAATATATTAAAAATAAATAAAATTTGGCGAGTTTGTCCACGTAAAACAAAATCAGTAACACATCAAATTAATTTTTTTTTTTTTTGTACATATGATTATTTATTGTATCTTCATAAATGAACTAACAATAAGTATACAAATCTTAATACTAAAACAAAATTTCTACTTGAGCCCAGCCAGTGCCAAGCTTCAAAATTTTAATAATACGGGTTCAATTTCGGAAAAGTTATCTGTCTTGCGGTCGGATGATTGCAAGGGTATCCCTTCTCCTCAGTCGAGTATGGCCTCCAAAGTTAAGTATGTTACGCGCAAGAGGGTTCGGATGAACTTCAAGTTTCTTGATATACCCAGTCACGTACCTTGCAAACTCAGTTTTCACCAGAGGTACCCTTAGATCCTCGTGAATTCGGGAGTTTTTAGCATATCATGGAGCTGCTGTTATCATGCGGAGAATTCTATTTTGTTGCCTTTGAATTCTTTCAATGTTTGATGCCGAGGCAGTACCCCATAGCTGAATTCCATAGCACCATATTGGTTTTAGGATCGCTTTGTAGAGCAGAAGTTTGCAATCTAATTTTAAAGTAGAGTTTCTGCCGATGAGCCAATTTAACTGCGCTGCTTTAAGTTTCATCTGATTCATTTTCGCATTAATATGAGAATTCCATGTTAGTCTACGGTCGAGGTGAATACCGAGGCGTGCATTTGTGTTCCTTTACTTCGATTTTCCAAAACTTAAGCCATTTCTATAGTTCGTCAATATGTTTTTGTAATTTTAGCGAAGCTAATTGATGATTTTCGTCGACACTGATGAATGCTGTATCATCCGCAAAAGTTGAAGTATGAATTTGGAAACCTGTTGGCATATCAGAGGCGTAAATCAAATAGAGAGTAGGACCCAGGATGCTGCCCTGAGGAACATCTGCATTGATTGGTTGAGGGGAACTTGAGAAGTCACCTTCTCTAATGATGAATTTTCGGCCGTATAAGTAGCTTTTCAAAAGTTCATGGGTGTTCGAAGGCAAGGTTAGCCTTATTTTGTGCATTAAACCATCATGCCACACTTTGTCAAAAGCTTGGGAAACGTCCCAAACGAAAATATTTTTTGTCTTCGAAGGACGTCCTTATGGCATTCACTAACCTGTGTGTTTGCTCAATGGTGCTATGCTTAGCCCTGAAACCGAATTGGTGATTTGGGATACATCCTACATCGTTTAATAAGGGAGTTAACTTCATCATTAGCAACTTTTCGAATAACTTTGAAATTGTTGGCAAAAGGCTTATTGCCCTATAGGATTCAACTCTAGTGGGGTCCTTCCCGGGCTTAGGTATCATGGTGATCATAGACACTTTCCACTCTGCCGGATAATATTCAAGACGTAAAATAGCATTAAAAATAAAAAGCACAATTCTTCTAGCTACTTGAGGTAACTGTTCGAGCATTTTATTGCTAATTTTATCAATGCCTGGAGCTTTCTTGTGATCCAGATTACCAATAGCGTTTTCAACACTTCTAATATTAAACCTTAGAGGCGTGGGGGATCTGCTAACAGATGGCGGATATTCAGCTTCATTGCCAGCTGCAGTTAGCGTGAAAACATTTTTCAGATGGTTGGCAAATAACTCTCCCTTTTCGGAATCATTTTTTGCCCAGTCACCAGAAGGATTTCGCAAAGGTGGTTTAGCTTGAATTGGACGTTTTAAACCTCTTGTAGCCCGCCATAAAGAATAATCTGACTGAGGAGTACCATCTAGACTTTCTAAATTTGTTTCAAGGTTCGCTGTTTTGTGAATTTCTAGGATATTTCTCAGTCGAATTGTGCATTCCCGTAATCTACTTTTTAACTGGGGAGACCTTAGTTGCTGCTACTCTCTTCTAACTCTCCTTTTTTCTGACACAAGTTCTTCAATTTCTGAGGAATAAATCCTATGATTCGCATATCTGTCCTCAGTATGACTAGAAGTAGCATGTTGCACGGCTTGTTTAATGTTATTAGTAAAGATGCTAATTGACAAGTCAATATCTTCTGGCGATCTTAAAGCGGTATTTTCCGTACAGTGTGTACTTAAATATTTTTTATATTTTAGCCAATTTACTCGCGACACTGTTAAAATTGAGTCATTAAAAAGTTATCCAATTTCCTGTGGAAAACATATGGAAATAATAGTAGGGGAGTGGTCAGAAGACAAGTCGAATGAGGGCTCCACCTGAATCCATTCGAGAGGGATATTTTTGACTATTCCAAAGTCAATAACATCTGGAATTTTTCGCCGATCTGTTGGCCAGTAGGTGGGATGCCGGTTGAAATTACATCTAAGCCCATGCGAGAAATAGTGTCATATATACAACACATCCCAAAAGGTGTGTTTAGCGTTATAGTCGCCAGCTGCAAGAAATCGAGGATTTTCTGATGCTGTATAGTATAATAAAAAACTAATTTGTTACGACAATGTTCTACACAGATGTTTGTTGCTTGAAGATAATTCTCGCATGGTCGTTCATCAAATAATGTTTGATTCTGGATTTTATCAGAATTCCCGAGCCTCCACAAGCTCTTCCACGGGGATCTTTTGTATCGTATAGGATGTATCCATTAGCCCTAAAGAAGCTAGTGGACGTCAAGTGAGTTTCAGCAACCATCATTATGTCGATGTCTTCATCAAATTAATGTCATTGTTATTTGTGCCTGTATATGACTGAATAAATAATATATACATATATTTTTTAAATAATTTTATATTAATTTGAAAAGCGTGTTTTAAATTAAAATATTTTCATTAACTCATTCTATTTAAACAAAAAACAAGGAAATAATAAAAAAGTTTCACTTTTGTATTTGCTTGTTCGCATTAACTTCAACATAAATGCTTTTTTTCACCTGTTTCTAGTGAATTCTTTTAATTATAATTTTATGTTTATGTCAGTTTTGTTTGCTCAGTCACAACAAGAAGACTGATAAATATAGCAAAATCAGAAAAGCTAGATGATACATTTTACAGATGTGGAATTGACTTTATATGAGTAAAATGCTGCTGACTTTAAAATTTCAGCGGCACAGTCCGTTTTTATGCACAAGTGATGTTGCAGCGGCTATAAAACTTAATATTCCTGATAATTCGATAATTCGATAAGAAAGGAACCTAAAAATACACTTTATTAAGCTTTAAACGAGTATATCATACTAATTTTTCAATGATGTATTATTGACAAATTTATGTGGATTTTATCTTATCCAGTTGATTGGGTTGTCGATTCAGAAATCGCAATAGAAAGCGTAGAAATCTCAAGCTCAGCTTAATTTCGCTCGACTGTTTTGTTGGCCGTCGATGTACTTCGCTTTATTTATTTTTTTGTTTGAGACACAACTGCACGACAGTGTGTTAAAAATTGTTGATTGTTTTTTGATGCTGCTGTTCGGCGAAGGAATGAAATATATTGCGAAAAAATTAATTACCTGTATAATAAATATACGGCTGGCATATAATGAAAGTCATTATGTGGCATGTCAACAGCTTATATGTTATTAATTTTCGTTCTCATCTACATATGTATGTATGTATGTACATATGTTTGCATGTACATACATATTTATTTGAATACATTTTTATTTGCTTGTATGTCCTGCAAACAGAAGAGCTGATATGCACTTTTTGCAGGAACATAAATTTACCATTTTTATGTACCTTTAAATGTTGATTTCGAGACCAACAGTTTATGTGAAGTAATCAAAATATTCAGTTGTATGTTGGAACATGTCTGCCATAGGTTTCCAAGGCCAATGACGAGTAGAATCCGCATGTCTGATGTCCAGAAGTTGATTCAGAGAGAACACATTTGACTTAAGGTTTTTGCTTTAGCCATTTTTGCATTTGGCAGAATGCCATTATTATACCATTTTGTAGTATTATACCATTTTGTAGATCTTCTCCCAAGTTGGCTTTTAATCTATTTCGGTTTTTATGAAGTGTATTTTAAGAGTGATTAAATGACCTCAACCTTTCAAATGGTAACAATTGCGCTCTATTTTGCCTTAAAGTTTTAAATTTTTATTTCTGTGCAAATTGAAATTCTATTCTAAGTTACTAAGTTACAAAAGACTAACAAATTCTTTATGCTGTGTGTGAAAGAAGTGAAGTAGCCAAGCTGTGAAATAAGGAAATTTAATTTTGGTGTTGTTTCTCTCTTTATTAGTATTTCTTTATAAATATTATTATAATTTCATAAAGTAAATAAAATTTATTTGTTGTTCAAACACAAAATCATAAGGTCGTAGTATCTAGAGAACCCCAGTCAGCCTTTTTATTTTCTCAAGCACGATGGTTAGTTTTCAAGAGAACGTCGTTCGGAACGTGTTTTTATGACATGAGGCTGCATTAATATTTCTTTAATGGCTCAACGGTCAATAAATTTAATTGAGCAGCCTTGGTTTACTGGCTCAAAGCCGTCAAATACCAGTTGTTCTTCGAGTACTTACAGTAAAGCACAGAATTTTGTTCTAATGTAGTCTTAAAAAAATGTTTTTGTAATTTTTGTGAAAACAACAATCGAAATGCTGACATGGACATGTTTCAAAACACACGTACAATTTGCGCGGCTTCTTGTTGTTGGTGTGCAAATATATAAAATTGTTGGTAGAAAATTGTGTACAATATAAAAACTATATAATTGAATGTCATACCACACTGGCTGCCTACACTTCTGCTCTCGCAGTTTGTGCTGTTCGTATGCGCGTCGTGTAAAAAAACGCTTAAACAAAAATGAAGCTGTTTCATGCAGCACCAGTGCTGTAAATATTAAATTCGAAAAAGTCGAATCCTTCAATATTAGCAGTCGAAGAAAAGATCAAGATTGAACGCCGAAAGGAACAAGTCAGTACCTGTATTTTGCCGTCGAAATAGTTTCTGCTGTCGGCTGGGAGCGTTCTCTGCTGAGCCATTGTGTTTTAACCGGCAACCTTCCAAAAAGTGTATCTATAGAAACTGTTTTCTTATGTTCTATTTTTCGGCAGAGTATTTTCTAGCCACAAAATTTTAAACTTTTATGCCTGCAACTTGGTGGTTCTAGAACGTCTTATGAAACAGCAAAAATTAGAGAAAATCGGAGAGAAAGAAGCTGTTTCATTTTGTGGAACTGGAAGCAATTAATTGTTTTAAGACTCTGACCGGCAACCTTTGAACAGAATTTGTATGCAGATGAGTGCAAATGCAATTGCAAAACTAGCTTCAGCAAAAAACGGCTTCTGCAACATTATTGCGCTCGTTTTATTCATTTTCCTGTTTATTGTTCTTGTTGTTCTTGTTTCTTTGTCGCTTTTTATTATATCTTGCTATTTATATTTACGTTTGTAGAAAAAAAATGTAATAACTAAGAAGAAAAATAAAACGAATGATTTCGTGGTGAAGTTATCAAATAAGGATAAAAATTTAATTTTCTTTTGCAACGTAAAAGGGCTTATATTAAAAAGAAAAAGAGACATGAAAGAATTACAATATGAAAACAGACAAAAAAATGCTTATTACTTTTCGCAAAGTAGAAAAGCACCAAATATAAAGGCTGAATTTATAATAGAGAAGAATAAGACGGAAAATTCCGCAGCATATTTGTGCGAAGGTACAAATGAAAAAGTTATATACATACATACATATTTATTTATCTATATACAAAATATTTTTTTGCCACGCTTGAGAGTCAAATTAGTTAATAAAGTATATTCAAAATTAGTTTGTTTCTAAAAGAATTGAAATTTTTCCCAATCCTTTATACCATGTACATACATGTGTATGCAGTATGTGCTATTTCTGGGAATTATATAATAAGTAAACCAGATTTAAATAAGCTTTTAATTTCTGTGTGAACAGGTAATCAGGATATTCTAATAAAAAGTTATTTACACTCCGTAAGTTGGTCTCAGATGGTAAATTATCGAAATTTTCAAATGTTAAAAGTATTGATGTCAAACGTGATGACACATTAATACCTTAAGGTCAGAAAATGTTTCTGTTCGATTTTAGCAAATGCTGTTTGCCAACAGTTGGCAGTTTTGCCAGCCTTGTTAACTCTGTGCACTCGTCCCCTTTTCACTAAAGGCTAAAAAGGACTCACAAGCTCACATAATGCCCGTCCAAGTGCCCTGCAACGCATTTGATAGTCTGTTTTGATGTGTTCGTGAGAATGTGTGTATCTGTGTATGTACATATGGATGTATGTATCATATTTATGTATTCGTAGGTATAAAATGGCAAATGTTAAATGATCTAAACCCAGTGTAATGCATCGTCTATCACATGGTTAGTTTGCTGAGTCAATCATTTGTAAAATTAATGTTGCTTTGAATGAAAATGTCATCAAATGTAAAGGTATATTTGTACAAACACGGACCTACACTCTTACTTGCATCCATACATATGTACATGTGTATATGTGGATATGTCGCATGTGCACGTACATGTGCAGCAGCCCATACATGGGTATGTGCGTATGCATGTGATATGCAGCCAGACTAGTTTAGTTGTGCATTTTACAAGCCGCCTGAATAAGTTGCTACAAATGTGTAAATGTGTGTGACAAATAATGTTTATGATTCCAACTCAATGAACAGATTAACTTCAGAGACTACTCCAAATAGTATATAGACGATTTTTTCGCTCTAAATCAACGAAAAATAAAAATTAAGTAAATTGCTAAAAAAAAAATATATACATCTGTTTCTGTATTCTGATAGAAGATGTCTGTCCTTTAGTGAGTGGATAAAAGAAGTGACACAAGAAAAGATTTAGCTTTGAAACGGAGACGTTAAATTTATTTTTTAAGCGTTTTTTTCCTTTTACCTGCAGTCATGTTGCAGGATGTGTTTGTTAAGCGACACCTCATTTATTTTTGCAATCGTGTTCTCTTTTTTAAATTTCCTTCGGAATACTGCAAAGGAAAGTGTACAATAGTTGCAGGATGTCCGCTGAAAATGATTTTAGTTTTACTTTTAAAGGAGTCCGAAAGAAAACTTGCAATAATGAAACGATGTCTATGGTAAGAGATTATGGCATTCCAAAAGTGCTTACGCAAGCAATATTTACAAACACATTTACAACATGTTTTGGAATTTTTAAACACTTAGAATCGGCTAAGAATATGTCTTCCGGACTAAGTAAAAGTGTGTTAATACTTTTCCTTTTCTACGTCCACGGTTACTGATCGGCTGTTGTATTCCAAATTGTTTTGAGACTTTATAAAAACGTCGCCAACACTGGCTTATCACGTCAGAAAAATCAAAATAGTGGAAGCCTGCCATGTTATAACATACATAAATGTATGTAATTTGATAGAAAACGAAGTCGTCGATGTGGACATGGAATTCAGGCAGACTTTTGTTTCGGAAGCTATTGGGCGAACCACATTCCCCTTTACTTTTATTCAATTGTTGCTTCATGATACAAAGTCAAGATGAATCGATAGAGAGCATTTCATTTACGCCTGCTGTCCAGAAAAGTTGACGGTTTTTATTACTTCATTCTCTTTCGTTTCCATCAGCAAACAAAATTATGTTTTTTTTAACATTGCGCAATATATTTTGCAATAATTTCCTTTCCGAAGAAACAGCAAAAAAGAAAACAAAATAAAAAACAAGCAGTTATTAAATAAGCTTTATGTGACGCAAGCTAATGTTGCTTCTCTAGCTGGCGCTGTGTGTTATTAAACTAATTAAATAAACTGTCAACATATTGTAGAATTTCATTTGAGAGTTAATAATTTATAATGACAGTTGCCGCATTAATATAAAATTGCATTAAATACTATTTATGTATAAACGTGTGCATACATATATGTATGTATGTATGTGTCAGTTTAAAATGAACTTACGAAAGTGGGAATGTGTGTAAAGTCGTTTCAACTTGTCTATTTAAATAGAAATGTGAGAGCGGACAAGCAGATATATTTTTATAAGATGTTGCAAAAATTAAATATAAGTTATAAAAATTTTGTTCGCTCTTTGTGCGTTTCGTTCAAAGAATTTTGAATTTCAGAACTAAAATATTTCTGGAGTTGTGCTGAAATTAAGTCACGAGCAATTACGAAAAGATGGATGGATGTTTGCTGGAGGACGCATTTAAGTGTGAATATGAATTATATTGCTCATGCTTGCCATGGAGTGTATATTTTTCACTCGCAAGGGCTGCCAAGAAGGCCATTGCGTGCCCGAAATTTTTAAAATTCACGCGAGTGTACGTGGTGCATTTCAGCTTAATTTTATGTGTTGAATGACTCTGCATCCATCAGAAGATATAATTGGTATGTATTTCCACCATTACGGTTATCTTTTCCTGAGCTTTTACCAGAAGCAGACTTGCTAATCTCGATAAGTTTAGTTGCAGTAGCGAAAGAATTGTATTTCGGAAATGTATCTATTCGTATTTCTAATTAATGCTGATCCGACGTTTAGGAACTGAAAACTCCATGCATGTGCATTAAAATAAGTTCAATTACGTACACATGTATGTATGTATGTATGTGCATTTATGCGGCTGTGAGCAAATGTTAATTACAGCGGATTTTCATATAAACAACTGCTTGATTTGAAGAGAAAAAAGGAAAACATTAAAATGTAAGATTTAATTTCCCACGAGTTTATCATTTGCACAAATATGCTTTACATTACTCATATTTCAAGAGGGCTTGTTGGCTTTTGCAGCATTTGACAAAAATTACCGACGCAAGACTGAAATGAGTCAAGCGAACGAAAGATACATTTTTATTCAAAAGTGCGCAAAAGGAACTCTTCTATTATTATGAAATGTGGTTCATGTTAATTAAAAATTGTATCAAAATATTTTTCAAACGGTTGCATCAACCTGATGGCAGTGTTTGTTTGAACTCAATATTTCTGAAAATGTGGATTTTGTTTGTTTAGTCTATTTATGTTATATTTTTCAACTAAAGCAATAAAACTACCCAAACCCGTAATAAAGGGATTACGTGGGGAGAGCAGGCAAAAATGTATACAAATGTGTTAAGCGCGATGCCGAGAGAAACAAGTACAGAGTATTTGCATTTATTCAATTCCTCCAGATATTAGATTTTCAATGAACTCTAAATTTTTGAGCGAAATTGAAAAAGTTCGTTTTCCTCAGATACGGCGATAGCCCCTAACTCCT
Source organism: Epicampocera succincta (assembly GCA_932526305.1). NCBI lineage: Eukaryota > Metazoa > Arthropoda > Insecta > Diptera > Tachinidae > Epicampocera > Epicampocera succincta. The sequence goes on along the minus strand of OW052037.1, from coordinate 20,379,579 downwards.
TGCCCGGCATCCCGTGATGGATTCCAGAAACGAGAAGAAAAAGAATAGCGGCCAAGTACACAAATTAAATCTGTGGCTTCCAACTTCTTTTCTTCACATCAGTGATCAAAACGTTCAGCATATTGTCTTGTTTAACGATTTTCGTGTATGCGAGAACAATGCAATTTTCAGGCCAATCTATTTAAAACTCTAAGTACTTCCTAAGATTGGCGCTTTCAATGTGCGATTTACTGCTGCTGCTTTCTTGGCCGCTACGTCTCTATATAAAGTGTTATTTGAACGCTCTCACACAGCCAAATAATAGACTTGCACATGCAAACATACGCCTTTTCTTTCCACTCTCAAACAGTGTGAATTTATATTATATGTACAATACAATAATAAGCATAAAATGTTGGAAAAACGGAAATCTGCCACAGTCATAACAACAATTTCATGTGTGGTTGTTAGTGAATTTATTCTATTAAAATGTTTCCACACACATTTATGGCTAAATGGAGAAGACTATTAAATAAAACAGTGAAAGGATATCGCAATAATTGAACCGCATGTGGCTTAAAGTATTATGGATTTTTAAATAACCAACATGAGGTAGAAATATAAAATTTTATTGAAACTTAATTTGAGAATAAGTGTGTAAAAAGCAAGTATTTTTTATTTGTTCAGGAAATAAAAAAGGATATAAATAGGACTTTTAATTGCTGTGTAAACTACATCAAATACACTCTTAGATTTTTTTGTTGAACAATTGCGCAGTTGTTTTTGCCAAAACATATTTAGACAATGCCAGAACGTTAAAAAACGGACAAAAACAAGACTTCGAAAAAGTTGTAATGACCATAACAGCTTACAGTTTGCAGATTTCGTATTACAGCAGATTATAGTGGGACAGAAAGTAAAATAAAGTTTTTAAAAGAGACGAAAAATGTTTCACAAAACAAAAAACAAAAAAAAAAACACAAAAACAAAAAAAAAAGCGCGAAATCCGTATAGTCATGTTCGTACTTGAAATTGTTGTCAAAAACACTTAAAAACCATTTGCAACACATTTTATACTTGAACTGAAGCCATGGAAAAGCAATGTATTTTTAAAAATCCGTTCCAAGGCACACATGAATTCTTACAGCAGGTCTTGCCTACAGAAATGATAAGACTTCATGCAGCCTTGGTTAAAAAATTTATAGCGACTCGAGGAGGAAAAAAGAATTATAACTTTAAACTTTTGTGGCCTTCTTCCTCCAAAAAGTAAAATAAAGCGAAGGAAACTTGCAAATAAAAGGCAGCATCTTATTTCAAAACCGCTTTACTAGGTTATAAACTTAACTTGAGAGTTTAGCAAAATTGAAATAGTAATTTTTGCATAACTGTCTTTGCCAACAAACAATTTCTGCTGCGCTCCAACATTTGAACATTTGTACTTGCACACACAAATGTTTCAGCTCTTCCAGTAGGAGAAAAACAACATTCCTTCGCATCCTTTGTGCCAGTTTTGTTTTACTCTTGAAACAATTGCAGAAAATGGGAAAATGTATTCACACTGTCTTGTCTAGATAAGTGTTAAGTAAAGGGTCATCAAATACGCGCACTCCATGTCACAGTTTGAAGTTGCTTTTGAACCATTTGGTTTTTTTTTTATCGTTATGGAAGTAGTCATTTAATTTCGTTTTCTCTTCTTCTTACTTCCAAAGAAGTTTTTCACGAAGGCTGGCAAAAGATCATGTTAAATACTTGTTGGAGAAATGTAAATTTTTTACACTTCCTTTTTGGCTGTCGCTTAGGTTTAAGGGGAAGTAAACCACTGCGGGATCCTTATCGAGTAGAAATATTCATCTCCAAGAATGGCGAGTAGTTGCGGTAATGTGAATCAAGCATTTACAGCACATCATTGCTCAATCCCTTTGAAATTTGTGAAGAAAGCCTCGCACAATATTTTGGAATCATCATTTGGTGATTTATTTAACTGCAGCAAGCAAAAGTGTACGTACGGAGTAGTTGAACTGAGCAATTAAACACAGTAAATGTTATGCCAGACTAGTGTTTAGCGGCTGTTCGCTAAAGATCAAGAGAAGAAATGCCAACAAATTTCATTTTCATTTTCGAACTATATTGGAAGAAAACTTTGATGGCAGCTAAGCAATATGTCGTCATTAGGCAAAAAGTCCGTGTCTGTACTCCTCGTATTAGCACCAAAGGGGCTGCAAGTCTTATTTTTTATTGGTGAAATCAATTATTTAAATCAAAAAGCTTAAATAATTGAGTGTTTTATGATACGAGTATGTCAAATTTAGTCCATCATATATTATTTATCGTTTTTTCAAAAGCCAATTAATATTGCATTCGCGTATTTTGAAATGCTAATTAATTCTAACATCAGAAATTTATTAAAATCATAAATTCGAAATTCTTATTTTTATTCATTTTTCTGATTATGTTGTTGTTAATTTATGCAATCAGTGCATAATTTAGCATCATTTGTTATTTATTTGTTTTGATTCTTTTGCTCGCATTTCTAATATTTATTTTATTTTATTTATTGAAGATGATTTTAATGTTCGGTTGTTTGTTTGTGTGTTCCTTGAGCAGAATACAAATTAGCTAATTGTACGTTTCAGCCAAAAAAAAAAAAAAAAAAATAAATAAAAAAAAACAAGCAAACAAAAAACAGTCGAAGTATGTACTTGTGTACTTTCTCGAAACAAATAGGTGCGTTTGCACAATCCTATTACGCTCCGAATCAACAACTACAGCATGTACCAGATCACACACACATACTCGCCCATACGTACGTGTACAACCATCCAGCTCTAAAACTAAAGAGTAGTAAAATTTCAGTTCAAATGAAGGTGCGCTGGCGTAGGTATGTGTGTATGTACCAGAAGGTATATGTGTCTGTGTAAGGCAGGCTATATGTATGTTTGCTATTGTTAAATATTATGCTAATTATTTTTTGTTGAATGAACATTTGTAATGAGTACAACAATATTACTTCTCGTGTACACAAAGCAGCAACAGCGTTTCAAACAACAACAAACTGAAATATAAGACGGCTTCACAGCGAAGAACAAAATTGCAGAATCACAGCTTAATTAGGATCTTCAAAGAGATAGGAGTGGAGGGGAGCATACAAGTGTTAAAGTACGAGTCTGAAAGTGTTAAAGACTTGTATGCTGTTTTACTCCCCTTAAAATTCCTTTACACGTTCAAATTTACACAACTTTCTAACTGAATGCTTTCGTTGTGTAAGATGAGTTTATTTATTGTTGTAGCGCAATTAATAAACCTGGCTAATTGCACACCTTGATGTTTGCTTAAATAACACAAACTGGAATTTAGATTTTTATATGTGCATTTCAAAGAGAATGGCAGCCCTAGAAAAACACCGTAGTTTGTGTTGATTTTGACAGAAACTTTAAATTGCTGCTTTCTTAGTACTTAGACATATATGTATATGTATCTATGTATGTGCATTAGGCCTTCAATTGTTTAGAAATTGTTCTTGAGCCTGGCAACACTAGTCCCGATTTGATATGAGGACAACTCACCAAGGAAGTGATTTACCACCAACTATAATTTAGTTGCACTCGGGTACTTGAAACAAGTCTGACAAAGACGGTTAGTGGTTTCATATGTCGGCAACCGCTAAATAAAATTTAATATTTAGTGTTCAGCTGTTTTGACTTTTTGGGCTTTCCGATGATGTATTTTTCTGATGCCATAAAACATATAAAACTTCAAACTATTCGCAATCTTCACCCACATGTATTTACTTGATGCCCACCTAATTTGATTTAAATTAGTTCGTTATTCAAAACAGCTGTTTGGACAGCAGGCGCAAGAGCTTTTCCAAAGCAGTTAATTGTTAATACACTACATATTTAAAGCTGTATCTCATTTTAATGCCCTTTACTTTTATTAGTGCTGAATTGAAGGTCTTACGTATGAATTTCATTTAAATTAAACCTTTTTGACATTTGTAGATTTAAGTTAAATGGAATTTAACAACATGTTTATGTTCTCATTTAATCTGAATTCATGTACGTAATAAATACATACATACATACGTGGATGTTTGTTTATTAAGTAAACTTGCCGCACACAGAGAAATCAGGACGAGTAGTGGCTTATATTTAATTATGCCTGAACGGAGAGCTAAATTGTATAAAAGACTTAAATTGTGGAATCCTAAACGTTCACTTTTCGGATGCAGTTGGAATACACATACCGAAAATGTCTTAAGGGCTCTGTAACATTAGGCGTGTGTGCAGGTAAACTGCTCTTGACTATAATCTACTGTTTTCGTGCTCTTATACTAAGCAAATGGTCCATTATAGTAGGTAAGAGAAATTCAAATATTGAACATGATTGCATAGAAGACTGTGTGAAGTTCAAGCTGTTAACAATGATACAAGTGCGCAAACACATAATAAAACATTTAAATAATAACGACAGTCTTGGATACCATGATGACTACTGAGTAGCTGATGGCGATAGTGATGGTGATGGTGATGGTGATGGTGATGGTGATGAATGCCGGCCTAAATTAAATACATTTAAGTGAGTTCACAATAAAATACTGCTACATATTTTATTTCTTGATAGAGCAACATTAAAGCGCAAATGTTTTTCTTTTGTTGTTGGGGCATTAAGAAATTTTTATGATCTTATTACAGGAGTTCATTTCAATAACAGGAGATGCTATAAACATTTAACGAAGACGTGTTTTATTACTTTTTTTTAAATTTTAAATTTTATGACTATTACAGAAAATATTTGTGCACGAGAAGATATTAGCTGAAGTTTATTTTACGACGGTTCGAGCTATTTTTATTTAAATAAAAGTCGCTTTATATCTATTTGTGTAGTATGTATGCAGTCACATGTATGTATACTATACATACACACGTGCAGTTCTGTGTGAACGGGCGTGTGTGTATGTGTGTGTGCTTTTGGGTTCTTATCGTAAGTCCCATTGGATATTCCCAATAATCTGACCAAATTAAGCAGACACAAAACACTAAAGTGTAAGTGACATTAAGTTAATTTTATTTATATGTATGAGCAGTCGAGTGTAAGTTTGCTGAATGTGGCAGAGTTTGTGTGAATTGAGGTTTCCAATGTTGCTCAAAACCTTTTTTCTTCCTCTTTCTTTATTATACTTTACTTTTTTATTCGATGTGTGATGATGAAAAATTGGTAGAAAAAATTGCAAAAGGGAAATACAGAGAGAGAGACAAAGAATACTGGAAGAAAAAAGCTGAAACAAAACAAAAACAACTTCGTACTCAACATAAATTTCTCCTGAGATCAATCAGTATTATGGTTAAGGAAGTACCAAAAACTGAAAGTGGCAACAAAGTAACAACGGATTATGACAACAAAATTAGGATTATATTCACAACCGAAGTTTTTATGTGTCTAAATTCTAAAAAAAAACATTGAGGAATTTTGTAGGATTTGATAATTATCATTTACTAAAAATAGTTTAAAAGCTAAAATGAATAGAATTGTCTTTTTAATGCCGTGTTTAATCTTTTCAAACTTTTCTTGACAATTAACTTGAATCATCTATAGAAGAATTTGAATTGAAGAGATACTATTTTACGGTTGCAGTTATGACAATTCAGATGTGTGTAACTAAAATCATGTTCGAAATGTTCAGAAACACGAGCGATCATATAGACCCAACATTTTTAAGTTGGGTCCATGTTAAAAAATACGTGTGTCAGTCACATTATTGGCAATGTGCTGTATTATTCCAAAAAGTTCTCACTTTAGCGATATTTTAAAGGCGTTCACGTTTTCACATTCAGGAAATCAACAATTCATAGAAGAGTACTTTCGGGATACTCCTCCGCCGAATTTTTGTTATTCAAATGAAACAAACTATTTTCGTAAGTGAGGTCTTGAATATTCACATGAGCACAGGAGGCGGTGTACTTTAATCATTTCACACACAAATTAGACTTGCAGTTAAATACTCCAAGAGCCATGGCATTATCTTCTTATGTCATCATTCAAAAAATATGATCATTGTCTGCTTAAATCAATGAATGATTGAATTAATTTTCCCACGTTTTCGTAAGCCATTTCAAGAAAAATAAAATCTGTATGTGCGAGTGTGTTTCCCAATTTGTAAGTGTTTGCTGTAAGAGGAACAAAGCGACAAACTAAAATATTTTTTGCACAACTTGTACGAAAATCTGCGTGTGACGTTTTCGTTGGGTCTATTTATGATATTTGGGTTTTGGTCAAATACAACACAAAAAAACGAAATATGATGCTTAAATTTGCCACCAAATACTATTCCAGCTCAGGAAAGTGTGCGAGCCATGCAGCAGTACAAAGTTGCTGTTTACTCTTGAAGCTCTAACTTGTGTTTATTTATATGTATGTATGTGTGTATGTATGTGTAGGTACGTAAATTCAAATTTTTTGAAAAGCACCACTTTAATGCTCGGTATAGCAACTGAAAGTTGCTTTCCCTCCCCTCTTGACCGTGCCATCAAGTGATTCAGGTTCCTGGATTAAGACATTGCGGAGAATATTAAAATAGGGATTTAAAAAATCTTCCAGTAGTGTTTCTCAGTGAAATTCAGAAACTAAAAATTGGGACTGGTTTGTGTGTGTGTGTTTCTTGATAGTGTTGTTTTGTTTGGCATACGAAAAAAGCAGTTTTGCGGAGGACACACTCCTAACTGTTCGTAAGGTATTGGTCTTACGTTTCGTTGCTATCTCCCAGCTCTTGTTGTCCAGTTAGTTTCAACAGGAAACACTTTTTATATTCGAATCTGTTTGCTGCAAGAACATTTTTACTCTGTGTCCACCTTTTTTTTTTTTGCAAAGTTGGCTTTTGCCATTTTTTGTTAATAAATCTTTAACAATAGTCCATTCATTGGTTCTACACCAATGCGTTTTTATTTGTTTTGGCACGAAACGCTAAAGATGTGCGTATACTTAGTCTTAAAAGCGTTTTGTGAAAAAGTCTTGAGTTACAAGTCGAACTAAAATTCGGATGCATTGGAAGAACATTAACGGAAAGTTTTGTTTTGCGTGTTAGTTACCTCCGTAGAAAGTTGTTTGCTGTTTTCATTTGTTTAAACGAACCTCAACCTGAACCTGATCCTAAGTCTTGTTCTAAATAAATTCATAAAAAGTCTTTGGCATTCGCCGTGCTTGCAACTGTTATACATAATTGTTTTCGGGGGACGTGCAAAATCATATTTGAACTCGTTTTCTGGTTACAGATGACTCGAAATTAGAAGTCGTAAATAATCTTAAATGAGAAATTATTTGCACACTAAACCTAGACGTAGGAATAAAGTGTTTATAAATGTATGTAGAATAGCATTTAAATCTTTGGCAGCTGGTGGACTTGAGTTTTGAGTAGCAAATTCGTAAGCATTTTTGTGTGTTTTTCATGACCAGTTCCCCGCACGTAATTGATGTTCAGAGCAACTTAAAATACATATGTACATATAATCCAAATTATGCCTTTTGTGTAATTAAAACTTGATTTCTGATACAATATTTTCCATAAATATTCTTTGTGTTCGTGTAGGTTAGACTAATTCGTCTCGACTTAAAGTGAAAATGTATTTTACCTTTCAAGACATGCTGGGTATTCTCAGGTTTAATCTTTGTAACTTTTGTGGTTTGACTTTAATTTTTTTTGTGCGAGTTTATTTTTTACTTCTGCTTTTATATTAATGCACATCGAGTAGTTTTTTATCACCACAGCTATTATTTTTTTATGAGTTATGACCGAATACTTCTGATTTTAAAAGTATTTATTTTGAGCTTCAAAACAATAGCTTAGAACATGGAACATGGATTTTCCCACTCCCAATTAAAAAAATGTAAAGTAATTGTCTAAAATAATCAAAGTGCAAGTCCAGCTTGTGTCTAGTCTCAAACTGTTCGGTTGAATTGCGGATACAAAAACTACGGCTATTCATTTTAAGTTTGAAAAAGTGTGTGAGTTTGAAACAAATAAATCAAGTAGTGCATTGTAAACGTTGCTTCGATGTAAGTTAAATTTTGTTGGAAGGTTTTGTTTTGTTAGGAGCACCACCTCTGCCCATTTACTGTACTTGAATGTGTATCTATGATAACCTTTAAGCGAGTGATTTGAAAGTTTAGCGCCACTTACTTTACCGTTTTTGTAAAACCACAGTTTGCACTAATTAATATTTTTTAAGTGTGTAATTGAAAAATTAGTGTATATATTTGGGAAGAAACGCTCAGTTAAACGGGACCCGAATAAATAGGAATGTGAGACAAGAATTTCGTTCTTTGAGCTTTTGAGGAAAACAAAATTTGTCTGCAAATTAAGTTGCCTTTTCGGAAATTTGGATGCGTATATAAGCAAAAGAGGAGCACTTTGAGATGGATGTTGTTGTAACAAGAGTTTTATTATCTATTATAAGCAGCACAATGCCAGCTGTTGTTGCACATTAACATAACATAATTTTAGTGGCAGTTGGCAGGACACAACAACAATTTTGGCCAACATTTTTTACACAACAAGAATGTAGTAACGCACTTTAATGAAATCTTGTTAGTAATTTATTTCGCTGGAAGACGAACAAAATTAATTTAAAAGAAAAATTAAACTACACATATTTAAGAAAAGCACGTGTAGGCTGTAACTACATTTCACTATATCTCGAAGGCGGAGCCGACAAGCAAAAAAATTTTCTGAATTGGTTAAATCGCTTCTCTACTTTTTTTAACTTATTATACTCGTATTTTATCGTATATTTATTTATTAAATTTTTGTGTTTCAGAATAAATAATATCTCAAAATGCACGGCTTTCAAATTCTTAACATATTTTTTTACTTGTCACGTCATGACACACATACTTTATGTATGTGCGTAGGTTTCAAGGGATGAGTTTATGCATTTCAATTAAAATTTTGTTGGATTCTATGCGTCCAATTTGTACTTTAATATCAATTTTTCTTTGTCAAAAACTTTTTGGCGAATTAAAAAATAAAAGTATTGGCTTCGAATTATAAAACTTTTTCCTTTTGTTACAAAAATTACGAGAAAAACTTTCTTACTTTTCACTTCTTTTATTTTTATTTATCAAATCAAAACTTTTAACAGTTGTTACTTTTGTTAGTCGCACAACATAGAAGAAAGTGTAAATAATAAAAATAAATGTAAAGTTTGTCAGTATCTTCGCAAACGTAAAATTGATACATTTGTCAATAAGTGAGAAAATTTTATTGTTTCTAAGCAAATGTGTATGTGAATGTATCGTTGCCGTCGTTAAGAAACGGCCTGACCGACTCCTTATGTTTGCAAAAGTCGAGTATTTTGCGTTTGTCAATGCATTTTCAAGCTTCACCTCATGTGTGTGTGCAAGAATGTATTTTTACTGCATAAATTTAGATGGTCTGGCCAGCTGCCTGTTTGTTCAAGTCCAGTGTTTTGAGGGATGTTGTTTGAAGAGTGACTTTTTATATGCAAAAACACAGACAGCATGAGATATTCTTTTTACTTATCCTAATACTTAAAACCAACACATCTGAATGACCTTAATATCGTCATAATAAGTCATAAAAGAGAAATCAATTCCGACAAAATAATAATTGTTTTCAACTACAATTTATCCTTGTAAACATCATGTTATTTGGGGTGAAGAAGAAAAAGTGCTGACGTGTTACGGAATGTAAAAGTTTTATTACACATTTTTTCTATTGTAAATTGCTTCTGGCTTTGAGTTGACTGCTCTCCCAAACATAAAAAACTAAGGTAATAAATCAATAAAATCACAAAAACACAAAAGTTTCAATAAAAATTATAGAAAAAAAGACAACGAAAAATGGTGGGTAATTTCGTGTTTATAACAATGAATTGTAAGGTTTAAAAGGGTCTTTTTGTTGGTGGCCTTTTAAAGGAAGCAGAAAACGAAAACTTTACAAAATAGCAAAAAGTGCTTTGCTAAAGAGTCTTGGTAGAATCGGCATATCTTTCGTTTCGGAAGTGCTGATTAGGGGTTAAGAGCAGAGATTTTGTGTTTCAAAATGTCATTATAAATTCATTTCAGAAATTACGTAAATTTCTCATGTACAATATTTTTGTTGGTTTCTTTATAACTTGCCCAGAAAAATAATTTTAAATTGATGTTTCAATTCAGGTCACGTTTCATGAGTGACGAAATTTTATTATTAAAAAAAATAAATTATATTCTCATGCACGTTGTTGCTTTGTTTTGCGGAAAAGTGTTAATTATTTTATTTTTTTGTTAATCTGAAAATCTGAACATTACATACATATGTATGTACCTACTTCCATATGTTCTTATTTTAGAGCTCTTTAGTTCAATAATAGTCATATTGCTAAAACGTTGCTTTTTCTTTTTCCAGTAGCGATTGCGTACAAAAAAAAGGGGAACCATATTTTTGTACGTAAGAAATCAACGTAGATATTTTTCTGAAGAACATTCATTGCTTTGAGTTTCCTCTTGAAACTTCCTTTATATATTCTTTTTCCGAGAAAATGTTTTTTAAAGAGGTAAAGGTTTCGAATCGATAACACCATTCCTTCTACTGATAGAGCTTGGCTGAATTCATCTCTTACTCATTTTTTACGAACAAAATATGAATAGAATTTTTTTCAAATGGTTGAGAAATAAGTATGTACCGAACGCACCAACTTGAACTTTTTATATTTCGTTTATAAATTTAGTTTAGTACCGAAACACAGTAGTCTGAACGGATCTTGATAGCGCACTATTTAACTAGTTTAAATAAATGATGCAAAATATCTTTCTTTGCGGGCGGCGCGCCCCGAAAATTTGTTTCGAGTGCAATTAAAACAACGTTCGTAAAATTTTGTGGGCGTGGCGCGTATTCGTGGTCTGTCAACAGCAAGTTATTGTCTAACTTAAATTACATTGCGAAATGTAAAATATTAAATAAAATTAAATAAAAATACTGAAAGTGGGCCACAAATCTAATCGTCTTTCATGTGCCATACGAAACTCTGATGTTGTATGATGACGTTAAGGGGTGAGAACTCCTGACGCAAAATAAACAAACCATGTGCATATGTATGTATGTATGTATGTATGTACATATATCTAAATCTATTTATGCATTTCATTTAGCAATTAAACGGCACTTTATGCCAACACTCGCTGCAGCAGCCAGTAAAGCGTAGTTCTGTATCAGTCACAAAATTGGGATTAAAAATAAAATACAAACGCCACTTAGAAGAACTTATTTGCAGAATTGGTCAAACTACATCCAGATCAACGAAATTTTTGTAATGCCCATGAAAATAAATTACGTTAACGGGATAGTGCAATTCAATTATAACTGGTTTAGAACTTTTTATTTCAAGTAACGTCAGTATCTGAGATTTGCTTTAACTATTCAAACGATTCATCTATAATAATATTATATCAGCAACATTGTGCTTTGAAGGGAATCATTTTTGAACAAATGTATGTATAACGCAGGTACATATCAAATTCAAATATCTAATTGGTTTTTAAAAGGCTTAAAGTTGAAATGGTATTGAAAAAACGAATAGCAGCACAACGGTTCCAAAGCTCTTTCCCAATTATCGAGATCGCATCTAAAATGAGCTTCATTTGGTCTGCGGTACTGGCTTTGCTATAAGTTAACCTTATAACAACTCATTAACCCAGATCTACTTTCATATAGGGCAAGTACTTTATGTTGCATTGAATAAATTTTTTGAGGAGGAATTAATATAATGGAGTGATTCTCCAGAAGAGAAGGTAATAAAAATGATGGAGTTGAATTCAACAAAAATAATAAGATAATTTTAGTATTGTGAATTTTGCTATTGGACACGTCCCTTTCCTCGGAACAAATGTGGGTATGTTTTATAAAATATGATAAAGTTACTTAACTCTTTCAATCTATGGAGTTCTGCTTTTGTCAATTGTCACAACGAACTTTATAAGAAAATAATTTGTCGTTTCCATTTTTCATAAACACATTTGCATGTGTTGAAAAACAATTGCTTTTCAAATAAGCCCTCTTGTGTCGTGAATTTCAAAGACACAGAAAAAGAATGTGTTCTGCAAAAGGTAAAATATGTGTTTTTGTCAAAAACGTCTACTTCCATTCTAGCACATGGAAAGTGAAAACTGCTGCTAAAATTACACCACAGTTTCGATCTATCAGTTTAGGAAGAAGAAAAACTCGTCATCTCTTCCGAGATGCTAATTAAGTATAAAAGCGAACACAAGCGTACTTTGGAGTGAACAACCCAAATATGTAAATTACATACATATTTCATGAATGTTCTGTAAAAATGTTGGCTTAACTTGGGAATAGCGTCGTACCTGGCTTTTCTTGAAGTTGCATATTCAGTGCGCTTTAGTGTTCATTGCACTTGTAAGCGCGGCTTGGTTAAAGAGCTTAAAAACCTGAAGAGCAAATTCCCTGTTAATGTTTTGGTGGGTCTTATTTGAGGACTACAGATGTGGAAATTAAAGTGGAATAGACGATCTGTACATTAAACCAATAAACTAAATAAAAGCAGTTGCTTGTGAAAAGAGAAATCAACCATTTCGTAAGAAGTGGTCAAATTCTTATATATATGCAACGTGATCCAATAAAAGTAATTTGCATTCTTGCTTTTCTATCATAAAGCAGTCATCTTTTTATAGCCAAAAAAAAAACAACAAAAAAATCAATGAAAAGGTGGGCGGAATATAAAATAATGAAATAAAACAGAAGTTCACATTAGTCTCAATTTGAATTATTTAAACAATCATAAAAAACATGGTTGTAGGAAACAACCTCGCAGGTTCAGGTGTTGAGACAGAAGAATAATTATGCAAAGTAGATGGTGAATATGACTCAAAAGATAAAAATATTTGTTTATAAATAGTAACTTAGAAAGCAGAAAGTGTGAACCGAAGTTTGAGCATGAACTTCGTTTATTTTTGAGGCAATATTTTTTAATATGTCCTCTTTAAAAGGTCTGCAGTGCTAACATAACCGAAGTGAAAGCATTTACCTTAAAATAAGCGAGAAAAAAAGTAAGAAGATTAAGACACCGTCAAAATTGTGTTCTTTTGCAAAAACTGAGTTCGTTCTTTTGTGGTGTAAGAACTTAATTTTGTCACTGTGACTATAAATTACAAGAGCAATATGTAGTTTTATACATTTTTCCTGCAAGTTTGTAAAATAAATTTTTAAATTGTAGGAATTGGCGCATTAAACATCTTAAGTCACGTTTTGAAGCCAGCAAATTGCTCACGTTAATATGAAATCCCAACCAATTGATGCATTCAAAAGCACGCGATGTCGCTTAGAAACTTGAAATTTTATTTTACATATTTTGCTCAACGAATTAAATCTAGTTAATAAAACATGTATGTATGTACGAAGAAACTTTTTAATTAATAATTGGAAGTTGAGTTGTGCGCCTTGGAGCGAAGCCCTCTCTTAATTGCATTTGATTAGTTTTGTTTTCTGTTGGAGGAGCAAAAAGGAAGTGCGTGTGTTTGGCGAATTGTAGTTTTTCAGCCTCCCAGATTCGTGAAAAATCTTCGCCCTCAATAGCGTTTTATCATTTTACGTATTCCCTTTCTCATGTTTTAAATTGTGGTTTTATTCGATTCCGTTAAATGAAGTTCAACTCCACGTAAAAAACATCAATTAAATAAAAAAAGCTGTATAAAAATGGAAATATATACACACATACACACATATAAATTACTTTGCATTGATTGAAGTGGTAAATTGCAATGATTTCATTACAAAAACAAAAAGCGAAACAGATTGCTTAAGTAACTACAACTATTTGCACAGGTTTTTGTAGAAAAAGACAACAAGAAAAAAGTAAATACCAATAAAAATGCAAGAGATTTAAAAAATAAACTTCAATTGGAAAAGAAAAACTTAAAACAAAAAAGGTGTTAAAAGACGGATTTAACTTGCAAACAAATGATTAACAGATAAAGTGACAGAATGAAAGAGTGCGATTTAAAACAGAACTAAAGAGAGAAGAAAATGTTTTTATAAAGTCTTTCGCCTTCAAATGAATTTGATCAATTAAGGGACGCATTTACATACATAAGATTGAAATTATAATTGATATTCCTTAAAATTAAGTAGTCAACACTTTGTGTTTCTTGACTTTCATAATACAAAATCGGAGTTAGCGAGAGGAGCAAAAAAGCAAATATTAAAGTACACACATGCCCATGTGCTCCTTTCTGCCTCTTGTGTATGAATTAATATTAAACATGTCACCACAAGTAATTTGTTATAAAAGCAAATCAGACTTGTGAGAATTGTTGTGTAACGACTTCAGTATTTAGAGACTGTAATTTATGACTATTAATGTCATAAGTTCCTGACGTATTCATCAATCATTTTAAAAACCAAAACACACATTAATGGAATGCTAAGAAAATAATAATAAGTCGATACACATCCACTCAAACGAAGAATAAACTGAAATTCAATAAAGTCGGCTTGTTCGTAATTAACTCGGTTGTCGTACGGCGCCATCAACACAGCAACAAGATTTTTAAAAACTCTTCACTGACAGCAGACAAAATTAGCCTGAGTGTCCTGAGTGTTATTAAATGTCCTCACAGTTGTACATGCTTTCTGAGCACACGTTTGTTCTTCCATATTTTAACTAGACTTCAGTTCAGATTTCAATAAAAACAGGTAAAGGTCCGAATTCTTAACAAGAAGAAGAATAGTTTTTGTTATATCTTGAGCAGTTAAAATATTATTATCGAGCAAGTTATTTGTATATTTTGTATATAATTTATTCTTAGAGTAAATATAGATGTTCTGATATTACCGGTAATATTTGCAGCTTATTATGAACTTTATATGCGTCTGTCCAATTTTGTCTGACTTAAGGACGCGAAATATCGTAATTTAAACAAAAAAATATTCAAAACAAACTTTTCGCCGCAGAAACATATAACCATGTAAAAGTTAAATTAAATACAAACATTTTCCAAATAAACAAAACTTACTGGAACCAAATGTCAGTAAAAAACGCAACCCACATAAAAGTCGTGTCGAAAATTAATGACAGTAAATATGTATAATATTATAGAAGAGAAAACTGTACGGCGGTTGGGTGGGGGCACAAAAGTCGCTTTCCAAGTGACAGTAACAAACATTTTCTTAGAAAATCGAAAAATAAACATATGTATGTATGTATGTATATGTATGTACGTATTCTCAAAGACCAAAAGAAGAAATAACTGAAGGAAAAAGACATTTAAAAGTTGATTTCCTCTTTAACAATCCCATGAGAAGCTAATAATGAAAAGAAAAACTTTTGAAAAACAAAACAAGAGCACATATTTGCGGGCGCGTGTGTGTATGTGCCGCAAACGCAAAGAAAATTCCCACTCATGCAAACAACGCATGGCATACAATTACGTGAAAACATCCATGTCAACCAACACGGAGTGAAAAAGTCAGAACGTTTAAGTTAAGACACAACGATGCTAGTCAACATACACTTGTAATGCTTCATTTTTATTCTACTTCAGCGTGATGGTACTGAGTGATTCTGAAAAAGGAACACAAGATTTCGAAATAAAACGGGATCGTAACAACTTCTAGTTACACTACGTCTGGAGACTTCGAGCAAATAAGTTACTCTTACCAACAGCTTTTATATGATATCAAAATCGGTTCGATTATAAAAAATGCGCCTCTACCAAAATGATGGAAGTGTTAAATTGAAGTACCAAGAAGGGTGAAGCAGAAATTAAACACACATAAACGTGCAAAAACGTGCGTTCTTTTAAAGACTGTCAAAGGACTAACTTTTCGACAATCTTTAATAAAGTTTTTTTTCTTTGAAATAGAAAAGACATCTTTCCTTCGTGATTATTTTTGTGTTTAAGAATATTTTCTTTGCTTGCCGAACAACTTTGTAACAACAATGCAGCTGACACGACACTAAACATATGTGAAGCCGTGTTGAGTTCAATGCGTGTATGTGTTAATATGATGTAAATGGCTCCGAACTAGTACATACTTGTATGTACAAAATGTAAGTAATCGTTCACTTGCTGCAACGTCGTCACTACTCAAAAAATTGTTCTTTTTACATTTTCGCAGAATGTTGAGTTCTGAGTTCAACTGGCCTCTGAAGAAGACATTTTTAATTGATTTTGTTGTAAGAAAACTAAAATGTCTTCTAATTAGATTTTGTTGACTTAAGACGATGTTGCTGCAGATGAACGACATGGGAAAGAACGAGTGTGTTTTCGTTCTCTTTGTCTTCGTAAGGAAAATTAGTTTAATTCTTTAGAAAATTGGTTTAAGTCTAATTAAGAATAATTTTAGTGTTTTAAAATTTTTTTTAACCATAATTAAGAATCGTTTCAGTTTTTTAACGCATGACTGACGTTCATTCTTTATACATACATATATGCAATCTTGTATAATACGAGTATTATGTATTTATAAAATGCATGTATCTCATGAGGACATGTTTAAGGAAATCACGACAAAAATTGGTAAAAGAAAACGCAGGTAAACTACAACCAATTTTTATGAGATGGTTCGATCAATAATTTGGATGATTGAATTTGAACTTATTAATAATTTCTGTAAAGATTAAGTTATTTGCCGCAACAATGTTGTTGTTCGAAGGAGCATAATATTTAGCTCTTGTTCTGCTCTCATTTATTTTTTCGCTCTGTTAAGTAGTTTTTAAGTATTATCGCTATAACTGCCTATAACTGTAAATTGGTTGTAATTACACGTGCCTGATATTTACTTTTTAATACTCGCTAAAGCTAATAATAAAATACACACAAGTAAACATTCATATGTACGCACATCAGTATGTATGTATGTATAGAGGTTGCTTTGCTGTAGGTATATCGAGTGAAACGTTTTTATACAAATAGCTATAAACATCCGAACTAATATGGTATGTATTGACTTATTGCTTGTAAGCCATTATAATGCTTTAACAAGCCAACCAGTCAACCAGCCAGCAAAACAACCAAACAACAAAATGTAAACAAAACATAAAATATTGTAAGCGATTAACTTATTTCCATTTTAGCTTAAACGGGGCTTAACTGAGTGTAAAGCGATACGAACTTAAGTAACGGTGTTGTTAAATGAAACGAAGTGCACGAGTTGAAGAAGTGTTCGTGCTTTCTTAATCAAGGTTGATTACAGTTGCAACGCAATATGGTCTTGACAGAGTTCAGAGTCTTATATGATCGGTACTTAAGTTTATTTTAATCTTTCTTGCTTCCTATGCCAACTTATTCCTTCATCCGTTGAACACCGTTTAACAGATAATAAATTTACTCAAAGTCGTGTTTTCTTGCGCAAATTGCGCATTTTTAATTGAAGGTAACAAACTTGTTGTAACATTTACTGAAGGAATGAAATACCTTGTTGATCGGCAGAAATGCTCTAAAGCTCCTTTAATCGAGTGGAATGGGCATGGGGTTGCCTACCTGTAGGGATAATATATTTGCGTTAATTTCTTCTATAAAGGCTGTACTGTTAAAAGATGTTTAATAGAATAGTACTAGTCTTCTTCTTCTTCTTTTGGCGCTACAGTCCGTGGTGAACCTGGGCCTCAACCAACAAAGTTTTCCAGCTGGCACGGTCTTTAGCCAGCGTTCTCCAATTTTGCACACCAAGTTGGTTGAGGTCCCTCTCCACTTGTGTGCGCCATCGGTTCCGTGGGCGTCCTCTACTGCGTTGTCCCACAGGTTCGGAATCGAAGATTCTACGGGTCGGAGCAGTATTCTCCATGCGCTCTACATGGCCCAACCATCTTAGCCGTTGGATCCGTAGGCGCCTGGTTAGGCTCATGTCGCTGTACAACCCGTACAGTTCATGATTGAATCTTCTTCTCCAGAAACCATCAACGCAAACAGGGCCGAAGATTGAACGCAGAACTTTTCTCTCGAAAATACCAAGGACTTCCTCATCCGCCTTCGACACCGTCCATGCTTCTGCGCCATAAAGAAGTACAGGGATTATCAAAGTGGTATATAGTGTCAACTTGGTTTTTCGAGAAAGGGCCTTACTACTCAATTGCCTCTTGAGCCCAAAGAAACAGCGATTGGCAAGAGTTATTCTGCGTTTGATCTCGGTACTGATGTTGTTCGTACTGTTGACTTGGGAGCCAAGGTAGACGAAGTCCTTCACTACCTCGAAGTTATAGCTGCCTATGGTGATGTTCGGGCCCAGTCGTCGGTGTTGCGCGTCCTTTTTTGATGACAGCATATACTTCGTTTTGCCCTCGTTCACCGCTAGACCCATTTTGGCCGCCTCCGTTGAAATACCAGCAAACGCTTCAGTGACGGCTCGCTGTGTTCGACCAATCACGTCAATAGAATAGTACTAGTACGGAAGTCAAAAAAGAAAACAGTGTGTGTGTGTGTGTAGTAGTGCGTAAAGTTTTATATAAATTGTTTTTAGAAGATACAGTGTGTGACAAAACAGTGGGAACTTTTTCAAAATTTCTTTCATTTCTTCCGAAGGGACTGAAATCTAATAAAAACTTCACAAGAACTTGCGTAAATTCCACGCCTGATCATTTTATTGATATTGACTGTTACTAACATTTACATATGTCTTAAGAACATAACAAAACTATGCTGTTCAGAAAATTTTCGGAAAAATTAAAATTGTTCTCCCTGTTTTTCTAAAACAAATTTCCTGCCCTTCTGCCTCACTCTATATTTTGTTGAATATCTATCCCTATATTTGATTTGATAAATCTTGGTTTCTTGTGCAATTTCGAGTTCTAATTCTTCGATACAGATACACAGATACACACACACACACATATACATACACATACTAAAAACCTGTAGTACTGCACCACGTGCTCTGGGTTTGTTTGGAGCACCCGGTCAAGTAACTAACAACCTTAGGATATCGCGGCTAGTTATACATGCATTTTCAAAGTGAAACGATTTCATCTTCAAAACAGTTGGAACAATAATAAATATACTTTCTTGTTTAGAAGTGCGCGTTGAATTGTAGTGCTTCTAAGCTTCTTCTTTGTTCTTCTCATGGAAAGAAGTGTAAGAAAACAAGTATGGTAACAGTGAAACAATATGCCATTTAAGCATGCAACGTTTTTCGTGCACATAATGTTTTTTATTGTGTGTTTCGTTAATATAATTAAAACTTTAATTATATTTTAGGAACAGTGGCAAACACAAGTGGATAACTCAAAATATGAACATTTGTTTGTTTGCATTCATTTATACAAACACATGATGCAATTTTCGCATAAGTAATTACTTTTACGTGATAATAAACATCAGCCACTCACCCTAAATCCAAGGCTCAACTTAAGCAAACTTTGAAACAGAAAACACTCACACGTATGTACATATGTAAATGTTTCTGCTTTGAACCAGCCATGTTACACACTGCAGTGTTGTTAACAAAAGCTTGCAGTTTCATTTCAAACGGGGTATTCACACTCATTTGAAATGTGTATGTATTGCGCTTGGAAATGTAGACAAGTGCTATCTGCTTGTGTCTAGAGTAGAGGTAGCGGTGAAATCGCATTGCATGTGTGAATACGCTTTTTGTAATATGCAGCATTATGTGTGAATATAAAAAGTGTGCTTCAATAACAAATAAAAACTATTTGTGTACAAATTACTGTTGCTGCAAAAAGGCATAAGGTTGAAAAATATTGCTGAAAATATGCGACGACCACCATCGCTTTGTACCGAATGCTACTCTAAACAGTGGTTTCATTTAATTTTGAAGCGGGTTTGAAGAAATAACCATAGAAATTGTTAAAGGAGCAATTATTATTTTATTTCGGTGACAATATTGAAGCACTAGTTTCTAGTAGCCGTAATCGAGATATTTCAGAAGCTATAGGGTCTTCTCGGGAAGCACATTTACAGTTTGACGTTTTTAATTTTACTGTTCATTTGCAAACAATCCCTTATTTGTCTCTTGAATAGTTAGTTTGTATGGGCAAGGAATATAATGCCAACATTTTACAATTTACAACATCATAAATTATTTGCATGTTTGCAGTAACCAGCTGACAAATGAATGAAGGAGCAAACATTCACAACAACATCATGCCGCTGCATGTAGAATCGTAAATATACATGTATGTATGTACGCATATATGTGAGTTGCAAGCACACAAATGGCTTGCAACAATATTCATTCATTCACTCATTCATTCGGCATCAACAAAAAGTGGTACAGAAAAGAAACCAAATGATGAAAAACTCTAAAACCCCAAATATTTTTTTTATTTCATTGCAAACATTCTAGTTGCATTCATTATTTGCTCATATATTAATCCACTTGTGTTTATACATATAAAAAACTTTTGCGTTATAATTTCATGTTGCTCTTCCTCTCTCTTTCCTTATTTTGTATAATATCATTTTCCTATTTGGTTGGCAAGTATCAAATACAAGGAGCGTTGCACAATGTTCTTCGAGCTCTGTGAAGCCCTAGAAGAAGTTGGAGGATTCTGCCTTTGTTTGAAAAAAAAAATTCATAATTTTGTGTCATGTTATTATACTCATTTATTCACATTAAAAATGAACGGTATGTTTACATATATGTATATGTATGTATGTATGTATGTATGCAGACGTAATTACTGTGTACACAGTCGGTTTAATTGTAGATGTAGGGTTAAGGGGTGAAAAGGGGTGTAAAGGGTGTCCTGCAATTTGTACTGCGAAGCATTTGTCGTGCGATAACTTGAATGCAGAAAAAAGTTCTTCAATTCATACATAAATATACATATTTATTCGTTCAAATAAATATGCATTTATGTTTTTCATAATATATTTTGAAATTGTGATCCTCGTATTCATCAGTTGTTTGCTAATAAATATCTCCAGATAAAGATTGGAAAACAAAATGTGTATGTCCAGGAACCTAAAACAAAATTTTCGATGCCTTTTAAAAGACTAAGTTTGTATCAATTTTCCAAATTATTGATTCAAATGGGTGTAATAGTTGGCGAAACAGGGGAATTTTCTTACAATTATGGTAATTTATAAATTTTTAAAACTCAGAATCATTTTTCATACAATTAATTTATTATTATTTTAAAACATAGAGGACATTTCGATTCAAGTAAAATGCAACCAAATGTACAATTCCTTGAAGTGAAATATGTGTTTGTAATATTATAGATACTTAATAATTCTATTAATGTAGCATTTAATATATTTTGTACGTTCCCTTTTTATATGTTCAATAATTAAAGGCTTCTCAAGTCCTTTGAGTGTTAAAAATCCCCTTTCAATTATGATTAATTTGAGGCTAGTTAGCACTTTAACACGCAACACAAAATGATGATCTTAATTTAATTATAATTATTCAAACAGTTTGGTTTTTGAATGGTGTTCGCACAGACACTCATCAACACGCGTACCAGCAGTCACGCACCATCAAAACCTCTCCGAAGGCACACAGGACATCTTGCCATTAGTGTGGGAGTAGAAGCTACAATTTATGTAAGTAATAAACTAAGTCAACGGTTGTTTAACGTGTAGCCCAAAAAGAAGCAACATCATTGAGACAGACAGACGCTGATGCGTCGAAATATGCAATTTAAAAAACAACAAAAACTAGTTTTTGAGATTGTGCGTAACTTTTTAACTACATACTCGTACACACGTATGTATATTAAGTTCAAGCAGTAGAAGAGGATTGATTCCTGCGAGTGTGTGGAATTTTTTTGCCATGCCATTCAAATGTACGTATGTGTGGACATAGATGTCTGCATATATACATATATATATATATATTTATATGCGTATGTATGCACATATGTGTGTATTTAATTTTAATTGTTTTTAATGTTTTAGAATGTTCAGATTTCTGTTGTCCCTTTTACATCGACAAATAAAATTTCGCATACAGCGACAACGCATTACAATACAAAAATACAAATTTCATTATCTCACAATGTCATTTGACTTTTCCGTCTTCACTCTGCCCCATCCCGACAAGCAATTTCGCCATGACAACCTCTCTTCGTGACATACTCGTTGAACGATGACAAAAAAAAAAAAAAAACTGTGCAGCAAAACAAAAAAAAAGAAATCCTCTTGGAATCGTCTTAAGAATTTTTCAATATTAGCATGACTTTTTTTATGGCAAGAAATATTAAAAAAAACGGCTTTGAGTTTTGGCATGCACTTGCTGATAAAGAGGAACAGCAGAACTGAAGAGAAACACATTTTTGAATGAGTTTTAAAATAATTTTTTTGAAATTAACTGAAATACTTGTTTTTGCTTGTGTTTGGAAGAAATGCCTGTCAATTCAAATTTTATTGAAATAATTCATTGATGTGATTTGATGCGCGAAATAGAGAAGGATGTAGCCCGTAATGACGAGAAGAAAATTGGTGAAAGTGTGAAGAGGGAAACATAAAATATGTTTATTAATTTGCCGGCATTTTGTTAAATTTCAATTTCTAAAGAGACATTTAAAGGATTTTTGACGAACACACACACAGGGGCAGGATTATTAGAAAACTGTCTGTCCTCGAAAATGAAAATCAAACAGACTAATTATAGTAAAAAAATGTCAGATTAATTAGTTTTAATGAAAGCACATTACTGGCAACAGAAAAATTATTTGAACTTATCTGACAAATAAAAATAAACGTTTCTCTAAATAACTCTGGGTGGTCAAAGAGAGAAATTAAGAATCGTAGTAAATAATTCTTCTGGTACCAAAGGAAAACTGGTTTCAGGGTTTGCTCTGTTGCTTAAATGAATATATGTCTATATGTATTTAAAAAATAGCGGAAAAAATTTAAACTTAAGTATTATTTTGTAAGTGAATAGACACAGTAGTTTAGCTTTGGTACAAAATCAAAATACAATGAATCAAGTATTTCACGCGCACTTACTCGCATTAAAAACGACACTACAGATTTTGTTTCCTTTAAATAAAAAATGTCGATATTGTCTTCTAATTGAAATTATAAGAATTACAATTAAATGCTGTTGGCTTTTTTGGTTTGAAGTTCTCAACTAAGGCCAGAAAAAGAGAAGAAACTGTTCAGTTGGGGCTGAATAAAAGTTTGAAATATTGTGTACTCGAGTAGGATAGCTCCTACGAAATGTCGACATATGGAGAGATGGGAAACACAAAAATACTGGCACCACTGCTTTGTCTTTAAATTGTATATCTTTAAAGTTGTTTGAATTTTCGTTGACAGCTTTCGGATTTCGATTATAATTTGTGTGTTGGAGAGAGAATTTTGATTTCAATTCGTCATGGGTTATCACGCGAAAACTTAAATTTCATCTAGTTGGCATAAAGTTTGGGGCGAACCGTCCAATGCTAAGGCTGGCTTTATAGTTGCCATGCCAAAAGCTGAAATGGTTTCCTTTGCATGCAAAATGTGGAAGCCAGGCAGCAGCTTCAGAAATTTTGTTTGACAGATGTTGTGCAGAAAAGTAGCAATTTCGTATTAATATCACGCGTTAAATGAAGCCCCTTGGTTTGGACTAGCTGGATACATGAACCTCCGGACTTTTAATGATTTTGCAGTTAGTTTTGTCCCCCAATAAGTTTTTATGTTTTTTCTTTTTACTGTTTTCATTTTTCAAAACTTGAAATCCGCAGTTAAAACAAGTATGAATTTGCATGTGTTTAATGGAAGTATGAGTACGTAATTGCATATGTGCGAGTAGTTGTTAAGAATTTGGCTGAGTTTTCTATTTTGAACATTTTAATGCTGCTGTTATTACATATAAAATGCCATTTCGATGACCATCGCTCGGACAGTGGCTTTTATGAGTACTGGGAGTGTGTATAGGTTTTTGTTGGCTTTGTGTTTTGGTATTGTTGTATTCGCCATTTTTTTCTGCTGTTCAGTTGATATTATTTTGCGGTTATTTTGTATTCATTTGCAGTACCAATATTGGTTGTAAATATTCATTTACGCTCTCGACCACAAAAAGTGTAAAAATAAAGCAGAAAACAAATTTAAATGGAGGAAAAGAAGGAATTCACATCTATTATCAAACCGCGAAATGCGTAAATGATGCACATACACATCTATATGTACATACATATGTATGTATGTAATTATGTATGTGTGTATGTAAGTATGTATGCATGTATGTTCGTGTTCATTTGTTTTTTATTTTTAAGATTTTATTGCTGCTGTTCATTTCGTATTATTTACAAATTATATTTTTCAAATTGACCTCATTGAGAAATGAAAAATAACTTAAAAAATGTTTAAAAGAGATTTTTGCTCTTGCAAAGGGCTTTAAATTTGTTATTAGCTCTTAAAATCGATAACATAAATAATTTTGCAAATGCAGAAAACATTTTTTTTAATAAGATTGAAAAGGCCTCCGAAACACAATGATAGGAAATTTTAATTGCTTTTTAATTAATACGACTTGACTCGTGTTGTAGGAAACAGCAGTTCAAATTCTCTTTGTGCTGCCATATTAAACAATGAAAATACTGGAATAATTACATGTTAATTAATTTGTCATAATTGTTGAAGTATAATATTAATGCATGTAATAATATAATGCTTAATGCAAAATTACGATTTATGTTTTCGAGAGCAAAATAACAAGGATTAAAAGTATAATATTATTTAAGCTGGCAGTCGTTCACCAGAACATTTTCGTAATGCATGTAAATGTTCCAACTAAATTACGGCATCATATTAAAACAATAGAAATTAAATTAATAAAAATATGTATGTAGTCTATATGTACCCCAGTTGTAGATTAAAATAAAAATTTACCTCTTGACATAAATTTCCTGGCATTCAAATAACCAGGAATGAAATCCTTGTGAACATAATCTCAATAAAGTCATGGAAAATTATAATTTCGTTACTATTTGTTTGTAAAAAGGGTGTTGCTTAAAATGTGTTGGGCAGTGTTGCCATGAGCGGAGTTCGAATATAATAAAAAGGTGTAATTCTTGTTCTGTGATAACCGAATTCAAGATTCGAGATATTGCTATTTCCGAACTCATCCCCAGTAATAAGTTAATAACCAGTTACTGATATGCAGATATGTGTCATATACAATGTGTACATATTTTGCAGTGAAGCGCTGTTATAGCAATCCTAGAACGATTAAGATTAGATAGATGTAGATACATGATGGAAAAACTTACGTTTCTTGCAGATATATGTTGCTTTGTGATTAGCAGAATAAGGCATTTGCTTTAAGCGCAAAAGTATATTATTATATATTTATATAAAATATTAAATTTGAGCTTTTATTTTAATGCGGCAACGTTGACGTGTAGGATTTTGGCATAGATTTGTGTGCTCTACATTTAAGTTGATATGATTTCCTTGCAAACAATTTTTAGCAGTAAACATAATGCTGAAAGTTAAAATAAGGGTCTGAATATGGTCGGCTATGGATAATTAAAAGTCAATTACTAAAATGTATTGTACAAATGTATGTACATATATCCGTAAATAAGTATTTTGAGTTTAAGAAACTTTTTCCTTTTAAAAACTTCACCAAATTTCGCATTCATTTTGCTTATTCGAAGCGAACTATTGTTAATTGGGTTGTGTCGCCATTTATGTATGTGTGCAATAAGAAGAGTCAAACACTTTAAATCGTTCGGTATTAAATGCTTAGTTCAGTTTAATTATTAAAAGGGTGCTTTGGAAGAAAGTTTAATATACAATAGCAGGAATGAAAGCAACGAACAATACGAAACCAATTATATTTTGGATTTATTTTTAATAACACAGTAAGAAATAATAAAGAAGATTAAAGAAGAACTCCAGCATTTTAATTTATTGTTTTTAAATGAAAATTTCAATCGATGTTATTTGTAATAAAATCCGAAAACAGAGTTACAGTCGAATTTCCATAACTTGAATCACCATTATCCCAAAAAAAACTTCGACTTACGGAGACTTCGAGTTACAGAATTTTTTGTCAGAATAGAATAAATGGCTTTTGTATTATGCATTTTTTTTAAATAGCGTCTAATGGAAAACTACATATTTAAGCATATAAAAGAACAAGCATAAGCATATGTATGTAATTAAAAAATTACATTAATTGACATTTTACTTTTTTTTTGTTATTTTCAGTAAAAAATAACTCTAATGTGCTTAAAGCTTTTTAGTGCTCATCAGTTTTTGCGTCATTTGTCTGTAAATAATTATTTAATGTTCGGAAAGAACTTTCTATATCATTTCTTGTTGGCTTTTGCGTAGTTTCTTCTACTGAACTCTCGACATCACTCTCCGTTCCGCTTAAGATTTGATCCTCTGATTCATGGCAATTTTGCCATATTCGGTGGGAAAATGCCAATTGAATCGAGTTCAGTTTTTTCCCCGAAAAAAATTAACAAAAATATACAAACCAGCTCAAGCAACAAAAGAGAGTAAAACAAACAAACCATGACCAAAAAAAAAAAAACATTTAAACGAGTAAAATTCTTCGAGTTATAGAGTTCATGTGTTTTTGTTCGAGTTATGGAGAACTTCGACTTATGGAAGTTCGAGTTACGGAAGGAAAATGTTATGTGATTTGTTCTTTTAACGCTACTGCCAACCAAAGTAGTTCGAGTTAGAGAAGTTCGACTTATGGAAGTTCGACTGTATTTAGCTTTTACGAAAAAAATATTTTAAAGGTAAATACAAAAATTACAATATCAAAAGTAAGTCCAAAGGCTGTTGTCGTTTGCAATATACATACATATGTATGTATTTGGTGAACCTAGTTAAGGTCATCCCGTGCATATATGGTGCAGATATAACTCGTCTATAAGTTAAAACTAGTAATTCCTGTACTCGTAGTTTTGCAGTTTTCAAAATGTTGCTGGCCAAGGACTGCAAACTATTTAGAAATCTCAATTTAACACAAACGCTGTAAACTATTTCAGTGCTTGGTGATGACATTTTTGTTGATGTGTCTACCGCTAATCCTTTTGTTTTGTGCGCATTGCTTTAATACCAACCTCAGCAAACCGTCACAGTAAAATCATGTCCTCCTACACAAACAGGGATAATTATGAAATATTCAAGAGTACTCGCTGCACTTGCTGAGCAGGGAAGGACTTAAAACATTTGATATGAGAAATGACTAAAGCATGAAACAAGTTGTCACAAAAATATTTCACATCACTCAGGCAGACAGTTTTGTACCGCAACCGACAACTTTAAGCACCTTACACTAATAATATCATTGTTGTGTAGCTTTTATTTTAAACAAGTGCCACCAGAACCGTTTCGCATGGTTCTGAGAAATTAATGAAAGAAAGTATGTATAAAAAATAATAAAAAAAATTCATAAAAATTAAAATTAAAAATGTCACAGGGAAGAGAAAATTTCCAATATAACATTTGCTTGAAACAGATAGAGCTATAGTTAAGGTTTCATTCGCAATAGCCTGGTCAAAATTAAGCCATTTAATGAAATAAAAATATGGAAAGAGACACACACATACATATTTATATTTTATTAAGGGGAAAGAATCAAAGAAAGCGAACAGTTTGGGTTCTTGTAATGTGAAAATTTGATAAATTGATAAAAAACAGATTGTTTCAGCTGCTATTTGTCTCGTGTTTTTAACTTGACTGACACCTCAAGAACGACTGCAAATTGTCTAAACTTTTGGGAAAAACTGGTCCATAGTGAGAAACCCGTCGCGCGCTGGTGAACGAAAAATGTTATTTTATAGTTACGGTGCACGTTCCAGATAGTCCCAGAAAAGCCAAAAAAGAGCCAGTCCCCCATACAACCGACTGCCTCTTATCCAGCAATGGTGTTTGGCAGGACTACTGGTGACAGTTTTCCAATGTTAAATAAAAAACCGTGTTCTTAAAAATATATAAAGAAAAGAGAATCAATTGGCTACTTGAATTTTGATGCGTACGTTCCGTCAACGGAATACTAATTAGTTTGTCGTCTGTTGCGGAGACTCATGCAGCGCTGTCCACAGAATAAGGATAGTTAGAATGGTCGACGAAATCGGCATTTTACTTCTCAATTTTTGGACCGACTATTAAAACGAAAGCTTAATGCTGCTCAAATGTTGTTTCACTTTAATAATTAGGTATGTTTATTCAGGTCATTGAAATCTGCACTGAAAGGACTTTAGCGTAAAAAAAATTTTATATATTACTCGTATGAAACTGGCAAGGTAATTCAGAGTGAAATGTTTTTTCAGCGTAATTAAGAGAAATGTTGCTGCTGACGTTGATGTACTCGTACAATAGAGCCAGCCGTCATGAAATCAATCAAAAATGTAAAATTTTTAAACACTTTGTTCTAGATAAGGCACTCAAATGCTTACGCAAAAAGGCCTTAAATGACGTTTTTCCAACATGTGATCTGGAAAAACTATAGTGTAGTGCTTGTATAATACAATAATATTTTCGTTTCTAAAAGAAAGCTGAGGTTGTATAAACTTTTGTAATCTATTGCGAAAATATCTTAAGCAACTTTATAAATAATATTCCCCATCTTATTCAATATTAAGGGGAAGTTTTTTTCATTTTGGGCTTGTCCTTGATGTTTTATTATTAAGTATCCTAAATACATAATTCCATTTTACATTACACATGTGCGGATGTTGACGTCGCCTCAGCTTTTTGTTCTATCCTAATTAGACCCCCTTGTAGACGAATATAATGAAATAAAAATTAATTCACTGAGTTGTTATCATGATGCCCTTTTCTAGTTTCCGCAAATTTGTTTCCAAGTAATGCTCAAAAGCTTAACACGCTACATCGATCTTTTAAACCCGTTGAACAGTTTTTTCCTCTTTTATTGATTAATGGCCCAATTTATTCAAACATAATTCTATCACGCATATATGGTTTTATGTCATAAACTATCCAACCTGCAGAAGAAGCGTGAACTAGTTCTGGAAATCCGATCAAATATTTCACTATTTAAATGCTTATAAGTGGACACGGTATGGTGTTGTTATGGGTGCTATTAAAGTTTGGTTGGTTATTCTGAGAAAAACGTTGCTTCTTTCGCAACAATTGTTGTAACAACGACAACCGAAAAATACGCGACTTTTACTTGCAATAACCCCTTTTTAATAAAAGGACAAGTAGAGATTTTATCGAACATTTAACAATGAGATTGAACACGCTACCAAGAAGTGAAGTAAAATTGACAAAGTAAATAGAAAGTAAAATTCAATTAAAAAAGTTAATAAAAAGAAATTAAAGCATTAAAAATCTTTTTCATTTACAGATACACATGTACATACATACACGCAAGGGAATATTTTTTCTCACTTTCCTTTTTGTTATTTATCACATAAAAGAGCAACAGAGAAATTTATGCGTAAATCTTTTCAACTGATTTCAAAATTATTAACATTCTTGGCACACAGTAGATATTTCTTTCAGTTGGTTTCTCCTTTTTCTTTCGCTTAACGTTTTTCTGACACCCTACAACACTTGAGCGTGAATTGCTGCTTGAAAGCATATTCAATTGTGGCTCATTCTTGTGCAACTTGTTTCCTTCAGAAGGGCTAAACAAATTCGTTATGATGAAATGAGAAGTTTGCTTTATTGTTTTGCTTTTTTATTGCTGTAAATCACTCTTAAACTAATTGGTTTCCGATTTCTTTTTAACAAGAAGTAAACATTTGCAACATTAAAATAATTTACCCTACAAAAAACTAAACTTACTCCAACAGAACAGAACAGAACAGAACAGAATCGAACAGACACTGAACTGAACTAAACCGAATGAAAACAACAATAATTCGCAAATTTAGCTCTTGAGGATATTGGATAAAGTACTATAACAAATCAAACAGCAGCAATAATCTTTGGAATGTCCTGTTGTGACCATTTGCTTAATATATTTTCTCTGCTTCTTTGGATAATTTTTTCTAGTTTCTTTTCTTTTTTCGTCTTTGCCAGTACGAAACAAATTTGTTATATATTTTTTGTTTCTCTTGCTGAAAGTTTGAGCAAAGTTTTTTTCATTTATTTATTCATTTTTTCTGAGCTTACAATTTTCTTATGGGTAGTTTAATTAAGCACATAAATTAGAATTTTAGAAAAGGCGGGGGAATAGAATCCAGAAAGTTTGCAAACGTATGAAGGGAATACAAATATCTTTTATCAATTTAACAAATATTTGTATTCAAAGAAAACTGGCATTAAACAACAGCGCAATTAATTTTTTTTAAACAGCGTAAACAGCCAATTTTCGATTACTTGTTATCTAAAAACTCTTTCAAAGTTACCTGTGTGGAAGAACCATAGTTTTCTAATTTTATTGCTTGTTACTGCAGACATACGGCTGCACTCGCACATATTCTTTGTAATTCCAACCCTTATATGTTTGCAAAACCTTTAAATTGAGTACCTTGAACGTTTAATTGTAGTTTTTCTTGACATCCTGGTAGCAGGATATCAATTCGCCGCGTCGGAAAAATCTTATTAGAATGATGCATAAAAAATCAAACCTGTTCGAATTTTTGCATTAAAAGCAGTTTCAAGCCCATTTCAATTTTTATGAATGTGGTCAGAAGTTAAGTTCGCATGAAGAACGTGAGGAAAATACTCCGACATATATTTTATTTAATTGTAAAAAAACTATATGAAAATCGAAGTTGTTTTAATTGTGAAAATATTTTACTCAAATAGGGTTGTATGTACTCCAGTAACCGAAAACGAAGCAAATTTTTAAACATATTGATTCTGCAGTCCGAGCTTTGCAACTACATGTACATATCTGTTTAAGTATGTTCCGTACTCTACGTATGTACATACCAGGTTCACCTTAGGACTGAACCTTGTCGGGTATTTTTCTAAGTCAAAGTTACTGGTTTAATACCGGGTATTTTGTGGCGTATTATAAGTTTAAATATACAGATCTTGCAGAGTTGTTTTTTATAACCTGAAAATATATGGAAACCAGGGTTCGCCCTCAGCAGTACTCTTAGAAAGACGTCAGAAATGTTTAGGTGCACATTATTTGCGTTAGAATCGTTTCCATGAAAACAAAATTTAATACTTCGAAGTTAATAGAACTGAACATTTTGAATAATTTATTATAACTTACTTGGATTTTATTTTTTATGGCTTATTTTTAAAAATAAGAACATGCAAAATGAGGAAACGATGTACTAACAAAGTAAAAAGCAACCAACGTTATCAAGGGTAAGAAAAAGAATTATAGAAAACGAAAGTGTAATAAAAAAACCCCATCAAGCATTTACCAAGAAACATTTATCAAAGAATTTTTTCCCTTATTTTCGCCTTTAATACACCTGCATGGTGAACGGCAAAAACTTTTTAAAAAGGAACCAAGTAGCGTAAAGTGTGCATACATTCGTTTTTATATTTAAAAAAAAAACGTTGAAATTAATTACAAAAAACAACAGGTGGTTATTCTACCGCAAATACAGACCCAAACTCAACGTGAAATTGCCAAAGCAGCTTTATTGTTTCGAAGGTTGATGTTGGGCTTTAAAAATAATGGCCATAAAGTACCTCAGCACAACAGATAACAATGCAACGTGCTGAAACATTATTATTATAAAATATAAAACATAAAATAAATCACAAGTTAATAGAGAGCAAGATACGCGGAACAAAACTTCATAATGGAAGAGTTTACAAGGAAAATTTTATAATATTCTTCTAAAATTTCAAGTTTAAAACTTTTCCCAAATGGTTTTTACTTTAAAATATCAGTAAATTATTTCAAAGAAAAGAGCTTTTCAATAACTTGAGACATGTACTTAGTGATATGTATATAAAATAGCACCAAAAAGCCGTTCTCAATTTTCTCCTGCGAAAGTGTTTGGTGTCAGGAATACAATCAGAAAAAATTAGCGCCCCTAATTCTTACCAGATTTATGGAATTTTCAACGGGATAAATCTGCAGGTAATTACTTTTCCAGTTAATCTTCAAAGTAAAATATCATTTCGGTAAACAAATAAGTAGCAAATGCTTTTATTTAACTTTTGTACATCAAAAATTTCATCTATTACTCTTTTGAGTATTTGCTGTATTTAACTACTCGTGGTTTCGCTGAATTTTTTCTTAAGCGTTATTTTTTTGTAAATTATATTGTCTACTTTGGTAGTAGATCGGACAAGAATTTAGCATTTCTCCGAACTCTTTAATCTTAAATAAAAATTGATTCCAAAGTGTTTCTTTATAGCGAACATCGTAAATATTCGTTCAGGATTTTTGGACGAATGTTGCCAGTTTATGTGTTTCTTTTTGTTTCAGACGCATGAAGCACCAATTACAAGACCCAGTTTTAGACAATTCGTTATTTGTAAAATGAAAAAATTCGTGGAATGTCGAAATATAAGCGTTTTTCGCACACCGGCTTCTCGAAAGATAGAAAAGCCTATCGGCTAAAATAAAAATTAGCTGCAAGACCATTCGACATAATTATTCCTTTTACCAGAAGACATACATATAGAACTGAGAGGTTCTACAAATATTCTCTTTTGTATGCCAAAAGCTTGCATTGTAACATTTTAAATGTCTCTGGCGCAAGAAGAAGAATATTAGTTTAAGTGCATATCAGGTGCAGGTGCAACATGTGTACGAATGCACGTGTGCTTTATTTTTTTCAACTACAAGTTCTTAATTAAAGTGAAGTGAAAGCTTAAATGCATCTTAATAAACTTTTTATGTGGAAAAACGATTGTTAAGCCTCTCACAAATTAAAAAAAAAAGATATGCTGAAGATACAAACACGACTATACATAAATAGTATACGTGTGTATGTATGTATGTATGTACATATATTCATTCGAAAAAAAAAAACTGAAAGACATGTGTCAGACTACAGACAAACATTTTT
Organism: Epicampocera succincta; assembly: GCA_932526305.1. Taxonomy (NCBI): domain Eukaryota; kingdom Metazoa; phylum Arthropoda; class Insecta; order Diptera; family Tachinidae; genus Epicampocera; species Epicampocera succincta. The sequence goes on along the minus strand of OW052037.1, from coordinate 20,346,769 downwards.
TTGTACAAATAAAACTCAGACGAAGAAGCGGGGAAGAATTAAAAAAAACTAACGAAAAACAAATAAACAAAGAAATACATGGAGTTCCTCATTTATTTGTGTCGAACTTGTATTTCAAACGTTTGGAAAAAGTGAAAGCCAAAACAAATAGAAAAGTCAATGTCACAAACTGGCCCATGAAAGCAAAGCACCCTCTTAAATCAGCTACACCATAAGGGCAGTGGAAGTTAAGTCTTAAGTTTTTAATGCAATTTTTAAACATTTGATGTGCCAGCGCAAAAATTTTATTTGATTTTATTACTATTTTAGTAGTAGTTAAAGTAAATTAGTGAATTATTTTGCTATATGGCTGCAGCGGTTAATTTAAAACAGTCGAAATAACTTTATAAAAGAACGATAGCGGCCAGTTTCCAATAATAAAAGGGCCCAAAACTACACGCACTCTGCCACCCGATTGTCCGTACATTTTTCGATGAATCTTAATAAATGCGCGGCGCTACTCTTTGTGAATTTATGCTGAAGTAAATACAAGCTCGGACCAAACTGGTTAATTTTTGTGGAGCATTTTGCTTAAAAGTCAAACAGGCGGTGTTAAGAAGAATAAATGAATAAAACGAGATTCCAATTCAAAAGGTGTTTGAGTGAAGAGACTGATTAGATAATTAGGGGCATCGCGAAATTCAAACAAAAATTCAAACTTGTTGGCTGAAAAAAATTATGAGTTCACGATACAATTTGAATAAAGAGTAAAAGAGGAGAATTTTAATGAAGGACCAAAATGCCCAGCAATTGACGCAATAATGCTTTTTATGAGGATGCTTTGCAATAACTTTTTATAAGTTTAATTTGATTTTATCGCACAATTTTTCTTAATTAAAGGTCAAATTTAAGATGATTCCAATATCTCTGAAAGATGGGTTAAATTTATTAGGTGAGACCAATTCCACATTGTAATGTTTCTTTTGTGAAACTAAAATAGCTAGAATGTATGTGTGTATGTGTGTATATCTAAAGTGAATCGGAAAAATGTATCTTCCTTTTTACTTGCCTTGCTTTTATTGGTTTGTGGTCGTAATATAAACATCCTGTGCAAACTAATGCTTTTCAGTTAAGGTTTTACAATTTTTCACTCCAAGCACTTGAACGCAAATAAGGTTTTTCCAGCTGGAAAAATGGTTTCCCATCATGATTCGTCGGGGTGTCCATTAAGGCTAAAACGAACTGGCTTTCTATTCAAAACTATCCAATATATTGTTCTTTGCGACATTGGTTGCTTAACGAAGCCAAAGCCTTCAAAAACTAAAAGTTCAAACATATTTAACACATTTATGCGATTATTGAAACGATTTAATAGCAAAGTATATGCGACTAATTAGCAGAAAACCTCAAAACTATGAAGGAGTTGTACATATGTATGTATGTGTCTGCCCAGCTGCCAAAATTTCCAACTATTAGTTCATGCAATGATGAGTTGTTGCTTGTAAGCTCGAGTCCAAAACATCAATGGGAACAGAGTTCTAAGTATACGAGAAATCTATAATTAAGCCATACGAAGATGTTGCCGTCTTTGTAGTGGCTATATTTTTATACTTCTACTTGTTGTGCTAAATATATAAACGCAGGTGTTGAAAATGACTGCGAAATTTAATAACTGATGTGGTAGAAAAGCACATTCACTGCATTAATTATACAAAAACAAATACTCTAAAACAAAAGGCAAGCAACATGTCTAAAAAATTTCGTTCCTTTTCCTTTTTAATTTTTTCCTTTTTTTGCTTTCTTCTTATTTTAACGTCCTTTTCTGAGAAACAAATAAAAGAAGGCAACTTACCATAAAAATAGTAATTTGCAATGTTACTGACAATTTAATTTCGAAAAATAACTGACATTATCTTCAAAAAACAACACTACAAATAATGCAGAACATACAAAGTCACACTCACCCGTAAGCGTACAAATATGCAAAGTGCAAAACACAAGCATAAAAATACAACAATAAACCTACCATTGCAATAAAGAGAATAGATATAATATTAAATAAAAGAGATGAACAATAAACACAACACGAAAGCAGACAACAAGTCAGCACAAAAGTAGTGCTGCCTCAAACACAAAATAGAGCAATTTTTGGTTTCCTGTTTCCGGGGGCATGCAACAAGCTTCATATCGTATATCAACAACAAAGGCAGTAACAACACAAGAATGCATGTTGCTGATACAATTTAATGGTGAAAATGTAATAGTTGCTGTGCTGCATCGCTTGTTCTGTTACGTGAATTTGTGCGAGTGAGTGTTTCTGTTCAAATACCAGTGAGTAGTTTTATTGCTCCTAGAGTGCTATACATACTTCTTGAACTGCAACGACAAAAGCTATAACATAAAAAACTGATGCCGAGATAATGTTGAAAATATTTCACCACAATAATTGTATAATTTTATATGCTAATCTAGTGTTTCAACTGCAGCAATTGCTGCCATAGACGATGCTGGAAATATAAAATGAATTTCTTATCTGCGAGGTGGTTACAACTTGTAGTTGATAAGAAACGATGCCAGAGAAAGATTGGAAGGCTTGTTCAAAGTTTTTCAATTTTAAAATAATGAAATCAAGGTGTGCTGGTGGACGTACGTATTTTTATTGTCCTGCCTTGCAAAAAGTTGCGCAAACCTGCTTTGTATGAGGAACGAGTTTTTTCTGTTTAATTGCAAGGACTTGTTCACTATTCCTCATAGTTCATTAACGTGAAATTATAGCCTTATTCAAGTTCGCATTAAAAAATGGACACAGAAATTAAGTTACAAATTAAGAAAACAAAAAGCATGAAAACATGCTTGAAGTGACCTAAAATAGCAATAAAAACATGAAGGAATGCAACTAAACTAATTTTGTGGCATCAGTTGAGAAAAGTTGCCAAGCAAAAACTGCTCAGCAAGACAAGAATCTTAAATGAAATGATGTCAAAATGATAAAACCTCAACAGAAACGCCCAGCTTTGCAAGCTGCAAATATTTGTTGGCAAAAGTTGACTTTTATTCTTTGAAAAGGGAAGGAGTTGAAGTCTACTCTCGGAGTATCATGCACATAAAAATTCCAAGGGAAACGATTTAACGAAATTACAATGTCATTCTTTTTTTAAGAACTTTCGTGTATAAAAAATAACGCAAAGGATTTGGTGTGTGCAAGTGATTTTGTATAAATATAACATTGTCCTCTTAGTTTTTGTTATTTGAGTAGCTTTACATCATGTGCAACAAGCAGGAAACATGCTGCCATGCTGGTATTACATTTTATAGCGGCTGTTTCCGTTTCCGTTTGACTTGTAGGTATGTACGTGAATACTAACAACAATGCCAGCAATAAAAAATGTTCACGGCAACAACACTACTCTACATACATACATACATACATACATATGTATGTACATTATTAAAACCTACAACTTAAAATTTTTAATGCGAATGTATGTGCAATTGAAAAACATTCTTGTAGGTATGTGTAAAAGTAAAAGGAGTTGCGTGCGTAAATGTACTGTTGTATTAACGAAATACGAGTTGTGAAGTGCACCCACGCAAACTTGTTCTATATATTCTATCCTTTTTAAAGTTTCTGCATGTAACTCGTACAAAACGGATGCAAATAATTTGCTAAGTTTCCTAATGTCAAAGAGACAAGAACAGAAATCCCCTAAAAATACTTTTTAATTATGTGATATAAATTAAGAGGATCGACCTCTATACAGCTCAAAGCCAAAAGGTTTGGAAAAATTTTAAAGCATTTAAAGCAGAAGAAGAAATGAAAATAAATTTTGCCGACAATATCTTGTAAGCAAATGTAGATTGTTAGGCAACAAAAATCTATATATAGACATCCTCTCAAGAACGACAAAAAAATTTAAAGCCATAAAAACATGCTGATTCCTCTTTAATTTAGCACTCGTTTAAACAGTTTTATTCCAACTTTCACTCCCTTCTATTTGTCTGCTAATAAAGCTGTGGCTGCCGCCACTATTACATTCTTCGTTTCACTCTTTCACACCATTTAATTCCAACTAAAAATTTTTTCGGACCATTGTTATATGTATGTAGATATGTAACTATACATGAGTATTGTGTACATGTGCACATAAGTGCTGCCAAAGCAAAAAAAGTTATTATGGCATTTTGTGCACAATTAGAGTCACTTTCGTAACTTTGATTACAGTGCGCACATTTATCTTTAGACAGAACCGCACGCCGGCGAAAAAATGTGAATTTCTTTTGGTGTCATTAATTTCCATTGATACTTGTACTTTTGGTTAAAGTTTACTATTTCCAAAAACTGAACACTCAAAGAAATTTTGCATTGACATAAAGAGGATGTGATGCCGTTCCAATCCAATGAATAGAATCGACACGATCCACGAATTATAAACAAAATACTTTGTTCATCCAAAAAATGTTGAGCGCTCTGCGCAGTATGCTAGAGCCGGTCTCGTTGCTTAACTCATTGTAATTGTGGCCCAAATATTGGCCAGTGCAAATAGTACCGTGTGTTTTTTGTTTAAGCTTGGCTTATTGGAACTATTTCCGATTTTTCAATTTACTAGTTCTTTTTCATACCTACTATGTATGTATGTATGTATGTATGTATGTATGTATGTATGTATGTATGTATGTACATATGAATGTATACAAAAGTGTTAACAGATATAGCCGGCATTTTATTTCATTGTAAAAATGAAGCAGTTCGTAAGAAAGTTTCACCGGAAATAAATCAATATAAAATGTAAAAATATATAAAAAATGCACATACATACATACATATTTAAAAAAATTTATAGAAAAGAGTTTGTTCATATTATGTATGTATGTATGTGCACATAACTTTTTACACACATTCATACGTACTTTTATATGTGTATGTGTGTTGTATACCGAGGAGGCATCAGTATTCTAGGATATGGTCTTCTATTTTTTTCTTATTAAGGCGCAACTTTAATTGCAATGAAAGGGTCTCGAAGCAGAATTTCGATACCGGTGGTAAATAAAACGTTTCGGGGTTCATAAAAGCTTTCTAGTAGTTAAGCGTTCTGAAGTTCTTAAGTTTCAGTTTAGGGCGAAATTTTTCTGGAGCGTAAAAATGTAAAAGAATAGCAAAGAACACGCATTTTATTATTTGTCTCAAATTTTTTTTCTTTGTATAGTATTTTTTGCTTTGACATTAAGTGACAACTATCAAAGTGCAGAAACTGACACATTCGTTGTCATTTATTCTCGAGAACAAAGAAAGTGATAAAAAGAATTCTGCAGTCAATTTCAGAGTTATTTTTTAATATTCTGAGCAATGATTGGCTTTTAGTTTGAATTTAAATTCTTTTTTGTTGTCCTTTATTCGACTTAAAATACTGGCAATGATTGCAGACATTTAACAAATCTTTTCTATGCTACACAGGCACACATACATGCATACATATGTGTGTGGACGTACTACATACATTTATACATACAAAGGAATTTGTCTGCGATTTGGTAATTCAACGAATTCCTTTGTTAAATTAATGTCTTACAGAAAAATAGCTACATAGATACTTACACACAGATGTATGTATGAATGTATGTGCATCGATTTTTTGACATACATACATACGTATAACAACTACATTTTCGTTGAATAGATGGAGTCGTGTTGTGTGTAGTGACTCACCTTGAATAATCGAAACAAGTTTTTCTTATCCGCTTTTAGTTGGTGAGCGCCTTGTCTAATACGAGTCCGCAAAATACGTTGCACACTTGGACCATGTTTTTATCTTTATTCAAAAAATTTTTAATATAAATAAATGTCTTTCCTTTTTGATTTTCATGTGCTGCCTCACTCTTGCTCTCGAATAACCGCCAGTACGAATAAAAACTAGCACGTGCGCACCGTAGCCCCGTGATTTACAATGACCCTTGAATGGTGTGTAAGTATGACAGACAGTGTGTTGTTATCGACCGGGTTATCTTTATACGTTTTTTCCTCTTTTGACCAGACAAATCTTTCGTCAAACATTCCAATGATTCCTACATAATTGCTAATTAATATTTCATCATATAAAAATAACGCAAAAGATTCATCTTGTTTAAAATCAATATGCACGTACTTACTCCATATGTACATAAAAGCAAAAAGAAAGCGAAATATTAAAATTATTAATTATTATTAATTTAAAATTAAAATTTTACTAAAATTAAATTAATTTGTTCAAAAAGCACTGCAACTATTGAACTGTTGTTTAACATAAAATTGTTGTCATATTTTGTACTCACATGTATTCGCATTTCAAAACTTATCAACTTACCAAAGAAATAAATTCAACGTAAAAACATTTCGAGTCTATGGTATGTGAAAAAATGTTATGTACAATAAATAGGGTCTGGCAGGGGAGCTCTGCGAAACATTGTGCATTAGGCTCACCTGTTTCTTCTTCCGCTTTATGAGCCTCATTTGAAAGCAAATACTGCTTGAACCAAATCAGTCATAGAGCCTTTTAGAACCTTTTCGACAGACTTTCCTTTTGCAGGCTGCATGTTTGAAACATTTTGCGCTACGTCCAGAGCACGGGCGTACATTTAAAATACATTTATGGATTTTATATCTTCCTGAATTGCCGACATAAATCATGCAACCATCGGTGTAGCTCTGAACAACAGTTCTTGTGATTGAAGCATAGGCTCTCGGGGCTAGTCGGGCGTTTTATGGGGTTGCCCAAATGCACGTGCACATCCATTGTGTTTTTTACTTGTTCACCCACATTTATTTTATATTTTTTATAAATTTTCTTGATTCCTTTTGTTTGTGTTTATTTTGCTCGTAATAGTTTATTAAATTATTGGTTCGAAGTTGATAAAGAGCGACAATCAGCTAAAAAAAAAAGAAAAAAACAAACAACAACGAACAACCAACAACCATAACAACGACAGTTGACATGTTGTTAACACTTTTCGTTAAAATTGTTATAATAAAGCCAAAGCTGGAAAATACTTTGTCACTGCTGTATATTTACGACATTTAAACAAATAAAGCATTTAATACACCCCAGCAGATACATACGAGTACATGTGAAATACCCAGATACCCGCAGCACAAATTGAGTGGCAAGCAAGCGAGGCTCCGGCAAATATTGCTTCGCATTATACCGTTAACTTGTTAAACCGTTCTGTTACAAAACAACGTGTACACAAACAAAAACATACCAATCAATCTGGATAAATATAATTAATTGTCACAAATCAATTAAAACAGAAGACAAATAAGACTGCTGAATTAATATATTTCGCAAACAGATTTGTGCGCTTGTTTGTTTGTTGAGAGCATACAAGTTAATTTTGATTTTTATTAGACAAATAAAATATTTTATAACTTTTCATTATTATTATTTGGTTCACACATCTGAGAAGCGGATACATATGAATGCATGTATGTACATATCTATTTGACTCTAAGTATGACAAATCAACGATGGACCGGAGAATAATTTTAACATGACATGCTTTTTATCAATTAGCAAATAAATTGGGTTTTATGTTTCTAATTCTTATTTAAGGCGCTTTATTAGTACTCGTGCACACACACATACATACATATGTACAATTTTATCAGCATTAATAATTCTTAAAATTTGTTCCTAAAAAACCCTACTTATTAATAGACTTGCAAGCGAAATATGACTTCACAGCTTAAGGGGGAAAAATTTATTTTCGTTTGGAGTTTAGTTCGCCGGCAGCAATTTCTGAGGCTTTAAATCTTCACTGCTGGGGTACAAGCGAATCCTTTCTATTGAATTTGTCTGTCGCATATTTGCCTTTAAATGAGTCACCAGTATTTTCTGTGGAACTTTTTGTTTGCAAATAAATCTTTTTGTTTAAATTAATCCTTGAATTAATTGAAAATGTTTTCGTTTTCGTGTTTTACTTCGTAGGCCGTTCTCGTTCCAAAAACAAGAGAAAAATATAACAAATGAAATGAAGTATATGAATGCTGGAATCTTTCTATATTTTTGTTTCAGGCCAAAAGACTGAAACGAAAAATGATTCCTTACTCGTACTTGCTCTTATAGATGAAGTCTTTTAAAGAGTTCTTATATGAGTTGGTGTAAGCTTTTTCTCAAAGAAAAGTGTTTACGTGCGTAGGGATGTACACGCGTCTTTCCAATTTATCTATTTGGATTTACACGAAAGAGCAATGTTGCCAGGGTAGGAGGAAATCTTTAATGAGGGCTTTGATACTACTGGTAACGAATCTTGTACCTTATCTTGGCAAATTTGTACGCAAAATTTTAATATTTAAGATTTATGTAACAATTAAACCTCATTACGAATAATCAATAGCATTGAAAACAGTCATAAAGGGCGTATGCAGCGCTAAATTCACAATAGAAAAGTATAAGATAAAGGCTCGTGAAGAAGAAAATGGTAACGCTGCTGAGGAGCCATTATTATTATTATTTAATAAGCATGTGTGCTGCTTCTTATTGCCTTTCACAAATGTGTGATAGAGAGAGAAGGGGATATGTGCTCTGGGATTTGAGGATTTTGATGTACTTCGTCTTTGAGAAACTGGAAGCAGACGGAGTTAAAGAAGAAGCGTTATTCACATTGATTTAATGCTCGGCTCTTTATCAAAGTAATTGATTGCGGCTGTCATTCAATATCGTTGTTTGAACACAAAATGTATAAAACTTTCTGAAATATTTAAATTGATTTGTTTCTCAACGTTTGATTAAAAGATAAACAAATGCCAGGAGCAATTAAATGGTAAGAACTGATCAATATTGTAGAAAAACATGTCTATTAATGAGCGTCCCGGGTTCATACAATACTTTAATTCTTTTGCTAAGTTACTTAGAAACCTATTTGCATCTCGAAGTGAATTTAAATCCGAAATGTTCTTCACACGGCGAAGATAGACACAAATATTTACATACTCCAGAAAATCTCTTTTTTAAAGCCTGCCTAGCAAAATATTTGCATAAAAATCCTCTTACCAACATAAACACTAATGAGTTATGACACATCATAAACGAAAGACGTGAATGTGTTTTGTAGGGGTTTTCTGAACTCTAGTCTAGCCTTTTGTAATATTCGTTAATAAAAGCCGTCTCTGAACAGAACTTTAATGCTGGACTTAGAAAAATGACGACTGTTTGCAACATCCAGTTTTTTATTATACGCATTTTGGCAGTTTTTATTATTTCCCCATTCACTGTAACCTGTAATGTTCTACAAGTATTATTGAACAGTTGGTATAATTATTGCTGAAATCGCTTTCGAACACGTTCCGTTGTTTTGAAGTGATTCGCTTATCTTGCCATGCATATATTTTTCATTCACGTCTTCAATCCAGCAACGTTTACTTTAGAAAATTGTTCGGAGAATACAATGCGTGTATCGCAAGCCATCCACGAACATTTCATACTCGTAAATTAATATTTTTATTGCCTTAAAGCATTACGCGACAATCATTTTTTCATTAGCCCAGCACACCTCGCTTAATTCGCATTTACAGCGGGCAGGAACGTAATGAGCGCTGCTGCTAATAAAATTATAACTTTATATGCATATGACAACAAATTCTTAAACGAGCTGAGATTCGCAGATGTCTTTAGAAAAAATGTATGCATGTGCAATATGATTTTCTAAGATTATAAATATGTAACGTCATGTTTGTCTACGGAGAGGTCGTTCAGTACGTGCTGCAGGTGAAAGTAATAAGATCTCAGGCTCATGCCAGGCTTCTAGCACAAGTACGCTTCCTGGCGGTATTAAACAGACCGAAATATGTCTTGGTGGTTGGTATTTTCACAATGGATTTTGTATTTACATCAAGTCGGAGAAAAACTTAACTAAGCGCCCAAGAGAGTTTTAGTCCTGCAACCCAATAGACTTGGCTTCGCATGTGTCTTGCTTTTTTTACTGTTAAATGTCTTATGATTTCCCAACATTTCTTCGCAAATACTGCATACCATAAACGTTTGTCTGTGCAGAATGTAAGCCAAGCTTGCACAATATTTCCGTTTCCGCTAAAGCGAATACAGTGTTTTCCTTATATCAAAAATTCAAAGAATAAACGCAAGTGTGAGTGGAGGCGCAAAGGGGTCTGTGAATGGCGGAATGAGCTGCTATTGCTGCCAAGTTCGAATAAGCATGAACATTATAAAACGACGATGTGTACAAGTCTTGTTGTGCACGAACACATTATTACTGGCGTAATTCAATAATCTTATATGGCTTTCATATGATAATTTCTTAATGTTCAACAAAAGGGTTACTTTTATTCATGTCCTCAGTTTTTTTTTGCAGTTTGCTATTTTTATGCGCTGAGATAATAAAAAGCATTTGCAGCTATTAAATGTACAAAAAAATAGTTTTAAATCTTTTTAAAACTGAAGGTCCCAACAATTATTTGAATGAAAAGGAGCATAATTTCATTGCTTTTTAAAGCAATTAGATTTCTACACTGTGATCTTAGTGAATGAATTGTGTGAATTAAAGATATAATGCGGGGAAAAACAAGATGCAGACTTGAAAGCAGGAACCCAAATATGAATCTTGAAATGAATTCAAATATTTTGAAATGTGTTTGTAAAACACTTTTCATTAATACCGGAGGCAGTTATTGCCCTCAGTACAAAAATGCGAAAATGCAATCACAACAGAAGTAAATGCAAACGCTTTCACAAATATCATCTGCGAATTATATTCAGGTACTTAAATCGCAACGAAGTATTTGCATAAATAGGATAGTCGAGGCCGTAGCTGTTTTGCGAGCAAAGCATGAACATACGCATATATGTACATATAATGAGCCTCAGTGAAAGAGCATTTACTCACTTTTTCAGCGACAACACAGATTGCATTGCGATGCACAAATCACAAAATTACTGCGTATTTAGTTGTTTGTATTCGCTTATAGTCATCGGCCAAAAATAACACATTGTGTGTTGCTGCATTTGCGGCGGATTGCGTCAATAAATCAGTGAAAAACTATAAACAAAAAAATTGCTAATTAAAATTCTATTTGCATTCTGACGTAACTATCGAATCTGGTTAAAAATCTTTTATTACAATAACTCGAAGCACTTCGAAATTTTCTGTTACTTACGAACATCGCAGATAGTGGACAAAATTATCTATGTAAAGGCTTTAAAATATTCAGCTCAAGGGGGTTTTTAGAAAAGAGCTCGAGGTTTTGGCTTGATGTGGAATTGCACTGCCTGTAGAAAAGCCCGATTCCAACAGTTAGTTCAAATATTCATTTATATATACATACATAGATATATTATATATATACATACATACAAAAACTGGAAATTATATCATGCAAATTAGCGAATCAAGTAATAGGAGCTTCAGCAATACCAAGAAAATCGTAAAGAAATGCAATCGGTAGTGGTCCTTTAAGCTTTCCAATTACATACATACATACACACTACATACATAATTCTATATGAAATCCATAGTTTTTGCGCAACAATTTTTTTGACATACAACATATATATGTACGTATGTATGTATGTATGTATTGTATGTATTCATGTATGTATGTATGTGTGTATGTATGTATAGCTCGAAGAAATTACGAAAAGGGAGAAACAAAGAGGAAGAAATAAACTGCCAACCACGTGAGATTAATATGTTGCTACCGTGAATTTGTAATACCCGGGGGGGGTCTGCTAATGTTAGTCCAGTGACCTTTTGCTCGGTGTGCTTAACTTATTTGTATCCAAATAAGACGCGTAGGCGTGCCTCCCCTACATTTAAGAAACAAGCCATTAGCGTGTTTACATTAATTTTTTTCTTTTTGTTTTTGTTAATATTCTGTTTGTAAATTTTTTACTGAAGAATTTTTTTAAAGAAAACGAGTTGCTTACTGTGAATGGTATTAGTATGAAAAAACCAAAAGATCTTGGGCTTTGCTTACTATTACAAGGATAAAAAAATTAGGACGGAGATACAATTCTTAGTTTTGAATATTCAAACACACTCGGTCTTCAACGTTGAAAACTACTTTAAATAGAACTTAAATATTTCTCCAGTTTTGAGGAATGGCGGAACGAAAAAATGTTTCTAATGAGCAGCCTTTTCTTTTGTATTTACAGACATACATATTTGCTTGTTGCGGTTGCAGTTCGTACCACAAGGAAGTAAAAAATTACAATTGTTGTCAAAAACACTTAAAACCCATTAGCTTACATTTTGTTGACACAGAGACAGTGTTTTGAATAAAAAGTTGAAAGAGGAAACTTTTGTTGGTATTCACCCCTAAAACAACTTAAATGTGCATAATGCATGTTGTTTTAAAGGACAACAAACAAGCACAAGAGCAACATCGACCAGAAGAAATTAAAAACGAAAACTTCAATCACAAAGAGAAAAACGAAAATGTTTTCTCTGCCTACAAAAGCAGCATTCAAAATGCTATGTTTTCCTTGCACTGTGGGCAATGGAAGTCGGGATTTTATCTTTTTAATTTTGGTTATTAACAACAGCGTTATGCGAGTGCCGCCGGTAACAGATTTTAAACAGTTTAATACAATATTTTGGCCTTAAAAACTTCGTCTGGGAGTATAACAGGGACTCCAAAATTGTGTAGGCTTCCGACTATAAGTGTCCTACTGTGCAAACAAGAATATTAAACAATATTGAGACCTTGACGGTTCAGGCAGTTTGACGTTGAAGGGCCATCAAGTGTCGCTTAAAAGCAATATGTAAGAAAACACACTCACACATTGCCGCTTTTTACATCAACTCGTGTTCTTTTGAATTAAAAAAGTTGCAAGATTTAACCAAAGATGCAACGAAAAAATTTCATGTTTTCATGTATTTACACACATACATGGCGTAACTTCAAAAGCGCTATAACGTGCAAAAGTTGTATGTTTGTAAATTTATTATTAAAATTAAACATCCTGGCAAGTGAGTTGTGAAATAAGTACGTAGTTTAGAAGTTTGATTATCTCTCTGGTATGATTCCTTAACATTTGTTTTGCTGACAGCAAAAGTTAAGATTAAAAAACACACATATTAAATGCGTTGAAATTCTTCTTTTGTCTTCCTGCCATTGAACTAAAAAATAAAATTTCTAATGCTGCAGAAAATAGTTCGTTTGGAATTTTTCGTTGGGAACTCGCTTTTCATGCCTTCTTGCATTTAGTTTGGTTTTTTCTTTAAGTTTTTGTTTTTATTACTGGGTTTCTGTTTATTTTGCGTTGCGTTGAAATGTAACGTTTTAAAGCCGACATTTGTTAGGTGCTTAGCGGTGGCACCACAAATCTGTGATAGGTGGTGGAACGCTTCTCCTTCGTATGCGAAGTAAACAAAATTGAGGGAGATTTTATGCCACAATTTGATATTAAAAGGATTCTCTACATACGGACACTCATGCTACTGAAAGCTCTGAGACAAGCCACGGCTAATATCGTCCCTGGTGCTGGGTTCCCGAACTCCAGCGGTTGGAAAAAGTTGAAGATAATTTAAGCCGCTACATGCGATCTCTGATCATTTCTTGCAATCACAAATTTCTATTTTTGTAAAAAAAAAACAAGATCGAAAAAATTAAATTTAAGTCAGCGGCGAACCCTTTTCTCAAACTTAAGAAGTAAAATCGGATTTTGTAGATACAGATTTTTTTTTTGTTTTTGTCAATTTGGTGTTTTTGTTTTTCAGCTGTTTTTTAGATTCAAACTAAACATTTTTTTAAGGTTCTCTCTTTCGAAGCACTTCTTTCAAGAAAATTTATGGATCTTGTATGCCTTTATGTCGCTTTAAAGCAAAAAGGGGCAAATACACAACTTTATGTCTATGCAACAAGTCGTTGTTTCAGAAGACAAACAGCTTCTGCTGCTGTCATATTGTTTTGCAAACTGGAGGTTCAAGCCCATATGACGGTATCAATGGAAACATTAGTGCTGATGAATATGTACGACAGAAACCAGCTCTCTTCGCTACTTAAGTTTCATTTCAAATAATTCAATTTGTGTGCGTAAATATAAAAAAAGGAAATTTGCCGAAATTGTGATGTCCACTCGTATGTGCACAAAACATTTCTATGACTTATTATAAACAACTAAAAAAATTATATAAAAACTTTAAACGAATAACTGTGCCTGATACTCATTGCCGAATGAACTGCATCGAGCTTTGAAAGCACTTTTGTTGACCCAAGTCAATGGATATCATCTATTCAGTACCTTGAGCTGTGAGTGCACTTCGTTAGAATCAAACTATTTACTTTTTCGAGTATGATTTTTGGTTTATGATGAAAATTCGGCCTAATGATCAAGAACGGGTGTCGGTGTATGGTGCAAATGCACAGCGACACCGCGAGTCGGCAAGAGTGTCCAAAAAAGTTCCAGTTAGAATAACCGCGACGTTCATTTCTAACGAATTGGCACAAACAACCTTGTAAATAGAAAAAGCGTTTAATATGAGGCAAAATCGATTTTTTATGAATTGGACTATATCAGCGCCCCATTTTCAATGCTGACGAGAGTAAGTTTTATGGCACATTTCTTTACTTCCAATTTGCTTAAATATATTTCTCATTTATTTAGCACGCAAAGGAAAAAGATACTAATTACAGCTTTTACAAAAGTCAGAGGATCTGGCACAACTACAATATGCTAATCATAAAATTTGAAAGGTTGAATATGCCATCTAAACTTGAAATCAGCTTCACAGAAAATTTTAAGCAAATCACTTGCTTAACTGTATATAATTAGCAACAAAACGGTGACACTGCGGAGTTACACTCTGCAGAAGTTGTATTGGTGGAAGTAATACCTGTTGCTAAGTGTCGTCACCAAAATAATTTTTCAGACGTTTTTGTTCAAAGCGAATAAGAACTGAAAATCACTTAATCTGCAACAATCGAAAGCTTAACAGCAAAATCTGTTTTGCGTCTCTCGGATGGCCTTCAAAACTTATGCGTAACGCAAAGTCGCCGCTACATGCGGCTGTTGAGAAACTGCGCCGAAAAGCTGTTTTTGTGAAATTAATACCGTTTTTAAATTCAATTAATATTTATACTAATTATGATGACTGTTAAAAATTTTGGAAAACATATTTTGTAATCTTGATGCTAATTTCCCGCTAATGGCCGTTATCTTTAATAAACCTTCAGTCTTTTCGGCAAAGACCTTTAATTGAAACACACAGAATAAATAAAAATGTAACGTTTAATCTTAATATTAATACTGCAGGTACAACCCCTTCAATATAACAGGTATAATAGAGTGTTTTAACTAATTTTTACTATTTTGTTGCTAACAAAAAAAAAAAAAAAACAGCACGTAATAAGAAAACTAAGTTTGCGAATAAAAGTTCAAGTCCTTGTTAAATTTTAAGTTTAACACGAGTTAAAGTCATTTGGTCAAAAAGTTATTCTATTCTTCTTTGCCATTAATAGGGGCTGATTTTCAAGCCATCGTATTTTATCAAACATGCCAACAATGCGGGTTTTAATTTCACAAATTGCCACATACAAACAGAATTCAAAGCCAGACAATTAGATAAAATGACTTTTAATTTGCTTTGAAGGCTACACAAACATATACATATAAAAAAAAGAGAAGAGATATAGAAAAAAATATCTACAAAAGTACGAGTACGACATACAATTTGTTAACTAGAAAATGTTCAATGTTGCTCGTAAGTGATTAAAGCTCGGAAATCTAGAAACATTTAAAAACATTGTGACTTCCTTACAACCCTTGAATGACTTTGAAAGTGAGTTCGAACGCGTAAAAGTGCCCTTTCTAATGGTCATGTTTAAGTTTTAAAAACGGCAAATCTTGAAAAATGCTGCACTTCTTCTAAAGTATTTAAAGTTTCTATTGTGGGTTGCTTTGTAGAAACTAATGCTAAGTTTTGAGGTCTCTTGTCTTGAGTTCCTTCCAATTACAAACTTTCTATAAAAAGTAATAACAAAAACTTCAACTCGCTCATCTTCAGTAGGGCCTAAAAGCAACAAAGCTTTTAAACGCTTCCAAGGCGTCAAAATTTAGCCAGCAGCTGGACTTAAAAACTTTCAGATGAACAAAAAAAAAGAAGAAATAATTGTCCATGACCTGAAGAAATTTCTGTTAATTAAATTCAAATAAATTGCACAACATACACGAGCATAACTAAGCGAAGCTTCCTATTCGCAAGAGCCATCAAACAGATTCACTGGCCTCTGCTTAGCCAGCCCCTTCCCCCCATTTCACGAATCTGCGGGTACCTAGACAAAACGTCCTACTCGGCAAGTTAAAAACAGTTGTAAAATGATAAAATGTATAAGTTTAGCAAATTTAACATTATCATTATCATATAACGGGTTTCGTAAGCATTTTGCATGTAAATGTTCATGCTTTTGTACAAACGACTTGGGGTACATACTTGTTGTCTCAGTTCCCGCAAGTTCTGCTAACATTTCTAGAAAAAATCGTGGCATTTGAAGTAGGTGGTGTAGTCGCAGCAGTTTTGAAAGTGGTATCAATGAACATGTACATTATTCAATTTTGGTCTTCGTTTTTCCTGTCTTTTGAATATTATGGCATCTTGTAGTTCATGTTGTCAAACTATCTCCTCCAGTTTGTTGCAATAGCTTAACAAACACTCACAATCATTTTACCTGCAAAAGTTTGTGCAAATGTTTGCACATAAATATGCTGTCTATGTGCCCATATAACTATCAAACTTTTAGCAGTACAACCCGATATTCTACGTTTTAGTTTTATTGGCACACACACTTATGACATGGCGCAGTGTGTGCGGGGAAACTTGAACTACCACATCCTGTAATCATTGTGTGCCATACAGGAAGAAATAATTTGTAAATACAAACACCGTTTTAGTTAATGCAATAACATGTTTCATTTAAGTCGAACCTATGACAGTTTTTGTGAAAACAAAGACATACTTTCAAGGTGGAGGTTTAACTTTATTCTAAGAGTGGAATCGACTTAAGAATGTACTAATCGGTGCCTTCTGCTCGTCCCTTCTTACCACTATAATGAGGGAGATTTAGTTGCAATGGTCTTTATTTTTCGTATTAGATGCGTTTTAGAGCGATATACGGATTAAAAACATAAATAGGCCGATTTTTCTCAATAGTAACATTCTCCTCAGCAAAGGTTGCGAAAATAAAAAATTAATTCAAAATAAATGCAATAAAAATATATCTATAAAATGTAGGATAAAGCCCTACCAAAGTTTCAATTGCTTATGCTCCTTTGGTTTCCACCAAAAACAATTTGGTTACATTCAATTCGGTGAATTGTTTCGCATGTGCGACATTAAAAGCTGGACCGCAAAACAAGATTAAAAAAGTAATTAGCGGGGATAAATTATCAGCAAAGTTTAAAAAAGTTCGAATAAATCGGCAAGGCCTTTTTAATAAATTTGCGACTTCGATCTCATAATAATTAGGAAAGCAAATTTTCACATGTTAAATAAACGATTTTGATTTTCTGCTTCCAACTTTTTGCGCATCTGCCGATTTAACGCTTTCAAATAAATCAAGATGGTACAATTCATATTTAAATCACATTCCAATGCACGCATGTACACATGTATGTATATATCTATATATACTATATATGGGTGTATATATACTTACATCAATATGTACATATATCCACAATTAAGAAAAGTTTATTGCATGCGCGTATCTCTTCCTCCGAAGTTGTAGCGGTGTGTTAAGCATTTCTGTTCAAGCGTGCTCCAGTTCTATAATGCTCCTGGGGTGTTAATTGAACGAAGTACTGAGTTCGAGCGGGTTCTTGCGCCACTATCTTTCCACCTGGTTTTCTTACTTTTTAGCATAGTACGTGACATACATACATATGTATGTACATAGTCAGCTCTGGCAGCTTGTGAAGCGCTAAAGATAATCAAATTTTTTTAATTCGACAATTTGAATTTGTTCTTAATAGCACTCAACTTAATAGAGAGTATTTTTGAGCAAAACTATGCAATATGCAAAATAATATTTCCGGTTTAAACTCGAAAAAAGAATATACAGTGAATTTGTATCAGTGATATGAGATATACTCGAATGTATTTCGCCTTAAGTTCATAAGTGACAGATTTTTTTAATTCAATTTGCAAAAATATATGTAACTAAAATAGCTGCCAGCTTAATTTTAGTTTCACGCTTAACTTTTCGAAAAAAAGTTCTAAGTGCTGAAGGGACTAAAGATGTAGATGTTATTTAAATGATAAATTCGCATGTCACTTAAGGGTTTAGTGTGTGCGTGACAAGTTACTTTGCCTGTAGGTGCAAAGTAGTGAATATTGCTTTAAAGCCAACTAAATGACACACGTGCCTATAAACTGAAAGATTAAGAGCGATTTAAGCTGGTAACTCTTCGAATATTAAAATAACATGAAAAATTCTAATAAAGCAAATGAGTGGAAAGCGTGGCATTGTGATCACCTTCATCAAAGCAGCGGCCGTAAAACGATCCTATAGGAAATACTTACATACAAGCGTCCAACCTTTTTAAACGTTCTTACTAAATTTAGGGATATAGAAATATTCCCCTTAAGTTTTGCATAGAACTTATTTTGACGACTAGCAACAAGGACAATTTTCGAAGAAGTGGAGTCTCCTACATGGAAGGAAGAATTCCCAATACATTTTCAGAAGTAATTGATATAACACTCTGTTACCATAAGACGGCAGTTCCCCCTTTTGATTTCCATTCACAGTGTTTAGGGCTGCTGTCGTCAGAAAAGAGATTAAGCAGTGATAGGTTCCCAGTGTGAGTGCAAAGGAACTGATTCGCACCAACTCCTTCGCTTTATTGCATTCCGTGTTGTGTTGTTTCCTGAGCACATTGTCAGATATTTCACAACATGCGATTCAAATACATACACATTATACTCGTAGCACATTTTGTAACTTAATTAAATGAAAAAATGTTTACAAATCATTAATCAAATTTACTGTTTGTTTTCTTTTCTGTACCTGCTTGTTTCCAGCATTTGCAGTTAATATTTGATTGTTGGAGGAAAGTAATTATGAACCATTTGGAATACTTTCGGAAATCTGAGTGCATGTGTACGGAATCGTATTGAAATTAGTTTAAATACCCACTTAAATAAACAGTTAGTATGGAAAACAAATTCATTAAACTATTTGAAATGTTTGTGTAGATTTGATGCTTTTGCAACTAAAACAGTGGAATCAATTGAATATTTGAGTTTTATTTTGCAACTTTATTAAACACTGAATGTAAATATTTGAATTTTGCACACGCCAACAAACATGATAATTAATATGAAATCGAACGAGCGATAATTAAAATAAATGGGATTATAAGAACAGCACTCTTGATATGCAAATTTTATTTTTCGGAGCAAACTGGAAGCTTAGAAAACCCCCTTGCCAGGCAATTTGCATACGTTGTACATGTGTGTGTTTCTACATGCATGCATGTACGCATGTGTATGTTAATTTGTTCGAATCTTCTTACACGTGCTGCCCTCCAGTGTTTCTACGAGTTGTCAGAATCTAGGATTTGTTTTAAATTCTGTGCTTTTGGAACTATTTGGTTGTTCATAACTATTCATCAGCTTGAGTATTGCGGGGAGTGTAGACTTTTTTATTGCGGTTTATTTTCTTGGAGAATTTCTAGACATTTTTTAAATAAAACATTATTTTATGAGGCAGATTCGGCGTTTAACAATGCAAACATTTTGATTTAGATGACAATAAAGCCAATAGCCGGCATTGAAAGAAAAGACAGCCCTTCCGCAATAACAATCTTTTTGAGCCTGGGTTTCATAAAATATTTTCGAAATAAGTAGTTTTCCTACTCCCAGAACCTATTCTCCTAGTTCTGGTACAATGTACTGCATATGTAAGGGTCCTCTCCTACGTACTGAGACAAACAAACAACTTTCCTTCTCACCTTTTCCTTTGTTCATATTTTTTGTTTATTATACTTCAATAAGTCCAATTCCAATGAATAGTTGTTAGATAAAGTTTTAGTAAATTTGGAATTTGTCTCTGAAAAAGACTATTGATTTTTAAGCAGAATTTCTCTTTTTTCGCTTTGTTTTTCAACATACACCTGTACATACATACATGCATTAATGAAAGCCCCAATAGTTTGTCCGATTAAAGACATTTCCTACACAAAACATCTAATTCGTTTTGGTTTAAATGAATGTAATGAATGAATAGATGTACGTCTAATTTGTAAATTTAATCGCTGAAAAAGGGGGCTTATTTACGCGCCTGTGAGCAGATAAATTTCTCGGCTGTGCATTTCAATCAAATGGATTA
Source organism: Epicampocera succincta (assembly GCA_932526305.1). Classification (NCBI taxonomy): domain Eukaryota; kingdom Metazoa; phylum Arthropoda; class Insecta; order Diptera; family Tachinidae; genus Epicampocera; species Epicampocera succincta. The sequence goes on along the minus strand of OW052037.1, from coordinate 20,326,476 downwards.
AGTTATTACTGCAACAAAGTACTTATTCTGGAATCTGGGATCAACACAGCTCTACACAAACATTACTTTAGTCCTGTAATACATTTTAATACGCGACTCACCCAGAACCGTTCTTATACCCAACAACATCCTCACACTTGTGAGTTGAATGATTTCAAATATTTCTCAACCTAACGTGTGTGTGTAGGTATTCGGTTTGGAACTTTTTTTCTGTTCCAAGGTAGATGTTTGTGTTAAAAAAGAATTAACAAATATTTTCTGCAATTGTTTGGATGTGTGTTTTTACGTCTTCTGGCTACTTAAAAGTTTTATGAAGAAAAATATTTTCTTATCTCGTTTGTTTTTTGTCGCTTTCCCTCTTAAGGTAATTTAAGTTATTTCACAATGAAAGTAGGCAAGTTCACAGTTTTAAGCAGTAAATGTTATAGACAACAAATAGTTATTTATGTCATAAAAATATTTGTATTTGTTTCTTTGTTCAATATGTTGGTCGTGCAAAAGAAGTTTCGGTATTTTGAAAAATCCCCAACAATAGTGGTCTTGGCAGTTTTCCAATAAGTTTGTTGTAAACACTTGCCTATTGGCATTGTTAAGAACTACAAAATGAAAAGAAAAGGTTTTTTTTTTCAATATCTACAAATGTACGTATGTATGTATGTATGTATTTGTTTATATGTATGTATGAGTCTATGTAAGTGACAGATAGAGAAATCATATAAATGTCTAAATGTGTGCAATATATTCATTCTTTTGCTATAAACACAGAAATATATACATGTACATGTATGTACATACATATATATATATTTATATTAATAAATATCAGTTTCTTTAGTTCTTATCTTAACAAATTTTGTTGGGTTTTTTTGTTTTGTGCTTGATAGTCGCCTACATTAAATCGCATTGTGGACATCCCAATGGAGATGGCCAGTGCATTCAGGGTAAAGTTGTTGATTGCTTTCAACCTGGCGAGAAGGCAGCAGCGATCCCTGAAAATGCGCAGGTCAAGCTGACATACTGCCTCCCCGTGGTGCCCCTGGATAGACCCTACAGCACCCGCTTAGTGGTGAACCGAAGAATGCAGCGAGTCTCCTCTGTGCAGGGATCTAAACCAGCACCCGGTTTTCCAGGTTTGGGGGTTGTGCGTGGGGGTAACTTCCCTACCGTGTAAAAACGCATTAGTTCAGACACAACAACAACCTAGATATATAAATATGGATGACCCTACTGCAGACGACCATGGACAACGAAATAAGAATAACGATTTTCGGTTCTGCACGTGCAGCCGATGAGCTTGCGGAGGCCCTGAAAGCCTATAATTCTGACATCACCGCCATCCAGGAGGCGAAATTGAGAAACTGCAACATCTACTACGGTGATTGCTACAAAGAGCGAAGGCAGCGCTTGTTTGGATGCGGGTTCGTTGTTCGAGGCAGACTTAGGCAAAAAGTCTTACGCTTTAAATGCGTGAGCGAATGCCTCATAGCAATCCGCATCAAGGCTAAACTCGGCAACATTAGCCTAATCTGTGTCCATGCTCCTACGGAGGATATATATGACGACAGCAAGGATGACTTTTATAATCTCCTAAAAAAAACATACGATCACTGTCCCAGCTACTCAGTCATTGGAAAACACAGCCTGCATGACGACACATCCTATAACGGACTCAGGCTGCTACATTTCGTGACGGGGCGAAATCTCACTGTAGCAAGCACGCGATTCCCTCACATCAACATTCACAAAGGGACCTGGCGGTCCCCTGATCAATCAACCGTCAACCAGGTTGATCATATTGCGATCGACGGAAGACACTCCTCCAGTATTCTTGATGTCCGAACATTCCGAGGCGCCAACATTGACTCCGATCACTTCCTTATTGTAGCCAAGGTAAGACCACGAATATCAGTAGCACAACGGAGTAGAGCACGACCACAACAGTTTGACGTCGCAAAGCTACGATCGCAATCGACCGCTGCGAAATTCGCTGATCTAGTCTCCCTTAAGCTATCAGAGAGTCCAAACCTGCCAGGCGAAACAATCGATCAGGAATGTAACCGTTGCCAAAACGCCATCAGAGATGCTGCCTCTGATGTGTTGGGTTTTAAAATGCCACTCGGGAAAAACCCATGGTTTGACAACGAGTGCAGGTAGGCGCACTCAGCGAAGCTAGCAGCGGATAAGGTGACGTTGGAGAGAAGGACGAGAGTAGTTCGTGAGCTCTACGAACGTAAAAGAAAAGAAGAACACCGGATTCTCAAAAGGAAGAAGAAAGAGCATAAGAAGCGCGAGGTCGAGGAACTGGAGAGGTGTGACGGTAGGAATAATATTCGAAAGTCTTACCAACGGGTAAAGCAACTATCCAATGGATATAACCTTCGGATAGAAGCCTGCCGTAACGAAGAGGGACAAATCGTGGTAGAGTCGCAATCGATGCTGAGAATCTGGAAAGATCACTTCTGCAGACTGTTTAACGGCGAGGAAAACACCAATTCCAGTCCCAAGCAGAATATTCCACCCCACATAATGGACATTGATGGTAGAGAATTCCGTCACCCTGACCTAAATTAAGTCAAAACAGCAATAGCGAGACTAAAATCGACTGTCCGCGGAACTGTTTAAGGCAGCCGGAGATGACTTGGTTGGGCGCAAGCAACAGCTCATCTGTAAGATATGGTCGGAGGAAAGCATGCCCGACGAGTGGAATCTCAGCATCGTTTGTCCGGTCCACAAAAAAGGAGACCGCCTCAACTGTGCCAATTACCGAGGAATAAGTCTCCTGAACATCGCCTACAAGATCTTCTCTGCCGTTTTGTGTGAGCGCCTGAAACCATTCATGAACAGTTTGATAGGTCCTTATCAGTGCGGTTTCAGGCCGGGGAAGTCCACCATTGACTAAATTTTCACACTACGGCAGATCCTGGAAAAGACCCAATCGACACCCACCACCTATTCGTCGGTTTTAAGGCCGCATATGACAGTGTGGATAGGGATGAGCTATATAACGCCATGTCTAGTTTTTACATTCCTCCCAAACTCGTCAGATGGTGGAGGATGACGATGGAGAGTTCTCGCTGCTCCATCAGGGTTAATTACGAATTCACCGAGACCTTCAATGTCAGAAAAGGCTTTAGACAAGGCGACGCACTGTCATGTGACTTTTTTAACATAATTCTTGAGAAGATCATGCAAAACTCACACGCCAACAACAGAGGCACGATCTTCCAAAAGTCCGTGCAACTGCTAGCATACGCTGACGACATTGACGTGATTGGTCGAACACAGCGAGGCGTCACTGAAGCGTTTGCTGGTATTTCAACGGACGCGGCCGAAATGGGTCTAACGGTGAACGAGGGCAAAACGAAGTATTTGCTGTCATCGAGAAAGGACGCACAACATCGACGACTGGGCCGGAACGTCACCATAGGCAGCTATAACTTCAAGGTAGTCAAGGACTTCGCTTACCTTGGCTCCCAAGTGAACAGCACGAACAACATCAGTGCCGAGATTAAACGCAGAATAACTCTTGCCAATCGCTGTTTCTTTGGGCTCAAGAAGCAATTGAGTAGTAACGCCCTTTCTCGAAAAACCACGGTGACACCATATAACACTTTGATAATCCCTGTCCTTGTCTATGGCGCGGAAGCATGAACAGTATCGAAGGCGGATGCGTCCTTGGTATTTTTGAGAGAAAAGGTCTGCGTTCACTCTTCGGCCCTATTTGCGTTGATGGTTTCTGGAGAAGAAGATTCAATCACGAGCTGTACGGGTTGTACAGCGACATGAGCCTAACCAGGCGTCTACGGATCCAACGGCTAAGATGGTTAGGCCATGTAGAGCGCATGGAAAATATTGCTCCAACCCGTAGAATCTTCGACTCTGAACCAGTCGGACAATGCAATAGAGGACGCCGATGGCGCACACAAGTGGAGAGGGACCCAGTCGACTTGGTGTGCCAATTTGGAGGATGTTGGCTAAAGACCGTGTAGGCTGGAAAAGCTTGTTGGTGAAGACCCAGGTTTCTTTACAAAACAGTTCTCTTCTCTGTGGTTTCCCGATTAATGATATATGTATATAATGCGATCTCTTTTATTGCAACGCAATTCTTTGTTATAAGTAACACTCTTTGATCTGTCCTCGCCATTTTGCAAACATGTTTTACTGACTTTCAATTTAGTGCCAGGAATGGATCCTACATTATGCAATTTCTCGAAAAGGGGTTTATTATTAAAAACATGAAATACGAAGTACTGCACAAACAAAACTAAACAGAACATTTCCTTCAAATTGTTAAACTTAATTTTGAATTTGACGTCAAACTTCACATTGTTTGTTAATGCTACTGCAAAAAAAAACTTTTTCTTCGACACTTATTTTATTTGCAATTCGACATTTGTTTCAACCACAACGACAACAAAGAGATAAGAGAAATCTTTTTTCAAATTATCTAAAATTTAAAAAAATTTTATTTCAACATGAATGCGAAATAGTTTTTAATAATTGGCGCAGTTGGATGTCATAATAATTCGTGCCCACATCCCAGCAAAATGCAATTTCCATCAAACATGAATATAAAGATTAGGGCCATAGAAAGATAGGCAAGGGTGCAGTTCCACTTCTTTGCCTGTTGCGAATAAGCGCGAAAGTCCTAATCTTTCACAATCGTAATAAAACCGTTCTTGTTTTTGTTGGATAACCCGATAAGCTGTTGCAATAAAATATTTGACTGGGGAAGAATTCTTTTTAATAAAATACATTTAATAATATATAATTTTAGCGAGTTCGCACACTGAAATATTTATGAAGCCATTAACTTCGAATGTGGACACAATTTAATGTATCGCTAAATAGTTTTGTAAAAAGAACTATTTATAAATAGAATATTAAAAATTGGATGTGCACAAATCCAATTGCAAATTTATCGAAAAATTTAATTCATATTTTACAAATAAACCAAATTCAAATGAACGATAATGCAATTTTGAAAATACGCACAGAGTATGATAATTATTATAATATTTAAGGAGAGCCTTGTCGATATTTTTGAAGACGTAATCTGTATATATATGTACTACGTACATATGCATATTACTCGTGTACATACCTTTTTTGTCGCTGTATACCCTTCTCTTTTCGACCGACTTCAAAATGAGATCTCCGATTTCTTTGTAGGTCTAGTGATCAGAGACGTCTAAAAATGGTGGGTAAGTATATTGAAAATGTAGAATTTTTTCCGGAACTGCAAGCTTTTGAACATGTTCGCGCCACCCAAAATACCCCGCTAATATGAAAACAAATTCATATGTTACCGCTGTTGGTATTTTGTTGTTGATTTCATGGTCAGAGAGATTTTGACGGAGAATGGGCATTTCAATTAGATTGGTTTATTCACAGTACAGGGTGGTTTTAGGTTCGCGTCTTTTAGCTCTTAGGCCAAGCTAATAGTTATTTATTTATGATTAGTATAACTTTGAATTTTGATAAGAAGACCAATCGGATGGAAGTACCCAAATGCATTTTAAGTCGATAAGAAACAATGATCGGATTGATTTATTATTTCGACTTAGGACATCGTATTTTGTTAAAATTAAATAATTTTCTTTCTTTTATTTAGAAAGTCCATATTGTTGCAGCATCGATGGTAGTGGTTTGAGGAGTTTAAAGCCACTTCCACCGTGTAAAGTTATGCTCCCGACGATATTCACGAACAATCAAATCGCTGTTGTTTTCCTAAAAATAAATTGTGTTTTTAAAAATAACCCTAGACGCATATGCATGTGTGTATGTACATATTAATTACCTGTCTACATGTGGACACTCGTTTGAGATTGTTGCAATGTTTGTACGTGTTTGTGTGTGTAGTTTGACATATATGTAAAACATGGTCATCAAAACACATGTTGGTTGTTTACGTTGCACTGTCATGGCTGTGGTTGCAACTAATGCAGCATGTATGTGCACAGGCATGGATACAGGTACATACCTGACATAATCACACTAACTCGCATACACACCACCACCTTTACAAACGGATGTGCGTGTTTATATGTCTATATTTTGCATAAAATAGCAAAAAGATGGGAAAAACAAAACATGTATGCCAAATTGTTTCCCCAAACATGTCCAGGTTTTCATTTCGTTAAATCCAGAGGTAGCAAATGCAAATGAACATTAAAGAAATTCTTTCCGCATAGAATGGAAGAACAGAAACACATTTTAAAGTCATGGAAAATATAAGTAAGCACGTGACACAATCTTATGGAACTGTTTGTCAAAATTTTCTCGATATTTATCGAGATGGGGCGCACGCAAAACCGCCGAAGGTACGGATATACACATAACTTTTACCGGCACAGGCTTTAAGGCCGTTAATTTTAAACAAGTTGTATTAACACGCTATTTTTTTATAATTGTCGGGTTATTAAACAGCAATCTTTTGTTGAACGCCATTTCAGATCTGCTTGTTGACTAGGGCACTCCCTACAGTAACTTTCTAATGCTAAGCCGCGGAGCTTAGACATGGTTTTTATGGGATTGCGAAATTGAAAAATTTTGCTTTTAAAAATTGCCATCACTGTTTCCGGCAGCGGTCGTTTGTGTGTGTTTTACTAAAACAATTTTTGGCAGCCAAAGCAGCACGAGCAATATAATTTTATGTGTCTGCGTATCCAGATGTGTTTTTGCAAATATTGTGAAAAATTTTGCTGAAAGTTGTTGGTAAAGAGATTTTTGTATGCTATCAAAATAATATGACCAAAATATTTTTAAGTGGCTAATAATGCGATACGAAACAGGAGCAAACAAACTAAATGCTGAAATGTATTCAATTTATCTTAAATATAAACGAAACTTTAAAGAGGTAAATATATTTATTTAGCAGTGTGCGATTTCGTAACGATTTTTGCAACAAAAATCAAAGATATTTCTCCCGGTTATTTGGTGTTAAAACCAAACAAAAAACTCGGCTAAGACTTTGTTGAGAGTTGTCCTCTTCTTTCATATAAATACCTACATACATAAATATTTAGTTATTAGTTGGAAACGTAAAAGGTGGTTAAATTGTATGGGCCGATGTTGAATGTGAACCACACCTAAACGCCAAGTTTTTTCCGAATTTTATTTGACATTTCTCTATTTCAGACTTACTCAATTTGAACCATGGAGAGATACACAATCCAACAACGTGTTAAAGTTATCCAGACTTATTATGAAAATGGGTGTTCAAATCAAAATGCATATCGTGCACTTCGTAATTTTTTTGGTCAATTTCATCGTCCAAATGTGCGTACAATCGCAAAAATCGTGGAAAAATTCGAGCAAACCGGGTCTGTAGAAGATGCGAGAACACCAGTGCATGCTCGTACAGCTCGTACTGCAGAAAATATTGCTGCTGTTCGCGATAGTGTGGCTGAAGAGCCGTCCACCTCAACTCGTCGTCGTTCCCAACAATTGCACCTCTCACGCTCGTCGTTGACGAACATTATGCATAAAGACTTGCATTTACACGCTTACAAGGTGCAATTGGCTCAAGAACTAAAGCCTCTTGGCCATTCCAAACGTCGTGAATGGGCAGAATGGTGGCAAGAAATGGCAACAATGGATGATCAATTTTCGAAGAAAATCATCTTCAGTGATGAGGCACATTTTCACCTCAGTGGATTCGTCAATAAACAGAATTGCCGCATTTGGGCGAATGAGAATCCAAGAGTGATTGTCGAAAAACCAATGCACCCACAAAGAGTGACTGTTTGGTGCGGTGCGGCTGGCAGCATCATCGGGCCGCATTTTTTTCCAAAATGAGGCCGGTCAGGCAGTTACTGTGAATGGTGTTCGCTATCTTGAGATGATAACGAACTTTTTATGGCCCGAATTGGAAGATATGGATGTGGACGATATGTGGTTTCAGCAGGACGGTGCCACTTGCCGCACAGCTAACGAAACAATGGCTCTTTTGCGCAACAAATTCAATGGCCGTGTTATCTCACGTAATGGCGATGTCAATTGGCCGCCAAGATCATGTGATTTGACACCGTTGGATTTTTTTCTTTGGGGTTATTTGAAAGAAAAGGTGTACGTCGATAAGCCAGCAACAATTCAAGACCTAAAGGATCAGATAATTCGGCACATTAACGGCATAGAACCTCCATTATGCCTCAGCGTCATCGAAAATTTGAACCATCGGATGGAGGTGTGCCGCCGAGGTCGCGGCGCCCATTTGGCCGATATTTTGTTCCATACATAATTGAATAATACCAATACATCATAATAAAATAAAATTACAATAACTTCCTAAATAGTTTGTGTTTTATTCAAAATCAACATCGGCCCTTGAAATTTAACCACCCTTTACATATTGATATGTAAATATGTATGTATTTGGTTCGACATGTTTTCGCCCAATATCACTTTTTAAGTCATCAGTAAAGGTAATGCAACAAAATTACAAAGTTCCATTGCAAGTTCATGTGAAGTCGAAATTAACCGTCGCTAAATAATCTTATTTATTTATTTTGCGATTTTAAGATCTTTTTACATGACACGATTTAATGAAAATATTTTTCTGGGTTTTCTTCTTATTAATAAAAGACATTCCCTTAAATTTCAGTAGAATATATGTGTGTATATATAAAATATTTCCGTTGCCGCAGAAGTTTTGCCCCTTTAAGCAGTGTTTTGAAAGGACACTTAATCTTTTACTAAGTTTCCTTGGTCCTAAACAACAATGTTCATTATATTTTCACTGTAAACGAAGAATTATGATAAATTGCTTTCTAATATAAAAAAAGTTGGAAACATTTTAAGTGAATAACCATGTCAATAAATAAAATCATGCTGAGGACGAACGATAAAGCAGTAAAATGCCAGTTGAAAAGAATACGAAAACTGTTTCTAAGAAATATCTAAAACCAAATTTAGTTAGCGGCGCAATTCACAAAAAAGTAATAATAAATGAAAACAGCATCACTTTATATTCTCGCTACCACTGACACTTGTTAACATTTGACACTTTATCATCAAAGAAAAAATTTAATTTAAAAATAAACAAAATTGAATTAGAAATCATCAAGAGAAAAAAGTGACAGTTCTACACAACAGAAATGTACCTTTTGGTGCCTAAGCGACAAGCTCACGCACACGCGCACGCACACGCACACACACACACACACATACACACACACGCGGAAGAGCAGAGATATAAAACTGTCACTGAGAATCACGAGTATATTGTAATGAACTTAACGTTCATAAAAAAACGTGATTAAAATTAAAGATGTTTTAACAAACAAGAAGACCTGCATTTATTTGTCAGAAAAAATTGTAGGAAATATTACATTTGGTGACTGCTAAACATCATTTATGTTCAATGGGCGAATAATTCCAGGCCTTCCTAAAGAAAGCCCTCTTGGCATGTCAGTTCCTAGATTAAGATTTACTATCTACAACGGGTTTACCAATATTTGCTTAACATATCACTGGAAAGGATTCGCACCGACGTCTATAGAAACGATTGCGCAAAGCCATGGTTGCCACATCCCCATATATACATACATAATTTTATGTAAGTGTTTGTATGTACATATATGTATTGATTTAATTTTTTTTTTAATTTCCCAGCACTATGACCTTCGTATATTTAAAAGAACTAAACATACATTATAGCCCAAGGCTATTTGCACTCCTTTCCTTTGTTGGAAAATAGTTTGAAATAGGTTGACTGCAGGTCCAAGTGGGTTGGCAAACAAAGAAAACATGGAAAGCAAAGCCAATATATGCTTTCTACAGAATATGCTACGAAATAAAAATCAAGTCCCCTAGAAAGCCTATGAGTGTAAATATGTAATGTAATGAGTACGAGTAAATAGAAGTATATTAGAGAGTATTTAAAAAGTATACAGGGGCTCCATCGCATCATCTGCCACATTATTGTTTAATAAAAATATTCTCTTAATGGAAAAATACACTTGACACGTAAAGAATATAGCAAAATGTTTGTCATTTTATAAATTCTATGAAACTTTAAGGTTTTAGTCGCTTTCAAAGCGTGTAATAAACTCATTTGATTGATCCAATATAAAAGTTTAATAACACGTTCAAAGACAAATATTGTTAATTTGTGTACTATGAATTTTTTCCCTCAGTGTTTTTGTTTCCAGAGTTTTTCATGAATATGAAAGACCAACCTGGCCACAAACATTGCATTTATGTGGTATTTAATGAATATTTTTGTTTATAGATAATAATACCACGAATTTAAATTAATATTTTTTTCTTCTTTTGTTAAGCTTCAAAAATTGAAAACTAAGTATTTAAGTTATATTGATTTTAATGATAATTGACATTTGTCCAGCATACATATGTACATATATGCATTTACATACTAATAGTTTTTTTTATGTACTTGATATATAAAAAGCACTCACACGTGCCACGAGTCACCAATTAATAATTGAGTCGAAACATAAAAATGTTTCAAAATTTTATTCTATTAGAGAGTGTAAAACATTAAAAAAATATTTAACTTAAACAGACAAATAGAAATCGAACTTCTTATTTAAATACACACACGGCACATTGAACGTTTTACTGAAGAATTCTAATCCAATTTTTACTACTCCTTTAGAAATTGATTTATCGACTAGATTTTTTACATAATTTGGATGTTACTTAAGCTTTTCTTTCCCTTTCTTTTTCTCTCGTTTTAATATTCAAATATACTTATGCCATATAATTCTCATTATATGAAATACATATTTTTTATATATTGTACTTTGGGGATTTTCTACTTTATTTGCATTCGTCATTTGGAGCAGAATATGTGTGCCTGCATCAAGGACGAAAAGAGGAAGAAAAATTGAATAAATGTATTCATGAGAATAACTATTTGAATTTGTATTTTGTTAAGTCAAACATAAAAACCAGTCAAGTCAAATGTATTTTTAAAAACATTATTAATGTTTGCTTTGAAAAAAGTTCAAATGATTACATACATACTTACATATATTTGTGAAAGAAAAAATACTAAATTGTTAAAATGTTAAATTAAAACATTTGCCTGCGAAAGATTGTACGAGAATTTGTAGAAAATAGTTTAAAATTCGCAAATTTGGGCATTTAAATTTTTCAACTGATTTGCTTATAAATTCTTATATCAATTTTTTGCTACGTTACGCACTAAATCTTTTTTATGGTACGCTAAAAATTATATAAGTCGCTGTACACACATCACATCCATTAGAATCAAACTCATACTGATGTCTTCAGAATGAAATAAAGTTGAAACCTTAAAAGCATCTTAGTATCCATAATTTTTAATTTTTTGTTTGTTTATATGGCTTAATACATTTTTATCATCGTCATCAAGACTACCGTCATGAAAATCATGTAGCAGTTGAGCTGGAGCAGCGCTAACTCCACTCCCATAGCACACAGAGCGATTTGAACGTTTCTTCTATATGTATATGCGCACATATAGTGCTTATATTGGGTATGCATTTGTGCGTTGCCTTTCCCTTTTCATACACCATCGCGTTTTATGCTTGCATTTAAAAAAAAGGAAAAAAGCAGAAAAATTACACAGAAATATTTAATTCGATCAGTAGACAAATATTAATTTTCAACATAAATTGTCTTCTTTCTCTGCCAACGCAAGTTTACACTCTATTACTTTATTTCAGGTGCTTACGAAGTGCCAGCAAAAGATAACGGTTCCCTGGCAAAGTTGTATTTCCTCCCAAATAAGGAGGCAGCTGATAACTGAACGAACATAAGACGGACTATCTAAAACTTTTGCTGCGAAACTCTCTAAATTCCATTCGTGTTCACACGATGCTCGTCATACCTTGCGATGGTCATACCTTCCTATTGTTCTCTGTAATTGAATATAAATGAAAAAGTTCTTTTTGTTGCCACGGCCAATCAAATAATAATTAACTAAATTACCAGGAGAGAACGGAATTTTTTATAAATCTTTTAAATTTCGCAATTCTTCCATATTGGAAAAACGGAAACAACTCCAAATCACGGAAAAAGCAACCCGGCTAATATTCCAATGTGATAGTCAAATCGATGTTAATTACATATATCTTCGAGGTACTCTTACACTTCACTTATTATCTAATGTTTGTATCAAAAGTTGTTGAGAAGCAATTTAAGAAAGCGTCAGTAAAGGAGAGTGAAATTATTCGGTAAAAGAGAGCATCGGCGGACTGATATGTGTTAGACGTTTATGCTTCTATACGAGGACGTAATATTTGGATTAAGTTCTATGTGATGAAAAGCCGGTTTCACTAAAAAACTTGTCTCTATATTTGGGTGCTTATTAAGAATGCGCTAGACTGGCCCAAAAAAACAAAGTCGAGAGCGTGTAAAACGGTAATTTGTTCAATGAAAACGTTTCGTAACAAAAGCTGTTATAAATGAAGAAGCAAAAGTAGTCTTTTAGTCAACCACTGAGGGATATACTCATGTGTGTGTGTGTGTGTGTGTGTAAAAATTTATCGCAAATCCAATCCTAAACCTAATGTTGCAAGTCTAAACCTTCTTAAAATTTTCTGTGCGAGTAAATCCTTTTTATGTTTCTCGCTTCAAATGTAATTTCTATGAGAAATTGCTGTGATTTTAAGCGAAATTTATTGCATTATATTTAAATCTATTAAGATTTAAACATAAATTTGAGTCTATTAAGATTTAAACATAAACGTACAATCGTAAGTAAATAGTATAAGAAGTGCCTTTTGGAGACAGAAGTCCTTAGAAGCATCTCATAAAAAAATATTTATCTACGAGAAGTTTATTATTGGGGTAAGTTTTTTGTTGCTGCTTTCAGCAACCTTTCTCCATAAAAAGACGTGTGTGGCTAAAAGCTTGTGAGTTCAATAATGTGGTCCAAATACAAGACTTTTTTTACCAGTCGATTTTGGGTACTGATTGACTTGTTTTATTCGAAATCAGGACGCACGAGTTACAATTTTGTCTAGGCTATTATAGACCAGAAACGAAGCACAAATGAGCAAAATTTCATATTCATGAGATATGTGTTATTCTAACAAAATCTTAAAAATAGTGAAATAGATACTGATAAAGGGGCCACCCTGCACTTGAAAATAGCTTATACTTGAGCATTTCTAATATTTGCAATAACATTCTCCTTAACTCGCGTGCTTGGTATGACTGGCAGTGCGTCCTTTTGTGAAAGTGGATTAGTATAAATCGAGCTTATATGAATTTTGGTGCAATCAGTGGGCTTGAGTAAAATAAAATTTTAAGCGCTTCAGCGGCTTTAACCTGCCTCAGTTTAAAAATTAAATTGAATTCAAATACCTACATACGAGTATATGAATGTGAGTGTGTGCGCGCGTCCTTATGAAAGTGATACGCTTAATTTTAGGACAACTGAACAAACTCTAAGTTGGGCATAAACATTTCAGACAGTTTTCGGGGGTTGAAATCGGGATAAGTTTAAAATTTTAGAAATACTTACTCTTGAATATTGTACTAATTAGTAAAGTTTTTATTTGTCTAGTTACCGTTAAAGAATTGTCCTTCATACCTAAATTAGGTCTGAAAGAAACAAGTTGAACGACTCAAAGTTAGATGATGTCTAGATGCGTAGAATACACCGAACGTCGGCAGAAAAACTGGTACTAAAACTGCAGAACCCTGAATCCAGTTGAGACACTTGAAAACAGATTAAACAATATAATTACCATGATTTTTATAACGTGCCTGAATACTTTTATGGCACGTTGTTCGTGCATCATTGTGGCTGCAAAAAACCTGCCTAATTTTTTTAAATAAGTCTGTAACGCAGGCTTAAACTGAATGATATTTATGAATGATTTTTATTATTTGAAAATGAAAAAAGAACTGTAGATTTCTTCTTTCGCAAAACATGTTGAATTAATGTTATTGTCTGCGTCGCTTCTAGAAATGACAGCACTTCTTACGACTATTCTCAATGCAACTGAGGTCATTATGTTAATTAAAAATCCAGTGAAATCATAAGATTTTTGTTCGAATACGTGCATGTGATCCCAGCTGAAATGAATTCATTAGGCTAATGGCATCTAATGAATAACGCAACTGTAAATTCTACGACACAAATCTTTATGTTGTAACAATTTTAAGAAAAAATACGCAAGTCTTTTTCATTTTAGAATCTTGTAAGCACCAGTGCAGGAAAAATCCCTCACAGGTGAGCAAATCCGTATCTCAAATGTATGGCCGAAATTTCACTTTCATTCGTTTGTGAACATTTTCTCAACCTCAAACTTAGTCTTAGCTGTGAACACCGGGACAAAATGGGTTTTTTCGCATCTGAGAGCCTCTAGCTGTTGAAGTTCATATAAATCGTTAAATCCGTTTTCGCAAAACGTGTAAATGTGCCGCACATTTTTCAATGCTGGGAGTAGAGTCTACAAAATGGTTTCGTTCGTATATTATATTATATTGCCGTGGGAATTATTATATATTACAGTAGACTTTTTTACTCCATTTGAACCGTATGCCTGCCGTCTCATTTTGAAGTTTACTTTTGTAAAAGAATAATAAAATGTGCATTTTTTGTTCCCATAAACATGTTTTTTAAATGTTGTTGTTAAGGTATTAACTGTCCATACTACAGGTGGCACTTTTAAGCCAATTTGCTTGATAGTTAAAGTATAGTGCTTGTTGATACGCAAGTTGTATTGGTATTGTGAGAGATATATGTATGTATGTAACTCACTCACCACGAGTAAATTAATATCTTAATTATGCTTTTTATTCTGATTGAAAAGTAGTAGAAAACAACGTGCAGATATCCGTGTATAATAATTGCAGTGTTTTTCAATTTACTCGTATTTAAGCATAATAGCTTTGAAGCATTTTTAATTACAAGTGAACCAAATGCTTGCTGGGTTATAGAGAACACATGTTTAATTTATACTGTGTCATTGCTATGCTTTCAGCATACCTGAAGTTCTTTATTTAAAAATGCTTTTTTGTTTTTGGTCATTCATGAGTTTTACCAAATTGTGGAATTTATATGCAGTAGTTGCAGCAGTTTCAGGCGAATTACAATGTTTACAATATTGTTTTTGTTTTTCATAACAAAATGTTTGGTAGATTGAGGTTCAACAATGCACAATGTACAAATTGATGTTTCCAATATTTGATACTGGAGCCGTAGTCTATTATAAACGAAGCCAATAACAGGCATGCAATTTTATTTCTTATTTTAATTCAGAGTATTTCTTTGATTAAAATCTGCAAATAAACAAATTAAAAAAGTACTGAAATTTTATATATGTATGTACATACATACGTGTACGTACGTACATACTCGCATGTACGTAGATTCAGTCGTATTTCAACACTACGGTCGTCACTCAATTTATTACAATCTACGAGTACATGTGTGTTCTATGTACAGTGTACAGTGTACAGTGTACGAGTATATGAATTCATTTTGACCGATCATTTTTTGTGTTATCGTGATGAGGCACTTTGCACAACTCAGAACCTCTAACAGCGCCTATTCCTATCTGAAGAATTTCAAAGTAACTCAAAAATTCAGACGCAAGAATGGAATGAAAGGTGGACAAATATAATTATAAAATGGCTGACACCGAGAATGGGAAAAAGTAAGGAATTCTTGAGCCTGCGCGAACCAAAAGTTTTTTTTTCCTAAAAGGTTTTTTTGTTAATTTATTTAAATAGGGTTCCATAAATCCCTTCTTCATGCAGATAAAAGCTTTTTAGTCTTAATAAGATATATCGTGAGTGGATTTTCTTGCAACAGCATGTTTTCTCCTACTTGTATCAGTTTTCTTAGGATGACAAAATTTTATCAGCTTAAGAAAAATTGACAAATATGTTGTAATAAAAAGTACATGTGAACAAAATCCCTCTTTTTAAACTATTCATGCTTCTGTACATATATTATTTTGTGGTCTTTAGTACTGCTAAGCAATTGTTATAGGTGAAGGGAAATCAAAAACTTTATATGAAAGCAATCTCCTTCGCTACCTTTTCTAACAATATTCAAAATTTATTATTCCTCATGCACATACTACATACATATTTGTGTCTTTGTTTGATGATATTGTGACCCAGCAATAAAATGAAAATAAAGGAACACAGTGACCGAAACAGAGACGTCGTACACACATACAAACACATGGAAGTTTGTAGATTCTTTACCGTTAAAATTTTGTAGGCAGTTTGAATGTTGTAAAACTGTAAGTCAAGGGTTACTTGGAACTATATATGCTGACGAAGAAACAGATAATTGTAATTAACTAAAAGCTAGAAGTATGTTGTCTACTTTTCTTATAAGCAATTGTCCTGAGAACGGGGTCTCTTACTAATACAATGACTTTCATGCTGAATATTAATCAAGCAAATGTTGATGTCGTTTTTAATAGCATAAACAATAAGCGCTCCAAATTTAGTAGAAAGCGTCAAAAGTGCAGGCTTGCTAACATGTAAAAAGGCTTAGACTCAAAGAAAAGCAATATGTTAAAGTATGCCGTTCTCTTTTTACTAATTAATCGTTATGGATTTAGGATAAAAAATGTTTGCGCTTTGCATAATTTTTAGCAAGTCTTTTTTATAAAGAATTTCACTTAATTTATGCACTATTTGGATTCCATATTGTGACCTTCTTCCACACAGCCCATTTTATTTTTAACTGGCTTTGTTGTTAACAACAAAACCAGATAATCCTTAAGCATAATAAGTTTATGAAACAATGATGCTGGATGTTGTTTGTGCATAAATTGCCAACACTCGTAATAATTTACAAATTATCACGAAACCTTACAACTACGAAAAGTAAAACTGTACAAAGAGAAAAAAGCACAAAAATAATATTAAAATCTGAAAAAATGCACAAAAATTTAGTACATTTTTCATACACCAGTCATAGCAATTTTAATTTTTGTATGGTTGTGTCTTTGCACTCTTTTTGTTTTTACTTTTTTACATATTTCATAAAAGTTGTTGTATAATGTCGTATAGTCGTGAATTGTACTTCAGTTTATTAGCATATAACAGCAGACGAATCTGCCACCAGCGCCATTTTCTGACTCAGTTTTGGATTCAGCGGCAAAAGCGGAATTATCATTTACATTGCCACCTATTTGAATAACGACTGTCATCATCTCCCACCCACCGAAAACCACTCCTCTCTTCAGATAAAACCAGAGTTTTCAACTTTTCCTCATTTTTGTTTTCTGTTTTTATTTTATTTTTTTTTTTTGTTGAAATTTTATTCAGTTGTGGTATTCGTTCATACATACATACATACATACAATAAAAACAGGCATTATTTTCAAACAATCACACCCAGCATATTTCAGAAAGTGTAATTATGGTGTAAATTTAATATTCCTCCTTTTTATATTATTTTTAATTGTAATTAATTTTTTTTGCACACGATAAATTTATATGAGTGCCAAGACCAAGAAATGTGTGTGTGTATATTAAAGGAAAGTACTTTTTGAATGTGTTTTTAGAATGAAAGAATGAATACACGTTATTTTTACTTTTACGGCTATGACTTGTTTTAAACCCGGGTTTGTTTCTGTTCTTAAAATGTGCGAAACTGTTTATGTTTTTTAACGAGTAAAAGCGTGCATTATAGAGATGTTATTTCTTGATAGCAAATTAGTTGGCGGTATCAAATAATTTCAAAGGGGTAGCAAATAACTTTAAGTTAAAAATTCTAATGATTCTGTTTTTGTTCAGGCTTAAGGATTTACAAGTTGTGCTTCGTTTTTTTCTGCAATTCCGAAACAAATTTAAGAAATATGCAAATTTAAATGATTGCTTCAAAGAAAACGTTGAGTTAAAGGTTTGAGCCTTAAGTTTCATGTATGCATTCAAATATTCATTTATTAGCTCTTTATGGAGAATAAAGTTGTTTATTTTTAATATGTAGAAAAGTTCATTAAGCAGTCAGTATAAAACAGTAAAAATAAATAGATTGTTTGCAAAACAACCGCAAAAATTCATGAATATTTTGTGAAACTTCCTAGATCTCAGAAGAAAAAGTAACCAACGAAAATAAGTTTAGTAATGCAACAGCACTTTGTTGTTAACATGCATATACATACATATATATGTATGTATGTACATAAACATCCTATTCATAAACAACAAAATGGCAGCAAAAGTAAAGCGAAAAGCTTAAACATATTTAGTGGAGCAGCTAGAAGAGAAGAACCAAAATCTGCTACATGCGCGTCTGTTGCAGAGTTTATAAAGCAGTAAGTTTCGCAAAAGAAGACAAAAATACCACCGTTGTTAAAACATATTTTCGTTTTAATTTTTTCCTGCTGTAACTCTTGTCGTATATTGCAAATGTTGTAAGTCTCGCTGCTCTATAGTATTTACGATAAAAATATAATGTTACATTATTTTGCATAAACAGTTTTAGATAACTATGCGCTTGAGTTTGTAAATAAATTGTCCAAATTCCCTCGATAGTTTCTTTCATTTTTAGGTTCTGCATTTCGGTACGTTAGAATGGCTGACTGCTTCTATACTTTCTTTTTATTGAGTTAGGATGCTGCACATCTGCACACTTCTGCTCGGGTGTGTCAACACACACACATACACACACACACACACACACACATACACATAAGGTAGGGTGGCCACTTTTTTGTTTGGGTAAGGTGGGAAATTATTTAATAAATTTTTGTTATAATTTTATAATTCTTGCTTCTCCAACAAAGAAAACTTCAACTCAATTTTTGATCAAGAAAGGACACATAACATACATACATACATATGTGCATGATTATGTTGTATTCGATTCGTAATATATAGTAATATATGTATATATATGTCATATTATACTGAAACAAGGATTTGAAAAGTTATAATATACCAAGTAGATGAGAAAAAAATGTGTGACATAGAGCTGTGAAATCAACCTCCTTCAAACCTTTCGTTGATTTGGGTCTAGTTTATTTCTACATTTTTCGATAAGATGTACGATCTCAATATCTTGTATTCAAATTAAACGAACGAAATCTTCTAAAAATGTTGCAGACAAGGCTCTACTATTTGTTCTAGCAGTACCTCTTAGTTTAAATGTTTGTGGTCGTTTCTAATTGGTGCGATTAATTTTTCAAAATGGAGGAATCAAACTTAGCAAATTCACATTCTGATTTTGCTTTATAATATAGATTGAGGCCACTCTTATTTAAATGTACTCGAATGTCTGTTAAGTGCATGCAGAAAAAATTGTATTCGTGATATACTAATATAAATAGTTACTAAAAATGTTTGGGGTGTTTCATTGAACATACAATATGTGTGGTTAAATGCAGGTGGGATATGAGCTGTTTTGAAAAAAAAAATCGCTCCCACCAAAGTTTTGGCCTTAGAGGGGTTTAAGTTTTAATCATGCAGAGTCTTGTTTAGCTTTATTTTGTTTGAAGAATTCCTTAAAAGAGAAAAACGTGAACTGAAAAATATTTTTGGAACATGTTGATTCAAAAGATTTTGATATGTACAAAAATGAGGTAAAAAAACTTAGTCTTCATATTTGTTTAAGCTGTTTTAAGCTTTTGTTTTGTAAATATTATAGAGTGCACAATTAATTACAATTCATTTAAAACGGCTTCTCGAATAATAATTTGCGTGTTATTGATACACTCTTATATTTTTGCCATCTTAAAATAAAATAATTAAAAACACACTTAAATCAGTGCTGTCAAATTACATGAAATTATGCTACTGAAATTAATTTCGCCGGCATTCGACACACCATTGCACTTGTGATGATATTTCCTTTTAATGTCAACTTTAAAAAATAACCAAAAACACAACGGCAGCAACAACAACACAAACAATAAACCATGTCAAACGGAAATTTGTCTACGCATTTTCTATTTGACTGACTTCTCGCACAAATTTATCTTTTCGTTTTACACTGACATGTTGATGACGTTGACGATCATTTTGATGAAGATGATGGTGTTGTTGGCGCACTCAAAGGGCACTGTGTGTGTACGAAGATGGTGACGAGGCCATAAACATATAAAAAATCATTTAACACGCATCCGCTTACATGTCCTGTATGAGTAAAATTTGATGCTTTTCACATTATTTGGTCGTTTTCAATTGTCTCTTTTCTGATCTGATTTTATGTAAAATTCCGTATAATGCTGCCGGCTTTATTTGTACACTGTCATTTGGCTGTTGCTTTTAGGTTCAAGTCCTTAAAAAAAAGGGGAAAACATGAGCGGTGGCTCCAATGACACCAAATATGTACTTCTCGTTACATCAGTTGGCATCCTCTTGGGAGTGCGAAACCAAATTCACTTGAGTTGGTTTATTTATTATTTCGTACATGTTTGTTGGTTAGTTTTGTCATCCAATGTGTTGCCTTGAATTTTTATTTTTGACTACATGTCTGTTGGTGTAGGTTTTCTGTGGGAAGTAGTGTGTTACCATTACAAACGCATAAATTATTATAAAACCATTATAGCGCTTTCACAGACCCATATGCACATACCTACGTACATACATACGTACATACATACATACATACATACATACATACAAATATTTAATATAAGAAAAGAAGCGCGTTTAAAAACAACAGCTTTGAGGGAGAGTAGCATTAATAAATTGAGAACGAAGGATACAACAGCTGGGATTTTGGAGCTTACGCTGTTGATTTTTAGATGACAAGATAACGCATTTTTTACATTTCATATGAAGCCTTGTTGACTTATTTTGACAAAATATTTTTCACCTGCTGAATTATTTACAACCCTTAATTAAAAACAAAAACATACGAAAAAATAAGAGACCGTGTTAAATAAAATTATTAAGTGACAATCACGTAGTACACGCTATACCTACATACCGTTACCTGAAATGCAAAAGGGCGTAACAACATATTTCAAAATTTTACAGGAGAGACAAAAAACTCCAAAAAATCAAAGATTACGAAGCTGGTGTTGCAATTTCTTCAGTACAGCATTAAATTGCGATGATGCATTTATTTCGTAGAAAAAAAAATTTCTTTAATCGTCATTTTTATTAGATGTGGGTTGCGCCCTGTTGGTTTAAGAAAAAACCAACTTTGTTGTTACGACCTTTTGATTTTCTTTAATAAAATGGTTGTTATTGACAGTAGGGCTGTAAAAATGTAGGAGGACATGTAATTCGATTTGCTCTACAATAATAAATGAAAAAACCCATTTTGAATTTTTTGGTTGTTACGCCCTTTTGCATTTCAGGTAACGATACATATTTATGCAGGCATGTACGAATGTATGTGTATATGCATATGTGTAGTCTTCTACCTGCCCTCATAGGTGAACCTGACATTTTCCTATTTCAGTACATACCTATCTGATGTGATTGGTATCTCATAGCATTAAGCGATGGGAGCGATGAAGGTCGACAAAGCCGTGTCCGGTCTGAAATTTGTCTATGCAGTATTCGACGTGTCCACTTTTTCCCTTCAGCCAACTGTTTAAATTGGTTCGTTTTCCTTTGCACGTTGCTTCTTTTACCTCTGATAACAAATCTGAAATAACACTTCACAGCGGTTGTGAATTAAATCACTGCACATAAATAAGTGGATGTGTGGATTTATTAGACACATTATAAATATGTATGTATGTCTCTCAAAAGCAGAAAAATGTATTGAAGGCCCACTGCCATGTGGCGTCGAATGGATCACAAATAATAATTAAAACTGAAATGCCAACTATACTGAATAAGCAGAACACTTTGAAATTGAGACGAAGCTGCGGGTAAGTATCTGTACTCTAATATTACGAATAAAAAATGTTTGAGTTGCTTCTTTTTTAAGGACATTTTCTTACTTGAAAGGAAAAGAAGGAAGCAAACATGCTCTAGTTTTTCAATATCTTCCCCTTTTTGCAATTTTATGAGTGTAAGAAGAGAAACTTTCTTACATTGGTTGGAAAACTAAATTATAGCTTCAAGAATTTTCCTGATTTAATTATCATTTTATATTTTAATAATAAGCGATATGAATTATTATGTATCGCTGTTACGTCCGCCAGTTAAATAACATGTAATTTGTAAACTATTAGTATTTGATTACTTGTGGACCCAGCAGTAAAAATTGCTATTATATGACAAAGTGTTAGTTGGAGTAGGATTTCTATTTAGTAAAATATAGGTTCTACAAAAACATATGTTTTGATGAAAAGGAAGCGCAGGACAGTTTGAAGACATACGCGCTTGTCCGCATTTACTCCTTTTTTGTCTAAAACGTGAGTTCAGTATTTTAAAATGGGTTTTGTTCGGAAGTAACTATTATGAAAGACGCGATAATTTTACTGCTGAGTATAAGGACAAACAGACACATGCATAAATGCCAGCATATTGAAATCTGCTTAATTATAAGATAAACTCCTGTATCATTGGCATAAAGATCTTATGAGATAGATACTATGCTTTTTTTTCTTCATTTGAGAAAAGGAAGCGGTTTTTGTGTCGACATGTAGGCAGCTGGAAGCCCACTTTTCGGAACTAATTAAATGGTAAATGTTGATAAAAGGGATTAGAGGAGTATAACTAATTGTTTACTTGTTAAATTCAGAAAGCAGAGTGAGAAAAACATCGCGGCATACCGTAGTGTAAGTGAGATTCGGGCTACTTGAAACTGAGTCCACTAATGTAAAACAACTCCATCCCTGATGAGTTACTGTTCTTATGACATATGCAAAGAATATATTTTGTAGGCAGGCTCACTGTAAACAGAGAATTTATTGAGAATTCATTCGGTTCTTTGTAAATGTTCGAATAATTAAATGTCATAAATTACCTCTGTGTTTAATTTTCAATTTATTTCATAGGATATAAGAAAGTTTGGCTTTGATTTTCTTCTTACTGCAATAGTTGCTATATTATTTTTTCATTAATTAAGTTTTAATTCATAATTCCATAAAAAATTTTATGAAAATTCGTTTGTAGTAGCAAAATGTACATTATTTTTGTATGAATCTACTTCTCAATACTTACAAGAAAAAAGTTTTAAATTCCAAGCCGATGCGAACGTCTATATGTCTTGTTCTCTATATTAACGAGATGCGCTGTTGAATTAACTAATTTGATTTTGTGGGCGACACAAAAAGTTCATTTCGATACCTTCAATTAAAATATTTCTCTCTGTTTTGTGTCGTTATATATGATTTTATGAAAACCATTATTGTTTTTGATTTCCTCCCCTTCCAATCTGCTGCGTTCCTCAAATGGCTTTTGTTTTTGGGGTGGTTCAGTAAATTGCAAACATATTTCAGTAGTCAGCAGGATGCTAAGCATAATTTATAAGCACAAATCGGATTAGGCAGCAGGATAAAGAAATATGATGAACATAAAAATTGCGTTCTTCTTTCAGCCTCTTTGTAAAATGCTTTACGGTAAGAGTTTTATTTTTTCATTCTGATGTCTCAAAATGAAAGCAAACAAAAGATTGTATCTCCTGCAGACTGTAACCAGAGGAACTTAGTTACAACGAATAATCAATAAAAAGTTTATGTTTTGCAAGGTGCGCAATGTTTCTGAAAATTATTATTTCTTAATTCAAAATACAAGATTCAGATACTTCCAGTACGGAACTGCTTAATCTGAGCCAAATATTTTTTGTTCGTTTTTGATAAATAGTCTAACTATTTATATACAGCAAACGTTCAGAAAAGAAAACTGATGGAATATTTTTTAGTCGGATGTTCAATTCCAGTCCAGGAACAGTCGCAATTCCATTATTTGCTTATGCAAAATTTTAAATGGAACGAAAGAAACTGTCGCCAACATTTTCAAACTTTGCGCTGTTGTTTCTTTATTAATAGTAGTTTTTTGATGTTTGAGTTGCATGTATTTGGCTTGATGTCATACTGTCATTGCAAAATGTCGTGACCACTGATGGCCTTTTAGTTGTTCCGCCTCCAGCCAGTGCAAAACTAATTTGAATTTAAACAAAACAATTCTAAAGTTACGCATTTAAATATTTTTCAGAATTAAATTTGTGAAAATGACGAGAGTGGGGAATTTTGTCTTTTAGTTGGCTTCCCGACACAGATGCCTCGTTCTGGTTGGGCAAAATCATGAAACGTTCTTATATTTTCAAGATTCAAACAATATATTTTTTTTTTGTACATACGTTTGTATGTATGTTTTTGTGTTGCATCCATTTACTACATTTCTAAATCTCTTACGAAGTCCGTAATGTATATGTCTGTGTATATACTCGTATCTATAAATTCCAGTTTTCGAAATCGTTTGCGAAATGCTTTGATGTTAAAAATATGACAACCTGCTTGTTGAGTACCGCAAAAAATTTGTCCCAATTCAGCGTTAGTTACACCTTTTCACCCAATTGAATTTATCATGTGCCTGACAAACTTATGACTAAAAAGTCCAACTTATGCCAATCCATTTATTTGCACAGAAGTAGGAGTGTGTGAGCAATCAGACACACGCTGTCTCACATTGGAGCACATGCTAATATTTTCCAAAATATGCTGTTTGTTCAACAATTTTAAATAGTCACTTTAGCCAGAATACGGACAGTTTCCAATGCTGGGTCTTCCCACAACCCATACAATGTTTCGCTAACAGCAGGGGAAAGAATGAAATAAAGCAACAAAAAAAAACAAAATGCCAACGAGGTGTTTGCTGAGCAATCATAATTTGATGTCGATATGCGAGTAACGATGTTTCCCATGGTTTTAGTAGTATGTTTGTCTAAAATGAAGCTCTGGCCTAGTGTGTTTCAGTACATACATACGTACAAACATAAATGTGTAAATCGTTTCTTTTTTGTGGAAAATGGAACGTTTTTGACCAAACACTGACTGCAGTTTGGTTTAAACAAAAGCTCAATTACTGCTTGAATCTTAGATCATCAATTGACAAATTAATTGCCTTTTTGTGGAAAAACAGGAGCAGCTTTAATTTCGCTGTCTGTGCTAAAAAAAACTATGCACAAATTAAAGAGCACTAAGTTCATTCAGAATAGTTTTATGCTTCAAATATCAGCTTGGAAATATTGTTTAGGAATTACGGACTCCGTAGAGCTTTAAGCACTTTCTGGAATAGCCTTTCTGTGAATGCCCCATTTTCTGCCGGCCAAACAGATGAAATAAATCAAAATATGTACATGTAACCTCTTCAAGCTTACAAAATTCTAGGCTAACTCCAATGATTTTTTTGTTGACACTTAATAGGTGAAAATTTATATGTTTAAGACTTGGATCATGCTCTTTATTACAATATTCAAGAAATTGAACAAACAAAAATTGGCTGATCTGGGACTTACATACATATATTAATAAAATTTGGCTCCGAATTCCTGGTTTTCAAATAGGTGACAAACATTAAGAGTAAGATTAATACACACACACACACACACGCAATATTGAGTGGAAACATTGAAAACTTCGCAAAAATATAGTACAGAGAAAATACTTCCTAGTACAAATTATATAAAATTTCAGTCGAATCATAAAAAATATCAACGAAAATGTCCACACGGCTAAAGTACGGAAACAAGGGTCATTTTTATCAAAGTGTTTATGCAAACACTGCTGGCTTGGAGCTGACATATCGCACCCTAAATACAAAAGGGTCACAACTCAAAATACTAAAATTTTCAGGAGAAACAAAAAACTGTTTATGTTTAGTTCATCGTGCAGAAGCAACACACTTAACATAACTGTATTTTTCCAGTTAAAGAAGATAGTGATGCGAAAGAAATTTTTGCAGTAGTTAGAGATGTGTATTCTGAATTAATTTATGGAAAAAAGTCAGTTTTGGAAAATTTTGAGTTGTGCCCCTTTTGTATTTAGGGTGCGATATGTCAGCTCTATGGGCATCATAGTCAGTAATGAAGAGAACATTATTAATCTATTTATGTAGAAGCTAATGAGTAAAGTCTGCTTTTCATAGTCAGAGTGCCCAAAGGCAGCGCAAGCAAAGCTTACACTAAGGTCTACAGCTAATGTTTCATTATTTCCTAATACGTAATTTTAGTGTATGTAACCGTTCATGCCGAATGCAAGCAATATCCGCTATAAAGCTAGTAAAACGGACGCTAAGCTTTATGTCAGCTTATTTTACAATTTTCTCTTAATATCAATCGAAAAACATTTCATGGAAAAATTTTATTGGCACAAAATGTTTATAATGGGAGATTCCTTATCAAAAATACAAACTCAGTTCATCATCGGCGTTACACAACCGCTCACATGAATGTGCACTCACTTGCAAAAACACACATCCATACACATGTGTGTGTGTGTGTGTGTGTGCATGTATAAATATTTACTTACGGCAAATATTTGACACAATTTATGTTTAAATTTCGTTCAAAAACACACACATACATACATACATACATACATACATACATATTTATGTACAGACGTACCTACGATTTCATCTGGCTCAGTAGCTGTTCATATTTTTACAACCAATTTTAATGTTGAATGATATTTGCACTTGTTTTTGTTTTTGCATAAGAATTTTATTGTCGGAATTTTCAGAAACAAAAAAGAAAGTTCAAAATGGATAGAATCTCCTATTTTCCTACGACACAGAAATAAACTTTTATGCGAACATACATCCCGACACTCATATTCATACATACATACATACATACATATGTATGTATGTTTGTGTTGAGTAAAATACACAAACAGACGAACAAAATCATGCAGTCGTATTCATTTGTTCGCAAGTGTGTATGTATGTATGTATTGCATGTATTTGCATTGTTATAAATAAAAATGAAATGTAATGGTGTGCCAATACATCAGATTATTATCATACAGGCAATCATTCAGTTACTATTGCCGACATAACGAATCATGGAGGCAACGGCAGCAGCATCAGCAGCAGCAACAGCAGCAGTAATAAAAGTCAGCGCTGAAACAGTAACGTCGTCAGTCAGTATGGAAGGCCCTTTTTTTATTTGTTAAATTTACAATCGTCATTATCTTCATCATATTGTTGATATTTGACACTTTATTATGTGCACATCATTAAATTTTATATTATTGCATATTTGTCTGCCTATTTGTCAATTTTTTATACTTTTTCAATTGCAATACCGGCACACACACACACATGCATACATGTTTAAGAATGTTCAAACTTACATACATACATACATACATATGTACATACATACATATATAATTTATATTTACTATTCAATTTGTAATACTCCAATCGAGCGCACTTACACACATACGGTAACATTGAAACAGAAGTTTACTTTTGCCCGGCATTTTCAATTTACCGGAATTCTGGTGACACTTTAAATTTTAAATAAAAAAATATGTACATACATTCATGCATAAATATGTATGTATGAAATAGTAGACTATGCACTGCGTATGTAGTTCATTAATCGTATGATCTTCCAAGGGATGCTTTTTTCCATTTTAACTTGTTGTTGCAATTTGTGTGGTTTATGTAATAATCACCCCTGCACAATCTGGTGTGAAGTAATCTTTTACCTTTTTCCTATTTTGCTTTTGGTTTTATGTTAATTATTTTCCAACAATTAAATTGTATTAAATTACATACATGCATATATTAATATCAAATAACTTTTTAAAGCCTCTTAGATTTTTTACTTCAACTTTTTTTACAGTCATTTGCTCGGCTTCAATTTAAAGAAATACAAACACAAATGAATGAATGTATTTGAACCAACGTAGGAAATTTCAGAAGGCCTTTTCTAAAGTAAGCCTTTTTCCTAAAAATGCTGTTTGTTCCGGCACTTCTTTCTATAAAATATATGTGTGTATATTTGGCTTACGCACATATATATGTATGTACTCGTATCTACTTGCAATTGAGGAATTGTTTTCATAAAAAACTTCACAGGCTTAAGTTTTACTTAACAAGTTGTCTACATATACATATATGTATGTATGCATGTATATACCTCTGTACGTGTGCTTGGTTCTTGGGTTAAAAGTTGCAAGCAACCTGGCCTGGCTGTTGAATTTGTGTTGTGGGTATTTAGCTTAAATGTGGCAAAGCAATTTGAGAGAACTTTGTAGCCATCTTATGGGTCTTACAAGTTTTGGCTATAATTTTCAATTGAATCATTTACGTATGTTGCTTGCAAGAAAATGTTCAGTGGCTTGAGAACAGCGAACATCCCAAAAATACATCATGCGTACATCAATAAAACACATACAAAGACTCCGTCTGTTGGGAAATATTTTGCCGCAAAGAACGCTTTGAAAATAATAATAGTGAATACGATTATTCGTTTTCTTTTTCTCCTCCGTTCCTTATTTTGCGATATCTTACATTGACTGACTTTTACGTCACAAGCATGCACTGGTCCAAAATAACAAACCCTAATAGGTTTCCAATATACATCAATATATGTGATGCTGCATAAGTGTGTCAAATTTCATGAATTCACTTTTTTTTGGAAAAACCTTCAATTTTCCTATAAAGCCGCTCACAAGTCTCACAAACATCCGAAAATAATGTAAAAATGCAATAAGAACGCGAACAGTATGAAAATGCAACTTGTTTCGACACACATAATAATTTATCTTCTGATATAGACTGAATAAATTTTTATTTAGAAACATCAACAAATATAAAGAACTTTGTCACACACATATTTTCTAGTTTACTATTTTAAAACGTTTTAATCATAAAGAAAATAGTAAAATCAAAAAGAAAAAATATATATTAGAACGTGGTATATTAAATTAAATTAAAATTTGAGATCTGAGCATGACTTGACTGTCACTAGACATTCACAGTATGACTAGTAGTTAACTATCATGGGAACGGCTTATCTCCCCTCCCATTTGTTGAACTCTTAATTTACTGGAGTATCTTTCCTATTTTCCTGCTGGGCTCAGAAAATGCCGATCCATAAATATTTCTTGTTTTGAACGACTTTTTCAATATGCAGTGAAAAATAATAGCGCAGAAAGAGAACTTTTTTTAATTTAAAATTAAAAAAGATAACGAAATCAAAGTTGGGTTATATGTGGCTTCTTTTTGCTTACTTTATTCTTGTCTCATTTTAGTTGAATGCTGGTGCATGTTTTTGCACTCAACCAACTACTGCAGCCACTTGTATCTTGCATAACAATTAACTTCCGGTTGCGCATAACTAAAAAAAACAAGTTGCAAAGTCGGAAGCTCTTTAATTTCCGGTAAATATACTTTTTCTCAAAAATTTAATGTCTTTTTAAATGCCAAAATGAAAAATAGTTAAACAAAAAATTAAATTACAATTTGCAAACAGTTGAATATTGAGTAATTATTCAGAGTGGAAGCAACTTGTACGATGCCGATATTGTAGAAACATAATGCAGAAAATACAGATTGCAAATAGTATGTTGCATCGTAAGCCAACAATTTGATGATTAATGATGATTGTTGTTTATTGTGGTTATGAACAAAAATTAAAAATCTTTTATGTAATTCATTGTTTAAAGTAAATCGTATCTACTTTAAAAGTCATATTAAAGATGAAACAACACATTTTAACCGAAAGCACAAGTTTACTTCTATAATTCTCAAGGTTAAACAAATTTGAAAATTCACAAAGCGAAATATCTGCATCTTACATTCAATATTTTAAGCAGCTGAGTACAAATTTACTTAAACAAAATATTGTTTGAGAAGATTCTGTGCTTTTTTACCAATATAGACAAAAACAAAAAACAAACAACACTATGAGTTCAAACTGGGCCGCTAAATTTCATTAAGTGACCAACCAACTACAAAAACTATAGCAGAAAACTTACAAAACACACAATTTAAAGTTCGAGCAAAACTCACCGCCACCAACGCATGCGGAAAATTTAAGTAAACGAATTTTTACACGAAAAAGAAAAATGAGTCAAGCCAACGGAAAAGCAAGATAAAACAATAATATCTTATACAAAAGAAAAACGTAAATATTAATATATTTTGTATAGCCGCTTCTGCCATAGGCATCACGTAAACAGAATCGCAATTACAGGACACGCAAAGCGCGGAATGTGGGGATGTCTAAATCGCTAATTCTGCGTCATGAGGTCGAAAATTGCTGATTACATGTAAAAATATTTGTCTTCACTTTTGGCACGGGAAAACTTCCTTTTCTCCGCATAAAACACTTGTCACGATCAAACCGGTGAAAATTGCAAGTCGCAATAAAAATATATGTATGTGCAATAAGTTCTCGCCAACTAGCAAAAAAATTCAAGAACAATTGAAGGGTTTTACGTGATTGCAACCTGCACTCAGGTCTAGAATTTGTTTCAAGCACCCTCTTGTCGGCACAGATTTTAGCGGTTCTTACATCTTTAACTTAATCGAAACAAAACTTTTTTCTTTGGAATTTAAGGTACAAAATCTTATATTAGATTACAAAATGGTTGGTTATAAAACAAACACAAAATATTGTATTAGTTTCTGGTAAAGTAAAATTTACGATTTATTTAGCAGAACAACCCAGACTATAAAACCAAAAATACCGCGAAAGTTGCGACCTCTCTGGTTTTTCTTTGCCTTGTTCATTGGAATTTTCTATTTAAAACTATTAAGAGGCCATTTCTTGAAGGCAATAAATTGATTTGTGTCAAAACAGAAAACAATTTTCAACCCTCAGCGCAACTAAAACAACACAAACAAACAGTTCACACAGCACCAGCAGCCGACACTTATCCCTACTTTTTTCAATATGTTATTTATGTATGAACAAGAATTCACTAGCAAAACATAAAATTTTTCCAACAAACAAAAAACAACTAAAACGGAAAGAACATAAAAATTTGTTACCATTTGAACTTTGTTTTTCTGCTACTCCCACATTATGTTGTTATCATTGTTTGTTGCTCCTGTTATTGTTTGTTTTTTCAGTTATTACTGGTGCCGTTTCAAATACTCCAAGGACATGAAAAACGAACTTTGTTATTTCAACAAATCTAGAAAAGTTAAAAAACGCGTTTTATATAAAAGTCAAGTTTAAAATTTATTGCCTTCACTAAGGGGCAACTATTTTCATTTAACATTTCTCAAAAGCAGTAAAAAAATTTTCGGGAAAGTTGTTAATAGCGAAAAAGTTGTTGGTAAAACTACAAGAAACATAAAAACAAATGAAAACATACGTATTGCAAACTTTTCACTTGTTTTAAAGAACAACAAAAGACGAGTAAAAGAAATAAAATCTTTAGGAGACGTTTATTTTATTTAACGCTGTATGTACAATATAAGAAGCCTTTGAGTTATAAAACGCTTGAGAATATTTTATATTAGTCAATTTTGCCTCTTGACGCGTACATATGTACATTTTAAATTCTTATTAACATTAATGCATGTATGTGTGTATGTGTGTAGTACGAGGAAATCAATACTTAAATTCAACAATCGGTGGACCATGTTTGAACAAAGACTTCACCAGCAATAATTAAAGTTGAAGCAAAGAACTTTGAACGAAACGAGGAGAGCATGTGTTTGCGAACGTTGAATAGAAACATCACTTTGGCTTACAGTTAGAAAATGTTGCTTCCTTTTATAAACACATGTAGGTGTGTGTGTGTGTGTGTGTGTGTGTGTGTGTGCGTAGCTGCATTCAAAAAGGCACGCACTTGCTTTTGTGTTTGGTCTCAAGCAGTGAGGTTCAATAGAACTGATTCAGAAACAAGCATTTTCAAAATGGATTTGATGCGCATAACATTATTGGCCGTTGGTTCTAGTTATTCTAGTTATTCTAGTAATGCTAGTTCACACTATTTAAGCATTTGTTGAAGATTGTTATGTAAAACATTCAAAACGAAATATTTGCTTAAGAACATTTTGCCGCTGGCAGACTTTATAGCTGAATCCTGACGGTGGGACTCATCATTCACCAAAGATCTCGTTTTCTACCACTTTTGCAGATTGAGTTTAATTTATATATGTTTTATTTATGAAGACCAACCAAAAGCAAACTTTCTTCCAGCTATCTTGGTAAAGAGTCTTCGACGAGCCGTTAATTACCACCACTCAACAAAATGTTAAGAGTGTTAATTTACAACATGGGTAAGAGTGAAGACCATCTGCTGAACTGTTGTGTGTTTTGATTATAACATTTAATAGAATACTAAAAATGTTGGGAAACTACAAAATTTTATAAATATTTGTGTACGAAACTTTTGCCAAAAACATATAAAAAGTTTTCATTTTAAAAGCCAATACAGAAAGATTTTAAACTAAGCGCTCAACATTTGTACTGTGTTGTTTTTTACTCGGGTTGGGTAGTTGATGAGCGCATAGAACATTCGGGTCCCTCACCGAAGTTTTCTTCATCAGCGCATTCTGTTTATTTTCACGGTTCGTAATGTTAAGTTTTTATTTTTTTATTATTATAATTTATGGAAAGTGTATGCACAAAAAAATTTAAATGTTTTCTAAAATAATATTTTACTCCGATAAAAATGAAATTTTGTTTCTATTTTTCACAAATATATTTCGTCAATTACTTTGCCATGCCACGAAATTGGTTGCATTTAAACCAATTTTCAAGGGAAGAAAAAAGAGAGGAGTTTCTGCTCTCACCCATCGTTAGTACCAATTAATAAATATGTTAAACAGAATGGGCGTTGAGTTTTGAGTAGCCAACCTTTTCATTAGGGCAGGCATTCCTTAAATAGCATATCGTTACCTGAAATGCAAAAGGGCGTAACAACCAAAAAATTCAAAATGGGGTTTTTCATTTATTATTGTAGAGCAAATCGAATTACATGTCCTCCTACATTTTTACAGCCCTACTGTCAATAACAACCATTTTATTAAAGAAAATCAAAAGGTCGTAACAACAAAGTTGGTTTTTTCTTAAACCAACAGGGCGCAACCCACATCTAATAAAAATGACGATTAAAGAAAATTTTTTTTTCTACGAAATAAATGCATCATCGCAATTTAATGCTGTACTGAAGAAATTGCAACACCAGCTTCGTAATCTTTGATTTTTTGGAGTTTTTTGTCTCTCCTGTAAAATTTTGAAATATGTTGTTACGCCCTTTTGCATTTCAGGTAACGATATACAAATTGAATAAAATATTTCTAGAGAGCATTAACTTTTAGGGGAGATCTCTCCCCTGCGTTGACCTTGACGACCAAGAAGTGGTCATGATTATACTCATACATGACAATAATCAAATCAAGTCCTTGCTGATCAAAGCACCGCTTTACGCTCATGCTGTGTCGTCTTCATTTCATCCAAATTTTTATATATACGACCTGAGCAAGCAGTAAGAAAAAACTGAGTTTATTTTATGGCATCCGGGCTCCACTTAATGTATGCAGGATAACTTTTAACATAAACAAACGATAAACACATTGTCCGAAGTAAATGTGGAGGCGTACATTGATAACTTATTGTGTGAAGTGTGGTGTCTGTTGTTGATGTCCTAAATTTTGCAACAAATGTTTC
Source organism: Epicampocera succincta (assembly GCA_932526305.1). Classification (NCBI taxonomy): domain Eukaryota; kingdom Metazoa; phylum Arthropoda; class Insecta; order Diptera; family Tachinidae; genus Epicampocera; species Epicampocera succincta. The sequence continues at coordinate 20,293,040 of OW052037.1, read as the reverse complement.
TTGCATCAAAAGTTTATGGCCAAATACTTACAGTTGATTGTTCGATTATTAGAAAAATTATAAGACCTGACAGGGCGAAAATCCGCTCTAATTTGGTGTCAAAATTCGTGTAAATTAAAGTAACAGAGTACAAGCCTTGGCCAGGATACAAGGTTTAACCGATTTAACGATTTTATAATCTTTTTATCATAGAGAAACTATTTCCATTTGGAGGAAATAGATGCCAATCACAGATTTTCACGAAAACTGCAAAAAACGCCCTTCAAATAGTATTTGAGCGGAACGAATTTCCGATCCGCATTCCTGCTTAAACCATTGATAGTTGTCAAGCTGTGAATTTTTTTTCAAAAGTACAGCCATTTTTGTCTTCTACTTTTAAGGGAATGATACTATAGTATGTATTTCCTAATTTGCATTTTTATTATTTTGTAGGAATAAATTAGAAATACAACAGCTACAATATTTATAATAATACAAGTATTTGAAATAAACTTTTTGCTAATTCTTATTGTTATTACGATCCCCTTATTGCTATAACAATATTTATTCGCTTTAGTGAGAATGTCCCATTAACACATTTAAGGGTTTCAGTGTTCGTATCAAATTTAAACTAAGAATAGTTGTAATAAGAAGTTTTGAAGTCAGAAGTCTATAAACATTTATTTAGGTTTATCATTTGATTTCGCCATTCCTTCCTTAATATTATTTCCCAAAATGGCCATATATGTACATACATACATACATGCACACACATACATACGTACATACACAGCGCATATTCGGATAGTAGTCTTCTCAATACGAGTAGTAGAGCTATTGGTGAAATTGATACGATGGAAGTAGCGCTCATTTATCGCTTCCAATCGCAAGCGAATTACGCGCTACACACTCGAATTTGTATTCGTGAATACCTCGAACCTGATATTCGTTAAAACCCTGACAAACATCTCCAATATGAGCGTAGTATGTACGTACTATATTTTTAATATTTTGTCAACACTAACCGCAATAATTTGCATAGAAATATAAACATTTTTTAATCACGATATTATTGTTATTTTTTACATTTCATTCAACGGCTGGTTTATGATGCTTTTGCTCAGCACGAGCTTGCGAATGTGTTTGTGCAAAGTAGCAGCACTGTTTCCATTTTGTGAAACACTGCGCCATTTTCCCTTTCACGCTTCTTAGTCTGTGTTAATTGCTGTTGTCAATTGTTTACGTTGTTGTGCTCATTCATGTGTGTGCATGAATTCATTCTCAATATTATTATTTCTCCTTTTTTTTTGGTCGTAATCATTTTTCTTTTTTGTTTGTTTGTTGTAATTATGAATTATGATGGTGGGTTTGTGCGTCAGAATTTTATCGTAAATGTGCGAGCGCGTTTTACTTGCATTGTTTTTCTTGTTTTTATTGTTGATATTTAAATAGAATTTTGATTGTTGCGATTTGTTAATCTGTAATTTATGCACAATTATTTTAATTACTGTTTGCTGTCATAAACAGTTTGTAAATTTTACAAATACTTTGTCTACTTTAATATTTTTAATGTGTTTTCTTGTATGTTTCGAGATGTGTCTGCTCTTGTTGCCTTTAATATTGCGTTTGCGATTATGCGTTTAAAAACTTTCTTAGTACTAATTACACTGCCAATACACGATAACACATACAAACTGCAGTCCTTACACAGTAACTCTGTGCCACCGGAGACGGTTTTAGGTATGAGTGGTGACACCTACTCCACTTTCACTTAAGTTTTTCAAAGCCATTTAATCAGAAAAATACAATAATAAATATCACCTTTCGTTAAAAAAAAAATGGGTATTTAGGAAATAGATAGCCCCAAAAAAGGTTACAGCCCTTGATATAAATCAGTTTTACAATTTTAATTACTATTCGCGTGTTTCCTCAGTATTGCTCTACAATAACACGAGAAGTAAAAAAAATGTCCTGAAATGTACATCTCAGTATTTTTAAAGTCAGGTTTTTAGAGATGTTATTATTTCTGTTCATAAAAAACGGAATTTATTCGAGATACATTCATATGTAAGCAAGAAACAAATGGTACGTGAGGCCTTAGTGAACTTGTTCAATTTTGCTCGGAAAAAATTGCCTTGTTGGCACAGTTGTCTAGAGAGCACGGCACTGATGTTCTAATTTTCCTTCTTTTAGTTTCAGCAACAGGTTATTTTTTCCATTCAATTACTCTTTAATTTTTTAGTTCCTCTCAGTAAATTTAACTTTAAATTTATGCGTTGCAAAATATTCATGTAAAAGAAAATAAAAGATTTTTACACACTATAAACAATCGTGTCATTACTTGCAAATAAAATATGCATCCGTACTCGTATGTGTGTATGTGTGAACACGTTCACCTTCTTTGGTTGAATGTGCGTTTGCACATGAGTGAGGAATGCTACAGGGTTTCTTCTTGGCAGGTTGTGTGTGTGGTTGTATTTGAGAGAAGGTTTAGTCTTCAAAATACTCTTACAATAATTAGGTTTTACTTAAGCCAGCTTTCTGAAGAACAAGCAGATACCGATTTCACTTGACCAGCCTTCACAAACGGTTAGAAATAACACTCTCAAATGCATTACGAGTAGTTGCGTGCAAAGCTAAATTATAAATATACAACCAACACACAAAGTGTTTTCATATTTGCGGTTGCATTTTGTGCAACCAATGGATGGATGTACGTTTCTGCAACCATCTTCATCATCACCGCCACCAGCGCCATTGATTACCGGCAGCAGCAATATTGAACGGTCGGCACAATCGTTGTCGTAATGACGCTGTGCATTTATTTGCTCTTCCTCTGCATCAAACCACTAAATTATGTATGAATGTTTGTGTCGCCGTACGTGCACTCGTACAGGTGTGTGCAATTGTTGTCGACAACACACTTACACAAACGCGAAAAATACCAGCCATCATAATTTCCTGTTTTTGGTGTTTAGTATTTGGTTTTCCGTGTTTTTCATTGGCCTCCCTTTCAAAATAACATTAACGCATGATTCTACAATTCAATAGCCGAACCGCAACGTACGAGTCCATGACGTAATTGTAAGGCACTGAAAGAAAATTTGCAAACGGAAAGTGTATTTCGTTAAAAAAAGTTGTTTATTTATTTAAAATATAAAATGTAATACAATATTTTACAAATAATTGGGTTCCACACTTTTGAATTTTATCTATCCAATGCAACTGATTGTTAAAAATATAACGACGGTAACTAAAGACTGAATGAAAAGGGCAATTTTTACGATTTCTGCTTCTGCGTCTTTTCTGCTTCAATAAATCATTTTAATTGTAGTAAAAGAAATTTACACATTTAACATTGCAAAGAAGCAGCGCTGGTTGTTAATGAATTGCTCCTGGTGTTCTTTTACAAATGTCACGCCACTTAGAAAGTGGAGCCATTTATGCGCAAATAACAAAGTCCGTATTATTTGGTTGCTTCAGAACTACAAACGCGGCTAAGTGACTAATTCAATCGGATTTTAATATATGCAGTAACAGCTTTTTCAAGCAACATATAGATGAGTTCATTACCTGAAAACTACCGGGCATTAACTTTTTCGATGTACTTTCTACAAAAGCTGTACGAGTACGTACGCATCTCCATCTCAACTTTTTGATGGCGTGGCATCATATTAGATTTATTCATTGTTGTTGTAATTGTTTGTGGTTGGTTGGTGTAAACAGTTATAAAAGCCCCAAGTTCCTGAGCCAAACGCAACGCCAAGCACAACGCCAAACACAGGAATACTCATTCGAAATTTTTCATTCGTCCAATCCACTGTAGCCGTGTACACATTTAAATAGACTTCGGATTGTATGATGAGAACTCAAATTGATTGTTTCAAAACGTGATTAAAATGCCTGATCAGTTCCATTACGTTTTCCCAAAGTAAACAGAACACAGAAAAGCCGTCTGTAGACAACATAGGCCTGAATTCAACACTGAGCTTCCGATGTTCTAAAAACAAAAATTCTCTAGGTACAACGCGAGAATTTTGGACTAGATATACTTATATTTTAGGGACTCTTCATTGTTTTATCTGGTTTTATCGACAATAATGGAAGTATCCAAAAACGTTTTCGGCACGTTTTCGGCACGTTTCGGTGTTTTTGAAATCGTAAGCAATATGGTGCATATACATACAAAACATATGTAGAAGTAAACTGTAATTGCTAAATTATAAGTAATAAGCAGAAAAGTAATTTCAAGATTGGCACGTCTCTTATAAATATTCGATGGCCTATTTTCCAGTTTTCAGCCTTCAGCAGCCTTAATTCAAGTGACACTTTTCGTATAAAACCGCTTTCATAAGATATATCTATATAACCTCATTTATGCAAACATTAGTCCAAATACAAGTGGTTTTCAAAATGCTGCATAGAGATTTGTGTTTCACTGTTCACTCATTTGGATTTTGTTTTTTTTTTTTTTTGTCTTTGATCGGTCATTCAACGCAAAGAATTAGTTGGTGGCTACCGGTGACGGTCAGATTTTTACTATTTTTGCATACGGATGATGGTAACAGTTCTAGATTTTATGATGCTGCTGTTTGTGATGGTTGTTGTATTTGCCGTTAATATGCATAAGTATGTCTGTGTGTGTGTGTGTACTTGAGTTTTTTTTTTCGTTCTTGTGGGTGCTGCTTTCGGTCGGCACTGTCTGCTCTGTAACGGTGATTAAGGATTATTTTTCATATTTTAGTATTTCATACACATATAAACCAACAGCACAGCACGCACGGATATAGAATTAGCGTGAATAAAAATACATCCATAAATGTTTGATTTTTGGATTTTGTGCATATTGCAAACTTATGAATATGAATATGTGCATTTGAATGCAGTCTGTTGTGCGTGGTTGACGGGTATGTAACTTCATTTAATATTCATAAATGAGTTTAGTGGGGCTATTTTTGATTTAAGGTGTGAAAAACATAAACAAAATTAGCATAACATTAAATATAGAAACTACTAAAAAATGAGTAAAAGCTTTGAAACAGAGTGCAAAAGCTGTAATAAATTCAATATGTACGCGTATGTATGTATGTGTGTATGGATTTTTAATATTCGCAATAATTCTTTAGAAGAGGCAACAAACATCAGCAGCTGAAAACAATTTTTTTGCAAAATGTTTGGACAGACGTTTCCCAATTTTTGGTAGAAGCAAAACACGACGCAGTGTTTAGTATTTGTTGATACGGCCATATAATCATGCTTGTTAGTCATCAGGACGACAGGCTCCATGCAACAACGTAGCTTTCGACGTGATTGTGTTAGAAATAAAGCAAAGATACTCATGAATTTGTACGTACATATGTGTGGAAATGAGCTACACCTACGATTGCGTATGCACTTTAATGTACATCTCCGTTTACGGACGTCTGTATGCAATCACATGCGGTTTAATAAAAATTTGTGCTTTAAGGATTAAGAAAGCAGGCAGAAAATCTTTTGTGAAATGCAAAACTGAAATAAACAAATTGATAATTGTTTTATGGGACGTGTGTTTGTGCTTGTGGATGCGTGTGGGTGCGTGTGGGTGTGCATGTTTGAGTTTCATGTGTGAATTCCAGCATTAAAGCTTTTCCCAAAAAGAAATACAACTTGTAAACACATTTGTTCGTTCCTTTATCCCTTTGGTTTTATGTGCAGTGTTGTTGTTCTGATGTCATACAAAAAAATCACTTTTGTGGTAAAAAGCACATCATACAAAACAAACGTTGATTGCAAATTGATGTTATTGGATATCTGAATAAAGACGATTAAAATTCCAAATGAAAAAGAGCACGAAAAGCAATCGGAATAAAGTAGGCGAAAATAAATACAAGATGTACAAAATGAATTTTTAAGCTCAAGTTTCCGAGACCCAAGTTACCCAAATATTTACACGGGCATCGAAAGCTGTCGTACAGTCATTCGTGATCCTTCAATGCAACGTTTTATAATAGTTTTCCCTTGATCTGATAGATGCCGCTGCTTCGCGCAGAGCATTTTTAGTTAAATTTCGAAGATGAGTCCTGGCATACTTGACCCATCAGAAACTGTAATTATGTAATAAACCATGAAAACATCTCCATGAATTTTATAGTTAAAATATACAACTTAGAAATTAGTGTAACAGGCTCTGGTCTTAAGGTCTAGCACCAAAAAATAATGTTAAAACTTGTGAGGCTAAAAACCACCTTTAACATAAAGAGCAAGAAAAAACTTTAAAATATGAAATAATCGTATTAAAATTAAACTCTAAGATAAAATCATTGCTTTAATTTCATTATTTAGTACTTAGAGGACAGGAAAAAAGTAATGAGGCCTACAATAAAGTAAAAAAACCGAAAATCAGGCTTGCGGCTACTTTCCTCATTTCAAATGTTCTATAAAGTTATTCAGAAATTTGCTTTTAAATGAAAAACAACACCGAGCAAAATCCAAACATCGATTTTGCGCCTTTTAAGTTTCCCGCTGAATGTGCGAACTAAGGGAAAAGACTCATCGGAAAGTGAAGGACAAGTTGGCGATGAATTTTGAAATCTGAAATGAAGACTTTTATCGCCTTTTTTCTTCATAGATATTTCTGTTAGATTAATAAAATTCAATTAAGTCTACATGCACGGGAGTGAAAGGCACAAACACATCTTCGTGAAAAGGAGCACAATAACTTGATAGAACATCAAGTATTGAATAAACGAAGCATTGTCTCTACTGGTAGAGCGACTGCAGCGTCAGCATTATCATCTGGGCACAAAGATATTTTGCTGTTTATATTGGTTTTGCTAAACAGGAGCAGTAAACAAAACTTTAGCACTGAGAAGATTAAAAATTCCTAAGAGAATTATCAAGTCAAAAGAAATTGTGATGCATTCATTCTTTTAAAGTAAAATTGATAAAACTAATCGCATTAGCAGCTGGTAGGGCGTAATATTTTATTAACTTTTGCGTGCAACATGAAAAGTTATCCTTCCTTTGTTAAGTTTGATGTCAAAATGTTACATCTGTGGATAGAAAACAAATAGAAAATCAAATTTCAGTGGCATAAAGTAACACAGAGTGACACAATATTGCCCAAATATTTAACAAATTGTTACAATTTGTGGACGTGCCGAATGTGTGAAGAATGATTTTAGACATTTTCCGAACGTAATATTTTAAAAATTTCCTCTTCAAACCAGTTAAGTTCAGGGCTTTCTGCCCCTGAAAATGTGCCGGCAATTGCAACGTCACCAATTTTATATTTTGCTGTCAAATGTTAATGTTTCATATTATATTAAAACTATTGTCAAGAAATAAGCTCAAGTTCTATTTCTGATAACCCGAAAACCGAAAGTCAATGATGCCTTTATGTCGATTGCGTATAACAAAAAAAAAAAAATGTTAGTGCCAAGAAACTAGAATACTAAGAAACAGACTACATACGCATGGACCCCTCTAGCCCGACCATATTCTTAAGAAATTTAACCAAAAGCGTACTTCCTTCAATGCACTACATTAAGTAGTTCTGTATCGTTATTTGAATCGTGGAAAATCAGAGGATGGCATTATAATTGCTGACATGCTAATTTAGTATGCCTTTAGAACAACTATTATTGTTATCCACTGCTGTACTTTGTTCCGAAAAGGCAAATTTTTTATATTGTACGACATTGAAATATTGTAACCATCGAATCAGCGTGCAAACATAATAGAGGGGTAACAAGAAGCAGAATTGAGGTTTCTTCTCAAATCAAATGTTTCTTAAGAAATTTTGTATACCTTTCAGCTTTGTTGACGAAATATATGAACATTTGAGAAGCACATCCATCCACTTTTATAAATATCATACACGTGTACACCTACAATTCTCTCTCTCAGGGTGAAATGCATCTTTTATGAAAATAAATTTTAACGAATGAACGTTCATTTGAGTTTAAAGATGACGAGATAAATCGATCTCATTGAATTTTGCTAATTTCTATGCCAACACTGCGGAATGGATGATCATGATGGAATTCGTTGCCTTTCGGACATGTAATTTCAATGTCATTAGCGTTAAGAAAAATCAGAAATAACATAAATACAAAATGAGCGCCCTGAGGACTCCGTGATCTGGAAAACCCCGCAAAAGCTCTACTGATGAACTACCACAAAAGCAGGGCCAAACGGAAATAATTTATTTGATGTCAAGAAGAGTTGACCTTTTGCATAAAAATAATTTCAGTGCAAAATTACATTAATTCTCTAAGCAGTTTTCTTTTTGTATAAATATATTATTTTAATTTAAGAAATTTGAAATATGATAAATTCAACATCTACCAAGGAAACTTGGAAATTTGAAAAGAATTCTCTGCATTTAATCGGCCAAAACAATTGGTAGTAACAATTTAACCCTCTCAAAGCCACTTTTGTGAATCGGAAACTGTCATTTTCGAATGTTACAGCTGAAATGTGGTTTCTTTTTAGAAGAGCAAGTAACTTATTAATTTTAAAGTACTGAGGACTTTTTGTGGATTTGATTAGGAAAAGTTTCATCAGACACGCTGTCTTGATTTGCGTGCACACAATTAAAAAATTTTGTTATTTTTTTTTTGTCAGCGAAAAAAGAGTTCGAATTGCGCTTCGGTTTCTTTAGTGACATGATAAATCTCTTTGTCGTGTTCTTCCCTAAAAATTTTAGTCTGCCCTATTGAAACCCCTTTTTTTGCTAGTTGTTATTATTGTTGGCATTTTCCTTCGGTTCTCAATTTGACCATGAATGCATAAATCATTTAAAAACGTAATGCTTCCCAATGGACTAATAAAACATTGCCACAAATTATGCCGGCAGCACAAACGATACTTTTTTTTTTCTTTTCCAAACTTTTTTTATTTGTATTTTTATCTTGATTCTGTTTTATATTTACTTACATATTTTTGTTTCAGTGTCAATTTCTGCTGACCAATTTGTATCCATTGTAACTCAATGTAAAGGACAACAAAACGATGCTTGAAATACAACCAATCAAACTTTTTTTTCTTGTTTTCGCGATTGTAATTGTTATGTGATAAGGGAGTACTAAAAGGATTGTTTTTAATTGTAATTTTATTTTACACTCTGGTACTTTTAACTTAAACAAAGCGCAGACAAATTCAACAAAAAGGATATGTATTTATTAAAGAGCAAATCAATTTGAGGCCGTGTAATGGAAAATAAATTAAAATTTATTACAAAAAGAATGCCCTTGTACACACTTTTAAGACCCAAAATCTTTTCTTTAAGTTTTATTTGAATAGTTTTAGGTTCAGTGAACATAAGAACTAACTGGAAATTTTAATCTTGCAGGTCTTCGCAAGTGTGATAAAAAAAACAGTCAAATTTTAAATGATTTTGATATTTCCTATCATATACCGGGAAACTAGCAGCTGAGACATGAGCTGGCAAGGCTCTAATGTTATTAACATCTTCTTATTCTCTGGCATCTTTCAGGAACTAAAAACGTATATATATATGTAAATATACTTCCACTGGACTTGCAATATGTTCGTACATACATACACTGAATAGCAGATATTGCTTGAGGAAGATTAAGATTAATCGCATCATTGCTGTTAAGCAACATTTAGAAACTCCAACATAAACATTTCCTATTGTGTAATAATTTTTACAGTGTTACACAAATACACTTAAACACAATCACTGTTACATAATTCTACCACTGCACATGTCTTATATGTACGTATAAATGTATGTGTATAAGTAATTACTTTTGTCTAGAAACAAACTGAAAGAAGGGAGGTTAAACAGCTGACAAATTATTATTTTGCGATTCATGAAGTAAGAGAGACTACCAGTGTGCAGAGCTTTTGGTAGCCCCTTTACTAATCGGATTTGAATCTTAGATCATCTCGCCCATGAGCATTAACTTCATTCATATTAACTTGATTTCCGGACTTAATTTTCATTGTGAGTTTTCATTGTTAGCTTGTCACAAGTTTTAACTCCTAATCCAAATAAAGGTTATTTTGCTTGTGGAGCTACCCTTTCCACTTTTTTTGCTTGGCATAATAACATAGTTTTCTCCAAATACGATTTTTAGATGGAACAACATTTACCCCAGCTAAACTGGTCGCTTCTGTGCCTTCTTGAAAGAAAGAGAAGAATTAAGAAAAAAATATTTTTAAAAGTTGAAACATATTTGAATAATTGTATCCCCAATGAGGTTTCCGTAGATTTTTCCAAACCGCCGCTTAGAGTCATCTATTAGTAAAATAGTAGCGGAAGTTTAATGTATCTGATTGCCTGTGAGCATGACGGCGTTTTTTATAGTAGAACCGAACAGTGAACCAACCACGAGTAGTACCTTTTCACCCTTTGAACTGCGGAACCCTAAAAATCAATGAAAATCAAAAATTTACTGTTGGTTTTTGTGAAAACTAGTTGCTATAAAAATGTCAGTTCAACATTCGCTTAACATGTTGTTTACAGACTTCATGCTCAAAATACAAACCTTTGAAAGGAAATTTTAACACCTCTTCTTTAGCTGTTTCAATTCCCTTTCATTTCCCACCATTTATGTCGAAGCACTCAGCAAAAGCTCTCTTCAGTACTCATGAATTTATAAGGGGAACAAGAATGTACTTCAAGTTACAGTATTTTAAGAGCCAGATACATATTAACATTCTTTAAGAATCAGAGGTTTTCTGTGTTTTGTTTCTCTCCACGAAAAGCATTATTTGAGTTCGGCACGAGTGCAATTGAGCTTAAAAACATTAAAACATTTTGTGTGCTGAGGAGAAAGAGCGTATTATGTGGGCACATCATCTCAAAATAAGTTCGCTTCAGTAATATAGAAGGAAAAAATACGAAACACGAAGTAATTACTATTTTAGTTATAATGATAATGCCAATTCGGATAGACGTTGAGGTGGACGCGGTTGTATTACTAAATAAAAATATTTATATAAAATGTATAAAATAAAACGGAGTTGAAAATATTCAAACTAAATTAACAAAACCGAACAGAACTGAATACTTTCGCTAAAGCTGGAGCCGTAAACTATTTTTTTATGTGCAAAACCTAACAAATTACATTCATGCTGCATTATTTGATGTCGTGAATTTATTACAATAAAACAAAAAAAACAAAATTATTTGATAAGAAAATTGTTGCGAAAATAGAATTACATATTTATTTTCCCAAAAAGGTTAATGTGAGTTGTATAAAATTAAATGTGTATTTCAAAGCAAAAAAAGTATCAGTAAAGAAAAATGTTTCAAGTTCGCTACAATTGTTAAACTTAGCAAAAGATATGTACACAAGCTGGTGGTCGAGTCAACGTTACCATCGTTAACAACAACGAAAACAACTAGATTTCGAAATTGAAAACAACGAAAAAATATTACGTTTGTACAATACATACATACATACATATGTATGTACATACGTACATGCAAACAAATAAACAAGCAAATTCATAGAATATTCTTCTTCAGCAAAGTTCTGCTGTGCAGAAACCTTCCGACTTTAACTCACAAGGTAACACAATTATGAAACACAAAAGGAATTTGGGCTCATATTTGAACATACACAAGTTGGAAATTTTGCCAATTAAAATTTAGGAACTGCAAATATCTGTCAACGAGGTGCGAGATTTTAAAAGGAAGAAAAACTTAAATCATTTTTTTTCAAAACATATGTATGCCGCAATGAAAGCTTATTAAAAAAGTTTTATTACAATATATAAAGTTAATTTTCTCAAAAAGAAAATTCTCCTACCATGCAACGCTTACGACTTCCTTAATTAAATAATAAATTTCTTATCTAAAAGCAAAACCATTCATTTAAATTACAACCAACCAACCGCCTTCTTTTGCAAAATATTTTAAGATTGAAGAATTTAAAGTTTCTGGAAAGAGCTTAATTTTTATACTAATTTGCTACAGTTCTCATCATCTAGTTAAAAACATTCGCACATATAGAGTTTCTTTCCATAACCGACAACTTTTGCCAAAGTTAAAATTTTCTTTTGATTCCATTTAATTTTGGAGGCAGCGCAGGTTGTTATCTTTTTCTTTCCTAGTCTTTGCGAAGCAATGATTTTTTTGGATCGTTCATCAAATTTCAGATAAAGTCAACAGAAAAAGTTATTGCGATTTAGACGAGAGCCGAATCCCTTTTTTGGGAACTTCTTATGCAAGAGCTACTGTTTCATCTTGATACTGGCGTTCGTTTAAATCTGAAGCCACGGTTTCAGTCATTCTGTGGAAATCATTTGCATCAAACTTTTTTATATAAACTTGGCGGCATGACCACGTGAAAGTATAAAACTTTTATATAAAGAACTGCCAATTTCATATTCCTCTTTTTTCGACCTCTAAAGTTTTTATCTATGGCCACAAATAGTTAACAACTTCAAGCACTGAAAGCACTTAAAATTAAAAATAAAACTTCTAATCATAAGAGTTCGTAACAAGAAAACCAAAAAAAATATACTATTAAAGATTACGAAAATTATGAAGTACTAAAAGAAAACTAATATTTAAAAGCAAAATCAAGGCGCAATGACAGATTCAAACTCAGTTACAATAATTAAGCGTCAAGTGCCGGCGTTATCGTCAAAAAACCAAAGGACGTAATTCACAATCGAGGCGAAAGCTGTCAGCTGTGAATATAAAGGTTCGAAACTAATAAAAACCCGATTTATTTTCTAGCTCTCGTCTAATAAATGAACTGGTCCTAATATTAGGAATATATTCAAAAGCACATTAATAATTCAAATGCCCTTCTGAAAAATAGATGACTTTATTAAAGCCATCAGATCTTCGGTTTCGGCACATCTATTTTCACTTTTTATGTCGTAAGAGAAGTTCGGGATAATACTTGGTTTTTAATAATTTATTTTTGATTTTGAACAAGATAAAGAAGACACAAAAAAACAGCTGTATTGTTTGATTTAACACAGATTTTAAAGCTTTAGGGCTAATAATAATATCAATAGACGAAGAAAGAAGTGAGTGATATATTTCGTCGCAGCGAAATTGCTGCTGTATAAACTGTCTTTGGGACTATAACAACAACATTAGATACATATATAATTCTTAATGTCTGATATTTGTGGAAAAAGGCCTTGAGTATTGTTGAATATATAAAAAATCATTCGCTGCTTAGGAGCGAAAGAATTTAGTTTTTGTAATGTTGGTCAGAGCATATATTTTCCTACATGTTTCGGAATCTTTCGCCAATATCCTTATCTTAAAAACTACTCGATTTATTTATTCTCCGATGTCAAAGTGTTATTATTCCACTGACCACTTATTTTAATATGAGTTCTTCATAGAATCATTTGCCAATCAGATCATAAAGTTTGCGTCTCTGACTGACACGAGTCGACAACTGGTCACTACTTCACCAGAATTCAATATGAATTTTTGCGGCTTTTCGCAGAATACTCACAAAGCTTCTACAAAGACAGCATGTAAAAAGTTTTCGAAAATATATGTATATATTGTTTAGTATTTTGCCTCTACGAGTTGGAAATTTTGAACTATATTCTGGTCGAAGCAAGAAATTTTGATTTATATAAACCGCTATAACAAAAGCAAACAAATACAGCCCCAAGAACTGCTTTTGTCTAGGGACATGCCAGCTTCATTTTAGAAATATGAAAATGACCACTAAAATGTATTCCAAATAGGTTTAAGTTTAAGTTGGAAATTAATTTACTTATTTTATTTTCACAAATTTCTCAACACTATTAATGTTTTCCACTCCTGATTTAAGGGGAAACTTGAAAAATTCATTGCACTTTGAACTTTCAATGCACCTGATGCAGAACAAATAACAAGAAGCAAAAACAACAAGAACAACAAGAAAAACAAGAACAACAAAAATGAAGCCATAACAGACAAATTGCTATAAAAACTTCACATTTATTTGTAAATTTTGCTTCCAGCAAATGAAACTTCTTAAAATATATTCACTCACGCTTCTACATAAACAAGTTTTGAAATAAGATTTTTTATTACATTTTCGCAGAAATGTTTACATATGTATGTACTTACTTATGTATGTTTTGGTGCATGTATTTAAAAAATAAATTCACACATTATAACGCAGCTGCAAAAACCATTCTAGCACTTTTATTTTTATACACAATAGATTTTTCTAACTTAAAATAAAACCGCACTCTTATTGTTCGTACTTGCTCGTAATAATTTTTCTTATGGTTTTACTTTTTTGTTGGAATCCTTAAATGCAACCCACACACAGAACGCATTTTTCAAATAAAAAAACTTCATGAGCCATTTACAGTGAATACCAAAACGTGAAGGAATAAAAAACACAGTAGCCCCAAATAGCTGCACACGGTCAGCTATTCAAATGAATCAATAAAGCTTAAAATGAAACGCAGGAGGTTGAGATGTTTGCTATCCTATTATGGCATTGCCTTGAATGCTTATAATAGAAATGAATAGTGGTAAAATTTGCATCTGCTGTATAATTAAAGGATAACTTCATAAGAGGTGATGTCTGGATAGAAGTGCTATCTGCAATCCTTGTTTCGCTTTTCACTGCACCTTCAAGCACATTTTTTATAATATATAAATATATTTTCTAAAACTACATATACAAATACCTGACACCATTACAAATATTTTGTTTCTTATTATAGAATATGTGTGTATGTAACAAATGAAATTTGGAGTGTGTTAGAAGATAATCCCAATGGTGAACTACTAACAATTTGCTGCAGAATTAACTTGTAGTTGTTTCTCTCTTATTTGAAAACATGGTTTTCTATTTCGGCATAAATGAATGTTCTCGTAGATGTAACGTTTTCAACATAAAAACAAGTTTAAAATGGCAGAGTGTTTCTACTGCGTATCAGCAGAAGTGTGTGTGAATAATACTCAGTTCGCTTAAAGACGCATTTGAGTTGCTGTAACAACAATCGTGTGTGTAACATTTCAATTTCTTTAACTTTTCAGACTCTATGACATGGTTGTAGTTTTGGAGATCTTGTTGATCGCTAAAATCTAAAGTTAAGCCGTGCCTTCTATTTGCGAAATTTTGCGAATATTTTGTTTTAAGCTGTGACGTTATTTCTTATGAAAATGACTGCACCTGGGTATTTTTTGCTGCTTTCAAAACTGCATTTTGGAGTGTTATTTCAATGTGATTTGATAGGAAAAATTTAAAAAAAGCGAAGATGAAATAGAACAAAGTAAATATTTTTCACACCTTTACAATGGCCTGTATAATATGTATTACTAATTTCAACATTCTGTATCAAACTCGTGAGTTGAGGATTTTTCATTTAGAGAAAGTGAATAACTTTATGAGACTTTATTGTCTCATAAAGACAATAATAAAAGACTATTTATACTTTGGATGATCGCGTTGCACTAAATGTTTGTTTTAAGAAGGTTAGCAGCAAATATAAAAAATATGGCTGAAAAACGGGGGATTGCGAAAAGCTTCTTGGAGCTACAGCGCGAAGTATGCCAATAAGATTTAAACTGAAATTATATTATAAGATTATTGTTTTCAACTGCACATTTATTGTCATTCAAAACACGAGAACTTAAACAAATTTTGTAAAATTAACTTTTTCAAGAAAGTACTTTTTACAGGAATCTGGACTTTAATTGATATTTATTGTATATGTTTTTTTTATTTTACTCTGCTTTTAAGCTGTTACAATTTTTTAAGCTCCTGAAATTAAACTGCCTTGTTATACGTATTCCATATGTGCACAAATAAATTTATTTTTGAAATCTTTGATGCAACAGAAATAATTTTGTATGTGTTATTTCTCACTGTTTTCAATGTTTTCAATGTTTTTTCTTTCTTATTTATTTATTGTTTAACTCACGACAGCAGTGAATGACAATAAAATTGAAAAATTAAATGAGGCATTTTTCTCTGTCAACTCAATGAAACAGTCATGCAGATAATAAACCATAATTAAACCAAAACCGTAGAAGGAAAATAATTAAAATTCCATATAAAATGAATTCACACTCATGGCGGAGGAACAAATGGCAATGTCAAGTTCGAAACATTCTGCGCAAGAAATTTGTTCGAAGGGGGGTTAGTGAGTTGGTGTGTCGGAGTGCGTATGAGTAACAATAAATTGTTTTAAGTTGTTTTGTTAATAATCATACGTCTCGGAAGTTCATGCAAATTGTTAGCAATTACGACTGTACAACATACTTGCTTCATGGTGTACAAACTATGTATGTATCATCCCTTTCTTAAACTATTTTTCATTGCAGGCATGACAATGGAAAATAAGAACTTACTCAAAGTTTGTTCAAAATTAATTAAAACGTTTTTATATCTAAATATACCACTAATATATATTTTATTTGAAATATACGAGCTTTTAACGGAACATATAAATATAACATATAGCGCATTTCTTTTAAACACTTACAGCAAATAAGGCTTCAAATTACAGTCACGAATACACACCCAACCTCAGATTATGGTGTTAAAAAAATTAATAGAAAACATATTACATATATTGAAACCGACTAAATTCGAAGCGTTGTAGGAATCAATAAAACTTGTTTATAACGTAAAACAAGAAACAGAATAATGTTATGATCCCATTGCAGCTGTTTAGCCCTGACAATTTTATTATCTCTCAATATACACTATACAAATCGGAAAGTGCGATCGGTATCTCGTAAATTTAAATTAAAATTTACGATTTTAACAATTAAAGGATCCGGTTTGAACACGCTTTACTTAGTAAAAATAAACAAATAAGCAGTTTTATTTTTATATAGCCTTTAAAAGTTACATTTGAACGAGCAAAAATTGCATACTAATCAGTAAATATTGTATTCATCGATGTCTGAAAGCAAATCGAAAATAGTATATTGATCAAACTCTCATGTGCTCAATTAGCACTTCAAACAAACTGAATTATAATTTTAGGGAAGAACTTAACTCATACGCAGCAGCAGCAGCAAATAATGAAATCATGACAAATCAAATATTTCGCTCTGTTAACACATATTAGTAGAGTCTTTTGTTAAAGGGCAATTGTTTCTCTTCACCTTTTTATTTTTGATTATATCTACGGCAATTTGATTTGCGGATTTTGTGGGCGCTATTAGTTTTATAAAAACTAATAAATTCAATGTAATTAATTTAAGGAAAAAATTTAAAAATGTCACGCTGAATAAGTGGCTTCAGCTGTGTTTTAATTTAATATGCATATGTGCATATTTTCGGAGTTTTCTGTGTTAAAAATACCCCATTTACGTATAAAATTTTATTTTAAACTTTTCTGCGAAATCTCTGACTATTTATTTTGATCACACATTTTTTGCAGATTGGTGAAAAATGACGGGAAGTGTCTAAATTTTTTACCAGTTATTATGAGCAAATGTTATGCATTCCGCCAGCTTGAACAAGAAGCTGCAGGACATTAAAAATAAATGAAATGTGTTTTGTGCGGGGTGTGGTCGGTGGAAGGTGTTTTTACTTGCCATGACCCAAAATCATAAATTGTTTTCTTCGAACACAAGAGACTAGTGGCAAATAATAGTTACATTGACTCTCTTCTTTGAACTATACTCTCATAACGATCAGGTCTTTTGCTTTAAAATGTTTGTATCTATGGCTATTTATTGTAGGGAGATTTTGAGTTCAGTACTCGGGCTTATAACAAACAAGATGCAAAAGTGCTAAAACTATTATTGTGTTGTTAAAATATTACAAATTCAATCACTGCTCGGCTAATGTTTAAAGTTTGAGTGATTATTTCAACGCAGCGTTTGATTTATTTGTTGTATACATCATGTTTGTCACTTCATGCTTAACTGCTGATCCAGAACGTTACAAATAAACTCTTAATAAACTACTTTAATTCTACATCATAAAGAGGAAAAAAGGATTTAGAAACCTTTTTGTCCCAGTGCTTTACTTTTGTATTAGACTATACGATGACCCTGTTCTATTTTTTCATTATTCACTTTCCCAAAATCCCTTTCTTTCATCGGAAACCTTAATCAATTGCCTTTAAGGGCCCTAATCTGTACTTAAACACTCTTCCCCTGTTCTTTGTGTACGTGTTAGCATACAAACGTAAGAAATGACTGCAACTTATAGATAGATGTACGAAATTGTCGGTGTGTGTGTTTTAAAACTACTAACTACTGTTCTAAATCCTCTTGTTGTTAGTATTGTTTTGGTTCTTATGTGCCTATAAAGTTCAATGAATTTTCCAGTAGCCAGCCGACTGCTGTTGTTCTCCGTTAAGTAAAAATTTATTGTGTTTGCTTTATATGGGAAATTTGTGTTGCTTCACAACTTGAGTTTTAGGCTTTAAGCCTTTACTTTTTTATTCTGGTTGGCTTTCTCCAACATTATTTTATTTCTGGTATAAAAGAAATATTTTAAAATCATGTATTAGACTTAATGGCGTGTGTAAGTCTCTCATCACATGGCAACCATCAGAATACGTAAAAATGTGTGCGGCCGTATTGTGTTGGGGTGTTTGTAAACTTAGTCATGTATGAGTGAGTAGAAGCAACTCTCTCACATGGACCTTTTATGGTTAGTTTAAGATAATATTTCTAAATTGTTAAATCAATAAGAGCTTTCTAAGCCAGCTCTTGCCTTTTGTGTTGTTTTTCAATATCACTCAAAATACTTTTTATCTTAAATACCATTTCCAAAATATGTAACATGTAACGAAAGCAAATCTAAATTCTATCGTATTCTATGAGATCAACTTAAGAACATACACGTTGCCAAATGTTTGTTTAAAATTTATTGAGCAGAATACATTCAGCGTCGTAACTTGTATTGTTGTGAATAATCAACCATTAACACGAAATATATTTTATTTCATCCATACATTCAATATTTAGTCCTGTAATTTGCACTATTTTCTCCAATCTTGGGATTATTTTTCAAGCTCAAAATCTTGTGATGGATCATAATGCTACATATTACTAAAATACGCGTCGTGACAGTCACTGTTCCTGCTGCCTGATATTTTAACATATTTTGTTCTTGCTCTTTTTAACTGCCCATTTTATATTGTGAGCACACTTTTTAAGCTTTTTTATATATTATCTGTCTACTTTATATCTCCTTAAGAATTGTTTTCCTGATTAAGTCTTAATTTGTATTGCATTGCTGTCATAGTGTGCTGCTAGAAACTTAGCTCCTATATCCTAATTTTTAGTCCTTCGTTCCACTTGCTTTTAATTCTTCATTATGTTCTTGTACAGGCATTAATCCGCATTTAATTACAGTTTGCATGAGAGAAGTTTTGCGCTAGTGTGAGTTAATGTGTGTACGACTTTCACTCACTGGTGCAAACGTCTATGTGTCTACATCACGCTTCTGAAAAAAATCGCAATAAGTCTGTATGCCTGTGTATACTCTATATTAGGATCTCATATGCGCACGTGCACACACATATATAGGCTGTGCACATCTATTGCTAACTTTCTGCCAACTTAACATTTATCCGAAAAAAATACGCACTTGGGAATTTGGAAAAATACGAAGCAGCAATATCATCAGCATCATTGTCGTCATACACAGAAACAAAAAAAGCAGCGAAAAATCAAAAACAAAACAACAGTCGCAAATACGCCTTAACTAACGCCGCTTACGGAGCACTAACTCACATACAAAAAACATGGCATACACCAACGAACACCAGCAAAGACTCTTTCCATTCATATTGAAATGACTCTACGTACATTTATACAGCAGTAGTTGTTGTAGTAGCTTCTCATGGTATTAAGTACGTTGTACTGCAGGCAAGCAATATAATCCTTTAGCTGAAAGAAATTTACACTTGCAAAAAGTTTGCTGGCGCTCACAGCTTCTAACGAAAAAAACACAAAATACACGGTTGAAACAAACACACAAACTAGAAAGAAAATGTCTTCAGCTAACAATAAGTTGCCAACTTTACTATTAACAATGGCTTTCTGGAAGTGTTTGCAGATGTAATTGTATTAGTAAATGTTGGCAACGACAAAAGTTGATGCAAGTAGCAACAGTATCAAGTAAAAGCAAAGTTTAGTTCAAAAATAAACCGACGTAATTGTGCCTGCTTTGTTACTATAAACCGAAATTGAAAAAAACCCGTTCGAGGTTCTAACAGCAACCCTGATATATGTATGTGTGTAGATGCAAAATCCAGGCTACGGGAACAACTGGGAAGTAGAAGACGAAGAAGTAAAATTTTACGGCAATAAATGCGATTGCTCGGAACTGCAAAATGAAAGTACAGTATTTCGGAATTGTGGGTAATATATGTACATATACACACGTGTGTATATATATTTATATTTACACATATATATATGTGTGTGTGTGTGTGTGAATACATACATACATACCAAGGATCAGAAAAATATAATATAAACACTTATTGTGTCTTACATTGTAAAGGCGTGCAACAACTTCGTCTAAAAATTTGTGTGAAGGAAAAAACTTGCAGCAATGACACCAAACACATTAGAGCTCTATAAAATGTAGACAAATTTAAGTTAATGAGTGCAAACAAATGCAATTAAAAAGAAAAGATGCCAAAAAAAAAAAGATCCTAAAAGAAAATTTAAAAGTACATCACAGAAGAGTCTTAATTTAGCACAAAAGTTTAATAATCCAGAAAAATAAAATCTGCGCCAAACAGTATTTTCTGTGAAGTTGAGTGTTGTTTTTCCTTTTGCAGCTGAAATGTGTAGTGCGGAACGCATTACGAAAAAATTTAGCTCAAAGGCCTACAAATGAATGTGAAAAGCGCTTTCCTAATGTTTGTATGCCAAAAATTACAAAAATATAACACAAAAACTGTGGCGAAAAGGCGAAGTGAAACTAAACACCGGCCGCTTCCATTATTACTAAAACGTAGAGACGCAAGTCTGCTGTGGGGCTGTCTAGCGTATGAAGCAAGTTCTTTGTATTTTAATGCAAACGGAAATTCAAAATATCACTAAAAATATATCTTTTTTTGAGGAAAGCGACTAAAAAATGACTATTTATTTAAACAACGACACAAAATATTTTATATCTGATATTTTCTAAATCCTGCTAATGCTTTGTGTTCCAAGAGCCTCATAATTTTCCAGGAAGGTACGTTTTGCTACATTATTTCTCAATTTAGTTCGCACATTCCTGAGGTAATATATTTTTGTGTTAAGGCTCATTTGAAAACTAAAATGGTATTAGAAAAATATACAATAACAAAACTTTACATATGTAGACAAGTATATACATATGTGTATTATTAGGTGCGTGTGTGCGCATAAAGTATGTATAAACATACATACATACATACATACATAAATACATACGTCCACAAAAGCCACCAACAAGGCTACAACTTCAAAGCAGCTCTTCTTTAAAAATCAATTTTATTTAAATTGTAATTACGTTTCCCTAAACGATGTATTGTTACGAATGTATTCTGTCTGTCCTGCATTTTAAAAGGCAATTGTCAAGTTTGCGCATTATTTGATTTTATATTTTTTCACAAAATCTTCACAGTTTCCTCTGACGTTTCTATTTTGTTTTGGAAAATTTGTTCTTGTTTTTGCTGGCTTTATTTCGCTTTATTATCCATTATTCATATACAAGTACATCCACATAAAGATAAATAGCTAACGATAGTAAATGTTTATTTCATTTTCTACTTTTTCACTCTGGGCTGTTGCTGGTTGCTGTTTTACGTTCATACTTATAGACGTTTAGCCACAGATACAATTGTGGTTCATTGATTGCTACATTACGTTTCATACACACACACACACACACACACACACACACATACATACATACATACACATACATTTATATAGGTTTTTTTTAATTTTTCAAATATTTTCCATGGCTTTTTAGTTATTTTCAACTTTTATACAGATCTTTTATCCACATTTTTTCACTGCTGAATTTGTGGTTGGCTATTTAGCGTTTTACAGTTCCGGCAGTTATACTCATAAGTATAAATGTGTGTTATTCTTGCTTAAAAAATATTGCTGTTGTTGTTATTGTATTATTGTGTTTTATTTTTTATTTTACTTTCAACGTCATTGGATAACTTCGATTTCGTCTCTTTCACTCTCTTTAGTAGTAGTGCTTCGACTTGAACTTCTCGGTGCCAGCCAGCCACAGAAAAAACTGTACGTCACCGAGCAAAAATGTGAAAATTGCAAAATAATGTCTTTTGCTGAACCACTTATCGAAGCATTTTAATCTTCAAAAAGCAATTTTACTGATACATTTAACAACAAATGAATGAATGAATGAAAAGAACTTTAAGATGGAAAATAATGTATGAATATGAAGTAATTAATGGCATGTAAAGATATTTTATGACAAAATACTTGTAATGACATCTTATAGCTGCCATGAAAATTTTTAAGCAGAAACTATTTTTATAGGTCCGTTAAACTTTGAAGAAAGCTGGAATTCCAAAATAATAAAAAAAAAAAAAAAATACCATATAAAAACGTGCGGTTTGCATTTTCCTCGTAAATCTAACGCCTCATATTGGCAAATTCACAGATCGCTGCAAGCCCCTAAAATATGTTATTGTCACTCTTGACTTATACTCATGAAAATAGTTTTGGTATTGGGCAAAAATGATGTTTAAGCCGCAAAGGCTGGCTGCCTGCGGCATTAATACGGTTGTTGATTAATAAAGTGTAGCACGAGCTTTAATATCTACTGACACTTTGCAAAGAGAATAGATACATTTCCAAGCTCACGCGACAAATTCCAAGTGCTCTGATAAAAACATAGAGGTGTAAAATAAAACAGTAAAAATTGTTATGAGAAGAAGTACTCTTCTTCGTCCCTTGGCACAACGTTATTTGTTGCTCAGTAGAAAAAAACTACTAAAATAATTCTTTTATTTGCTACAACGGTGTCAATTAGTGTTTGACCTAAAGTAAGAGGCTAATTTAATTCCATAAGTTGAGAATATCTTAAAATTTGTGCAGATTCTGAAGAATTCTTAACAAAGTGCTAAAAGGTACTCAATGTTTTAACAGAAAATTAATTTATTGCAAAGCTTTATTCCCGAGTCTCTAATTTTTTATTTGAGTTTTCCTCGTTTTGTTGGTAAAAGAGTTAACAACTGTAATAAAATGATACTTTGACTAAATAAAACTTCTAATGGTAGTACATTAACAACAGCAACAACGGCAACATGCAACTACAGCAAAATGATAAGCCAACCATAACAAATACAACTGCAATGCAAATGAATATTCACACATATACAAATTCATTAACTTCATGCAATAGACGCATAGAGGCACTCACACAACAATACAATTTGAAAGGAACAACAAGAACAAACAAAAAAAATTATATAGAAAAAATAGGAAATATACAAGCCATGACAGTAAAACTCATTACGGATTTGGAATTTGGATAAGTGTGTGTTAGAGCGAGTGTGTTGATACTATTATGCAATTAAAACTTTCATTAAAGTAATTAAAAATGCAGCAACAAAAACCATTCAAAGAACATTCAACAATACAACAACATGTATGTATTCTGAAAAAATAAATACCATTGCACAATAAAACAAAACAACAAAAGATTGAATCATACATACAATTGAAAACAAAAACAAATGAAAATAATGAATAAAATGAGATAGAAAAATGCAACATAAAAGACTTTGACAAATAAACACTACAAAATAATACTTCCACATAAAAAAATAAGAGATGAAAACAACAAAAACACAGCTACAAGGAGCAAAAACAAAAGTTTAAATGACATTTAAACAGACATGAAATTGACAAGTATTTAAACCCTGAAAAGAGTAAAAGCCACTGAACAAGTTTCAAGAAAAGTATTTATAATGGAAAAAGCATCCAAAGTTCAATCTGCTCGTTCAAGGTTTGATAAAGAGACTTCTTGATTTATGCAATAAACTAACACTTTGGCTCGGAACAACTGAAAATGCATTTCTGTACATGTCTTACATTTTTACCATAAATATATTGTTCTATATTAAATTAGCAATCTTAGGTCAAAGTTCAATTCTTTTACATTTACTGTAAAATTTTCACAACGTATCTTGGCCCATGACTGCAACGAGTTACAGAGGCTCATAAGTCGTGACCAGGCTTTAACATGTTGGCATCAGAACAAGCCCATTTTCTAGAATGGAGCCAACAAAATTTAAGCACCGGCTTGATAAGTTACTTATTTCATTAAACAAATACATTTTTATATTGAATTTTCGCCATTAAACTTTGGCCGGACATGGTCCTTCGTGCAATTAAATTTAAATACTAGTACATGCCGTTAAAACTGCATATTCTTCTTTTGATTTATTTCAGATCCCATCGGCCAAATACTCAACAAACTCAAATAAACGTTTTATAATTCTGTTTAAGTAAATCATGCAACACTGTTTAGAATAACTATTAAGAAAGAAGAGGACAACAAAAATACGAGTAGTTTAATTTCTGCAGACAGACAATTTATCCAGTCCACATTTCGGCTTAAATAAATCTATATAAAAAGCTATAAAAGAAAACATGATTATGGAGAATAAATACAAAATTTATTTAAAACAAATTTAAACGGAAACGGAAATTGTAAAAATAAATAAATTGTAGCGAAAACATACTAACAAGCAAATAACTAAACTATAAAGAGTTTTAACAAAGAAGACTCAAAAGAAAGTCAAACTACCTAAACCCAACAAACATTTGCAGTTATAAATACCCCTTAACAACTACTGCCACTTCCGCTTGTTTTTCCTTCTTTTCACTTCTTTCGTTACTTGCTGCATTATTTTATTTTCTTTTTGAAATAAAAACAAACAGAAAAGAAACATCGACAATTTCAATATGACTTCAACAACAACCTCCGTTTCACCTCAAACAAAACAAAAGCACCAGCAGCAACAACACCAACAAATTCTGATGAAACGAAGAGAAGGAGATGGTTATCGAAGAAAGTTTAGAATAAAAAAGTGTCCAAAACACTTATTCGCTTGCAGTATTATAATCCCTTTTTTAATCTTCTTATGCTGGCAGCCTGGTAAGTGAAATATTTATTAATAAAAACACTAAAAGTTAAATTTAACGATTTTTGTGTTGTTCGCTTTTTTTCTTTTCTTTTTAACGAGTGACGCAGTTTTGCATTTATTTCGTCTGACTGTTTAATACAATATCACAACCCAAATATTCAAATGAATCCAAAAGAAAATTAATAAATTCTTTGCCTTCTTCTTAAAATTCAATTTGGTAATAACAAATCGACAAAAAACAAAATTACTTTCATTTGTTTTCCATTCTTCAATTCAATTGCTTGCTTCCAGCCAGTTCTGTGAGTGATGCTGGCAAATAAGAGAATTAAATTCAATCAATGGACAGAATACTAGTAATAAGTCTCATTTCAATATTAAATTTATTTCTTAAATTCCGTTCATCGACAGCAGCTGTTGCCTCAGTTTAGAATTTGCTGCGACGACATCACGAAAGGAACGCTTTTATTAAACGCAAAGTGTTTCAAATATCTAAGTCCGGTTCGCGTACAAGGTGGCTTTACGTTAATTTTTTTCAGAGGAGAAACTAAATTCTAGTTGTAGCTGGACATAATTCGGAAAAGTAAATCGATTTTCACAGTCTTTGTAAAAAGAGAAAACATGTGCCCTCCAGCCACAAATAGAGAAACACTGAACAACTGAAAGCAGCTTTTAGGCCCAATAACTAAACTCACAATTTAGAAAGCAACAACACAGGTCAAATTTGTTTCTTCGTGATGTCAATTCAAAGGAATTGTGTTCTTCTTCATGTTTTCTTTAATATTTTTCACCCTGTATGCCATTTTATTTACATCGACATGCAAATAAGTTATTAAGTTCTGTAGTGTAGTCTTGTTAAGGTTTTCCTCCGGTACGATGGCATCTCATGTTCTTGCAAAACAAACTAAAAAATACAGGAGAAACAAACAAAAGTAAAACCAATGGAAGCAAGAAACACACAACACTGACTGGTGGTTAGTAATAAGGGATTAAGTTGCATACGTGTGCTTGAAAGTATTCTTTTGTGTGTTCATATGTATGTACATATGAATGTATGTATGTGGTGCGGGAGGAAACATAATGCTCTGACAGAGTATAACTGTAGCAGAACTACACACATTCTGAAACTACAATAAGAAAAACGAAACTTTTACAGAAACATATGACACGCAAAACAACCACAAAAGTAACAACTTTGAAACCTTGATATGCTTACGAACACACTTGCACTCACGCGTGTACATTATTCCCAGTCCCTTTGAACTGCAGTTCAAATCTACGCACGGCCACCAACTAACAAAACATTTTCATTTTTGGGCAAACAATTAAGTGTTCGCCAGCAGAATTTTATACTATTCCGGAAGTTTAAATACAATAAAATGTATTTGTTCGCTCAGCCAAACAATTTGTTCAGAATGTTATTAATTTGTTTTCTAAAATAGCCGCCAGCAGTTTCAAGCCCTAAGCGTGTCTTCCGTCGAGTTAATTTCTTCCTCGAGGTAGTGACGTTCAACAACAGCCATAACAAGCCCATTAGTCGTTGACGTTCGAAAAAAATACGAACAGCACGTGCTCGAAGGACACTAATTGAATGCGGCTACCAGAAATAGAAATTTTATGAACTTAGATACACGCTTACCGTATGAAGTACCTTCCTAAAGTTGACGTAACAAATAAACTTCTGACTAAAATTAAGTCAAATTGATTAGTCTAAATTTCCCAATATCACAGAATTCGGTGCATTTTCCGTCAATAATAGTGTGTAAAAGTCCGGCGCAAGGAAAACATTGACTGTACTTAGTTATGAGACTCCCGGACGATCAACTTCAACCTCTTACAAATATTCAAATCGGCGCTTCAAGATAAACTAGTGATCCAGCTGAGAGCGGACAAACTTTCTTATTTCTATCTTTCTCATATTTTAAGTGGAGTACATTTTCCTCATGTGAAAGTTATTCATTTATTCGGACTCGAGGAACTAAAAGTGTAATACAAGTTTCAAACTTCTTGGCTGTTGTTATATAGTACGAGTATTTGGTAGTTCACAATATAGTCTGCAATATGTAGCGCAATGAACTGCTACCGCTAAAATATTTCTCCTAATAATAAAAAATTAGTTTATAATTTTCATTTGAACACGAAAGTTATAACAACTCTTAAATTTTAAATATAGTGTTGATGTAAAAAATTAATTTATGTATATTAATAATTGCCTAGTTTCAAATAAATATGTATGTGTGTATTTCTATTTTGTATGCAAATGACTTTGTGTCCATCTTTTTGCTGTCTCCGATATTATTTATTACCACCATATGCTTAAATTGAAAGTATGTGCTATTTGTGTCGCTTTACAGGAAATGGAAGCTTCGACGCCAGATGTTTTTTTGACTAAAGCCAGTATTTTAATTTAATTTATTTAAATAGCAAATTCTCCAACACGCTTTCATTACAAACAATTGTACAATATTTTTAATTAAAATAATGTCCTTAACAACAATAACTGCGGGATCTTTTTAGTTTGTTTTCTGCGATTCGGTTAAAAATAAAATAGTTTGACAAATGCATTTAAGTAACACTTAATTTCGTGTGGATTATTGCAGAATGCCCATGATGGTGGTCTTAGATGCGTTTTAATTTGGTTTTGGAAGTGGAGTTCCTTAAATTGTTGTCGAAAGACTTTCTTTTCAAAATAACTAGAATGTAGTCTTCGGAGGAACGCAAATCTGTTCGACTGGCAGAGCAGTTTTATTGGGTTTCTAGACATTTAAAATACAATTAAATCGTTTAACGATATATTTCGAAAAGAACAATTTCCGTTTAATAATTTGCTCTCTGCTGCTGGGAAATGACATAAATTTTACTTTATGTGTCCACACATACGGTTACACACATACATACATATGTATGCATATGTAGATATATATGTATGTATCTACAAAAGTGTGAGTGTACTTTTGAAAATATGTAATAAAAATTTCCTTTAAACTTTCTACTACATTTATTTATTTTCATTTTTCTATGGCTACACATTCATAGATATTTAATGGCATATTTATGGTTCATAAATACCCGTATATTTGTTCACAGTATTTCGAATTTTGTTTTTTTCTCTGCCTTTTTACAAAAAGTTGCTATTATTATTGGTTGCAACACAAAGCCGTTGCGAGTTTGATAATATTTATTGTAAGATAAACTGGACGACACAAAATATTTTTGTTTTCCATCTTTTTTATTCGAATCCATTTTTGCTTAATGCTGTTGGACATATTCCAATTTAACAGATATTGAACAATAACGAACTAATACTGATTCACAATGTTAAATGCACACAACATGTATACAAAGTGAAACATCGAGATAGAGACATGACAGCTCGTTGGACACACGTACGAACTCGTGTGTACTAGTAGTCGCAATTGGCAGTTTCCTTTAAAAGGGGACCAATTACATTTGTTACTTTTAGCGATTTTAGGAAAAATCGTAAGGAAGCTACGAAATTAGGATTTAACACCTGGCCAATCGCTACAAGAGTTTTGTCTTCATAAGTTACCGGAAGAAATTAAGTGGTACAAGGAAAGCCAGGCTGCGGGTACCATATTTCTTTTGGCCATTGTTGGCTTGGAGCTGCCTCTACCGGGTTTGAGTTGGACATTTTCGGCCTATCAACCAGATTTGTGTAAAAACGGATAGTTTAATTTGATGAAGTTTGTAACTTCAAGCGAGCACACGGTGTTCTGATATAAAATCAGATGAAAAAACGACAAAATGCGCCTATTGCTGATAGAAAGATCATTGATAAAGAGATCGAAAAAACAACTATATCCGAGTACAAATCCGAGTACTATATCCGAGTACAAAGAGGAAAACCTGTCGTAGGTAAGTCAGTTGGCTTCAAAATCAGGAATTTATGCGTGTACATTAAAAAAAGTAGGTAAATGAATTAACTATTATGCCCTTTACGTATTTATTCTTGAGTCAAACGTTCTGTGTTTAGTTCCAAGAAATCCCAACTTAATCCACTGCTGACACCAAGTTTACTTGAACGAATTCGGAGTGCGTATGAACACGGTGGCGGAGGAAGCAAAGGACTCAAAATGCTCTATGGCTGCCTCAAACTAGATTTTGAAAGAGCGTTGCATGTTGCATGCGCCGGTTATTATTTTTTTTGTCACCTGCATAAGCACCAATGAAAGACTTCATTGTGACATACTTTAATAATAAGGAAAATTTAGAATTTAATTTAATCTTTTTGTTAGCATAAACAAAATTCAGAAGAATAAGTATTCTGTTCACCTTCAGCCAAGCAAATCAAGCCTAGTGTGAACCCATTGCTTTCTTTTCGTTTTTTGAAGGCGGTAGCTTCCAAACAAAAATACATATGTACATATATGCATGTACATACATACATATGTACATATATTAATATACATAAGGCCACACACATCTGAATGTACATTTTCGGCAAAATACCATGGCTTGAAAGCCATGCCAAAAACTTAAAATATTTGTGTATATTTTATGTGACAAATGAATAACAAGCAACTGATAATGGTAGTAAATATTTGATATGTGAAAATATGCTTTGTTAGATACAAAACATAATTTAAAATATTTGTCATGCAATGAGGGAAAGAGATAAAAGCAACCAAAACAAGTTGAAAGCAACGTAACGTCATTTTTAAAAATGAACTGTAAAAAGTCGATTTTATTGTTCATATTATAGAAGTCCGTAACAGTGAGTAAGACTCATAAATCAGCAAATGGGAGAAAAATGTATTGTTTTTCTACGCAGATGCTGTTGTTGTAAGACCTCTACTAACCGTTTCTGTTTCTTGCAGTACTTTCGCTTAAGAGTACACATGTTACGTTCATACATACATACATACATGTGCACATCTACGTATGTGTATATGATCTCGTGCACATACAAAGCCACGAACAATAACATGTCAATGTGTCGTTGTCAGGACGTTATTTACATGCCCGTAGAAAATTGTTAGTAAAATGTGTATAGATTCAATTTATCACATTTCCACACTTAGCCAAATATTATAGAATTTTGTTTGAGTAAAATTTTTTCCTGGGCAAAGTTTATCGATTAATAAAAAAGAAACTGCGTCTTGTTTAGTTCTTGATCGGTTTTTTGAAGTGCTCTTTTATACTCGTAGATACGAGTATCAACTGCAGAAAATATGTTTCTGCAGACTTCATATGAATGTTTTTTCTCAGTGTATGATATTCCTCTTCGCACTTAGTTCCCCTTTCTCTTCGCCAGCTTCATCTTTTATTTATTTATTCTTTCGAGCTGACAGTTATAAATATGCATTTAGTTTTCTGTGCAAAGTGCATTTTTACATTATTTTGTACATGAATGGACTGGTTCGTATGGTGAACTTTTCTCTTATTTTTTTTGTGTTAGAAATTGTAAAGCAAATATGTTTTATATAAAATTAAAAAAAAAAACATGTTTTTATTTTTCGTTTCTCTTTCCAACTGACAATTTTTATTTAGCTTCATTGAGCTGGAAACATTTTCTGACTCCTTGAAAAAATAACAAGACAAACATTTATAAAAAAATAATCTAAGCAAGCCAAACGCACTCATATATCAAGGTATTAAAAATATATTTATTGTCTGTTTGCTCTTATCAATGCAATTGTTTGGTAACTGCCAAATATCACTTGCATTGTAAATGTCGACCTCCGCAAATAAATTCGCTTGTAGCATAGAAGAGGGTGTTGTTTAACAGCTCCATTGTCATCAGCTGGTAGTTGCTAATACTATTTAATTTTTCCATCAATTAAAGTTGAGTCGCTTTTGAAGCCATATAAATAATAATAAAAAATTATCTTTCAGATTTCGGGCTTCTTAAACTATAGTTTTGTTTTGTTTCTACGTGAATGGTGTGTTTTCAAAAATAATGTTCCAACACTATATATGAATTTTCGTATGTCTTTGCCTTTGACTTACGTGGTGTTGACTCCACAATTTTCAGACAATTTGTTTTCATCGATTTGCAGTTGGTTTTTCAAATCCTATTTTACTTTACGTTATATTTTTTATAATGACAAGAGAATAAAGTATTAAGTGCAACTTTAGCAGTCACCTCTTTTCCCTATTCTGCTCTATATGCAGAACAAGCATCCGTGCGTTGCAAATTTGAGAGGACGCACATGATGTTCCATAAGCAAACTGCCACAAATACCACTTTTTTTCCTACCATAGATCTTCAACGGAAAAGATAACAGTATGTTGTTTGCTTCCTCATTATAAGGTTCTAAGCATACACATATGTACATACGTATGTTTGTATGTGTTCTGGTCCGTACGGGTCTGAAGCTTCTGTACAAGTGCATATGTACATACATATAAAATTGAAAAAAATGAATAAAGCAATAAACATGTGTCAAAAGTCAGAAACCTTAGTAGCTTGCCCTTATAAAACAATCAAAAAATCTAAAAATAAATTGAACTTTTATTCACCAATCGAAATATTTCCTAAACATTCTAAGAACTGAAAATTGGACAAGTAGTATTTCCTGTTCAGTTGTCACACGTTTGAGTTAGACAGGAAAATAATAAAAATAAAAGAAATACATATTGGAAATCGGCCTTAACAAAAATTCGTAGGTGTGAAGTTATATAACAATTTACTTTGAAGCGTAATAGCCATATACACACATACATACATATTTCGTTACAGCGATCAGAAAACACTTAATGCGAGGTGTTTGCATACATTTTTTTAAAATTCCCATATCAGAGATATCCGAATTTTATTGGTCAAAGACGAAACAAATAACTTCAGTGAGAGATACCTAAATAGACTAAGTAGTCATTCCAACGTGTTAGCAATAAATCTTTTAGATGATAGCAATGAAATCCAAAGACTTAAAAGACTACATGTACTTGACCTACCCTTCCGAAAACAGAAAAAGTTAAAATTAGTTACTCTGTATTTTAATTAAAAAGTAAATTCTCCTTGTATTTATTTTGTTTTTGGGTTTTAGGATACTCAATATATGTTCTGTTGTTATTTAAGTCATGAAATTTGCTTATTATTTTAATTGGAAAATAGATCGCAAATAAAACAATATAAAAAAAAATGCCCATATAAGAATTTTTATGTACATACATACATACATACATACATACATGCATACATACATACATACATACATACATACATACATACATACATACATACATACATACATACATACATACATACATACATACATACATACATACATACATACCTATGTAGGTGTACGAAATGTTAACATACGTACTATATTTAATTTTTTTAATGTCCGATAATGCCTGATACATATTAATTGAGTTAATAAAATCAGTGTTTGCATTTCACCACAAAACGGTTTGATTTGTTTGTGACCAGGCACAAGAGCATCCCAGTCGGTAAACGTTTTTCGCGGACCCTAAACGAATTCCCTAGTGCATGTTGCTCTTACGAGTACTACTTTTGTGCTCCAGCCCCCTTCCAAAATGTGACAATTAATATTTTCTAAAGGTATTTCTTCTCTACGGGAACGTCTTTGTTGTTGTTTTTATCAAATTTCGTTTGATCACACAAATTCCTAATTTGTAACATAGTGACAGCGTTTTATTATTTGTCTTATAAACATTCTTTCTTTTTATTTATTTCAAGTTAAAGTTAATTTTCCATCGCATCAATTTTCCAATACGTGTTACAATGTTCGAAATATTTTCACTATTGCTTTTAACTTTTTCTAATGGAGAAAAGCAAAGACAATTTTCTTCACCCAGAATGAATTGAATACAAAACAGCTTAAAATAATACCTTTTTTGTTATTTTAATTTTTCTTTTTTTTTTGTCTTAAACTTTGGAAGTTGTTATCTGCACACGCTCTTACGCTTAAATTTTTCAAGCCCACAATGAAAAAAGTCGTTTTTTTTTTCAATGAAAACAAAAAAGTTCCCTTCCTTCGACACATCAGAGATGGTTTTCGTTCGTTAATTTGTGTGGGAAATAATGACGAAGATCTCAAAATACGTTAACGGGGGGAGAACATTTTTTGCCCGAGTTCCACAAACAGCCATTTGTTCCACAGTACTTTTTCACAGTATGCAAAAAAGTTAAAAAAATGATAAATTTAAGTGATTTAAAGTTGGTTTACGTTAAAATTACGGGTATTCTGCATAAATTGTGTTTCATTTATGTTATGTTCTAAATAAAGTTCTGCATGAAAAATGTTAAACGCCTCTTGATTTGCTAATATTTGTACATACGAGTACAATAAACAAAAACTGTTTCTTGTGAATTAGACCTCAAATAGTTACAATAAGCCACTTGTTACAAATGAATACATTTAAATACGGATTAATGTTTTGCTTCTACTTCGCTCCATATAAATTAAAAAAATTTTGCGAGTTCGTCAATTAATAATTGAATATGTGATGAAAATTTTATAATTAATTTGGCTTTGAGTTCTTTGAGTTTATTTTAAGCAAGAAGAAATAGTTTTGCAGAATATTAGAAAAGCAAACCAGTAAATTAGATCGAATACTTGCTGTTGCGATTCCTTTTCTAATAAACGAATAATTAGCCCAAATAAAAAGTACTAAATAATGTAAAAAAAAATGTTCTTACAAAACCCATAGTTTTACTTTATTTGCAGTCACAAGTCATAAAGGAGGAAAAATATTCATTAAAACAAAATACATTTGAAAAATGATTTCCAATTCGGTCCAATGGTACCAGCATACAATTTATGTGCATCGTAGTAGGAAACATCGAACACTTTTCGAAGTCAAAAAAGAAAAACCTATTTTATTTTGGTTTTAAGACAAATATTGTTCAATTGGAAGAAAGATTCCTCGATTAGCCATTCCGTAACTAACCAGCTTTAAATCTTAAAAGCACTTATTTAGAAAAGAGCTTATTTGTATAAGGAACGTAATAATAATGTTTAAACCTAAAATTAATTTTAAGTAGATCTTATTTATCGCTTCTAAGAATTCTGGACTTTGCTCAAGTGATAAATGTTCAAAGAGGTTTGCTGACCTCAAGTGAAATAAGTTTGTTGTCGGTTTTCAAACAAATTGTCAATGTAAAACTGCAAAATTAACTTTTTCAGCAATCAAGAAACAACAACAACAAAATTAAGCGATTGATGCAAAAGGACTAGCAAAGCATTAATAAAATTAATAAAATGTCAATGTAATTAATGTTCCTTTGTTAGTTATGACAACACCAAAAATCTCTGTAACACATAATGACAACTCCTTCTAGCACATACGCAAGCACGCCAGCACGCAAGCATGTCCGATTGTGCCTCTCATACGCATTACCAATACACATGCATGCAAAGGTATCTGTGTGAGTTGTTCTATTGTGCCTTTCATACGCATTTCGAACACAGTTGGCTCTGTGTATGTGTAAGTATCTGTGTTAGTTGCTATGTCTGATGCATTGATACTATTTGTTTAATTATAATACCGCATCAGCACGTTTTGTTTTTGTTGTTGTTGTTGTTGTTGTTGTTTATAAATTCATATTCGAGTTCGTGTGTATGCAGTTTTATTTATTAAGGGGCTGCTACTGCTTACATTTTTGTAGCCTTGCGTAGCAGCAGCAATAAGTAGACTATGAAATGAAAAACCATAAATTTACTCCAAAACGTAGTAACCACAAAACTCAATACGGGTGGTATTGAGTACTGCTGCACAAAAATCAGCAAAACAACAACTACTTCACAAGTTACCAGCTACGCAAAATTCAATCAACAAATCTACTGCATTTATAAAATGCACACACAAGCACATGCACTTGCATGTCGCCAGATGCAACGCGGCCGGTCGGTAACAATTCTAATTAAGGAGCAAAATCGGGGATTCGCATCTGCAATGGCGCAGACAAATCTTAGGCACCCATATCGCTAGCGAATTACATCGAAAATACGCTTATATTAATAATGCACTAAACTAATTAAATTACCGAAAGAATTGAATGGTTAACGAATGGGCCACTTAGTCGGAGGCTCAGCGATCTACAATATAATCAAAAGCAACCATTTTTTTCCTCTCTCCTATTTGCATCCACGGTAGAGATATCGAGGGGTCTCCCTTTGTATCGTGCCTTTGTTGGCCATTATCGACCAAAATTAACTTCTTTGTAGCAGAAAATTGTACAGAAATACGTCATAATTCGTCGGTGGAGCGATACGAATGTATGTTTGAACAGTTTGGAATATGAAAGGTGAATGATTTAATAAACTATAATTGCATTGCTGGGATCTCGGCTTGTATTATTTTATTCATACTGTATTTAATTGTATACATTTGTGTTTTTGATTGTATGACTGAATTTGCAATCGTATTTCGATGAGCAGATGTGTGCATGTGCGAATAGTGAATGCAACTCTGTGCTTATCATAACTTATAAGCAATTTATAATTTATTTGTGCGTGTTTATGGGTAAAATTAAAAAGAAATGGTTTTCTTCCTTCAAACACTCCATCCTGTTGTAACGAGTTTTTGAAGGGAACACATCTAATCCAGGCAATTAATTTTTAATTAGAAGTGGATAAATTTCAGATGACAATTCAGATGAGTCTCGTATCGTAAATAAAAATGTTGTTCATCGGCAACCATAAAATTTTATGAGAGAAACTAATTTTGTTCATGTAAGGTTCAAAGTAGAGTCCACCTTACATATATACATCGAAAACCTGCAACGCAGTACACACGTGAATTAACTCTTAATATGTCAAACGAACTACAAACGAACTTGTGACTCGGTGGGCGATTGTTGTCTAGCTTTTGTTGTGTTCGGTGTTGTTACTCAAGTAAATCACAAGATAGCTATTACAGCACTAATGAAAGAAGAAATATGACAAAAAATCGCCGAATCTTTTGGCCTAAAAAAGACTGATGTATTGTTTATAGAAAACGGATGTATTGTGTAAGCGACAAGTCCAGAAAATTTTCTGAGCCCATCACTTATTCGTGTTCTCTAAGCAGATCAAAAATAAAAATTAACACTATCATACTTGTCAGCTCACTCACAAATATTTTATAGGGACTGACTGTTTCTGTAACAGGGTAGCACGAAATCCAGATGTGTTACCAACGGTATAAGACATGTGCGATTTAGAACTATTCTTTAATATATGTATGTGTACATACATATATACATACATACATATATATTTATGTATGTAATTTGTTACTGCTATACATTTGACTGAAGCTGCTTGCCCAGTACAGTAGCAAGTCATAAACAAAAGAACAAAGCAAAAAATATTCGATAAAACATTTATGCATAAATTTGTATTGTTGTGCTCAATGTTGATGTTGTGTTGTTGAAAGATTTATCGGCGTATAATTGTTCTTGGTGTAGTGGCAATTGTAGATTTCAAATTCAAATGTGCGTATGTATGTATGTGTGTATGTATGTCGGCTTGTAAAACGAACACATCAAAGATTTCGGTTCGGGCACGTGTGCGGATTTTCTTTATATTTTCGAAAAACTTTTGCTGGTGCGAAATTATGCTTCGGTGTGTGTGAATGTGTATGAATAAGTGCATGAATTTGAATTGTTTGCTATTTGTAATAGAATAATCATCATTTATCAAATGATCAAGCAATATGTTTTGTCATATATTTTCCAGGTAAAGATGCTCATATTTGTGTGTGTGAGTATCTAACAAGTTATTTGTATAGGCATCTGCATGGCATTTCATTTTACATGTGTGAGCGTTTTCAAACATACATACATACATGCATACGTACAATAGAAATAATTATTTGCTGTTTGCATGCGTATTTGCAGGCCCATTGTTGTTTTAATATGTTAAAAACAAATGATTTATGATTTCTAAGCATTATTCAAATGTTGTAAATTATCTTTTACAAACAGAAAATTGACTATTTCTTGGTAGAAACAAATGAAAAACAACAAAAACCTACAATAATAATGTCAAAACTTGATAAATCTGATGGAAATTTTTGAAAGGTAAAATTAATGAATGACAAGCGACAAAACAAAACGAAATTTGCGCTTAACTTTGGACTGAAAACTGCTTTAAAGATCTTTAAAGCACTTGAAACAAAGACAAAAGAAGCAAAGAAAACTATACCTGCATATATCTACATACATATACATACATACATACATAAATACATACATATATGTATATATGACACGTGTAGTAGGTGTTAGTGAAAATCTTTTTATTTATACACAAACTTGATGACAGACAGCAACTGGGAAAAATCTGCTTGTTTCCACATTGGTGGACCTTTTCATTGATGCTTGATGGCTTCCAGGTAGCTGGAATTAACGGCTTTGGTTTATTTCTGTTTTTTTGGTTTAACTATTCTGAAAACTGAGTTCGGAAACGCTGCTGACTACAGAAGATCACATTCCAGATTTCTAAAATTTGGATTTTGTAGCGTTTTCGGCATCCATATTCGAACTTTTCTAATTCTTTTACTGAAGGCCTTAATTTGTTGGGGCATATTTTTTACCCGACCCACCCACCAAACGGGATATTTCGTTAAGAGAAATTAAACTGTTTTAATTTGGTTGCCATTTTTTGCACTTAGTTTTTCTATGTATATTTTCATTTTAATTTCATATATGTATGTACATATGTATGTACACACACATGCATTTTTATTTGTTCCCATACACCCTTCAGTGTTGCCACCACAGCTTGTGATGGTCTAGTGAACAAAATTTCAATTAAGTGTGGACAAAGTTATTTTGCACAATAATAGAATAACAATTTGGGGAGAAAGAAGGGCTGTATTCAGGAGTATTGTAAAATAATTTCCAAAAAAGACGGAATTCTTTCAGAATTTCATTACAACGTATAGACAGACATTAATTACATGTGTGAAAATTGTATTTACCTGAAAAGAATAAAGTTCTCTGAATGGCTTGTCTGCAATTGCCATTATCAATTTAAATTTCTACTTTAAAGCTAAAGCAACGAAACTTAAAGCATATAACACATACATACATATGATTAACTTTGTACGCGTGCTTGGCGTGACCAACCACTAACAGCTGCAGTGATCATATTGTAAAAATAATTCTCCTATTTCTTTGTAACTAGTTTCTTCGCTAAACATTAAATTTTTGAGCAGCTGGCTCCATTATTCAAATTCCAACAAAAATACATACATATGTGTGCATAAGATTATTTCAAGTCACATAAACCACAGAAAAAAATTCAATTGTTTTTCTGAGTGTTGCTACATTTGCACACCTTGACAATTGAACTTCCTTTTCCGTCTAACTCTATCACCTGCAATATTCGGGTCTCGCATTTTTTACCTCTATTGTTTTCTCTTCCATCTTCATACAACATGACTTTTTCTCTTGAGAAGGCAACTTTACTTTATTGTAAGTGGGAATTTATAACGCTCAAACATTTGCCTTCACACGTTGACGCTGCTGTTTGCGTCTATTTTGTAACATCAAGCTGCACACCAGCTGACGTGCAAAGGTTATTGTTTGAATTTACGACGTCTTTGTGCATGCCCTCATATAAAATTTAAGTTTGATTGTTTTTCTTTTATCAATTCCCTTGTATGTATGTGTAAAGAAAATGGTTTTGCATTTGTTGCTGCTCCTCCTCTTCACGTAAATGGGTGGCAGGACCACTTACAACACAATAACACCGTTTAACGTTTGTCACCTCATACCGAAACCGCCTCATCAACACATGACTTTCCTTTGCCGATGAGTGTATGTGTCAACGTTTAAAATGTGAAAATAATATTTTCCAACTTCACCTTTAGCTGCAGTGTCAAGTTGTTTTCTTTGCAAAAAAGAAAAAGTCTTTGTAAGAGAAACTTTTAAAATAGTTTTTACCCGCTATGACAATTGTTTAGCGCAGCTACATTCGTTCTACACCAGCATTTCGTCTGTTTCTCAAACAATTCATGCGACTGTTGATAATGGGTTTTCTTTTACCCATGTCTTACGTATGCAAATCATGCTTATTTTAGTAGTAAAGTGATATTTCTTTCGTTGTTGAAATAGAAATACGTGTTAGGACACTTAATGGAGGTCACGCAGAACTATCATCAATCTGACATGGAGAGGTTTATGAAATGAAACGCAAATATGCAATAATACAAAAACCATTTATTTTGATTGACAAATAACTGAAATGAGTATAAGATTTTCAATTTAATTTATATGGGTTTTTAGTTTAAATTACAGATATTTATGTACAATAAGCATTTCTTGAACAGCATTCGGTCAGAAAAGTAAAGCTTCAAACGAAAAGAAGCTCATTTCCAGTTGAGTGCTACAAATTAAACTTGTCAGGCTTTAAGCCAAATTTTTTGGGAACGTTAAAATTCAATGTTTTCAATAAAACATCTACATATTTTGAAGCCGAGGAATTCTGGGCCAACCACCATAACTTCTGACTCAAAATGTTGCACAGCCTTAACATATATTTTAATATCACATTTACCTTCGATATTTCCTATTTCCAGCAGTTCATCAAAGATGCGCTTTGGGTTTGCGCAAAGGGATTTTGCTTGCTTGGATGAACGGCGCCAGACAAATTTCACAGTTTTCCTTAAAAAAAACACAATCTGCCTATAAAAGTCTTCAGCAAATAATAGAATGCTCAGCTTTATTATAATATTTTTCTTCACTTTCTGAGCTTTGATAGGGGCTATTAAGAATAAAAAACGTCAAAATTTGTACTAAAAAGGTCCTTTTTAAATTCATTAATTTTCCACAGAAATCATTAGTTCGTTTTGAGACTGAAGAAGTTGGGTAATATTTTCATTTAATTTTTTTCCTTGTTCAATGTTTTAATTTCGATAATAACTATTCGTCCAAGCTCGAGTCTCTTCCGAAGTCCCTTCTGACAAAACGGTTACTTTGTTTTAGCAAATGTCGATTATAGAAAACAATTCACGAATCTTTGCACAAGTTACAATAAATTTTGCCCATAAGAACTGTTTTCTAGTTTCCATCGCTCTCTTTGTACTTTAGGGTAAAACGGCTGACAATAGTATTAAATAAACAAATTACGCGCAAATCGCAAATCTGCAAACAAATGTTGGCAGATAAATATTTATGAAAAAATAAATTCATAATATTCGCTGTCAATTTGGCAACTGTATGACCAATTTCGAATAAAAAAGTACACAACGGATATTAAAATCTCATTTTATGTGCCATGTTTAAAACATTTTCAACAATTGCTTTCGTAACAGGCAAAAGTGACTGGAAAAAGAAAACATAAAAATGTTAATGGAATTTTTTTTAACTTTAAATTAAACCTGAACAAATACATCTTAAATGACAGTCGATCTTAATTAACATCGTTTGTTCACTGTAAAAAGCATCCCCTTTCGGCCAGTAACAATGAAATTTTAAATTAAAATAACACAAAAGAAAAATAAAACTTATCAAAAAATATAAAATACTATAATAAAAATTTAAATAAACAAAACTATTTACTACATTTTTCATGTTTATGTCAATATAACTGTGAAATAAAAAGGAAAAGAAATAACATGGAAATATTGGAACTTTATTTTTTAGATTATCTCCACAACCTACAAATGGAAAATACCCAACGATCATTTTGTAGCGAATTCTATATTAATATAAGTGAGAAGACAAGAACTTTTTGCTTCTGTACACACATTCGTTTGTCTATATATGAATGTATGTATGTATGTATGTATGTATTTCTTTTAATTTACATTTATAAATATTTTTTTGATTGCTCCACATTAATTTTAAGTTAATAAATTTAAATAAATTATTGCAAGACAGAACATCTTTTTTCTTCACATCTCCCCAAAATTTGTTGATGTGACGAATTCAGGTAGAAATGCTTGCATGGCTTTGATGCACCATTAAACTTGCATACAAATATACATACATTTATGCAACAATATTCCATTTGGATTTCAAACAGTACGAACACTTTATATGTTGAATTTTCGAATAAGAACACAACAACTGCAACTCGCAACATTTTTACAATTTCATTTAAAATGAAATCAAATGGTATGAACACACACGCACACATTCGTATCCGAGAGCTGGTAGATTTTTATGAATTCATGGTTTTTTATTTTTCGTAGATTTTCATGAAAATGTGTGCATAAAACAAAACGATTCATGCATTGTTGCCATACAAACATTTGCCAGTGCAATTTTATTTGTGTATTACCGCAACTGTGCGTAAAGCAAGCTCGCGAGTTCTTCCTTATAAGTTGTTGGCATTTGCATTGAACAGGACCCATGTAAACACTTTTTTCGTAGCGTGGCTTGCAACCGTAGACAAATTGTCTACACGCTACCAGTGAAGCGATTCAAAAGCTTTAGCTCGACTGGCAGGAGCAGACGAAAATGTTTTCTGGGAATGACATAAACGTAAATGGGCATGTGCTTGTATGTATGTATGTATGTATGTATGTGTGAAAGTGAGCGCAAGTGTGAGAGCATAAGTAAGTTTGTATGGTTATTATGTGAATATTTGATTTTCAGTTTATTTTTGTTGAGAGTTACAAACTTATTTGTTGTGCTTCATACATATGGCGCCATGTGGTTGTTTTTGTTTCACTGTTGTTGTTTTTGCTGATGCTGATGCTGATGCTGATGCTGATGCCGCCGCTGTTATTGTCGTTTGGTAGTAGCTTTGGCTATCTATTTTTTGAAATTTTTGTTAGCAAAAAACTTTGTTTTTTATGTGTTGTTTCTGTCTGTTTATAAACATGTCATTGGTGTATTGGTCAAAGGTTTTGTTTCTGAAAAGTTAAAGTTTAACAAAGTTTTCATTTTATTTTGATTATTGTGAACACATTATGGAGTGAAAATTTTGTGTTGAAAATGAAGTGAAAATTATCCAAAATATGTATTCTGCTAAGAGTCCTCAAGGACACAAAACTTTTGGAACGTATTATTTTTATTGATATGTTCATCGGGAGGTAAAACTTTTAGAAATTTTCTTTAAAACTAATAGTTTCTCTGAATGCGATAATTATAAATAAATTTACGGAATAAATGGTTTACAAAATCTTTCGAACACAAACATTTTCAAGATACTCAAAATTAAAATGTTGTTTTCCTTTGCCAGTGGAGTCAGACAAGTTTAAATTATTGTTCATAGTTGTTCCAAATACAGCTTCATAAACAGAAGCTTCTGTTCTAACAAGACTGCGCTTTAAAAATATACATATGAAGTAAATGTGTATTGTAAGTACATTCACAAATGACCATTCAAAATTTCAAATGTATGTAAATATGGTTCGAGACACAAAGGAGAAAAAATTCTTGAATGCTGTTGATTGGCCCAAACTTAAGTTCAAATGATTGCGATTTCTGTCAAATAACAACTTGGATTTAAAAATTCATTCAACAGTTTTAGGACCGATTTCGGATTCGTTTACCGCTCTTTACCGGCTGAATATTACGTCACAAATTTGATATCCAGGGAATTTTTCCACTCCAAACAAAACTTGTGCTATCGCTTTGCTTAGTAAGTTGTACAACTTTTCGTTTGAATAATTAAATAATAATTATACATACATACATATACTAGGTGGCGCAAAAATAACCTTCCGTGGTTTTTTGGCTATAATTAAAAAAAAAAAAAATTAAAAACTTTGATTCTTCTTGTGGATTATTTTTATTTGGTCTTTTAATTTTTTTTTTACATCAAGTCGAGAATATGATGTCATGTAAATGGCCGCCGCTACAGTTGATTGTCATTTGAGCCCTTTTTATGGCATTTTCCATCACTTTGTCCAAAACTTCCGGCGATAGGTCCTCACATTCTTGACGGATATTGTCTTTAAGAGCTGCAAGAGTCTGAGGCTTGTTGACATAAACCTGCGACTTCAAAAAGCCCCAAAGTAGAAGTATGGAGCGGTCAAATCAGGCGATCTTGCTGGCCAGTGCAAATCGCCAAAACGGGAGATTAGGCGCCCGGGAAATGCATCCTTCAGCATATCGGTTGTGGCATGTGCGGTGTGTGCCGTTGCACCGTCCTGTTGGAACCACATGTTTTCCAATCCCATTTCATCAAGTTGCGGCAAAAAGAACTCGTTGATCATTGCTCTGTAGCGCTCACCATTCACAGTAACCATTTGGCCCGCGACGTCTTCGAAGAAAAAAGGTCCGATGACTCCTCCAGTGAAAACAGCACACCATACAGTGACTTTGAGCGGGTGTAATGGCTCTTCGTGGGTTACACGCGGATTTTCAGTGCCCCAGAAGCGTAAATTTTGCTTATTTACGTACCCGCTAAGATGGAAATGGGCCTCATCACTCATGATTATTTTTGATGAAAAATCATCTTCCTCTTGGTGGTGATTAAGGATGGCTTGAGCGTATGTTAGACGCGATTGGCGGTCAGCAGCTAACAGCTGATGCACCGTCTGGACTTTGTACGGAAACATCTTCAAATCTTGTACCAAAATTCGCTGTAAAGACCGTCGACTGACACCCATTTGCGTGGCACGTCGTCTGGTCGATGTAGACGGCGCTTCCATGACATCCTCAGCTACAGCAGCAATATTCTCTGCAGAACGGCTACTCCGGGGTCTGCCACGCCTGGCAGCATCTCGTGTTGTGCCAGTCTCTTCGAGGCGAGCGGCTAAACGTCGCAGTGTTTCACCAGTAGGCGTTGGACGGCTACGAAATCTGCGACGAAATTCACGTTGTGCCAAAGTCACCGACCGATTATTGGTCAAATAAATAGTCACCAATATTCCGCGTTCTGCAGCAGTGTAGCGTAACATTGTTTATTAACGTGTATTTCGCATGTGTTTACTACACAAATGTCAAAACAGAACTGACATTAGGGGCCAATCGCAAAATTTATAGCATTTTCTGATAGGAGGATTACTTTTGCGCCACCTTGTATAAAAACGTCTATAATGAAACTAATTTCAAAGTTTGTTGGCACTTTTTTCTCCGATCTCACATCTTCCTCGATATAGCACCGCAATCAACACAAATTCCAACTAAAAACATATACATGTGTAGTCGCACTTTAACGAAATTTTATTCCGTGACAAACCCTGTTCGAACATTTACAATTTCGATTAAACAAACTTGTTTTACTACATATGAAGGAAAGATTTGCACAAATACATTCTTGACTTTAGATTCATTAATAAACATTTGCAAATTGCGAAAAGTTCTTAAAGCTGAATTTAAAAGTTCGCTCTTAGCATTATTCACCTGCAATACCTGCAAAACCAACAATACCAACCATTAAAAGTACAACTGATAACCAATAATAAATAACTGCAAAGTTTAGACAGAAACCAACAGAAAAAGTTATAAATTGATACGTACAGGTGAAGGTTAACTGCAAATGATAGCCAGTGGTTACAACTTAAACTGGAAAAGAGGAAAATTTATATTTATTTTGCCAAGTAGAAAAATTTGAAAAACAAAAGACAAATGCTGGTCGAAAAGCGAAAAGGGATTTAAAAAGCACTTTGCTTAAAAAAGGCGACCAAACCAACATTTCCTTTATGCACAAAATGTTGCAAAAAAGACTGATAAACTTTATCTAAATATTGTTTTTAAAATGCAGAATATTTTCTATATTCTCCGTTTAAGCAATAAAAAGTTTCCGATACTGTATGTCTCTCTTAGTTTTTAAATGGATTATATTTGCTCTACAAATGTTTTTAAAGGAAAACATAC
Source organism: Epicampocera succincta (assembly GCA_932526305.1). Classification (NCBI taxonomy): domain Eukaryota; kingdom Metazoa; phylum Arthropoda; class Insecta; order Diptera; family Tachinidae; genus Epicampocera; species Epicampocera succincta. Next base: position 20,248,327 of record OW052037.1, on the reverse strand, counting down.
AGTGGACACGATAAAAAATTTTAAATGGAAATACAAGGAATCATGAATGGTTTAGTGATTTGAAAAAAACTGAACGTGTGTTTTTGAAAAAAACTCTTGTGGTGTATAAATTACAAAATAGTTTTAACAATTGTTCCAGCAGCCAAAGCACACATTTTTAATACTATTTAACTTTTTCCTCATTTTTTTATACTCTTCTCTGTTTGAAACATACAAAAACTGTCATCGCCAAAAGACCAACTAAACCATTATAAAACTAAAATTTAAAACAAAAACAAAAACAAAACGAAAACAGAAATGGAAATGGAAAGCACTCCTGCAAACTATAAACACAAACTCTACACTTTTCTTTCTGCTCTTCTTTTACCCTCGAATGGGAACAGAGTTGCCACTTCACATTTTCCGACAGCGAACTGGCGTCTTTCTAAGACACAAGAAGCTTGCGAAAAGTTGACAAGGATGACAAATAGGTTTTTATGTAGGTTTGTACTTACATATTTATGAGCACTAAAAGTTTTTTCTGTAGTTAATCTCTATGAATATGGCACCATAAAAAATCGCAGCAAAATATTTTTATGTATATTTTCTTTTTCATAACAAAAACAACATAATTTTTTATATGTAGTTGAACCTCCATAGATCGAAGGAAACTTCGGTATACGAAGACTTTTGGCTAGAAAGAGAATTAAGGGCGAGAAATTAAAGCTGACACTAGTTAGAAACTAGATGCAGTAGAATAGAAGTATCTATGGACGTAAAGCGTAAAACATTTACAAACTAGTAAGTGAATTTTTTTCTCCTGTTAGTTTTAGGACACTAGAGTTTAACTTGCTCAAGCCCTCAAAGTGCTCATCCGATATATGTATATTGGTTCAATCGGCAAGCATTTCAAAACAAGTTTAGTTGCTTTGGCAATACGCAAATACAACTGTGAGTTTTATTATCGGTGAGGCTTTCCCGGAAAATTTTAGCAAAGTATTTAAAATATTCAAACAAACAAATCCCAGCGAGCAAAATGCTTCGATTTCGGTTAAGTTACGGAGAACTTCGAGCTATGGAGCTATAGACAATCTGACTAGCTCTACAAGGACAATATTCGAGATCGACTCTATTATTTAACCGGATGTGCAACACTTAAGTTCACTATTTACACAAATTAGCTAAGAGTTGAACATTCGTGAGCATTTCACAGCTTAGGGATTGTTATATACAAATTGAGCATTTGATTGGTGTAGATAGATACGAGTACATACGTTTAGGTTTTCTTTTTTCTTCAAAGCTCCTGGCAACGCAAATAGAAGAAACTGCGTCCACATACATATATGTACATATGGACGTGCATACGGCTATTATGCTGTTTTTCTCTAACGCAAACAACAAAAGTACAACACCAGCAAAAACAACAGACAGTTCTTATTTAAGGACAAAAACAAAGTTTAGATGGCTGTAGCAAAATGTAACGAAAGAAAATTTGTTATTCCAGTCCAAGGAAAAGTTTTAGTTTAATGTGTCTTTTTAATTAGTTGTTGATAAATGTTTAGAATAAAAAATTATTTAATAAAAATGGAAGAGAGGAAAAAAGAATTAATTTTTTAATTTGAAAAGTGATAAATGAAAAAAACTTCAGTAATTAAGAGTTATTAAACATGAATCGTCTTACACGCTAAGAGGTTGACTTGTATCTAGTCTTTTTATTTTTTTCTCCAAAATATGAATACACGTCCTGCAAAGATTTGCTAACGATTCATCCACTTTCTTTTAATTTGGAAAGATTGGAGTGGAAGATTTAAGATTTCCAGTGGACACAAATTACCTCATAAAGCGGTTGATTTGCTTTTAATAAAAATTTGCCAAGCTTTGAGTTAAACTCGTTCTATCAATTCCAACACTTGTACAGATAATAATTTCAAATTAATTTACTCTACGTTTTTCTAATACTTATTCTTCTGATGAACATACATATGTATGTGTGTATGGGTGTTTAAAAAAAGAACGATTGACTATAAAAACTGTTTTCCATTCTGGTTCTGAAGCCGTGCAACTGGTAGCTGTTGTGCATACAGTATTGCAAGTCTATACTAAGGTTAGAAGTTGAAGTAACTGTGGCAAGGTACATACTGTGTCAGCAACAACATATGCACATGTCACTGAACATCATGTCAGACTAGTTTTTTCTATTAACAATAACAATTCTTCATGTTATTGCCGTAGTCACTGGCACGTTCAAGCCAACAGAGATATGTACGTTCATTCGAATGCATTAGTATTATTATATTCATATGTTTTACTCTTAGAAAGTCCTCTATCGCTCCATCATCTCTTTGCATATAAATTCTAGTATACACTACACAATTCATAAGAGTATATGCGTGCTTAACGGAAACGGAAACTTTATGATTTGTTAACAGTACAAAAAAATATTATACTCGTATACACAAAATATTATAAATTTGCATATGTGTTTTTGTTTTATAAAAAAGTGGTTACATGTTTATGCATGCTGTAGACATGACATAATACAAAACCGCACATAGAATGCCATGTTCACAAATGTTCGCCGCTAATAAAGCAAAAAATTTGAGACTCAATATTAAATCCTTCGCACATTTGCAAAATTACAGAAATTTGTACTTAATAGTTCACACAAAGTCTTTAAAAGGGCGAAAAAGGTCATGTTTCAGCAGCACAATGGCCGGTTGCGGGTTCTGTAGTCACTACGACGCACCTCAGGAACTGGGCTGGGTACTGCTCCTTGCGAGTTTTTCTAGTAATTCAAAGAAGGAGCTGTGAAGCTAGAGATCTTTGTCAAACGATGGTGGTCTTACCACTGAAGCAAACGTATGTTTTGAGAGTGGGTCGGGCTCAAACAAGACTGAATGGGAAAATAAAAGGTTCTCCAGTTGAATAGCTTTCAGTCAAGTATTGAACAGTACAAACCCACCCTAAAAACTGTCTTTTTGTGATCGTCCAAAAGGTGCTATTTCAAAAATACATAAAAACTTTAAAAGGATCTTGGCAAGTTATTACATACATATCTATATATGTATGTATATATTTATATATATACATATGTATATATACTCGTATTACGAAAGACATATAAACGATGTTTAAGTTAAAATTTATTTATTTAAATACAAATTAAATTTATACGTAGAAAGTCTTCTATAAAGGAAAATTTTGCTTTGGGCGAACTTGATCTACTCAAATTAAAGTATTAATGCACACACAAACACACACACGTACTAAAATTTAAAATTCAGTAAAAAGTTTCGATAAAGAAAAGCCACATCAAACCCCAAAATCAATATATTACTACATCTTCGTGCTTTCAACTCGTTTCTATTGGAACTGGACTGAAATATTTTATAACAATGTACATAAAAATACAAGCCTGTACATGCATAAGCATGTTTATAGTAGTATATGAAGTTCTTACAAATTAAAAACGGCATAATTATTTACAGCCATGCAAAAACTGACTCACAAAAGTACGTACATGTTTATATGTATGTATATGGACGTGCGTCTGTGTGCAGATGCACAAGTCCACACACATATTCGAAGATATGCACAACTTTTTAAATAATATTTCCTGTTTATCTTTCGTTAGTATTTACTCTCATATTTTTATGTTTTAAGGGTAAAAATAACAACAAAAACTACAACTACAACAGTTTCAACAGTCATTATAACTCTTTTATGGCAACTTTTACTTATTCTTCCGTCTTTTTCATTTATGTATTTCACATTTTTTCTTTTGTATTTCTGTTGCAGATTTCACTGAAGCACTCAAGGATGTTTCAGTGACGATACCACAAGCTGTAAAACGTGGTAGTAATGCAATGCTAACATGTAATTACGATATGGAAAATGATACTTTATATTCTGTAAAATGGTACAAAGGACGACGTGAATTTTATCGTTACACACCAAAGGAAAATCCGGCAATGAAAGTTTTTCCTAGCCAAAGTGGTCTAAATGTAGAGGTAAGTTTTTTTGTTTTATAAATGCCGGTACACTTTTATTACATGGCTAAAACAAACAAAGTGCGCACAACTTCTGAGTACATCGAACCGGCTCAGAAAAAACAGAACAACAAAGCGGAAATAAAATTAAAAAATGCCAAAATGATTCATAAAAGGCCGTCTTTGTACAGGATTTCAAGAAGGGCGAAAGCAGCTATTAAATTATGAAAATACAACAAATAGACGTAACTGCAATTGCTTTTAACGTTGCGCAAACTTTTCAAATAATTGAAGCAACTGCTGTTTAACGAGCAGAACAACAGCAACACAACTATAATCAAAACTCATTAACAATATATTGAATAATAATGTATTATCATCGATCGATTACATTTAATAAACAATGTACACAGTTATGGAAAAAATGTATTTTATACTTTTTTCAATCATAATTTGCAATGAAAGTTGCTTGTACAAACAAATTAAATACACAGAAATAATGATATTATAATCATTAGCAATTTTTTTAATTTAAATTTACAATTCAATAACATTTTAGTTGCAGCAACGTACAGGTATTGGACGCCGTAAAAAAGAGATAAAATCCTTGTTAATAATCCATTGTTTTTTAATATTTTTTCATGCCCTTCGTTCAATTGAAATTTACAACATTCTATTTGTCTTTTCCTTTTTAATGCATCGCAACAGTTATTTCGTGTTAATGACCAACGTTTTCAACAACAACATAAATTTCAACTTGCTTTGAGGCAAATGAATGAATGTAAATAGTGGGCTTCAATTAAAGATAAAATATGTTTTATTTTCCACACAAAGCAAGAACTAATTACCATGACAGGAGAGAACTACTAAAGCGTTTTTTTATTAGTAACCAGCTTTCAGCAATCACTTTATTTGCTATCGGAGAGAATAAACGTTAAAGCTTGCAAATTGCAAATTGCAAATTGCAAATTGCTCGTCTATTGCCGCGTAATAGAGAATTAAAAATTTCAAATTCGAGAAAGGTGACGCGTCGAGTTCACTTGCTTAGTGGAGTTGGCATTTGGTAGTTTAAATAGTTTTTAGGTACGAGGATGCTGGTCGCAAGAACGAATAGATTTTGCACTGCGTTCCCTTGAATCCAGCCCTAGAAAAAGGCAAAGTTCTTTCTTGTTAGTAGGATAATACATGCTGACATAAGTTCCGCTCGCCTTTGCGTATCGTACTTGAACAGAGATACACTCAGAGGAAAAGGATCAGAAAATTTGTCACAGGCTATTTTCGTCTTTCCTTCTTTCTAAATTTATATGGCCGTGCAAATTGGAAACAACTACAAATATAAATTCTATATCCAATTATAAGCGTATAGAGAAAACAATGGCGCTTAAGCGAACATTTAGTGTGTGTATGTGTGAAAGTATCAAATGGCAAAATTTTTATTGAATTCTTTAAATCAAATTACACAGCAATTGTCGTTGGACTCTGCTTAGCTGCCTAACGAACATGAGCGATATTAGAACACTTCCACTGCTTCAGTTTCCAATCAGTTCAGTTTCCAATCGCAACCCGAAGTGCATAAAAATTAAGTAGGGCCCACAAAACTTATTTAATTTAGAAAACACAGTGGTTTGATAAAAGGATAATAAAATGAATCAAATATATTTTTCATCATTTTTTGTCAAGAGCATAACGAAAACAAACCCACAGCTGGAAGAGAAAAACCTGCCAGCATACTAATTTCTGGGACTTGCAATTTGCATTCAGTTGAAAATTACAACCCAAAGCGTTATTGAAAAAACTCAATCCCGAGGAGGAAAAACTAAACATGCACACACACACACACACACACACACTTTTATTTTATGAATAATTTGTGCACATTCTTTTACGTCAGCCACTAGTATGTCGTGTTCTGGCTCAAGATAAATTAAAAAGTCTTTACATAATTTTTCTTTTATTTAAATGAATCCTGGTTGCTTGGCATTTTTCAGCGTAATCTCTCCAATCAAAGTCATGTCGTTTTATTAGCTGTACCTTCGAATATATCAGGCAAATTTACTTGTGAAATATCCGTCGAGGCGCCGTCATTTCAAACAGCCATGGTATCCGGTGAAATGGAAGTTGTAGGTGAGTACGATATGATGTAAAGATATACATATGTATGTATGTACGAGTATGGCTATAAAAAATGTGTCGGTGTGACTTTCTTAGTGAGTGAATGGTGTGAAACGAATAAAAAAAAGTTTAGAAAATGTGTTAAACAAAAATGCGAGTGGTCGGAGCAAAAACTCAGAAAATTTAACAATGAATACACGAACACTGAAAGTAAAAAACAAATTAATTAGACAAATGAATTTTTGTGGTATTTCTTTTGCAACTTTTTGTTTCAACGAAATCATTATATACTTTTTTGTTCATTTATTCCTCCTTTCAATAACCACAATTACCCTGTAAAACATTTACTGCAGCTGCTCGTTTTGATTAAATTTTAGTGCTTTTTTGCGTATATTCAGTAACAGTTACTCGCTTCCGTTCAGTTGTGGTGTCCTTAAGGCTAGCAAAATCCCTTTCTTTTCTGCAGTAAATTTTTTATTAGGTTTATTTTTTACATTTCCAAATATTTATGTAATAATTTTCGCAAGTGAGAGAAGCTGAAATTGAATTCGTCTAACCTTTCAGCAATTTTATTTTATGTTCTTGTACATTTTTATAATCATTATTCTTCCTGTGATTCTTTTCTTGTTTCATTTTTGGTTTTTTTTTTTTTTTTTTTTTTTTTGGAACAGAATTACCCGAAGAGCAGGCTACCGTAACAGGCATACAGCCACGTTATCGTATCGGTGATTTGGTTGACGGCAATTGCTCAATTAAATACTCTAAACCAGCTGCTAATTTGACATGGACTATTAATGGCATAGTGGTGAGTATTAAGCTGCTGCGAAGGGACGGAGAACAACTTTTTTTTGTTCGACACTGAAAATGATTCGGAAAGGCTTATTAAACATTTTATGATGGTATTAAAATCAATGAGATTATTCAAGAGTGGAGTAAAATAATTTCGAAAAATGTTAGGCATTCGTTCGTGGTAAGTTCCATCTTAATGATTTTGGGTATTCCGCCATGTTGAAGGTGTGTAAACTTTGAAGCCGTTCATTCCATTCATGAAGACGTAATTTGATTTACTTAAAACTATTTTAAGAAAGTATTAAAAAATCGTCTTTACATTGTTTTGCAAATAAATTTCTCATCATTAGTTGTCTTCCGACAAGCAGTTTTTCATCATTAACGTGGCAACACAACAGAAGCTAAATAAGCATTACAGAGACCATCAAAGTCCACTTCGTTTCTTATCATCAACGCCACCAGTCAAAGTCAAGTTATTCAATAGCAAGTGATGATGCTGGTCACTGCAACTGTATTCCATTAAAAATTTGTTTTCACAAGATTTACTTTAAACTTGCAACTCTGTTGCAGCGTTACTTGAAAACCACAATAACATTTCTTTACGAGATTTTCGCTACTCATTTTGTTTGAAAAAAAATCAAATAGGGACTTCTTTCCTTGTTCTACTTAATCACTCAAGCAAGAATATCTTCTTTTGTTGCGGAGCCACAACGAAGAGGAATTGTAAGAAAAACTATTCATAGATAAGTATTGCCACAACAACAAGCTGCTTAATGAGCAACCAACCATACTCGCACCCTGCTTATGCGTTATACTCGGGGAGAGAAATGAATGGCACATTTTTTTCAATAACTTCTTATATTTTATTGAGCCGACGTAAAAAATATCCATTTCAACTATTATTTAAAACTGTTTTCGAGCTTCCTAATGCTTTTAGCAGGGAAGAACTACCAGATCCAGAATTGAAAAACCTTCAAAGGCAACACTGATGAAAATTTGCCGACAAGAAAATGTTCGTTTTAATAGATGATTGTAGCAATCAACTGGTTGGGAAAACAAAAAACAGCTGCTAATTGACAAAAAAAATGCTTCAAAATATTGACAGGAAAAATAAAATAAAATTTTATAATCTTAAAAAAATGGAGTGCAAACGCTCAAAAAGAGACTAAACGGCCTTTTGTGACGGTTTTTCAACAAAAAAGTTGCCTGTACAATGATCACCTTTCTCGTCATGACTAAAAAGTAGTCATTTAATCTGAAATTGTTACTATTGCCATTAGAATTTATAGCACAAAATCTGAAATTTCAGAACTTTGTATTTTAATCTGATTTAGAGCGACGTCATTCGTGCATACCAAGTTATGATGGCTTGAATGGGAAACGGATCCATATAGTCCTTTAAATGGTTCTGATTCTAATTTTCCATTGGGGGCACTACTTAAAGGGACATATTAAAGGCAGGGTGAAATAGGTCACCACCTCGATAGTTAATCATAAAAAAATTTTGTATCTTGTCAAAAGAAAGCCATGATTTGGTTTCAAATGAGCGCTAAAAAGTCTTCCTTCAGGATCTATTGACGCCAAAGACAGTCACATGTAAGAGTATTTTTACCTAAACCCTTTGAAAATGTTCAAATGTCTGCAAGTCCGCTTTGTTCATACTTTTATGCATATCCTTCTGCTTGAGTTAATTTCAGAGCAGATTCCCTTTGTTTGCATTCTTAAACGTTTGAATGCGAAAAGGATTTTCAACTTCTTTAAAAATATAGTTTTCGTTCGTCTTGTTTCGCAATATACAAAAATAAATACATATTTATAAATTGATTTCATATTTTATGGTTTGTTTAAAGTACACAACAACTCCTTGAGCAGATATTGAGAATATCTATGTATGTATGTATGTATGCATGTTTTTTTATGTATGTGTTATTTATGTATGTATGAGAAAAAGTAGTTTGAATATGATAAGTAAAAAATACACAACCAAAAGGGTAAAGAAAAGAGAATATTTATGACTTTGGATGAGTCAGTTGAAAATTTTTAAGTGCCTGGGATTTTAAAGATTTTATTATTATAAATGACATGAAAAGCCATTATGATAAAATTTTAAATGTTGGGAAAAGAAGCTTAAGTAAGATCGTATGACATGCATACAAAAATATACACGCATAAACAGAGAAACGCCCTTTCAATTTAACGTGGTCATAACTCAAAAACCGCAATCTTGGAGTTAGTCGCACAAATCGGTGACTCCATATAGGACAGGTAAGTCCTAATTTCATTTCGAAAGAACATGTTTTAACATCTTCAAATTCACGACTGATGTGCCTTGTTATTCTTTTAAATTGTCCTTTTTTTAATTTAATGAAAAACTTACTCAGAATCGCAGCGGGAACTCAGTTTCGAGAAAAGGGAAAAGCATTTTTCTCTGTATTTCGCTTCACATTGTGCCAGAGGCTTAAGTCATTATCGTGCGACAACTCCCAGGAAAAAGAAATCTCAAAGAATTTTTAGTAAACCAAGTGTGAAAACATAAACCATATTTCTCGCAAAACCAGTTTAATAAACATGATAAAACTTTTGCTTATGCTGTACTCAGATATCTATATACCCACATATAAATTGCAACTTTTTCCAATTAAGTAATCCTTAGGAAGGCCGTTTCCTTTTTTATCGATCATTTCAAAATAAAATTCGTGTCGGTTTATTTTCCTACCCCGGGAGATTTTAAAAAATATTGTGCGAAGTCTTTAAATTATGGTTTCGCACCTGTCAAAATAAATGAAATCGAAAATATTTTGTACACATAAAAGCAGTTACACCGAAAGGTTACAGTAACGCAAAAGAAAACAAAATAAAACTGAAACTGAAACTAAAGTTTCTTTGCCACAGACACTGCAGACGCACCAACAAATCGGTTCCTATTTAACAGTAAAAAACTAAAATCTGCACGGCACTTTTTAAACAAAACATCGCATAAAAGTATGCAACAAAACATGAAAAATCCTGATATGTCAGAGATGGGAAAAATATTACAGATACAGTAATCAATATGGAAAATTTTAAGAAAACCGACAAATCATTAAACTTTTTCAACCTACGAGTACATACATTTCAACATTCGTAAAACTTGCTTGTCAATTTCTCCACATTTGAGCCCATGCCGATCACAAAATTAAGTGCACAACTGGTTCAGTTTTATTGATGATTAAATCGAGAAGAAAAGTGGTCTAAGAGTATTTGAATTTCGATATTCACTGCAAAGTTATGAACGTCGAAAAAAAATTAACGAATGGTATGGCTTCATAAGACTTTCATGTTATTTAAACATGATATAATGTTAAAAGCAGCTGCATGATTCATTTTGAATAGTAAAAATAATATTGTTCGAATAATGTTCTTTTACTACATATAAATTTACACTATTGACCTTAGGAAGAAGCAGCACCTTCATTTTCGGTTGATGTACTGCAAATAGCCACTCCTTTAAATTGTTAGTACTGAATACAATTACGCATTAAAAGTAATAAATTGCATTCGTTAACTATTTACACACGTATGTACGGGCAAGTGAGCGCTTACACGCATTTACATATGTATTAGCGAAAAAATCATGAAAAATTTATCCGGCGATGATTTCCCAATTAAAAACACTGCGCATCCATGTAAGATATGAATCAAAATTGCATGCAATAATAATATAACAACTGCAATACTACAATAAAAAAGAATGATACACACAGAATATATATTATTTAGCCCAAAAGGTCGCCAGCTCCCTGCACCGTGAACGTAAAATGAATTTTGTTTTTTTTTTTTCTTTTGTAATAAAACAAAAAATCCGAGAGAAAAGGTTTGATGTGAATTATTGTACAGGCGTGCAGAAGAGCACTAATGACTCACAAGCAATTATTGCGAGTCAGGAACTTCATCAATTCTAACTTTAGAAAATGAAGAAAACCTGCAGCTCTACACCTCTGGCTCTACTGCATGAATTTGTGATGGCTCGATTTTTCCCGCCATTTTTTTGACATCGCTGAGACTGTTCCGTGTTTGTTCTTGTAGTGACTGAAAATCTGTTGCGTGCTCCGAAACAATACAAATCATGCACACCCATGTATGTATGTATTTACGCACATATTTTCTTTGTGTTTGAAATCTAAGTTTTCCTATCTCCGAACAGGTAAAAAACATACGATAAATAAACATCACAATTGTTCTAAATATTTGCTTTGATTGTTTGAAGATTTCATTTTTTGCATTTCCATTGTGTTCGAACAAAGTTTTTGTAACTTTGTTCGCACATTGTGTTCAATTCGGATTCATTTTGCTTATTTTTGTCAATGCTATTAAAAACTTTTTCTTTTTTCTGCAACATTACATTTTCTTTTTTACGTACATATGTATGTACATATGTATATAGTACATTCAAACATATGTATGTATATGTGTGTGTGTGTCATTTTTTAATGTTTGTCATGTTTAGTGTGGTTTTTTTTCTGTGTTTTTTTGGGGAAAAAAGGAGGATTTTTTTTATTGTCTGTGAATTATGTACAGCGAATTATAAAGAGCGTTTCTTTTTTTCAAATAATTCGTTAAGGCCAGATTTGCTATAAATAAATTGTTAGGTATTAATAATTGTTTTTATATTCAAAGTTTTTTTTTTCTTTCTGCATTTTGGAAACAAACAAATCTATATAACATTTTATTTGAAAAAATCACAAATATTTTAGATGTAATAAATAAATTTAATTGCAGAATAAATTACAAACTCGTTTAGATAAAAATTTGTTCCTTTTCAGTTAAAAATGCATTCTTCAGTATTAGCTTGTCGAAATCAAAGTGCTTGATTCTATATATATGCATATTATTAGAAAATAACACGCCACATACACATCTACATATATTTTTTAAGAAAGAAACTGGAGGGGGGGAATCGGAGCAAGAATTTTTGTCTTAACGTTTATCGGCCGGTTAAGAAATTAAATAGTTCTAGGATGGGCTCGAATTATGTCAAGGCAGGCCAATGGATAATTTAAGTTTAGGAAATACATACATATCTCACCCTAAATACAAAAGGATCACAACTCAAAATACTAAAATTTTCAGGAGAGACAAAAAACTTTTTATGTTTAGATCATCGTGTAGAAGCAACACACTTAACATAACTGTATTTTTCCAGTTAAAGAAGATAGTGATGCGAAAGAAATTTTTGCAGTAGTTAGAGATGTGTACTCTGAACTAATTTATGGAAAAAAGTCAGTTTTGAAAAAATTTCGAGTTGTGACCCTTTTGTATTTAGGGTGCGATATATATAATAAGAAAAGTTAATAAGTATTCACAAATGTATGTAAATGCATACATGTGTATGTAAATGCAACCTATTGCTACGTTTCGAACAGACAACTAACTTGACAAATTGACAATAAATTGAGAGCTGTAAAAAATGCAATGAACTGAAACATTTTTAATTTTATTAAGCGACAAAACCGTGGTGACATTGACTTTGAATATGAGACTGTTTCACGAACGAAACCTTTTAGTCTCTCTATTTCACAAATGTTTATGACTTGCCTCTTACAATATTTTTAACAACTGTCAATTTATTCAGGGCAATGTAAATTCTAAAATGTCCTCCGCCTGTAAGAAAGCATTTGTGAGTGCCTTCTTAGAAGTTCTAAAAAGTTGTTTAAGCTTTTGTCAAAAAAAAAAAACCATCATAATTCATTAAAGTAGACAGGAACTTCCAAAAAAAATGCACACAAAAATTCTTCAGAATTCGTTAAAAGAAACAAAAAGTTGACTTCATTTCTTACAAGCAAATACATTTTTGTCGTCGTGTACGTTTTCGCAGTGAGCTGTTGTCTATTTCATTTGTAATTGTTGCTGGAAGAATGCTAAAAAATATTCGACATCAACACTTGTGCCTCATGCCACAAACGAAATTTAAATACTTGACATAAAACTTCGAAACAAAACATATATATTATAAGAGAGAGAATGCGAGAGCAATGGAGAATCCTTGACTCCATGAAGTGTGTCATTTTCGGTTTCCTGAAAAGTTACTTTCTTTAAGTGCGATTGTGCGTTTTTATGACTTTTCAAAAAAAAAGTAGAGAAAAGAGGGAATTCCTGAAATTTCAACACACAAATACGTATGTTGGAGTGACACCACATTGTTCAAGACTTTCAGTCAAGTTGATACCAAACAAGCGTAGCCGAAGTTTTCGGATTGTTTCTTAATAAATCTTAGGTATTTCCATATTTGTACACATGTATTTTTTTAAGGTGCTACCCCATCATATTAAAACGTATCAAATCGAGAAGTATGAAGAAACCAATTTAGAGTCGGTAATGAGCGCCGTTCATTTTATGGTGACCACTCAACACTTCATCAAAGGACAAATGCGAGTAAGTCTCCGATTCTAAATATACGTGTCTATGTACATGTAAAATTTATAAAAATAGAAATGAATAAGCAGATGTTTTTATGTCTTAAGATACAAATATGTAAAATTTGCCAACTGTTTCAATACAATATTATTTTCAGCTTAAATGCACAGCAAATATCTTTGACATTTTTAAAGAAGAAATTGAGAGCATAATCGAAGAAGACCGTCCTCGGATAATGGCTTCTGGACAGTCATATCCTCCCGATCACATTTATGGCACGCATGGCGAGAGCGATGGCTATGAACAAAATGAATCATATTTAACATATTTTTCAGGTAAGAACTCTGTGAAAATTCCTCAAATTTATTTACAACAACATCAATCCTTGAGCAAAGTAACATATCGCGCCGAACAAGTTTTAAGCCAAAGTTTTATTTTTTTATCTCTTTGCGACAACATAAAGCCCCCAAATCGTCGGCTTCTACAACTGCTGATTTTTTTGCTGGCAACATTGTTCACGTTTTCAAGCAAAATATTTTAAAAAGCCTACAAATGTTAATGTCTCATAGAGAACTTGCTGGCCTTTATTGTTTAACTGAGACACCTGTCAATTATTTGCGAAGTCTCCCTAAAGTAAAAGCAACCTCTATACCTACAGCACTGGCCATATTATTAGCAGTGGTTCTTTTGCAAATATATCAACAAAAACTTTTGACAACAAATTCCGGAAATAAACTGACGCAAAAAGAGCAACTGACGTCTAATGGCTTTAATAAGTTTCAGCGAGTGATGAGAAAAAAGACAGAGAATTTTTTAACAATAAATTTATCGTATAAAAGACAATGCAAAAACGAAAAAGGTCGACAAAAAACAAATGAAAATTATTATCAAGATGCCACTGATGTTTGCTGCCAGGCTAAGTGTGAACAACAATACCAAGATGAGAAACACTTTTCCGTAGCAAATCAAACTGTCGTCAAAGTAAAAGCCTCTCCTAATGACACTGATGTTAAGAGAAAATGTAAAAACTCAAAAATCAATTCTATTGCCGCTACAATAGCAGCCATTGATTGCCAACAAAACTTGCCACAAGCAATCGTCTTTGTAGCACTGCCACCTCCTTCTTATGCCTTAGTTCGTCAGCCACTATCGCCATCAGTTCGCATTTCTTTATTGCGTTCTTCGCCATCGACAGCATTATCGTGTTCAAAATCGTCATTATCACTGCCAGGCACACTGGGTCAAAGAAAAACGCATGCACATGATAGTTTTCCATTTTGTGCTGCAGATGCGCCTAAAAGCAATAACGCCAATTTTATGTCGAAGAATCAAACATTATTGATGACTTTGAGTGCCACTGCTGCTGCAAGTAATTTTGTTGTTGCCGCTGCTATTGCTTCAACAACAACAACAACAACAACACCAACACCAACAACAATATCACCAGTGAAGACATTAGTTTTAGCATCGGAGCTATTGCAAACATCTGTGAGCTTTTCATTGGCAGCGATAGAAAGGAACTCATCACCATTACCAATATTCTCCAGGAATAACTATTTAATGGCGTTTATAGAAGAATTGTTATTGCGTCAATGCTGATGCTGAAACGATGATGAATGATGATTCTTTTCTTTTCTTCATTTACACAACTCTCAGCGTCGGGCTTTAACAAACGTTGCGAAAATAAAATTATTTAAAAGTTTTATTCTTTTTAGCCGGCAATGCCTGTACGTATGCACACACATGCCCTAACACGCATATTTACATACATACATACATAGATATGCATGTACATATGCGTGTTGCTAAGGGAGGGCCCAAGAAAACTAAATGCGTTTCGTGCCTCAAATCTAAATCTTAAAAATCGTATGCCTAGTATGGAAAGCGTTCACAGCCCTTAAGTGCAGGCTGCGCTACCACCAATACTCTTGTCTTCCACTAAATTATACGAAACCATTCACATTGCACTCGTGCTTTATAAAAAAATGTCCATGGTCATGGGCTGGAACTTGTTTGTTCCATAAAATTTAGAGTGGTTTTGACTAACAGCTCAAAAAATATCCGTTCACGATTTTGCTCGTTAACAGTTCACGTTGTATTAACATGATTGCATGTCGAAATTTTTATGCGAAGTCAAGATTCTTCAGTGTAAAATGATATTTCTTTCTAAACAATCTTTTATTTACGCTCGGAAAATTCAAAAGCACTTCATGCTTATGAAGTGTTGCACATTTTTTCAGTGGGCCAGCCCGGTACATATAGCACATAAATAGTACGGGTACGCATACATACGAGTACATTCATAGTTCATAATAAACTTTGGCGAATATTTTTTGATTTATTTCCCTTTCGTCGCTGTGCTGTAAAGTCTTAATAGCCCCAAAATCTCTCGATGTGTCAAAAACAAGGTTAAGATGAGTTAGTCAAAGAGGAGAAGAAAAATCAAATTCTTAAAAATCTGTTGTATGTTTAGATTTTAAGTGTTAAATGTTAAAAACTTTTGTAAGAAACAAACACACAAAAACCAGGTTATAGAGCATGAAAAAAACATAGAAAAACGACACAAAAAAACTCCAAAAACACGTTTAAATAATTAAAAATTATTGTAAAAAGCAGCAGAATATTGTCCAAAAATTTTAATTTGAGTGCTTGAAGTCAAGCACGGACTTTTTTAATAGAAGGTTTTGTAACTAAGAATGGAAACAAGTCTACAAGAGGTCCCCACTAAAGCTCGCGCTTATTTTAGCTAAAAGTAACTTTGCCTTTAAAGCACTCACTATGTAGCCACCACAAACATTTCGTGACGTGATCAATGCACTCCAATACCAGTTGAGATACCAGCGTTGATGCGATGTCCTCAAAATCATTCAGTAGACGTTCAGAAAGGAAACATATAAAGGAAACGTATTTACGTATGTAATTGTGCAGTGCTGTTTATAGTTCAATGCGGGTGCTACACAAAATTCTTGAACTGTTGTTGCTAAGTCTCGGTGTATAAGACTTGTTTTAAAACAGGCAGTCGCATGTGGTATGTGCGTCTGCACATGTGTATGTGTATGCAGAAATATTTTTGTTGACTATTAAACGAATGAGTATTTAAAACAAATGCGGTGCTTTTACGCCATAAAAATTACGTTTTCAACAAAGTTTCCTTAAGTTGATTCATTTCGAAATCGGTTCACAAGCGCTAATTTCCAATAAGTCTAGTTGTTCTTAAGACGCCAGAGATTTACTTTCAATGTTTCCTTCACCAGCGCCTTGGGACGCCATGTAAATACAAGGCAGATATAAGACAGGAGTCACAAATTAAAATATTGGAGACGTCAACAAAAAATTGTGGCTTAAACTCTTTTTGTACACAAACGCGCAAACGTGTTGCACCCAACACAAAATTACTAGTCTTAGTGTTGTACTTTCACAACTGCTTTTACGATTATTTGAAATAGTTTAAAGAAAGTCATTTAGCAAAAGTGTTGTGCCAATTGTCTTCCTTAAGTTTATGTATAAAAAATTATAGAAATTATGTAATGAAACATTCTGCAACATGTTGTTGGATCGTTTCAATCATTTTCTTTAGAAAAATGTTTGAAAACAAACAGAAACTGGCTAAAATAGCAAAAAGCTGTTTTCAGAATAACAGTATTAAAAATAAAATAAAATTGTGTTAATAAACGCCATAAAATGGTGACATTGACGTTAAAACGAAAAATTTTCCAACGCGCCCACAACATAAACTATTTCTTTTTACGCAAAAGCAACGCCATTTTTAATTACAATAAATTATTAAAGATTTAAATTAATTTATGTGTGTTTATATTATTAAAAGAAAAGCAAACAAACATTAATGTTTAATAAAAAGAAAATTTATAGTTAATTAGTTGTCGTATGTACATTTATGAGTTTCATAATGATTGATTGGTTGTTTGATTGATTGAATAATTGTAAATAAAACTAGACATAAACAAACAAACAAATATATGAATAAATAATAAGTTGAAATGAAATTAATGTAAATGGAAAATATGAGAGAGTAAAACAAATATGCTATAAAGTTAAAAATATACAATTTAAATACGCAAACATACAAACATACATACGAGTAAATACAACCAAATACAATAACAAGGAAAAATTATGGTAAGTATATCTACATATGTATACATATATGAAATTAAAAACTAGAAGCATATACACACATATGTACATACGTGCATAAGTATTTATTTAATGTAATAATAAAAGTTCTGTTAAAAATAAATTAATTAATTAAACAACAATTTAAAACGTATTAAACTGTAAAAAATAAACAAAATGAATTAATTTAAATATAATCATATCTTAAATAAAAGTCAACCAAAAGTAAAAACTAATTAAAAAGAAATCGAAATGGAAAATAATTTTGCAATTAAATATAAATAAAGAAAAGAAACAAATTTAACGTGAATAAAGATGAAAGAAAAAAATTTTAGATTATGAAGTCTTTTTGTGGCTCTTGAGACGAATTGTTCTCACGAAAGGTAAGTGCGTACATACCAAAATTTTAGCACGCAAGTTAGACAAATATTTTACATAGTGCAGTCAGGAGCATACTTCTACGCTATACCAATCAGTTGAGCTGCAAGTAAAATTCTCAGCAACGACAGACCGCGAATGTTCTAGAGATGTCTAGTCTCTAGTCAATTATTTGCCAATGGCTGACAGTCATTTATCAGTACAAAAATGATATAAAATATCGTATATTTATAATTGGTTTCTGTCATTTAACTTTTCATCAGCACTGATATTTGGCGGAATCTTTTTGAAATGGTAACTCTGGCGCTGAAAATGAAACTGCTGCCGTTAATGCGCATGTCCATGTAACAAATTTTTTTTTCGTGCGTTGCGGTCCAATTAAGACTCTGGTTCTGTTCTTAGAAAAGCTTTCGGCTTTGTAGTGAATGGGAGGAATTCTTTGAAATTGACGATAGGAGAATCCTTACAAAACTTTGAAGCCACAAAGCTTTACACATGCAGTATGAAAACACAGAAGGAGACAAATTAAAACACTCATGCAGAAACTATTTAAAGCCACTTGTTTTCAAAATATTTCAAGATACAGATGTTTTTATTTGATTAACAACAATAGAGTTACAGCTTAATATAGTGAGAATTCCATGCAGTTCATAGTATTATTCGAATAAATAAAAAAAGAGATAAGAATTAAATCTGTGATATTAAAAATAAATAAAACGGTTAATTGGACTTTCAACTTTCTTAAGATTTTTTTGTAAGATTAAAGAACAAATCTCGTAATATTGATAGGAAAAATTCAAAAGGACGACTGCCTCTGTGGAAGAATTATGTGTACAAATACGAGTACAAGTCATGTTAAGGGTTTTGAGATGTTCAGGTTATATGAATAAAAATGTTTAATAATATATAATATTCAATTAAATTTCAAGGGACAACAGTCGTAATCAAAGATTCGATTTCAAGAAAGTCCTTGGCACATATGGAGAAGTGTTGGGTTTATAAATTCATAGTTATGTATGTATGTATGTATTTGTAGAATGATACTTAATTTAAGGCATGCAAAATAAGGAAACTTAAAATCTAAGAAAACGCTATATAAAAATATAAATAATAACAATAACAATGCTATAGTAACAAGTTTAAAGTTCTACTCCAAACTTTAAGAATATGGTTGGGGTTTACCACTGGTTTGAAGGTCTACGTTCAGCACCAGGTGCTGCAGATCCAGAAAATCTTGGTGACGAAGAGTTTGACGAAGCGTTTGGCATTGTTGATGTTGCCGCGTCACTAGCTTGCAAGGTATGGATAGCAGTCAGCATTTTCTTACGGGCTCCAAACGCTGTAATGCCCAGTTCAATCAGATTCTCTTCGGTCAGAGTAACAAACATTTCCAAGTCGATTTCATTCAGGACGAACATTTCTTTAAAGAATTTGTGAACAACATCTTAAATTTTTAGCCATGTTTCAACTTACTTATGTAATGCTCTAGTCCAAGACCAGTCATTAGGGTATGAATATCTTTGGATTGGGTTAACTGTAAGCGACGATTGTTGGTTGTCGAGTCAACCATGCCCGTTGTTGCACCCAAGCCATAGGGTGAAGCAAGAAATCCTGCCCCTCCCAGACTACGTTGCCAAGGCGCCAAGTCATCAACTGTCTCGATGGGAGCTGGCGAAGTACGACTCAAGCCCATACCCATCCAGTTAGGAGTGGGGGTACGTAGTTCGCCAGCAACGGGAGGGCGCTCCATTGCCTTAAAGCCCATGGCTCGCTTCATGTCAACATCAAAAGTACGATTTTGCTGAAATACAAAAAAGAAAAACGAAAATGACTTAATTTTAGTATCTCCATTTTGATGAAAAGTTGAAAAAACCTTTAGGTTATAGTGCAGGTTGCGATAGCTTTCAGCACTTGCAGGCAGTAAAGATCCTGTTGACCCAGAAGCATTTAGGCCCAATAAGACACCATCGCTGGATCTCCTACCGAAGCGACTTGAGCCAGCTTCGCTGCTATAATTTGAGTCTGGTGAATAGGGGGATGGCCTCCCGCTCGTTAGCATGGACGAACTACTGGCGCAAATAGTGTTACTAGCCGATAAAGCATGTCCGAAAGGTGGATAGGCCTGTTCCAAAGATGTTGTGCTGCTGCTAAAACTCTGGTATCCACTGGTATTGTTGCTGTAACTGTTGCGCGGTGACACGTTGTGAGACTGTGTGGCAGACGGTTGCTGTTGCTGAGTTAAATTAAGTGGAGGTTGTATTTGCGTTTGAGCCTGTTGTGGCGGTAGATGTTGCTGATGCTGCTGTTGCATTACTTGTATAAAGTTATTGTTTTGATTTAGCTGCGGTTGCTGCTGTTGTCGGGCAAATGTGTTGTTGTGGATCTGCATATACTTTTGTGTTGGCGAACAAACACCTGTTGGGGTGCTGGGGAATACAAGACCAAATTGCTGCCGGCTTTTTTGATTCATGTTCTGGTTGCTACAGTTATTGTTTGAATGGTTATTGTTGTGGTTAATCAACAAACTATTATTGTTGATATAAGACGATATTTGTAAGTGTCCTGCTGGCATTGTGTTTGCAGTCTTAGGACTCTCTGTGTAGCCAGCCAACAAAGCGGTCAACGTGGCACGATATACCAAATTAAATTCTTTGTCTTTTGGCATTAAATATGTCTCCGGTATTTCTGGCTTAATTTTCGGTGTTGTCAAACATAGTATCTCATGTCGGGCTTCATAAATTTTATCTACAGAATTTGTTTTTGTAAATCTGAAGCAAATTAAGATGAATTTCTTAAAATTACCTATGAATTTTTCCACACCCTTTATAACAATGGCCAAAGTGCTCTGTCTTTGCTTTTGACGTAATGCAATGTAAACGCCATATTTAGTACTGAGGCTCATTATTTCAGAGGCGTCGTTTTGATTGTCAGGAAAATCAAATATTAGAGCAATTGGTAGGTTACCCTGCAACGGAAATAATCATTAGGAAAATGTTGGTTTGTATAAAATACGGGGGAAAAGATTCATTTACGAGCAACTGTTGTCGGGCTTTGTAGACACTTTCTATGGTACCAGTTATAGTCACTTGAGATTTTTTCAAAGGCTTAACATTCATATCCAATAAATCCGGAAATATTATCTGGAAAAAACAAACAATAAAAGTTATCGAAAAGAGTCGCAAGAATGAAGCATGTACCTTAGTATTCGTTCGCTCCATGATACTAAGTAAATTAGTGTTATTTTTTCCTTTGACGATTTCATGGTGTTGTGGAGATATTTCGAGTTGCATGTTTACCAAAATTTGGTTCTGAAAAAAAGTCTAAGTAATTTAAAAAATTTGAAAGAAAAAACCGAAACAAACTGCTATGTTTTCACAGGAAAAGTTAATCAAGTTTTGCGTAGCATCTTTTACTTTCCCAGCCTCTTTTTCTGAGCCCTTAACCAAAACCAAGGAAGAATGAAGTTTGGGACGTGAAGAGAAGATCACCTAATAGTTTTCAATAGAGACATGAGTGTGTTGAAGAGAATATCAGTTATATTATAGTACCTGTACATTATACTTTTGCTCTACCAACGTAACATATGGGGTCTCTTTGTCCGGTTGAGGACGACCGGGTGCCACAACAGGTAACTCAAACGATATCAACAGTGGCGTAGATAAACGAACCAATGCTCGAGCTTTTTCTACCCCGTCCAATGACCCGCACAACGAAACTTGATTAGATTTTTCCGTGGGATTCGAACGATTTGAATCTGGAAAATGTATATGTGTCGAAGTATCTTCCATAATACGTTTAATATTATTTCCACCCCGTCCTATTATGTAGGAATGATCAGTGTAGGACACATCCATTTTCATTATAACACGAGTTCCCTATTTTAGTATCGTATACATAAATATTTTGCTATATCACTTTGGAAATCTCTAATTTTACTTACTCTTGAGTCCAAATTAGCTAAAATACGCTCTTTAGCTTTTGCTACTTCATCTATTTTACCAACAATACGAACATGTGGATCTGTTCACAAAACAAACAAGAAGTGGTGAATGAAACAGACGTTAGAATCATTCTATCGAAATATCTACCCTTTTTACTCTTTGCGCCGATTTTAAGTCTGCAAGGCCAGCTAACGTACGTTTCAGTGGTTTTCATTACCTAATTTAAAATGCAGAATGTATGTAGGAATGTAGTCATTATTAGCCTGGTCGAAAGTGTGTTAGTTGCTTTCGTAGCACTTACATTTTCAAAAAAATACTCTGCTCCGTTCATTCCTTCAATTATACTCTCAGCTTAAAACATACACAAAATAAAGATAAGAAAGAGGAGAACAGATTTTATTCAATTTATTTAAAATTCCAAATTCCAAATACCTTTTATCATTTGCTCTAATTTTTGACGGTCAACTTTAAAACGTTCAGTATGCAAGTCATCTGGATTAGAAACACCTAATTTTACGGCAATCGCTCTTATATCGCTCCAGTCGCTCTCAACCGAGGAGATCTCACTTTGTGTTTCACTGGGCGCTCCACTCGACGAAGCCAAAGTAGCAACAGCAGAGGCTGCAGCAACTAAAGCAGCCGAAGGATACGTAAGTTTGTTGATGCATGAAATCATATTTTGGATGATGGTCTGTGCCCAGGCTAGATGCTAAAGAGCTTTAAAGTGCCGTTAAGCTTTTACGATGGTGCAATGTTATTTTTTTTAGAGCGCAAAAGCTTTAAACAGATGTTATATACACACGTCAGAAAATTTTAATTTACAATGTTATATTTGAGATATTTCCAGTGAACGCAATAGAAACCTGGAACGGCAGCAGTCACAGTGAAAATCGTCCCAATTAGATGTGTTTTTATGCAATGAAAAGTAAATTTGATGTACATAAGTGAGTATGTATGTATGTGTGTATGTCATTTAACCGTTCTTAATATAATTCAGCAGATGACTCCGTTCTCAAGGTTACATACACATGTATGTATGTATACGATTTTTGAATTTGAACGAGTAAAAATGTATATATCGGTGTGATTATTATTTTTTATTGTCTCGAAAACTCGAAAATTATTGAACAACCAATTTTGAAGGTAATCATTTAAATTTTAGAAATAAAACTTCGTTTGAAATTGCTTTTTAATTGACCACCAGCTTTTTGCATATATTTTATTTGTTGTTTTGTAGTAAGAGTCAAAATTAATTTTATTCGAAAATTCCGTTTCTAAAGGAAATAGATTTTGGTCTGGTGTCAAAATCTGAAGTATTAACTCAGGTCACAAGATATAAACTAAATTGATACTTTGTGCAGCTTACCAATAAAACTGCAAAATGTAGTTGACAAATTTTGTTCGTTAAGGATCTCTCACAGAGAATAGAAAACAAAATATTAACGGTTTTCAGGTTCAATGACCACTGAGAGTGCATTTGACAAAAACATTTTTTGTGGTTTTCCACATTAATTTTTTATTCTTACTTTAATTTTTTTAAACAACACTTAGAGCTTTTATTTAAAAAAATACTGTTGGTAAGTTAAGGAGCTTTTTGGCAAGCTGCTCTTCTTCTTTAACAACAATAGCGACAGGCTGTAAACCTGTTAACATGGGAGTCTACATGAAGAACGTTTTGTTATGAATGTAAGTCACTTCAGCAAATCTTACAGAATTGGTTCACAATATTTTCCAAATTTGGCTTCCAAACGGCAACGTTAAAAGCCACAACATTTGGAAATGATCGTCCCTTTTTAATGATTTTCATGCTTCGTTAAACAAATGACAACATTTGGTTGACGCTGCAGTCGTGTTCTGGATACTAGTATGAAGTACTTAAATCTATTAAAAAATTTAAGCAAAAAGGACGTTCTTATGTGAAAGTATATTTTAACAGTCATAACACATACGTGTATACTTGAGTATATTTGCACTTTATCCAGCGACCATACCAGCTTTCTATAGGCCTTAATACAAGCGATGATGTTGTAAAATTTAGGTCTCAATTGAGCTCAATATATGGTAAACTAATTGACTGGACAATGAGTACAAAACTGCAAAAGACTCGTAGATGAAATTGGATTCACTGAACAGACCTTCCCATAACAGAAGAGAGTGAGAAGAGAAAACGCTGAATAATGGCAAAATTGAGTTTTATATTAAATTGAAATATGTGATACTGATTTACATTGAAATTAATTATGAGGTAATGCAAAATCTACGTACATTTAATGCCAATTGCATTTCATGTGCATGGAATTCAATATGAGAAGAGAACATCAATCTCTGACCAATGGAACCTATTTTATACAAGAAATTAGCCAAGAAATTGGTCGAACATCGTCTCAGACCTAAACTCACTTAAAAAACGTATAGTTTCTCATTTATTTATACTTACTTTGAATCAGGTTCATAAAAATTAACGATAAACAAATATTCCAAACGCAGAAAAATAAATGTAAAACAGGATTTTGCAAGATATTTAAGAAAAACGTAAAAACACGCGAATATAAAAATTTAAAATTTTGGCGGAACACCGAAAATGTCTTTATTTAACGATTTACAGAAAAGATTATGAAAAAAAAATTATTGAATGTCAGTTAGTCATTTGTTTAAAATAGACTAGGAGGAGGTTAAGCCTCAACATGGACTATAAAATTTACTTCTTCCAAAATTTTTGATAAAATTTTATATTCGCCAACGTCAAGTCCAAAGTCAGCGAGTTGAAAAAATTAACGAGACATATTGTAAAAACTGTTTATTTGATTCAGCTGCTGGTAGAAAAATGTATGCACGATTTATGTTTTGAATTTATTAATAATAAGTAAATGGTGAGCGGAGAACAATTGCTCTGCGCGATAGAAGATGCAGACAATCACTAAAATCTTTTGCCAAGCAAAAATAACTTGTACACTTTGAAACACTCACAGATTAAGTGAGACAATTTAATTCTAGCAAAACAGAAGACAAAAAACGTGTTTTAGGGAGTGACATAACGGTCATTGGCTTGAAATATTGAGAAATAAAAGAAGTTTGTTTATCCCGCTTGCGAAAAGAATAATTATCGCCACCTGAAATACAAGTCGTCAACATTCAAAAGTGTTCTTTGCCGGAATGCTGCTCTGAATACTTGATATTTTTCACTAGATACTATAGAAAATATGTGTATATGTGACCCAAATTAGTTTGTTTCTATTAATGCACATACATGTACATATGTACATATGTATGTATGTATGTATGTATAGAACGCCTTGTTCCGAAAGGAGAGTATAACAAAATGCGCTAAACTCATTTGAAAAGCGTGCAGAGTTCTGTTAATGAATAGTGCTTCCTTAACCTTTGTGAATAATTCCTCAAGGCGCTTACAAATTGGTTTAAAGAAAATTAACTTCAATTATTAGGAGACCCAAGCAAAAAACACGCACACACTTACGTGCTGACACGTATATATTGCTTAACTCCAGCAACAGCAGCAGCTGTCCTTGTGTGCAATATAATAAGTCTCAGGGTAAGACGATGTTTAATAAAAGACTTTTAGTTAAATAAGAACAAACCATGGACCAATAACCACTATGTTTAAGTTGAAAGCGAACATGGATTTAAATAAAATTCAGCAACGACAATTTGCTTCCAGATAACAAGATAATTGGGACGCTTGTGATGCTGTGGTGTCCAAACACTCACACTGTGAAAGTTGCGCAAACAAACAGGTCGTCTACAAGCAAGCAAGTCCCTAAGCGTGGGTTGGAGCGAAAAATGAATGCAAAGAAATTTAAGTACGAGTGGCAAATACTTCAATTCTGATAAAAGATTTTTCAAACGCAAAGTGCTTATCAAAAATTATTAAAAGAAGTTTTGCTGATCATTAACATCTTTTCCCAGCAATCGCGCTAATATAATAGTGACCAATCGCTTTAACGAGACGGAAATAAGAGTAAGATTTGCTTAATCGCTTATTGTATGTTTCCTCCTTCTCTATATGTTTTTAAATTTTGGTCTGCTTCCAAAAGGTCTTTAGTTAGAGTTATTTGTACATCATCTGTAATTCTGCTTTTCGGACTTTCCTAAAATAAATATATGTATATCGGAATTTTCCAAAAAAAAAGTATATGAAAGATTGTGGGTGGCAAACTGCAACCGAACATGTTCCAAAATACACACGTGTTGACATCCGCCTACCTTTTTGATTTAGGAAGCATTGGGTTTTTTTACAAAAGCTAAAGACTTATTTATTTTAAAATAATGCGAGTTTTTACTACTATGGAGGTATAAGTAATTTCAATGGACATTTAAATGATACGAACAAATGAACAAGTGGACTTAAAAACCAGAATCAGATAAAGCACACAATAAACTTTTAATATAAACTCCATTCATTTAAATAAAAGTCGTTATGTAGATATCGTTTCCATAAATGTGTCACGTATGTATGTACATATGTGTATAAAAATAACGAACATACATCTCTACATGTGTAACTGTAGTATGTAGATTTGTGCAGAGTTTTGAATTATGGCCCGTGCGGCGTCATGGAAGTCAAACATCAGAGCAGTTAAGATACAAGTACAAATATACATACATATGTTGTTAGTTGATACAATAACAGCATTATACGCTGCTTCCTAAAGAAAAAACGAAAACTTAATTAATGACTATAATACCGAGCCAATAATGTCATCAAGATTATAAATAACTCGTGCATATTCACACTTGAAATGAACAGTATTAAAATTAGATGCAGAAACTATTAAATCGGCACATTTATGTATGTAGTACAAAATGCATATAATTCCTAGTGCTCTTTCGTTTGTCGTTTTTTCACTTGTTTTTTGAAGACAATGATAAATGAAGGAAGTTTTAATTTGCATGCAACGAAGTTACAGTTTTTATAGTTCAATATCAAAAAAGGGAATGTTGCTCTCATATATTCTTAATTTATTGCTTACAGGTTTGAAAATACATACATATGTAAATGCTTTTGTCCATACATGCATAAATACATATGTATGTATGTATGTCGTTACTTATGTATGTACAATGTACATGTACGCAGTAATACAAATCATTGAATAATAAATTTATTTACGACTTAATTTTAAAATAAATCTCGTATTTTTAGCACCGGCACGTAAACAAATCAAATTGCGTTCCATAATAAGGAGGAAAAGGCGAATGAGGTAATTCCTTAAATGAAATTGTGAACAAATTCAAACTAAGTGCAAAATTTTATTTACCACAATTGCACGACTACAAAGTCGACAAATGCAGAAGAATTTTCTAATAAAATAATGTAATTCAATAAACTTGAATATTAACTTTACCTGGCGTTTCAACGATTTTACTTTTATTATATTGTGATAGACCTTCTTCTTATTGTCATCGTGTTGCGACGCACACAGCCCCACACACAGCCACACACACACACACGCAAACAATCCATTACCGCTGCCGTTAAGCCGCCTCCTCGTAAAGTCTTTTTGCTTGCTCGTTAAGGTTTTTGTGTTCAATACAGTTTTATATTTTTATTAACCCTTAACATCTTGCCTTGTTGATTTCTTTTGCCCCATTGAAGCATGTTTTAAACACTGTAGTGTGAACTCACATCTGACGAGAACGGGCGCAAACAATTTAGGTATGTATTTACATGAAAGTTAGTGATGTAACGAATAGTCGCATTCTGATATTTCAAATTGTGCTTGCGACGAATATTTTCTACACACTTCTATGTAAAACATAGATTTTAAAAACTATCAAATAAGTCCAAGCTCGGTTTTTGGAAGATAACGAAAACATATACATACATATGTAAGGAACATTTGCGACATGTATGTATGTACATACTTATGTAGTTTCGAAGATTTTCTCATTTGTACCACTTATGATGAAGTGGGTACAACAGTTTCTTATTTCGAATGTTTAATAGTCCAAACACAAATTTCATGAAAGGCTCAATGAGCACAATGTGTGTCCCACTGCCATTTGCATAACATCTGGGATTTGTAAGACATATTGCGAATATTTAATAATTGGCATTTGTGACATCGCTAGTCTCCATGTTTGTGTGTGTATGTGCGAGGGTTTGTGTTAGCTGATTACACGAGAAATCAACTGACTACATACATACATACATATTTGTGAAATTATTTTTTGTTCTCGAAGAGCACAGTAGTTCTTGGGCTAAGAAAACTATGCCGTCTGATGTCCCTTTTCCTTTTAGTTTCAGTTCAGAGTCCAGCTTACATTGTAAATATTACGAGCTGTCTTGGGCATTTTAATGGAATAAGAATACGCGCTCAATTTTGTCCTACTTCACTTAAGATACTTTGAGCTTTTAGGGCGCCTAATGGACAACTCAATATTTTCTAGATAAAATTACTTTCTAAGCCCCTGAATGTAGAACTCGTCCCTAAAAAGTATCCTAAATTCCACTGTTAAAGTAAAAATAAGCATAAAATTCTTCGAGGCAACACCTTTTTTCATTTTATTTTTCAGTCGTAGTATGTGTGCAGGTAAATAAAATTTGAATGACATCACGCTTTTAAGGTATTTTCCATCCTTTCATATTTTCCTTGGGCCCGACAAAAACATGACATAAACAACAAAAAAGTTCGTACTGTAAAAAATGTCAAATCAAATCAATTTGTATTATCAACACAAGGATAAACACCAATATGTTATTTTATTTTCATTTATTTTTTTCAGTCTTTTTATTTAATATTAAACCAAGCAAATATAATGTGTTCGAGAGTACAAGTAGGATGGCAAGTTTATGCCACGTAAAGTGGCAATAAGTGTTAAACGGAAGCGGGTAGAACAATTTGTTGTAGAATTTGATATTGAATAAGATGTTCGACACGACCAATATGCACACACTTATATATGTATGTACATATGTATGTATATGGATGGATGTGTAAGTACAAAGTAGAAAATACTTTTGCATACATGAAATGTTAGAACAAATAATTGTTCATTTCAATAATTATTGAAAACGTGAATTGTTAAAAGCAGAGCAAGTGATTCTTAGTTTGTGATTCGGATTTTCTTCTAAGAACAGAAACGAGAATCTACGCAAAAAATAGCAAATATGATCTCTGAGAATTGAACCAATTCAGCCAATAGAAATTTTTAAATGCTGCAGTGCATGTTGAGAAAGGAATAAAAACGAATAACAGGCTTAACAAAGTTGCTTCCTTGGCTCATAAGGCTTAATTGGTCCAAAATACTCCAAAATTTTTTTTATGAAAAATTTTCATTCAAAATCGCTTCACGCACGAAATTGACTTTATAAATAATAAAGATGCTTTACTTATTTAATAAAAATAAACAAACTTGCGCTTGCTAATGCATATGTGCATATATAGTATATTATACGAGTACATGAATATGTCTCTAAGCATAAATTCTTTGCATGGTGCAGTAGTTTGTTGGTGTCACGACAACAATTAATTGTTAAGTTTCTGTTATTTCACAAACTAAACTGTTTAGTTTCACCTGTTTTGACTACCAATATATGTACGTACGAGTATACACATGATAACGATCAAAATCGAAATATTAGTTTATAATTAAGAATAAAAAAATTCTATAAATTAAATTACGAATAGTATTTGAATGAGCGCTAAATGATGCGTCCGTCCACTTTACTTATATTAAGGGCTTCTCTTTTTTAGGCTGCACAAGTGCCATCTATTTACCATGTATTACACTTGATAAAAGCATACTCATACTTCGACTCTATTAGTATAACAGTTTGTAAAATGCCGGCACAGTTGCCACATAAATTATGAGAAAAATCGTCTAGTCCAACAAATAAGAACTAGAATTAGAGTTTGAACTCTCAATTACAAATAAATTGTATAAATCTTTCAAAATCGTTGCAAAAAAGTCAAAAGAGTAAAATAGAGGAGGAGGGCGACTTGGAGGGACAAAATTTGTCGTACTATTTGCAGGTATTTTTTATTTTAACTTTATCGAAGTTATCAATATAAATTGAAATAATTGAGTGATATACATACATACATACATACATACATATAGTATCAACAGAAACCTGTTGATATAAACAGGTGCAAAAGACACGTGCACGTAATAGAAATTCATAACAAAACAACGGAACAACAGAAGCAGAAGAGGCCAACTGAACTATGTTTTTTTTTTTTTTTTTTTTTTGGCAATAACCACGTTTATTTCATACTCATTTTCGTTTAGAGCAAATGTATCACTAGTCTCACTGTCTCTCATCACAACTTCGTGCTTTTGAGAAGCAACTAAAGTCTTGGATAAATTCACCACCAACATTTTTGTGAATTTTTCGTTGATGTTGTTTTTGTGTACATATTTTCTTGCTGTTTTTGATTTACTAAATCAGTTCTATTTATAAGTTTAATTGGGAAGGTTGTATCTTTTACCAGCAAAGTAACCGGGTCGTAGTCGTACACAGTTGCATTTCGGCAAATGCATTTAGAGTTTTAGTTTAGAACGGGTATAAAATAAAACACAAATACTATGCGATAACAAAAAGTCTTTAAAAAGTTGACGCATACTACTCGGATACGTATAAATATTTGTTTTAAGGAGCACGTGGCGGAGTTATTTACTTTTTAAATTTAAAATACATGCCGCGTACAAAGTAATACAATTTCAATTGGTCGTTTGTGCTGGGACACAAAATGTATGAAAATATTAAAACATATTAAAATTTATATAAATACAAGTTGTAACTGTCACACATATTACGTATAAAAACATTGTTGAGACAAAATTTGGTCGAAAACTATATTTTAAGGTTTTGCGTTTACTCACACACTTCTTCTAAAAGCTCTTACATCCTTCTCCAAAGAAAATTCAAAAATTAATAAATAAATATATCCGTACTTTGACGAACATAAGTGTATATATATATATATATATATATATATATATATAAATATATAAATACATACATATATATATACATATATACTATGAGGTAAAAAAAATGTTAAAACACGAACTTTTAAAGAGGGGACCAGGACCTCCAACAACAAACTATTATACACATAAGTTCACTTCGTGTAAAGAAAGGCCTTTCCCGTTCAATTCTTTTCAAAATGTACTCCTGAGTAGTTGGTCCTTCCTTTTGATGGCATTTTCATTCAAATCAAAACACTATAAACAGTTTAAAAACACTGTGTTTCCACACCAAATCCTATATGGACCAATTGTCCGCTTAACGACTTTCGATTTGCACAAAGCCTGTAACATTTAAGCATTTCGTTGGTTAAGCTCTATATGTTGTACTAAAGAAGAAACATTATGCTGGTTTTTGTTGTAGAAAATTTTAATTTTCAGATTATCAAGTTTTATTGAAATAAGGTTTTTTGGTTGGGGTAAACCACGAAACTCATTTCATAAACTCATACTGCATTAAAAAGAAAATACAAGGAGTGCAACAATAATGTCTTCAAGCTTTATTTTTCATTTATAAAAGAAGTTTTCATACAAGTACTCTTCACTATTTCCTAATGATAACGTGCAATCCGGCTTGGATTCAAATGGATTTTAATTTCAGCATGTGAGAGCGCGATTTGTATAAAACAATTTACTTTGTTGATCTACGGCTATTTTTATTACGAGTAATATTTATTTTTTTTTTTGTAAAAAAACACACTGCAAAGTTTTTGGAAAAGCGCAAAAGAAATTCTGAATTATTTAGTTAACCTGCCCACGCTCTCTCCCACTCAAAACATTCGTGATAAATTAAAAGGATTTTTTACTTCTAAAATTTTATTTTATTTTAAAAAGACCACGACGAAAGAAATAGTTCAATAAAATATAAATTTTATGCAAAGTAAAAACCAAAAAAAAATATATAAATAAATTACTGGAGTGAGGGGAAAAAGTCAGCCCAATTTCCCCATTTAGGCAAAAGGGAGAATCTCATTTTTTTATTTTCATTGCACCTCTTCCAGCCTCAATTTCGGTGATTTTGTATTTTGCCGTGAATATGTGCAATATTTGCATTTGTACTTCTTGTTCAAGAGTTTTAATGTAAGTTTTTCTGGTTTCTGTTGTTTTCAGAAGTTTGTATGTGAGTACGTAGTACTCGTACTTTTTTGCTGGGTGGCAACCTTTAGCAACAGCAGTTTTTAATGCATAAAGAAGCTCTTGTCCTAAGACACGTTCCTTTTCAGCTTGTCAAATGTTTTAATGTTCTTTTGACTTTTTTTTCTGTTCTCTCTTAAGTTTTTTCTGTTCGGTGCAGTTAAATATAAAAAAGCTTGAAATGAAATCTTTAGTGCTAAATCATTCGGAAGGTTATTTTGGACTATAAGTTTGCGTTTTGTGATGTGTTGTTCTTAGTGTGTTCGTGGTAGCAGGTTTTTTAAATACTTTATTGTAGCAAAAACCTTTTTCTTTTCATTATCTGTCAAAAGATCTAAAATGATCTAAATGGATTTATGTATGTATGTATGTATAAAAACGATTTACGTCAAATTAGCTTAAGCAACAAAATTGATTAGAGTTTTTAACTGGGATTTCTGCAAGTTTGTCAATAGAAACCAATTCGGATGTCGGACGCAAAATGATCACGATCACGAGTTAAAGTATTAAAATCTTTTTCGTTTGTTATGCAGATTATTGCGCGCGTATTTTCTGAAATCGGTTTAACAAACTCTTGATAAAGAAAGCCTGTGTGTTAAATTACAACTACAAAATTGTGGTGTAAGTGCAAGATATTTGATATAATCTAAAATTTTGTAATACGAGTATAACAAGATTTTCTTTTAATGGGTAGAATATTCCTCAGGATTTTAGAAATTTGTGAAACACGGCAAATTGCAAAAGGAAAAAATATCCTTTTATGTTGAAAGTTTCTCCGTTTAAAATAACATGAGCATAACCAGAGTAAATAAAACTAAAACAATGAGACTCCAACACATTCCCATGTGCACATGTAACAAAAAGCACAAAAAGTATAACGCCGCAAAAATCCTGCTTATTATTATTCTTAGTTTTTCCAATCACTCAAAATTGGGTTTATGGAATATTTTGTAACGATTTCTTTAACGTGTTTGTTATTTAACCCAAATCAGCATCAATTACATTAAAACCTAACCTCAAAGGATAAAAACTAAATCTAACACTTCAAAGAATTTTTCGAATATGTAATTTCACATTTTTTACAAGACAATTGGCATCACTTTATTCAGATATTTTTGCATAAGTAGATCTACTACTACGAGTTGAAGAAAAATTAAGGGGTACCTCACGTCTGCGTTCTTTATCTTACTTTGTTTACCTCTGTTTACTGTCAAACTTCCAACCATATCCAGTCCTTTGCGCTTCGTTTACATTCAGCTATAGCAAGAAATATAGGCACCACTGCTTTCCTATTGTAAAATATGTTATAAAGAAGTTTTTTAAAGTTTTTTATTTTATTTTCAGTTAGATTTCAAAAAATTATTGAGCATCAAATAAGTAGCAGCTTTAAGGACCTGCACAATAGAATGAAATCAGTCCGCAGCACATCGCAGTTAATATGGATTATTTTAATGGCTATCTTCACAAGGGGTACGAATTATAATATATGCATATGTACATATTTATATATTTTCTATTTTAAAAAAGGTTTAGTATGTTTTTATTGTAATCAATACTATTGAGCCTGTTTACAAAGTGCGCCAAAAATAATATCTGTATATCGTATTAAAATAAATTTTATGTTGCACACAGAAAAAAGAAGTAACAAACAAATTGAACCTTGTAATACCTACACAAAACCAAATTCATCTCTTTTAAAACTTTTTAGTTGTATTTTGCTTAATTCATTTCTGTACATTCAAACTTCATCATCAAACTAAAGCAATAATAGTTCCGATCGATTTAGAGATCTTGTCTATTCATACATCCGCTGCTTAATAAAACCTTTACTTTTATTCGATCATGCGCTGTCACGTCTGATTTTCGTTTGCGAATCTGTTATCCTCCTGATGTGATATGATAACCGAACCAAAAAAGATTGATTATCTACAAAAAACATATTGTGGGCTAATGGACCTTTAGATTCGATTGAGTTGCAAACAAAAAAGAAA
Source organism: Epicampocera succincta (assembly GCA_932526305.1). Lineage (NCBI taxonomy): Eukaryota > Metazoa > Arthropoda > Insecta > Diptera > Tachinidae > Epicampocera > Epicampocera succincta. The sequence goes on along the minus strand of OW052037.1, from coordinate 20,214,493 downwards.
CCAGCAAACCGCGTAGGAACTTAATTAACTTATAAATAATTTTGTCTGTTTTTGATAACACGACATGATTCTGACCAAACTCAATATATTAAAATAATTGTCCTGCGCTCTTCTTCTTGCTCAGAAGCTACAAACAAAAGATTAATGTAGGCACGTACATATGTATTTATGTATTTCGATAATGAAATTAGTTTTCGACGTATCTGGTCGTCTTATAATGTTTGGCTTTAACTGCTTGACAATTTGTCTTCCTCAGGCTCTTAATGCCAGTTTGAATCTTAATGTGAGTTAAAAATTACATTAATCTTCCGCCGCACATTTTATCGGAGTTTTTTAACATTTAATTAAAATGTTTTGTATTGCACAGACTTCGAGGCTTCATTTTCAATTGTGATATAATTATTTTGTGATATGCCTCAATTATATTTGGAGTGTTAATTAAATTGTGGACACTAAAACTAATCGTTTTTTCTCATTTATACTATTATGGTTGCCAACTGCTACAATTGCACGTCTAATTAACATTTTTACAGCAATATGCAGCGCTTTTTGGTGGTTTTCTTGATGTTGACCCAGCTGAAGGCTGATCCTAAGAGCTCTGTATACAAAATTTCTATACATTCAGCAAGATAAAGTGTGAAATCACTAAAAGGAAAATCGCAAAGATAAAAATATTTTAAAAGCGAATGTTTCAACAACAAGATGTCCATCCATTTGTTTCTTCAATACATAAATTTTACAAATTTTTTGGGTTTTATTTAGGAACGAAGTAAATGGTAACATTCCCAAATCCTTTAATTCTTCCAAAAGATTGTTTTCGTTTTATACCGTCTCGTAAGTTTTTTGTTTCCGTTTCACATTTTCTTTGTTTGTTCTTGTGTAAGAAAGTTTTTCTTTTTTCACTTTGCAATCTTCTAAAAGTAACGTCGTGAAAACGATATTGTTTACTTGCTACGAACTTGCGAAAGTATTTTTCGTTCTAAAGCACACAACAGTACAATCACGCCTTCAGATTGAATTCCATTTTGTCAGATATATACATCCATATATATATATATATGTATATAATTATATATATATACAAAGATAACGCACAAGTCCTCGCATAAAACACATATAAAGTAATTTGCAGAGTTTATGTTCAAGTGTTTTAACACAAATGTTTATGGAAACACTGTCTAAAAGATGGGAACACAAACACATTAAGCTAAAACCAAAAAACAAAATTTAAATAAAACGACATCATAAAATCAAGCCAAAGACAATGGCAGAAATGAAAGCATAATCGCTCTCAAACGGGAGCACTAACAAACAGCCAGCGGGCTGATACAAGTGCACGTACGTATGCATTTCCCAAGAGGAGAACTAAAGCCGCAGTTTTACTTTTTTAAAGTAAGAAAATTAATTTGTTGCGCTGACTTATTGTATTTGCTAATTATTTTAATTAGGATTAAGTTGATTTGTTGCAAGCTTGGTGGCAAGCATGATCTATTGTTGCAGAGATGCTTAAGCCATTCCACTACGAAGGCGCGAAAAGAAAATATTATGTTCCAAATCAAACATGTTTCATGTAACGGAAAATCGATTGCTAATAACTTCTCTTCAACTCTAGAATCACATAAAACATTCGGCTCATTAGATTTGTAGAATTCAAAGTTGAATATTTGCGGGGGAGGGGGAGCCATCTAAATAAAAACAACTCAGCTAAATATTTGCAAACGGTTTTCCACTGACACTTGCCAACAAAGAGCACCAAAGGATGAATTGATAACATAAAATAAAAGAAAATCAATTTATTTTCGATAAAGATTTACGATCATGTTGTTTTTGTAGATGCCATAGGAAATGGCATAAATTCTTTTTATAAAATAATTGCTGTGGAGTTTGTTCGAGTATGAAAAATTCGTTTGCATTCTCCATTGTTTTGATGCATTAGATTCATATCAAGTCACGTCTGTTGGTTTAGAATTCTATTACCACAAAAACGTGTGTTTATGTACATGAATGTATTTGAAATGACTATTTAAATAAAAGCAAAACCTGGCAACTTTTAAAAATAATTTTTAGTAACAATTACATGTGTGTTTCGAATTTTATACATATAAATTTGGTTTGAACAAGAACTTGTTCCAGACAGAGCATTTTCACGAGCTTGTTTATATCTCACCTGAGACCATACTCATATTTGGTAAAACTTTTGACCCACTTGACACATACATAGTGTTCGATCTAGTATAAAACCATGTTGAAGCACATCAACATCGAAGGGAACAACATAATTTTACGAGTAAACCCTTCTTGTGTTTGATTTCAATTTAATTTGTTCTTTGGTAAGCGAGTCATTATGGGTTATATACATTTTTTTCTGTTTTCAAAAATGTTCCATCCTTTGTTGTTTGACATGCCTGCCTCCTAATGAATGACTTTTTGAAATTCATATTAGAATTCGATAAAAAAATTATTAGCTAAACGTATAATTTGTCAACTTCAAGTAGGAAACATTTTAGTAAATGATACATTTCAATATACAATAAAGGAGCATAATTAAATAAGTGCCCCCATGAGAACCCCAGTGCAGCACTACAGAAGTTGTTGTTACCTGTGCAAACCCTAATCCTGTGTGCAAATGTATACAAACAAAGGCCCGTGGCAATGAAAACGCACTGTGTGTGCTCGTGTTGCTGTGTCGCCCCAAAAGTTTGCTTTACTTAATAATTTAATAGTTTTGTCAATGTATGTAATTGTTTTATTTGCCACGGTTTACTGCTATATTTCCTTTTTGCCTTTGCCGGTGATTTTTTTATAATTAATGTTGTATTTATTTAAGGCTTCGTGTTTATTATTTTGTGTGTTTGTTTTGCTTTTAACACAATTTTATTTGTATTTTGTGAGGTAATTTTAATGATTTCTGTGCGCATTAAAAAAAGGGCAGTAATTTTTTCGATTGTTTGATTTTTTTTAATTGTGTCTGAGTGGAATTTGATTTACATTTAATTGCCAGCATTTAGCAGCTAGTTTTTTTGTTTCAGCTGACTATTTTTCGTTGGAGTAAAATTTAGTCGAGTTACATTTCCTTTCGTTTTTACGCAATAAATTTAGTTATTATAACTGTGTATAACGTTTTGCAAGTCTGAAAGAGATATAATCTATGTTTAAAATTACTTTTCGGGCTGAATCAAATTTTCAACTTATTTTTCCTAATTCAAAAGGTTTTTGGGAACCATGAATATTTAAAAGTTGGAAAAGAAAATCTCTTTTCCACAGCAATTAAGTGGAGATATGTCTGTGATATACAAAGATATCATTCGGACAAATACATATATTTTGATTTCGTGAGGACACGAAAAGAATACTGCCGTCACTTGGGCGTACATGCAGTGTGGAGGTCCCAAACTTGATTTGGTAGGGAAGCATTAGCGTGTTTGCACGTCTAGTACTTTTAAAATCGCAAAATTTAACGGCGATGTTGAATATTTGCCCAATGCAAAAACATTTCCTACATTATGGACTTATTTTTGCCAAAAATCATTAGTCTGCAGTAATTTTGCTGGTGTGACTGTGGTAATTTCTAAAGTCTAAGGATTTTCCATATGCATTTCATAATTAATAACTAGAATAAAACAAAAATTTAAATCTTAAAAATTGGAAAAACAAAAATAGAAAACTGAATTTGTGGCACTAAATACTTTTCAAGCATTAAATAGCTGCAGAAGTAGCACCAATTAACACGAAAACGCGCCTTTGTCTGCTTCAATATACGAAGTCACTTGCAGGCACTTTTCTTAGTGATAAGTATTATACTCATTCCTGTGCAAAGGCAGGAATTCATCCTGCAGGTAGAACAAAACTTGTTATTCAATCGCAGGTGCATACATTTTGGGACTCCTTGTATGAAAGAAAAGCACAGCATGTGATTGGAACTGACGCAAGTTGCTTACTAAGCAGTTAACCACGTAAAACTGATCATACGCTGTCCACGCTAAAATCCGTCTCAACAAACCCTTTCAATAACTGTGCCTTAGCGACGCAATGAACATTTAAGTAATTTTGTTATAGTTTGTATTGCAGAAGCAAACTGATATAGTGTAAAGTTATGCCTTCAGTCAAACGGAAATTCCTTATAGTTCTGTAATGGCCATGGGGTGGTAGCAAGCAGATTTATGAAAGAGTGGTGAATTGCGATTGTGTTCTTCATATACATACATAAATACATACATGCATATCTGCAAATATTATAGTCAGCAATCAATATATACGAATCAATTGATTTCTACACAATTTAATTTAAACAGAATTAAATGTGACTCATACAAGAACTATGAATGCCAAAGACCACCCTCATAAACTGTACCAAGAGAGAGAAAAAAACTAAAGAGGGATGTTTTGTAAATTTGATGGTGTATCCCATCAACTATCACTTCCTGGTTTTACGATAAGCACAGAGACAATTTCCTTTTCTATTAGAGTTTCGTTGGCGAAGTGTAAGTTTTGATTTTTAAACAAATAAAAAGCTGATTTAAGGGTATGTTTTATGTGTTCTATTGTATGATTTAAGAAAACTTTGACTTAAGCGCAAATCTTATTTTATGTGACCTCATTTATGACGTTTTAGAAACAACTTGTTCAATTATCTTGCAAACCCTCGTCGCCAGCCCATAACACTGCTGAATGTTTTATAAGTTTCAGTAAGATCGTGTGAGTGATTTTGTGTGTATGCGGTGCAAATGTGAGTTTAATTTATTGTAAATCCAAAAAATTTAAAACTTTATGTGGGTTTAATAAATATATAAAAAAATAACAGCAAACAAATCCTTACGGGTGTTTATGCACAGTTTTTCCTTGAAGGGGAAAAACTATGACGGTTGTTGAGAGGAAAATTATTTGTGGTTGAATTTAAGGAACTTTATTTTATTTTGAATGGAATGAAATAATAAAAAGAAGATGTTTTATAAACAAGAAAATAATAATTACTAGTTTAAGAAGATTACAGAAAACAGTGCATTCGAATTTCTTTTTATTTCAGAACAGTTCACCTTTTAAAACATTTTTGTTACTTGAAATCGTTGTTTTGCCGATATGTAAAAAAGTCAAATGTTTAACAAAAGCTTGGAAAACAAATTAAAAGACATTTGAAGCTATAATTTTATCGCAATACGTACAATTTTCTGTTAAACAAGTAAAAATATTATTATTAAATTGGTTGGATTATGAATATGTAACAACATCATTTTGAAGTTAATACAGATCAAATCTGTTTGTCCAAAATGCTGGTATTGATTGCTTTGTATTTATTTTTGAAAATTTTATTCCTTAGCAAACTTTTGCAACGGACCTTGGCCACTTAATACCAATAATAGATGGACAAGTCTCCTGAAGATCTTCTCTGCCGTTTTGTGTGACCGCCTGAAACCATTCGTGAACAGTTTGATAGGTCCTTATCAGGGCGGTTTCAGGCCGGGGAAGTCCACCATTGACCAAATTTTCACACTACGGCAGATCCTGGAAAAGACCCAAGAGATGCGAATCGACACCCACCATCTATTCGTCGATTTTAAGGCCGCATATGACGTCATGTCTAGTTTTGACATTCCTAACAAACTCGTCAGGCTGTGTAGGATGACGATGGAGAATCCTCGCTGCTCCATCAATGTTGGTGACGAATTCATTGAGACCTTCAATGTCAGAAAAGGCTTTAGACAAGGCGACGCACTGTCATGTGACTTTTTTAACATAATTCTTGAGAAGATCGTGCAAAACTCACACGCCGTCAATGAACTCGAGCCGTCAATGGAGCGTTTGCTGGTATATGCTGTCATCGAGAAAGGACCCACAACATCGACGACTGGGCCGGAATGTCACCATAGGCAGCTATAACTTCGAGTTAGGGAAGGACTTCGTCTACCTTGGCTCCCAAGTGAACAGCACGAATAACATCAGTGCCGAGATCAAACGCAGAATAACTCTTGCCAATCGCTGTGTCTTTGGGCTCAAGAGGCAATTGAGTAGTAAGGCCCTCTCTCGAAAAAGCAAGCTGACACTATATACCACTTTGATAATCCCTGTACTTCTCTATGGCGCAGAAGCATGGACGGTGTCGAAGGCGGATGAGGAAGTCCTTGGTATTTCCGAGAGAAAAGTTCTGCGTTCAATCTTCGGCCCTGTTTGCGTTGATGGTTTCTGGAGAAGAAGATTCAATTCACGAACTGTACGGATTGTACAGCGATGTGAGCCTAACCAGTCGTCTACGGATCCAACGGTTATGGTGGCTGGGCCACGTAGAGCGCATGGAAAATATTGCTCCGACCCGTAGAATCTTCGACTCTGAACCAGTGGGACAACACAATAGAGGCCGCCAACGGAACCGATGGCGCACACAAGTGGAGAGTGACCTCAACCAACTTGGTGTGCAAAATTGGAGGATGCTGGCTAGATACCGTGCCAGCTGGAGAAGCAAATACAAAGTGAAATTGACTTCAATTGAAGAGAAACCTCTATCAGCCAATTCGTATTGAAGCTTTAAACAACAGAATGTTTGAGAATTGTCTCTTCGAACTAACTGAAATATTTTATGTGTATGTTCGTATGGAGACCTTTAAAGGAATGGAAATATTAGCAACATTTACCTTTTGCCAGCTAATAATACGTGGAATGAAATGAAGCCACTGACATGACATTATTTGAGTTTTTATTTCATAATTTGTATTTCTTACATTCTACCGTAGAACTTAGACTGATTTCTTCCTACCATTTTCCCTTGTTTTGCTCACCAGCAAATAATAATTTTAATTTACTTAAAACTTATTACGCTTAACTCGCACATCCTTAAACATGTTGAGTCATGTCACTGCAAAGGCAAACAATTTCAGTACTTTATTATATTTTTTGAAGAAAATAAAACACATTTACGGCGTTTCCGCTTTAAAAGAATAATTTCATATTAAAATAATCTGAAAAGTTTTTTCTGTATTTGTCAGTATTAAGGCGTTGAAAATTTATGATGAAACGTTTTCACGGATTTAACTAAAGTACATCGCCAGTCTAGAGTTTTGTTCTAAAAAGGTCTTAATGGGCAAAAGAATGTTGTTTTTCGTTCTTCTATAAAATATAATTGGAGATTTAATTGCCTACTACTTCTGATCCGCATTTTAGGTACCAAAAGAAAATTAATGCACTTGACGATAACAAACAGGACATCGTTGAATAAAAAAGTGAGCAACAATATAAAAATAATATGAAAACAGGCAAAAAAATATGGCAAAAACTTCAACAAAACTGACAGTAAGAAGGCGCAACATGAAATCGCATTTTATTGCCACAAAATGAAACGCAACTGAATTATCAAAACCAACAAGGAATACTCACTTTGAATACACACAGTCTCACATCAACTTGACTGTTAAGGATGTATGGAATATATAGTAGTTATTGTACTTTTGCTGTTATGAATCGGATGAATGCATGGAATGTAAATATAAGAGGGGCTTAGACTTTTGTGCTGGTTAAAAGTGAATAAATGCACAAATGTGTGACTGACAGCGAGAAGATAGATAGATAGACGGATAGATAGACTAGAAGACTGGTGAAAATTCTTTTTTTCTCTTATCAAAACTGTGTCACACCTCTAAAGAAGTGTGTGCCAAAGTTCATGAAGGGCTGCAAATACTTTCAATTCGCAAAGCGCAGTTTAAACAGAGAAAAATACTGAAAGCAATAACAACTATTCTGCACAGAAATTGTAATGGTAATTCAGTTCGACCAAAGAATATTAAAGCCTTTGATTGACAGGCAAGCAAAACTTATAGTAAAAAAAACTCTCATGTCAAATAGAATTTTCTAGGGTTTGTTATTTACAATATTATATATGAAATTTTGTTAGTTAAGTGTTCTTAGTGCTATAAGTCCAAATATTAAATGAAATAACTAATAAGACTTCTTTTACTTCGATAAAGAATCTTTTGGATTGCGGGACGTTTGCGTAAAAGTACCACATGCAGCACGCAGGGGTCAGAAAATCACATTAAAATGTCACTTTGACATTGAAGATGACACTTTATATTCAGTGAAGTGGTATAAAGGCAGAAGGGAGTTTTACAGCTATACGCCCAATGAAATGTCGGCCATTAAAGTTTTCCAAATACCGGGTGTGAGAGTTGACGTAAGTTAATAACTTTGCAAATTGCATTAGGAAATAACTTTAAGCATCATTGTGAATGTTCTTTTGCACTGACATTTATTACACATGCAGCGCTTATCCTCCAATGAAACTCAATTGGTTCTGGATTCGGTATCTATGGCAACTGCGGGAAAATATTCCTGTGAAGTTTCTGCAGATGCTCCTTCGTTTCACACATTAATAGCTGCTGCAGAATTGGAAGTTGTTGGTAAGTACGGCCATAAAAAGTCCACAACCAAAAAAGACAAACAACCAACCTCATGTGCTTTTAACAAAAACACTGCGGCATTTATTTGCTTTGCATTTAATTACTGAACGTATACATATGTATGTACATACATATTAGCTCATCCATACTGATGCCTGCGTGTTTTAATACATTTTTCAGAATTGCCACACAATCCGCCACTTATAATTGGCATACGACCACGTTATCATGTCGGTGATATATTACGCGGCAATTGTACGTCGCGACACTCGAAACCAGCAGCAAATCTCACATGGACAGTGAATAATGAGGAGGTAAGTAAAAAATGTGCAAAACGTAGAATTACAATCTGCAGGAATGTAGAGTTCTGTTGCTATTATTGCCTAATTCTTACTGCCTGCATATGATGTAAAATAAGCGAGAACTCTAAGCGCGATTTTGCCGTTCAATTCTTCTAAACTCTGACAAAATGTATTGTGGATGTGCTCGTATACAGACTGGCTGATGAATATCCCCCTTGCCACTGTTATCAACCGTTTCAATTTTTCTTATTTGGAGAGTAGTTCTTCAATTATATTTTAAGGTCCTTCTACAATATTTCCAGATAACAGAACTTAAAACGACACTTATACTAACATCCGTATATGCGCGCAAACATACTCACTTATGTTCATTATACGAGTACATGCAGCCATATGCACAAGGATAGATAAAGATTTTTGATTTTGAATCAATAGTAAGATGTCAAAAACAAACAAAAAATTATTGTTCATTTTAGATTCAGCCGTCACACGTGCGTCACTACAAAATTCACAAAGACGCCCGCAATGAAATGCAAACTTCCGTTGTAGGCCTGCATTTTGTCATCAATGATTATCATTTTCAAAATGGGAAATTAAAGGTAATAACACATATGCAGAAATAAATTGATCCACAGAAATACCTCAAGTCAACAATTATGTTCAAGCAGATTCGTTGTATAGCGCAAATCGACAACATTTACTACAAGTCTTCTGAGAAAACAGTACTGGACGTTGAGCACCACCATAAATATTTGAGTACAAATACAATTAACATGATACCCACGGATCGGGATTATGATCAGTATGCATTGCAAGATAGCGAAATGCTTAGGAAGAAGAACAACTACTTAACGCAAATTCAAGGTAATGCAGCTTGTGGATCAGGCACACATATACATACATATATAGATTCGGTCAGCCACCACGACTGCAAATTTTTTTCAATGTTTTATCGAAAAAGTCCGGCAGCTCAGAAATTAAACAGAACAACTTGAGGCAAAGTACCTTGTTCTCTTAAAGAAAATTAGAATCTTAGAATTTAGAGTAAACAAACCAAAAATGTTAATATTATTATTTAGAAATAATAATTTTTCTTCTAAAAATGTTTATATCAATAATAATTCCCATTAACTTCCCATTGGTAAATATGGACTTGGGCTGTTTTAAATATTTTCAAACAAACAACGATCGACATGGTTGATCGAAAACAAACAACGGCTAATTAATATACTATATATGTTATGAGAGTGTTGCCAAATTGCTATCAAAAATCTTCTTAATTTCGTCCTTCCACAGATTTCTTCTACAACTTCATGCCATCAAATAATGCCGAAATTTCAGCATGGTATTCAGCCTCAAGCTCGACATCGCCGCTTAAATTGATTAGCTGTTCGTTCCTCAATTTGTTCACAATATTCCTCGTTTTTGCGTGCCTACATTTAAAAAGTTGTTTTCTTAACTTATCATGAAATCTCTTATTGATTTCGCGTCAAAACATGTTTGTTAAAAGTTTAATTTTTCAAAGGAAACCTCAAGGGGATGGATGTCTTGCATACTGAATTCGATGTGGATTAAATACATTTTGTGAAAAGAAAAACACTTCTGCTGCCACTGAACAGAACCAAAAAAATAGTAACCTGATTTATTTATAAGATTTTCAGTTCAACACAGTGCCACTTTCTTCAAAACAAGAAATTTATATATTTCTGTAATATTATTTAAGATATTAATATTGTAAAAACAAATACGTGCATATAAAGTAAACGCGTTAAAATGTATAGCGGGATTACAATGTGTAATAGCAAAAAGAGGCGATAAATTAGATGTAGGGAAATTGATGGTTTACTATTAAATACAAGTTATTAGAAGATAATTAATCCAACTAAAGCTCAAAATAAAATACAACTCTATTATAAGAAATGTTTATGCATTTAAGTATACATTCATATTCATATTCGTATAAGTTATGCGTAATTTATTGATATATAAAACTTTGTTTTAAAGAATTTCAATTATATTTATAAATAAAACTTGAAGGAAAAAAATTTACAGAAACATATAATTTTTTAACAAAAAAAAATGCGTTAGTTTTTCTCTTTTGTACGTACGTGTGTAAAATACGTTGTTTTGTGGTAAGTATTACCCTCACAGAATGGGTGGCACATTGTTTTTTTTCGCTTCTTCCATATACATACATACGTACATACATATATTTAGTGAACTTATAATGTATTACAATTTTTTGAAGCTTTGAAAGAAGAATACAAAAAAAAACTTCAAGACAGCAGAAGGCAAGTTCCAAATCAGATGATACGTTTTCAAATTTTCCTTCTAGCTATTTTTCCCGACTCAAATACGGCCAAAATATTTTCAAATTTTCAAGGTTTGTATTTAGCAAAAGTAAACGATTGCCTTTTTTACTATTCTTATCAACATGAAATTTTTATTCAAGAACCATTTATGTCACATTAGGAATTAATTTTTACACTCGTTGCATTGCAGGCATTTAAATTAAATAAAATAAAATTTTGTTTTGGTTTTCATTCTTTAATTAAGCTTAAGTTGCAATACTACTATTGTTTATAAACACAATGTTTGCTATATAAAAGCCACATCATGTCGCATCAGATACGTTCCAGCAAAATGCCGTGTGTACGCATTTGTGTTATACGAGTCAAAGAACTGGTATGAAAAAAGTTTGGTTCCAAGAGTACGACCACTATGTTATAGGCAACTTGAGACTGGTACAGGAAACGGGGTTGTGTACCAAAAAAAAACCCTGTTCTACGAAGCAAAGCCCAAGTACGTGCACACTCAGCTGCTTTATAATGTTTACAACTTTAAAAGTGCTAGAATGAATCTGCGTCGTACAAGTACCGCATTATGCCGTTGTTACCTATAAAGCCTTTTCAAACGTTAAATTAAAAGAGATGGCTGTGGAATAATTAAAAAGTCCAATGCCTTTGAAGGATTAGAGAAATGGAGTTAAAAGAAATCGATCTTGGGGTGAAGCTCTCTCAAAAAAAAATAAAAAATTATAAAGACAAAAACTCGTCTTCTTCTATAAATTTTTGCCTTTAAAAACAAAATAAAATTGAATTCCTTACTAATCAGCAAAAGCTTTTCAAAATTTTCGTTTCATTATTACAATATTTCTAAGAAAACTTTAATTTTTAACAATAACTCGCGTAAGCTTGTGTGGTGTTTAAGAACTCTGTATTGGCCGTGTTCGGTGCCACAGCGCATTAATTTTAGCAATTGTTTTAAATTTTTCACTTTATAATTGTAGTAACCCATATGGAACAAGTGTGCAGAAACGTTCGCCTCTTCGCTGGCTTCGGGTTTGTAAACGAACGAACGAACGAACGAACGAACGAAAGAAGGTATCTGAGTATCTGATGCATTATTAATGTGAAATTGTTAACTTCAGGCAATATTAAATTATTTATTTGATGAATGGCAGAGTAAAAACAATTTTCTGTCTTTTTATAAACTAATTTATAACTGGAATTGATTTGAAAGTATGATTTCTTACTTTCCCCGAGAGTTATTGAATAAAAATGTTGTCAAGAAATCTTCAAGTTGTTGACACAATAAGTAGGTTGGGCATTTTCCTGTGCTGGTGAAAGCATTTGCATTTCTGCAAATAGTTAAAGGAAGAACTTATTTATTTACACGCCTATTGAATATCTACATTTGTATGTATATGTATATGCGTGCATATATGTACATATGTACGTATGTATATGTGCACATTACCCGCCCCCCCACAACACAAAGTACTCTCCTGGTTAGAGATATTCGAGAGCGACGTGAACAAATGTGGTAAGTTGTTCGTAGAAAGTGTCACACGCCATTTTTGTATTGTCGCAAATATTTCAGATAAATGTCGGTTGCAAAGGTTTGAAGTGTATAAAGTATGCGGGATATAACAAGACTCGTACAATAGTGGGGGAAATTTTTGAATTGCTTAAATCGCTTAGTGGAAAAAAATCACACGTAACAACTCACACTTAAGTTATTTACAATAATGTCATTGTTGAGATTGAGAAGGCTTTGACTATAATAAAATAAATTTACAAGAAAACGAGGAAATCATTTTTAGTCACATCATGTTTTCTTAAATATTGTCAGTGATGATGAACTGCAACTCAAGACAAGTATGACTTAATGTATGTAAGAATAAAATAGCAGTATTTTTTTATGTATTACAAGTAAATCCTTTTTTATCCTTTCTACAGCATTTTTTGTGTTTTTCATTTAACAGTAGATCTTAAATTTATATCTTAGCTTATGTTGAACAAATCCTGTTGCACGTTGCATATAGATGGGATTTTTTTACAAGAGGTTTTCAGGCAAAGATTAAAATATGTTATGACGCTATTAAAATAAACTGTGCTTTTGACAAACATAAAATGTATTTGCAGTAAATATTTAAATTAGTCAAACATTGGCAAAAGACAATTCGGGGCGAGTAACCAGCTTACAGCAACTCTTATTATCATTACAAAATTTTATAACAATAAACTTTTAGCCCAAAATTGTCTTGTGTTAAGTGACAAAATAATTAATCCTGTAATTTTTTGGATTATCATTCCATATCCAAACAAGAAGAGTAATTATTGTTCTTTTAAACAAAACACAAAAACGTAACACAAAAATTGAATAAATCAAATTAAGAAACATTTTAATTAATGCTGACCTGCCCTATATACACAATTAGTTATACAAATCGTTGATTCCACCCACTCAATTAAATTTGTTTTTGGCATGTACTTTAATTAGCGCACATTAATTTTCTTATCGACTCAATCCTTAATTAAAACAAGTCGTTACTGCTTTTCATTACCAGCTCAATCCCTTATTAAGTTTTTGTTTAAGTAAAAACTAGAAAATTTAAATTTATTGAGTTGTTTTATTTGTTCCAGAGAAATATTTTGAAAAATTGTAGTTTTGGCATTTTGTTAAAAGTTACACAATTCAATTGAAAGTCATGAAAGCCAAAAATAAAGAAAATTACTCTCAAGCACTATTCGAAGCAGAAACAAGCAAATATGCATTCGACAAAAACCAACATGAAATTTCATCATCAACTTCTACAAGTGTTTCTTGAGAATGGTTTTTGACATATTTTAATTGCTAACATTAGCAGTATTTGCTGCCAACTTTATTCATTACTTTATGTAGAAAGTATAAACTTTTGTTATAATGAACGGATATACATACATACATACACACACACACATACATAGTAAATGCACATGCACACATGTACATACATATATTTATGTAAGTAGATACATACTTGCGTAATGAATTGGTAGTGAGTTACATGTTAGATGAGTAGGGGAGGGCCGGGGGTGATACAAAAGAAATAGAAATTTGAATTCGAATTCTCAACAGGCTGTCATTTCCGCTTTGTTGTTTCATAAAATTATTTTATTTTTAGTTTGCAACTACAAGTACATATTTATTCGAATGTGTTTCTGTGTGTATTTGCGTGCGGATGCGTTTGTTTTTATTGAAAAGCAAACTATTTGCTCTAAAACTCGCTCTAGTACTCGTACACCAACCAAACTAAGTAAACGAGACTTTCTGATGTAAACAATTAAAAAACAATCACTTGAGTAGGTTTTGAACAGAGTGAACGAAACCCGTGAGCACACGGTTATGCAAATAAGTAAATTTTGCTATTAGGAGTGCCCCTCTAAGCCTTTTTCGGGATCATAATGAACTGAACTGCACCGATTACTGGCGGTTGCTTTGGATGCTTTCACATCTGGCTAACATCACTTAGTTATTTCAATGCCTTCCACGACTTTTGGCGCCATCCACAAAGCAAATTAACAAGCAGATCGAAAAAATGGAGGCTGCAACTTTAGTTTACAGAAAATCGCAATTTAAATGATGTCTCTTGAAAAAATTCTTACTTGCCTTTAAGAATTATGCCAGCTGCAAGAATAACGATCACTTGAGGTATTGAAAAGCTGGAGCGTATTTGTTGCCAATTTGAAAATTTGAGGCAAATTAAAATTTTTGCGACACAGTCTTAATACTAAATACACAAACACACAAACACAGCAAAGTGCTTGCACATGAGTAGTTGAAATAAAAAAGAGGTTTATTATTTATTGTTTGGTAGCCAATTTGACGATCTTCGTTTATGAGGAAGTATTTTTTGAACGGCCTTTAGAATCAGGGAGCGTTTCATTTGAAGATTCTCAAGCTTAACATTTAATGAAATAAACAGTGGAAGCAGTTTTGTGAAGAAAGGTGAATAGTTTGCAACGTTGCGCTGCCATACAACTGAACGGAGCTAAACTTTGCAATGAAATACTACTGTTACGCCATTTGACAGAAGTTTATTTTATTACTGCTTGAAATTGCTTTTCAATCACAGCGAAAGTTGCCTTAATACATGTGTACATAACAAATTATTTACGCCAGGGACTGTCGTGATAAACAACAGCTGCCATTTTTTGTTTCGAAACTATGCAACGCATTCCTTGGCTTCTTGGATGCTGCAACATGTTGACACAATTGTAAAACAACAAACAAATTTTCAAATATATAAAAGTGTACAATGTCGCTCTTGTTGCTGTCGCTATTGACAGCGCCAAATACACATACATGTGTATGTAAGTATGTAAATATATACATAAGTATGGATATACATAAGTGTTTAGGCGATGCAATACTTTGTCGTTTTTGTTTGGCAAGTATTATCGCTGCTGCTGGTCCACAGCTAAAGATAAAAACACCAAAGTTTTAAGGACTAAAACTTAAGAAAATTTCACTGCGAAATAGCAAACGCAACAGAAAACAAGACATTAAGTAATGCTCCATTCATTGTGTTTTAGCAACAATTTTCCGAACAATATTGAATCAAAATGGCTGGGGAGCTTAACACAGCCAGATAGAGAGCCTGCCGAGAGATATAAAAAGCAACGAGCTGCAATAAAGCAATTCCAGTAGCAGGAGATGTGAGGACAAACAGCACGAAAAAAATAATACATAACAAAACAATACATGCATACATACATACATACATACGAATACATATTTATTTGCCAACTACTCTGACAAACCTAACACTTAGCGCCAGCGAGGAAAATCATTTCTCCTCCTAACTATTGGCTCGTAGATGCTTACACATACACACATACACACATACACACATACACACGCTGTATTTAAGTTTCAAATGTGTTAGTCAAACGTTTGTTTAGTATGCCGTAAACCTACTAATTTATATTCAAATTTGTGTAGTCGTGCTCACAAGCCTCTGCTGTCGGGGCAAAAGAAAGAAGAAAAAATCGAATGAGAGCAAAAACTATTTAAAATGTTTGTTGTTTACTTTGCTTTAGAATTTTAACTTGTCTCGTGCAATTGAGACATCATGTTCGCCTTAAATGACATGTTTGAAGCCAGAAAAAAAAAATAGTTCGCAAGTTATTTCTGTTGCACAAATTCTGGAATGTTTTGCTCGTACTTGACGCAAAGATTTATTTACAGTCAATTACGGTGTAGCAAAAATCTATAAAAAGCTATAAAATTCAACGTTCGAACAAGTTAGCGCTTGAGCCCCGACTTCTGTTCCTCTACGGATGCAGCTCAGTCCATTTATTCAATGAGCTCTATTCGTAAATCATGCTGAAATTATTAGCATGTCATATTTATTAACTGGCGCTAAAAAGTTTGATGAGCAAAATACATGCCGAACCTGCACTTGCTTGCAAAACAAAATTAATTCTGTAATCTATTTAATGTTACGACTTAATTAGTTTTTCTATTATACCTTCAATAAAAATAATAATAGTACGAACGTGTCTAAAGCAAAACAAACTTTTCCTTTCAATGTTTTCCCAGCCTTTTTTGTTGCTGTTTGTGGTTGTTCGGAAGGCAGGAACGAAACTGCGATACAGAAATAATTATACTTCTGCTCAGTCAGAAAGCAGTGTAAATTTACATGATATGTTCACATAATTAACCTTTCTTCCTTATTTTGTACTTGTTAGCTGGGACTCTAGTCTTTTGTTCGAAAATTTAAGCTGGGAAAAGTTGTGTTCCAAATACTTGCGCTAAACTCCAATCTGGCATTCGCTTACACGTAGTTTTTGCTTTAATAGTAATTTTTTTATTTGTTTAATTACAATAACAAAAACCATGTCAGTAGTTTGTTGTATTATTAGCCATTAAAGGTATACGACTCAATTATATTAAAGGTAGAAAATCCAGTTTATACGTTTAGATTTCCAGTTAAATATTTTCTTTTCGTTTTTGTCCGTCCTGCACAGTTTTGCTACATTCATGCTTGTGTTTTTACGTTAATGCGGACTTTTCTTGTTGTGTTTGCAAGGAGGAAAACACTTAAACGTTAAATATCATGTTTAGCGTTGTACTTCTTCAGTTTTTTTTTATTTTCTCCCTCAAATGAGATGTTTAATTGTACCAAAAAAAAGTGGAGATTTTTTTTTTGTTTTGGAAAGGAGGAGTAGCCGACATAACTCTATTGTCTTAATTACTGACATTAGAAGTTAATTTGTGTATTTTTGTTAAGAGCTGAAAGAGTTTAAAAGCAAAAAATCTTAAATTTTCACTGGACTGCCGTTAAAAGCTCATAATAAATGAGGCCACCTATTTTGTAATAATAAAAAATAAAATTGTTGCCCAAACTCGATTTTTTCAAAGCTTTTGATATGAACAGTCACGCTTTGCGATATTTCGAAATGATTCGATGGGGATTGTGCAGTTGCACCTACATATATCTCCATATATAAACGAGAATGTTTTTTTTTTTTTGTAGTTTATAGGAGACCAGGACACGAAGAAGAATATTGAATATCTACGTGTGACCTGAGTGAAATGAAAAGCTTTATTGTCGTCCGTTATTGGGTGATGATGACAGGAGAAGATAATAAAAATCCGTGTACAAGTTCTTTTGTTAGCGCTGTTTTCATTTAATTTAAGCCTTGTTTAATCGAATCGACAGTTGTCTTCCTACTTTGTTGAATTTTAGAAAGAAGAAAGACACATTCCTGATCACCTAATGATGAACTTTAAAAGTAACACGGAAAAAGTTGCACATCTGTTTACTAGTGCCAAAGTTACCGTTTAAAGTTATCTAATGGTTAACGAGTGACTACTGAAATGACCTTTAGTGTAACAGTTAGGCTAGGGCTACTTTTAAATCATAACAGATTCTTTCGCATATAAACATACATACATAAATATAAATAGTGCGCTCTTCTCTATTTCTATTTCTTTGTGAATTCTAATGCAGATGGCATGCAAAGTTGATATTCATGATTGTTTGCTTTTCAAATGCATGTTGTACGTGAGTAAAATAAATGATAAGTAGGTGTTATTTCTCTTGTTTCTGCTCTTCTCCTGCAATTCTGAGCCAATGCAAAAAAGAAAACGTTGTGCAACAAACTAAAAGAAAAACTTCGATGGTATGCAAAGCCGGGGAACAGAAAGTTTCAGGTGAAATAGAATTTTATGTAGATTTACTCACATCCAAACAAACGCTCAAGTACGTGTGTCTTAAAATGTGCACAAATTATTCATATTTCAGATTTTCCCTTTTTTTCATAAAACCTGCACATGCACACATTGCCATTCAATATATTCAACAGTTTTCGTTTCATATATTTCTCTTTTTATTGAAAAATCTGGAATGTCTGTCTAATCACACGCCAACGACTGAAACTTATGGGCACGTATCGCTCGTTCATGGTTTTAAGATGCATTTAAAATCATAACTACAACATGAAAAGTGTGAGAAATATGCGACCTTTGAGTTTTAGACGCCAACTTTTGACTGCCGCAAAACATAGTGTGAAGAGCGCTAATTTTTTGCTCAGTTTGTGTGGTGTTTTCTGTGCAAAATCAGAACGTCTTTTTTAGTTTGAAGTGCACGAAAACAAGAGTCATATTAAAAAGATGAATATACTAATATTTTTTCCGAATAAAGTTAACGTTTAAGCCTAAAACTAAAATTAAACTGATATACATAAATCCGCCTTTCTCCTTTACCTACATTCTCTACTCTTAGATTTCGTGAGCATCAACTGATCTAAAAGAGAAATGCTCTAAATAAGGAATAGAACTGAAAACTTTGGTTTATGTTGGTCAATCGCAGCTTGAACGTTACGTCTTAATGGATTTTGTTCACAAACTATATTTTTATGACCTGACAATATTTTCCTTCAACTAATGATTAAAAACTAACACATCTTCAGCCATTACCGTTTTGTGGAAAGCCTCTAAGAAACTAAAAGCCAAAGTAAGGAAGATTTTAAAAAAGCTGGGCATATTATCACAATGTTGCTAAAATTCTCTCTCACAGTAGACTAAAATCAAAGTGTTCGTAAATTCTGCCAGATGACCATCGTTTTAAAGAAAAGTGTTACTGTTTGGATGAGAAAAAACAGAGAGAGTCGGAATAAACATTTTAGTGGCACTTAAAGTGAAAATAAATTCAAACCCAAGTTGTTTTGTGTCCTAGAAGGAATAAAAATAAAATAAACGATAAAGGAAGATTTCTCACCTGGTTCTGAGTCATTACCGCCTTGATAAATGCCTTTATTTGATTGAGTTGCTTTCGTTTATTTATCTCATAAAGTTAAAATCTTGCAATGAGTTGCGATTACTTTTGAAGATGAATTATTTCGCTCTATACAAGCAAAAGACAACATCATACTTTAGTACACACATGCAAAAATGGTGCAGGTAAAAAAAATTTATGATTCATAATTCATTGCAAAATGAGAAAAAGGCACATAAAAATTGCAAGTTCTTTGTTATTTGAAGTTGCTCTTTTGTTTGTTAAAAAAGAAATACAAAAATAACTGCCATAGTTCTTAGTTCATTTCGAAAGTTGTGACAAAGCAGCAGGTGTCTACCCAAAGAACATTCAAATCCACCACAGCGCCCCCTTCCAAACCATCCGGCACCCCTGATATATGTACATATTTTAAATGTCTCTTATAATGATAACACATGCACACGTTCACTCCCACTGCTGCCATTAATGCTGCTGCTACTCGCACAGCAGAGTTTGGCTTTAATGCTTAAGATTGCAATGCATTCATCCACGTATGTATGTATGTACACATGTATATGATGTCTTACAAAAAGATTTCTATACAATATGTTTGACAAAAGTTTTTGTCATTTATGAACTAAATATCTTATATGGCGCGCAGCAAATTTATAAAGTTCCATACAAAAAATATCCTTCATTATGTTAAAAAGAAATAATTAATTAGTTGACAAAAGAAGTAGAAGAATATTTATTTCAATTCAATACAAAGAACAAGCAGAGCTTAGTCCTGCCACTGACTTCAGCACAAATTACCGCTCCCGAAAAAATCCTGTAACCCTTTAATATTTTTTTTTTACTGCAGATTCAGAAAACTTCTTCAGCGAATATTGATGGAAACTAATCGTGAACTTCAAGAAAAAAGCAGGAGCTCGTGGATTTTTTCAACTAGAAATTGCCCCACACAAAAAAGCCAAATTGCCAAAATATATTGTTTTGAGTGGGGTAATAGTTTTTTTTAATCTGAAGTAATTCGGGGATTGCTTAGTTCTCTTTTTTGCATTCGATAAATGTTTTATGTTTTTGGTAAACTTTATTAACACTTGCAAATGGAAATGAAAACTGTGCTTCAGACTGGGCCATTTCTTATCGGAATTCTGTAAGAAAAGCTGAAGCTTCTGCAGTATTTAAATATGTATTTTACATTTCTAGAAAAGCTGCTCTCTACGAAATATTTACGTTTGAGGAGTTTTCAACATTAATAACTTAATAACATTTATGGAAACTTTAGCAACGCTCGGAGTACATCATGGATGCTTGCAAATGTAGAACTCTACTCCGATTAAAATTCTGGTTTCCTCAATTTACTTTGCGACATTACAGATAATGAAACAAGTGACTTAATTATATTCAATTCTACATCCCTTTTGGTCTCTCCTGGTGCATTCTGCTATATATGGGATTTCCTGCAAAAGCTTTCTAAGTGAATTGCGTTCACTTATGTCCAACAAATTAGCCGTGCACACACACATGAGCACATCTTCCTTGCTATTCGCACAAACATACATAAATACATTATAATTTTCTTTATTTCATTCGAAACATGATGCATTTCGGTAGCTGCAAAAAATTTTAATCAAATTTTATGCTGCTTTTTGTTTTGTGTTCATGCTCTGTCTCAAATTAATTAAATAATTCGAAAATTGTATGAAACAATGACGAATAATGACCAGAAAGTTTTGTGTCTTACATATTAATAAAGAACTCGTACGGTACGTCATAATGTTATTAATGTTTCCGCTAATGCAGTTAAACTTTTGTACTTGTATGACAGTACAATTTTATGGATGTTCATTAGACCGACTCTTTGTAAAGACTTTTGAAATGACCAGCCACTTGGGATGTTAGAAATGGAGGCCAGAAAGTGGAGCCGTGCTCGAAAATTCCTAGTATTTCACATCTGTCTTTTCTTCATAGAAGAACATACGAATTCGTTTAAATAGGTCCATTCTCTGTCAGAGATCTTTTGATTATATGATGCTTAAATATGTATATGTTTAAAATCTAAAGAAGGGATAAAAAATGTTGTTTGCTGGCATCATTCAAGATGCGTCAGTTTAATGTACATGTGAACAAAATCTATACTTGACCAAACACAAATTATTGTTCCTTTCTCCTTTGCGCGTTGGGGTGTTTGTTAAATTTATAGTTAAGACTTTTACACACTGGTATATAGTGACATTGGTTGTAAAATATTATTTCATAAAGCATAATAAAAGCTTGCAAATTCATACTAAACGTACCACAATGATGATTATCTACTTAGTTGCAAAGAAAAATGGTTTCTTTTAATCAAAGTGGGTAAAAAATATATGCACTCATGAAATTTTGTTGGGAAAAGATGTTCATGCTTTTTACTTTTTTTAGGATTTCAATCAATTTGTTTTCATTAACTCCAAAAACAATTCAACACCAAGACCATTAAAATTGAACAGTGCAGACTTTTCATTTTACAAACCATCTTGTGTTGCTAAATTAGCTCTGGTTTTATTTCAACATTTAGCTTTGAGGACTGAATAAAGCACTGGGAGCATTGGAGCACTCATCTGTCATGATATCATTTTAAATTTATGTACATGAAATGCCAATGGAGCACAACATTTACACTAATAGTTTTAAAATTCAGTTTGACAATAGCAAAGTGTAATAGAACGAGCTATTTGAACAAACAGAAATTAAAGACGTAAGATTCAAAAAGCTTGTTCAAGTTTTCTTCCACAATTTCTTGCCCCGCTAAGTTGAGAAAAATTGTACCAACTCTGTTTGCGAATGCTGGACGGAAGCAAAAATACATGTATAATAAATTATTTCTCAAACAATTTTATTAATTTCTGGACAAAATTTGTGTTGTTACAATATAAATTTCACCTTTTTGAACTTTTTAACAACATTTTTGTAGAACTTTTGAACAAGATCAAGAACAAAAGGTAATATACGATCCAAAAACAATTAAAAACTTTTGTTATATTACTTTCTACTAACTTATGTATTTCCCCTGGTGTAATTACATCTTCAGGCAAAAATTAAATAAATAAAATACATTAAAAAGAGCTTGTGGCAGAAAGAAAGAAAATGTTTCAAAACACACAGTTTGTTACCAATAAGTGGCAAGACCCGCAAGTACTTTGTCAATAATTTCTCAGTGATGATGTAGCCAAACTTAGATGTCACAAACTTCAATACCTGCCACACATGTTTATCTCTGTATGTGAGTACGTGTGTGCACACACATTCATACATACATACGTATTACACATTATTTAAAAGTTGCTCGTTTAAAAAATATATAGTAGATACAAACAACTATTTGTTTTCTAAAATTTACAGAGTAGAAACGAAAATAATGAAAGCAGAACGCTAACGAAGAAATTTAGAAAAATTCTGCAGAAACTGGAGAGGAACAACTTTTAATTAAAATTTTACGCACGTTTTAGCAGCAACTAAGTTCTTGAAACACAGACGCGCACACACGTCTAACTCCTGTTCTCCCTGCAAACAATTTTGTTGTAAATGCCTGAAGAACGTTATATGTGTCTCTGCGATTCCATATGGAAGGCCATGATTTTTGTTCAGATAAATTTCTATGGACTGTTGTATGCTGGCATTTAAATGTAAAGGACAGCTGCCATTAATGTACGTATAGTCAGCCTGGAGGATAAAATATTCATACGGGCTAACCGGTCCTGTTGTTAAACCAATTAATTTTATTTTCCAAGTAGCCGGTAAACGGAATCAAGGACTGCTTGCTATATAGTATAAAACGTGAACTAACGAAACAAACTCGTGCAACGCGCTGACGATATAAGACGCCTGATGATAGAACATTCACCCAATTAACGATTTCAATGTGCGTGGGAAATTAAAAAAAAAAATAATTGCCGAAATGAAACACAATCAAATTCAAAGTTTGCAAAATGGCCAAGGTATTTGTGTTGACATTTCTGTCAATTCTGTCAATGTCGCTTGTGATAAATGTGAACATAAGAAATTCAACAAGATCGTTTTGCAAACTTATTCGATAAGCAGCTTTTCACGAATCTACGGCGATTTCGAAATATTAATATTTTTCATTATATATTCTTATTTAGTTTTAAATGCTTGAAGACCCAGTCATTGTCAAATGGGTGTTGAAATACTGAATCGGTAATTCACGTTCCGACCAATATCCTTTCGTTGGCAAACGGATAAACTCGTATGAATGTACGGCCTTTATTTTTGTATGATGAGACCAAGTTTTCTAAAACAACAGGCCTGAAATATTTGTTTCAACAAGACTTTTGTGTTTTCTTAGAAATTCTTTCGTTCAAATTTGTAACAACAACAAAAGCTGTTTTCTAACACATTTCATAAATATATGCATATGTATGTGTGCGAGTATGTGTGAATACTGTTTAAGAAACCTCTTACGGAAGCTTTTTAATTTATTATCTTTTTCATTAACAAAAGCTACTGTTACTTAAAGTAAGCTTTAACACAATAGTGAAACGAAAACGTTAAATTGATGTGCTGAGCAGATTTCTGCGTTATTTCTATATCAATAGAGGTCGATTAATTTCCAGCTCTGAAAAGTATGTGTCACTACACACACTTCAATCTGTGTCGCAGGAGTATTTTGAGTAATTTTTTAATATAAAAACATATCTATATATATATATGAATGTGTGTGCAAAGTTACGCATGTGTATGCACTTTTAATTTAAGCATAAAAATCTTTCGGGAATAAGAAAAGATGCAGTAGATTTTCCTAACACTGAATCTTAAAATATGCAACATTTTTGTTTCTTTCGATTTTCTTCCCATGAAAAATAAACAAAGTAAAATGTTCATTTAATTTTAATTTTTTATTCGTTCATATAAGTTATAATGCATATGAAAAAAATAAAACTCTTAATAAAAAACAAAAAATAGCGAATAATTCTTATCTTCAGTTTTAAACAAATGATGATGAATATTTCGCAATACCAGATGTGATGGAAAAACGTTGGTATCATCCACTAATGTGTATCTTTGACGTTCGAGTGAACGTGTGCTGTTCATCATTTTGTTATTTGTCTGTTCATTTTATTTATTTTCTTTTAAGATCAAATCAAATCCCCATACATGACAAAGCATCATCAATGGCATTTGTGCTGGGAGATTGGAACTTCAGGTTTGTATCTGTTGAATGCATAAATCGAATAAAGGAAAACCCAAAGCCAAAAACATGAGAAAGAATATATGTATGTATGAGGAAATGTATGGATACGATTATGTATACGTGCATACATACATATACTAATACATACATACATGCATATGTATGTATTTATTTTTAAATTCAGCGATAAGTTGGGGGATCGGGCAGGTGTTTGATACCGGTGCATGAAATGAAATCGACACAACGAACAATAACACAGCAATTGTATCAACCGTGCAATGATATGAATTATAAAAACATCAAAAAGGATTCCAGTGTAGCGATTATGCTGCGCATGAGGACCACAGTTTTCTTTTTAATAAATCACCATGGAATGTCACCGTAAGCAAAACTTATATTTTTATTATTATTTTATTAGTTAGAGTACCAGCTTAACACACAATTCATTTCTTAATTTTTTCATTCGGTTGTTAAATTGCATAAGTTCTAGTCTTTAAAGTCGTATATTTTCGGTAGCCACGACAAATGATGCTAATTAATCGTTTGGCCCCAAAAACTTCAGCACTTTGACACTGAGTAAAAGGTTTCCAGGCAACACTTTGGGTATAATACTTAACATCTTAAGCGATGGCGTGTCTTCGTTAACATTATATTTAAATATTGCCTAAATGTTCTTAGATTTGGAAAACAATGAGTCAAATGAGTTGATCTAAAGGGCCAAATAAAAAAGATCAATACATGGTGGCAAAGAGTCCAATGGAACACTTAAGATATTTAAAAAAATACGTCGTCAATGTGCTCTTCGGCACAATTACTTTAAATTCCTTCTTCGTGTTTTCCTGAAAAAAAACAGACAAAAAATGCATGAATAATTTACTTTTGCTGTATAGATATGTACATATGTATGTATGTATGTATGTATGTATCTATTTGTTTTTTTTTTTTTGTTTTCTGTTGTCGGCTCTGTTTTACCCACCGAAATTTCAAACCTTCTCTTTGAAGAGAAATACCGCAGGATTGATAAATTTTGCAGACATGGGAGTACATAAATTTATCTATATTTGCAACTAACCTCGTTTGTGCATGAAAAGAATGCCTTGGAAAAAGGACACAATAAGAAGAACCAATAAAAACCGATAAACATCTTGTTAAACTTGCAGAAAGTCAACGGTCAGTCTTCTTAAAGATGATTGATTTCCACATGAAATTAATATATTCATGACTGCAAACCAGATTAGACAAAAAAAGCAATTTAAGAACGACCAATTCTTGTTCTTCTCATAGATAATCACAAAGTTTAAAAAACAAAATTGAATTGCTTAGCGAAGAACACTCTAAACAAGAACTGAACAGTATGTCCTACATGGAACTGCGCTACAAACTTTTGTTTCGGAAAAACTCAAAAATTATCGTACATAAGAGCAGCATATTTGTTCTGCTTCGGCAACGAAAAGTTATCTGTGAACAAGTCATCGCGTTTGCAAATTGTTTATTTGTTTATTTTACTTTAAGTGGCAGTGATTCGTTAAATATTTCAGGAAGTGACAATTTGCGGTCAGCGGTCGTAGAAAACATTTCCTGGTTAAGAGATTACTTTGAAGAATACTTTAAACGTTTTTTATATCATCAAGAGCAGTTTAGCTAAAAGGATCCGTAAGAAAACATGCCAGAACCATAAATTCGTCTCTTGGGTTGTTAAGACAAAATTAATGAGACACAGGCTTTGCGATCCAAAAATATGTAGGCGTTTTTGGAATATTATCTCACTTTCAGGTACTCTGCTGGGAAAGCAATTAGGAGGAAGTAAAGCCAGCTCGCTTAAGACAAGTTTTCGTACATTAAATGTTTATAGTATTCTAACTTATGTATATGTAAGAGTGCATGTAATAAATATACAAAGTCCTTTTCGCGAGCAGATTCTGAAGCTTAGTGGTAAATTACAGTTAAAAAAAGGACTTTCTAGTTGGAAGAATGTTCCTGAGCCTTCACTCCTCCCAAAAATGTTAGAAATACTTCTGATATGAAATAAACCCACTCGTACAATAAAAAGTGCTTAATTTCCTGTCTTTCGTCAGGAAAAATCTTATTATTACTTCCTTTCCTGCAAAAATAGTAGTAACAGAAAACCACGATGTCGCCACCTGTGGCTCTTTATCTTTAGTTCTTGTAAACTTTAAAGAAATTATTATTATTAAATATATTTTAGTACTACTTTAATATATAAAATATGATATGATTATTGGGGGCTTGAGGAAAATTATCAAAATCAGCTGACCTAAGCAAAACAGACTAATTTTTTGTTGAAGAAATATATAAATACATACATACAAATATATACAGTACATTCCCGTCCACATATAGACAAATGTCATAAAAAAGAATTAAACTTAACATTTCTTTTACCTGAGCATTTTTCTAGCACAATTTTATGTCTTATTTACACGTTCGGCTTTTTCAACACCACGACCACTTAAAAGATAAAATAATTTTCTATATTGTTGGCAAAAGACCGACGCCACAAGGACGAATGTCTAAGCGTTACTTTCATTAGTTATTGTCAACAAAGTTCGGTTGTGAAGTGCGTAAGTTTCGATTAGGATAGTCCTGTGCTCAGAGAGACACTTCAAATTTTCCAGGAGGGCAATTATTTTTATGTATTGCAGTTCTCAAATTTCTTTTCAAAAATTCATTAATGTTCCTTCACAAATCTTTATACAATACATGTGTATGAACACACGTACATACATATGTACATACATACATATGTACATATGTATGTACGTACTTATAAAAATATTAAAAACGTTTATTTCAATTTATATATGTATGTATATGTACGTATGTATGTGTATGTACAATTTTTTTGGCAACAGACGCCAGAAAGTGACGCCAGTTGTCTTATATTTTTCGATTCAGACACAAATAACAACACATTCCTCCATAAAAGCGACATAGTGAAGGCAATGACACCGTCATCCTGGCGCCAA
This sequence comes from Epicampocera succincta, assembly GCA_932526305.1. NCBI lineage: Eukaryota > Metazoa > Arthropoda > Insecta > Diptera > Tachinidae > Epicampocera > Epicampocera succincta. Next base: position 20,187,080 of record OW052037.1, on the reverse strand, counting down.
TAACAACCAACAAAAATGATGCATACATACACATGTCCATGTGACTGATGCACACACACAGTTTTGTTGTGTGTGAACCTATTTGGAGATGTGAATAGGAATTTATGATCCATCTCAGTCACCGTCCTCTGAAGCAAACAGCGTAAAATATTAACAGGTGAGTTTTGGCAACAGATTAAATATTTACGACCGAAAAATGTATTGAGCTGGTGAATAATTAAACGAAATTTTTAATAATTCTTTGGTTTAAAGCAAATTAACCTATTTTAATAGTTAATTTTGTAAAATGCCCACAGCAGAAAAGTCTTCCGTTTTTTAATCTTCTCCATTAAATGTTTCCTCACCATGAAGATGGTGCTGCTATCGTCTTTGGGCTTTTGGGATACATTCTTGTTTTTACTTCTTCTTTATCTGTTCCTTTTGTTCTTGGACAAAGAAGATTTTGTTTTGAAACAAAACTTTATGAAATGTTTTTGTTTTCCCCCCGTTTTGTATGTTGCCAGTACCAGTATTCCTTTTGATATATAAAGGAGTGTTTTCGAATACGCATCCACCACTTTTTTCATTTACTCAATTTCGGACTGCGGATATTGTACATGGTGACAAAACATAATAAGTAAAACTTTTAGGGGGGAAATTTTTCCCTAGTGATTGTCCTTTCGTTCCTTTAAATTGCTGTCTCCAATACCACTTAAGCTTAAAGACGCTTGTGCTGAGCACCACAAGATTTTCGCCAACTTCAGAAGTAACAAATGTTCCCTTTAGACACAACAGTTTAGTCAGATATTCGAATTTATAAGGAAAGCAAATCATTTTCAAAGCCGACATGGGAAACAATTTTCTCTTCTACGTTAAAGAAAGAAATTAATAAATGTGAGAAATATTCTTAAATATTTCTATAAAAAGCCCAAGAAACGAGTCTGAACACCCCCAGAAATCTCATACTTTGCCATAAATGCATTTTTAAGATGAAAAATTACTTGAACTCTTTTGCTTTGGAGTTTCACTTTCGACTTTCAAACATAAAGTTGCTGCCAATATTTTCATATACATATTTCATGTTATAAAAGAATTAATATTTATTTCGTACGTGTTCAAATAATTACATGTTTAGTGGACGTTCTTTAATTAAACATGCGATCTCAATTTTCTAGTCGAACAAGCAGGATTCTTAACGGTAAACGGTAAAAAAAAACACTGCCAGAGGCTCAAATGTTTGTAATGTGTTTCCTATTTAATATTTTTAATGTGGGTTTGTTACAATCGTTGTTTTTCTTTTTTGCTATGATGAAAAGGCTTGTTGTAAACTTATGTTCAGAACTGGAATTAAGCGAAGTAAAATTACAAGCACCCGTACCGCTGTATTCGAGTACATGGTGTTTAAATGAAAACCTCATATCTGATGCAATTTATTTTTTCAAAATATTTTAATATTCTAAATAGCTAATTTTTTTAAAGAAATTCATTGCTAGCTGCGTAAAAAACAACAATTGTTTCCCATTTCAAGGCTTTCTCGAAAGATAACACTTGCATATACTCTCTAGTTACTTGTCTATTTGACTGCTAACTGTCGCATAACATGCATGAACATCCCAGGCCATGTGACAAATTTCAGTGCAGCCATATAAACCGAAACAACAATCAATACTTACACCTCAAAGTGGAAACAAAAGCTTTTAAGGACACCCACAGTCATGCAAAAGAAGAAACGATTTAACATAACAGGGCGTACAACACTTCTCCATTTGCAGAGATGCTTGACCGTATTTTCCAAATATGTATGTATGTATGTTGATATGCTTTTGGGAGCATGAAAATAAAGTGAAGTCTTCAAAAATTCGTATGCACTTGGGATGTGTTCGAACAAGAATAGTACGTATGCAAACTTCTGTAAAAGAAAAATTAGACGATACACACGTGTTTGAACCCAAACATGCACAGAAATAATTGAAAGAACACAAATTTCAAAAACAGTGATAACTACAGCATGTTACCGTAGAAAGCTTAAATTAATACCGCAAAGTTCTAACAAGAGTTTGGTAGTAAAATTTTCGTGTTAGCCTAAGAAGTGATTAAGAAAGCCATACAACCGTTTGCTTCGTGCAAAACCTCACAATCACTCTTCAGAAAACTGATCGTATACGAGTGCAGCTGGGCAGCAGCATCATGTTCAGCAAGAGTTAATTTGTGCCAACATTTAAAACAGCAAGTGTTAAAGACAACACATGCACTTGCAAGAAACCAAATACCGAGACACACACACAAAAGCTGTAGTAGACAAAAGTAGTCTTCAAAGTCTCAAAAAGTGTAATACAGATAAAGTGAAAATGTTCAACCCTAAAACCATATTTGCTTAACGTCTGTTCGCCGTACTGCTGTTTTATTCCATAAATCTTTGCTTTATTTATTTGATATTTTTATTATGGTTGCATTGCTGTCGCTGCCATTGTTCTCTGCACGTTTTTTCTACTCGTACTGCCTCCCCTCTTCATTTTTCCGTTTCAGTCTGAGTTGTTCATTTAAGCTTAACCGTAAATGGCTTCTTGTTGTTTTACTTTTTAGCTTTCTTAACCTATCCTCCATCTGTTTCCTGCTTAACATGTGAACATATCAATTGCACACAAAGATGTGGTCGTTGTTGTTATTGTTTGTGAAGCTGCACTTGTTGGTTATTTACTATGTATTTTGTTTTGAAATTTATGGCCAAAATAACAAAAGTGTTAAGGATTTACGGCAAATGCAACAATTTCTTCAGAGAATAAAAAAAGCTACCAGAGACAAACAGTATGTTTAACGGTTCTTTCGAATTTGAGGACTCATTTCGAAACAAACTAAGAAGAAACAATAAACATTTCTGCCATCTTATGCTGGAGAAGAATTCTTACCTCGTGTTTGTTTCCATTAAAAATGAATCCTTGAAAACCCAAGTTTAACCAACTCTATGCTTTAGCTCTCGCAACAAAACTATTTGTACACATGTATGTAAGTGTATGTGTTTATTTATCACTATGTTCTCGTTAAACAAAAATATAACAAATAAGGCCTTAATTTGCAAAGCAAATATTTTGCCAACGGAAACTTTGGTTTCATTTATCTGAAACAAAACTCACTGAACCGTTACATAATCCATACAAGTTACATATATGTATTGACCAGATACAGATGCAAGTGCTCATTGATTTATTACAAGCTTGAATATAACAAAGCGTTCAAAATGGAGGTCCAAGAGCCCTCACAGTGGCCTGTGTATACATTTTTTAACGGCCAGACGCTACACCTGTACTTGTTGTGACAGCAAGGCTCTTAATTTTTCATGAAACCCAATTTAGAATAAGTCTCCATCCAGTTTGAGTCCCTTATATTTTCTTTTAAATAAAAAATAAATAAAACAACTTAAGGTCGGCAATAGAGCTGACTGAGAAATTACCCGCTTTCTACAATAACTCCACACCAGCAAAAATTTGGGCATGACTTCGCAAGCAAACATCATCTACATACATACGTAAAAATAATAGTTGTGGGTGTTAAAGTGCAGTAATCAAAATATGTACATATGTATTGTATGTCTTGTATGTAAATAGCTCCCACTCATACATGTACATATATTAGTAAGTAGTGCCTTAATTTGTGCCTGCTTTGCTGCTGTTCTAGCTTGTATTGGTGCTTTATTTGCAATTTATGATCTCTCTTTTTCAATCTCGATTGTACGAGTGGGTTACAAAATATGTGCATGTTAGTTTATTCTCTTCACCCCCCACCCCCACCCCCTTTACGGACTGCTTTGCATCTCTGATTGTTTGCCTGGATGGTGTTTTTTTCGTTGTTGTTTTGAGATTATTGTGTAGAACGGACTTTTGCATGTAATTGACTTTTCTTGTGTGATTAAATTAAGTTAAATACGAAAGCAAAACCACAAAAACTATAGTAATAGTTTAATTTCTTGGCTCTGCTATAGAAGAACGCTTTAACAGCTGTAAGCAGAATTAAAAATACAACAAAAACATTGCAAGAAAAATGATAAAAGGGCATTTGCGAAGTATTAGGCAGTGCAAAAGACTTTAAGAGAGGACTCTTCGAACTTATTCTAATTGAGAAATATTTATTGGCGAATATTTATTTTACCTGCTTCTTAAATGAACGAGGAGATGTACTATTTAGCTTCAAAATCCTTCTTTCGATACTTCAATCAAGAATTGCATCTTTAGTAGATAAACAAAATTTGATTCTCGAAAACTCAAATTTTTAAATGAAAATAGATTTTTGGAACGTGTGTTTGGCAGGGAAGAGTTTGCAAGGAGGTGCAGGACTTATCCTGCAAACATCTCTTAAGATGGTTGTGAGTATTAAAGCAAAATTTAAGCCTAGATCTATCCATCTGGCCATTACAATGCGCTTTTTCCACAGCGTACGACCGAATTTGAATTTTTACAAAAATTAGACTTTCATTTTAAATCACTAACTTACCTCAGCTGATTTTGGAAACCGTCTAGACTACGTGCGTAGTTAAAAAAAATAAATGTTAGTAGATATTAATTATACGTTGGGTTGCAACCTATTTCATTTTTATTCACACATTTTTAATTTCTAAGTCATTTTCAGACAAAGAAAATAACAGTTTTGTATGTTTTTCTATCATGTACATATTTTAGTGGTCTGTGGTTCAAAGCATTGTCTGAATTTGTACGCACAAAACGCATGGCTTATGCGGTGGCGGTTTGTTTTCCGTCAATGGTTTCATTTGAAGACAAAAACTTGTGATAATGAGGGCAGGCATTCGAGAAACATAAATGTTTACATAAAATATGAAGGTATTTCAAGGCTATTGTTATCTCAGTGGGCAGCATTTTAAAAATGTGAAGTTGTACTTGTTTACGGAAGTAACAACACGGAACCTTGACAATTAACTAAATACTATCTATAATATCTAGAATTATAAATTATCAATGCCCTTTTATAAGTGCATGTACACGTATACAAACATATTTACACATATTTTTGCCTACTTATCTATTTTTTTGGTCTCTGGTTTCTCAAAGCAATTTGACAATGTTTGGCTAGGCTTGATGTTTTATCATAATTTTTAAATCAGGGGCTTGAAAGTACAAAGGCTCTTGTCTGCGAGCAGACAACACAATAAAGATGTTCATGCATTTGCATAAAAACTCCAGTAACTGTTCTTTATCATTTGGCATGTGTGAAATCACTGCTTAACGAGTAAAGTGTTTGTTTTTGAAGCTCTGGCAAATAAAGGAACACATTCACACTTGCTGTAAATGTTGTAAAGCACCAACACTGAAACATTCAAAATAAGTGTATTTATGTGCAAGTTCTGGCGTTTAAACCTGCCCAAGTGCGCTCATTTATTTATTGTGTTTTTGTGTCTATTTGCATCTACTTGTGTGTAGGAGCTAGCAAGTTATTTGAACTTTTACTTTCAACAATCACTTCCTAAGACAATTTACACACTTTAATGTTTTCCTTTATTTTGGGACAAACAGACATACCGACAGCAACAAGAATGAAGAATTTAAAAACCGTATGAAGGGAAGTTTGTATGAAGGAAGACTTGGAAGCCTTGATTGGTACCACCAAAAATGTTTATTGAGTGCACAAATGTTGGCTTGCGAGTACAAACAAGGTGGCTTGTGTAAAAGTGCTATAGGGGACATATGCGTGTTAGTCAGTTAATAAAAGAAGAACATTGACTGTCAGATTCGGAAGTGTTAATAAGTTAATAGTGATTTGGTTTAACAATTAAAATTAATTAAAAAAATGAGTTTGTTGTAATACAGTCACAGTCACAGCCACAGTCACATTTAAAGTCAATTGGAAACAATTGCCTTGGCTACGAACACTTTTACAATTGCAAACTTTCATTTACAATTTACAGCTCTCAAATATTTGTATGGAATGAGTATTTGATACCTACTCGAATTTGTATTGCAAGAGTTATTTAAACAACTTGTCAAACTTGTCTAACAGTTAATTGAAGTCGAAAATTAAATCTGTAGATAATGAAACAAGTGATGTAAAGTTAAGAAAAGGCTTCAAATACTTTCAAGCTTCATGAAACATTTTGCAACATTTTTAAATATATAACGAAAATCAGAATATTATATAAGAACAAATTCACCGAAAGCATCGATATCAAGGAAGAACTTGCAAAACGTCCCCTCCAAACGTCTTAACTGTCAGAATTCAATCAATTACTTGAATATCGCATTTCGAATTTTCATAAATCAAGAAATAATATCTGCTGTTTCTGAAACGATTAACCGCCATGTTTCAGTTTTCAATCAAGGAAAATTCTATTGTGTAAAATTTATATTATGATTATCAAATCCCGTTTTATTTTTATTGTCCGAGTTGGAAATTCCTTTTTTAACCATTTTCTCCTTTTGCTCTTCGCGTACTCGTTTGCAGCCAGAACAATATAAAAACAAATGAAATGCAAAATTTGAATTACGGATTCATTCAATAAAAGTAACAGTCTTTGGCCAATAACAATCATTGAGGGAAGCCAGCACACAACAATGGCTTTTATAATTGCAGATAACCACCGAGCTTGTTATAAACATTAATAGGTATTTTAATGTGGGAATGTAGAACACGGGGTCGATTAAGAATTTGTAACAATATTTCAATTTTACTCGTTCACCTGTTTTTAAATGGATTGACTGTCAACTATTAACTAACTTAGTTTATGCTTGAAAAGGAGTTCAGCAAAATACTGCATTTGCTAAGTCAAACATAATGATTTTAGACGAAACAAACAACATATGGTTGGATGAGAGCACCCAAACACTCCTTATGACTGTAGATGTTCCAAACAAAGAATCTTGTATGCCACGTAGCAATTTTAACCCTTTTTTTTTTTGTATAATATGCACTACATTATGTACTGAGTCCTTTATTTTGTCCTTGAACGTTATGTAGCTAAAATAAAACCTTTCCGCATATGTATGTAAATATAAAGGAACGTAAAGAGTGATGGATACGAGTCATCGACATGTTGGCAGATCTTATACTTGGAAGAAAGGAAACCAAAATTCGCAAAAGTGGCTTGAAGTTTTGCAGATAAGTCATTGCGATCAAAAGCACTTTCCATGTATACAATCATGGGCCCCATTCTAAATGATTTTCTGTGTGAGTTTAACTTAAAGGAAAACATATTGTGTTTCTCTATTAGGTTATGTCAAGTGCTTATACATAATTCATTTAATCGTTTTAATGGAAAAGTGGCACTCAACTCAACAACTCCAACTGTTTTCTCAAATTCGTTAATTCGGCATTGTAATATATAATAGACATACTTACATATGTATGTGCGAACAATGTATACACAATCTTTCATTGCACGCAGTTTAGTCACGGCAGAGCTGCACAAATCTAGCTTATCGTGTTATTAATTTCATATGCGGCAACACTTGCCATGGCTAATTGATTCGTTTGTTCGAATGTTAAATTATTTGTACTTACATTGAAATATCTGCAAATCTCAAGATTTACGAGTTGTCATTCAAATCCATTTACGTCACTCAACCAGCCAGTCATAAATAATACACAAGAATGTTTGTCTTGACGACCATCTAAATGTCAAAATCAGTGTTCCAGTGCAGGCACCAGGCATGATAAATTCAGTGTCATTGCACTTTTCATTGTATTCCGCACTTATTTCTATTTCTATTCCTGGCTTTTGCTAGTTCGGACTGTGTATGTATTTTTTTTTTTTTTTTTTTTTTGAGAAAAGCATTTTACAACCACTCTTTTGTCTTATTCTCACACTTGATTCTATTAACTTTCGCATTTTATAAAGAAACGAATCCGAAGACCAATAAGAAAAAAATTCAACAAAAACGTAAGATTTTGTTGTAAAAATAGTCAAACCAATGAACTTTTTACTGTGGACATTTCTGCTCAATTTTGGTCTGCTCATGCTGCTCTTGATGTTCCAAAATCTGGGGAGCGACAGGCGTTATCAAGTTTACATAAGCAAGCTTTCTTAATCAATACAATTGGCCCCACGACATTACAATTTCGTGTCATTTATCATCCCTGACGTGAAATATAATGCTGCGACCGGAATTAAGTTTAACAAATCAGAATTGTATTACAACTTTTATTGGGCTGCATACACATACGTATGAATGTATGTACATGTACGTATGTCCACAAACAGGTACAGTTGTTACGAACACGTCAGCAAAATGAAAAATATTTTTGCGTCCATTAAATTATGAAAAACTTGTGTTGTAATGACTGCCATTGCTCGCAGAATGAACAACTTAGATAAACTATATAAAAATATGTTCAAGGAAATACAGGGGAAAATGCAACATTCTATTTTGCTCCTTTTTTCATTCCTCATTTTGTTTAGTTTAATTAAAATTCCTGCATACTTCGCAGAATTCTGCAATCAACTTACAACTTACTCGTAACTAACGTAAATAACTATAAAAACTTTTTTCAGCTCTCAATCTAAAGCATGTTGCTAAACATTTCTGTTTAATATGATCAATATATTTTAACACATACTTGCATATTTTTCGCTCATGTAGTTCTTGTCACTATTTGACGATGTTTGTTCGAAAGTATGTTCTTAATTATTTACTGCTCCGCACCTCCAACATGACCATAGAAATAATTGTTGCGTAACTAAATAAAAGCAATAAAATTTGCTTCAGTTTATTAGCGCTGATGCTCTTCATTTTACATTCAGGCCCAAACGCACAAACAATCGTTTTTAGTATGTACAGACATACATACATACATATGTTTGTGTGCGTGTGTGTGTATGTTTTTATGTATAAGTACGCACAGCTTAAATGTGTGCATGAAATTTCGTATTTATTTGTGTAAGTTTCGTGTGCTGGACTGGTAAGTTCGATGGGAGCTGTAACAGCTGTCGCCAGAATAATGGCAGCAATTCCGAGCATCGAAATACCGATCCCGCCATTTGGTTATGGTTTTTAAGTTGATGATTGCAATTATTTTTTCGTAAGTTGCGTTGAGCCTGAATTTTCCGAAGGCGACTCTGGCCTTATTTTCTGTGACCAGTGTTGCATTCTCATATCCGCCTATGCCACTATAAATATCGTAAATTTTAATTTCTATGCAGACTTTTCATCTGCATCACATGAAAGTACACACAGAGATAAGAATTCATCTAAATGTATCTTAAGTTCACATGTAAAACGTTGGTGTTCAGTGTCCAAAATGAACTTCTGTCGGAATCTTCCTCAATATTTTCCACTTTTCATTCCTTCTAAATACAGACATATATATATATATATATATATACCATGTACAAATTGCAAATTTATATTTTTTATTATAACTTTAGCTGAAAAACTATAAAAAAAACAGTGTTTAAGTTTTCATAATTGGAAGGGTGATACTTCAGCTTAAGAAACAGAACTAAATTTGAGGAATAAAATCATTTCTTCGAACATCACTGTTACAAACTCTTACAACTTTCTGTTGTTTATGTCTAACAAATTTACTATATACGAGTAAAAACAAACTCACGCGCAAAATAGTTGTGCATGTTGCAAGAATAAATATTTCAGTCATGCATTTGCACGATTATATTGAACTTCAGTTACTGCTCTTATTTGTCTATGAAATTAAGTTTTGCGGACTTTCGTATTTATGTTAGTATGTGAGGGCTACACTATTTCCAAAATTTTCTCTTTTAATTCAATATCCTTTTTTTGTTTTTGTTTGCTAAATATAAGAATTTACGCAGCAGGATGTTTTTAAGCACTTAAAGTTTTTCTATATCCGTTTAGCTTTCTGGCAATTCTAGGCACTCACTAGCAAAACAATTTTTTAAAAATCTCGCGATTTGTCCGAAGCAGTAAATTAATTAAAAAACTTAATAAGTTTTTAATTTTTAAATTTAGACGGGATGATACTATAACAAGCCTGTGCTGTCTAAAGGCTTCAAGGCACAGAATTGTTGCTGTTCTATAATTAAACACACAGAAGATTCTACCTGAAGTGGCGATACTGTGGGAGTGTTAATTTTTGTTTTCGGCTCCTTAAATCAACGCACAAGCAGTATTTTATTTTAGGGCGGCTAAAAACAGATACGGCCGGTCTTCTGTGTATGTTTGCTTTGTCCATTAAACACTGTCGTAGTGAAATAACGTGCTAATTTAATCTTAACAAAATACCTCGGCTTAAGGACTTATTTGTATATATGTATCACACAGCTACTTATTTATACACGCCCAGAGATAACAGCAGTCCTACCGACACACAATTATGAACATGGAAAACTAATTGTTTGTATTGCGGAGAGTGCAGTGCAAGCGAGAATTGGCAGAGAATGGTAATTAAAAGCAGCGAATGATAATGAAATTTTCGAAAAGTGCAATAGTCAATACGATGAAATACGAAAACGGTTTCAAGGATCAACAAATTCTATTTAAGTGTGTTCCAAGTTAATTCAACAGCTTGTTATCAAGTCTCCTTAAAGCGAATAATCCTTTACTTCATTTTAGTTAAACAAACATTCAAGCATATATTAGTTTTACTTCAATCACTTTTACATCAAACATATTTGCTGCATACTCACACTTTCAGGCTTTCAATTCTTTAGGGGTCATTACAACTTAAATATCAACACAGGAAATGATTCATGAGTCAGCTGCTTACTAACGCTTGAACAAAGTCTTGGCGATTTGTCTGATGGCAGAAATATTGTTAAAAATGTCTGGGTTTGTTGTCCTTCTCAAACTCGAAATTTTAAAACTATGCTTTCAGTCATATTATGTTGCTTTTTACTCGAAACCTAACGACATAAATAATGTTGTTAAGAGTTTTAATTTTTCCATACCTGGCATTTTAGCAAGGAATTATTGTTTAAATCGCTTCCTGGTGCTTGCGATCCTTAAAAGTAGTTTCTCGTTAAAAAAAAAGATCGTTAAGCCCTTGTTCTATGCTGTTTATTTTAAATTCAGATTGCAACATCCTTCAGAATCAAAGCAAAGCAAAATGCTAAAAGGAGTCTACTTAGACTTGTAATAAAGTTCCACTTTAAATTCACGTGGTATCCACCCACAAAACACTTTGATTTTATTCTTTAAGTTCATTTCAGTCCGATATTAAACTTTTCTTACATTTCTGTTTGTTTGAAATAGACATAAAATAGAATACACTGGCCAACGAACTTTTTTATTCTTTTTGCTTTTTTTAGCTAAATTAATAAGACAGAGCGGAGGAAGGAGCATAAAAATAAGTTTTGAACACATCGAGATAGAGAAAATGTAATTCTTTAAGGTACTTCATAAGTTTTTATTTCTCTATGCTTTAAAGAAAAGAGAAAGTGAGTGTCCTGCGTTGCTGGATTTTTCCATTTTCCTTTTATTCCATTCTTAAGCAACTTTTAATTTAGGGCCTATTGTCTTGGTATTGCTTTTTATTTTTTCGGTTTTAGTTTTTAAATGTTTTTATTATTTAGTTTAGTTTTTTCGCCGGCATTTTTTCAACAGGAATAAAGGAGTTTTTGCGAGTTTGTTTCTGTTCCATGTTAGTTTATTTCGGGCACTCTTGTTTTATTTGTAATGAGAACACTTTTTCTGGCAATTTCGTCCTGAATGGTAAATAAGAAAAACCTATGTTTACTTTTAATTAATTTTCTCAGTAGATTTGTCATGACAAAGATACAAAAGGAAATAAAATATGTGATACGAGCCCGAATACACATTTACAAAAAATTTAAGAAATAAAAGAAATTTCTTTTCACTAATTATGGTAGAAATGCGAAACAAAGAAATAAAATGACAAGATTAAACCTCAACTGTGGTGGACAACATTAGAAACCAACAGAAAAACAGCACTGAGGAAGTTCTCTAAAGATCGCAATGTTCGAAAATCACATGTCTGGAATAGGGTTTTGTTTCCACTCATCGACTATTATTGTACGCGATGTTGTAAGAGAGAGAAAGCTTTCCACAAATTGTGTGCAGAGTTTTTGAAGAGAGCTGTGCAATCGTAAGACGAGCTCCAATGTAATTTTTTCTTCCGTGTGTCCCCAATACAAAATTAAATTAGGAGACCGCCGAAATTCAATGGATTTGCAATACAGTAACAAGCCAAAAGCGAAGAAACATAATAAAAAACTTAAAATATCTAGTTCCAAAACAAACAAATTAAGCACAATATATGTAGATGTGTACTCGTATGTTAAAGGTTCACCAACGTTTGATCAGCTTTGTGCATCGGTCACGCACTTTAAGAAGAAGAGACGGAGGAAACACTCACGCATCTTGCGTGGTACTTTTTTAAATAACGATTACATTTGTTCACGATGACAAACATTCACGCTCGTGATCAAATTTATATTCGTAAATCAAGTTTCAATTCTTTATTTGATTAGTTTCTGTTTCCAATTATTTACTCCTAAAGTACGATTTAATTTAAATATCTCACAATGTTTTTAAGATAAAATGTGAACAAATACAACCTGTATTTGAAGTGGCAAATAACTCGCATTTGATGGGTGATGTCGTCCTTTGTTTTGGCTTATGCCCTAGAGCAGAACAAATTAGTGCTGCCCCACACATTAAATTTATATAGCAGATAGAAATTTAAGTAAAATTGAGATTTAGTTCTATACGAAACGAAAATAAGTCGTAATTGTGTGTACATATAATTTTGTGAAAACACACCAGCTGTAAAACATCTCTTTTCAAAGTTATATGCCATTTTCAAACTGGGAAAGTGTTTAACTTTCAAGTGTTTTTTAGCGGTTCAAAGTATTATTTGGAAAACAAGTGCGTTTTTAAAACACAAAAATTTCCCTAAAACTATATAACAAACAAACAAATTTGATTAAACAAAAACTTACAATTTTTGTGTGACTAAAAGACTTATTAAAGGGAAAAATTCTAATTGCATTAACATAAATAAGTCCTCGTATGTATGTATGTATGTAGATATGAGCGCGGTGTGCAATCGCTTTTAATGGGAATATTTTATTCAGTGACCGTGTAATTGTTTTTGTGACGAAAGTGTGTCAACGTAAAAAAACAAAGGAAACATAAAACAATACTTATTTATTTTTTAACTTTAAACAACACTTGAAACGTACAACTATAAATTAAACAAGGGCAATTAAGATTTATTCATTTATAATTAACAATAATTCATTTATTAGTAAAAAACTGTTTTACAAGGTTTTAGCACTTGTAAACTTTTTACATATTCGCCTCACTTAGCAGCAATTTGTTTAAATAAATATTTTCGCATATTCTCTTTTTTCTCTTGTTAACAATTAAGTTTTGAATTTTTAAACGTATAATTTGCCAGGCAGAAAAATAAAACAAATGTTTAAATTCAATTATAGCGGTTCATTAAACAACTTTAAATATTTCAGTTAAATAATTAATGAAAACCGTTATATGCACATATGTATGTATCTGTAGCAGAAAAAATATTATTCATCAATTAATTTTATTTTGTTCGTTGCAACACAATTTTTCCTCTTATTGTATTGTACTAAATACATACAACATACACACGCATGTTCAATATTTGCTGTCACAGCACCAACTTAACGGGCGTTCCGATCCAGCTGCACATCAAGTGATTAGTGGCTTGTGTATCGGCATTGAGAAAAGAAAGTCAAATTTCAATTCTAGTAGAGCAAAAATATTAAATAGTCACAAGGACTTCGTATAACATTTTATAAGCAAATCCATGTGACATATAAATTTTCTCAAATTTTTAAATACAAGTATCTGCATAAATTTGTATTAAATGAAAACTTGCAAAGCAAAGAGGGCTAATCAAAAATATTTATGCTAAGAAAGTTTAGGTAGAACGGCTAAGACTAAACTAAAGCTACGAAATAAAACTCAAAAGTATGGAAAGTTAGTATCTTCGGAAACACTTTCTGTACCCCTTATTAACAAACAAAATTAATATTCTTCACGAAATTTACGATAACTGCAACACCTTCTTTTACTCTTTCACTTAAACAAAATATAACACTTATATTTAAATATTTATGAAACATTTTGCTTGCGATAAAAAAGCAGGAACTTTATTTTATGTCTTTTTGTACATACAAAATAATCCAATCAATTTTGTTGTTACATGAACATGCAGCAGCCCATATTTCTAATACAACATTTTTAATTGTTTGCGTGTGTGTGTGTGCGCGCGTGTGTGTGTGTGTGTATGGCTTTTTTTATAACACTGAACAATTGTTATATACAAATTCATTTGATTCTGACAATATAAATTTCAATTTAACATCTTTAGAATAAAAAAAGAATGTGCTACATACCGTTTCATTTGAAATGGTACACAAATAAATTGGAAAGATGTATATACAAGTATATACATATGTATATACATATGTATATATATATATATATATATATGTATGTAAATGTATGCAAATTAATATAGAAATATATGAATATGGGGTATTCACTTTGTTATTGCCACGATTTGAACAAATGAAAATCTGAGTAATTAAACTGCGTTTAAGTTTTCAAAACCAGCTCTGACTATTGATCGCAAAACTTTTACTTTTTGGTTTATAGTGTAAACGGCCACTGAAGGCACTTTTAGGGCTACAGAAAACTTCCCGCAAAATTATAGATTTATGCATCTTAATGGATGGGTAATTTAGAAAAGTTCAGCACGCCTTGCCTAAACGATTTAAAAAAACAAATATCGCCCATTGTAGCCTGAACCTGATCAGAAGCTATTTCTCTCTGAGAACTTTGCTAATTTTTTGTTTTTTTTTATATTTCGAAAACTATTATTATTATTATTATCGAAAATATCAAGTAAAAAAAAACGTGTTTGCTTAGTGACTTCAAAATTTATAAAACGCACACACTCACACTCTCGTAGAAAGCTACCGGAATAAATACGGGGATGAATTTAAGCAGAGTTCGCTAAACACGTGCGATACATTGAGGGAGGATTTCCTAATCTTTTAAATAGTTATAAATAGAAATTAGACTGCGTGCATCAATTTTAAGTTTTAGGTTCAAAATCTGAGAAAGGGGATATGACTAGTGGCAAGGCAAGAAATTTCAGTTACTATTCCCTCCCCCGATTTCCGCTGCTTTAATGCATCATAAAATAAGAAATTAATATAGAGCCAAAGCATTATACGGACACAAAAGTACACACACTCAAAGAATCATGTTCGTATACACACAAATATTGTTTTCATTAGATGTTTGTATCACGCATACTCGCCTTTAGCCAACAAAATCAATAAAAGTCGATATGTTTGTAGGTTTGTATGTTAAAATAAGCAAAAGATAGATTTTCATTATCCTTCAGGCAATTGCATTGCATTTGCTTAATGCAGCAGAGGTGGCATGATAATTTCAAGGAATGAAATAAATTAATTAAAAGGATTTTTTTAATAACTGCAAAAGTGAGCCTTAATTGCAGTTGCAGGACAACAACACATATTTCGAATACAAGTTCATACTTGAACGTTTAAGGTCATGAAGTCAATTTTTAATAAAGGTTTAAGAGCAGTTCGTTGATAATTGATGGTACAGAATACACACACGCAAGGGCATATGTATAAATTATTAAGCGTTAGAATTAATTTAATAAAAATATTTCTGCTTTGCGCACTACTTCACACAACTATATGCACTTGTCAGAATGCGAACGTTTGATTTTAATTTGTATGCCCTGATATCGACCCTGTATTCGTACTTGCTGTTTTATGAAAAAATAATTTGGATGCTACATCTTGTTTTTTCTTTTTTGTTTCGTGAAATATGGCGTTTTCCTCTTTTTTATTACTGCAAGAAATCTTTACCGATTTCGACTGGTCAAACAATTCTATCTTGATTCTCAGCATAAACATCCGCAGGTATTCGTTCATTTGATATGATCTTGACATGATCTTGTGCTGTGAGCACAAAAACTATGCGATGGCAAAATAAAACGTGGTTCGACTTTCAACGCCTAATCACCCTTAAAATATTAACAAAAGAAGTGTTGGAAAACAGCCCCATGCCAAATTCAAGCGCCAACTTTTCCAATGCGCACTTACCTACATTGTTATCATGTTTGTAACTTGCCTTTAACTAGGATAATTTATAACCATTGTCCACGAAATAAGCTCAAGTACAATGTCCATTAAGTTTACTCGTACATCGGAATAATGTTTGGAAAAACAATTTGGGAAATAAAATCTTTCGTATATACAATATGATGTACTCGTATGTACAAATGCACATCGAGCAGAGTGCAAATAACATTTCTACTTGCTGAAAGGACATGCTGTTGTTTCACACTTAGTCTGTAAGTTAAATGGCACGTCAAATGGAAAGGTGAAAAATGACATGTGCGAATCAATTTTGAACCTCAATAACAAATAATAAATATACTCGCCGAACAACTTCTTGCCGGCTATTGCTTGCGAAGTTGTTTAAATGAGCAATAGACCAACAAACGTATTAGAATGAAATTCAACTCCTAATACAATTATAGAGGAGCCTTTATATTATTTCCTGTCATATCGCCCGAACCAAAAAAGGAAAACCTAAAATATTTTGCGTTTTTGTTAAACAACAATATTGACAACAATACTAGTGCTAAATTGTTGTCACGATATTGTTTTTGGTAAAAACTCATTGATTTTCTTTTGCTCTTGTTTTCTCTGTACAGATACATATGTATGTATCTGTATGTTAAACACTTAAATAGGGTGAATATTCAGAAAGACGTTCAAAACGTAATAACACATAAAATTAAATGATGCTGCCAACATCATATTTTTCCGTGTATCGAACTGCGATAATCACGCCCTGGTTGCATAAACATTTTTTCGTTGCCTCTAAATAAGTGTGTGTGTGTGTTGAAAACAACAAGAAATTTGAATAACTTGTTTATGTTTTCAATACAAACTTTCAGACGAAATGAGAAAAGGAATTATGCAACCGGCAGAGGAGTTAAACAAAACACCTAAAAGGAAAATTTGCCCTTCGCTTGAGTAAAAGTTTTACAGAAATTCCGCCTCTGACCTTTCAAAACATTTGCTTTTCCAAAACGTTGCACGAGAAAAGAAAACAATTTCCAACATATTAAAAAAGGCGTTACAAATTCTTTTGTTAAGAAGCTCAGAAACTTTTCGCAACTAAAAGTGTGCGCATTGTAAAACACAGGAGAAAAAACCGAAAACCAACACATTTTCTTCTTTTCCACTTTTAAGTTTAAAACTAGAGCCAGAAGTGATTTTATGGCATGTTTTTGAAACTAAGTATGGCTGAAAAAGTTAAGAAGCAGCGCCAGAAAGGAAACCGCAGCTCACGTTTTTCAAAGTTGTACAAAAGCTAATACACCTTAACCGACAGAAGTGAACAAGAGCAAAAACTTGTAAGCAAAAATTAAAAACAATAAAATAAAAAAGCTTCAGTTCAATAATTGCCTGCGACTATTGTTATATAAGTTATCCCACGTCTATTTCAACAAGTTCTGGACTCTCATAGTCGGCCATCGAATGCATGCAGCTTCATGTTTTCCTTCATTAAGGTGAGAGTATAATTTGCTGCCCCTACAGTCATTGTGCAATGATGCCGATATATAATAATATTTTGTTGTTATTGAGTGTAACTAATATGGTAAAGTTTTTTGCATTTTTGTTATTTATATTGTAACTTGCCAGTGGTCTGTCAGTTTTAAACTAAAATGTGTTCAAGCTGGCAAATTCAGTCGCAGTCATCCATTTGGATTTATAAATACGTATCTGTGTACGTAAATTGAACGCATTGCGAATTCATGTGATTGACATCTGATAATATACAAGTCCTTTGCAGATAAACGCAGATGGCGCTTTGTTGATTTCCTGTTTCCGGCAGAATAATAGAGAGTAATGCTGGTACACATGCAAATTTATACAATATATTTTCATGTTTTTTTCAGAAATATTTTTAGTTTATTTATCAAGGAAAAATATGCGCGCCTGTGCATTCATTTGTAGCTTTGAATACTTAAATCAAATATACTTTTCTTTGAAATCCTTTACAAGTGATAACACCAGATCACCTAAGCTGGCAGTTTAATTGTAACTCAGTTCCGTCAGGTGCCACAAACGCAAATATAAAAAATAATTAATTTTGTTATTTCGGTAATTTCTCTAAAATCTGCCAACAGCTCACAATGGTGGTTACATGAATGTGCGCATAGGCCGGCGCGAAATAAGCCCCAAATCACTCATATATTAAAATCCTCTTTAAGCAAATGTGTGTTCAACACCGACCACATTCAATAGAAAAATCGTTTGTTTGTGAAACTTATGCACATATGTATGTATATGTGTGTGTGTGTGTTTCTGTTCACAATCCAAAATTCAAAAAACCATTGGCGGCTGGACTGGTCAACCAAAACCGAAGTACCCACGCGATATATAAATTTTTTTACAAAATACTTGGAGAAATGGGGTGTTTTACAACCCGTTGCCTAGCACGATAGTTGCATATGATACGATGATACAGAATCATTCGCCAGTATTTCGGAAACTAAAAACCGGTTTGTCAACATTCATTTGACCAGCCCGTTTATCATCCCTGTCAATGGATTTCCAGTTGTTCCTAATCACATTTTTCTTATTTACTCGCATAAAGATGCTTCCGATTTTCAGCTCAGACGCTTTACAATTTAACCGGCTTCACGACCAGTTAGTTTTATGTTTGTCATGTCACTATGCAGATGAAATGCCTGAAATCAAATTAATAGTAAAATTTTGGTTTTACAGAACAACATCTTAAACACCGACGTTAGTGATTTAAAATACATTTTCAGTATATTGTTTTGTGCACGAGATTGCTCATGTCAACGCCGAACACTTGCGGCAGGTTCAAAGCTCAGTTAATAAGATCCGCATTTTATAAACTACATGCCGGTTGTGGTAGTATTCTTTCGTGATTTAATGTTTGTTCCAGCGTAAAATGTTTATCTTAATTTAAACAACAATTTGTTACATAAATATTTGGAAGGATATGCTGGCATATATGTATGTACAGACAGATATTTTTGTTTACACACAATCACCTCGCCTAAATCACAGTCGCCTAAAGCAAAGCACTAAAAGTGGCACATTTGAGTGTGTTAAGACACATCTAGCAACCAACACGCTATACGTATGTAATCGGGATGTTGCCAAAAATACAAATATTTTCGATTCAAAAAAAACGTAATTTCGTCTCGGGTTCAATCTGCTTTCTGCGAATTCTCCGAATCTGTATGTGACAAAAACAAATATCTCATTTCGAACGTAAAACGTAAAAGATTAAAAAAGCTGAATATTCATTTGTCTAGAAATATTTTTATTTAAGAGAATCGAGCAGTTGCAAGTGCAGCCAATATGACTAAACGTTTTTTGCTTCCTCATCTTGCCTTTATCCATTTAATTTTCGTCACTTAGTCTAACAAACTTGCTTTTAAATTGATTTCGTTCCGACGGAGCTATTTATAATTTTCTCTGGAAGATTTAACCTTTCATTAAAATAGTGCATAACGATGGCCAAATCAAATCGAAAATGATCAACAACGTTGCAATATTGCCCTTCTTCTGCTGAGTTCGTTTTACAACTAAGCAAGTAATAAATTCACTTTATTACCTTGTCAATTATATGTTTAAGAGCCTTTAAGCAATTATGGCCAATTAAAGTGCTTAGTAGCAAATTATTTAGGTAAATAGTATTTGTAAAGAATGAAAAAGTGTTGAGGCGGATTAAATTGGAATTAATACGAAGCGATTGAAAAGAAAACTTAAGATATTATTCGGTCCTTTTTTTGCATTACACAAACTAATCAATGAATAGAATGCTCGAGGTTGATGCAAAAACTGCACAAACAGGTTAATACGTATTAAATTTTGCAATTAATATTTTCGAATTTGGTGATTAATTTACGTCGGTATGTGTGTGCTTCTATGCCAGCCATTAAATCATTTAAGTTAAATGCTCCAAACTCATTTCTGAATAATGGAAAAAAGGTCTTTGTTACTCTCATAATTTTCCTAGCCCACCAACTTTAAACTTTTTCCTTAAACAGTATCAAAAGTAGAGTCAATATACATAAATATTTCGCCATCTCAAATATGAAGGGATTAATTCGTTTACGGTTACTTAGCCCAAAGCCTTAAACCAATATGAAAGAAGTCACAATAATTCACATTTTATATATTATAGCACGAAATCTGCAACATTCATTCATTTCAATTCATTTTGCAAACAAACAAAATATCCAAAACGAAGATGAAATCCTCATCGGTGACCCTTTGTTGGGAAATTCGTTAACTGAAAGAATGATTTCTCACATTTGTGTCGCCTTAATTGGTATTAAATCTTTGCTCATATGCACTTCAACCTCCTGACTTCCATCTGTAACGTTTTATCGTTTATTTTAAACTCTAAACTTCGTCGACCCAGCACTCAAAAACCTCAAACAAAAACTAACAAACAACACTTTTTGTTTTGAATACATTTTTGTGAGACTTATTATTTGATATGAGTAGGAAAACGATATGTAATGTGTTATAGGAAATGTGAGCGATTATATATTGTTTGATTTAATATTAAGTCACAAGTTATTAAATTACAAACATATTGTAAAAATTGCAAAAAACGCAACAAAAAAATTGTGCCAACTTAATAAACAAGAATGTGGTCAAGTGGAAAGAGGTTTCGAATTTTTGGATGCATTCCGGCGAAAACCCTTCTCAAATATGTTGGGAAATTGAAATTGTTTCCAAACAAGGACCCAATTCAAAATACTTACATTCTCGATCATCAAATTTAAATACTTACATTTTAATATGTTTGATTTTTTTACAAGCTCCTTGGTGTTCGCCCACGGCTCAATACAAAAAAGCCGTATATTGTAATATAATTAAAAAAAGTGTGTTTTGGAAAATAGATATACATACATATGTATATGTTTTCTTCTCCAGAAAAAAACATTGAGATAAGCTTTTTCTGTACTAAGCCAATGGCATACATATATGTATGTACATATCTGCAAAAAATTACCACGGCTACCAGGGCGTAACTAATTTATATGTATTTAAATTGTGCTTTGCCGTGCATTGCCTCGTTTTTCATGTTCACGAATTTGTTTTGCACAGTCATGTGATAACTTATGAACTCCGTTTTCTACAGACTGAATATGAGCAAAATATAGTAGTATTTTTAAATCAACCGGCAAACTAAATTTTTTTAAGCTTGTATAAGATTTGTTTTCTACTTTCTTGATTTTGGTTGTTAACTACTCACTTTCTAATTTTAATTACAGCTTTTATTATTAAATTATACTATATTAATCCCAATCAAAACGTAGGAAGGAAAAGGTTGAAGGTTTAAAAGGGCAAAACAATGACTGCACTTGCTGTCACATAAAAACAACACAATGACACACAAAGATGTATTAATAAGATCTTGTCGTATTACCGAAACACATTTAGATTTTCCGAATTTGCTTGAAGGCAAATCTAAATTGTTCACCTACAACTCGAATTAATATTTTTATTAACAATAAATATTAAAAACTGCAATTAATCCATGAAGTCCATTCTGATCGACCGCTGTTAATTCTTATTTTAAATAAAGTTTAGAAAGCTTGTCAGCATTCCTGCACTGGACTTAACCATTTCTATTGATGCCTCTTTTTCAAAATAATCAGCTCGACTTCTTTTAAAAATGTCGATTTCAACAGAAGAGTATGGAACAATTGCCCCAAACTCTGGCCTGGCTTTAAAAAAAATTGTATTCCTTTTATCACTGAGATAATTGTAAAAGGAACGAATGTAACATCTAGTCGAACCTGCAATAGCAGAAACGTTTATACACTTATTCCCCACATGAGCATTTTTGAGGAAAACTGTTATACAAGCCACAAGTACTTGTTGAATGAGAGTCTTTGCTTACGTCATATCACCACAAGGGTAGTTGTAAACTCTTTGTGCCTACAAAGTGTATCTCAGGCTTAAAATCATGTTTTCTCTCAGCGAGTAACCTAAATATGATTTCCACCACTTTGCTCTCCAAGAGAGAATACTTGTATTGAAGAATAAACACGCACATATACATTTTTTACGATGTCCAAAAAATCACGATGATATATTATTCATCTGGAGGATTCAAAAGTGTATGATTCGCTGAAACTTACCACAAGTTCGTGCTGTAAATAAAGAAAACCTCACGGTTTTCCTACACAGACAACTTTCCCATGAAGAAAAACTTCAGTTTATCATTTGCTCCAAAAGCAAACGAACGTGTCGAGTGTACGAACAAGGACAAAGTAAAAATAAAGCTGTTTGTAAAATTTTGGAACTGGCAGTTAATTTCAAAAAATTTCTGAAACACCGGTCGTACGAGTGCAATAAAACTGTGTGGTCCGTACTGTAGCAAACCCTTGTTAATGTATGAATGTTTCAAATCGAAAACATGTGAAAAGCAATTTTTGGGCTGATAACAACCAGCAAAAGAAAAAGTGCGCAGGTAGCAAAAACTTCTAATAAATCTTTTTAGCATTATTTCAAAATGTCATGCAATTTGTGCAATTTATGAGTAAAGTAAATCTTTTGGTTTTGTTTAATTGCATTTAAGAATTAACTTTGCGTTTCTCTCTGAGCAAAACTTTTTTAATTTAATTGTGCATTTACAACAAAACAGCACTTGAGTGTCACTCAACTTATCACGATTTGGCCGTTAATAATAATTAAAAGTGTGTTTCGTAAACAGGCCAGAAGTATCAAATAATGCGAAACAAAAATTAATGTAGATGTATGTTTTTACAGTGCAAAGAGCCCAACTAAAACCAAGTGATTTTCCAATTATACAATAGAATAAAAAAGTGTACAAATGGAGATTGCATTCAAATTCATCAAAAAATGCGGAATTGTCCTTTGTTGGATTGGTAAGTTTTGAAACGTTTCACATCAGTTGTACGCAAATCGAGAGAAAAAATATTTGTTATTTTTTAATTAAGAAATCACAAGAAAGGAAAGGAAATGAAAAAGAGAATCACTTTTAGCGACATTTAATAATAAACAATAAATAAATAGAGTTCTTCGGAAGTTGTTTGTAGTGAGCAGTTAAATATGTACAAAGTAGTTTTATTTTTGAAAGGGACTCACTTGAATGAATTTTACATCAAGTATAATTTTATTCTGAAATCCGCAACATGGAATTCTACTTTAGGTATTAACGTTCTAACTAATCAAATGACTTAAGCAAACAGAAGGAACACAATACCGTCATTATAATAATTTTTGTCCTGCCCATTTTTCTATTTGATCAAATCAAATTCGCGTCAAAAGAACCAGCATTCTTCGCGGACCTTCACATAAAAATAAAGGTAGACGATTAAGTCGTTTATTCGGAACTAATTTTGTGCAATAAATTCTCCCAACAGTCCGTTTACATAAAGTCGAAGCAATAACACAAAATTCAGCGTGTTACCAGATGTCAGCAAACTCAGTATGAGATAGCAGTAGACCCCTACATATGGTAATATGAGTCTGTTAAGAAATGCAACGCTGCGGGATAAGAAAAACATCTCGACAAAAAACAGTATATGATACAATGTTTTTTCTCAAATATATACAATATCTTAAATGAAAATTTCTATTGCTACTAGATTTTGATCAGGTGCAAAATACATTTTAAGCATTTGTTGCAAATATAAAGGAAACCTTTAATTCCGCAACAGCATTAGCAAACATAAGACTAACAATTTTGCCCTATTCAACGCTTTCGCCTACAGTATTAAACTTAAGGTCTGCTGGCGCTACTTATGGAATTCTCACAATGCAGAAAATTTAGTTCTTATCTAGTTCTTCATTCGAAGTATCTTACAAAACCACTTTTCCACTCACCAAATATATCATATATTTACAAATTTTTTTGATCTTAATTCTCTGGTACTCTAAAAGATAATACCGTTAAAAAAAATTTAACAGGATATTTTAGTGTAATTGAAGGCAAAGAGAAATAAATAAAGTTCATTGGAACTGTAAATATTTTTACTTAGGCCCTATTGCTGCCATCACTGATCACAGAAAGAACCGTCTGCAAAGCGGCAGATCTTTTTCTATCCCTGTTTGCCTCCAAAGTTTATCACTTTGGACTCTGGTACCAGTCCAAGACTAGTTTAAAATTAAATTATTTGCAATTGAGCTGTATTTACTTCAGCAAACGACGTTTCTCCCGTTTTCCCGCTGTTAAAATATGTGGGTTAATTTGCTTAATACGCACCTGCTATCACCATCCAGTTTAGGCCGCAATTTTGATTGTCAAAATAAGACGGATGTGAAATTGACTGCATTGTACTGCACTACAATACTCTTCAATCATTGAGAACTTTAATTGCGAAACTTTGTTAGTTCTTATAGACTATATCAAAAGTGTAATTACGGCAAACCCAAAAATTGCAAATAGGATTTTTAAAGCCCTTGTCATTGCATCTACTAATTTTCTGCGAAACAATACAAAATGTTTAAGTGTTGGTCCAGTATTCGTCACCGCACACAGCTTTTAGTTTTATCAGAAACGAAACCAACTTATCGCCACGACTGTTTTAATTGTGAGCCATTAAACCATCTCTTTGGAAGCTCCTGTGAGCATAATTTTAATTTTTTCAATATAGCAACGTAATAAGTCCTATTTATATATATATATAAATCGTACTTAAACATATATATATATATATAAATTTGTGTATGTGTTTGTATATATTTAGAAGCATTCAATCAGTTTAGGCGCAAAGATCCTTGCGAAAACACGCTAATTTATCAAATCACCGAATTTTGTTATTTCATCAAGTCATTTGCTTAAGAGGTGCTTTGAAATGGGTACTTTTGACGTGCAAATTCTTTGTGGATTGTATGAAGCTTTATAGATAATTTTTTTAAATAATTTATAAAGATCTTTTCATACATACATACATACATACAAACGTTCAAGGAGTATTTGCAGGTTATAGTATTTTTATGTATTGTAGAATAAAAAAGAAACTAAAGAGCCTTAAGTGCTTTATATCATGTTGTTAAAAAATCAGTTTTAATCATTTAAATAACTTCAGTGTAGTGAATAAATTAATCTACAGAGTTGCACTTATATCTTTTCATTTGTATCGACAAAGCACTTGAACAACTTTGTAGTTGGATTTATTTTGCAACTGAATAGAAAACTTTATAGAAATTTGTTTTCAGTGTTGCCTTAGTTATTGTTGTTGTTGTTGTTGTTGTTGTAGCAGCACTTTCCAGCACACCGATTGCTATTTTTCCATTCCTTCTTCTTGCATCTCATTTTTAACTTTATATTTCAATAGTACTCTTAAGCAGCCAGCCAACCAGCAGAACGGTTGTTCGGTCGCTCAAAAGCAGCAGTAATAGAAATAGTGGAAAGAAAGAGAAAAAATAAACTTCATATCGAGGCTTAAAAATTTTAATCCTACAAATAATATTATCTTTTACCTGGGAAAGTAGAATTACGAGAAAATTCAACAAGAACTAAATTTAAGTACGATTTCGTTCCTTTTTTCAAAGTGTTGCAAATGTGTTTGTGCAACTTTTAACGTTTAGCATCCGATTGCTACTTTTGAGCAGAAGCGTACAAGTGTTGCATTTGTTTGAACAAAGTGTTTCATTCACTGTTTTAACAAATCTACTTCTGCTACAATTTTTTTAATATCTTTTTTATTATTTTTCAAAAGTGTTGTTCTTTTAGGTACTATATCTTATACATATATTTTCGTTGCTTCCCTTTTAGTTTCTTCAAACTAAGTCCTTAGGTAAATTTTCTAATTACTTTTAGCTCCAGGGTTGAAAAAAGTTGAAATGAGAAGTAAAACAAAAACAGATGAATACATAAATATCTTCTATTAGCTATTCTATATGTATGACAAATGCTAGATAAAAATAAATCAAAGTTTATACATATGTTTATATTTGTCTGAAAATTTTAGAAAGATTGCATGAAAGGAACGGAGTCGGGACCAACATATCTAAAACTTTGATGAGTAGACCCCGAAAAAGGGGAAAACTATCGCCCAAACGATTAAATCGTAACTGCAACATATTTTCTATCTTGCGAAATCCCCTTCATATTTATTCTGCATTCATAAACACTTTCTAAGTCACGTTGAATCGAACAATTTATGACATTCGACATTGCCATTAGCTTGTATTAAAATAAGATTAATAAATAGTTTTACTACTACTAACTAATTTCAGTCTATTGTATTAAATGCATATAAATGTTGTTGTTATTTAATAATTGAATTTATCACTGAAGGTGTGCACTTTATAACGCCTTTAAAGCAATAAAAACAAAGCGAACATTCGTTCGTTTAACTGTCAAAATATTTAAATTATTAAATTATTCATACGAATGAAATTTTCAATTCCAATTTTTTCTTTTGGAAAACTTTTTTTCTGTGAAGTGCCAAGCTTAAATAAAACGTATATATATGTATGTATGTACATTAAAGCCCGCCTTCAATCCAGTTTCCCATCATCTTTCCGTTGTGTTTGCTGTCATCTGTGGAACGTGCACATAAAAATACGAAACATAATGACAAAACGAGTTATAAACTGTTACTGACACACGTAACTACGGCAATGAGCATTAGGTCGTACAAGATTTCCTATAGGATTTGTTGCTTTAACGACCGCACTAACAGAGACAAAAGCAAAGAGTAAATTACGCGCGAGCTATTAGTGAAGCGTTTCCTAGAGAACCCCTGCAAAAATCATTCCGGGTAAAACATAAAAGGCTTTGTTAAGCAAGACAAACTCCCCTCTTCCCATCGATGTCGATTAACAATTCATTGAATATCATTGAATATCGTAAGATAAAAGCAAAGTGATGCGAAGCACAGACATGTAAGACTTTAAAACAATATAATTTGCAATTGACTTTTTGTGTATGAAATGGAATCGTCAAAACCTTTCTGCTGACTTATGCACATATATCTTTTTATTTTTTCCAGATTCCTAATTATTTTGTGGACGCTGTGTGCTTAAATAAAAAGCCGATTAAACAAGAACAAAACTATCAATAAATTTATCATATCAACAAAATATGCATTTGTTTAATTGTATGGGTTGTACAATTCACGCTCTCTTCATCATATTTCAATTGAGTAAGTAAAATATATTTTTGCAATGTAGTTTTAATTATGACAGTTTGCACTTTATTCAAAACCAGTTGGTTCGTTTTTTCATTTCAGCTGTCAGCTGAAAATGCTTTAGATTTTTATCTGTCATGCAACTATTATTCGCTTTAGCAATATTTTCATTTATCGTATTCATAATCAGTGAAATAAGAACATAGATTTCCATCGATTATAAACTGAATTATTTAATTCCTCCTGTTTTTGCTTCTCACTTGTTTTATGTACTATTGTATATGTATGTATGTATGTAGGTGCATATTTTATTAGCAACTCTGACGCAGCTTTCTTTGTTTTAAGCTTGTTGATCACAAGTGCATTAAAATACGTACATACGTACATATGTATGTATGTAGGTATCTGTTTATGTCACAATTGACTTGTTGAAAGTAAAGCTTTCCGATTGAGCAATATTTTGAATCATCAGACCTGCTGGTGCATCAGAAATCGGGAAGATAATGAAAGACATTTAAAATACATATGTATATGATGTATGTATGTGTTTCCTAGAAATTCTTTTGTATGTATGTATGTAGGTATGTATGAACGGCAGTTCAAGATAGAAAATTTTCCTGTTTTCGAAAAACGGGCGCAAATCTTTTGCACAAGAGGCGCTTTTATTTCTCTTAAATATACGACTAAGTACGTCTTCCTCGCTTTGTTAATGAAGCTTAAACACCTTGAAGTACAACTTTCATGTTCATAATTCTTCTGAGCACCGTTATGCCACGTAAGTGTTCCTGTGAGAAAACATGCAATACATGTTTCGCGCCAACAATTACTGCAGCAGAAATTACACACTTTTTTCGTTTTTATTCTGATCAATGCAGCAAGTATTTCAATTTTCAAAGCTTTTTCTGAAAACCAAGTCGTGTTTTGAAACAAATTTAGGAGCTTGTTGTTCGTTTTTTGAAATTTCTGTGCATTATTATGTCTACTCAAATGTAAGCATTTATGCTAATTAAAAAGTTTTTAGTTTACATAAATATATGTGTGTGTGTGTGCATGTTGTTGTGCATTTGCAAAAATTATTCTGATATCGCACACATCAAAAGCTTTTGTTGTTAATGTGGTGTTTGACATTAAAATACTTTTTTTAAATCTCATTTAAATAAATTTCATTTTATTTTTTTGCGTTTACACATTCAACAAAAATAGTTTAAATGCCTTTTAATTAAATTCTTTCAGTACATGAATAAAACATAAATTAAACGTATTAAAATGTAAAAACACCTACATAAAAACATAAATTTAAAATATTTTTTGGATGTGTACAGGAATATAATAAATATTCACTTATTATTTATTTGTCATATTAAAAACGTTTTGTGAAAAACTTAAGCTCTTCATTTAGAAACGAAATCCAGCCTGGAGTTTTTTACTGTGAGAAAAAAAGGTTTTTCCGTTTTTCGACATTCAGTTGACATCGGTTTGTGCTTCTTTCTGTTTAACATCCAACAATTAGGATTAATATTTTTTATTTCGCTAAAAACTACACGGGTAGAAATGTTGGCCAGCAGCTGAAAGTCAAATCCGGATAACGCAACTTTTGCGAAAAATTAGAAAACCCAGAGAAAGAAGAAAAATGAAGACTTGCAAAAATCTTTAATAGAAAAAGTGCACTGGTGCCCAAGCAAAATCCCATATCCTAAAGCTTTTCTGTTTTACTTTGATGTTCTGTTCTATTGCAGCACAACATTAAAGATTCCCCGAACAATGTGGTCGAACTTAATACAACAGAATAGTTCCCTTTTATAGTTCATGCAATTTGTTTAGGAACTGTGCGATTAGGATCGCCACTATAGTTGTTGGTTTAGTGGGATTTATTCGCGTTCTTGAAAATAATTCCGAGACACGTTTTGCAGTCATTTTAAACCGCTTAAAACAGTCCTGATTCTTGGCCTTTTAGTAAAGAAATCAGCTCGAATTTTGTTGTTTTAATTCACCAAGTAAATTTTTACCCGTTCTTGTAAGAATAAAAGAAATGATTTCTTTTGTTTTATGGCATTTTAAATTATAAAAGAGTATATTTAGAACATCGCTTTATTTGGTAGCTTAAGGTTTCGCTGGATCCTTGCAGAAATAACAAATGATTCCAACAATAATACAGACATGAAAAAGGCATCACAGGGAGTTCTTTTAAATTGCGACATAAAATATAACATAAAAAATATTAATAAACTAAAATCAACACATTTGTTTCACATTTTTTCTGAACTAAATGGCCAACCGACGTACGAAAAACAACTTAAAATAATGTAATTATGAAATTGACAAAACAAAACAAAAAACAACATAAATAAAACGAGCTTTAAAAGGAAGATAAAAAACCTTAAAACAAACAAAACGAATTTATTTATTTATGTGGTTGACATGCAATTTTAGTTTTAAAATTGTTTCCAATCCAAATTTTATGCACACAACAAATTGGTGTTTACTTTTATTATTTGCAATGGAGAAAGGAGCAAAAAAAAACAAATTTTGCACTAAACAAATCATATTGACACAACACACACACACGCACAAAATCACAAAACTAAAATGTTTCCAATTCTAACATTTTTAAACAATTTATAGTAAAATTGTTTCGAGCACAAGAAACTGTTTAATTAACAATGCAAAAGCTTGAATGCGTTAAATCTTGCTTGACTGTGGCAAATATTTAAAATATTATTTTTGCGTAAAATTCCTCTGATCAATGCTTTAAACTTTGAACTATAAACAGAAACAAATCTGAATCTGAAACACATTAGAGTAATTCTGTATTTTCAATTTCATTGGTAATCTCTTATTACATTATTATTTTTGTAAATATTTTTTTCTTTTCTATAAAAAATTCGCAAAAACATTAGAGTTTCACTTAAACCAAGCCACAAAATGTTTATATAATTATAACAAAATAAACAAATACGAAATTAATGAAAAAGCGCTTTATTTATTTAATTAATTTTCTATTGTTTTATTTGCAATGAGGGAAAAAATTAATTCTCTCCTCTCAAATACAATAGTTACGTCAACTATATAGTTAATTTAAAGTTCAAATAAAAAAGGGAATAATTTACTACCTTGGCAATTTATTTTTTTAACTAGAATTGATTGTTAATAAAATCCGTTTGAAAAAACCAAACGATTTATTTGCACACGCATTCACACACTTCTTGCTCAGTTGAATCCTTTCAAAAGTTTATGTGCTAAAATCTGTTTTTTTTTAAATACGTGCACTTTTGGACAGCATAATTGGCGCAAAGAAACTACCCGCACATACAGTCTTTTCCCACTAAAAAGCAGAAAGAGGTCAAAGCCCCAGTGTCGTGAACCTTTTTTCCCCTTGTGCAGTTTTTATCAGTTGTTTTCCTGAGACACGCATTCGTCGAATTTGAGAAACAAAACACTTAGAGCAGGTCGAAATCACTTATTCTCTATAATAAATTATCTGTAATCAGAAATAATTCGCGCCCTCCACTCCACTGAACTCCAGTTGAGAAACAAAAACCAAAATTGAAGTTACCGAAATCGAAATGTGGTTAACGACATGCATGTGGGTTCTTACAGCGTCCTAGACCATTAATATATCCAATTAAGCTGGCGCAAAGTACGAAATAAAATTCGAGTTAACCTCAAAACCTCTGCGCCACAAAACATCTTTGGGTAACAGTTCCACTTGCAAACATCCGAGTGGACCTCTCTGCTCTCTTCGTCACAACATTTCTTCTCGATATAGTATCGTGTAAACTTTTTATTCTATGCCGTTTGAGCTTTAAGAGAATATACTAATTGTTCGAAAAAAAAGTACTAAATTTGCATTTTTGCATTTGAAATTTGTCTCAAAAAGATATCAAACTTGTCAGATATAAAACTTGTCTTTTAAAGCATTTTTAAGTTGCGGTGTCCACATATTGCCGGCCATTTGCTTCCTAAACTTTATACTTCTATATATTTCGTTTACAACCCCAAAGAGTGCCTTTGACGGTGTATTTATGGATTCTACATCGATGTCTTGCAACATGCAGTCTGTTTAAAATCATCATTGTGTGTTTACGTTTAACCTCATGACCAATTCTTCATAACTTCTCCCAAGTGCCCTGCACAGCATACATTTTAAATGAACTTTTCAAACACATCAAACTTAAGATAATTATTTCCATAAGTCTAGGCCATCAAACAAGCAGTATTTTCATATGCTTCTAAGAAAGAATCTACGTATGTATGTATGTATGTATACGAAAATATGTTTAAGTTTCATAACATATAGAGCAAATCTGGAAATAAATAACGATCATATTATTTTGCAAAGACGGCACCCTTCATACCCACATACATGTATAAAAATGATGAAATAAATTTTGTGTAATGAGAATCACCATTATCATTATTGAACAAAAGTGCAGGCATTTGTTAACAATTCATGCGTATTAAAATGCACTGCTTTACATATTCTACACTTCCGTTACTTACATTATGGCCTTGCTTAAGCAAACGCATGCCACCTGTAAGTGTGGTTGGTTACCTGTACTCTCTGTACCCATCCAGCCAAAGGACCAGTTCAACGAACACAAGCATGTTCATAAAGAAAACTAAAACATGAAAGGAAACTGAGGGGAGAAAGAATTTTCTATACCCGGAGCTCCTTTTATGTAAATGTGCATTGTGCAAATTCCGAGTATCTGCCAGAGAATGGCATGCAATCAAAAGAGTCAATAGAGTGTGTGTGTGCATATATATGATTTTTTTTGTTTATTATAATTAACACACATTTTATTTTCAATGCTGCATATTGAATCGAAAACTGCTCAAAAAGCGTTTATTCCAAATGTGACGGACGATTCAGGAAAGAAGTGAAAGTGCTTTAAATTCGTACCTGTTGGAGCTCATGCTTGTTGTGACTCTCTGCCACCTGCCAGTGGTAAATTCACTCAAACAGAATGCCATTTCACTTTTTATACGTACGCCGGCATGTACATATGTATGTCTGTGTATCTGTGTTTGTGTGTGTGTGCGCTCTTTAAATTAAGTCTGGCACTAAAGTTTAATGTTTTTATTTGTGCGGTACGTTTGCAGAAACTGCTCACTTTTCAGATGTTGGTGTTGCTGCAGTGCTTGGAACAGACCTTCAGAGTTTCTTCCATCCTTTTGACTCTTAAAGAAATTCTATTTCAATACTTATAAACTCTGCTATTTGTTTAGATTTCTGTGCAATTTTCTTTTGTAGAATTCTAGTTTGTTCTACTATTATATGATGTGTGTACATGTGACACAGCTGCAGTTGACACGTTTTGTTACTAAAACTTGATTACACTGCTTCTCTAGTAGTTCTACATTCACACACTAGCCGATACACACACACACACACACACACACACGCACACATAAAAGCACAAATTTTCACTCTTTAGTGCAACTTGTTGTTGTCTAGTTCCACAGTTGCTGCTGGTGAATTTACAATATTTCTACTGGTATCATCTGCTGGGTGTAGTTGCTCCATATCATATAAAATCATTATTTCGGTTTTGGCCATTATTCTGAGCACAAAAACCCATTCATGGCTGGAAAATGATTAAATAAGTGTGCTTGTGTGAGTGAATGCTTCTGGGTTTTTGATGCTGTTTCCAACAGCATAATAAAATGACAATCATGAAGATAATAACAACATTACTTGTAAGTCAATGACAATTGAGTTTTTCGAGGTTAACTGAAGAAAATTAAGTCACAGGACACACTTAGATGGCGCATATGTTCAATTGTTCTCTTAGCGGTTTTATATATTTTTAATAGCAAATGATTCGTTGGATTATAATTTTACGTGCCGAAGATAATAAAATCAAACGCTTAGAATCAGAGTCGATAAAAAGTTGCACTTTAAGAGAATTTCTTGAATTTCTTCGCATGGCGTCAGTAAATTTTGAGCATATTTTATACTCCTTGTGCGCACATGTGGAAAAACTTAAACAAACATGTTCTTTAATAAAAGCTACCTGGTTTGGAAATAGTTATTTCTCTTTTGCTCAACGAAAAGTATTTTACTTCAAGGTGTCTGTCTGTCTTTTTTTTATTTCGTTCATTATTACAAGTAAAATGTTTCCTGAAATATGTACATTCGTAACGAATTTGCGAACAGACTTTAGTATTGATCCTACAGGTAAAAAAAACAGCCTATAGAATTAAAATAATTTTTCCGATCCAAATATGTTCTGCAGCTGCGAGAGCTCCAGAATACAGAATGGAACATTTCTAACCTAAAGTTCTTATGTAAGAGGACAGTGAGACTGAAAAAAGCATTAAAATAACTTGCAATTTGTGTTAAACCTGCAGGTTAAAAGAACGGTGTTGACCTTTAAAATTGAAACGTTGTATTCAATTAATGCTACGTCTTCATTTTCTAAAATTTCATTTCTCGATACCGTCGACATCCAAAGCTCCAACGTTTGGTAAGGTTAGTTTGTATTGTTCAAAAATAAAGTTCCAAGTAAATGCTCCTAAATATCCATAAATACCTTTTAACCTGATTGCCTCTTCTTCATTTTTTAAGTAACGGCAAATAATCTCAGAATGTGTACAAATATTTCTCTTTCTGATTTCCATTTTCAGGAAGAGTAATTTTAAGCTCTTGTTAAGTTTGCAAAAAAGGACTAAAAAATAAATAAAACGAAATAAAAAGCAACAAAAAAATTCATTGATAAATAATGAAATTTTATACCATTTTAACGATACAACACAAAACAAATAACAAAAGCAGCACAATATAATAACATATCCTCAATATTCTACAATTTACGAGTACAATGAATGTTGCGAAGGATTGCATGCAGCACGCGTTTAAAACTATTAACATTCCTGCACACGGGCTCAAACACAGTTCTCAAAATGTACATATATACTCGTATACATATGTATGTTGGAGGTAGAGCCCTGCACATTGTTGTTTTGTTTTATGTTCTTCTTAAAAAAAAAAGAAGACGAATAAAAGAATGCGGTTTATCAATAAAAAAAACCTTCTTTTGGAGCGACTTTTCTTATTGTTTTTTTTTTCTACAAATATTTGGCAGAGCAATACGATCAGACTGGCAGGCAGGCTGGCAAATTCAGTTAGCGAATAAACAAGTAATTCGAAGTAACATCAACAACAATTCGTTCGCAAATGTTTACCAACGTTCTTCCTACTCGTTTTGTGTGTATATTGAGGAATCCTCACAAACACAGTGCAAAATCTTTAATTTCACCAACTCTTTGCACAAACAAACGGGCGGAGAAGTAGCGGATTGAAACGGTTCTCGACTTACCTCAGCCAGAAATACAATTTCGTTGTAAGCGAAAGTAGGTTGTTCGGCTGACTGCTGCTTTTTTGTGAAAATTTTTTACATGCTTTTGGTGTTTTGTTATTTTATTCCGATATGGGAGTCGGTATTGCAAAGCGTATGTGCTTAATATTTTACAAATTGAATGTTGAAATAAATTTAGCTACTTAAAATAAAAGAAATGAGGGGAAGAGAATAAACATTTAATGTTCCTTTCCCCTCTTTGAGGAATATTACTCAAGAAATCTTTAGTATCGAGATCCTCCATTTTAATTCTACTCGGTTTTTCGAAACTTGGTCCCATAAATCATATTGTTAATTCATTTAACTTGATATTCCAACAAAAAGTTTGTGTGCATTTAATCAGGACCAAATAAGGACCACCATCACCACATTTCGAGGCACTTTGTATTTTCTCTTGTAGGTTTGAAAGTGCAAAGTTAATCAACTTAAATTTCCGAAAAGAAAACATACACAGGCACCAGCATAAAAGTATGAACAGTAGTTGCAAATTTATCGTGATGCAACTGGTTTGTTTCTGAGTCGAACAATCGAGTGAATAATATGAATGACAGCCACACAAGCCTATAATGGATTGAACCTGTCAAACACATGTTAACAGGAATTGAAACTTTATCTCTGAAATTAACACTTTCCTTTTTAGAAACTTATTGCGAGTGCACTGGTTGTTTTGATAATTGCAACTGCTACAGTTGCACATCCTGCGCCAGTTAATGTACATGATAAATTTATTTCTTTACAATTTGCTTTTAAGGAATGCTGTCAACTAAATAATCGAACTTGTATAAATTCAAATGTATTTCAAAGCAACAATAACCAGCAGCCAGCATTTTTCAAATTAATTTTCATTTAACAGTCCTCTTTCGACTGTGATTGAAGTTAAACGTATCATAAGCTTGATTGCGCTTCTTAAAACAATAATAAGTATTAAAGTAAAAACAAAAACAATAAACCATAAAAATAACTTTAATATTTCTTTGTTAAAAAAAAAGAAAGAAAAAAAGAAGCAATAAAAGAACAAAACAATAATCCGCTAACATTTGTGCATTCAATGTACGTACGTATGTACGTACAATTGATCTGCATTTTTGTTTACAACAAAAATTACTTTGCATATTTGTTCAAATATCAACTGCACTGGAACGCAACATATGAAGTTAATTTAATTGATAGCAGTTCCGATGATGATCCCAGCTGGCAGTGCGTTAGTAATCGTAAGAGGACAACTTCGAAGTCACCCTTACTGCGCTCTCCAAAACGCCAACAGCTTGATGTACGTCCATCGACTTCAAACCGTTTTGATGCTCTTGCTGGTAATGATGCTGAGATCGAAGACGATGATGTGCCCCCCAAACAAGCTCAACCACCTAAACCTCCCCCAATATTTATTCCAGATGTTGGTGATATTGGTAAAATGGTCATTAAACTAAGTAAAATTATTCCTAGTAGTGATTTTTATTATAAGTCTTTAAGGGACGGACAAGTTCGATTAAGTATCAAGAAAGTTGACTGTTATAGAAAAGCAGTTAAATATTTTGATAGTATGAGCATTAAGTATCATACATATCAACTTAAACAAGAACGTGCATTCACTGCAGTACTTAAAGGTCTGCATCATTCAACGCCAGTTGTAGACATCAAAGCACAACTTTTGTTACTAGGACATCAACTTAGAAGTATTCGTAATATCATAAGTCGAACTTCAAAACAACCGCTCCCAATGTTTTTTGTGGACTTAGATCCTAATCCCAACAACAAAGATATTTACAACATACGAGAATTGGGTAATGCAATCATACAAGTGGAAGCTCCCAAAAAATTCAATGACATTGTTCAATGTTTTAGATGTCAAGAATTTGGACATACGAACTCGTACTGCAGAAAACCCTTCAGGTGCGTAAAATTGCGGTCTATCACACTCAACTGCTGAGTGTTCTAAGCTTCCCAACACTCCACCTCAATGTGTACACTGCTTAAAAAACCATACCGTGAAAACTATAATTATAAATCTTTTTTTACACCAACAACCTAAATAATAGCCGATTAACTTATGCTCAAGTTACCGGTACAAATGACGGAGTAAGTCTTCAAAAAATTTAGTCAATGCTTGAAAAACAAAAAGAGCTAACAAGTACTTTAATGAATATATATATGTCAATGTTTATTACCAAACTATGCAACTAGATCTAAATATTGCAGAATGGAATGCCAATGGTATTCTAAATCATGTAAACGAAGTTGAAATTTTTCTGAAACATAATTTTATAGATATTTTATTAATATCAGAATCACACCTTACCAAGCAAGTCTTTTTTCCGAATAAGAGGTTACGATGCAATACGAGTAACAGCTAATCAACCAAGTGGCAGAGCACATGCTGGTGCAGCTGTTCTAATAAAGTCTACTATTAAGTATGAGGTTTTAGAGTCTGTAACTGAAGTTTTTATGCAGGCAGCTGGAGTTATGATAACTTGCAATAACAATAGTGTAACAATATATTCCGTTTATTTTCCACCCAGATACAGTATTGTATGTGAACAATATGAAAACTTTTTTAAAAATCTTGGTCACAGATTTTTGGTAGGCGGCGACATTAATGCCAAGCATACTTGGTGGGGCTCACGTTTATCAAATCCCAAAGGAAAACAACTTTTTAAATGTATTTCCAAAAACCAATACAACTCATTATCAACAGGAACACCTACTTATTGGCCAAGTGACAATTCCAGAATCTCCGACCTTTTAGATTTTTGTATATACAAAGGAATTCGAGCGATGATTTAAGTTCTGATCATAGCCCTATTATAGTCAGTTTCACAACCAACATAAAAACACATCTTAGCAATACCAAACTTCTTTCTTCGAGAACTGACGTCACATTTTTTAAACAACTAGTGGAAAATAAAATTGATTTGAGCGTGTCTCTCAGTACTGGGCACGAAGTTGAGCAGGCGGTTGAAAATTTCTCACAAATTATCCATGAAGCTGTATTCATGTCTACTCCTCACAAAAGTAATACCTGCATTTCTAGATTCCAAATATCAATGAAAGTAAGATAATTAATTAGTATGAAGAGGCAACTGCGGAAAAGAACCAGACACCCCTCGGATAAACGCAATTTTAATCGAGCAGCTAGTCATGTTCAGAATAAGCTAAAAGAACTAAAAAATAATTCAGTTCGCAGTTTTTTGATGAAATTAAGCCCAGCAAACAATAATGAACACAATTTATGGAGAACTACTAAATATCTAAAACGAGCCCAAACACGCAATATTCCAATAAGAAATGATAACAACGAATGGTGTAGATCAGACACTTTTCATTCAGACAGAAACTTTTAAAACTTTACTTGAAAACATTTTCACACCTTTTTCATTTTTTTCATTCCATGTCAAGTGAGTCGGCCTATAAAACCCTTCAAATTTAAGGAGGTAGTGGCGGAAATTAAAAAACTTAATCTGAATAAATCCCCTGGGTACGACATTCTAGACGCTAAGGTCCTTAAAGTCTTGCCACAGAAAGCTCTGGTATATCTTACAACTTTATTCAAGACTTTCGTACTTCCCCACACAATGGAAACACGCAAAAATAATAATGATTTTAAGATCGAAGAATCCAGAACATTCTGCTGAATCTTATAGGCCTATTAGTTTGTTGCCAATAATCTCTAAATTACTTGAAAGACTAATTGAAAAAAGACTCTCACCGATCCTTGATTCATTACAAATTTTACCCGACCATCAATTTGGATTTCGGAATAATCATGCGACCCCTGAGCAGTGTCACAGAGTTGTTAGAGTAATTGGAGATGCGTTAGAGAACCAACAATACTGCTCTGCAGTATTTCTTGACGTTAAACAAGCTTTTGACAGAGTAATGGACTTTTATACAAATTAAAACAAATACTTCCAGCGCCAGTTTACGTTTTGTTAAAGTCATACTTGAATGATCGTAGTTTTTATGTCAATGTCAACGATGAAAACTCGGAAAGTGGCCTAGTAAAATCCGGCGTTCCTCAAGGAAGCGTTTTAGGTCCAATTCTCTTTACTGTATACACTGCAGACTTACCTACAACAAGTGGTGTCATGACAGCCACCTATGCGGATGACACTGCAATAATAGCAGCCAATGATACATCATCCGAAGCTTCAGCACATGTTCAAACACAACTCGACCTAATAAACATATGGTTAAAAAAGTGGAACATCAAAGTCAATGCTGATAAGTGAACTCATGTTACTTATACACTTAAACTGGGTGACTGCCCACCAGTTTACCTAAACGGGACCATGATTCACAAATCAAATTGTGTCAAATATCTAGGTCTGAACATTGACAGACGATTAAGTTGGAAACATCATTTACAGTTTAAGAGAAAACAGCTTGATATAAAAACAAACAAAAAAATGCACTGGCTACTGGGCCCAAACTCAGAATTGAGTTTAAATAATAAATTAATAATTTATAAAACAACTTTAAAGTCTTTATCTGGACATATGGGATTCAGTTATGGAGAACTGTGTCATACTCTAATATTGACATTATCCAAAAATATCAGTCTAAAACCTTAAGACTCATAACAAAAGCACCCTGGCTTGTTAGAAATAATAACATTCATAGCGACCTTGATTTTCCTAAAGTTAAAGAAGAAATAAGAAACTTTAGCTGCAATTATATGAACAGACTTAGTAACCATGAAAATGTCCTTGCTATAGCTCTTCTAGATGATACTAATGAAGTGAGATCTTCCTTTTCTGCCTTAAACAACATGTATAAAGTAACTATAAATAATTAACTATTTTATTTTGTAAATTTATACAAATCTATGTAATAGAACAATTTAATTAGCTAGAGATGTAAAATAATGTATTGGTTAAGTTCAATGGAACTTAACGTCTCTGTAATTTCTTTCAATATTTACAAAATTTGCTTATTATTTAAATGTGTGTAAATAGATTGCAAATAAATAAACAATTAAAAAAAATGCATTTAACGTTTTCTTTTAACTGTTCCGCTTTAATGTCTTACAAAGTCCAGCTTTAAATTTTATTCTTCATGTACTCTATTTCAACTACATAAGCATCCAACATCTTCAAAACAATATTCTCGCCAATTGCCTTAAATTTCCCAATATACACAAATGGTAAGAATTAATCTTCCAAATACTCAAAACAAAAACCGGTTGCGCAAAATAAGAGAGAAGCAATATGTTTCAAGTGCATTTTTTGGATGTATTAGAATACGACGGAATACATACAAAAGATACTTAAACATTTCAGTTAACAGCTGTGTG
Source organism: Epicampocera succincta (assembly GCA_932526305.1). Taxonomy (NCBI): domain Eukaryota; kingdom Metazoa; phylum Arthropoda; class Insecta; order Diptera; family Tachinidae; genus Epicampocera; species Epicampocera succincta. Next base: position 20,147,297 of record OW052037.1, on the reverse strand, counting down.
AAATATTTACAAAAGAACTGTTTAATGTTTTGGTGGTCAGCGGAACAAATAAAACTAATCTCTTATTTGATATGGTTTTCAACAGCAGTGTCACGGTCTCCTCGAACGTGTTCAGGTTGTATTGTTGTTGGGGGCACTGTGATTAAAGTGATGACATTTTGTTGGCAAAAATTCATTAAATACGCACATGTACTCGCATTTATTTGAACCTGGAACAAGCAAACAATCAGGGAGGAATCATTTTACCCAATTGTTGAAAAGCTAAATATAATTAACGAAATTTGCTCAGAAGAGCAAAATAAAAAAATACTTGCATAATTTTTTCTACTGAAGTTTATTTATGAAAAAACGGAATTTTTATACTTCCACCGGAAAAGGAGACATAAAACACAAAATTTAATTTCCTGTTGAAATCAAAAAATCTTTATTGCAAGCAGGCGGTAGTAGCTTGTGGAAACTGTTAGTTTTTGCCTCTCTTGATGTGAAATGAAAAGAAATCTTATTTCTACAAACATTGACATTATTTATTAATTGAAAAGAAAAAATTACATCCAGAGCTACAGATGAGTGTTACCTTCGCAGGGAAAGCCGAAAAGACAACATTTTTCCTTCACTTAATTCATTGTGACAAAGAACTATATCATTGTCAACGAATGTATACGTTTGTTTATATACAAGTGCGAATCTAATGGCAAGGTTGAGGAAAATACTAGTATGTACCATCTGCAAAGGTCAGAAAATGTTGCATTCCCTGTTACGTTCAATATGCTTAAGTCCTTTTACATTACGAGTACCAACATGTTGTTTGCGAATAGAAAACACATGAAATTATAACATTCAACTATTTATGATGATGGGCCAGCTCCAGGTCCTTCGATTGTTCTGTGGAATAGTCGTTTACAAGTGTTTATTGTTGAACGAACGAAGAAGACGAAAAAATCAACACAAAAATTGTCACAATCAAAAAATTTTACAAAAGCTTTCGAAAATATATTCTAAATATGAAATGAGTTTTATAATATGTTAATTCCCTGTCGCATTTTTATATAACTACAGCTCTGAGCTGAGAGTGTTTCGTATTTTTCTAAAGGTGGTTCCAGGTTCTATTGGTGCGTCCATTGTCTGTAGTATCTCATACATTTAACGTCTTAATTCTCTTTTTTGCAAAACACCCAACAGCTTTTGAAAGATTTTTTAGCCATTCCTCTAAATATCCCAAAATAAAATAATAATAATATCTCCAGTTAAAAACTGAAACCAAAAACTGTGGCTTAAAACTATGTCCGAATTAAAATCAAACAATATTGGTTTCCATCACACCAGCGCGACTTTTAACAAACCACAGCAGTTTAACAACGTTGGTTTCTTTTACAGCCTTGAATAAGTTTCTTAACATATTCAAACTTGCGTCTCAAATAATTTTCCAAAAACCTGAACTTTTTTAAAACCTGATACTCTTGGCTACTCTTAACATTAGCCATGTATTGAAATGAATTCCCAATTAGATTTCAAAGCACATACTACTAGAAGAGCATGAAACCGATTCAACAAAAAACATCTTTCAACTTTTCTTATTTGAATTGCTGATTCCATAAGTTAAATAATGCCACCAGTGAGTGGGCCTCTTCGAATATCGAAAGTCAAGCTTATTTATGAGAAAAAGTGTGTCGTTTCTCATAAATCAAACATTAATAAATACCCACTTAATTTATTTTATTTTCTCCTCTCTTCTCAAAACAGTAATAAATATTCCATTAAACTTTCATAATACTATTACCCACCAAAGCAACACCAACGGTTGCTACAATACACAATACAATAAAAAAGAGCCCTTGATGCAAAGTGTTTTGCCAAACATTGGAATTTATTGTCGTGTGACTGAGTTGCCGTAAAAAGCAAAGAACACACCCGCACCCAAAGCACAGTAAGATGGTGCATCAACAAATGACATGAGCACAAAAAGTACAAATGCTAATACAACAACAAGTCAACTGTAAAAAATCAGTTTAGTTAAAAATAACAAACGATTTATAGTGCAATAAAAAAGTTCTTCTCATGTTGAACAATAGCATGTTTTTTGCAGCAAGTACACATTTAGATTAAAAATCACAAAAAATATTAAAACGAAAAAAGACAGGAAAACTACACAAAATAGCCAGTACTTTGTTATAACACAACATGAATAAAAGTTAGCGACACGGCCAAGCCAAACGAACCAAAAACACACAGTATCCCTCCCGTGCATGTGCATGTTCACGTTCGAACATAAACGCTGAACATCAGCGGATAGTGGAAGAAGAAAAAAATAAATAATTAAATGAAATTGTGCCCTGATGGAATTAAGACATTAATGACAGTCCATGGAGCCCAAACAAACAAACATCAATACACAAAAACTCTCATGAAGCAAAACATTTTTTAATTGAGTTTTCGTACGTACTTCAACAAAAAAACAACACATGAAGCCAAAAGCCATTATAGTTTTTTAATGCCGGTAGTTTCCGGAAATAATGCATTTTTAACAGATATTGATTTTTAATGATATTTTCACCGTATGAAGTCATTGTCCAAAAAAGTTGATGTAATTGTTGTAGAGAATGTATTCCCGAAAACTGGATTCCAACACATAAATAAACATGCGTTTTCCACACATCTCTTAAAAGGTCCTATCACGTCTTACATATTTCTGTGCTGAAAACTAATCGCAACAGCAAAAAGTTATTAATGAAAATAAGATTAATGGCAGAGCTTATTTAATTACTGTTGCCTTCTTTAATACCATGATCAAAGTAATTTGTTGCCTAAACCACAAAAAAAGCCGTCAACAGACACTTTTTACAAATCGAAGCTCTTGCGGCACATACGTCAGATTTTGGAATATAAAGGGCAGTTTGCGTGCAGGTTGCTTTCCTACGAGAAAAAATATTTCCAGCTTCGCTCCCAAAATGACAAATTCATCTGGGATCAATATGAAAACAACAACATGAGTTGAGATAGAGGGTCGGCTTCGTAAATAAATTATAATAAACGAATGAATAAAATTGAATGGCGACATGGCGGGCGTATGAGCAATAAATATGAGAGATTTGCAAAGTGCCAGCACACATACGCATGTGTGTCCTTTACGAAGCGAAATAACGGTTCAAGTTTCCACCGAATATCTGAAATGCATGAACGATAAACGCGCCTGTGTGTATTCTTAAGTGCGCATATGGATGCATAATCCCAAATACATGCATATATGTATGTTTGTGTGTATGCACAAAAGTGCACAATACACATACATATGCTTACTTCTGCAAGCGACTACGCCTTCAATATGTTTATTCAAAAATATTTCTACATCAATACGAATTATTCATAGATGTGGGCGACGGCAATAAAAATGAAAACAATCGTTATTACATAAGAAAGCATTAAAAAAAATAAACGTAAAAATAAAAAGCTATTTATATGAAATGAAAACGAAACGAAGCGAAGCGATACATTAAATTTCTGCTTCAAAAAATGTACGTATGCACATTTATCTCAGCATAAAAGAATTTTTAAAAGCACTTTCTACCGGTGTGTTTCGCTCCCCTGTACAAGGATGCTTCAAATATGTAGCTTCCACATACATACATACATACATACGTACGTATATTTTTTGTTTCATTGCAAATATATTACACACAATATCCTATCATATTTTCCTTTTTTCCGTCTTTATTGATTCTTACGACAACGGGTAGTTGTATTTTGTTACGATTTATGTCTGTGCTGGCACACAAAAACGTGCACTCCATCCTGCAGCTTAATTTTAAATGTGTTCTTTGCCTCAATATGATCAGCAAGAGATTCAGTGGTTAGCTTGTTGTAAGCTACAAAAATCTACTTATAATATAAAAGCTTCATTTAAGGCTATATAAAATGGTTCGAATGATTATTATTAATTAATTTCTTATTTACTTCGGCAGGCGATATTTTTGAAGGGTACAGCACAGTACCAATACAAATATTGCGCAGCTACTTATTATTTTTTATACAGATCACTCCCTTTTTCCTTTTTTTATAGTTAAATAATCTAAAGTATTTCAAATCTAGATCTTATAGAAAAATTGATTTTGACATGGAGGGTTATAGGCTGTAGGTCATACACCCATCATCACGCCAGCACACCACGTAAGACAGTCGTAAATAAGAGTGTTCATGGAAACTGCACATTTCCAAATGCAATAGTTTCTGAAATATTTGAAATGCCATATTTTTTTTCGAGCGTAGAGCTCAATTTCATGAAGATCGAATGGATCGTGATAGAGCCTTTACAATCAGACCTATACCACAAATTTGCTATTGCATAATGCGCAAGTTAGAGCAGAAAAAAACTACAAAACAAGTTTCTGGCTTTTGCAACACACAATTTTTCCACTAATGAAGATTTATGAAAACTATTCGAGTCCTATATTTTATTAAGACAGTGAAGGTGGTTTCTTCATCTCAGCGCATCTAGTCGTCTGACATTGCAGTGAAAGAGTTTCATTCCACAAATATCTATTAAAAGTACAGATGACTTAAACATTAAGTCTGTCTCAATTGTCGCTGAAATTTTCATTAAATCCCATTAATTCATTAAAATATGCATTTATTTACGTTTTTGGTAAATTAATTTTTATTTTTAACCAATTTGAACGAATGCATATAAACAGCTCTTCGCTACTTGTAGCCACATATTAAATTATGTTAATCGCACAGGACATATAATTGAATTTGTAAATTGTCACATTCAATAAAATCTTGCACGCAACCAAAGATGACAGAAAAAACCGGAAATTAACTCTTGTGGTCTGCATGGCTGCATAAAAAAAAACATTGCTGTTTTGTTTTACATAAATTGTTGAAAGGCAAATACCAGTTCACAAGTTTTAAAAATAAATATAACGATATTTCAATATACTTTTTAATCTCGTACGAAGATTTTAATAGCCACATTTTTAAATTACGTCTTACGTACAAATTTTTTGACCATCCGGGTGTCTTTAAACTTTGTAACAGAAAAGCAGCCATGCCAGTTTCTATTCGAGTCTGTATAGCAGTCAACTCTATATTAAACATGATGAAAGTTTAAAGGAAATAAATAACAAAAAATGCTGGGCCATTCGGAAATGCATTTATAACAAAACTCAGAACATTTGCAGAGCTGCCTCATCCTCAGCGGACTTTAGCAGTTACACTGCGAGATTTAAATGAATAACAAATCGAAATGATAGTCCCTTTCCACATGCAATAATTCAGTTGCAGTTGACTTTGGGCGTAATTTAATTCAAAGTCCACATTATGGTGCTATCACGATGGGCCATCATTGCCTAACTGAATATTTGAACATTTTTATAATTAAAATATACGATCAGACTAAATTTTAAAGCAAATTTATACCTTCCTCGTGCGACGAAAATATAATAAATTACGGTTGTTTTGGAAAACTCTACTTTTTCGAACGTCACAACAATCAGCACAATTTGTACAAATTAAAATTTCACACTTTCGAAAACGACTTGTGTTCGGCGTGGTGAAATTTAGTACAGAAGTGAGTTTTGTATTTAGTTTTGTAAATGCCAGCATAATCTTTATTGCCATCATCAGACGGTTAAGATTCCTTTTCGTTTACGTTTTCCTTTTTCCATTTAGTGATTCTTTTTTCTGCCTTCACCTCATATAGCCCATAATTTATCACACTCAATTTCTAAAAGGTTACCATTAATAAGGAAGGTGTGCGTGCAACCAACCGTAAACTATTAAAAGCCATACGTATGTACATTCGTTCGCTCGGCTAAACGTGGGCTGTACAATGCGACACTACAAGTAATAGAAAACGTTTAATTTCAATTAATAACAACTGCTACAGGGAAGGCAAAAGCTTCACACTTTAGCAATACGTTGAGTAGCCCAGCAGTGACTGAATTAAGCTCAGGAATATAAATTGAAATGAAAAGAGAGACAACGCCAGTAAAGCATTGACTGACATGCCTTGTTAATCGTATCATGTTAGAAAAAACTATTCCCCACTCAACCGCAACAATTTATCCGTACCGTAAATTAACCGGCATTAAAAATAAAACTTGAGAGTATTTTATTTTTGAGGCATACAACTTGTCAGGAAAACAAGAGCTTTTGCGCCAGAAAAATGGACAACCAAAACCAAAAACAGAAAACTTACAACGTGCAAATCTTGGAGGAATGTCAGCCGGCAATAACTGCATAAACAAATAAACAAATTCAGTCTTGATTGTTAATTTTTTGGCCTCTTAAGTTAGTGTCTCTTGTTGATTTGAGTGCAGGAGGAAAATGGAAAAACACCAGTTCATTCTTATACAAACTACATACTCGTACCTTCTCCTTTAATCAACTGCCCTCGCACTCACGCTGTACTTTATCATGCAGTTCCTTCTTTTCGGTTTTTTTTTTTATTTTTATTAAAAATTTCGAAACTGTCAGTTGTCATTTAAATGTGAAAAGATATAAATTGATTTATTTACTTAATGTTGCCACACCAGTTGATGTTTTAACATGTCTACACTCACATCTACGGTGGTACACACCTTCAAACGAACGTTGGTTTCCTTGTTTGCTTCTGGGATGTTTTTGTTGGCTTGTAGGGTGTAAATACCGCAAAATAAACTAAAATCAACGGTAGCAACAACAACAACCATGGTACTGAAATGAAATTAAAGTTTTATTCGGAGTGATTGATTACTAGTGTTAAAACTTACACATAAAATGTAAATTTTATTTCACATTTTTTAACCTCCATGTTGAAATAAATGTTTGTTTGACGACTGTTTTATTTCCCTTTTCCTTCATCTTCCTTTTTTTGCAGCCTTATATTGATACGTACATGATTATGTTTTTGTGTATATTTGTCAGTACCCTGTCGGAACTTAATTTTACCTAATAAAAATAGAACATTTTAGAACGTTTTCTGCAAAAAAAAACCACTCAGTTTTCAGGCATTCTTTAAAGTTATTTTTTGAATTTCACTATGAGCCATTCAGTTGAACTGGTGAGGCAGTTAGCCATAATATTGACCAAAAGAGCTTCCTGGTCAAGCGTCAGGCACCATGTTTTTTTGCCTAATCTATTTAGAAACATTTACAGCCCATAGCAATATGCTAATTTATTATATTTTTTAAACCTAAATAATATATTACCAAACTCTAGTTGTCCATGTTTTTAATTTTAAGATTTTAAGATTTTGAATAGAAATTTACAATATGTAAATTTTTGGTTGGTTTGGTATTCAAGCATCCCTCTCGAACGTGTTTTTTTTTTAATTTGATTGTGCACCAAAGTTCTATCATTTTCTATTCTTTTGCTTGTAAGTGCAAAATATGGATTACCGGATTCTCCACGCCTCCTTTTCAGTATTTTGGTATTATATTATATTCATAATATATGCAGGTATATGTTTATGAATTAACGAACAAAAAAATTTGATACGTGAAAGTCGTTTTAAAATTTTATCTATTAAAACCTAAGGGTTTCACATAAATATTTTGCAAAAACATATTTAATACGTGCACTTACGTAGCTAAAGCCTTTAATACACATGTGCGTATATTTGCTCAAATACATATGGATTGTACATGTACTCGTATGTTGAAAAGCAACATTTTAAAATTGATTTCTTTTCTAATGACATCAGGTTTATCGTATAGAAAAAGTTTGTAATCTTTACTTCTGTAATCACTTGGCATGAAATCACTTTTTAAATATTATTACTCACTGATACAACGAAACAAAAAGGTTGACAGCGACAAAATCATTCAGAGAAATAATAAGAGTACAAATATACTATCACAAAAAACAAGCTTAAAAAACTTTAACACTTCACAGAAGTCAAGTTGAAATCTGTATAATAATACGTCATTTAATACCCATTGAAAATGCCATTTAAAGCTAAATAGCAAATCATTTATTTTACTTAGATACAACAGCAGCGTTTATCCTTCATCTCCATTTTTCAAATCATTTTGCTTCTCTTTTTTGTAAATAAAAGCACATGTATAGTGTGTATAAGAAGCCACTAAAGAGGAATTTAGAATATAAAACAAATACTACAAATTTGTAATGTAAATGTTAACAGAATAGACCAACATCTTTAAAAAAAAAAAAAACATCTAGGAATCATTGAATCGTCTGTTTCACAATCTTTTCTTTTTTTCTTTTCGAAAGAACAGAAAAATTGAAATGAAATTTCCCAACTCATTCTACTGCAAAATCATTTTTATTCGAAAACAAAAATCAATTTTTTGTAGCACTTGATACACACTTAATAAACTCATTTATTTTAAAGTGAACATACCAGATAAACTCAATCGAAGGAAAAAGCGGACATCTACTTCACAAGATTGATGACATAAATGATTGCTCTTGTTGTTATTTTGAACACAGACACAGACAAATATCTGCCGAAACACATTATCAAAAATTGTGAATGGCAAAAATGAAACCTTTAAGAACAAACCTTTAAAAAGATAAAAATAAATGTACACACAGGAGAGAGAGAGAGAGAGAGAGAAAAAAGAACGTAAAAATATAAACAACTGAGTTTTTTAAATGGTTGACAAACAACTGCTTAAAACACAGCTGCATGTTCAACACAAATATAAAAAAAAAGAGTGCCTTCTTGAACATCAATTTTTGCTCATATCACATCGAGAACAGTGCACCGATATTACAAACAGGAGTGCTTTCACATACTCACATAGAGTTCTTATCTCTTGGTTACCACATACATTATTGATTCAAAATACACACCTCAACTAAACGGAAAAAATGCCCGTAATAAGAGTCAGGAATATAAAACCGAATTAAAGTCAAGCGTGGAAAAGAACGGCTCTTTTCCTCGAATTAACAAATTTCTTAAGGCCACCGAATTTTTAAGCTTCTTAGAGGTTTTCCCACTATTCAAAACAAAATCATGACATTCGTCAATCTGAAAACAAGAACGAATTCAATGCTCTGCTCTTAGCGAATACAACAACTTGCTTAGTTAGTATTTTCTTAAGTACAAAAATAAAAAACTATGAAATATTTTTGCCATGCCGGTCCCCATAACGCCGATCTGTAATTACTTTTATTTTATAATGAAACAAAAAGGTGTGGGCCGGCTGGCCCAGTTCTCCTTTTCTAAAACTTTATACTTAAGTTTCCAAAGACACTCGTAACTAGAAAAGTCTCGGTTTTCTTGATTTTTTGCTTAACAATGTTTCCACTTCATAAAAATTACTTATGCGTTAATTTTAAACTCAACAGACAGACATGCTTAGTAATTTAGTATAATTTTGCTTTCTTGTATGTTTTTATTGTTAAGGGGAATTAAGCGCATTTGGTCTTATTTTTACCCTGGCCGCTGCAGTGGCGAACTGCTGCCCGACTGCCTCTTCAAACAGATACACGAATTGAAACATAATCGTTTACTACTCAGTCATTCACTCATGACGAAAGTTGTTAAGCTGCTCTCAAAGAAGGATAAAAAAAGTAACAGGATGAAGTTGGATGGCGGCTATTGGGTGCTCGAAACGTTCGAGCACCCTTCACAAGGAATGAGATGACTTTGTTCTCTTCCTCGTTTTTTATCATTTTTTACTTTTTGTCTGCAGAAACGTTTTCGTTAAAGAGAGAAAACTAAAATTAAGAACTAAATGATTTTTAAGCTGAAAAGGAAAAGCTGCAAAAAACACTCAAAATGTTTTAACTTTTTTTTGTAGATTAACAAACATTGCCAGAAAAATATCAAATTTATTTTAAAGCAACGAAAAGAAAAAGTGCAGAAATATAAGTTTGTTGAATTTATAAGTTTCATGTTAAACTTTATCTTTTATATTAAAACATGCTACATTTCATGAAAAAGTACGAGTACTTACACACACACGGGTGTGGAGTAATTCCAGCCAATCAAAAAAGTAGCTTTTAGCAGAGAAAGAAAAATTTTAGTTTGTTGCAAACATAACGGCAAATAAATACTTTTACGTTTTTATTTAATTCAAGATATTTTGTACAACAAGAAATGAATGCCCACAGGAAAGTAGGCAAAGCTTCCAAGGTTTACAACTACTGTTCTTGCAGCTCTATACGAGCGTTTCAAGTGTTTTCGTTCAGGTTTTGCTATTTTTCGTTGTTTTTCCTCGGATAAACTCAACGAGTACCAAATAGAATAATATTTTCGAATACGAATGTATATACATAAGTATTCGTAATATCTTAAGTACATTCGTGTTTTTTTAAAAGACTCTTTCCCTCCTCTCAATTTTCTCTTTTGATCCAGCGATTTCGTCATATTTTGTACTTTGAAACATTTTTAAATTCAATGTTGGATGAAACACGATACGCACACAAAATAAATGTATATACACACATACATACATACATACATTTGTTTGCAGTAATTATTTTAATTTTTTCCCCAGCTTTTCACCTCAACTCTGTACATATCATGAATTGAAACGTACAAATTAGATGAGTTTGTTTTATTTCTATTTTTTTGCTTTTGGTTTCCAGTTTATTTATTGCTTGACATTTGTGCGCTCAATTGATTTTCCATCAATAGAATTTCCCATCCCTTTCGCATCTAATCTAGACATGTATGGAGGTGGGTGTGTGTTGGCATTTTTCCTTTTCTATTTTTGTTTTTGTTTTTGTGAAAGCTCAGTACAAGTGTGCGATGTCTCGTTTAGTATGAATGATGGGAAGAAAGTGAAAGTATCGGGTTTTCGATACACAATGGTTAATCTAAATAAACATTTTAACAGAATGTTTATGCTAATTGTGGTATGACATGCAATCGTCACGATGGTTGTCAATGTCATCACAATAGGCCAACTGCTTGTACGTCTATGTAGTGCATTATACTCCCCCCTTTTAATTTTTTTAATTAATGTCAATGTAATTGTTAATGTTTCCCCTATTACTTTCCATTGTGGCTTGGTTTTAAATATACATATGTATAAACTTTAAAAACGAAATAGAGTTAAATATTAACTGGAAAAGAATGCATTTTTGGTGCAATTTTTGGTTCAGGTTATCAGTAAAGATGTAGGGCTACATTTTTCGTGAAATCCAGGTTCTGAGGTATTTCCGATTCCATGACAGAGAAATTTTAATACAATATAAACTCGTTTATGTGAGAATAGCGTGACAACAATCAAGAAAAATTAAGCACTACTATAAAGCACTTCCTCGACTTAATTTTAAGCTTCTAGGTTTTTGGTCAGCTCTAGAGTGTTTTAAACAGAAGTTTGGGGTTTTTCTCACCCCTAAAATAAAAAAGGCCCCTTCTCTTTAAATTCCGGAAAAACTAGTTCAGTTTGCAGGCCAAAGAAGAGTAACGAAAAGAATTTAAGCTTGACAAATTCATTGGGAAAAAGTACAGCAAAGCTAATTATGAGCTTTTCCTGTATTTTCAAAATGTCAGCCTTCTGAAAATAGTACGGAACACAACAGATCGAACAGACTTTTACAAGTGTTAATTGAAATGCGTTCTAAAACGATGATGAAATAATAGATGCACCTGCCACAGTGAAATCGTATTGTAATTTAGATTTCAGACGACTTAATTATCCCTTGACCAGGATTCCAGCAGACTTTTTGATTGTATTGATTGCCAAAGAGTCAAATAAAATTTAACAAATGAAGCCGTAAGTAAATTTTTAGCTGCCACAGACATACAAAAAAACAAAACTTTGTATTAACTGGCAAGTGTCACACTTCAGACATTTTCAAAATATGTCACCGCAAAAGTTATTTCGCACAATCATGCCACAGTTCTTTTGCAATTAACTTCAGTTGACTTTGACTTTGCTTTTGTTATGCAATCAAATTACTAACCAAGTAATATTGTAGTACATTTGTATAGGAACAGTGGCGCGAATGTCTTAAGTCAACACATTCCGTTGCAATCGAATATCCTTTTATGTGGTTTCTTGCGCCTTAAGTCCAAGGCAAGTGAAGTGTTTTTATTTTCTCAAAGTTTGTGCATATGCACAGACTCTAAGTTATTCCTTATCAAGCGAAGTGCGAACTGAAAGTCTTTAATGAATTTTGATCCTTCCTTCAACAAAAAAGAAACGAAAATGAAAGGTAAGTGCGCAAACAAACAACAACAAATTACGGGAAATTCAACCAAAACCGTGAAATTCTGAGCAAAAGTCTTTAATGCTCTATTTTTGATTCTTCAAGTCGTCTGGGCTTTCGCATTTATGTACACACCTGCCCGAATAAAGGGACATTTTGCAATCAGAATACTTTGCATTGAAAAATGTATATTGCCAATCGTCTGCAATTGTTGTATTTCAGATTTTCTTTTTAGTTCTCTTGCAGATGTGTCGGATTTTTAATTTTTTGTCCTTTTTTAAATAATGACTTATAACAGTTCTAAGTTATGGCAACCATATGTTGTTGTATGTTGAGATGAAGTAAAATGACCTCTGTCGTGATATGAAAAACCTGTTCCACTCTGTTATCCTTAAATTTAATAATATTTTACGATATTTTGCATCTATCTTCCAGACATTTCTTTGGCTCTACGTGATGTGCACGTTCAAATACCACATGCTGTCAGAAAAGGAGAAAAAGCGATACTCAAGTGTTCGTATGACTTGGAAGGTGACAGCTTATATTCAGTTAAATGGTATAAAGGACGAAGAGAGTTTTATAGTTTCACACCCAAAGAGAACCCTGCAATGAAAGTTTTCCAATTTGCTGGTGTTAAAGTCGATGTAAGTACATTCAAACCGACAGAAAAGTTCTTTCGGAATGTTTTTTAATGTTAAGTGCAAAAAACTTTTGTTAATAATGGTAAAACATTAAAATATATTAAAGGCAATGAACAAATATTCAAAATGTTAAGCATATTTCTGAGCAAATAATGAGGGGCGTTGCTGCTAAAATTCCTTATTCTCTGTTGGCCCGTCACAAATGCCTGTTGTGCGGCAAAAAAGTGGACTATTCTTTGCAATCGTTTGTCCATTAAATGACCTAAAGTATTTAAACTATTTCTTTGTTTTATTTTTGCTTGGAACTAATGCGTTTGAAGAGCATTGCTTTTATCAAAAAAACTTTGGATAGTAACTACACAAGCTGCGTTCACGCACGCCAATAAGCAAAAATATACCAGGATGGCACATTTTCGTTCATTAACTTTTATAGAGATTTAAACATTTCAATAAAAGTTGTTTGAAAACAAATGGAGAACATATTTTACAATTGTGCTTCTTGAATTCTTTCCTATTTAAGGTTTAATGAGTAACAAATAAAATAGAGAGGAAATTTCAATTTGAATTTGAAAGGGTTAAAAAATTGCTAAAGCATTAAGAATGAAATTCTTAAAGAATTGCTGATTAATAAGAAAATTCTACAACTAACTCGATTAAACGAATGCCGCCAATACGCTTAATAATTTCCAATTAATTCCCACCCACCACTTATAAAGTTCAATTGTACTTTAGCGGTTATGCAGCAAAAGTAAATCCCCCTGAAAATATTTATGATGCCTAGAAACTGCGTGCAACACACATAATTCTTAATTGGATTATTCGTTCTTCGCAACCGCCCTTAGTAATGACTTACCCTGAAACTTTCATTAGCATTTTGAAATCATCTTAGAGCGAAAAGCTCTTACACCAGCTTTTTCATATCTCGTTGTTTATCTACATACATAATATTGTAGATATATAAATTGAAGAACGTCTTTTCAGTTGCCGGCCGGCTCAAACGCAATAAAGTTTTATTAAAGGCAAAACTTTTATTCTCAACTGAGCTTAAAACTGTCTGATGTCAAATATTTGCAAACAAACGTTATTAAATTACGAACTTATTACAGAAAATAATGTGTTTGATGTCCCTTAAGTATTTCCCTTCCCTTCCCTTTCCCTACATTTCGTAATGAAAGCTCAAACATTTAAAATCTTGATTCATTTACTGCGTACATACTACATATTTTCTATTTATTTAAATATTATGCGAACACACAAACATTTGTTTGTACATAAAGAAAGTTTTGTCTGTTCTATAGTGTTTCTTCCTTTTTTCGGTTTATGAAAGTTCATTCCAACAGATTTGCACTTCCGACTCCAAAATGATGTTTGCTGTGTGTTCCTTTTGCCACTACTTTGTTTTGCTCTTTTATAGTTCCTGTACAATTTTTGTTTAATTTTATGCTACTCTGTGCCAGAGTTGTTTTTAAAAAGTTTTGTTGTTTTGCAAAATTTTATAACAACTGAAAAACAAACTTTGTGTTCAAAAGATTTTTCTTAATAGTTTAAATGTCCAGAAAATTAGCAAATTTGAATATCTGCACTGCAAAGTAAACAGTCAACTAACCCAGCAAAACATATTTATATAAAAGATTTTGAAAGCAGTTATTGTGCACCGTGTAGACACATTGTTATCAAGGCACTGGCTTCGTGTAAATATCCGAATGTGGCATCAAAAGGTCAAAGTTGTACTACAGTAATTTAGGCCAAACCAAAGATGTATAAATTATTTGCGATAATACAATGAATGCCAGGCCCGACATTCCAATCGAAATTTCTCAAGGTACTAAAACTGGAGGCGGACGAATGGCAGAATGGCAGAACTATAACAGGGTATTTTAAGCTTTCTTTGCTACTTAGAAACTCCTGTTTAGACCGGACACAAAAGCAAAACCTTTTTCAGAATACTAAACAAATGTTGATTGCAGACCGGAATGTAACACCAGTAAAAATTAGTTTCCGCAATCGACAACATGTTTGCGTTGTTACTTTTAGGGGAACATTTCAATAAACTAGGAGTCATATTTTTATTATTTTTTAGTATTTTTTGAATAGTAACGATCAAATGTATGTTTTCTTAATTCCACTACTATTCCCTTTGTCGACCAAATCAAAAAGCACCGAAATATACATCCCGCTGGTACAGGCGCAAACTCTAGTTACGGCGTAATTAACGATTAGAAATGTTTGTCTGAAAAGAGGAGATTAAAAAAAAACTTAAAAACTTTATGAGGGGGTTTTCGATGTGCCAGTGCACTCACTGCAAGCACATCCTTTATGCCTCCAGGAAAGCTGTCATCAATTTTACATGAACATGACACGAACAAATCATTAGAAACGATAAAAAAATGTTTAGTCAGTTTTGTTTTCAATCTCTTCAGTTCATTTAAGAAACAGTCCACCTGTCTCGTGTCCGCTTACTAGAGACTAACTTTTAAAAAAATGGCAAAAAGATGGAATATTTAGTTTTGAGCACAGAATTACATACGTACATACATACATACATACATGTACAGGTACATACAATATTTATTATGTGATTAATACTCGTACACAGGCTGCAAAGCAAACAAAAAACTCGAAACAATTTGTGTGACGTGTTTTTCACTGGCTGCTTTGTGACCCGTGATGTACACCTTTTAAGTCCTAACAAAAATCACATAAAATATTCTAACAATAGTTGCGAAACAACAAATTGCAACTGAGTTGAAAATAATAAAAACAGCAACAACATCCCTCCAAATAACAATGGCCAACAGCATATGCAAATAAAATGGAATAAAATAAAAATCAGTTGAATAAATTTGTGTTCAACTCAGCGAACAATGATAAATTTTTACCTTAAAAATAACAAAGAATTTAATAGTTTTATTTACTCAACAAAACTATGTGAGCACATTTCACACTTAAACATATGAGAGCACTTGCAACAATAGCCGCAACAATGAAGCGCTGTTGCATATAATGGTTTATATCTGCAACACAACTGCTGTTGAAGCTTAGCGCCAAATATTCAGCATGATCTGCAAAAACTCAAATCAAAAACGAACTTTTTGCGGAAACAAACAAAAAATTAAAAAAAAAAATTTGGAAGAAAAGTTTTATAGTTTTTATTTTAGAAAATATCAACTTGGATTTTTTTTTTCTCCTTTAAGTTTATATTCGCGTACGCATTTATTAACTTTTAAATACACACGCCTACCTGTGCATTTGTGTAGGTAACAGTTTAAATGATGATGTGGGGACGCCGTCACCTCGCCTGATTTTTATTATTTTGCGTGAACACCTGCGCTAGTTCATAAAATAACAATGTAAATTGTGGAGAGTTTTCGTTTGAAGGAAATCATCGTAACCAAAATTAAGAACAATCTATTTCATAATTGTAAATATTTAGTTGTGCGGTCAAATACGAGTATTTTGTACAAAACTAGCGAATAATTTTTTAAAAGAAGATGTTATATGAAAAAAAGTCTTATTTCAAAATTTGTACATGCACAGCTTTTGATGTTTTTTTTTTTCTTTTAAGTTAAATACTTGCTAAATATTCACACCTTAAAGCGCTCAAAAATACTTGCAGCAGCAGGTTTGCAAAAGTACTCTGAAATCAAAATAAAAATGCTATAATTCAAATAAAACACATACGTGTTAGTTTTCCGCTTTTTCCTTATTTCATACACAGTGCAAAACACTAGTCGTGTAAAATTTGCCTACAAATTCAGGTACAACTCGTTTCCTCCACAGCAAGAAAAAGTTTCAAGCACGAAACTGCATTGTCAGCAAGCAAATTGTTGCTCAAGCGTGGGAGAGGAAACGAGCCACATATATACGTACGTACGTACCTTTAAACAGGAACTGCAAACAACTCTAGCTGATAGCATTTGCTAGTGATAGTTTAAGGCAAACCTGTATTAAAGCAGGCATTAAATTTTCTTGTGGTAAATTCACGTTTTTTACATGTGCAAACATGCTCGCATACACCCACACTCACATGCAGGAACTGCCAAAAAAATAATAAAATTTCAAGAAACTATAAACTTTCGTTCATGAGATTACGTATGGCTTTGCGCAAGTGTTCGTTTTTTCTGTGGCTTCTTTCTCATTCTAATATTTTAAATCATTTTTAGCAAATTTAGCATTTCTTTTTTTTTTTTTTTGACAAACGAAAAGGAGTACAAATGCATGTGATTGTGATATGTGATAAACGATGAAACTTGTGTGGGATATTTACATATGTATATATGTAGATGCTTTCTATAGATTGTTCATGTCTCTGCATGCACAAATTTTTTTTAATTTGTGTAAAATACAAGCAAGTTTTAGAAAAATTTTAATAAAGATTTATGGTATTCGACAACTGCAAATGAGGAACCTCTCAAAGAATATTTTTCAACAGCTGTTAATGTCAATTAAGCTGTATGATTTGGCGTGAATAGTTCAGTCGAGGGAGAACTTATACCGGCCAACCTTTAGTATGAAACTATATTAAATTGAATATAAGTCAAAATCAGGAAGAAGACAAAGGCGCCCTTGGTTATGATAACTTCTACTTGACTTTTAAGAACGTGTAATGCGGTAAATTATGGTAACAGTGTAGATTACTTCGTCAATCATTAGCTTTTGCTTAATAATGTAAAAGAAAACCCGAAGCCCAGTGTAAAATTTATTTTCCTTCCTGTTCAATTTGACTACCAGTTTTTTTTTTTCAAAGCATTACTCTGCTTTTCATTTGGTTGTAAAGTTGCATTCGTTCTCGGCAAACTCTATTTCTATACAAAATAATGTTTCTCTCTATGTATGAACTTTTTCTTAATTGCACGTGTTAATATTTAAGCTTTAAAACCGCTAATTTATTCTGTTTCAGAGATCTTCATCCAATGAAAGTCATCTGGTCTTAGAAACTGTAAATGCTGCCACCTCCGGAAAGTATAGTTGCGAAGTGTCCGCAGATGCACCATCATTCCATACACTAATTGGAGCTGGTGAGCTGGAAGTTGTGGGTAAGTAAAGCAAGAACAGCAACTGTGTGTTTTTTCATCCACGTACATATGTGCATACACGTACATATGTATGTATATAGATAATTAATATGTGTATGGAAAACAAGTCAATTTAATTTAGTTGCGATGCAAAAAACATATTGTTTTAAGAAAAGTTTTTGTTGCCCTTTTTTGATAGCCAATGCCGACTTTCTTGTACATGATCGTGTTACCTTCTATTTAAAAGGTAAGCCCCGACATGTTGTTGAAATAAAACTTAAACAAGCAACAAAAAGCCATTAAAATCTGCTGCCATATGTACATGTTAGGACTTAAAGAATAAATTTTGTCGAATGAAAAAAGGCAACATAAACACTATGTTGGAAAAAATTGCTAAAATCTTTTCCAACGTTCAATTTATTTAGGCAAACATGCCAGTGTGAGTGTGTTTTTTATATTTTCCTCTCATCTGTCTAATACTTTACTCCCGCACTCTTTTTCATGTGAGTCACTCCGAACGCCGAAAAGTGAAACAAGAAAAATCTTTTTTAACTCTCTTCCATTTTGGCTAAAAATGTTTACTATGCTAAACTGGGTTAATGTCATGTTATTGACAATCATTGCAACGCCAGACACAATTTAAATTCGGTGATGAAAAGAAATATGGAGTGAAAGATTCTTTTTAAAAAACAATACATTTTTGTACGGTTTTGAAAAGGACACATACATACAGTACATACACACATACATGTGTATGAAACACTTCTAGAAAATGGTAGAGAAACTTAAAGATTGTACAACAACTGGGCAAAAATTAAAGAAAGAAAAGGAAATTCAAGCACAAGCTCAAATTGAAAAGCCTTAAATTTTTTGCGAAACGATATTTAAATATTTACTTGTCATTCATTCATTGTTCATTACGGTATTGACATCTATAACAACATGCGAATATCGTTAGGCGGATTTTGAGGTTTTTAATACGATCAGAATAAAGTTCAACAACGATTTCGTTTTCCTCAAACTCAATATATTAAATTTATTAATTTTGTCTTATAACGTTAATGATTTCCGTTTCCGTTTTCAAACATATACACATACTCGCGTGTACAAAAATCTTGTAATCTCTCACTCTCTCTCTCTCTCTCTCTATTGTTGCATGATCCCAGCGTTGCCACTTTCTGCACTATAGTGCAAAATCTGCACTATTTAAAATTTCTTGCGCCGTGTTTGCACTATACATTTTTTGTGTAATTTTGAACTATTTAACAACACTGAGAATTTTTTTTTTGGATTGGCAGTTCTGTTTTTATTTAACATTTTTTATTTTCATTTTAAATTAGTTGTCTTTGGCTTATCAGATGACGAATTGTTATGTGAAAAAATGTCAAATTCTTGTTAGAATATTTTCTGTTCTGCGTTTAAAGTTTTAAAAACGTTAACAAGTATATGACCGGTGTTGGCTTTTTAGTGGTCTTAGCTTCGGCTTAGATTAATATATGTTTCTGAAAATTTTTTTACTTATAAAGATACCTTCTTTTTTGGTTTTCGACATATGACTATGTTGAGCTAAGGGAGCGATATGTATTCTTAAAGGTATTGAAAATACATAGATAACTACATAAACATGTAAGTTACTATTTTTAAATTAATGAATGAATTTCTTATATTTTTGTTTTGTTAATCGCTATTTACATACATAGAAACATAATGTATAGTAAAAAAATTATCTCTTTTTCCATTTTAAATGTTATGTTTAAAAAGTAATAAAATAAAAAATGTTTATCCTTAAAATTTTGTTCACTATTTCATTTGATTTTGAACTATTTTTGGCTTGAGTCTGTGTAATTTTTAGTTCAGCCGGTGGCAACGCTGCATGATCCTCTCTTCGCATTATAAAGCTCGTGTAGCTGTAGCTCCAGAAGAATCATTTGGGCGACCACACGCCAACAATTCTTTTTGAGATAGTTTGGTAAGAACAATCATTAACTGAATAAATTCTATTTATTGGAAAATAGAAAAAGGGAAAAGCATTAAAATTTTATTGCAAACAAACCAACCTACGGGCAATCGTCGAATGCTTAAGATGCTTTTCATTAAGATTTATTTGAAGTTCTTTCGAGCCAAGAGATGTAAAGTTTACAACTGTGTCGAGAAACTTAATGCAATTAAAAATTCACGGGCAAATTGGAAAAATCACTCTTAACTCAATCATCAATTAGACGACATAAATATTCAATTTTGCCGAGGAATGATTTGCTTTCTGACTTTGAAATTTAAATGTGAAATATTTACAGTCATAGCAACTGTCGTGGCAAGAGAGGAAAAATTCCGTACTCGTAGCATTTAATTCGTACGAGTTTAAAGACATTTTTGCTGGGTTTGTATAATTTGTCTATTTCCACAATTCCAAAATCTAAAAAGCTGTTTTAAGAAAAAACGCAGCACTTTATTGTGTCAGAAGGGTACATAAATAAAGTATTGTAAATATGTATGTATTAAGAATTTTTCGTTTGTATTTTGCTTTAATAAACTTTATATTAGAAGTTTTTGTCCAGTCGTTGACAGCTTTTGACGCTGCATGTAGTAAAAGTGAATATATAATTATGTTTATGCGCTGGGATCCACAAGTTTTCTAAGCACGCGCATTTATTTATAAGGCATAAGGCTAACAGATCAACTGGGGCTTATAGCAAGTCTCATGGTTCACACAATTTTTCAGATGAACCCTTTCGAAAATATTAAATAAGTGGACAACTTTAAATAAACGTGCAAAATAAAAAGTTAATAAAATATATACCTGCACATAATTTAGCAAGTTTCAATGTTTCAAAAATATTCCACACTCTATAAAAATAAAACTTTTCAATATAAATGAAATTAAAACTTGCATGTGAAGGTTTGATGTCAAATAAGAAAACAAAACTAGTTCAAATAGCGTAAGAACCCGGTAGGAAATCGGGAAAAATTTCCGTTGAAGCAGTGGCAGTGTTTTAAATAAAATAATTTAGATTATTGTTTGTAGCTGAGGGAAAAATTTAACACTCATATTTTCAACCATAAACTTTTATTTTTACTTTTGCTTTTTCAATTCTTCTTCTAATTCTTTTTTTGCGATATCTTCGCGTTTGGTACAATAGAAAAAACGCCCAAAAAGGACAGAACAAAGTTCCTTATCATTGCGATGTTCTACTAAAATGTTTTACTTCTTTCTTTTTTTAATTCAACAATTAATATGCAAAAGTTTTTTCTGCTCTCTTCTACTTTTAATTCATACATATAAAATGGTTTTTTATTATTTTCAATTTATTTAACTGTGAATTCTGTTTTTATGTGAATTTTATTTAATGACGTTTTTTAAAAAGGTGCTAAATTGTCAAAAGTTGTCATTATAAAAAGGAAGTTGGAGAAAAAAATGTTGGAAAATAATTAAAATTCCAATGATTTTTTTTCAACAATTAATAGCTCTATTGAATGGAAGTAATACGGATGTATGTATCTGTGAAGAATGCAAAGAAAGAGGAGAAGCAACTAAAGTGGTTTTCAATTGAAAAAGGTGTTTTCACAGGTGCGAAAATAGCAACATGGAAAAACTGTTTTAAATCGAAACTGTTATTTTGTTTAAGTCAGGAAGATGTAAAAGTGCTCTTTTATATTTACATGCAAATGAAGTTGACAGTTTTGTAATTTCACAGTCAACGTGCAAGTCTAGGAACTCGGCTTCGACTTCGAATTGTGTTTTCTGCAATGTGTATATGTACATACATCTGTATCTACATATGTATGTATCTACAAGTTTATTCTAACTAAAAAAATTAGCTTCTTAAGATCAAGGAAGGGTAGTTCTCCGTGAACAACAATTCGTGCTGTTAAAAAAAAAAAAAACAGATATAAAAATGCATCCAATTCGAAAATGTTTTTTTACTTGACATTTTGTTTATTTTTTAGCAGTCCCTGGCAAGGATCCCGTCATAACTGGCATTAGATCACGCTATAAGGTAGGCGATATTGTGAGAGGCAATTGTACATCTTCGCATTCCAGGCCTGCAGCCAATATAACATGGACTGTAAACGGTTATGAGGTAAGCAAACTGAATTTGGTTAGTAAAACTGGACTGCAAATTTTGCAAACTAGAGTTCATCTCTTAAATTTTGGGTTTTGATTAAACAATCAGATTTTGAACAAAATACAAGGTGGCTTCAATGCAGTTCCATTATGTTGGCTTTTATTTATATAATTCTTTTCGAGATATCCTTTATTTTCGAACGGATGATCAAGATTGACATTTTACGTTTATCAAAAGCATAATTTTGTTTGATGTTTGTCTTATTAAACTTAAATAACTATATAATATTTTTAATGAACAGGTCATTCATTCATAAAAGAAATCTGAATCTTACTCGAGTCCTGCTGATCATAAGAACGTATTCATACAGTTTTTGTCCCTTAAATCTTATTGATACAGAACTGATCATTTAAACAGTATTCTTATAGGAAACAATTATTTTCCTTTGTTCGTATAAAAAACGTATTCAAACTGGAAAAATTCCCAGGAATGGTGATTATTCCTTGATTATCCCTTGATTATCCCTTGATTCCATACTGAAATGATGTTTTTGCTGGAAGCAGAAACTCGATGGGTGCGCAATGGTCTGTCTGTGGTAACAAGTAACTACAACTAAAGTATATGGTTTTCTTGGGAATTTTTTTTATTAAACCACCCGAACCCAGTACATAGTTTGGTAATTTGAAAAATGTTTGAAGCCATCAGAACATATACATATGTAGCATGTATAGAAATGTAAGCAAAAGCAAATAGACATTTCAAGCTAAAATTCATTCAATACGGCCGAAGAAGATTAGTGTTTCTTAAGCTTAAAATGCTTTGAAAAAATAGTTTCCTCACAAAAATGAGACACTAATTATTGATGCACAACTCATGAAAACAAGTCCTTAATAAATGTATGTACATATGTAAAAGCAATTGCTCTTACTTGTAGATTTTTTCTTGCGATTCAAAACACACACATGGAAAATATATGTATATTTTCAGAAAACTACTAGTGAAATATTTAAAGCTGATAGTTAACAAATGAAACATAAAGCGACAACAAACGCCATGAGAAAATACAAACAAATATAAAAATACACATAAATTTTGGTCAGAGTTAAAGTTTTCTTTTTTGCA
Organism: Epicampocera succincta; assembly: GCA_932526305.1. Classification (NCBI taxonomy): domain Eukaryota; kingdom Metazoa; phylum Arthropoda; class Insecta; order Diptera; family Tachinidae; genus Epicampocera; species Epicampocera succincta. Next base: position 20,124,347 of record OW052037.1, on the reverse strand, counting down.
GAAGAAAAACAGATACAAGGCTTTCCGGGTTGACCAAAATCTCGACAAGCCAGAAACAAAATACATTTGTACATGTACACAAACATACACTCGCTAAAAACGAGCCAAATCCCTCTAAAATCTCCCAACAGCAGCGAGAAAAAACAGAGCAGGCATAAAGAATAAGTACGAGTAGGTATTCGTGTAGTATTATTTAATGTCCACTTAAGAAGTTTTTGTTGTGCAAAAAAGAAAACGGAAATACACAAGCAGATAAACAAATAAACAACAAACCCGAAATCCCCAAATTCAAAAAAAAGCGTATGTGTTCAAACTAACACTAACAAATTAACGCAGATGCGAACACACACATTCTCACGTTTATAATTGGTAAGAGTAACAATGCTGTGGTCAAAATACCTCTGCTGCTTGCATTACAACGCCATTAAAGAACCAAAAGCAGAAGAGAAAACGGTAAATGAGTTTAAACTCAGAGTCCGACCAAATTGTTATATTGAAAAGAATAACAAAATTACAGATAAACGTGGCAAATTAAAAGTCACATTAGCTCAACACTTCCACTTACTGAACACATACAAACCAGCCACTCAAACCCAGACAAAGTGTATACAATTTTTTTTCTTGACTCGGTTCAACTATAGTCGTAGAGTTTATGACAAAAATACTTTTGTTGTTGCTTTTTATGGTTTAGCATATGTTTTAAATAACATTCTTGCAACACTTTTGCTGTTCCACACTATTACTGTAGTTGCAACCACAAGTCCTGCTCACCATTTACAACATATGCTCCCAAGTGCAGACAAACTTTTCAACGTGTATTTTAATAACGAACGCATCTGCATGTACTCGTATATAGTTATTGTAGTCCTTGCCAAACCCTTTTTTATTATTTTGTTTTCTGTGTTTTTTTTTTCAAAACTTCGGTCCAGCCAATTTGAAGGAAATTTAAGACTCTGTTATTTGTTTTTTTAATGGGTAATCTGTGTTGCACTGTTTATGAAGAGAGCAAACGTGTTGCAGTTTAAGGCACAATTATACAGCGTCCTTATAATGATGATGATGATAAAACAAACATTGTTCCAAAGTGAAGCGCCCTGAAAAATAGCAGCACATTACGAGGCTTCCGTCAAACTTAAAGACTTTTCTTTGCAGACATTGAAAGGACTTTAAACTAGAGAATAGTTCTTCATGTCGTGTGCTCTCGTAAGCTGACGCCAATCAATGCAATTAAGTAAACGAGCTATAAAAATGCTGCCATTGCACTCAATGGCATATTTTTTTAAGAAATTCATCAAATATTAATATGCCGACAAACATGCGTATGACTTGATCTTTCCGATGATAGATCCGATTGCATAGTTATCATATCAGCTTTGCTGGTTAAGCATAAGGAAATAAAAATATGCGATATCTGTGTTTTTGTGCTGCTTGGCCGCTTTTATATAAGTTTGGCTTCCTTACAAAGCCCTATTTAAATTAAAGCACTGTTTTTTGCTCAAAAAAAAAAATTTTCTTAAATATGGAGCTGGAGATTTTTGAAAATATTGTGTTAATTGAAATTTCATATTATCGTTTTATGTTTCGATTTTATGCTTAGGAAAGCACAACCTTTACGTTTACCATAAGCTGCAACATAAATTGACCCAGTTAAGAAGCCCCGAAAGAGTACAAGTTGCAAACGAAACTTGTGATGCTCATTTAAACTGAAAATTGATATCGTTTTGCATTTTCACACTTCTTTTATAATTAAAATAATAATTTATTTAATACTACCCTTCCGTTAATGCAATCATTTTATCTACTTCTTAATTCTTATCTTTTGCTTCAGACGAATCCTGCTCATATACGACACTTTAAGCCCCATAAGGACCCACGTGAATTAGAAACTGTTATTTCTGCCATTCATTTTGTCGTAACACCACAACACTTTATTTATGGCAAATTAAAGGTAAGTACCAAGAAAATCTACATGCACTTTAATGCGCACAAGAACTTAACAGAAAAAAAGCAGAAGCAAAAAAGAAACTCTGACTATTATGATGACAAACTGAAGACATTAAGGACTTGCAGTTTTTTCCTCCTCTTGAATCTTGTAGAAAAAAACAACATTTTAAATATCAGCCATGTATTCTACGAAATATTCATTATAAGGAAATTTTCCAAACAGTAGCAGACAAAACGCGCTTCGCAAAATGAATACGAAATACTCGGCATATCCGTGTACCTAAATTGAGAATTGTAAAAATCTCAGTGAGTTTGATATTCAAAACAGGTACTGAGGACAGCATTTCCAAGTTATATTTAATGCCCAATTAATGTACAATTTCAGAAGGCAACCACTCATATTATTCCATTAGACGGCAAAATATGAGCTAAACATTTCGATCCTCATTGTTAAGTGGCTATTTAATCACGAAAAAAAATTGTATGACGATATTTTGGAATCCACCTGTAAGTTTTAACTGAGTTGTTCTTTTTATGTAGAACATTAATTAATTTCTCAAAACTTTCAAAAAGTAATTGAAATTTATTCAAGAAATTAAAGCTGTGAAATATTTTGCACAAGGACACGGTTTAATTAAAGCCACATTGTTTGCATAAAACAACACTGTTTACAATTTTCCCGAAATTTAAATTATATAAAGTTTGAAATTTATGATAAACAGACAAAACATGGAAACATGGAGAGTGCTGTTGGTGTTTTTTGCTCCTCTCTGGAAAACACGAAATGCAAGGACGAAATAATAACTCTACTCAAATGGTTTCAAAAAGAAATGGGAACACAACTATTAGACTGAGAATTACGTATTAGGAAAAAATGTCCACTAATTGTTTGTTATTTTAACAACAAAACCATAATTTTTAGAGGATTTTATAAAAGCACAGCACCAACAAACACAGCCAAACACATACACACCATTGAGAGGCCATATTAAATAGTCGGAGCACGTACAGTGCAACATTTTATGGTTAATTATTATTTTGTTTTTGTTCGCTTTTGTTTTCAATGAGTTTATGGCGGCTTAACGTTCATATACAGTCATAAACTGAAACACACAAACACATGGACACACATACACACTCAAAACAAACATACTCGTACACAGCCTTTCAAACTCACATGGTTTATGAGTATCATAAGCATCTTGTTGCTCTCAATTGTAGGCAACAAACCAACATACTGGCATTCAGAAATTTGTATAGGATCTTGATGCCGTGGAAGGACATTTGATATCATTTTTTGTGGCTTGCGCTGTGCTAAACCACGCTCATGCCTTTGGAATCGCATTCACGAACGCATTAAAGGCAACATTGAAGTGCCATTAAAAAGTGGATTGTTTACCATATAAACTATTGACTGCTTGCACCAAATAACTGCCACAGCACAGCGATTGGCAAAAAAAAAACGTACAATATCAATGAGTTTTTTAATGAGTTTATCTGAATTTATGTGCGAAAGCGTGCGCGTGAAAGTTGGTGGAATATCTGTTAAATCATTAAAATTCTTCAAGTGCTCCTATTATAAAATTCGGTTCACACAATAAAGTTTTAATTTGTCTCGCCTCTTGGCATTACGCACACAATGTTCCAGTTTATTGATAAACAAATAAAACTTGCAATTGCAGATAAGATGCACCGCGTTTATACACGACGTCTACTGGAAATCCACGGAGAAATCAATAGAGGAGAATCGCTTGCAGAAGGCGGGAACTTCCAATATGGTGCACAAATTTTCCGAAGACTATTTCGACTTGGAGGAGGACAACGTTGTCGATCGTTCAGACACATATATGACGCATATAAAAGGTGAGTCTGTCACAAAAAGTTTTCAAGTTCTAAAAAGTACATCCATTTTCAAGAAAACAAAATTTAAGACTAAAGAAATTGAAATGCCTCTTCATAGCCTCCGCATTTATTTCCAGTATGACCGATAATATTCGTTTTTCAATTTCTTTACAATAATATTTCAAAATGCTTCACAACCCCACCTGTCGCCAATGCATTCCTCGCCCGCCAGCCTCTTAGTATATCTGACCGAAAACGTTACTTGAAGAATATTTTGTTGGCAAAAATTGTTTTATAAAATTTTTTAGGCGCACTCACAGCCTTTACTGCACCGCCAGACTTGGCGCTCTTACTCCAAATGCTGCAGTAGAGCCTCACCGCTAACATGTAGTTTTTCCAACCACGTGCTCATATAGAGGAGCAGCTTTTTCCGAACATAAACTGCCTCCCGATCTTCGGCAGCCTATAGCTTCTAGGAGAACAAAATTGAAAAAAACGGACAATCAATGAATGTGCTACAAGAACTTATTTGTCGACCTCGTTTCAATTTCAGTTCGTTTTTCTTTTCTCCAACTTTCATACCTGTTCTATTTTGTAAACTTTAATTCAAGTTATATTTTTTAAGCTCTTGCATTTGTCGCCTTCGTCGTTTTTGCCTTCGCAAAAATAATTTAATTTTTTCATTCATCCACACATTCTCGTTTTAACGGAAACATGTGTTTATAGAAATATATCACTTCTGTCAGATCTGGATTTTTTACATAGTTTGCAGAAGGAAGTATGACGGAAATGTATAAAAAATAATTTGTTAAAACTAACAAAAAGACTTGTAGAATTGTGTTCACTACTACATGGACAGTCGTGAGAGTATGTGAGTGGAGCAGAAGTATATCCTTACAAAGTATTAAAAATGCAATAAACGAAATGAGCAACAAGTTTTGTGAATATGAAAGCGAGTAGTACGAATTAAAAAGGGGAAGACAACGCAGGCTTCATACAAATTGCAGTTCCTTTCTGAGAAAAAACGACATTTGAAGGTGCATTCAAATATATTAAAAGACTTGTCGCCTATTTGTTGCAATTTGTCGCAACTAAAGCAAATGTTACAAACGAAGAATAGTTTAAGAGTTGTAAATTGAACCTCAAAGAAAACGATGCTGGAGATTTTCTTTTTAGAAATGCACTGAAATTAATGTTTCAGTTGTTTCCCAGCTGGACGCATCTCATTTCAGGTTTTGCTTTGTATTGCAAATTTTAAAAATACTTTTTTTCGGTGTTTCCAACATTTAGCAATGCACATGTATGTATGTATGTAGATCCTAGATAAAAATTAACTTTTTTTTAAGTATAAAATGATTATTCTAAATGTTTCAGTCTTCTTCGATATGTGAATAATTTTTCTCGCGTTAGTGCAGTCGTTCTGAATTCATATGTACGTTTTTTAGGTCAGACTTCATATTTCGCAACAAAATAAAAATCATGCATAAATTTTTAATTAAAAAAGAACAACAGAACAAAAGAACATGGTAAATTTTCCTCCTTTTTGCATTTTAAGGTGATGTGTCCTCGTTAAATGCCAATAGCAGTTCAGCTGTACATAAATGTTTATGCTTTTGGCCACGTTTAACAACACTTTCGCTTGTTCTATATGCCGTGCAACAAATGCTCCAATTATTGCAACAATTATTCAGCCAAAGAAGAAAAAACACGTCGGAGAAAAGAAAACAAAACACTGGCAACTGCCAAATATTAACAACGACAACGAGTGCAAACAAAGGAAAAAGTACAAATTTTCTTAAAATAAAAACAACAATAGGGGCTCTAAAACAACAAAATATGAACGCATTCTTAGCAACAAAAGCGTCAACAATTTGTTTAAAAAACAAATCAGCAGAAGAATATTGGCCCAAAGAAAAATATTCTCAAATGAAGTTAATCAAGGGAAAACATCAGCAGCAGCACCGTCTTCAAACAGTTGAAGGAAAAGAAAACAACTTTCGTTCTCAAACTATAAACAATTCATCACACACACACAACAATTGTCAACAATTCCACCCAGAAACAATACAATCACATTTGCGCTTAAGCTCTATGTTGCAACGAGAGTGTGATAAAACTCCATTTAAGGATAAGTCTAATCTAACAACAACAACAGCAGCAGCAACAATCCAACTGGCAAATATTTTCCCAGCCAACACTGTAATTTCAACGCTTCTCTTTAATATTCAACAATATATTTACTACTACAAACACAATAAATTTTCTGCACAATTTCCTGCAGTGCTGCGCAAAATTTGCTCTAAGCGTTTCAATTCCGCCTCTTTTCTTAAGACTCGTAAAACTGACAACTCAGCGTTGCAAAACTTCCTCTTCACAGAAACAGAAACAACACCAACAACATGACTTGATTACATGCACTGTAAAGTGGCTAAAAACGAAATGCAATTTACATATATTTGAATGCACATTTTAAATACGTCTCAAAAAACAAAAAACCAAGAATAAAATTTGCAACCACACATTTCTAACAAATTTCTTCGATGTAGTATTCGACAGCCATTCAGCTGTTCCCAGCTATTGCTTAAATGCTGAAAGCTACCCTCAATGAACTCCTTTTCGTCCACAGATTGTTACGCGAGCCGTACAACCTAAACAGTTAAGTTTCAGCTGCTGCTTTCTGGAACCATACAGAACAACTCATCGCCGAGTTCAGTGCATCCTGTGAATATTACGACAAGAAAAAAGAAAAATGGCAATTATCCGCTTAACAAAATAATAAAATCAAGATGAAACCGGAAAAATTCTAAGCGGCCTCCAGAAGCTCTAAATTTGAGCCTTAATCTTCCAAATTTCAAAATCACAACAAAAGCTGATCAGGCGGTTATGAAACTCTCACACACATCCTTCAAAAATGTACGCGTGCCGATGCGCGCATTTTTTATATTTTTTCCTCTTTTTTAAAAGTTTTGTTTTATTTAAAGCATCGCTTGAAAGAGAAATGTTAGTTTTATTTATCGTATTGCATTATTTTTTTCTACAGGAATAAAGAGTTGCGAAATTGTCGGTTAAAGAAATCTGTTTTTGTTCGGAGTTCATTTTTTAACGCACATTTTTTTTCAAATTAGCCTCTAAGCAGAGTTTTTTATTTAAAAAGTACGTTTTCACAATTAAACTATAAAAACGTTATAACCAGGCATTTTAATATCTTTGTTTTCTGTCGATGCAATTGAAGCAAACGTGGTTGTTTTTATTGTAAATAAAATCGATTCAAACGTGTTTTTCTTCTGACTAAAATAAACAAACTGTAATATTTATTAGTTTCGCAAAAGAAATCAGATAAACCCGCAAATTATTTAATGCAGGGGCCTGCAAAAAAACTTCATATTAAAACAGTAAGCGTTTGAAGTGGAGACTTTTTCTGTCCATATGGTGGAAGATTTTTCGCGATTTACTTACGGCCGCTGTGTTGCAATTCGAAATACTGTCAGAGCCATTGTCAAATATATTAAGGAGTGTTTAATTCTGGCAAAGCAGCATTTTTTCGGATTTTCTGCTGTTTCGTTCACGTTGGACGCATTTTATCCATAAAATCCACAACGAGTGCATTTGCATTGTAAACAGTGAAAGCAGTATGTGCAAAGCTTATTCCTTTTTAATAAAGTTCAGGCTTTTTTATGCAAGGGAGGCCGAAATCTTCCTAAAATTACACATTTCGCATCCCTTTTACGTTGAAATATTTATAAAATGTTCGCAAAATACTGATACCGATTCGAGCCAAGTACAACTTTGAAAAATGGGTTTTCTGAAGTTATTTTAGTAAGTTTATTAAATAATCGCACAAAGTGCTGTACAATGGCAGGCGTCCAAAGCAAAATCATTTTTTCTTACGCGCAAAACCATATTTATAAGTGTATACATACGTAGGTGTAAAAGTATCGTTGTGAAAATATTCATACATATTTATCTTAGCAATAAAAATTAAAATAACAAAAAAAAAAATTGAATTAAATACTTTCACAAATTTGTTATTTAAAACATGTAGATAAGCTTTACACTTTTTTGAAAAACGGCTTTTAGCACTTATGAAATGCACTCTTAATTTTAAGTTGAATATTTCTGTTAATAAATATTTTCACTGGGCACTCAAAGCAAAATTAGTTCTGTAAATGTTGTATAACTTTTGATTAAACTCAAATAGTCCGAATAGAAAATATGTAAATTATTCACTTGAAAATATTAAAGCCCTTAAAAATATATCTACATATATATAAAAACTATATTAGTATTAAATAAAACTTTTATAAGTACGTTTGTTACTGATTTAATTAAATATAAAGTCGGAAAACAAAAATTTAGTTGCTAATTTGGAATAAGGGAAAAATCAATGTAAAATATTAAAAAAGTTATTAACTAGTGGAATTTAAAACAGCTTAATCGAAAAACACATGATAAATGATGGCACAATTAACAACAATTAAAACCAAAAATCATTACTAATAAATAAAGGTAATTAAAAGTGTTTAACTACTATTCAACATCATACAAAAACTACACAAACGAACACACAAACACACAAACATAAAACAAACAAAAGAAATAAAACAACAAAATGTATTCAATAAAATTACTTAAATGCAAGTTGTTAAATAATGTTGTAATTTATTTATATATTGTACTAAACAGAAGTAAAAACAAAACATTAATCTTTTCTTTGTGAGCAAAAAAATATATATAATAAAACGGGGTGGGCTGACTTCGATTTCGCGAAAAAATTTGAGGCATCATGAAAAACAATTTTCAGAAATTCGATTTGCGAAGGCAATCAATCATCTGCCAGGGTTAAGATATTTTCAAATGCGCTCCTAGATCTTTACGAGACGCAAATGGTGCGAGGAGCATTTTTAAAAGTTTAATCAGTAATCACGTGTGAGGAAATCTGCTCGGAATAACACTTATTAGGCTTGCATGAAATTAGTGCCTGATTGCGCCGAAGAACTACTTCTTTATATTCATGCAATCTTCAACTTTAACTAAGATGTTACGAAATAAGAACGTTCACCATGTTTTAACTTCGAACATATTCTTTCGTGTTTTCTTACTATGGGGAGTAATAAAATAAAAATAGAAACGCCGAATGAAACTCGGTGAAGGAAAAAGGCTAAACTCTGGGTAAACTGGGAATACATTTGAGCGGGGTATTTTGCAAATGCTGTAAAGAACCGACGGTTTATTGAAGTGCAGATATTTTAGATGTCCTGCACCTTCTCTTTCATATCAATAAAAAATCAAAATAAAATTTTTAAATTTCTCGGGCTAACACTGTGTATCATAAAAAAAATTATACTTATGTATGTATATTTATACGTATGTATATTTATCGATTCCGAACCTGTGGGACAACGCAGTAGAGGACGCCCACGGAACCGATTGCGCACACAAGTGGAGAGCGACCTCAACCAACTTGGTGTGCACAATTGGAGAACGCTGGCTAAAGGCCGTGCCAGCTGGACAACTTTGTTGGTTGAGGCCCAGGTTCACCACGGACTATAGCGCCAAAAGGAGAAGAAGAAGAAGGATGCATATTTAAGGGAAAGTGTCGTTGAACTTGATCTCCGCCTACTTGTACGCATTTTAGTTACACATGGTTAATGGGGTTATTTTACATAGTTGATGTTTCAGTTCTTCTGTAAATTTTCCCGACATAAGCAAAACTACCATAGATTACATTATAGTCAACATATTAACCTGCAAATTAAAAGCGAATTAAAATAGTACTAGTGTAACTGCCAGTAAACCAAAAAAATAAATATTTTAAAATATGCAAATTGTTTTTAACTTTGTACAAACACATCATCAAAATATAAATACATATATACATACATACATTTATTAAATGTGAATAAAATGCATCATGTAAAAGTTGTATAAAAAAGGCAACAAATAAAAACTGAACTTATAAAGATTAAATTATTTTTTGGATTTCTAAATGATACGCCACAGTAAGTCAAGGACACAATCAAGTAGTTGAATGAGAAGAACAACTCCACTTCCGGGTTATACATACACAACACCGAACCAAATCTCTTTTTATTTGTATACATTTTGATTACTTTCCATGTTTCATTAGTTTTTGTTTTGTGAAATTAATTGCCGTGTACTGCAGCCTGGTTTTATTGCATTCGATAAGTTGTTCTGAAAAGATTTCATACAAAATCTGTCTCCTTCTAAATGTTTACTTTAAAATTGATTGAGGATTTCTTTGTAAAATTTTTCAGCTACCAAAAATATAAGAGCAAATTTACGGCAATTAATTATTTTCAGCATTCGTTTTCGTAGTCTATGAAAGCTTGAAAAAAGTAAGATTTAATTACTCCTCTTTGTATTTATTACCCCATATTAAAAACAATCGTACGAAATACTATCGAAAACTTAATTGAGAAAATTGGCTGCAATTAACTCTGTTACATTTGAACTATATCATTCTTTTAACGCTTAAAAGAGTAGCAGGCAACAAAAAATAAATAGCCATACTTATCCCAAAGCCTACAAAAATTCAACAAAGTTGCTGCAAGTTTTTGTTGCAAGAACAAAAAAGTTTTTCGTACTCCTCCGTAGCACATAAATAACTATAAGTTCGTTCGAGAATGAGATAAAAAAGTAGTTTCGGAGAAATGAAAAATGAAATAAAAACGAAATCAATCTCAATGTTTAATGAACTTTGGAAATAATACTTTGAAAAATCACAATTTTTTACAATGTACATACACAAACCAATTCAGATAAATCTCAATGCAACGAAAGACAAATTTTCAAACACCCCATCGTACAACACGCACGTCTACGGGGAAAAAACGAAGAGCACATTGACAGCCATATGGACAACAAAAACTCAGCTCTGAGACAAAATGAGTAAAAACAAAACTTTGTGCGAGTTCGTACACTATAATCTAGGGCTATGGAAGCTCCTGTTTAGCCCCTACTCAACTCCGCTACTTACGCTGGCCTTATGATTTTGTTATGTTACTTTCGGATTCAAAAATTGACCATCGAATAGTTCTGGCTTGGTTTTGAAAAATAAGGTTGGCATTAATTCACATTCACCGAATTTGCGAAGGAAATGATTTTGTTTTTATTTATTTTTCTCTCTGGAATAAGGGCTCGAAAAATTCGTCAAGTCCAGACAACAATACTGTAAAACCATTTTTTATCCGAGGCCGGCTGTGTTGCAAAAAAATATAAAACAACAACTTGATTGACTTTTAAGTTGTACATCTTTTTTTATCGTTTTTAGCAAGACAAACTTTTTGTGTAGACGTTCGAAATGGTTGGTTGACGAAAACAACGCCAGCAGAGAAATAAAATATTTATGCGTGTGTGGAACATACGAATGGAAGTGTGTATGCATGTGTTTGTTCTTACACAGCACTTTTTAATGCTCCTCAATCACGACAAAAATCCATTAATACACTTCACAAAAACAATACTTGTACATACAAGTGCATAAAAATGCCGATTATAATGAAAAAGGGTCTGAGGAACAAAATTAAAGCACAGCACAAAAACGTTGGCCAGAAAATTAACTTATCATTGAATGAGTGATTGTTGACTGCATTTGTAGCCAACAACTAGATATAAAAACAGATTAATTCGCAGCTTTGGTTTTAGAAAAACCTAAATAAGTAAAATGAAAAATTTAAGGTGAAATAAAATAATTTATGTAATAAAAGTTGTACAGCAAGTTTGTCAACAATGCGGCGATATTACTTTTGAGAGAAATACTGTTTCAAGCAAACTGTATTCTAAGACAAATATGTATAAATTTTAATTACAATTACAATTAAATTCAATTTGCAGGCTTTGAGGCCCTGATTTGAATTGCTACGCCTTCAATCATACCATGTGGTCTGGTCTTAGCAAATCATTGCTTATATTTAGGCAAATCCTCACTTAAACATTTCTGTTGCTGTTGTTACTGCCTCGTTCGTTCTTTTTGAAATTCATTGGAAATTGAACAGTTCTATTATAATAATTGCTCACGTTCATTCACTTCAACTTACTCACTTATTCACACATAATGATCTATATATAATTTACCAAATAACCCAACACACTCGTAGTTATGTGTGTTTATGCATACGCCTTCCTGCAATCGCAGGTTTGAGTAATCAAGAAATAGTAGTACCCGGTAGTAAAAATGCACACGAGCTTAAGTGTTGACTTTTCCTGCCCGTAGCTCTACAAATGCTCTTTCTTAAAAAAGGCCTTCTGCATACGATTATAGTGTTGAGTTATTTTCAGATATTTTAGTTTTTCGATTACTATTTTTAGTGTTTATAAAATTAACAAATAAAAATAATATATTAAAAATTAAGTCGGTGGCTACTGCTTTTCGTGTTTTATACGTTATAATTTTAATTTAACAACTTTTGTGAATAAATAAACAAAACAAAAGCTAAGAAAAAATCCTAATTTTTAAATATTTAAAATAGCAGATGAAAATTATAAATTAAAAATGAAGAAAAAATTCCAAATACACATTTTTAAAATACCTCTCAGTGCTGATGCACGTAGTCGTAGGTAGGAGATGTCTAGAACAATGATATTGAGTCCATTACAGAGCTATGATTTTGTTCTTTTGCCGCTGGGGTGCACACGTTTGCATATTCAATCTGATTGTGCTTATATACATGTATTAGGAAGTATGTACATAGATCTGCTAATTATTATTTAAATTAGCAAATTCATCTATATAAAGAATGTACTCTTCACCAATCATTGTTACTCACATAGAATTAAAAAGAACATGTTAGGAATTGAAATACTTTAAGTGAAAATTACAGGAAAAATTCTTCACTTGAAAGGCTATTCATAAAAAGCATCCTTAAAAATGTCGAAACCAAAAACACATTTTTCAGTTAAATTCTACAATGTGTTAAGTAAAACATGTGCTTTTTTGAATAAAAAATTGAATGCAAAAGAAAATCCGTTCCACACATATCGTACAGGCTGCCTGCAGAGTGCTCAAAAATATTTTTTTTTTAATCAACGACAAGGGAAAATCAAAATATATTGATAATAAAAATAAAGAAATCTTATTTTCTAAGCAAATGAATCATTAACGACAACAAAGAAATACACTTAAATTGTATATCAAGAACGCGATATGGTAGCAAAAATGTTTGTTTCTCTTATCTGCTCCCTTGTTTGTCATGTCCTGTGGTAAACAAAAGACATACAGATGTATATGTATATGTACATACATTTATTTTACTGTACAACATTCACGAGACCTCTTTTGTGGTAACCTTTAAATAACGTCGCTTGTATTTAGCTTCCAAGCAATTTTTTTGACTTTCGGATTGACAACTTTCATTTTTAGAACAGTGTGGTGAGCGCAATCTTATTCAAATTAACGGATATAATATGTAACAATAATTAAAGTATGTAATTAAAAATTTAAATTTAAAAACAACACAAAACTTTTAACAGGACTATTTATAATAATAAATCGGTGGGGGACGCAAAGCTTAATAAATGCTTCCCCCACTCACTTAATTACGGCTCATCAGCAAATACTCAAACGCATTAACGCAACACGACATTTAAATTAGAAAGTAAGAAGCCAGCAAAAGATGGTTCACTTCATGAAAAGGTAAAAGTATGAACACGTGAACAAGAATACAACAGATAATCTACATATGCGGATACCCTGTTACAAGCAACAAAAACTATAATAACAACAACATAATGCTGGCAGTTTCCTGATAAATAAAAAACAGAGAACTTCCGCCACAATCAAACAATGCCAAGCAACTGTTTTCTGTTATTGTTGTTGTTGTTGATGTTATGTATGTATACACTCTTTCGGTGAGCAACATGATTTTCTAGATACTTATGCTGCACACCAGACTTTTCCTGTAAGTTATACCAACGTTTGCAGCAGCAATTTTTCTACTTTTCCAAACAAGTACTCCTTTAGAGGCCCTTCTTTGCTCCAACTGGGAGCAGTATTTTCTGTTTATATTTCTCTTGTAAGTGAATTATATTTTTGTTCAAAAGTACCGCGAACACAAAAGCACTTATTCGAAAGTCACTCAAACATTTAATCGTTATCAGAGACAGTTCGAGCTAAAAAGCGTATCAGACATCAAAAGCCTTTACAAATCGCAAACTCGAATTCTTAATTTCAAGGGCTGTTTACTTTCGCTAAAGAAGCTGTTCTTTCTTATTAAGCTTTCAAGAGTCAGATTTCGTATCCAATATGTTTTTTATTGGCAGCTGTTTGCAGAAGTTTTCATAAAAACAAAGTTTGTAGAAAGAACTAGAACCAAACCAATCCACCATATTGACGCTATTAGTTTTTTGTTTCTTTTATAAAATAAAAGCGGAAACTTTTTTAAAAATTCTCAGATTATTTCCGCAGCAAACTTCGTCGATTGCAAATTAATCTCCCGTGTTTGCTGGGTGAAAATTGCAACATAAGTGTGCACGCTAAGCAGGTACGCTTTTGTTTTCTTGTTTGTTCGTTTGTTCGCAAATATTTATATAAAAGGAAAGTTTTTCTACGTGAACATTTCAATGGCAGAAGTGAGTTCTCTTAATAGAGTGATTGTAAATGTTTTTACTTACATGAGGAGTATCTGAAGCAGGGATGGTAAAAAGTGTAGTATTTTTGAACAAACTATTGTTTTTGTTTCAAATTGCATATTTTATGACAACCTCGCGGCACATATTTCTTCTGGTATGCAATATTTTAAATCTCACAAAAAGACCAATCTACATATGTATATTTCCAAGCTGTTCAAAGTTTTTCCCATATAACATTAAATAGTGCAGAACATATTTTTAATTGAAGTGAGAAAAAGCGTAGGGATATATTTTATATCAAAAACTCGACGTAAAAGTGGGAAAGATTTTCTTTAGACTTTGAAAATCTTACTGACTGTTAGAGCGCAGTATCCTATATGATTTAAACCGTACTGAGTTCATCATGTCTGATTAAAGCAAGCACACAAGCACTTCGCAACAAAATGCCTCAAAAAGCGTGGCTGTCAATGAAGTTCACTTTAGGGCAGGAAAAAAAAATCCTTTGCAATAAAAAAAAACCACAAGTGAGCAAATAAAAACATCGTTTTCCGTGTCTAAATAGGAGTTCCCTTTAGTGTTGCATGAATAAGTTAAAATTGTTTTTATCGCGGACTTCCCAAACACAACAACAGCAGCAGCAGCAGCAGCAGCAGCAACAGCAACAATGTACATACATTTAGTAGATTATATTGTATCATTGAAAACAACTCATATTTCAGTTGTAAAAGAGGTGCATAAGTTTTCATGGTTACATATGTACATACATATGTATGTTTAGATGTGTGTTTGTATGAATTATTTTTTAATATGAAATACTGTTCATAATAAGTAAGAGATTATGCCGATATAATTGGACTTTCGCAGAAGTTGCAAATTAAGGGAGTAGCATTCTAATCAATAGCTTGCTATTATATTATGAAAAATGCTAAGCCTACGGACTAAACGCCTTTTACACTGTCTATCGAAAGCAATCGGTTTTCTACGTACTACCTCCTTTCTTCTTTGCAGATATGCTGGTATGATGCACATATGCAATATAATATCATGGATTCAATTGAATGCCCCTTAAAGTAAAGCCTCTTATAATTATGAAATAAAGGATTTCAATTTATCAAGCAGTGCATGCATGCCGCCTGTTCATATTTCAAATAAATTACTGAAAGTAGAGTGTTCAATAAACCTCTTCGCATAATGAAAATAAACTGAGACTCAGCATACAAATGCAGGTTGAAAATGTTGGTAAAGGTGAGTATGAAAAAAGCACAAATCAAGGAGTGTGAGGGTGTGTATGAACAAACGATTGTAGAAAAACAATGCTTTATTGCATACATCACTAAACAAGTTGATTGCATATTAAAAGCAAAATGACGCATTTATAACACTTCCTGTACAGTGTATTGTTCAATCCATCCATCCATCCATCCATCCATCCATCCATTCATTTACTCACTCGCATTGAAACGAAAAACACTCAATCTCTTTTCTTCAAAATGAGAAGTAAAGCAAATAATGTGGATTTGCTATTTATTTATAATGGGAAGTTAAATGAAAATTCTAAGGCAGTATTCATTGCACAAACATTAATTTGATGATTAAATGAAAATAAAATAAAAAGTTTTAAAATAAATTGTGGTTTTTGGCGGCAACAAAGGATTTTTTCATAAAACCCCTTTAAAATGTCAATTGATAATGCCAAGAGACCCTACAGAATTGTGGATGGTAATTTAGCTCTTTCACTTTTACATGCACGCCTTCTTTTGTTCGCCTTTGTAAGCATTTTGCACAAGAACTCTCAATATGAGTATTAGGTTATATTCCTTTTCCTTCCGTCACAGGATTATCACATTTTTTCATTATCATTTTGCTTTTAAAATTTTGTTGTGCTAAGAATTTATTATTCTTTTTTTTTTTGCCTTCTAGTCAGGGTAATAACTTGTTGTACAAACCTTCTAAATTAGTACTTCTATAATGATTATTAAGTCATGTGAAAGCACAATTGTTGGCAGGATGATAATGAAAATGTTTTAGCAAAAAATAGGTTATTCATTTCGCTTGTAATTAAAAAAAGACGTTTCAGTGAAGTCTTAAACGTTTTGCACAGCACCTTTATACAATAATTTAAGCTTGAAACAGCTAAAATAAATCCCACTATAGTCGAAATAGCTTGACTTGTTTTCCCTGCCCTGAACATTGGACCTTAACTTTTCGCTGACATTCTGTGTGGTTGTATAATTAATTTTACTTGTTTATTACTCTTGTTTCAGTTCAATTCAGCGCACTCAAACACAATGCGATCTCAAAAAGTTGTCGGTTAAACTAAAAAGTAAAGACTGAAAGGCTTCCTGTCAGAGCGAGGAAAGATGAAATAAGAAAGTTTACTTTTCTGCAAATGTGTTAAATTGATATTCCAACTGCACAATTTGCAAAAACAATTCAGGTTCTGCGATCAGAAGACTTCGAAAAAAAGCCAGCAATGGGACTGAAACAATTTCGGGGTTGAACCTTAAAAAATTTAAAAAAAAAACTCCTTCTCAAAACTGAATCTTTAAAAATCATCATCATCTCAAAGCTTATTTCATCCTCAATGTTAATTAAATAGAACCACGTAAATAAAAATATACTATTTTATAAATTAAGCAGCAAATTTTTCCAATTTTTTTTTTTTTTTTTGTACTTTCAAACGTCAATTTTAATTTTCTATGTGCGTTTGCATATTTTTTAAACTTTATAAAGTTGTTTTCAGCACATTTCTTTTTATGTGTATTGCTTTAAATAAATATTAGCATATTTCACAATCAATATGCAAATTATTGTTTATTTTTCAAAAAGAAAGAAATCCTACATTCATACATACTGATTGCCTAGAACATGTGTTAGCATGCCACGTAGGGACAGTGTTAAAAAATAATAAGGCTCCAAGGCTGTATGAATGAAATCCGAAATTGTGTGCCAATGAAAAGGAACACCAGAGCTACGTAACGCAATACAATTGTACATTCGGAAGGTCCCCTCTAACCCCAATACAAAACAAACAAAGCACCACAAAGTCGAATCATGTTGATTAACAAATTAGTTGTTACATGAAACTTTATCCATAAGTGTTTGACTTGGCATATATAGACGGTTGCCAGGTCTTATAGTATTGTAAGATCGTTTGCACATAGCGTAAGTAGCACACAAGATTCGACGTAATGTAACTATTCGAATAATTTTTGACCAATTTGCAATAAAAAAAAGTATTGAATTCCTTAATTTCAGGATCTTGCTAAGAAAATGTATTCATTATTTTTGCCGTTGGGAAGCGTTGTCATATTGCCGAAAAATGTTAAGCCGTTGTTTAGCCAATAAATCACGCCATCAAAATCGAAATTAGTAAAAAAATTTTAAAATTACGCTTTAAAAATAGGCGCTGCCTTAATTTTGCTGGTGCTACACCCAACTGTTTATTGATGTATGTACATACTCTAAGTTGTTTTTCAAAGAAAAATATATACATTTTTACGAGTATACTATATGTATGTGAATAGCAGGAAGAGAGCGAAGTTCAAAAAACTTTTCTTTAAAGCAAATGTTAAGTCAACAAAATGTTAAACATAAAAATCTCTAATATAGCAAAGTTAAAATAAGCGTTAGCGGGGAAAAAACTAAAAATCAAACATTTATCAATAAAAAGTAAGAAGGAAAATATTTAAGCCGATCAAAATTCGAATTCTTTCATTCCGTCTTTGAATCCCTAAAGGCTTTTGAAAAGGAATGGGAGATTCAATTTGTGCGTTAGTATGACGCAATTATCAACCACACAGCAGTAAACTTATTAACAAAATGATTTCTCAACCAAAATACTTATAAGCAAAAAGAATTTTTCAGAACAATAACTATTCTAAATCACTTATACTAAAGTGTGTACTTACCCATTGGCAAGCACACGGAAGACACACTGACGAATTAAATTCCGAATTAACTAAAGGATGGTTAAATTGTATGGGCCGATGTTGAATGTGAACCACACCTAAACGCCAAGTTTTTTTCCGAATTTTATTTGACATTTCTCTATTTCAGACTTACTCAATTTGAACCATGGAGAGATACACAATCCAACAACGTGTTAAAGTTATCCAGACTTATTATGAAAATGGGAGTTCAAATCAAAATACATATCGTGCACTTCGTAATTTTTTTGGTCAATTTCATTGTCCAAATGTGTGTCTGCAAACCGGGTCTGTAGAAGATGTGAGAACACCAGTGCATGCTCGTACAGCTCCTACTGCAGAAAATATTGCTGCTGTTCGCGATAGTGTGGCTGAAGAGCCGTCCACCTCAACTCGTCGTCGTTCCCAACAATTGCACCTCTCACGCTCGTCGTTGATGAACATTATGCATAAAAACTTGCATTTACACGCTTACAAGGTGCAATTGGCTCAAGAACTAAAGCCTCTTGACCATTCCAAACGTCGTGAATGGGCAGAATGGTGGCAAGAAATGGCAACAGTGGATGATCAATTTTCGAAGAAAATCATCTTCAGTGATGAGGCACATTTTCACCTCAGTGGATTCGTCAATAAACAGAATTGCCGCATTTGGGCGAATGAGAATCCAAGAGTGATTGTCGAAAAACCAATGCACCCACAAAGAGTGACTGTTTGGTGCGGTTTATGGGCTGGCGGCATCATCGGGCCGTATTTTTTCCAAAATGAGGCCGGTCAGGCAGTTACTGTGAATGGTGTTCGCTATCGTGAGATGATAACGAACTTTTTATGGCCCGAATTGGAAGATATGGATGTGGACGATATGTGGTTTCAGCAGGACGGTGCCACTTGCCACACAGCTAACGAAACAATGGCTCTTTTGCGCAACAAATTCAATGGCCGTGTTATCTCACGTAATGGCGATGTCAATTGGCCGCCAAGATCATGTGATTTGACACCGTTGGACTTTTTTCTTTGGGGTTATTTGAAAGAAAAGGTGTACGTCGATAAGCCAGCAACAATTCAAGACCTAAAGGATCAGATAATTCGGCACATTAACGGCATAGAACCTACATTATGCCTCAGCGTCATCGAAAATTTGGACCATCGGATGGAGGTGTGCCGCCGAGGTCGCGGCGTCCATTTGGCCGATATTTTGTTCCATACATAATTGAGTAATACCAATACATCATAATAAAATAAAATTACAATAATTTCCTAAATAGTTTGTTTTTTATTCAAAATCAACATCGGCCCTTGAAATTTAACCACCCTTTAATTGTGAAATTGAAATAAGTATCTGAACATGTCTGTATGTATGTATGTGCATACATATAAGTAAATGTATGTATATCATACATTCAAAAGGGATTTTCAATAATATTTTAGGCTTAAAACTTTTTACATTTTATATTGGTTTTTATGAATTCATGAACATTCTATACATATTCAATGAACAGCTTTCGCAGGTGCTAATAAAAAAGTAAAATGCTCTCAATTATCAAATAACGTAATAAATAAATCAAAAAATAACAACAAACAATTGCATGAATGGGCATGCATTACATGCGGTTCTCTCAACAGTACACTGAAATTATATAATAGTCAAACACGGTAATGCCGCATAATTCTATAATGAAATAATTGCCAATGTTAGAATTTTCATATAAATATTGTGACTTTTTGCTAAAACTTTTATGTTTTTTTTTTTGAGTGTAATACAAGTGCATCCAGTGCAAATATTTCACCTCTAAATAAACAATATATCAAATCAATCCCAAAAACACTTTTACATACAGAGGGAATGCTACAAGAGCAGTTTCTGGCTTTAATATTTAGATATATTTACGTAATATTTTCAATTTTTACATGTATTTTCCTCTCATTTTTTGGACACAAATTCGTAAATACATACAAATATGTATGTGCATATATTGAAAACAATGTCAGTATAGTAAAGTATTAGAGTGAAATATTGTACGTTTAGCACTCACTTAATACAACGTTTCATTAGCCTTAAATGGTTTGATTTCAATTTTCCTTTCCTTAATTCGATTACAAGGCTGCTGCTGTAAGTACCAGAAAATGCGAAATGTCCAGAAAATGGTTTTTGTTGTAGACAATAAACTCTATATAAAAAGATGGCTAATGATGATGGAAAATTGACTTGAACATAATGGGACTTAAATGAAAGATTATATTTTATAACCGCCCTTTAAAGGACTTCATGTTGAGCGCTCACAATCTAGCATAAGAAAAGAGTTTCAATACGAATAAGACGCATTTTGTTAAATAATTTTTGATAAAGGGTTGGAAGAATGTTGTTGTTTGAAAAATAAATTACTGAAGCCTACCATACTCCTCCCCACTCCCTACCCCCGCCGGCCAGCACTGTCACTCTCGCTGCAAAAAGTTGTCTATTTAAGAAAAGCAAATAATAGATTTATAATAAAAATCTGTCCTATTCGCTTGCCAACGATTTTGCTAAAAATCGCTAGACTGCAAAAAATGTGCAATCAAATTGAAGCCCACACTTCAATTTTTGAGCCCATCAAATTGACTCACAGACAAAATCCATTACGGGCGCTTATATCTAAAACCAACAAAAAAATCTAATAAATTCTATTCAAACACGAGTGATGCTCAATGAAAAACATATACAGTGAAATATTAAAAGACAAACATAAAACACACTTCTATTAAGGTAAAAGGTTTAAATCAGGACGCTGAGAAGAAGGAGTGACATTGTATACCCACAAAATATCCTCAACATCGTTGAAATAATTGACAACAACGTCATTGTCTCCATCATCCATGGAAACCGGCAACTTAAATGTTATACACACCCTCATGCAAACAACCATGCCGCACAGCCATGAGCTTCATCGCTCACATGAAAGTGCACCAGAAACCACGACGCGAAAATGTTAACTTTATTGAAAACAAATCGAATGAACATTGATTGAATGTAAAGCCAGAGCAATCAGCAACTATGGCCACCAAATTTAGTACAAAAACAAAACACAGCAGAAACAAAGCAAAAAGGAAGCACTGCCAACAACCAAACTCAACCAAATCGATGGTTAGAGGTTACATTAGCAAAGCCAATGCAACAAGGATGTATACAGTTAACAACAACAACATAATAAAAAACTTCTCATAAAAGGAAAGACGGAAATGAACACGATAACATGAGTAAATCAACAAAGTTTGTTTGAGGCTTTAAAAGACCGTCTAAAACATGCAAATCCAATATTTTCAGCCAACTCACATACATTTTTAAACGATTATTCCTCCGCCATTTTGTTTTCCTTTTTATTATAATTTTTTTTTTTTGTAATTTTCCTCCCAAAATTTAAGATTCTACAAAAAAAATTAGTGAAGGGAATGTCTGTGTTCCTACACAGACCAAAGTGAGTGCTTTCGTCTGTTAAGAATTTGCACATTTTTCAAACCGTTGAACACGTCAGTAGTAAAAGAAAAACAATTTTAATATAACAACAAGAACAACAACAAACATTACGAGCGCGACAAAATTTGCCATTCGGCTACTAGTTTTAATTTATGTTTTTAATATATTATATACACACATGTATGTACGGATGCATGTACTCGCTTTTTTCTTAATGACGTGGCCGAAGGCGACCTAATGGGGAGCCAATTCAAATTGTTCAACAAATGTATCACGGCATCCATCTAGTCATCTTGTTAATCACCGATTGTCGGCATTGCCGTTTGTGCCAACATAAATCGATTATTCAAGGAACAACTACATACATACATGTGTATATATTTAAATTGTTTTTTTCACTCACTCAGTATTTTCGTCGCCGGCAGCACTGTCACCGCCAATCTGGCCAACTGGGTAGCCTAAAAAGTACGTAAATATGTGTACGCTCGCACTCAATTCTAGTAAGTGCACATACGAACTTTGCGATGCTAAAACCGCTCGTTTGGCATGTAACCTTATTTTCATGTTGCTATTCTAATTGTTCGTTGTTGTTTCCTTTCATCTGTTATAAGCAGCAGAAACTAAACACCTCAAAAGATTAATTCGGATTTTATTGAAACATCTACGGTGGAGGCTGATGATGATGGTGGTGTTATTGCAGCAACTTAATTTGCACCAGTTTCTCATTTTGTTTCTTTTAGACAAACATACACAAATATAAACAAACAAGGCACAGCTCACCAATTAAAATCAAAGATAAGCACCTATTTCAACAATTTTATAATATGTAAAATTAAATTATAAGAACAAAAATAATTTTCGAACTTGAGCAAAAGAACGTTTAGACCAAAGAAAGCGTTGCAGTCCTTAGAAAATATGTGCGATGAAGAGGGTATTCGAAAGCGAAAACTTTTTTCAATAAAATAACACAACAATTTATTTAAAATCGATACGGACGAAAACGGCGCGTTGACAGTAAACTTTTGACAGTATATCTTTTATTGTCAGAATATACACACATACATATACAGTACATATAATTTTTTAGTTGGGACTTTAGGAAGTTAATGATTTAAATCATAAGACTTTAAGTACAAGCAAGTCAAAAACATTCCGAAAGCTTCAGTTAGCTTTTTCGCTTTAAATAAAACTGCAATGTAAACTTTTGTGAAAACACAACGAGGAAATATGTAAGTCATATTTTTAGAAGTGCTGGGTTTCAACACAAACAACATTTGCATTTTCCTATCTTTTGCCAAGTCACCATGATATTGCTTTTAGCAAAACTCACACACTAATGCAATTTCTCACACACAAACAAGCAAACAGATAAAAACAATTAGGTATGTATGTACGAGTATGTACATATGTACGAGTATAAGTATCTATGGATTTTTCCTTGTTATATTGCTTTTTATTTATAGTTTGTGGTTGTTGTTGTATTTTCTATTTTCTTTGAATTCTAATTAAAATTCCATAATAAAAAAATAATTTATGCAATAAATCAATTTGAATTGCATAAATAATGCAAGATGGAAGTGAGTAATTGAACAAAGTGATAGAATTTTTAAGATGAAGGGGTTTCAAGATGTAATGGAATCAGTATTTAAAAATTTTTGCTGATGAAATCATTTAAATTTTTATTTATTAAGGTTCACTGCTTACACGGCACTTCTTTCTGTATGTACATATGTAAGTGAGATACACACTACTAACATACCTTAGCGAACTATTAAAGAACACTTAAGAAATAAGCATAGATAATAATAGAAAATATTAAACTAAGAATCCATAAACAAAGACTCTATTCTAATTATGATAAGACCCTTATTTTTCACACCATTAAAGAAAAACTATTAAAACGAAGACTCTATTCTAATTATGATAAGACAATATCCTAAATCAATAACCAACACTTAGTAAGAATATCATCACTTAGTTGTAAGACGATATAATGTTAAGAACACATCATAAACTAATAACTAACACCTAATGATAAGACGATATCCTAAATCAATAACCAACACTTAGTAAGAATATCATCACTTAGTTCTAAGACGATATTTCTGTACTTTATTTTTCTTTCACACGCTGATAAAACCTAGACTAGATTTAACATTTTCATTTCTAGTATTTAAGAAAAAACTTGGAAATAAAATAGTCAGTTTATGAAGAAAACTCAACCACAACTAAACGTTGTATTTCACTTGTATGTACTGTGGAGGGTAATAAACTAATTTCGTACTTCTGACATCACAAGGAAGATCAAATAGAATCAACTCGCCGTGTAAATAATATCCAGGTATATTTTCGCCTCGCTGTCAAGGCATATGACAACAGGACCATTTAAGTATTTACCAGCGGATAAAATCACAAGTGGTCCCATCGCTGCCACTCAGTCCAAATAGAAATATCGATAGTTATTTGTAGATGCCACATAAAAGTGTGGGATTTTTCAGGACCCTAATATGGTGTGAACTTTAAGAAAGCAAATTTTAGACCAAAAATTATTAGTCTGTTATAGCTCAGATTTCTGTAGAGGCTGTCCATTCTTTGAAAACCGACGACATGGTGGTATCTGATAATTTTGAGCTAAAATAAATACTTTCTTTAAAATAATACAAAAATTTCTAAGTCAACGGATCCAAAGTTGGATATTAGAAGCAAACACAGAACAAATTCGTTTAATACAATAACTCCAACTCACAAATATTTCCAACTCAATCTTTTCTTTTCCTATAACTAAAAACAAAGATCCAGCATTTTTCAATTCGCTTAACAGAAAATAACATGAAAGTTACACCCGTTCTCATAAAAGACTTTACGCCGTTTTTAAACCGTAACTGCCCGGACAGTGTTGCAAAACAATGAACAGATCAACAGTTCCATCAATTTGGTGTAAAGTTCTTCTTTTTCTTCTTTTGGCGCTACAGTCCGTGGTGAACCTGGGCCTCAACCAACAAACTTTTCCAGCTGGCACGGTCTTTAGCCAGCGTCCTCCAATTTTGCACACCAAGTTGGTTGAGGCCCCTCTCCACTTGTGTGCGCCATCGGTTCCGTGGGCGTCCTCTAATGCGTTGTCCCACAGGTTCGGAATCGAAGATCTCGCAATGAAGTTGCTACCCGTATAATTACAAAATATTTGAAGCAAAAATATTATACGTTCTAAGAGCTACTGATAAAGAGCTCAAAGAAAACAACTAATCGAGTTGAATTGAAAATTACTTTTGGACAGATTTTTTTTCCATTCAAGCGATCCTATAAAATTATTCAAGACGAACCATCAACTTTCAGAAAATGTCAGTTGTTGTCAACAGTTGAGTATTTCCTTCAAACAGGATCTGTATCATATAATGTAATACTTTTTTGCTAAACATTTATCTTTATTCTTCTTAAGTTGTCAGTGACTTAACAAAACAAAAAGGAAGAAAAACGAAAGACACATTAAATACACTTTGTAATTTCTTTGTATTCAGCTTTTTTCTTCATACTATTTCATTATACTTGTACATTATTCAACTTTTGACTTTATTACATGCTTATAATCTGTTGGCAAATGTTCTTTTGGCCTATTGAGTTGTAACAATGATAAACTAAGAGAAAAATGAAGAATGAAAAATTAAAGGAAAAACTCTTACTGGTAGACGATTTATATTCATCTTCTCCAATTTCTTCGCAGCAAAGACTTGCTCAAATATACAAGGTGCCACAAAATAAATAACAAAAAGAAAGAAATCAGCCGTTGTCGAGAGGAGCTACGAGTATGATGGATAAAGCCACAACAAGAACAAGAGCTGTTTTTAGAAACGATGTCCAAACTCCACTTCAGGAGACTGAACATTTGGTTTGTAAATGCTGAAGGACAAAAAAGTAGTTTGAAAGGAGTCATTTTGCTAGAGTACGCAAGGAAACTAGAAACTTTCCCAGTATGAAAAAACCCAGCAACATTCGTATAAAGAAAACTTTAAGTAAATATGTACATAAATGCACTCATACAGACCTACATACATACATATGTTTGTTGTAGGCATGTTCGTGCAATTCATTTCAAAGCTGTTTACATACATAAGTAGCTGTGCAATTTGTAACAAAAGCCCTAATCGAGAACTTTTCAGTAAAATCCACAAACTAATAATATTGTCTTAGTAATTCAACAAATCTGGCTTCGAAAAACTAAGTTCCATCAGAAAGTTTATAAAAATCAGTGATATTTAACTGTTGGAAAAGTGAGATTTAAGCAAATTATTGTGCAGAAGACATGATAAATACATACATATATAGTGCGTTGCCATTGATATTCTGCATAATTTTTCATTAGTTCGTTGTATTCGTGTTTGGAATAACAAAAACCACTGGCACTTAACACTCAAATTTCATAATCCCATATATATAAGAGTTTGTGCTGAAGACGATTCTCGAACCTACCCAATATTTTCGACTGTTTTTCAAGCGGTTCAAAAGTTTTAAGCAAAGAACTTCGTTGCAGACTCTGTCTGGGTTGCAGGGGTGAAAACTTGAAACATCTAACAATTTTAACTTGTCGTAAATCACAACTCAAAATTTTGCATTTATGCACAACACCTTAATATTAGCCAGGCTTTTATATTGCATAAATTATTTTTAAATCAGACTAGAAATCAATTTTAGGTAAAATATAAAGAAAACAATGAAAAGAAGAAAACTGCATTTCTTCTGCAACTCTTGGATTACAAAAATAATACTCTGAAGAAAGTAAAATTTCCGAGACGTTCATCTGTCGCTTATATTAACGATTTGATGTATGGCATCTTAGGACAGGGCCCGGTATTACGGGCGTTAAGAAGAGAACAAACGGTCAATGCGTATGTACATATATGAGGAGAAATTAATCGTGTAGTTTTGCAGTCCGTGAATTTAAAGCGTTAGAAGATAGATAGAAACTGAAAATTTACTCGGTTTCGAAATTTCACAAAGAACTCACTAAATTCTGTCAAAACTATTTTCCCGTAACAAATGTTTGCCAATACATTTAACGAAGTCTGAACATCGTATCCAAAAGATACTTGTTTCTTTTCCAGAAAGTTACAAATCATTACTAATAGTATTACCAATAAGTTATGTATTTTTTATTTGAATTACAATACATCCTAATATTCGATATGATATATAAGTGTGTGAAACTGGAAGATACATACATATGTACACATATTCTATAGTACTAAACCTAAAATAAACGCTTTGTAGAAATTGATAGATTTCTAACTCTCAAGAAAATTAATCTTACAATCCTGTTTCCAAAGTATTGCTTTTAATCAGCCTCAAATAAATAGTGGAGAATATTTTCCCTGATTAATATTCACAATGAACTTGTTCTACAAATTATACATACAATAAATAAACCAAGTAAAACTCTTCGAATGGCATAATCAAGCGACTTTTTTCTATGGTTCAATAACGTTTTGCCAGAGCTCCCATATTAAATTTTAACACATGTGGTCCCGTCACAGAACAATAATAATGTACCGTAAAGAAAATAGAAAGGGAAATTGTATACGAACTTTTTTAAATATGTTTGTATGTATGTAAGTTTGATAAAAGAAAGTCAACCATAATGTAGGCAACGATGCCCACAATATGTTCATAAAACAAGCACTCAACGCAATAAGTCAAGACATACAGTCACTTAATGTGCAGTAATAACAAAAGCCTGCTTACACACATATTAATGTCAATATGTCTGTATGTACATCTGTAGGTATGACAAACAGAAATTTTGCCAACCCCAAATTTAAGAAACAGAATCATGTTGAAAAGGGATAAAGAGAGTTTTCCTAAATTTTTATTTTGTACAAGTCAATAAAGCAAACAACAACAACCAAAATAAACGAAATGTTGCAAGTGACTTCAAAATTGTTGGACAATATCAATAAATAAATAAATATGTATGTATGTATGTATGTACATATGTAGACATGTACATGAAAGCCTTACTTACGGTCACCTTTTCATGTGTTTATTTGATATACATACGTACATATGTAGATATGGATGTATGTAGACATGTACATATGTATGTACCTATGTGTGTATGTAC
Organism: Epicampocera succincta; assembly: GCA_932526305.1. Lineage (NCBI taxonomy): Eukaryota > Metazoa > Arthropoda > Insecta > Diptera > Tachinidae > Epicampocera > Epicampocera succincta. The sequence continues at coordinate 20,096,485 of OW052037.1, read as the reverse complement.
TCGAATATGCAGGCATGTTTATTAAATATGTATGTATGTATGTATGTATGTATGTATGTACATATTTGGAAGAGCGTAAATAAGATAAATCTATTACTTTACTTTATTATGACCATATTTTATCTTATGAAACGAAAAACACTTGCTTCACCGTTGTTTTATGTTTTCCTTATCTTTTATTTTCACTGTTGTTGTTTCTGTTTTGGATAATTTAGTTATAAAATAAAATCTTGACAAAATACCACATCCGCACAACACCATAAAGAAAGAAGAATGAATGAATAAAATGATGAAATAAAAACAGTTACAGGCACCTTTTGTTCAATTTATTATTAATGTTGTTTGTGCGGAGATGGAGCGATGCCTCGTTCTGGTTGTGTGTTACAGTTCGTGTACTAGTACACGTCCGCACATGTATACTTTACTTTCATTCTGTTAAATATTTTATAGTGTCCCTATAATGACAAAATACTATAGGACATCCTATATGGATAGGGATGCGGATAGCAGTTTTTCTTACTATAGCAATTCTTAATATGAGTTGCAGTTATTGCTGTTGCTGTTGTTGTTGTCTTTGTCGTCGTTTGTTGATATGACTAAAGCTATTATTATTGTTTGTTGTCAATATGGTCCCGTTTAGGCCGTTAAGAGTGTCGAACGAAAGCAACAAACATGTAATAAAATCACTCAAAAACTGCCAGGCAAGTGAGAACATTTAAGACGTGTCTTTAAAGATTTGTCGGAGTAGCGTGATACACTAGACATACACACGTATTTGTTTCTTTAGTGAATTTATAAAATTTTCGCCACTTTATTTAAGAAGCCCTCCTCAGCAAGAGAACTACAATTGTAACTTCTATCAAATCAATTAAAAATATTTAAAAAAGTAAAAAAGTTTTTATTTAAACATACCTATAGTCAAAGTTGAAGTCCTTAACATTTTTGAAGGACTCTGCGCACACAAAAATCTTCCAATTTCCAAACCAGCGAATGGTTGCTTAGTTTTAAAAAGTAGAGCACCGACGAACATGAGCATTAACAGATTTAAATATAATCGGAACGTAAATTAAAATTCACAAGGATGTCATTAGAAATGATATACTTTAAAATAAATAGTAAACATTTGAATAAATAAAACCAATAAATGTTGTTACTAAATTCACGTGTGGATGTTTTCTAAGGATATGAAAATACAGCCTTCAAAACACACTATATATTTGAAAGACTGAAGAGTTGTAAAAACAAACTGGTTTCTTGCGAGTTGCCGAATTGCCATGTTAACTCAAAACAACGTAGAATTTGGATTACAAAATATTGACTCAACTTGGTTTTAATTTATATTGCCATGTTTTTCTCCATACATATGTACGAAATGAACAAGGCAATTTGAAAATGTAACATATAAAACTCCTAACTAGAACCGTAACTTATTAAACATTAAAAAACGCAGGAAACATTTAGAGAGAATTTTCACACATACAGTTAACAACCACGCTAATAAAATTCGCCTTTTCACTTTGATCAAAAAATATTTGAAAGAAAATATTTTTTTCGCTCTCCCTCATTCTAAGTCAACTGTTATTGTGTTAAAATAATTTTTAGAAGTAAAACTAAAATAAAGAATGCAGTAGATGATGGTGCCGGTTTGCTGGTTACCGAGATATCCAAATGTAAACAGAAGTATTATTATTATTATTATTATTGTTTTTATTGCAGTACATTGTGAAGTTTGAACACTTTTGGACACTTAAAAGCTCCAAAGTAATTCAATTATTCTCACATTTCATGTACATATGTACGTACATTTACCTTAATGTATATACTCGTATATGTATATGTTTCTTTTAATATCAAATAAAAGAAGAGAAGAAAACAAACAGAAGCATCCATCCATCCAGTTTTAGATTATAGTACATGCATGTACTGTCACTGTCTTACACCTTCTTCTACTCTTTAACCCAAACACGTAAGATACACAACCAAACAAACGTACACGTTCGCAGGAACAAACGCATCCAAACAAAAATATTAAACACCCATTCACATAAAAGTACAATAGCACTTGTAGTACTTATTTTAACTTTTATACAGTCTTTTAATGTGCACATGTCGGTGTGTATGCGTGTACTTTAGGGTGGCCTTTAAAATAACACTTATGCACGCGCAAGAACTCGGAAAACATTAAAGCTGGGGATCAGAAACTTTTCCTGATCACTTACATATCTACGTAGTACGAGTATAAGCGTTTACGGCTGTTGCAAACTTCACCGGGGCGAAATTTTGAGTCGATCCCATAAGTAGATGGACTCTGAATTAAAAACAACTGGCATGCTAATATATCGGGCCATGGCCTCATTGTTCTGGCAATAGCGTCACCGGCGCCAAGTGATCCCAAAAAATTTTCATGTTTTTCCATATTTGTAAGTGTGTTAGAGAACCAAGACTGCAATCGCTTTGTATCGGTTGATATTTTCATTTCATTTTTGGTTTTTTAGGACCACCTTAATGTCTAAGCCTACGTACAACCGTATATATGTATGGATTTGTGAATGAATGTGTGTGTGTGTACGTGGGTATTTCACTATTTAGGATTACACTGAATCTGTGCAATTTCTGTTTGAGTGTTGGGTTTTTGTGGCTTTATGCGCTATAATGGTATTGAATGTAAAAATAAAAAAAGAATTAAAACAGAACAGCCATAATCTCCAGTTTTTTCCACTTGTTGTTTTCTTACTTTTACCATCAAAGTGTGAAAAATGAAACGTGTGTGTTTGTGTTTCAACGAGTTTCCTTCCTATTTTTGGATGGTTCATGTTGTTAATAATGAACAGTTATAAAAACATTAAACATTCATTTAGTAGCACAAATACACATACATCTATCTATCTATATGTATGTAGGTATACGCACCTGCAGACAAATTTATATACTATTTATTTAGTGTTGTTGTAAAACAGGTGTTTCGAAGACATGTTTATAAGTTTCTCATTCATGAACTTCTATCCGCCACATGAAACTTTTGCAATAGAATTTTAATCATTCTCTGCAACGGTATGAAGCTGAGCAGGTGCAGCGGCTGCAATTTATAATGAAATACACCCTCACGTATCTAAAATGTATGTATGTAAGTATGTATGTGCAGACATGTGTGTTCATTGTTTATACAACAGCAACTTTTAATTAGGATTAAGACGTGAAATTAATAACTCAAATTAAGCAAAACGATTATAACTCAGCATAAGAGCTAATAATAATGCAAGATTTCTATGAACGGAGAAATATTAAAAGTTTATTCAAATTGTACTTTATCAAACAACATGAAAAAACATGAAAAGAGCAAGATTTCAACAAATTTTTTCGGTATATTGTTAAAATGTTACCAAATTGTCTGCACTATGGATATGTGTATTTTTAGCATCCAATTTAATTTTCATAGATTATCTATAGCTCTTAACTATATTCATTCTTAGTGGGTCTTATGCAAAATGAAACACTTAAGAATAATTTTATTTTCCATGTTGTGCATTAAAATTTTAGTGCAATAGATTTTTCTGCAAAACTATAATGTGTGTCTACAGTTCTGACATTGTATTATTTTTCAATCGTGTTTTAAAACTAGTCGAGGCGCGTGGAGTTTTTTGGCTCATTTTTATTACTTTTAGTGGCAGTACGACTTTAAACTCAGCCAGGAGTTTGTGCAGTAAAAACAACCGTGCACAAGTAAAGAAAACAACTGCAGTTAAACAAGTATGAGTTGTGTATGACTACTCAACTTACATCTGTATGTATGAACATATGGATTTCCAAGTCATCTCTTTCCCCTTTTGAATGAAATGTTTTTGCCATGCTTTTTCCCCCTCTTTCATGTATAATATTTCTTGCAAATCACAAAAAAGGAAAAGCGTTACTTTTATCAGCTTTCACAAGTTAACTTTTTCCAAAAACAACATACACACACACAAGTATTTTAAGTCATTTCTCTGAGTAAAAAAAGAGAAGGAACATCATTCTAATAACTCCCCTTGAAAAAATTAAACATTATTTATAACTCCTTTAAGACATTGATGTTCCCACAGCACAAGCAAGCGCAAGCGACTTGTCTGAGAAATGTTTATCAAAATCACTGAAAAAATTCCTAACAAATCGCTTGCCTCTATTATATTATAAGTATCGTGTTTCATATCATGTTGTTGTTTAACTTGGCAATATTCATTTTATGGCCAGAGGCATCATTCCCTTCCAGGCGAATTTTTAAATATTCTAGAATTCTGTGAGAAAATTTTTCAAAGAAAGTGCAATTCCGGGCGAAAAACGATTGCAGCTGATGTGTTTGGAAAGACCGGGCAAGTGAATGAGAACAAAAACATAACTTAAAAACACACTTCCAACACTTTTTAAAGAAAACTTTGAAACCATATTTAAGCAGCAACAATATACTCGTGCACTCATTATTTTTGTGCATCATGCATCCGAACAACGTGCTTGAACAAGATGAACACTAAACATTTTCCATAAACTCCACAAAATTGTTTTTCACCTCCGTTTTATGGCCAGACATGTTCATGTGCTTTGCGACAACGGGTGGCTGAAATGTCCAATGATTTTCCTTTGAATACGATGTTTTCTCAGCTCTTCACATTTTGCACTACTAATACATATGTAAATAGTTATAAGTTCCACAACTCGTTAATGCTGAAGTCGTGGCTGTGCCAAGGCTGCTCTGGTCTTCGGAGCAGTTTCTTCAAGAACTGAAAGAGGTATGCATGTTTGTGTGTCAGTTCGCAGAACATCGAGTTGTGGTTTGTGTGGACAAGGAAACAACTTTATTAAATTAAATCAAATTATTGTGAACTTTGCAAACGAAAAGTTTTTATCTTAATTTTCTAATCAAACCAATTTATTTTAATTATAAACAATATACTCGTATTATGTTTTCCGTGCTTTACAACCAATTTTCTCAGGAACAAAAACTTATTTAAAACTAATAAAATTCTTGCGTGACCGAAAGGCTTAGTTTATTTCGAACATAAAGAAAAACCCTATACAGAGGAAAGAGACAAATTTCAACCAGCATTTGCTTACGCGATCTTAAATTCTTTGTCTTACTACAAATTCCGCATTTTGAGTAATTAAATATTTTGAATTTAAATATCTGTAGCTTCAACATATTTTAAGGGCTTAAAAGATTTGTGTTCTTAGACGAGGCATAGACTTAAATTACCAACCAATTTGGAAGAAACAGACTCAAAAATACAGGTAGAATGAGCCATTGTTTACTCATTCATAAAAGCAAAAGTGCCACTTAAATAATGAAATAACATACGACTTAATTTAAGTGCAAACAAAACATGAATACAAATGACTTCCTACAACAACAAACCAAGAGCACACAGGAATTGTTGCTGGTGGAGACAAAGACAACAATGCCCACTTTTCCGCTTCTATATTTTGTAGCAACTGAACTAAACAGATTTATCGCGAGGAGCAATTTCAAACAAAATTAGAAATCGTTTTTAGGATGGACGGAGAAAGATAACTGAAAATGGCAATAGTTCTTATTAAATCGGTCCACATACAGGGTGGCTGATGAATATTGCTACATTAAGAAACTCAAATAATTTTTTTTTCTGTGTATGGAATTCATTTTTCTTTTATTCATGTTAAAGCTCATTAATTTTATTATATATATCTTAATTAGTTTTAAAAATAATGGAATTTAAATGCCCCCCCCCCCTGCTCGGTGATGCATGTGCGGCATCTTACCAATAAGTTGTTCATTACTGCTTGGAGAGTTGAGACAGGAATAGCCGCAATTGTTTCTCGAATGGATTGCCTTAGTTCATTCAAATTTGTTGGTTTTGCTTTGTAGACTTCCTGTTTGCAATAACCCCACAAGAAAAAGTCAGGTGCAGTAAGGTCAGGCGACCTGGGTGGCCAACGGAATGTGGAGTTTCTGGATATCAGCTTATTGGGAAATTTTGGATATCAGCTTATTGGGAATTTATAAATATCGCAATTCTGTCATAACAGGTTGGGCTATGTGAGGAGCTGCACCATCTTGCTGAAACCACACAGAGTTGAAAGAAATTCTCATTCGGCGTAATTCTGGATAGAAAAACTCTCTCAACATGCTCAAGTAACGGTCTCCACTAACCGTAATGGTGTGACCGTTTTCTTCGAAGAAGTAGGGCCCGACAATGCAGCGTGATGAAACTGCACACCACACTGCAATTGTGGATGTGCGGATGCAATTCCGTCTCATGGAGTATCTGTGGGTTGGAAGCACTCCATATTCGACAATTTTGTTTGTTTATGTTGCCGTTTAAATGGAAATGGGCCTCGTCAGACATGAAAAGACAGTTCAACATGTTTCCGTCCTCTTCCACCATTTGAAGCATCTTCTGGCAAAATTCCAAGCGAATCGGCAAGTCTGCAGCGTTCAGTTTGTTGGCCATTTGAATTTTATATAGGAATAAGTCCAAATCTTTGTGCATAATTGACTGTAATGACTGTCTGCTTATACCCATTTGAGAAGATAAGCTTCTTGTCGAAACACGTGGATTGTTTTGTATGGCAGCAGCTACAGCAGCGATTGTTTCCTCCGTTCGAACTGAAGGGTTTCGATGGTAAGGTCTTCTGTTGACAGTCCCATGCTCGGCAAAATTGTTTACAAGTCTCATTATGGTCCAACTGCTCGGAGGATTGCCGCCAAACGTGCGCCTATACTCTCTTTGAACCGAAACTACAGACTCCAGTGCGTGATAGCGGCGGACAATCCAAATTCTTGTTTCAGTGTCCCAGTTATCCATTTTTGTTACAGGTAAAAGTCAATCTGCAAAATAAAAAAAAAATTAACCAGATTCATTAAATAGAAAAAAAGTTATTCAATTTTTTTTTGGTAGCGGCTTTCATCAGCCACCCTGTACATAAACACAAAAGTAAACAAAATTGCATAATATTAAAAAAAATTAATGTCTAAAATAGGGAAATAAAAGCTGTAACTCGGAAAACTGCCTTCCCGCCAAATGGATTCGAAAATGTTTGCCAGACATTAAGGAAGCGCACGAAAGAATTATGGAAACGTAAACGAGTGACAGCAAATAAGAACCAGCTACCTAAATATATTCGTCGGGAGCAGCAGCCCTTGCTTAAGTCCCTGATTGAATGAAAATCTTGTGTGGTCGTTTTTACTTTCCTAATATAATGTGGCTGGCATCCACATGGCGCTCAAAACAACTTCTATGCGCAGGCAGCATCAAATTTTTTCCAAAATTAAGGCAAGCTGCGCTTCTCTGAAAATAAAACGGCTGCCCCATGAGATGTCATTTTGAACAACAAGCACTGAAATTTAAAATGCTTTTAGTTAATTTTAAACCAATCTTTAAAACCTACATACATATATGCTGTAGTTGGCTCACGTGTATGGTTTTTGCAGTTGGGCTTATAATTTGGTCTCTCTGTACCTTTGCAGGCATGTACGTTTGCCAAGGAAGAAACAAAATTTGTGTGCAAAAAGAAGACGGACCAAAAGACAGTTAGACAAGCTAATATTCAGACACATTTCGTAAAGAGACTATGACTGACAAAATGTCATATTAAAAATATTCATGCAGGTTTTCGTATTTAAAATTAGTCTAGTTTTGTTCGTTTGTCTGCATGTTTGTTTTAAGGTAAAGTCCTAGTACATTTGTTCGTTAGTTAGTTAGTTACGGGTAAAAGTGCAGCATGTGATGCACAACAAAATTTGTTTAAGTTGAATTGAGTTTGCATATTGTGTTTGTATGAGAAACTCTGTGTGAGTTTTGTATTTCTGGTATATTTTTATGTATGTATGTACAATGTACATACATACATACGAGTATGTGTTAAATTGCAGCTGTGTACGAGTACCATCAGTCTACCGATATGTTGCGTTAGTAATTTACATAAAAATATCCGACAAACTAAAAATTAAGCATTCATAGGAAAGCAACAATTTACATGCAACGCCTACAAAAACGCAAACAAACAAACAAGCAAACAAAACTGGCTCCCATGAGTTTCTGGAGAAATACGAGTACATACAGTTGCAGTAATATATTGTGTTACTTTTATACAACAAAAATAAATAAATGAAATATACAAAGAGTGAAGAACAATGAAACAACAATAAAATGGATGTTGAAGAAGTGTTTATTAACACAGTTTTAAACATATAGCAGCTCCACGCTTCCTGCAACTCAGTTTTTATGGAGAGATTAATAAATTGCCTGCCATCTCTTAAAAGATCAAGCGCGGAAAGCTTTCGAGTTAATGTTGGCATTACACCGTATTAAAATATATAGCAATAAGATCGTACGCAACAGCGATATGTGTGGGATATGAGCAACTTGGTTACTCCTTTAAATCAAGTCGATTTTGAAAAATCTATTATTGTTTCATTACTTTCGTAGTTTTTGGTTTTTGTTCCTTTCTCTCTTAAGGAATCCTTTTGTCAATGAACATTAAACATGTGTTACCTTGCATTATTTTCAAAGCATTTTGCTTGCTTGCTAATGTGCTTATATTATGAGTGTGTATGTATTTGCTTTCTTGCGTGTATGTATGTATGTGAAGTAAAAAATTTGCATTTTGAGATTTTTATTTGCGTAAACGAGACTTCGTACGTGCGGTCAGTGTTTCAATAGATGTATGTACATGAGGAAGCGCACACAAACGCATTTGTGTACGGTATGACAGATTGTTTATGTAAGCAAATTATTCGTACTATTATCTGAAGTCCATGTGTAATTATAAGAAATGTGTAGCCTAAACAATATTTATTGGCTTCATCGATTAAAAAAAGTCTTTTAGCTGAAATGAATGTTTATTTATTTTGTTTGTTTTATAATTAAGCGGCTAATAGACAGTCATACTTGTTTTATCAGCATAATATGCCATCAATAGCGTCTAATAGCGATTAGGTCAAATATAGTGGCAAAGTGAGTTGATTTTTCATAATTTGTACGAGTATATCGTTTAGAGTTCGCATTTTTTAAAGAGTTTGTTATATACGTAACGTAACACTACAATAAACAGACACACATATAAATCAAATGAAACCCAAAAAAAGCGAAAAGACATATATATATATATATATGTACATATTTACTATACAAAAGATTTAAGCTCTTAATATGCTTATTGATGCCTTTCATCATGAAATTTACATCAAATCATTTTTCGAAGTGAAACAATTTGTTTTCGTGATTTGTCATCATTCAGCTAAAAACAACAAAATACCACATATGTACATAGTTCTGATTAAAATATCGAAATCGATACAGAGTCTCAATCGAACAAAGCGTTAAACTTATTTTAATATAATGTTTGATTTCTTTTGCCATTCGAATACCAAAAACTATCCGTAAAAAACAGAGGATCTGCCTGCTTCATAAGGCATTCAAAAATCTTAGGTATTTTATGCTTTAAAAACTTGTATTTTAGTGCACAAGTTCTGGAAGCCTGTAGCATCGGCATCTATTCGCTTTTAATGAGAACTTTATTTTAACATATTGAAGAGGTGGAAGAATATTTATATTTTGCCATTCATTAATTTTAAATTAAAGCAGCAGACTTCCTACATAATCATGAAGAATCTACAGAAGCGTTATATGAGTACCGCAGAAGTTACAGGCGCAAACAGATAGCAACTACAAATCACACCAAATTTAAGGCATACACATATAACACAGCTCTTAACACAAGCGCAGAAACAATTTTTTGGCTCAAAATACAAAAACATACTCATTTTCAACACTCACATTCGGATGCCGGTAGTTGTAGATACAAATAAATTAAAATTTGAAGCCAGTGCAAGTCTCGTGCTGTAAATTGTGCAAAGACTACACCCGAATTAAGCAGCAAGGATGACGCAATAACACGGAACCAAGTTAAATGAAATGAAGCATAACTCTTCACTTGAGTCTATAAAGCATCCCAGGGTAGCCCTTCACAATAAATATTTGGACAAAAATACCAATTCAAATAAGAGTTGTTTGCATTTCGGGCCAAACTGATTTAAGGGACACCCTCATGACAAATAATAAATGCAAACAAAATGATGTATAAGCTAAGATTCCAACAAACATTCCCGGTTGAATTCTGCCATGATTCGTATGGCAAACAAGAAATGTTTGATGTCATAACATGACAGGCATAGACTCCTTTTAATAAAACTAAATGAGCCTTGAATACACAGAAATATGTACACATGTATGCGCTTTGCAAAACAAAAAGCAAGTGGTTTACATTAACAGGAAACTATACAAGTATGCACGGATATTTTAAATTAGTTTAATATTAATGGCAATAAAAGAAGAGCTTGTACTGCACATTTTGAATGAAAAGAATTTCGAGGAAGTTTGCGTTTCTGCTGTGCACGCCGATAGTGCTTATAATAAGAAGCGTAATGAAAAGGGAAATAAAATATATATATATGTGTGCATATACATACATATGTGAGACACGTAGGTCTTCAAATATTGGCGTTGTCGGGAAAAATACTTGAAAAATGTGTACATGTCAAATCAGTGCAATAAATTCGTCTTTCTGAAACGAAGCGATACATTCTCTGCCCTTTTTACATAGAAGGCCAAACTTTCACATACACCCAAATATTTACTTATATGGAATTAATTGGTACAGAAATAAAGTGTATCCACTGACAAGTGAAGACTCTGTATGACATGTCTTAGGGAAAAATTTTTTAAACTATGTATGTACATATGTATTTAAATCCGATATGTTTCCTGCCGATCCCAGAATTTTCGACTTTTCCCGCTGTAAACCCTTGAATAAGATTTTTAATCCGCCTTATGTTCTTCATTTTTTCGCGTGTCTTTATTGTGCTTGGCCGCAGCAGTTGATGCACCTTTGTTCCACGAGTCTCTTGAAAAGCTTTTGCAACATTCATGTTGTTCACGAATGCATGCTTGTATGACTTTATGCTTCAAATTATGCATATTTTAACAGAGGCATACAATTTTCACCAGAATATGAGTAAAGTAGCGTTGTGATGTGACAAGAAATTGTTTTGATCCCATTCGCACGAACGAGATTTATTTACGGAAAAAAGCCAAACACTTTAAACGAGTATAAATCTGGTAAGCCTGAAACTTTCTTTAAATAAACTATTATTATGAAACTCTCAGTGTAAAATAATTTTTCATCTCACAATTAATGCCAAAATTTAGTAATCTCAAAGTGGCAGCGATTAGCCCTGTTTCAGTAAGGAGTGGCAAATATTTTATTAATAGTTAAAATTTAAAGAACGTAAAACTCACTGGTAGTAGCATTCAATGCCATTCAATTTGACAAAAACGAATGCAAAGATCGAACAGATATTGACTGTCATTACAAATTGAATACTTTAATGTGATTAATGCTTGCAAAAAATTGTTCAGTACAAAAAATGTTTTTTTTAGTTTAAATTGACAATAAAAAAACATAAATTGTTTTACTTGTTTAGCAACCAAGATTTAATAAGATGCCAAATCCAAGATGCTCATGTCCAGCGAAGAGAAAAAATTTACAGAAGCTGAGTGTGGTTTCTTTTACAAAAGATAAAGATTATGAGTAACATGTAATCGCTTTGGAACTGCTGCATGCGCTGGGGAGTTTTCATGATGTCATCATTTAAACGTCGATGTCACTTACGGCTTCTTGTTTCCATCCCCTCTCTTCTTTCCGCATATAATTTTGCCATACTTGAAGAAATCTGCCATTAAAATCTGTACAAGTAATTAATTCGAAATTGCCTCTGCTGGTCTCTTAAAACTGTTATCACCATAATATGGACGTCTTCTTCGCCGTCAATAGAGAAATCGTAAAACATCAACTAATAGTTGTTATGAAAATAAGAAACAAAAGGATGCGTTCTTCAATTTTTTTTTTCGACAGAAGAAAAATTGACAGGAAAAAAACTTTTAAAAAACCTTTAAAAATAATACGCAATATGTATTTGCAAATGTTTAATTAAAGGATCTTTGGAGGGTTTGATTAAGGAAATACTTTTCATTGCTTTAACTACATATTCTAAATGAGAGGTATAAATTTAAAATATTAAAATTAGTTAAATCGTTCTTGCTTTATTCAACTCATGCATTTTTTCATCACTTCTGACTTGAACGCTGAACTCTGAGCTGGAAACAGAATATTTAAGAACATGCTGAATATTATCCTCCGCCGTTTTTAATCTAATTTTAGTTTTTATTTTATTACATTTAATATTATTTTTAGGATGAAACGAAAAATCTGAAAAGCCTAAATTGAAAGAAAGACACATACAGTGGTAACTAACAAAGCAACCCCCTTCAAAAAAAACTTTTGTTCTTATTTCGTAGTTTTAGAAAAATAAGTCTTACAGTATTTTTCGCAGCATTATCTTTTACCGTAACAACTTATAAGTTCAATGGCTTCTATTACTTGCGTTCTGTGACTTTTTTGCCAAAAACATGTTAAGCCACTAGAAAATTGATTTTGAATTTGTTTGTGTAAAGCAGTTTTAAATTTTTATAATTTGTTATGAAATATTATTTTTTACACTGCTGTTCGAGTAAATCACAGCAAATTTGGCTTTAAAATTTTATGTTGAAAACTCGTTGCGTGATTTTAAGAAATCTGCAGTCTCACACAATCAAATGGGAATGGAAGCTTGTGTTGGTGTGATTGTGTGAGGAACTTTTTTTAGTTTTTTCTCTTCTTAACTGTGAGAAACCAGCACAAATACATATGAACCCAAATGTACTGTTTATCTCTGCCAAGTTTTACACAGAAACACGTCATTGATTTTGATTTAAGTGTTGCGTATTTGTGGCGTCACTTTGTTGGCTTTGTTTGTTTTCGTTTTTCTTCTTTTTATACTATTTGTCTATTCCCTCATTCATTTAATTTAGCCGTTAGTTTTATAGCACGAACAAATGTACAGTGCGACGTCAATAGTTCGCCATTCCTGACTATCCACTAGTCCAGCGGAGAGTAATGGGAAGCCGTTTGCCATACATCATGTTCCGTTAAGAGAGGCCCAAATTTTGCTCTCATTATCGATTTTCATGATAACAACTTATATTTAGATATAAAATATTTCAAAATTTTTGCGAAATGTAAAAAGCAAAGTATCAGGGAGCAGATTGAAGCAGAAAAAGAAAATACGTAGTAATCTTGGCGCTTTTTGTTACAGTTCTCACATGATTTCTGGAAAGCAATGACTTAAAAAGAAATTCTCGACCAATTTTTTAATGATTTCAGCATTATATTTATGTATATATTAACTTTAGTAAAATATCTGACTTAAGTCTTCCATATTTCACTTTCCGTTCAAAAAATGTATTCCTATTTAATAGATCGTGCAAGAGTTGTAATATGTACGAGTACATGTTTACACACGATCGGATTAACAACGCTATACTGTATTTACTCCTATAAATACATACATATGTATATAAATGCATGTATGTAAATGAATGTATGCTTTTATGTACATACATACATAAACATATCTTTAATGCCGAATAAACATACATGCCGAAGCTTTGTTTTTCTTTTAGGGATGATGGGTTGTTGTCCCTTTTTGATTCAAAGGTTTTTCTTGTTTATTTTTTCATGTAATTATTTAAGAAATAAATAGACATATTCCGGGTTATATTTAAGAGAACTTTAGAAATGAAGCAAAATTTATTGCAACGGAAATGAAAATTTATGTTTGCTTGCCAGATGACTTCAACGAACGAATAAAACATCAAATAAAAGCGACTCTAAAGGAAGTTTATTTTAATATTAAAACTTTAAGTTGAATCGCGCCTGACGTCGTAACAGAATTCTTTACTATTTAACACCAAACACAATTTTAAGTAATAAAATTATTTATTTAACTTTAAAAGTTGAAATAAAATTACTCGATTTTTTTATTTTCTCAATAAGTTTTATTGATTCCTTCAATTTTTCTTTTAACAACTTTCCATGGCTATAACTTCCTTAACAACCAATATTAAACAGAACGAGGACTATATTGAACATTTATTCAATACCCACCAATATTTATTTTTATTGTCGAAAGGACAAAAACAAGAAGACGGTTGAAAATGCTGTTAAAATATCCTACAAACGAAAGTTGTTCGAATGACTGCATTCATCCGTAGAAACAAACACCCACAAAATTATTTTATTCCTCCGATTGCAATTCCACACCAACACACATACATACATATAAACACACTTAAATCGATGTTCATACTTTTGAAAGATAAAAACAACCCATTTAACCAAATGAAAGTGTGTAATTTTTCTTGCGCAGAACTCGTGCACTGCCAATCCATTTTGATTTTGTGGTAATTAATATGACAACAACCCATGCGTTATTAGCTTGGCACAAGTCAGAGCTCGAATTCAAGGATATGTATGTATGTGCTGTTCTCAATCTTTCAGCAATATCGCTTGATTTTAAATAAATTACATATTACCAACACAAAATAGCCATTAAAGTGCTAAATCGCCTACATTTTACAGGGATTCATGAAAGTTTTCTTAAGCACAATCGATTCAAATCCTCAAATTCCGTATGAGTAGACAACTGGGATGCAAAAGTAACTGTAACTAAATATTCAAAATGGTGTTGTCATTGTGTTGGTAAAAGAATAACAAAAGGAGAGGGGATAACGAAAAAAGAGGATGTTTTTCACAAACTAAGGGTTGCATTAACTTGATGACGTGGTTTTACATTGATCTATCGACTTAACTTGAATAAACTTTCGGCGCCTTGTTGGCGGACACAATGTCGACGACATAAACTTAAGCATCAAAATTTGTTATTGTTATTTTGCCCAAACAAAAATACAGTATGTAGTGAATAGAGATGAAAAGAACGATGCTTTGAAAGTTTTCGTAAGAAAAACTAATCACACAATAATTTTATGATTCATAATCTCGTGGTAAAGGAGGACTTCTTCGTACAAGATACCCAAATTGAGGAATGGATGAGAGAAGAAGTTAATGAACTCTCAGCAGGGAGCTTTCCATTTGATGACGAAGCCAAAACTGTATACCTCAGTTTTGTGAGACAATCGTTGAAACCCACAAACCAACCTTTTATTTCTACACAAATTCTTTAGACTTTTTGAAATTACATACATAAGAGTTTGGTTAGAAATCCGGATGATAATTAGAAGAGGTGAGAACCAAGTGTGTTTTTTTAACTTGCGCCTGTTTCTCATTTTACCGCAAAATTTACAAAATAAATTTGACTAAACGGTAGTTACAGTTGTCCTAACAGTTTTAGCAAATATTTCAGAAAATGGATTTTATTATAAAAAAATTTCGGTTTTAAAAAAAATACAAAATTGTTGTAATTAATATTCAGAAACATTAAACTTTGTGCAATAAGGTTCTAATTTTCATTATTTAACAACGCTGTTGAAGGATATCGGCGCATTTAATCCGTTAATTGACAGAGTGCAACAAAGTCTTTAATTATACTGCTTTATGCAACATTCATTATAAACACGGAACTGTTTAGCTGCACCAACAAATTTGTTGTTGTTCGAACACTTAAAAGAATAATATTGTTGCTAAGAAGGTTTCAGAAGCCCAAATGATTAATTTGAAATATATTTTTATTAATATAATTAAAGTTCAGCATGTAGCTTACCAATCAATATAAATTTCCTAAAACAAAAGAATTTTTTTCAGAACAAACAAAATTTATAAATTTCTCTTAAAATTGCAGTCTAAAGTATTTCAAAACTACTGAATTCATTTTAGCAGAAACAAAATGACTACTTGAATAGAAAACATGGTAAATTATTTGCTGTATTTGACAAGGCCAGATTTTATTTTATGAACAAATAATTTTCCTCAGATTATTTTTTCTTTATTCTGAATTGAATAAAGACTTCGTTATCTTCTCTTCGAAAGCTTTAAAATATGCAAGTCATCAGTTTCTTAACCACTTTTACGGCGAAAGAATACTGCTTAAATTCTAAGTGGAAGTACATAAACTTGTACACAACATTTGTCATCAGCTTGATAGAGTTTATTTGAATTTTTCGGTCCTTTTATTTAATTTATTAGTACATTTCCTCTGACTTTGAAAAATGGTGTTCTAAAGTAAACATTTTTATTTTCAGTTTTTGTGTCTTGCAAAAGCAAAAGCAAAAGCAGCAGTGATATAAAAATATTGTTCATAGAACTCTACATAGAAATCTAAAAACAAAGCACAAAACGCAAACAGAAAGTAAACATCCTGCCGCTTAAAACGCATGCAAACATGGTAATTGCCTACAACAGTTTACACACATACGCACTATTAACCCTTAACTGTACGCCTAGGGCCTGACACGTCTCGCAACAAGATTATTTTTGAAGCTATATTCAACATCGAACATCATTAGAACATCTTGTACAGCAGAGTGCATTATTAGACCGAACGTTAAATATGCCCGTCAACTGGGTTGGAGGCAATAATTTCGTTTATGAAAATAGCAACAATTACAGTTATTTGTAACATATAATAACGAGTTCATTACTAGCACGTGCATGTAGTCTCAACCATCCGGATAAATGTATGTATGTCTACGTAATTATCTTCTTATTCATATGTAGACATATGATATACATATATATATATATATTCCGAACCTGTGGGACAACGCATTAGAGGACGCACACGGAACCGATGCCGCACACAAGTGGAGAGGGACCTCAACCAACTTGGTGTGCAAAATTGGAGGACGCTGGCTAAAGACCGTGCCAGCTGGAAAAGTTTGTTGGTTGAGGCCCAGGTTCACCACGGACTGTAGCGCCAAAAGAAGAAGAAGAACAACAATGTTTTTGTTCCCGTAACAGAGGCAGATAGTTGCTTTCTTATAATTAAGCACATTAAATTATTGTTGTAACCAACCCAACCACATTTAATTCTGAACAGTTTCTTTGAACTCCAGACATTTTTTCAATCATGTGCCACTTAACTTTGATGTGGTGTTTTTTCAGAAAAAATAACGATTGTGTTTATCAATAACATATTTATGCGACATAATAATGTGGTCAAGTATTGCATGCGCGCATATTTGCACCCCACTTCGACGCCTGAAGGCTTACAAATCTTTAAAGAAAGAACTTTTTAGTATATGGATGCATACACAGGTTACAAAATTGTAAAATGTTGGTTTTTGAAGGAAAGATCTGATGAGTTTGCAATTTCTACGGTACAAAAGTCTATAAGAGAAATCTCATAGATATTATTTTAGTATTTTTCAGTCCACCATCATACGCTTGCGACACATTTATTCGTGTACAGTTGCATGCGCAGCTGGATGACTCTTTCTTCACATTTTATTTAAACAGTGACAATTTATTTATATGTATAATATTCGTGTGTTGACTACAGACAAAACGTGGGAAGGAAGGCCTTGGCTCTGATAAAAGAAATTCAACAAATTGCAAAAATTTCAATAAACAAATAAACTTATAAACCCAATTAAACAGCCACTCCAAAGAATCCCGTTTATTAGATCCCATCCCACAAATTAGGGAATGAAAACATATTGTTATATTACGCTCCGTAATAAGCGAAGGCTGGTGAATGTCTTGTACGAGTGCAAGGCTAGACACATGAAGACCTACACCGATTCAACGCTGGTTGCTTTGAAACATTTTGCTCCGTTTTGGCGAAAACACGATACAAACAATAAAATGTTTACGCACTTTCGAATTTTTTCAACAAACCAACAAAAAAAAACGAAAAACAAAAATCTTTCTACCCAAACAACACAATACATTTTTTCGGCATAAATGTCTGTGCGTGTACGAGTACGAGTATGACTGTATTGTGCTATAATTTTGTTATTATATATTTGTTGTTTATATGTAAATTGTTCAGTTAACAAAGTTTTTAAATGTGCACAAATATCCTTTTCGTCTGAGTATGGATGTGTAGGGGAGTATTGTATTATGTTTTGCATGCACATCCTTTAAAATATGCTTATACAACAACAATATAAAGCACCAATCAAAACTGAATAATAACAATAACAACAACAAAAGCGAATTAAAATAAAAACATTGTAAAAAATATTTATATGTATTTGTGTAGGTATGGATGTGCGCTTTTATTTTAATGCAAAAGTTAAAGTTGATTTCCTCTTTTATTTGAGTTGGGTTTTTGTTTGCTCTTTTTTATTTGTGGATGTTGTTTTTGTTCTTGTTTTTTATTGTATTTTTTTTTTTAACTACCCTCATAAACTTTTTAACAGGCAATTGTAACAACGGCGTTAAGTAATAAAAGAACGATTTATATACATTAACTGATCTGTTTATGTGGGTTTGTGTGTGCGATGGTTTATGGGTTTGAATGAATGAATGTTTGACGAATGTGATTTTATGGCCAATATGGTTCGCACCCATTTTATTGTACCTCTAAGCGAAGCTTATTAATTTTTAATATATTCGATATTTTAACTATTTCCCATTTAACATGTCGTATTTACATATTAATACATATACTCTTACCTGCGTAAAGAATTGGCGAATTCTAATTGTTCACAAATAAATATATGTATGTACGTATGTACTTTCTTACACTGCGTACTTGTTGTTTTTGTCATGCTATTGATTCTGCAATAGTTTAGTTCATTAGATCTGGGATATAATTTTATGACTTGCATTCTGTAGGTTGTCGTTCTGAAGATTTAGTCTGTAATTGCATCTTTCTGTCAGCAGGGAACGCAAGACAATTTTTTAATACTTTTTTGCTACTTGCTATAATATTAGTCGTGCATGCTAAGAATCATCTACATAAGACCAATTTACTACGAACTTCATTTGCCGACCGAATTGAGAATATGAAACACTCTAGCCGCGCACAAGAAAAATATCATAAAAGTTAATAATAATAGTTTCACATTACAATCACTAAGCTTGAAAAAACTGTTCTTTTGGTCCGATTGACCCGTTCGTGTTACTACAGTGTTACAGGTTGATCTCAACAAATATTGGATAGTTTTTCGTCGACGCATCATATTGCTATTTGTGTCTGCACTTTCAATGCTCCTTATTTTGATTACAGATCGGCCAATCTTAATTTAATAATTGTGATTAGAGTCAATTTTCATTTGTTCAAAATTTTTTCAAATGTTAATGTTCGACATGATGGGCTAGCCCCATTTTTTAACAGCTATTTAAATCACACTCTTTTCCCTAGTTTTTTATTCATAACATTGCACAGCATGATCTGAGTGATAAATTTTGTCCTCGACTGTGTATTTACAAATAAATATTTTTTGAAGCAGACGCTTTCATTGAGTGCAAAACCAATTTTGCTGATTTAAACACAAATGAGCATTAATAAACTGAATAATACGCTTCGTTTATAGAAATTTTATGCAGATGTTTTTGACACTAAAGTTGTAATGTCTTTTTATTATTCTGCTTCAGGCAAAAACAAACAAACAAAATATTCGCACCCACAGAAAACCCACATACGCCGGGGCCTAATGCTTATTCCGTTTACTTCTAAATGTACATACATGCAGCCAAATGTAGCAAAATTAACCCTAGTTGTAATGGCCAGCACTTGTGTTTTCTTATTAGCCCTGTACGAGTTCTTGTGAAAAAAATCTTTTATTAAGTTTTTTATTTTCTATTTAAGAATATACTTTAGTCTAGACTGGTTAAAAGGATTCTTAGCTGTAAAAACCTTTATAATATTTTTAAAGTTGTTTTTCTAATAACATTCCCCGCACTAAACAATGTGATTGCACGTATGTACGTACATATGTACTTGCCGCACATACAGACGTTGTATGTACTCCTCCACTACATCCATGTGCATGTTTTCAAATCCTTGTGAACGTATGGGAGCTCTGAGTTTTCTTAAATTTTTTGCTTCATGAAAAGACAAACATTCTATTTTGCATACTGCTGTTTATGTTCAGTAATAAATATTGTATATGTTTATTTTATTTTTTTTCTCTACGAATTTTTGCGAAAAAAAACTCACATCTAAGATATTGCAGTTGTTAAAAATTTGGAAAAACAATTTTATAAAAATCTTCATTTGCAAACAAATAAAAGAGAAACTTAAAGCACAAATTTATGCATGTCTTGAGTATGCTGACTCAAAAACTTGTAATTGAACTTTTAATAAAAGAACAGCTCGAAATGAACTTGTTTTTGTTTTAGAAAAAGTAGTTTGCTACCCAACTTCTGACGCAATTAGCAAAAATTCGTTCAAGAGTAGAATTAATCTTCATGCATTCGTAACTACTTATTTAATTCTCGTTTTCTTGGTACTTAAAACAAGTCTCAAAGGAACCATCCCCACACAACAAAGTTTTAGGTTCACGTTAATAGTTTTTAACACCTGGCAGCATCACGCTTTAACCCATCGGAAATGGGACTTCTCCAAATAGGACAGTCGTTGTTTTGATTAAATCAGCAAATGCCGTCTACAACAGGTAGAATGGTTGAATAATACTTCTTTTGAAAATAGTATAGTCGTTATTACCATATAACTCCACTCTATCGCAAACGCAAACGCAAACTTACCCGCTTATAGGTTCAGTAAATACGCAACAAGCAAAAGATGAACAAAAATCTGCACTCGTGCAGTTCTCTGATGTTGGGCTGCCAATACTTAACATGAGGCCTACAAATGTTGTGTACGCAAAGAATTTCTTCTTTGTTGGTATTGTAGCGTCCACACCAAAAATTACATACACACAAACTTTCACACATATATAGATACGTATGTAATACGTATCCACTTGAAGTCTGTATTTTGTTTACTTTGATTTATGGCAACCGATATTATGAGTAGGTTTTCATATAAATATTTAATGAAACGTAAATTATGACAAATCTCTTAACACCTACACACACATAAAAACTTAAATATAGTTAATAAATGTATCACTGTAATATATTTAACCACTGGCAAATACTCTTAAGCATTCCTGACACATTCCTCGATACATATTTGTATGAATTTATATACACATTTGTGTGTTGAATTCAAAACATTCTCCAAACACCATAAGGGTAATAAATCTACTTTTCATTCTGTACAATCTGAAATATGTCCTTAAGTTTTTTGCGTTTTACTTCGTTTCTGTGCTAAATACGTTGGCATTTAAATACGTAAGAAGCTAAATTATGTCAAAATAAACAAAAAATATTAATTTTATATTATTTATTCGTACTTATGGCGGATTTTATAGAAGGAAAAAGTACTTGCTGATATCCATGAACAGTTCTAATCAGAAGAGTGAGTGCAATAGGTGACATATCCATGTCCATGCATGCATGTAACTGAGTACATGTGTGTGTATGTAGATGTATGTAAAAATTCATTCACTAGACGACAGATTTCTTTAAGATAACAACTCCTTTTAATGAAGACAAAAGGTTTAATAAAAGAAATATCTCTCAACCAACCAGAATTAAAGGTTAAAACTCCATACAAATTCGAATCGATATTGACAAAGTCGCCCTAATAACCTTTATCCAATTTTCCCCACACGTACTGGCTGAGCACAAATATTTTAAAATTGATTGTGCTTTAGATGTGCAGACATGAACACCAACTTCTTTCTGTTCATATGTAAATATATTTATTTAAAAATATATTTCGAATTACATTTTCTTTTTGAAAGATTTCATTTAACCCAACAACATATTGTATATACATACATACATATATTCATACGTAAAGAAATGTGTCTATGCGTTAGGAGTAATATTCTTTTTGTTTCTGTTAATTGAAACGTCAAATAATTTTTATTTTGCTAAAAGAAAAATCTTATTTAATATTTGAAGTAGTAGTCAACGTAAACAACTCATATTATTAAATTCATTTAATTCGATGGTCTACAATTTCATGTTGCAGAAAATTCATGTTGCAGAAAAAATAACAAAGGGTTGAATTCTCATTCGCTTTGAAACCAATCAAAAAAAGAAAACTTACCAATACAAAAAATTAACACAGAAACTTTTCTGCAATAGTTGGAAGAAAGCCTGGCTTTTTATTAACACACATTTTATTAAATTACCACTTAAATTTTATTTCAATTAATCTAAACGTTTTTTAACACGTATCTCGTAATTTGCACAACATCATCGAGTAATTGATGTACCATAAACAGTCGAAACTCGTTCAGATGGCAAATAAATTCTTGCAATAAACATTTCCTAAATACATATCTGAAAGCTCAGAACTTGAAATATACTTTTCAATAGGAAAGCAGCAAATATTTTATTACGTGACGGAACTACTTTTGACCAGGTCAAACAAATAAGCGAGGTCCAAATAAATATGCTTCGAAATGAGCTGGTGCACATGCACATACATACATGTATGTAGCCATTTCTAACTGTTAATCAATATATTCGTTGCTTCCTCGCCTCAATATGGACTTTCAGTTTTAATAAAAAAAACTCAATTCGTATAGAGAAGCTTCTGTGCCAATGAAATATTTTTAGTATGAGATAGTATAGAATCGGAACAGTTTCAAATTTAAGAGATCCACCCTAATGTGTTCATGCCTTTCATTGAATGTGTTTATACTAATACAAATAAAATATCCATTTTCGGAAAAAAGAATGCTGGCAAAACAGTTAAAATTAATAGCCACACCAGTTAACTTTTGACATTCAACAAATTAAGTATAATAACATAATACGATAATGCATAAATATTCGTATATATATACATATAGATGTGTATATATGCACAGGCATACATACAAATATACACGGGACTATGAACAGACGCAATACAACGTTTACAACGCAGATGTTAAGTATTTAAATCGTATGCAATAGTGACATCATCGATATGAAACATCATTATGAGAAACTCTTTATGGAACACATTAACAGCATATTTGATATTCTGAGTTTTTTGATGGAAAATCAAAGACAGCGTATTTGAAAGATCAGGTTTTCTCAGGCTTTGAATTAGGGGGAAGCTTTTATGTTCATCGTATTCATTTAAATTAATCAAATTTACTTATGAAAGAAAATAAATAAATAATAATATAAATTTTTCAATGAAAGAAAACGTACTTAAGAATATATAAAAATCTTTTTCAATAATATGTTATAAGATTTCATCAGAAAAATACTGTGAATAGATACGTTTGCAATTTGTTCGAAATTGATCTTTTTTTCAAAGATGTAAATAAAATCGTTTTAATTGATGTTCCATTCAATTTAATGTGTCATAAAGAAAAAATATATGAAAAAAATCGCACTGTCACAAATATAATTTATCAGGATATATAACAAAAAATAGTTTATAAAATGCACCACTGGAGTGAATTGTTAACTTAGAAGAGACAGTATTTCTTCTGCATGTGCAAACGTTAAACATTAAACTATAACAATGCATTCCATTTGTTATATTTCGAAATAATAAAACTGGAAACTTTAGGCTGTGTTTTTGTTTACCATTACTTTAAAGTATTTAAATATTTTCCTATAAATATTCATTTGTAAATATAGTATAAATTCTTTATTTATAACATCAGAGTAGGCATTAAAATGATAGGCTAAAATTAAAGAATAAAATGTGTTTTTTCATTCTTTAGAGAAATTAAATTGTATTGAAAAACATAAGTACAAGCGAGGGTAGTAAAATAATTTAAGTACTTAAATACACTGATGTATTTGTTTCATATCAATATACCCAAATACATCTGTATGAGTGCGTGTAAATTTTCTCTAAAATTGCTGCTGCATGTTTTTTGTAAGTAAAAAAAAACCATAAGAAATTATAACACATGTCTATTATTCTTTTTAATGAAAAAAATTACACATATAATTTTCGTTTTCGAATAAAAGTTATAACTCAAGTTTGTGGAAGAGTACTTTGAATGAAAATTTCCCTAAAAGCTGAAATCTTTATGGTGCCAAATGAAACGATAAGGTCACATCCAATCAAGTAAAATCACATTCGCAACGTCCTAACATAAATGATATCACCCTAATGATCGCTTCGAGCTGACGGCCAGTTCGGTTCAACTAAAATGGTCAATTTCAACTTCAAAATCAAATTTAAAAGTCTAAGTGAAATTTATGATACGTTTGGTAGAAAAGCCACACATCAAAGTTTTTCATCACATCCTTTGCCCTTTGCCAAACTAATCGTTCATAACACATTTATTCGGCTTTTGTTAAGCATAAAGGAGTTTATAAGGCTCTCCTTTCAGTTATAGTATTTTTTTTCATTTATTTTATATGGATGAATTGTTTTGAGTAAAAATACACAAAGAATGCTGATAAAAAGCTCTTTTTGTTCTTGTTTAGTTATTTATTCATATATTCATGTTTTGTTGGAAAGAAATATTTTTATAAAATTTATAAATTTAAGTAACATAAATATAAACAAAAGTCTTGTGAAATGTTATTAAATATTTATGAATTGCTTAAAATATTTATTATTCGGTACAACTCGCTTAAGATTTAAAAATTAAATATATATCTTAAATCTACTAATTTCCTTTTTTTAAGAACCGAATCAAAAATCGAATCAATATAAAATAATAATTACTTTCCAAAAACAAATATTTATTAATGGAAACAAAAAACTTCTTAACTATTTATAAATTTCGAAAAACGGTATTTATTGCTTCCATAATTTTGTAAACTTTAATAAAAAAATTTCAATTGAGAAATGTATACTAAGTTTCTAATATTTAAATACTAAAATTCTCGAAAAGTGCCAACTTGAAAGAGCCTTGAGAAATTAATTTTTAAACTTCCTCTTTTACAGTTTTATACACGCTCCAAAATATTGCTAAACAATGTAGACAAATAATGCAAAAAGAAGAGTTAACTTTGAGGACACAAATTTCAACATCATTTGCTCCAAACCAAAACAATAACATTCAATAATTATGGTTATCTTGAAAAGTTGTGGTAATTTGCGTTTGTTTTTCACACATCAAAACAATTACACCGAAGTGTACTTTTGAGATGTGTTTTTCGCTCTGGGGTTAACAGAGGGTCAATTGAGAGTTCATCAAAACCAACTGCCAATTTTGATGCCTTTGCTTTGCGTTCTTATAAGAAAATAAATTTCGTCATCGAACCATGTAAGAATGTAAAAACGTATAATAATATTCTCGGGATTTTAGAAGATCAATGAGTTTTGGCACAGCACTTGTAACGTATGACTCACAAAAGCTTTTCGTACTCATAAATATATAACTCATATGCCAGGAAATCCTTCACAAATTTTGCTAACACAAAACGACAGGCTTTGCAATGGTTGTGTGACCAAAATCATTTTAAATGTTTTATCGCATACGAGCACGAAATCAAAAAATAAAATATATAAATATATATAAAATAAAATAAAATAAAATATAATATATATATATATATATATATATATATATATGTAATGAAGAAGAAAAATATAAATGAATACTTACAAAGAAACGATTGGAATATCTTCCAAAGGAAAATTAAATTAAAAACTTAAGGAAAACCATTTGGAGTACAATGAAGTTCAGCTTTGAAAAAACTAAAAGAAATTTTTTACTGATATCACATTATGATTAGTTTTTTGTTTTACATTATATGGGGCAACTCTTACTCGTCTATTCTTTTTCTCAGCGCAATATACATATGATCAACAACCTACTGTACAAATTAGAATTTAAATTATACTATAAACTATGATAATAATATAAATATAATTTGAAGCAAAATACAATAATATTTAAATAAAATAAAAAATTTAAAAAATTTGAACTACCCAATTTCTCATCACCCACCTTTTTATTCACTTCCCTCTTCCCCTCGAAATTGCATTAACTTTTGCCCTTGAGTAAATGTCTTGTAACGATAGAAATAAAAACAAAAGTTGTGTGAATTTTGTAACATTTGCAGCCCACTCTCAGCAAACTAAAACAAAGTAGAACATCTTAAGCCATCTACAAATAGTTTATTTAATATTATTTTTTAATTGAAAACTGTTAACCGTCCAACAAATCATAATTTTTTCTATTCCTTATGTTTCTTTTACGTGTTTCAACAACTAAGGAATGAACTACAAATGAGCCAAAATGTATTTATAAAGCAAAATAACTTTAGCAAAGAAATGAAAAAAATTTGTTATATAATTCAATTGCAATACCGTGCAAAACGTGACACTAGCTGCCACAACTAAGACCATTTAATTGGCTAATGCTGTAAACAATGATGCAGCCGAAAACACCTTCCAGTACCAAAGATTCAAAGAATTGCACACCACTAAGCAATCAGACAGACAGAGAAACAGCAACCGCGCCGTCAGACACCAGCACAACAGATTCGTTTTAAGAAAAGCAAGTATAAAGTATAAACAAAAACAATGATTATATTAGTTTTCTGAACTTTTATTTCCAATATTTCTATTCGCAGAGAATATTAAATTGATATGGGAAAAAGTTAAACGATGTTTAATTTATATTGACTTAAAACAAAAGTTGATCAATTTTAACTTTCCTACAACTACAAATTAATAATAATTTTTGGTGCTGATCTCTGTTTAACACGTTACATATGCATTTTGGTCTGCACCCACAAGCTCTCTGCTCTACCTGTACGGTCTGTCATTACCATCCTTATGCATCATTGCATATATCTGCAAAAAGTATTAGTGTCTCCAATTTCCAAGAAGTGCTAAGTGTACCAATTTGGACTTTAGAAAAATAATTAACAGGAAATTACTAAACTATTTTATTGTATTTATTTATATACATAAATATTTTCATTATAACCAAATGTGTTCATCGGCTCTATTTAAATATTCCAACATAATATTTCATTATTCACATATTTCACATATTTTGTTTAAAAATAAGATATCAAAGCTTTTCAATATTTTATATGTATCAGCAAATTGGAATAAAAAGTTATGCTTGTAAATATAACATAAGAACTGTTTAATCATTTTCAAATTGAAAAGTTTATTATGATATGAATTTGAGAATGAATTTTTTTAACTAAAGTGATTTACGTAACAGACACGTGTGTCATGGTGTAGATAACATTTTTATATTTTCCTAGTTTTATCTAAACAAGTTAAATTTTGCTATTAATTACAAAAATAACAAAATCTTTTAGTATATTTTAACTACATATGTGTAATTATTGAACTTTGCAATTCTCTAACGATTTAAATAAATGTGAGTTTATTTATGAATTGCTTTTACCCAACCAACATTTTCTTAAGAACTTAGTTACACGACAAATAGCAAATTACACAAGTCTTGCCGTCAAAATGATGTACTAAGTTCCTAAAATAAAGTGATTCTATAAAAGAAATACGTAACAACATTTCCCATCAATGAAAAAATTAAAATAGCTTTTTTGTGAGTATGTGGGCATATTTTTTAAATAATTTTCGATACTGGCATGCAGGTTTGAATAATTGCAAACATGTGTTTTTCTGCACTTGGATATACAACTGATACAAAAACTGTAACAGACAAAAACTATTAACGTACAAACAGATAAAAAGAAAATTATCTTTAGGGCATCAAAACAAAACAAATGAAATCATAATAATGAATTCCTTTCATATGGATTGAAAGACTGAATGTAAAAACTACATTCTCGCACTCACATCAACGCAACAACTCACAGCCATGAACAGTACAAATTTATAAACGTAAAACAAAGTTATGAAAATGTATGAGTATGGAGTTCAAGCGAAAACAAAAGGATCCACTACACAGCGAGAGAAATTTTAATACTTTCAGTTTTAAGAATGTTTTGCCACTCTCTTTTTCTTTTGCATTGTGACAAACATTGTGACAAATTTTTGATTGTAACAAACAAATTTTTATGGACCAATATTTATTCCGCACGGCACAAACGAATTTCTTTTGAATTGGAAAAAAGAGTTTTGCCAATACGTATTGTTTTATTTAAAAAAAAACAATTGTAATTCAAAACCTAAAAACTACCTCTAAACAAAAAAGCGGTGCAAAATATACTTGAAAAAGTTATATAAGATGCCTCTTTGGTTGAACATAAAGTTTATTTTAATCTCAATCAAATTCGCTTGAAATAATTTTCTGCAACTGTAGGACACTTGGCAATTCACCTGGTTTATGTTTTTCATTCACATCACAACACAACAATGCCTGACATTGTGAAAGAAAGGATCCCGCCGTGAGCTCGACTTTTTGCTAAATCAGCCGTTCTGCGGGAAAATTTTTTCAGAACTTCTGAAAAGCCGCTTAAACAAATTAAAATCCTCTACAGGCAAAAGAACTGGTAAACATTTAACATATTTTCTAATACTCAATTCATGAAAGATTAGAAAGATCTAATGTCTGTAAGAAAGGCAAATGGAGGAGGAGGCTGTGGCTGCGTGGCCTTAAAAAAAAGAAAAGCATTCGCAAATCGATTATTTTATTTCTTTTGTATTTATTTTTATTTTGAGGTATGAAAACATTTTAGTTTATTTACAATAATAAGTTTTTACTAAATTACTAAATTTTTGATTGGGACCACTTTGATTCTATAATATTTAAGGTTCTCAAAAGTGCGTGCAAACGAAAGACACGCGATAGACAAGCCCAAATTCTCATAGGTTTTCTTGCACAAGAATTTTCTTTCGACATCGGGGAACAGAATGTAATTTTCAGTTTTCAAATTACTTATTGTAGGGTTATAGACAGAGTAAGAGAAGTTCTATGCTACAATGAGCTTAAAATAAAGATAAATAGCAAAACAAAAATTACAACAATAACAACAACCTGGAAAGTTTTACAAGCATGTTCATTTATTTATTTTACATCAAGCGAATAGAACGTACAACAACAAGAACAACAAACACGCGTAGCATAACTGAAATCTCATAACTCCATTGTTGTGTTTATTTTATTCATATTGTTGCTATTGCTATTGCTGTTGCTGCTTCTGTTGTTGCGATTAATACCTGCGGGTAATGGAAAGTAATTGAGTTTTTTCCCATCCAGTCATTTATTATTTTTCCATTCTCCACCATATCATTCTCTCTTAAAAATTCTGTAATGATGGAGCGAATGAATTGAAGGTTTGACTAAATGGAATACAGTTGTTCTATTTTAAGTTTTAACACTTTGATCTCGTATTGCTTTGTGTTCACAAAAGTTATGCTGCTCTAATTGCCCTTCTGTATTTTATTGTTCTCTTTCTTCGCCAACCGAATTGAATGCAAAAATGTCTGTTTGTGTGTGTGAATTCTAAAGTCCAAAGGTTAAGGCATCATTATCGTCCTAGACAAAACAATTAAAATAGTGTTAAGCGTTTAAGAAAGCAAACAAGCCTTCACTTGTAATAGGGATTGGCTTGAAGCAAAATTAATTAATTGTTAATAAATTGATTTACTTCAAACGGGTGCAAAATTAACAAAAATCCTTTTACCGAATTTACGTATGAACTGTATATTTAGTTTCTTCAAGTGGATGCCGTAACTTGCATGTAAATTATGAAAACATCAGTGCGGGAACGTTATTTATGCATCGGATAGCAACAGGCTTAAAGGCAAAAACTTCTTAAAAGCACGTTGGAATCATTTAACAAAGCTTTAGCGGGGAGAACAATAAGCCCATCTCAGTAATTAGCTTCTAAAAAAAGTATTCTTATTAATTAAACGCAGAATCTCTTTGAAATATATACTTTTTAGAAAGGCGAAATAACCCCGCTGAGGAAAAGAAGGGGACAAATACTAAACAGGTCGTAAAAGAAGATAGATGTGTTTTTAAATCCTCTGGTTTTTGCGTATCATATCCAGTTGAGAAGGATTTATGGTAAGCGCATTAGCTTATATAGCTCTGTGTAGACCCAAAATAATTTATTATGCTCTTATATGCAGTTTATATATAACGTGCTTCTTAAAATATTTACTTCATTTTTTGATCTTTAAGTTTTTTTCTTTGCCAAACAAAAACAATTCTGACTTGTTCTTTAATTTGAGCACGTGCATGTCATCATGAAATTTGCAATACATGGGATGACATATCCTTCTTGCTTTTCCTCTCCTCACTCTGTACTTTCGAACACAATTTCTCTAGACTCTACAGTTTTTTTTTCTCCCTTTTTCCCCCTTTTTTCATGTTTATTTCTTTGTATTGTATTGTATTGTATACTATATATGGTACACATATTCGAAAAGAAACCCATGACTTTTCTTTTAAAATTTTTAAAATGCAAGACATATAAACTGAATTTTCACTTCCGTCGTGTCTCTGTATCCGCCTCCATGCGTGTATTCGTTCAACATCTCAAGGAACCACCGCGTGTGGGCGAAGATATTTAACACAACACAGAACAAAATTTCGTCACACATGCTACTCGTTTATGGCTCTGTTGTTTTCTCCATGAAATGGAATCTTTCCAATTCCAAATTAAACGGAAGCGGAAGTAATGCGTCAAACAAAGTCTTGTTATGTTTTTTATGACAATTGTTAAAAACCTGTTAAGATAATGTTTAAGGAAAACAGAATTAATGTACACATTCACATGAATTAGAGTAGGTTTTGTTTTTTCAAAGACCTTTTCAACAAATATGTATGTATGTGTGTATGTATATTAATATTGAACACGTATTAAGGACTTAAAATAAAAAGTTCAGCTCAGTGTTGCAGCATATTGAAAATATGATAATCTAAAATAAAATGCAACATTAGAAACAGCAAAAGCAGTTTCAATCTACTTATCGAATTTGTTGTCACTTTTGCCTAGATTTGCTTTCCACAACTTATAAGATCTATTCCAATACTAAGACTAAATTGAAAGAAAAAAATTTAATTATTATGTGAGGAGTTACCAGTTAAACCGAGCGAATTAAAAAGTCATTTTAAAATTTAAATAAAATATTCCTTGAAATTGATTCTTAAATGGTGTACAAGAGCATTAATTGCATAGTTCTTATAAATATACCTTCTCTTGAGTTCTATCACCGAATTAAGCCCTTTTCCTTAGAAATGCGCATTAATGCTCGTATAAGGAAAATATTTAATTTGTAAATCATAAAACGCTGATCATTTAAGAAAAAGGTGTACGAAAGGAAGACAATAATACCAACTAATATTTAAAAATTATTATTATGATTTTGCCAAAAATCATAAATGCTCTTCTTTTAATAGTTTTTAGCTTCATGAAACTTCGTTTCAAATATTATTAACCCATCAATGACACTGCGAAATACATTTTCTTCAATTTTTAACAATTTGTGTTATTATTTATTTAGCCTTTATTAGGCTTTAAAAAATATTATTGGAAATCCTTTTTGTTTTTATTTTTCTTTTTTTTCGTTTTTTTTTCGTTTTTTAGGTTCAGCATCAACTCTATATTTAACTGTCAACAACATAATAACATTGTCTTAACACAAACAGCAATAGTGAATGAAATTCCCAAAAAGAAACCTATTTTGCCTTACATTCTGTATATTTTTCAAAAGTTGCTCCTCTTAAATGCATTTATTTATTTGATGTTGTTGCATGCAGTAAGAAGCGAAACAGGAGCAAAAAGTCGCAGAAAAAGAACATCTACTGTAAATATGTATCTAATCGAGCATGTAGCACAAAAAGCAAATACTGCTGCTCGGCAGCAGCCTTCCGGACTAACTCCGGCTATCTGAATGCTTATCCGTCTGTCGCTCGATATTTTTGTACATCTGTCTCGATGTCTGTCGGACTGTTTATATGTATTTTTCAAAAAGTTTTTGTTTTTTTCTTGACTGCCACTTCAATGGTTGGCCACTTGCACAAGTGGTTAAACACTAAACTTTATTTATATGAACAGCAATCTCTATTTTAAACTGCAAGCAACAAAAGACACTTTTTGCTCATCCTCTTAATAAGTTGGGATTGAATGAAGTTTTTGTTGCTCGCAAAGCAGTTAAAAGAATTATTGTCTGCTGATGAAACACACATGTATGTTTCATATTTACACACATGTACTCGTACGTTCCTACACATATTCTACCATAAGAGTACCTGGAAGCCTAACTTTGGATATGCTAAATAAAAACGCTGCTGCTATTGTCCTATATTTTTTAAATACTCGTATTGGAAAACTGTTTATGAAGAAAATTATTATTATTATAAAAAGAATTAATTAACTTTTCACATCCATTGCACATAACAGACAAACCTTTACCGACAAGATCTTATACTTGGACTCATGTTTCTGTAAAGATTTAAGGGGCTAAAGATTCTAGCCTACCCAAAAACACTTTAAACGTTACAAATATTAAAAAAGTTATGTTTTTTTTATCAAAATAAATAAGTGTGAACAAAAGCCGGAGCATCTTTCTGTGAATGGAATATTTTGCCACCTTTCCACCATTTTTTCTTTTTGTGAAATTGGACAGGGACACTGACGTAAATCATTCCATTATCTTGATTAGACTTATAATCATTAACCGCAATAGACGCTGAAGCGGTGCAATGTAACAAACTTTTTGCCGACGAGAGGTGTGTAACTCAGAAGACTTTGAGGCTGCTACAGTTGAAACATTTACAAGAAAATATAAATTAACAAAAAAGAAACATATTTAATATATTGTCATTTAATTTTATGCCTGGGCTTACAGAGCATTAGGAGCACAAGCATAAATTATAATTTTCAATGCTGTAAATATATTAGTTGCGTTCACTTACTCATCTGCTTTTCTTTTCGTCTTACACTCGCATTTCTATTCTTTTAAGTTTCTTTCCTTGGCTCCTTTTTGAGCTAAATAGCAAATAAATCATTTTAATGACACACCGCGACACTGAAATAAAGAATATTTAATAAATTTAGGTTGTGAGGAAGACAGATAAGGAAAGATATTTGCCAAAGAAAACAGAATTATAAAAATAGACTAAAAGCATATTGCGAAATTGTTTTAGTTAATTTATGCTATAATGTGAAAAAATTATTTGATATTACTTTTTATTGCCTGGAAATGAAGTAAACCAAAATCATTAAAATTAAAAGTGATTGAGCATTTAAAAGAAATTAATTAAAACAATTAATGGTTACATAGAGCCTTAAAATAGAACAAATTAAATACAATTTTTAGAGAATTAGAACCGGAACAGAAATATTAATAAATATATCAAAATATTTTTACTATTTAGTTAGAAGTAGGAGTCACAACTAAAAATATAGAAAAACTGCTGTTTTTTCATTTCGGTATTTTGTTTTTATTTAGACAACGTCCTGAAAGATGGGCGGCCGATACAGTAACACGAACTTATCTGACAATATATTTGAAAAGCAAATTTCCTGAATTTTACTGATAATTGAATAGCAGATCATTTTTGCCAGTTACATAAAAGAAAATACACAAAAGAAAATTCATAAAATGATTTGACTTTTTTCCAAAAACAGGTAATTTAAACATTTTACTTATGTGTGGTTATGTTCTCAAATGATCTGACTTTTGTCATCTTAGCGCTTAGCCAGCTTAGCGCTTGAAGTACAAATATTTTAGCCAGGGCATCGATACACAAGTATTTTGAAAACAATTTTCAACGAATGCTACAAACTTCAAACAAATTGAAAAAGTTTCTCTGTTTTTAACTTTTTAAAGTTTGGTAACTTAAAACTATTACGCGATTGTTATTCACAAAAACACACAATATTTCACCCAACTCAAGCACACACATGCAAACATGTTTATGTATTTAAAAAAATGTGGCAACTAAACTGTCTCATGCGTAAAAGTATTGTAATGCAAAAACAAACAAAAAGTAGCGCATATTTTTACACAATGTTGAACGCATTTGGTGTGGCTTAAAAAAGTAAAAAAATTGTTGTGAAGTTTTAGTTGATTGTTGAAAAATGTTGCTCAACTTATATGGCGTTCATATTTTCCAAGCTTCTTTAAATGTCGAACGGATTTAAATGCAAGTAATTAAAGAGGCATTGGCGGGAAAATTGTTTTTCTAAAAATTACAAAATCATTTTCATTTCAGGTGCTTAAATTATAATATTCACATCCAGCCCACATACAGCAAGCCGTGAAGCAATGCGAAATAAATATGCAGGCGCGGGAACATATTCTTGAAAGGTTTTGTAAAATCGTCAGCGGCTGGAAAAACATTGAATTGAGCGTTGGCAAGTTCTGTTTAGGGGTAAGACTTGTTTTCTGCAACGAAATTTTAAAATTAATTTCCAATAACTGGTTTGTGGTTTGGGATTGTTTGATTGATTAAGCTGTCTTTTTGGTTTAGTTTATTTTCTTACTATAAGACAGATGCTGTTCTTTTCAGCACACATCATTCTAGTAAATCTGTTAAAGATGTCTCGATTCTACTTTTCCGACTTAGTTATAACCAGCCACTCAAGGCGATTACTTATTGAATCAAAATTGTATATGCTTCTGTATTTTCTCCACTTTTTTCACATTTGTTGCAAGGGAACACCAAAGATAATAGAAATGTTGATTTCAACTCCCTGAGAAAAGGCTATTAATTTCCTAAGTTAAGCAGGCGATGACTGTGTTTTGTCTCTTTAACCTCTTAAAAGACCACTTCAGCTTCTAACAAAAATAAAACATTGTCTCTTACACTGGCCAACAATTACACTTGCTGTGGAACTTGCTTATTTATTTATTTTTTTCTATGCAGCAGGATGTGTGCGTACGTACGCTATTAATAGTCATTAATTCCACGCTAATTTATTTAGTGGCCACTTGGGAGTAATTTAATTTTTGACAAACCGAAAAACGAAATAAAACTACTACGAACTTCTATTAAAGGTGGCAAAGAAGCAAAATGCAAAAAATATTTTGCAGCTCTGAGTGGAAAAATGTTGAGTCAAGCAAAATAAATTAAACAGTGTGTTGCAAGTAAAGTTAGTAATAAGTTATGGCCAAGAAAGTTGCTCGACGTGGTGTTACGAAGCCGCTGTAGCAAATGAAATTAAAGTACCACACAAGATCCTTATGACATTAAATTGAAGCAGTTGTTGTTGAGAATTTTTCGCCAATTTTAGACCAATATGCATGCATGCAGACATATAGACGAATATCAATTTATTAAACTTGAAATAATAGAAGTGAAAATAACGATACTACAGAATATTTGGTCTGTACAGTTCAGTTAGCGAGAATTTGCCATATCCAACCGGCCCTATTAGACAACTCTAACCAAGTGAATTTATAAAGTAAACCAATTACTACAGTATTTAATTTCTACAAATATCCAATTCTATCTTCATCTTTAAAGAACCGGGCAAAATTCCCCAACAGAAACTCAACTTAATTCTCACAGACTGCTTTTTAATTCGTACAGGATTCCAATGAACGAGATGTGGAAAGATGAAAAAACAAACAACTAATGTAAAAATTAAATATATATATATATAATTTATGGATAAAGCAGAAACTTTACTTTTCATTCGATTTCCCCCAAGTATTATTCGCTTGTGACTTTTACAGAAAAAAAAATATGAAGGATGTTTTTGTTTACTTGTAATGCTGGTGTTTGTTGAAAAGAACTGCAATCCGATAGAAAAACTTGTTGATAGCATTTTTGTTATTGCAATTTAACAAAGCAATATTGCCTTGGTTTGTTATACACTCAGACATAAATGATAGGTTGAGTAAATACTTCACAATCCAAAGGCAAAAGACAAAAATATAAAGATGAAATAATATGGCAAAATTAAATTGAATTGAACGTAAGAAGAAGAATATAAAAGACATTTTTTAGCATATTCAAATGTTGTCAATTCAGATTTCAGATTCGAACACTCTATCAAACGCAAACGAGTACAACAGTTATGCGCGTTAATGACTGCCAACCGTATTGAATCAACATTGCAATCACAAACAACAATTTGCATCTTGTTCAAATCAACTTATATACATATGTATGTTTATTGCGTTTTTATCGATTACATATGAACATACATTATTATTATATTTTATTGATAAATGTTTGTTTATGTAAATGTGCAACGCATTATTAATACACTTTCCCCAAGCATACTTTAGGTCTAATATTATTAAATATACTTTTGCTATTATAAACACACACATACATATAATGCTTTATGCAAAAATTTGGCATAATTTTCA
The DNA here is from genome assembly GCA_932526305.1 of Epicampocera succincta. NCBI lineage: Eukaryota > Metazoa > Arthropoda > Insecta > Diptera > Tachinidae > Epicampocera > Epicampocera succincta. Next base: position 20,060,418 of record OW052037.1, on the reverse strand, counting down.
TATTTCATTTTAACTTAATAAAGTGCAAAGTAATGACTTCATAAACTAAGTTTTTAAGAAGTTAAGCAGAATCGCATTTCGAAAATAAAATTAAGCAAAGCAAAGATATTTCTAGCATAATTTACGGCGATTTCTTATTTTTTAATTTTATATTACGTTGAGTTTTTATGCAACGTTTTATACTATTCCTTTGCCATTTAACAGCATCTGAAAAATATAAGAGACATCATGCCGAGTGTTGTAGTATTTTTTTTTTTTTTGCTTTGATAAACTGAACGCCAAACTCTGGGTACTTGAAGAAGAAATCTACAAACTTATGAATTTTTATTTGCTTAACTTTTTCTGTTTTTACAAAGAATATTACCAAATGTACATTCTATGAAAGACGAAAAAAGGAAGTACTGTACCTTCGAGTTACGCATTTGAAGCTTAAACTAAGGACTGCCTGCAGAGTTTAGAGTGCGTTTTTATAAAGTCGCACTTGTTTTTCATTCTATTACAGCACATAATGTTGACATATTTTATAAGGTATTCATTCGTTAACTTTATTTGCTTTTCCAACGGTTTTTTTCTTTTTCGCTCTTTTTGCAGTTGTCATTTTTTTTGTTGCTTCTATATAAAATCCTTTGAATTACGGTCATTATTTTGAATTAGTTGTGTCACATACACACTTGCATACCTTCGTGATGTTGATGTTGCAAGAATGTTTGTTTGTTTGCTCCTGACACATACACGCATCCATACACATGTTTCTATATCACAAACAACAACAGCGACAACACAGATTATAGCATAGATTAAACAAAAATTTTATTAAATTTCTAGTGTTTCTGTGCTTGTTGCTTGAATAAGGTCGTTACAAAGCCAAAAGAACGCTTTATTCTATATGTACACATGTATGTATGTATGTACATGTGTGAGTAAAATTTAATGTTATGTTCCGATTTTATACGTACTTATGTATGTATGTATGTATGTATGTATATGATTACGTATATCCTCGTACTGTTTTTTATATCTTAGTATGATTTTATTGTGCTTTTCACTTAAAAGCAATGTCTTTATGTTAAAAATAAATTTCTTTTTTTATATCTGTCAAAAAGGAAAAGTAACAATTTTGCAAGTGTTCTTTCAAAATAAATATCTTAATAATAGTGTTTACGGCAATGTTCAGCAAATGTCTTTAAGTGCTCCGTATAAATTTTGAAATTAAGTTTGATAATATCTATGTATGTTGTTTTTACATTTGCGAATGAATGTGTTGCAAATTTCTTTATTCTATTCCACCGTAAAAGAGCGTTAAATATGAATTCGTTTATACTGTTAGTAATTTGTTCACAACAAATTCAACAAAACACTTAGTCGGTTCTCGTGAACAAATATATATGTATGTATATTGTATGCACAATTTGTTGCTGATACTTCTAACAGTCCAGAATGGATGTATTGACGCTGTATTTAATATTAAATCTATTTATAAATGATATTATTGTTTGACCCATTTCCACAAATTTATTAAAACCAAATTCGGACAAATACTGATCTAAAACTAATCGCTAATCTCTTTGTTTTGTTGAAATTACTTCGAAACTTTTGACCAGTATTTAAAAGAATTTTTTAGTGTAATTTATTTGCACTTTTTATCCATAAAAAATTAACTTAAATTTCATAAAAAAGCAACTTTTATTACAATTTGGTTCATTCTGTTTTGAGTATGTTTAATGCTTTCGCCCGTATAAAAATGTAAATTATGATACTTTAACTAACTTATCATTTGCCTACAGAAGGGTTACGTAATTAGCGATTAGACTTTAATTTCATGACTATCGTATAATAATAATGTTAATGGATAAGAAATAATTTCTCTTTCTTTTTAGTTTTGAGAAACGAAATTAACAGCTCAAACTTAAACTATTAAAACTATTTTAAACCAATCAAATATATTATAGCGCTCTAAAAAGAAATTTCGCTATGAAAAATATTAAATCTGTGCTACATGTACTCTTGCATGCGAACTCAACTTTCAATTTGTTGTTCAACTGGGTTATGGTTCAAGCCATTAATCATTTTTGAATATCATGTTTTACACAAATATTGCTCGAAATCGTAAATCGAAGTGTGTGAATAAGTAATTGTAGCCATTGACATCAACTGAACATTAATTGAAATTTTGACATTTATTTATTTCGTTTGCACTCATGAATAAATCGTCAAGGAAATTAATTTCAACACTATTTAAATAATGCAATAAATTTCAAATAAATCCATAAACTAAATCTCATGCACACATGTCTCATAGAAAGTTTTTGCTTTAATTACTAAATAGTAAAAAAATATCTGCTCACAAAGTAGTTTTTTGAAAGAAAAGTTAAAAATAGCGCATAAAACAAAAATACTTAGTTTACAATTTCAATTTAAAACGGAGACAATTTAAGGTAATTTTAACATAATTATATGCCACAAATATGCATAAATTTGAATGCATACAACAGGAAGCAAAAAACATTTATACACAAATTACTATCCAAAAATCAACGCATGCATATGCATGCACATCTATCTAGTTTGCGTTCGCAATTATTAATGTTTACTAAATACATTACATACTGCCCGTACTTCCTGATTGTATTATTCATATACACAGCCATGCAAATAAAGTGAAAAAGGATTACAGATGCAACTCTGTGTAGAGAGAGTGGTAGAAAACCAACCAACCCCAATTCAAAATCACTTGTATTATTATTAAGCTATAATAACAATACTATAAAGAATTTATGACCAAAATTGTAAACGAAACACCAAAAATAACAAGTTTCTACAATATACGCACCCATTTGTAAATCCAAATAGTGGTTGGCTGCACTGTAACACAGTTCTCCTCTGTTTTGAAATTACAAATTTACTGGTCCTTGTAACAAACAGATATATAATTGAAACATTTTTCACACCCCATAACTGTGATTTTTAAGTCAAATACAAAATAGGTAAAACTGGACAACGTCAATGATCGCACACGGTCTTTGCAATTTTTATTATTTTCTAAACACATTTCACTTAAAAGTTAAAAACGATCATTGGTGAAATTCAGCGACTCTGCCCGCGATGGAAATTTGTCAATTTTCAATATTAAATTAATGTTATCAAATATATTTCTAACTTTTTAAAAAATTTCAAATTTAATATGCAATTAAACCACAGTACACACTAAGTCCTTGATATAAAATCACTGATTTGAAAGAGCACAGTGAGAAACGTACTTGTAAGCCTTTTATTTTTCATAAAATTTAATTTAAATTTTTTTATACTCGTGTGTATAAAATTATATTCGATTTGGTATTGCCGGGTTCAGTTATAAAAAGAGCATCTCAAGTCATAGTAAATTTTTTGAATGCGATTGTTAAAAATATGTTTGGCCTATCCAAACAAATTATCTTTGCAGTCTATATTGCAGTATGCACCTTTTGAGTCCACAACATATGGCAGATTTTTAATTCAGTAGGTAAAGTGTAACAAAACACATATAGTTCCATATCCTTGCAACAGTTATATATTAAAGGCAAAACTTTTTTAATAAGTTTTAAATAGATTTCAATTTTTTTGAATTTTTTTCAGTGCGTAATTACATATTCTTTTGCTATTGTCCAAATGTAAGCTCGTAGTTATTTATTGCTCTCGACACCAATAAGGATGTAAATCTTGCAACATTATTTGTCCTTCATTTTCTTGCTTAACACACATACTCTAAATAACAGACGTGTGTGCACATTTGTGATAACCACATTCAAATATAGGAGCAGTAACCTGGGGTGAGAAGTGATTAAACAGCCTTATGAGAAGTTTTTATAGGCAAACGCAAGCCCTCCCAGCTGCATTATTATGCGCATATTTCAGCCAACAAAACTTCATAAGGACTTCTTTTAGCTGGTTTTGTGCACGAGGTTGCAGCTTATCAATTTGTTAAATTAAAACATTGAAATATTAAGGCTGCAATTATTTTTAATAATAACAAAACAAGACATCCACTCTCTTGGAGGAGAGCGCAGAAAATTTGTAGTGGAATTTCTTAACTTATTCATCAGCTCTCTAGACGACTTAGATGTAAATATTATTCAGTCCGTGTAGAATTTGACAAACAAATTTGACACGCAAATTTTACTCCTAAGTTTGATTTAAACTTATCAATGAATTTTTTTCATTATTTTTCTTGTAATAACTTCTCCAACACGTACACATTGAAACATAAAAATAACAATGAATTAATATTGTTTAAAAATATTATAACTGAAACTTCGTTACATTTTTCTATATAACTCACGAGGATGTGAATATCACTTTGATTCACACACAAGTGCATTTGGTTTGATTTTTTTAATTAATTTAAGTTCACTTTTCAATGCACAAATAAAATTTCAAATACTGTTGCACTACTTGCCTGTACATGTTGAATAATGGGCTCTCTCTCTCTCTCTCTCTCTCTCTTACACAAACACACACATCCATATGTGTTTCCAGTCTACTTTTTTGCTTCTGTTAACTTTAATTATGTTGAGAATTAAGTCTGTGTTAACGTGCATTCTTTTCTTATATTCTTTTAGTTTTCCACTAACACAAGTAATTATATGTGGTTTTTCCAAGCATGACAGCAACTATACATGTGAATTGAATAACCTTAGTTTAAAAAAAAATGCTCTTAAAAACGTATTTAGGAAACTGTTTATTTTCCGAGACATCGTAGGTTTTGGATTTATTAAAGTTTGTTTATCATAGAATCACTGAATTCATTGGTAAAACTGAATTCATTTTAAAAAGGAAACCTTAAAACATAACACGAGTGTACAAAAAATATAGTTAAAATTTTGTATATTGTAATGGAGAAATTTATATTTTCGAAACAGAAAATAAACCTCACATACACAGAATTACGACCCGAACGTAGTCTAGATGCCAGTTTGAATTTTTTATTTGTTACAAAATATTGAAGCACAGGTTGTCCCAGCTTCTTTTAATAGATATTTTAGGATAATAAACATCCGCTTTATATTTTCCCACGCTGTTGATCCGTTCGCATAAGTTTTTATTCAGTACTCCGGGCAACGATCGCTGATTGAAGGCAATATTGAATATGATTCTAATATCCTTTTGTTTGAGCGTTCTTAGGGAAACTCTAATTTCTTTTTTTAATAAGTATATATAAACACTATATCGAATAATGAAAACTGTACGTCGTGGATTCTCCTCAGTTGTTATTAAATTGTATATTTACATAAGTACTTGTATTGAGCAAACAATCATTTAAAATGAATTAAACAAAGCTCGAATATTTTCTGTGCTTAAATCTGTAATTAATTTTCTGTCAATAATTTTATCACTACTTGCATATAAATTATTTTTTGCAGATATGCCAGAGCCACAGCCACAACCGCTTAAGTCGGTTTCAAATCTTTTCGGTCACAAAACTGAAGGTAAAACTAAGACTGTGTGTGTCTTAATTCGACTTAAGCGCTTTTGGCGTGTGAGCACAAACACGTGTGTCTGTTTTCTTCCGCCATAACGCATTGGCGAATACGATTGAAATATGCTTAACACTATTTTAAGCAGCATTTGGTTTTATATCCTTTTGAATGCAATCCGCTGCCAAAAATATTTAATTTACAGGTAATAATTGTGTGTGTTTGAATATGGCGCAAATTTGTAGGTTTGGGTCCGATGCGTACAAAAGCTTTTAAATGGATTTCCGTTTTAATTATATATTTGGTGGATATATTTTATTAAAAATTGCTATCAAATGTTATTATCCTTAATTATTTACAATTTATAACATTTGAGAAGAAAAAGTGCTACGTGTACTCGTATGGATGTATTTTGCATAATAAATTCATTTAAAATTGACAATCAATATCTATGGTTATTTTATTTTTAGATTCTGGATTAGATTTTTATAGTACTTGTGCTTGAGCATTGAAGCCAAATAAAACAACTGTTTTCTTGTAGCTGAACAAATAAATATGTCGGCGCAACGGAAACAGATACAAAATACGCATGTGACTTTAAATTGATGGTTCGCCCAAACTTATGTTCGTATAAATTTTATATTTATGAGATAATATTTATCACAAATATACATATATGAGTATTTATTATAATTAATGTTCACATGTAACAGGTAAAATCATTTTTACGGAACTGGAATTGCAGGTAGGTAAATATGTACATATTTCTTTTAATATAAAACTATTGCAATATACAAATGTACATATATCGATTGTCTATTGTATCCATAAAATTTGTACTAATATTAAACTTTATATAAATCCATAATCTTTTTTGTTTTATCTCGATTAATTGTTAAGTGCACGAAAAAACCCGCTAAGCAAAGTCGCCCAATCAAAAAATTCAAATAGTTAAAATTTAATTAGTTATTTAGTACTAAAGAGCAAAGAGTACGAATGTGAATCTATTGGTTCAAAGCTTTAACTCCTACATATCCGATATTGTAGTTTGAAATCATGCAGCACGATCGTAGGATGGATATAGTTCACTGTCGTATGTATACGAAAACGCTTAACCAAAGCTCAGGACTATTTTTTATCCGATAAAGGCTAATCCAAAGTTAAAATTGACTCATGTGTCTAGTTCTAGTTTTAGGGCAAATATAAAATTTTTTATGAAATTTTTTTGGGTGTTTTTTCCTGGAGACAGTTTCTTAAAGCATTTCCAACCAAAGCAATTAACAAAATTGAGATTTTTAACTTTCTTCACCGAACAAACAGATTATGCCACAATCAGTTAATTGTTTGGCAGGGAACCTCAAAAGCTCAACACTTAAAGATTCATAAGTTTTTATTCCTTTCAAAGCCAACAAACACTTTTGCACAGACAAAAACAAACCAGAACAAAATAGCCTGCTAAATTAATATCCTGTCATAACCTGGCTACACATTAAGCTGGATAATTACGGAAAATGTATTTTATTTTTGCTTGGGTTCTTTTTTATTCTTTGGGCCCTCCTTTTGAAGACTAAAAATTGTGTTGAATTATTTTGTATACCAGTAATTAGCCTAAAGCATCTTTTACTCCACTGCGATATATTTTTTGCTCAAAGTAATTTCGTTGTTGTCGGAAGCAAAGGTTTAATTTCATTCTTTCTGTTTGCTACAGTTCCTGAAAGTATAAAAGGATGTTTGTACGTACAATTTGGTATTTACGTATGCGTCAGCGCCAGCGTTTTTGAACTTTCGTTACTAGTTGTGCAGGCATCAAAATTGTGATAACGAAGATAATGTGATTACAGCACTACGACTAATAACGAACGATGAATTGACTCAAAATAAAGGTGCAAAACTACAAAGCGCTAAAACGCTTCCAAGCTCGTTTCAACTTTTCGTGAAAGATTATCGAAAATTTTCAACTTTTGCCTGTCCTCGCAGCTGTTTTGCAACATACGTTGCTTTCTAAATAATGCTTTGTGCTACAGCGAACACCAAACGTTTACATTTTTACAGGCGTAATAGTGGTAAGTTTTGAAATATTTCAACAACGATCAAACATAAAAAATTAACATCTTTATGCATTCATAGGAATGGTTGTTTTCATTTTAAAGTTTCGCCATTTTAGCGGAAAGCACAGTCATTTCCGTTAATAGCTTTTGGCGTTAAATCCTTCCTTGTTTCCTTGTTTGTTTCCTTGCTACGGCTCAATAAGCTTCTTCTATTGAATGGTTTTGTTCTATTTTTTGTGTGTGCACAGAAATCAGTAAATGTTTGCTTAAATACGAATTAACCACATCTGCATGGGTGACGACAATTTATCAATGGTGCTCACAGGTAACCATTAGAAGGGCTTTGTATTGAAAGCGGTAGCTTACTTAGTCCGCTAATTAGAGCTCAATTCTAACTGAGAGGCTAAGTTCACTTTGCAACTTTAATCTTTCTTCAAATTTGCACACACACTGTAGTAGTGACAGCAGTCAAAAGCTGGTCTGAATTCTAGTTTCGCATACACGGCCTTAGTTTTTTAATTTGTGTGCGTTTTTCTACTTTTCTTACGAATCTTAAGTAGTTAGTAGTTGCCTTTTTACTCACAATTTCTTAAGGCTTCATATTGAAAACACAAAAACTTTAATCATATAGTATATTTTATCTCTATAATATTGTCTAGAGCCTAAAGACTTGGAAATTTGATTTTCCCTCTTTTTCTTATTTGTTTAGCTTTATTAACTTGAATTAATCCTTTTGAGCGTAAAGGACAGCGCAACAGCGCTCAAATCATCATACTGCGATTAATAATTACAAAAGAAAACAAATACAAACATACATACATTGCGTGTAACTTAAACTAAGCTTCTTAAGTTGCGCCAATCGTTTGCAAACAAGCGAAAAAATCAATATTTAGATGCTCTAAGCCACAATCGTATGTTCACAGCAAAAATTTAGTTACAAAAACAAGCTGCTGGCAATCGTTAACTTATTTGATTTGTAGAAAATAAACTAAAACTAATGAAGTTGCTTTGGCTCCTTAAGGGAAACGGAAATTAAAATATTTGAGCGGGAGTTCCATTAGTCTGCATATCTACTTAGTATGTATGTGTGTGTATTTGTTTTGCTAACAATGCAGAATACTTAATAATAATTACAATACATTAATAACAAAATTATACGAGTTGTGATTTTTCTTTTGATTTTTACTGGCATGCAGGTATTACTCGTTTAAAATTGTGGGACACTCGGTGAAGGCTCATTATTATAACTTTGCGATAATATTGGCGCCAAATGCAGACACTTACTTACTTACTAACTAACTTGCCGCTTGTCTTTCTTAATGCGGCCGCAAGGCAAACAAGTTTTTTACTATTTGACAAAAAACCGAAAGTATTGACTATAGAAATAAATTCGACTTTCATTATTCCATATGAAATGATTCCGTCCTGCAAATCACATGGCTTGGTACCGCAAAAACTTAACCAATTTATCTGATCATTTTAAAGCTTATCCTCTATAAAGTTTATTTGTTTTGTTTTTAAGCGTAATAATTTTTTTATTTTTATATTCGAGTGTGAAGTTCTCTTGTTTTAACAACTTTTTAGGATATAATTAATAATATTCCTTAGAAGTATTTTTTCAACATCGAATAATAAGAGGAAACAGGTAAGCAACCTTAAAATTAGAAACATGATGTTGAATAAAAGTTGTATGAAAATTGCGTCAAAAGACGACCTCCAGTGAAAAATTTCAAAGCAAACAAATCGGAATCATATTCTATTTTTTAACATCCTTCAAAGTTCGGTTTTTGATGGCAAAAGATGTTATAAATAACATTGTTCCAAAATTTCATAAAAAATATGCTCGACTTTACTGAAAATCGCTGCTATATTAACTATTTTCTATCTCTAGTGTAAAGTTTCGCATATTCGACAGCGATGTACATATGTACATACATAAACATATGTATGTATGTATGTATGTATGTATGTTTTGTTGCATTTTTTGTAACAAACGAAAGCCTTAAATAAGTGTGTTTGCTTGTAGTCTCTTTTACAATTTTCCTTGTTTTTCTCTTCTTTAATGTCACTAGATTTTAAAATTATTTTGTTTTATTTCTGTTCTGTTATTTCAATTATTAATACCACATTTAGAAATTCTATTTGTGACATTTTAATTAAAGAAATTTAATTAATAAGAAAGGTAGCATATGATCATACACAAGCACATTCGTTTGTGCACACCTACATACATACATACATACATACATACATGCATGCGTACGTACGTACGTGTATGTGGCTGCATTTTTGTAGAAATCAGAGTATATACGAAAGAGTGTGTGAAAAAACATCTTTATGAGTACATTTTCTTCTACTTAATTTATTTCTACAATTTAAAAATCGCTTTAAATCTAAACAGAATGTGACTGATTTTAGCAGAATTTGAAGTCTTTTACTACTCAGAAAAAACCGGGCACAAGAAAATATGGCTCCAAAAAATTAACTTATATGTTCCTTGCAAACTCTCGAACGCTGTGAAGCTTCCAGATATATATGCACATACATATGTACATACATATGTATGTTAATCTATGCGGATGGCGCAAGAATGGTACATATTTGTACCATTGAATTCTTCAACCGGATTTGGATTCGACTCAATATGATTTCATATCCGCCTAAAACTGCTTACAAAAATATTTTCAAATTCCAAAAGGCTTTTGCTCCAAATGAATTTTTGCATTTTTCTCTCTGCAAGCCCCAGATCGGATGTTAGAATACATCATACACTTGTGCAAATGTTTTCAAAAATTTTCCATTACGATTTTAATTTATGGCACAAATTTGCCATTTGACAGTTGCCAAACGTTTATCAATGACAATAGAATTGGGCTATAATAGAAACACTAAAAATAAGCGTTCGTTGGCAAAATAAAACGAATATAACCAGTACAAAAAATAATTATTGGGTCCTAATAGGGTTTGCAGTTTTATTTCGCCTAAGCAATTAAAAAGTTTTTCTAAGCGAGATCAATACGTTCAGGAAAATTCAAAATGAATCTAATTACGAAATCAGAAATGTTTGCGATTTCGTTTCCATTTCTTCTATTTTGAATTATTACCAATGAACAAATAAAGCAGATGTAAATACTTACATATATTTAAATATTAGCACACATTGGCTTCATACATACATATGTACTTATGTATGTGCATACATACATACAAATTCACTTACTAATTTTGTTTAGTTATTTGTTCTTTGCGTTTCAGTGTAAAGTTTTTTTCTTTGAATTTATATCCCCATTCAAATATTAATACACTAGAATCGCTTTAATTCGTACTCTATACATTTTGGTCCCTCGCAATACAAGTCCGGTTTAACCTTTTATAATTCGTAGTTGGTTATTGATATTGTCTTATAATTCGTAATGCTAAGCAAATGACGTTATTTACCATTATTTTTTATGAAATTTTTAATTTCTGATGGAGTTTTTTTAAATTTACGAGGGCGGATTGATATTGACGCTACCTAGCGCTAGATGCCAGCACAAACACAAAAACTTTTTTTTACAAATTGCGATCTGTCAAACGTCAGCTGTTAAAATTGCACCCAAGTACATCCATTAGTTTATTTGTTGTAGTCGCTTGAAGTAAGCAACTTTGGTGTTTCTTGAAAAATGGAAAAAAGTGAATTTCGTGCAGTGATTAAACACTATTATTTGAAAGGGAAAACGGCGAATGAGACAAAAGAAAATATTATCGATAAACATTACGGTGAGTCTGCTTACATGGTAAAATATTGGATTGTTGAATTTAAACGCGGCCGAACAAGCACTGCAACAATACCATCAACAGGAAGGCCAAAAGAGATGGTTACTGAAGTAAAATATCAAGAAAATCCTCGATATCGTTATGAATGATCGCCGAGTCAAGTTACGTGAGATTGTTGAAATGGTAAACATATCATATGAACGTGTGTTCAACATTTTGCATGAAATTTTGCATATGAAAAAGCTATCGGCGAGATGGGTGCCGCGTTTGCTCAGTGTCGGCGGTGTTTGGGCATGATAAAGCGTAATCCTGTTGATTTTTGGCGTCGATTAATAACTGTTGATGAAACGTGGGTCACCACTACACACCTGCAACCAAAAATCAATCAAAACAATGGGTGGAAGCTGGTGGAAGTGCTCCGAAGAAGGCGAAGACAGTGAAATCGGCTGGCAAGGTTATGGCCACTGTATTTCGGAATACACACGGAATATTGCTCATCGATTATCTTGAAAAAGGACCCACAATCACAGAAAAGTATTATCGTGCATTATTGGATCAATTGATTGATGCAATCAAGAAAAAACCACCACATTTAAAGAAGAAAAAAGCGCTCTTTCTTCAAGACAACGCACCGGTTCCCACAGCATTAGATACGATGCTAAAATTACGTGAAATACACTTCGAATTGGTTGATAATCCACCTTATAGTCCAGATTTAGCTTCTAGTGACTTTTTCCTGTTTCCAAACTTGAAAAAATGGCTCGCAGGAAAAAGATTCATCTCAAACGAAGAAGTGATTACCGAAACAAACGCGTATTTTGAGGGGTTCCCAAAGTCGTATTATTCAGATGGTATAAAAAGTTGAAATATCGTCTTATTAAGTGTATTGAGCTGAAAGGAGACGACTATGTTGAGAAATAAATGGTTTTTGAAAAAAAAATGTTTTTTTCCTACTTATGTAGGTAGGTAGCATCAATCTCAATCCGCCCTCGTACGTGGACACTTTGCTTGTTGATTTGCAAGTGCTGTAAAAGAGCGTTCGGCGTGAAAATGGCAAACAAACGTAGGCATAAACGTTGCTAGTGTTGCAAAAACAACACACAGTTTCTGCCATTGATAATGGAGCAATAGCAAATTACAAACCTTTTTAAAACTTAATAGTGTACAACATTTGTATATGCATGATTTTTATTTTTATTAAAGCTAAATTAATAGTTGTTTTTGTTTATATATGTATGTACTATGTACATTGTTGTTTTTCTTTGTTCTACATTATTAAATAAGTTGAAAACCCCTCTTTAATTCGAACATTTCTTATATTAACCTCCCTAAATCGAAATCACATTATATCGAAAACTCCTATAATTCGTAAAAATCTTGGTCGCTGGCGATTACGAATTAACGGGACTCTACTGTAGTTCTATGATTGAACCAAACATTCATTATCATTTGCCTTCGTTTACAGAACTGAAACCGCACAGAACAAAAAATACTACATAAATATTCGTGCACATGTACATACATACATACATATTGTACATATGTATGTATGTACAGACCCACACCAACATACATATGTATACATACGTGCATATATGCATATGTATGTATACATATATGCATATGAATGAATGTTAACTGGTAAACTAATGAACCGTTAGGCAATTAATCACAGACACAATTTCAAAAAAATAGAAAACACTTTTCAAAAGAGATGGTTCTTTCTTTAATCATTGAGAAAATAATGGCATTTTTGGACATATTTTCTTTCGTTTTAAGTTGTATTCGAAACTACATACATATGTGAATACATACAAAATTCCCTAGTAATAGATGTATGTATGTATGTATTTTACATCCATATGTATGTATGTAATTATTTTTGAATGAATATTACAGGCTGCCATCTAAGTACCTGGATAGAGAAATTTCTTTAAATAGTATCTTTAAAAGCATGGATACATCACACATGCACTGAATCATTCGTAAACACATTCTTACACACTCGTACATATATACATACATGCATACATATTTATGTACATTCGCAGGTACTAACGATGTAACGTATTATTACATTCAAATTCGCTAATATTAATATATTTTATGTTATTCGAATTCCACATTCCATTCAGATACATACATACATATATACATATGTATGCATGTATGTACATAAAATATAGTTAACAAAATGAGAAAGCTAAGGAAATACATACATACATAGATATGTATGTATGTATGTATGCATGCATGTACATACAGCAAGTCCCAGAATATTCTGTGTTTCAAACGTGTTAATTTCATATAGGATAAGTTGCTTATCTAAGGAACATCGTAAATTACGCTATTTTTTCATATATCCTGTTCTTTTATTGAAAAATACAGGAAAAATATTCACAAACCACATGAATGTACGAAAATGTTTATAGAACACAAACTAATTTAGCCTCATTATATAATTATTAACTAATGTTGTCATAATATATGTATATAGATAGTAATTCGAATTTTATTCTTCATTCACCCATGGGGCCCGAACAAAATGTTTGTCCGCACAAATTTTTTTTTGTATGAACTATGACGTCTCTCTTCAAGAGAGAGAGAGAAAATATTTTGTTCGAACAGCTCTCAGCTTGAATTGGTGTAATTTTATATTTTGTCCAGACAAACTTGAACTGAGTTGCCAATAAGTAAAATTTGTCATCTCAAAGCTGAATTGAGTTGAATTCACAGCGATTCTTTTTTCATTTTCTTTAAATATATGTACATATATACATACTTTGCTGATAGCAATGCTTTATGCATTTCAGGCGCTAATGGCACAAGTAATTTTCTCTTTTCACTAATTTTAAAAAAATAAAATTTAACAATTACAATTTTTGCACATTGAAAAAACACAATATCATAAAATAAGCTGTAATAATACCAAATTACAAAACTATTGTGCACATACGGCAGCAATGATTGTCCAGACAAAATGTTCGAAATAGGTGAATCGTGTTTCAGAAAACTCTCAGTAAAATAATTTTTGTCTGAACAAAACTTTTGTTCGGACAACATGGGTGAATCCAGCTTTAAAAAATCAACTCATGGTATTGTGATGGAAAAAGTTGCTCAAGCAACAAAATAAATGTAGACAGAAAATAAAATTCAAGTTATATTTACATGCTTTTATAGCATTTTGCAAACATTACACTTAATTACTTCTATTTAATTCATATCATCTACATATGTATGTATCTATGTATGTATGTCTATGTCAACTAAAATGATTGAATTAAAATTTTAGGCCTCTAACTATTCAACGTTATAACTAAATATGTATGTATGTATGTATTTTGCGAAACAAACACTCACAATTATAAGACATATGTACACACATCTCTGTATATACTACATATGTACATATATTGCTCTATCTGCATTGAAAAAAATAGTAGCACTTGCTTGTAAAAAGAAATCTAGAAAAATCAATAAAATTCACAGACTGTCCCAGGAACCGCTTTGCGGTCAATTTAAACACCAATAGTTATTTTTTTTGCACTTGTACAGGCACACGCATCAATATCAACGTCCTCAATGGCAAAGTCGTAATAACATCTAGATATTTCCTCTTACATTCAATACTGCCATGCAACGAAACCAAAGGACACGACTTAGTACTGAAGCTTATTCAACAAGCGCAGGCAAAACAACGAGGAAAGTGGTAGAGTAAAAAAATTGTCGCAGCAATATGTTTGCACGAAATGTATTCTGCTGCACATCAAACATTAAGAGTTGACTACTACTATTGCCCATATTATTATCAATTGTAAATCAAACAATTTACAAACAAGCCTCAATTTACTTAAACTCTTGAGACCTTAGTTAAAGCTTTTTCATTTTCTACTTCTCTTTTGGCTTGCTCCAGCAAACCACTAAATAAATGTCCTCACGTACACAGAAAATTGCAATAGTATAGATAAAAAGCAAAATTTAAACACTCACAAAAAATAGAAAAGATGTGTAGGACTGCAAACGCAGGACAAACATGATTTCAACCATCATTAAAACATTTATCTTACCCCCATCAATGTCCTTTTTTGCGTCTCAGTACACGCGTTTGATTCAAATTTTAAGACAATTTCATTTCTAAAATTTGGAAATGCTGAAGCGTATCAGAAAATAAAACTTTTTTAAAAATCCCCTGCAATATTACATGCATTACATATTATTTGCATAAATATTAATATTAATTCCATTTGCCTAAATATTAATATTTTCGACAAACGACTTTTTCATAGTATTTTAAAATCAATTTTATACCAACAATAAATACATACATACATTTGTATCTTCTTACATATTTTTCTATATACAGTATAGCTTTACAATGATTTTTCCACTGTGGACTGTTTCGTGACGAATTTGTGAAAGCAGATAAAAAAGGAACTGAAATCATTCAGTTCTCCATAAGCGCTTGTCAATTGAACATACACACATACATATGCGCGCATTCTGTTGAAATACATATGTACATACATGTGTAAAAAACATGTGTTCATTGGGTCTCCTTTTTATGCCTGAAAAAGATGGTTATCTCGTTTCATATTGAGCCTTTGGTGCAATACCGTAGTAATTCAAAAAATCGCGAACTGAGAAAAATGCATTTCATTTCATTATTGCAAATAAATATTGTTGGAAATAGCTAGAGGCAATAAAGACATTTTTAGCTGCAGAATCTGAACAGTTAGAGATGGAACCATAATCTTTCTTTCTCTAGATAGATATTTCCCCAAAGATCATTTCGGTATACCCAGCTCAAAAAATTCAAATTTTGAGTTACTACCGTATTACACCAAAAGCTCGATATGATAAAACCCTTGCGAAAGACCCACTTTTTTATTTAGAAGTAACCACTGAGTTGCTTTTCCATCGGCCTGTTTCAATAATTTTACAACAATCGGGCATGTTGTGAAATCCACGTGTTTTCAAATCTCAAAATTTCTGAAAGCAAAAATGCATCAAGTAGATGAAAACTTTTAATTATAAATTACGTGCTTAGCATCATTTTAGCGTTTTAATGCTATATAAACAATGAAAGTATATACAACAAGAAGTCTGCTTTTTGATGCAATTTGCATTTAGCAACCACTTGATTTCAAATAAAGTGATATTCCCATGATGGTTTTAACAGACTTTTATAAATGTCTGTTCGTCTAACCTAATATACGAGCCATTCCTTACAGGGAAAGTAGCAACGCGGCCGACATGAAATTCATAAAATGAACCGTAAAACGCAGCAGTTATCCGAGGCAAATCAGTCAGCCAGTGCGAGTGAGGTGCAAAACTTTAGAAGCCCAAACGACAACATTTAATAACATCTACGAATTTATATTTTTGAGCGTATTCGATAAAACATGTAGGCATGCACGTGTGTACATATAAATATACAAATGTAGTATTTACATACATACATACATATGTACCTATTTTCCTCAAAAAACTTTTCTTTACAGATAAGAGTGGATTCTACTATGGAAACTAAATTTCAAGTATTTGTTTGTAGTCTGCATTAGTTAAATTGAAAAATATTTGGTTTTTAAACATTAAAATAAGTGAAAGAAACACATACACACATAAGTATGCATACATGTACATACGTATGTATGTATGTACAGTTCTGCATATAAATACATACATACATACATATGTATGTATATTCGAGTATTTGTTTATAGCACGGAGCTATGAAATATGAAATCGAAGAAACATACATATATGTATGTACATATGTAGATATGTACATACATACATACATATAACATTTGGAAGTCACAAATCGTTTGCTTAAATAATAAAAATTAATACTGAAACAAGCTGAAATTAACTATTTCGTCTAAAAACTAAAAAAAATTTATAGATACTTACATACATATGTATGTATGTAGGTCCAAATTTGCTGCAACGGCTATCACTATTTTTAACAACGGTTAAAGGCTTAATATAATTATAAAAAAATGGAAAAAATATTTGTAAGTACCTGTTGTACGAATATTATCAGGAGCGAGTATAACAATTTCTATTCCGAAGTGCATATGTAGTACTTATGTACATGAAACATCCACTTCGGTTGTGAAATATTTTTTATTGAGAAAACAACTTTGCTCGGATAAAGAAATATTTAAGATTCTAATAAAAAATATCTTAAAAATCGAAAATGAACTCGCATGTTTTAGGAAAAATCAACTTCTGATATTTTATTAGCTGCGGAATATTTAAGTTTAGTTTTTTATTTTTATTTTAATGGAAATATTATTGTCAACAACCCGTAACTTATACTAATGTGAAATCACAATCTGTTTACAATTTTAACACGAGTTTAAGATTCTTCATTTGTTTTTCTATAAAAAACAATTACATACATATGTAAATATTTCGATACATTAAAAAATCAGAAACTGTGTAATAAACAGTGTCACTTTGTTTTGACACTCATGCGCTACATGTGTGTATGTATGTACATGCCAACATACGTATTCATACATATGTACATGCATATGTATGTACATATGTATGTATAAATGCACTGCCAATTATAAAAATTATGTTAAAACTCCCAAAAAAGAACTACAAGTAAAAGCTTGTTCATTTTCTAGCTTAAGCTCTTGCAATCATTTGTCATACATATACATACATGTATACATATGTATGTATGTATGTACATACATACATGGTTTAGTGTGTGTATGAGTGTCGGAACAGCCCACTAATTAGTTGAGTTTGTGGCCCACTTTGTTATTTTTGATGTAGTAATCATCATAAGCTGTTGTAGCAGCAGCTGCAATAACGGCAGTTACTCCTGCAGCAGTAGTAGGAGGATCATAATTCTCATTACATTAGCGGCTGGTGTGAGTATGTATGTATGTATGTATGTTATCATGCACTTTTCTGGTTTTAAATTGCGACATCAAAAATCGTTTTAAGAGCTTTTTATCACAAAATTTTAACGACAATCCAACTCACACACACAATGCTTTACAAAACTCTTACACATTGCCAAAATAATGAAATATTACATTCATGTGTACATCCAAATTAAGGTACGTATGTACATATGTATGTACTGTATATACATATGTATGTACATATATGTATATGTACTTGCAGCCATATACATATGCATTAGGACGGCTTATCCGGAAAAAATTTTACACGCTCAGTTTGTAGATCTCTCTCGCTACGTTACCAATCATTAACCGTCGCTGAGCTGGAAAAGGAATCCATATCGCATTTATTGGAAGAAATGAAAAACAATTGGAAGTTTGTGGGCGATCTTCTCAAAAGATAAAGCCAACTGCAAAACAATATTTTTTTAGTAGAAACAGTTTGAAATGTTTTGGGCAAAACAATCTGCACCTTCCGTTAACTTTATCAAATTTCTATATTTATACGGGCACATTTTTACCTTTTAACATTTTACCTTACAACATTTGTGACTCAAACCACCAAAAACTGCGTTACATACAATTAATGTACATACATATGTACTATGTATGTACATATATTACATTTTTATATGGATACGCAAAAAGATAGTCACCAACAATTGTATTTCACATAATTTTGATTGAATTACTTCCTATCGCCCAGTTTTGCAAACCTATTCATACTTTATGTATGTATACATTTGTATGTATGTATGTATATATGTATGTACGTATGCAATTTTTAAAAGTAGTATGACGACACGAAAATATATAAAAAATATTAATTTTGTATTTATAGTTTTGCGGTGGCACAATTTTTACTTTATGTAAGTATGTATGTATGTACCTACAGAATGGCCTATATATACAGAATGGCGTACCCTGTCCAAATTTTCTCTAACACAAACTAAGAAATTACTAACTTGCTCGTATTTAAAACGTCTTGTCGATTATTTATTAAGTAGCATTTCTCAAAACTCATGCAAAAATTACCGATATACTTTTATCAATTATTTGTGTGCTGCACATAGTGTTATATTTGCATTTAACCAAAATTTGCATCAACTTCTTGTCTGATGATATATGTAAATACATTTGGCTCCAATACATGTACATACTAAGTACGTTTAACTCACGATTAGTTAAAACCTGAGCCGACAGGGTAGCTAAATTTAGGTTTCGTTATATTTTCATTTCACTTCTGTATTTGCGTTTTTTCTTCACAGCTTACATTTCTACTACTGATTATAAAACAGCAAGTTCTATTTATTACTTCTTAAATATAAGATGAATATTAATATTGCGGTAATCACAACTTTTTTAATTTTAAACAATTGCCAAATTTTACTCTGTTCACCACAAGTGGCATTTGATTGTGATGTGATATGTCCCCCAAACACAATTTGCATTGGGGAAAATAGATGCGCGTGCATTGAACATTCAACATCGAATAAAACTATTGATATAAGTAATATTGATCCAGAATTACCAAGACTTCCGTATTGTGCTGAAGAAACAGCACTTATTGAAAACACTAGTGAAAATGGAAAATCCTTCGAAGCTCCATTTAATGACGACGATTCTCTTAAAGGAAACGAGAGAGCCGATCTAATTCCCAAAACCGAAAAAGGAATACATATTATAGATTATGGGTTTTATATAATTTTTGGCATTTCATGTTTAGTTATTGCATTTATTGTTTTTGTAATGCTAATAGGTATTGAAATTAAATAAATTCAAATAAATGATACTCTTAAATACATACGTACATCTACTATGTACAGAAAAATACGTACAAGTACTTACTTCTTTTTTTTGCTTTTTGTGTGGAAGCAACCAACCCAACCTAGTTGTTTCCAGTAAGCAGGCGCTACCTGTTAGGTATTGCTGAAAAAGTCTATGCCGACCAAAGAAGTCATTTACTAAACATACATACATAAATTATAATATTCAACTGTCAGTTAGTGCATTGAACGTGTTCTGTAAACCGAACTCGCATACTTTTACTCCGCTATCGACTAAAGCTTACCCAGTCGAAAGTAACTCAAGTGCGGTTATATCCTAATAATTTTTTTTTTTTTTTGTAACCTGTTTTATTTGCAATCTATTTTACAAAATTTAAAATAATAAGCAAATTTAATAATAATTAAAAACATATCATAACTAAAAAAAAACAGCTCAGTAAACAACAGTTGTTAACTGTTGCACTATTTACATAAATATATACATCTTAAATATTATTTTCTAAAAGGTAGGTCAAGTACATGTAGCCTTTTTAACCTACGCACTTCGTTGCTATCGTCTAATAAATTGATGGCTAGCACATTGGAATGATGGCCAAGTCGGTTTAGATATGTCGTTGAAACGATTAATTTCTTCTTTGACCATTGCGATGCTAAGATCTCTATGAATATTGTTGTTTCTGATGAACCAGGGAGCATTAGTAATTAAGCGAAGAGTTTTGGATTGATATCTTTGTAGAATTTCAATATTTGAATTGCTAGCGGTACCCCACAATTGTATACCATAAGTCCAAATTGGCTTCAGAATAGCTTTATACAACATGACTTTGTTTTCTAAGCTCAATTGCTCATTGCTTTTTTAACACAATACCCCTTAAAAAATTAACCCAGGTAAAAGAATAGAATTTTCTTATTTTAAAATATTTATTTCAGATTTCTCAAGAGCAAAATTTTATGTCAGAATTTTCATGCTCGATTTTAATACAATTTTCCAAATAGAAAATTTTTTTCCAATAT
This sequence comes from Epicampocera succincta, assembly GCA_932526305.1. Classification (NCBI taxonomy): domain Eukaryota; kingdom Metazoa; phylum Arthropoda; class Insecta; order Diptera; family Tachinidae; genus Epicampocera; species Epicampocera succincta. The sequence goes on along the minus strand of OW052037.1, from coordinate 20,039,434 downwards.
GAACAAAAATTATTTATTTCTTGGAATTGATTTTCTTAATATAAAACTCCAACTCTTTACCTTCCAAAATATAACCATCTGCGCGACCACACTGACCCGGTCGGGATGCTATGCAGGCTGTAATAAAAAAATAATGTAGTTAGATAATTATATTTAGATAAAAAACGTTTGAGTAGATTGGATTATAATAATTTAATTGAACATCAGAGTAACTATGACAAGCAAAATCACGCCCCATCGGCTTGTAAGCGAACTTAAAACAAGTCAATTACAATAGTATTTGATAGGATCGCTAAGATTTAACATCATTTCGTCAAAAAATATTTCTTTAATAGTCTAAATCTGTAGAATTGGTCACTACCTATTTAACTGGACAGATTACTATTCTACAGACATTTAACTATTTCCCCTATATTTTAAATATATGTACAAGAACATGCAATGCTACAGAAGATTTTTACGTACCTAAAAGTCGACTAGAAACAAATTGATCTTCTAAGGATTGTTCAACTTTTGCGTGCTTTTGACGTTCCAAGTACTTCTTCATTGCTTTTTCGCTGCGTTTCTTCGTTAGAACATCATTATCATCATCTTTCTGTTGTTGCATGGGGTTACGTTTGCGACCCAGAGGTAACACATAATGGGATTCATACCATTGGCGGAACGGAGTTGCATCAATAACAACAATAGTGTTTTTTACCAATGTTTTTGTACGGACCAATTCGTTGTTTGAGGCATTGTAAACAACATCGGCAATACGAGTTTTGCGTGCAATACCTTCAGAGGCCCAGGCAAAATTGCCTGTTTCCAGGCGGAGAGCGCGAAGTTTAGCGTTTCCGCCGCGAGTACGCACACTGTGAATGCGGAGGGAACCCAACTAAAATATTAATGTCATTATTGAAATATTCAAAACACTTGTATACATATATAGAACAATTCCTTAAATTAATGGATAATATATGTCAGCAGTCCGAACATAATTACGCTATTCATCAATTGCTAAAAGTACCGAAGAACTTTTGGCTTACAGTTGACACGCGTTATCATCATTTTAATATTTTCCACAAATTTGTAAGTATGTGTGCATTGCTGATGGACACCTAAAACTTACCTTAGTATTGGCTGCAGGGCGTCCTAATTCAAACTTGCGCTTCTTGCGCAAAGGTTTACGTTTGCCACCAGTGGCACGGCGCTTGTGAGCACTATCGCGGCTAATACCTAGAAAAATTTATTTTTCATTATTTAATCTTCAGCGATTTGTTTCAAGGAAATCCGTCAAATTCATAGGAACTCGTATTCGATAGAAATCATTATCATTTACACAAAATATGCTTGTTGCAATTTGACCACTATTTTGGTTAATAATTAAGACTTTTAAAGAAAATTGTTCCTGAAATTCTCATGGATGTTTGAGGATTTTCTTGAATTTTTTCGATTCATTCAGAAGCAGCACTCACCCATCTTCAGTAAAAACAGAGAAGGAAAGGAAGCAAAAAAGAAACGGAATAACCTGTGTCAACTGATTGTCATATAATAATTGTAATAGATTATGCAGTGTTGTAATTCAAAATGTCAAATTTCTATACAATGTGTTCAGTTTACTCTCCAACTTCACTGGTCATCGACTTTCTTACTTGATTGAAATTAAAAAGAACTGATTTATTTATATATTTGTAATGCTAATGGCCAGTTTTTAAATATATTTAAATACGAAATTACTTAATTTTTCCTTAAATTTAAGTTGTATTTAAATATGGTTTCATATTTTCAGTCTCAAATTGCGTTTGTTATTTAATTATGATAAAAGTATGGTAGCTCTATTAAATGTCAAAAAAATATAAGCAACTTCTTCATTTAACAGCAGCTTACTATTTAGTTAATAATAATAATATTAAAATATTTTATGGTTTCGAAATGTTTGCCTGAATTTGCTATTAAATTCTCGCTCCACATCCTTCCACACATTCACCTTTTGTTCTGCACCAACTCGGCCAGTCTTTTTGCACTCGATTATGCTGCTGTTTTTATCAAATAATGAAAAAACTTCAATGTGCAATTTTCATAATTTGCAGAACTGCCAAAATCGTATGGTAGTATAAACAACTTAAGTTGTATATAAATGGAGGTGGTCAGTGATTTAAGTTGTATATAAATATGATCTATAAAAATAAATTCCGTATTTAAACAGAACTTTAGTTTAAAAACCGTTTAATTTTTAAGATAAACATTTACTTTATTTTAACATTAACAGATTTATTACTAGAAATTACCTCATCTTCTTTTTTAACGAAAATATATATAATACGAAGTATTATAGTCTCTACACCTATTAAATAAACATTAGCTATGACCGTTGCTAAGTTGTAGGTAACTGCAATGGGTTTCGCAATTTATGATGTATATAGTAAACAATTTTAAAGCACATTTAATTTACTACATTTGGCTTTTAAATGAATATACTAGATTTTGCTAACTATTATAAAGATAAATTTAAAGAAATTATCAAAAGGTTACGAATGTGTTAAGTTACTTAACTAGATCTTAAACACAATTTATATCTAATAACATACGTATATGGTATAAAAATACCTCATTCTTTACTAAATACTAAACTTTTTCCCAACAACTTGGAGATGCTTAAAATTTTGGACTTTCGGCGATTTCTTATTCGAAACTGCCAACTACTGTTATCTGGCAACTACGCGTGTATGAAATAAGCAGTGTTCAGAACTGTTGGCAGCACTGCACAACTCCGTAATCGAAAGTGGTAGAATTTGTACGAAAGAAGTGTCAAAGCATAGCGAAAGAAAGCATATGAAATCGTTTTCGGTCGTCCTTAAATTTGTTCAGAAAAACTGATAAATATTTGAAAACTACTTGAAAAAGGTGTGTCGTATTTAAGGAAATCATCAATTTAAAAAAAAAAAATTTCATAATATGAAGATAATCTATATGTATTAACAAATGAACAATTTGCATATGTCATGAAGATGTATTGATTATCCAACAAACTATACACATATATACATAGATATGTATGTTCGTAACATATCTATATCAATGTGAATATGTACAATTAAAAAAATACATTTAAAGTGTTCATTATTTTTTAACATTAATACAATAAATAGTGCGTATGTGATTTGTTAAAAATATAGCAAGCAAATAATACACACTTAAAGAAGTATGTATACTATATACATATGTATAAATATATACTTAGATGTGAGTAATCACCTCAAGTTTTATATATATGTACATATGTGTATATACCAAACATATACGATTGCATGTGTGTATGAAGGACATCTTGGCTCCCACCTATTTGGTTATTCCTTATTATTATTATATCCTATATTGGTGTTATTCTTTATTTGAAGTTTCTTGAACTTGTGTTTAATTATTATTTTTCAAATAATATTTCGTTTAATTTTTCTTGTTGTTTTCTATCCGTCCGGCGGCCAAAGCCGATAAAAAATTGTCAGCGGCTGTGTTAAAAAATATATTAATTGTAGCCGAACAATTATTGAATTCGCTGTAAAAATTAATTCATTATGTTTAAAACAATGGGACCATATTTTTAATATCTACATTAATTAGTTCATCGGCACTGCATATGTACATAATGTCATATGCATGTTTGTATGGGTCTGCCAGAAGTACAGGATTTTTTTTTTAAATATACGTACATATATATGTATGTGTAATACATCTATGTGTGTGTATATTTAAATATACCCATGTATAATTTATTTATCGTTATTTCAGCTTTTAAATTAACACCAGAATGGACACAATTTTCAGTTCCGGAGGTTCAAACGCCTCCGGCGACAGTATTGGAGGCGTTAGTAGCAGCAGTAATTGTGGGAACTTGAAATCTCAACGCTTAAATGATTCATCCCAAAATGTTGGCCTGAATGCTGAAGTCAAAAAGATGTATCAGTAAGTAGAAAGGATTTTACAGTTATAAAAGCAAAACCTTACATTTTTAAGCATCGTATTATATTAAGTCTTATTAATAAAAAGAAATTATTTGTTTTGATAAAAATTCTTATAAATTTTATAGCAAAACAACAAATTTTGTGTTGCTAATAAACTAAGAGTTTTAGATCAATGCTGCCGAATTACATCTTTTCATTTTTAAATTTCGAGGAATATTATAATGTATAATTTTAAAAGCCAATATAAAACGTTTTTAGAAGTTGAGGTGAACAGAAGATTGATCAAACAAATTGTTATGCCATACATTTAATTATATGCATACATACATTGTGTATATTTTGAATTATGAACGAAAAACATAGTTATTTTTAAAATATCAAATAACCATGTTTTGGATTACAATAGAGTTCATTTGAAAGAATGTGAATAATTAAATGTAATGAACTTAGTACATAATTTATTGGTATATAAATTGTAACACGTTTATTAAATTTGTTTCTAGGCAACTTTATTGCGTGGTTAAGCAGTTGGATGATGAAAAAAAGCAAATTTCGTCTGCATCCCAATTATTTCAAAATGAATTGGAACAAAAGCGTGCGCAAATAGTTCAGTTATGTATACAAATCATTTTTAAAGATTTTAAATCAGTTGGAAAAAAAGCACGTGAAATTATGTGGCGCAAAGGATATTATGAATTTATTGCATATGTAAAGAAAAATTGGACAAAGGAATTTAAAGATACCGCTCAACACAGCGCCCAGGACAATGTTTTAAAATTGGAAAAGTTCTTATGCGCCGGTATACTGAATTATAAAAGAATAGCAGCCAAATTGGAAGAGATTTATGACTTGGACTTAAAATATTTAATAGATTTCTCTATTATCAACGATGGCTTTACAAAGGACATTAAAGAAAAAGATCGTCAGTCTATTAATATAGAGAATTTGGAATTTATTGATATAAATACTTATCCAGTCGATAAAAGCTTAGAAGCGGTATCCTTTGCTTTGGATACTATTCATTCATCTCTTTTGAGTCTAGGTGATCTTCATCGATATTTTTTGGATTTTCGTATAGACACAAAACTCAAAACAACCAAACAGATGGCTGCAAAGTACTATTTTGAAGCGTTTAAACTAAACCCAGCAATCGGGATGTCTCAAAACCAATTAGGCACCTTATACTATGGGCAGAATTACGATCTAGACTCAATATATCACTATCTTTACTCACTCGTCAGTATAATACCATTTGAATTGAGTGAGAACAATGTTTGTAAGCTGTTTTCTTCACATGCTGACTACTTGACTAAATTGGACCCAAATAAAATAGAATTCAGTCTACAAGACTTTTACGCCCGATTTTATTTAATAGTTGACATATTTTTTTTTGATAAGGAAGTGCCAGACTTTAACTCCTTGTGTCATTGCGTACTGGTGGACTTGCGAAAAGTACTTTGTTCTAAAACCTTCAAAATTAACGATTCTTGTATTTTTAAAATTGTTTCGATTTTATTCTTCTGCCTTTCCAAATTGAAAATGATAAATTCGCAGAAGGTTTACTCATTAAATGCTTTTTTAGTTGCTGTTTGTTCTGACTTGATGGATGCATGTATTGTAAATTTGGAACAGACAATTTTGTGCAAATCCGCAGAAAACTTGGAATTTCATGCAATGTACGCTAAGAAATTTGAAGAGTTTGATATAAGTGTTAGGAAATCTCGCAATGAATACAAAAATTGGCTTGCTTCAATTGGAGAAGCAGAAAGAAAAGAGAAAAAATTAAATCAGTTCTCGCAAAAGGATTTCTCTTCAGATTCCCGTGAGTCGCAAAAATCTAACGAGGATTACATTTGCAAAACACAAGATAGTAGCAAAGCAAACAAGGAGGAAATTAAAAATGAAGGCGAACATAATTCTACAAGATCGTCTGATGAAGCAAAAGAAAGTGACTTAAAAACACCACTATCTTGCAAAAGTAAAAAACGGGGAATGAAACTTCGCCGCCGTCGCCGTAAAATTGCTCAATCTGACGACAGTTCCTGCTATGATACTGAATCTGACATGGACACGGATTTTTCGACAGATGACGAAGATTATACAGATTTGAGTTCAAATTTCGATACCGATTTTAGCGATATTGAAGCGGCTGATCCGCGGGAACCAGGTCAAGAACGTGCACTACAGATTGAAAATAATCACAAGCATAATAATTTGCGAAACTCATCACACCACGGTTCAAAGGAAAGTATTGAAAATAATTTCAGCGGTGTTGGTGCCAATTTCTCTGACAATGAAGATATTGTTATTGAAGAAGAAAAAATAATTTATCCCGAAGAACAAGAAAATCCAATGCCGGGAAATGTGCCACGTTGCAATTCTCAAGAAAATGACACGGAAGAACTCTTAAGGAGCTTCGAAATTCTTCAACTGCATACAAATAATACTGTTTTAAAATTTACCAATTGTGACAAAGAAATTTCACAAAGGTTGCAACCATCACATGTTTGTAAGCAGAATGAGGAAAACAAGCAGATTGTTGAGGCACCACCCAAAAAAATGGTATACCGCAATAAATATACTAGGATTAACCCAAACATAATAGTGGACTTTGCACAAAACGAATCTACAATTAGAGCATTGAAAATTCTTTTTGATTGGTTACGCATAAATCAGGAAATTCTTTTTGGCTGTTTTCACTCTAATCCAGAATTTATTCATAAAATTATGAAATTATTAAATTACTGCAATATCGACATTTTCACACGCAAGGTTTATTTTGAGCGAGAATTCCTCGTAACTCCCAATGTTCGGCAAGACCTCGGACATCTCTTCGATGTCCGTGCCAATGTGCCACTTTCGGAAGATTTTGTTTTCAAAAGTTTTGATATTTTCCAAAGCACTCAGATAACCCTTGACTGGGAAACTACTATTCGCGAAAAAGTTAGCCCAGAAGAAGAGTGTCTATTGCGTACTTTCAAAATGGTCGATTTCGGATTTTTCATTTGCAAGCAAAAAATGTTTAATTATCGTTTTTGCATTAGGGCAAGACGTTTTACTGAAAATACGAAAAAGAAGCGTGAAGAAAAGAAATCGTCATCTAGAAGACGGGAAAGACGCACTGCAAAAAATGCTGCACGTAAGCGCGCGGAAGGTAGAACACGTCGTTATTCCGACCGTAAAAATGGGATCGTTCGCAAAAGCTACACCAGCAATGAGGAAAAAGATACAGTCGAAGAATGCAAACGAATGCCTCGCAAAGGATTTTTGCGCAATCGCAACACCGAAAAGTTTAGCAGTAACGCTGCAAATGCGGGTGGTGGTACATCGGCGTCGACAACTACAAATAGTGCAATTTGTGAAAAAATTCAATCAAGTAGTGGAGCTGATGAGGAACGCTCAGAAGCAATGTCCAAGAAATGTGAAATAATGGGCAAGCTTTGGTTGAAAAATGAAGTTGAAACATTAGAAGAAGAAGTAAGTTATTATAATTAAAAATTTGAATGCATTTTCTAACTATTCTAGTTTTTATCAGTTACGCAAGAACCCATTGAATATGATTATGACACCTTTTGTTGTCGTTGATGCTAAAGCAATGACAGAATATAATGGCATTGTAAAAAATTTGGTCAAAAGCAAAAAATTTATTGTACTAATACCCAATGCAGGCAAGTTATTATTTATCCTGCAAATATACTTTTGTTTTCGGATTTAATTTGTGGTTATTTATATATATTAATCTAGTATTCAATGAATTGGATGACTTAAAAAAGCGTAGTGAAAATGCGCGTAATGTTATTCGCTGGTTAGAACAGGAATTTAAGCATGGCAACCGTCATATGCGTGCTCAAAGGGATAACGAAAACTTAGCACTGTCTTTAATCAAAATTCCGAGAAAATTGGGTAAGATACTTGAACGGATTTGAACAACTTCATATTTACTATTTTACTCATTTATTTATTCAAGATCGTGATGCTTCCGTGTTCTTGCAAATTGCCCAGTTCTGCAATCATTTGGTGGCTAATCATTCAGATCCTAGTGCGACGGAATTTCAGTCAAATGTAGTCACCTATTTATCTGGAGATTACTTGCATGAAAAACAACGCAATCAAAACAATTTCAGCTTTACTGGAATTTTAGATTCTATACCAGTAAGACACGACCAAATTGCAAATTTCTATGCGAAATTCAAGGCTAATAAAAAATGAATAAATCAACGATGCGGGAAAAACTCCTGCAGGGAAGTAAGCATTGTCGTCGCCCTAGCAATCGTATTGAGTCGTATTTACTATACAACAAAATGCCAAGAACGTTATATTGAGAACATTAAAAAACAGCGCTCACAAAATTTAAACCAACAAAAATTGTAACCCCTCATGCATCTTAAAACCCAATTCAATGTCAAAAACGTAACTTAAAGGATTAGTCATTACAACATCATTTACTGATCGGAAAGTTACACTAAAATGCGTATTAAAAAATTGAGAAGGTTTGGTGCAATTTTGAAGAAACAAATATCAACAGAAGGCAAGCAAGAGGTGACTTCAGCTTTCATTCAATCATCTTGCTAGCAAAAACAGCATTTTAAACAATGAATTATAAACATAATTAAGAGAATTGAAATTTAAAGAGAGGTTGAAGCAAAAATCAATTTAATTGACATCATTAAATTGGGAACAAAGCAAAAATTTTCTTGGTTTCAAATAGAATAGAACCTTGGATAAGAATCCTATCAAATACAATAAAAATGTTAATGTAGGTTTTACAACTTTTGAGTTGATTGTGGTTTCTTAACCAGAACAAATTTCAAAAGAAAAAGTTGTTCGTAAAGCCTGTTTTTCTACACTATTATAATATAAACTAGTAAGTTTATTTTGCTGATTTCTCTTTGAACATGTTTTTGCTTCAGCGATTTTCCAACGATGAATTGTTTTGTTACAAAAAAAGTCATCGTTAGCTTTGAACAATGTTCTGAATTAAAACTTTCAAATACATTACGCATTAATATATACATACACATCCCTTCTGTTTTCCTCTCTTTTTTTAATAATTCAAATAGCTACTTTTCATTTCATAAAAGAAACGGCTTTCTTTTTGTTTATCAGAAATTAAAAAGTATCCAGTAGTCATTACGATGATTACAAACATGGAGGAAAGATATAGACGCAACAGCAGCAATGTTGGCAGCGGATTGCTATTTCGACACACTTATTCTATTTAAATTTTTTAATATTTTGTATCCCTTGTCACTTTCAAATAAATTTCTAAAACACACTTTTCTCTTGTTTTCTTTTATATTTTGAGCGATTTAAGTTGGAAAAACCTTAAACTGTGAGTAAATTACGTCGTTGTTTCATACAATTAAATAAGAACGCTTAGAGCAATATAAACACTTTATACAGATCATCTGTTTTTAATGGAAATGTGACTGTATGCAGCAGTATATTTAGTTGTATATTTCTCATTTAAGTACCCGGTTGGGTTTTTTGAGCGACTTTGTCATATTGATATTTTCATCTATGATTCCTCCTTTCAAACTAGGTCTCATAGCGAAATTTGTATGAAAATATCGATATGCATAGACATGTCGATGAATGTACGTGACAACGACACAGCTAAAGACAGTTTTGTAGACATTTTTATAGTAGATTCACCTTATAAAAGAAAGTTGAAAGTAATCGACATTGTCTGTTATTATTCGATACCAAGCTGAACTCTGCTGGAATTTGTCTGCTACAAGTATTCGTTAATGAAGGAAAAAAAAATAACGGATTATTATATTTTTGTTTGTCAACGCATTGACGAATGTTGAAACTTAGCAACATTGTCTGTTATGAGTGGATGTAAAGCTGAGTTGTTCTGCTGCACATAAACTATTGAAAAAAAAATATAACGGTTCTTTTTTATTTTGCTTTTTTTTTCTTCAATTTATGATTAAATGTCATTTTTCTTCAGTTTAGTAAAGTTCTCAGTGAAGAGTGTTTATAAAAGTGATTTAAGAAATATAATTTACTTCTAAAAATAAAATATATAATTTACTTTAAAATCACTTGAAGATGACCTTATGGGAGAAAACCGCGAAAACTTGGTACTATGTGAAAAAATATTAAAGGAAAACAATAAAATTCTTAACATAACATTATTTTTTAAGGTGATATCTATGCGCCGATTACTTTGCGACGATTTGGCTAGAAACTTGGAAAGAATTTTTGATTCGAATTTACTTTCCCAGTACAATTATGATGGAACCAAAGGCAAGAAAGCAATAAAGTTGTATTCGAACCAACAACGGCTTTGAAAGGTTAGTATCATATAAAATTAAAGATTTTTTAAATATCAAGTTGTATTTCTATTCTATTTCTCTTTAATTAGAATGCACAAGCTTCCAGTCTTTTGAAAAACTTCTTTGCAACTTCCGCTCGGCTATTAAAAAAGTAAAAAATAGAGACGCTAAACGCCACTCTAGAAAAGATGAATCCAACATATGTATCTATGGAAAACCAAGAAACTTAAATCAATTAAACATTTAACAATCTAAAAATTACTTTTTATAGTACAACTTTTTCAAAATTTTTAGTCTAAGGTCATTACAATGGCAATTAAAAAATTAATTATTAATGTCTTTTTTGATTTGAGTTAATTTTTTTTTTTATTTTTTTTTTTATTTCTTATATTATATTATATTTTTAACAATATTTGAATTAGTGCCTTAATTTTTTAATAAAAATGTTTAAATGTTTTTAAAAGAAATCTTTTTGTGTTGTAACTTTGGGTATGGGATGAACACCCATAGCATAAAAATTCATTTATGAAAAATCAGTAAAAAATTATATAACGACTCATAAAAGAAAAATTCACAGAAGAGGTAAAGTGATTTTGTCTGCTACGAATCTCTGGGATTGTGACGAATTACATAAAAACTCATATATGAATATCGTTGATATTGTCTGTTAGGACTCACTAATACGCGGACGCCTACTAAACAAAATCAATTTGGATCATCTATGATGTTTTGGCCAATTGCTTAAAAAATTCATGTATGTGGCCAAAGAAAATTCAGCGTCTGTCATTTATGATTTAAAATTGTCAGTACTTTTCAGGATGAATCATCATGACGTTCGCCACCGGGTAACGTCTTGGATATGTCATGTATTTATGCTGCATGTCAAAGTATTTATGCCACATAATAAATTTTTTTTTTTTTTTTTTTGTAATCTGTTTTATTTGCAATCTATTTTACAAAATTTAAAATAATAAGCAAATTTAATAACAATTAAAAACATAAAATAACAGCTCAGTAAACAATAGTTGTCAACTGCTGTACTATTTACATAAATATATACATACATTTTAAATATTATTTTCTGAAAGGTAGGTCAAGTACATGTACCCTTTTTAACCTACGCACTTCGTTGCTATCGTCTAATAAATTGATGGCTAAGTCGGTTTAGATATCTGTCGCTGAAACGATTAATTTCTTCTTTGACCATTGCGATGCTAAGATCTTTATGAATATTGTTGTTTCTGATGAACCAGGGAGCATTAGTAATTAAGCGAAGAGTTTTGGATTGATATCTTTGTAGAATTTCAATATTTGAATTGCTAGCAGTACCCCACAATTGTATACCATAAGTCCAAATTGGCTTCAGAATAGCTTTATACAGCATGACTTTGTTTTCTACGCTCAATGTAGATGATGGTCCTAATAACCAAAACATTTTTTTGGTTTTCAAATTTAATTGATTACGTTTCATTTGTATGTGTTTTTTTCAAGTAAGTCTTTTGTCAAGATGGAGACCTAAATATCTCACATCATCACTTTTTGGAATAGGGGATCCATTCATCGAGAGGGCAGGACAATGTATGTAGCAATAGTCAAACCATCAATAGTTGGCATATCTGATGTATAAATTGTATAAAGAATTGGGCCTAAAACACTACCTTGAGGAATACCAGATTTAATTGCACCAAAATTAGAGTTTTCATCATTGACGCTTACGTAAAAGTACCTTTGATAGAGATATGACTTGAGTAATAAGGTGCAGGAATTAACATTTTTAGCTTGTATAGCAACCCTTCGTGCCACACTTTATCAAAGGCTTTCTGAATATCTAAAAATACAGCGGAGCAAAATAATTTTTTCTCTAAAGCATCGGAAATAACTTCAACAATTCTGTGGCATTGCTCTGGAGTACCATGTTTATGTCGGAAACCAAATTGATGTTCAGGAATTATGTTTCTTCTTTCTAAAAAAGGTAGTAACTTCTTAATAAAAAGTCTTTCAAAAATTTTTGAAAACGTAGGTAGCAGACTTATAGGTCTGTATGACGAGACTAGGTGATCAGGCTTATCAGGTTTGGGTATCATCATGATTTTAGCACATTTCCACTGTGATGGATAGCAGTTTAATCGTAGTACTGAATTGTATATCATTGTGAGGAAAATTATGGCTTTTTGAGGTAAAGATTTCAAAACTTTAGAGTCATAATTATCGTAACCAGGAGCTTTTCTATTGTTAAGCTTATTAATTTCATTTTGTAACTCTGATGGTGCTATATGTTTAATGGGCCAATCCATTTGGCAAGGTACATCAAGAAACTCAAGAATTTGATCTCTATCACATGGATTGCTTAAATTATATGGAACAAAAGTGTCTTCCAAATAAGTTTTGAACAAATTTGCTTTGTTTTTGTCACTTCTACACCAGTCTCCATTATCATCATTTCTTATTGGAGTATTTCTTTTGGTGGGTCTTCTTAGATACTTTGTTGCATTCCAAAGACTATGTTCGTCATTTTTTGTTATGTCTAACTGAGTTTGGAAATTTTGAGTTGAATTATTTTTGTATTCGCTTAGACTACTTTTTAGGTGCTTAGTTGCTCGATTTAAATTAGCCTTATCCACAGGACTCCTTGTTCGATGGTAAATTCTTCGTAAATACCTCTTGTGCGCAATCCATTAAACCACGATTTTCGATCTGTTGTGGCGTTGCCAAGAAAGCTGCATCATGTATCAGGTTATTAAATATCTCCAATACATCCTCTAATTCATGATCGTTTGCAATTGGTATATTTAAATTAGGATTTTGCTCTACATATTGTGTGAAAGTCTGCATATTTGTCTTAGTTAATAATTTTAAATTTTTTTTAATGTTTCGAAGCACTGCGCTAAATGTGACAATTAGAGGGTTATGATCAGAACTTAAGTCTTCTACATCTATTATATCTAACAACGTTTCAAGTACTCCATTAAAAACTACAAAATCCAGAAGATCTGGAATTTTTGAGGGATCACTTGGCCAGTACGTAGGATTTCCAGTAGATAAGGAAGAAGAACGGTTTTTTGTAATACATTTGTAAAGCTCTCTTCCTTTTGGGTTTATTAAACGTGATCCCCACCAAGGGTGCTTTGCATTGAAGTCCCCACCAACAATAAATTTTGGCCCAAGATTATTAAAAAAGTTTTCGTATTGCTCACATTTTACTGCGTGCCTTGGTGGAAAGTAAATTGAAAATATGTTTATACTTCTGTTGTCACATATGACTTTAATGCTTGCAGCCTGTAAATATGGCTTTCTTATTGGATCTAACGTTTCATATTTGATGTTTGATTTAACTAAAATTGCTGATCCTCCATGAGCTCTTTCGTCAGGGTGGTTTGCAATTACTAAATCGTAGTTATTAATCTTAAAAAAAGATGTATTTGTGAAATGAGTTTCGGATATTAAAAATATATCTGTATAATTGTTTTTAATAAAAATTTCTGTTTCGTTTTTATGATTGGAAAGACCATTTGCATTCCATATTGCTATTTTCATATTTAACTCCATAACTTCTCCATTATTTTCGTCATCATATTCATCAGACTTTCCATCATTCTCTCCAGTTTTTCTCGATACGAGAATCTGCACCTGATTTTGTTATTACAACTGCACATGAGACATTGCAATTGGCTTGGTCAGTTTGTTTATTTGAGTTACCGGTCAGCTGTGGATATTCCTTTGAATTTATGTTAAAATATGTATTTCTTTGACCAGACGACTGTACGCTTTGCCTATTAGACCTTTTTCAATAATATTTTGATAGATTGTACAACCTTTATAACTAGCAGTATGATTTAACAAACAGTGTACACAGCGTGGTGGTGCTTCTAAATTTTTTTTACACTCAGAAGTAGCCTGGTCCTTACCGCACTTTAGGCACCTATATTCATTTTTACAATACGTTTTTGTATGCCCAAACTGCTGACATCTATAACATTGTACTAAGTTTAGTTTTTATTATTATTATATACATTATATATACATAATATAATACATATATATTACATTAGTTCTCCTGGGGGGTTCAACTTTAATTGCAGCATGATATAAGTATTTTATATTATAAATCTCCTTGTTGTTTGGGTTTTGTTCCAAGTCGACGAAAAACATAGAAAGTGGTTCTTTTGTTACACGGCTTTTAGCGTTTATAACAGATCTTAGTTGATGATCTTGGAGTAAAAGTTCAGCCTTAATATCCTCGGTAGGTGTGGTATGGTGAAGGCCCTTAATAACAATTCTGTAAGACCTTTCTTGTTTAAGTTGGTAGGTATGAAAATTTATATTTGAATTCTCAAAATATTTTATAGTTTTTCTGTAGGAATCTATTGTTTTCACCATTAATCTAACCTGGCCACCTCTTAAAGACTTATAACTAAAATCATCACAAGGAATTACTCTTACAAGTTTTTTACCCATAAGATTTATATTATCAACGTTTGGTATGTAAATTGCTGGAGGCTTTGTACTTGTGCTTTTTGAACGTTTTCTTCTGGTTCTTCATCATCAATATCAAGGGATGCAAACCTGTTGTTGGGTGTACTTGGCTTTTCGTTTTCTAAATCATTTACTTTTTGCTGTTTACGTTGTGGTGAATCAACATGCTTTCGTTTTGTAGGAATATTCTGCCAATACAATTCAGTATCATTACTCTGATCATTACATTGACCTATAGTTTCGCCACTGCTAAGATTTACCATTTCAGTAAGGATTGTTATTTTTAAAGTTTGCTTGTGCATTATTAGCACAACAATTGTCTTTGTCGTATTAATAATTCTTGAAAGACTGCACTAATCTATTTATTGTTATTTTGCTAATTTGGTGTTTTTTGTTTTTTTCTTTTTTTTCCTTTGTAATTTGAAAAATATTTTAATTTTAGAAAATTTTATTATTGACACAAAAAACACAACCGCTCTCTATGAATCTTCCATAAAAATACAAATGAAAATATTTTTAGTTTCAATAGAAAAATACAAAACCCATTTGAAATGTGAAAAGACTACTTTCAATATTTTCAATTGGTTTTTTCGTTGCATATGACCAAAAGTAAAAAGGCACCCGTTAAAATAATTTTGGAATCTAGAGAGGGTTTTACTTTAATCAAATTTTGTATTAATGTTATATTTCCTAATAATAGTCGGGCATAGCATTATACCATATACTTTACACTTACAAAGTTATTGCAAAACACTGATGCTTTCCAATACTAAGATCTGGAGTTTTGTAATCTCAGCTCGAATGGTTAAAAGCTATTAACTTTCTTCAAGTAAATCCCAGTGCCCATTATTTTCTTTCTTTTGGACCAGTATTCAGGGGTTAACCCCTACATATTGAGAGCATTGTACCAGAACAGTCGAACATCAATTAGCTAAATATTCCTTTTTTTGTCCTATGTATATTGTATTTATATGGATTTGTTTGAGGGTTATTGAGCGTTTTAATGTATAATGGATAAGTTATAACTTCCTTTATGAATTTTATCTACTTATTTTAATTTCCTTTGTTTTAGTTTTATATTGCTAACTATGAACGCACATTAACCAAGTAAAAAATTGAAGCAGCAGATCTCTCCTTAAAATAACTGCTTTGCTTCGATTCATTTCTATAAATTTATATTTCTAAATTTTGTTGTTCAACGAGTGCAATTTATTGTGACTGTTGAAATGGTCATAAACCTGGTTAATACGCCTTGTTAACCTCTTAAGGCATTTCAAAAACCCGGTTTTTTCATTATTATAAGGAATATTATAAAACAGCTTAAATATTTTGTTAGTTAATACGAAAAAATTTGTATGCATCCATATCAAGCCATATTGATGAACTGACCGCATCGAAGCATTCCGACGAATTTAATGTACTTCGCACTGCTGCTTCGAAATGCTCCAGGCATTTCTTATAAAATTGTAACGTCAAGTCTTGGTATGTTTTCAGTATGTAACATTATGTATTAAATTTGCTGGTATATTTTTAATATATACTGCTAAATTATTGGTGTGGCATTATTGTAAACAAAGCATATTATGTAAGATTAGACTTAAACTTTAGAGTGACCAATGACTTTTTTTGATTGGTTTGGATGGTGTACTTCAACATTTTTCTGAATGCATCTATTTAACTGAATCGTAGCGCATACAATGTTCGACTTCAATAGTTTCTTTCAGTTTTTAAACACATCCAATGCAATAACATATACAAAGGTTTGCCTCTTTTACAACTTTATTAAAACAAACACTAAATTGAATATTTTTTGTCTAACTATAATCAATTTGAAAAAAAATTAACATAACATATAGAAAAAAGCATGTTGTTCTGAAATTGAGATTTTTAAAATATTGAGGTTTTTAAAACAAAATTATATAAGAAAATATAATTCTTTTATAATATAAAGTTAAAAAATAAGAAATCATATTTTAATTAAAAACAGCAGAACGTTTATCCCGGTTTTTAGCTCTTGATATAGTCCGAGCTTTGAAGGCGGCTGCATTCATTAGATGCTGCAATCACCAAAACAATGGGTTAATTTTTAAATACAGAAATAAAGGAAAATATGTACATACCCTCTCCAACTTAGGAGCCTTGCTTTTCGGTACTCCACTGTTTTGATTAGGTTTGGTGCCCAATGCAAAAATTTCTCTTATAAAATCATTTTCTTGTAACTGAGAAGTTATACCAGGGCCCATTACAACACATAACGCCGAATATTGATGGTGAATAGCCCATGAGTCCAAAACTAAACATTCTGCCCCAAAACGAATACTTATTTCCGGCGAAATGTCCTCCTGCAACAAATTTATTAGACGGTGCCAAGTTTAAAATAGACAATGTCACGTAGTATGAATTAATATAAAGTATAAATATGATCAATTAAATTATACCACACATCTTTCTAATTATTAAATAGGACATTAATTTGTAGAAAAATATAGTAAAATATCACAATTTCATCATTAAAAATGTTTGTTCATCGTTAATAATTTGTCAAATCAGGGTAACTCATAACTTTAAACCGATCTACGTACTCCAATTCATTTTTAATTCGTCAAGTGGGATCAACGAAGAACGGAGACGAAAACGCTTGAAGTCAACTAAACTATTTTAATTTCCATATTTAAAAAATGAAATGCAGATTGAATACCGACCACTTGTTATTGATACGGCACTTGCTATGATAATTGATAACTCTACTGCCACACCGAACCTAACACAGCTCCTACCTTAGTAGTCCTGAGGGGTAAAATTCACGTCACAAAAGCAAAAGTAGTATGTTACTCAACTCATTCTTGAAACACGTTATATAAAATGAGTGGTATTAAGAAAATTCTGTGTGAACTCGCAAATGTAACTAATATTCATACATACATAAATACATATCTGGATAGCTTTGAAAATAGTGTCTTCCGTATTCATTTTTAGCTTTTAAATTAAAAAACAAACAAATACGCAGACTAATAAAAAATTGTCTAACAAAATTTTACGTTTAATATCAAAATGATTACGACCACTTATCAACATGATTATATTCCGCCTCTTACAAAAAGATATGATGTAGAAAAACCTAAAGAACAAAACGATAAGACAGCAGCTTGTCAATGCACAAATGAGTATAAAGTTGAAGTTCCTAAAACAAAGCGCAAGCCGCCTAATGTAGAATGGACAGGAATAGCTCCAATGGGGCGCATCATTTATCCTCGTAATATACCAACAAAATTCACAATTGAACAACTTGATGTAATGCTTAATGAAAATCAAGATTGTTGCTCTAAAATGCAACAAAACAGCTTTTTAAAAATATTACCAAAAGTATACCCGTATCTTTATGACCGACTTAAAGAAATGCCTATGGATGAACTCAACAGAGGTTTAGATAATGACCGTATGTGTACAACTTATCAAATTGACTTTTGCGGTGTCAACGAATATCCGCAAGTTATGTATAAATATCTAAAAGTTGAGAGTCAAGCAGACAAGTTAAAGGCAAGCAATGACTTGGATTTAGTAAAAAAGGAAAGCACTTGCAATGTAATAGTCAACGACTCGTGGAAACAAATTTATAAGCCATTCAAAACTTCATATATTGATTCGGGCAATAGCTCGCACTGGCGCAGTAATGTTTTTACCAGCAAAGCAAAGTTTTCTGAATACATGGATACCATTAGTAAAATTGGTTGCGCTATTACGAAAAACCATATTCACGATCATAACAAGTGTAATAAAAGAAATTGTAGACATAAGCTTGTTCACGGCTGCAACAAGTTGACATGATTTTAAGTGTATTAATCAGAGTATACACAGTATTCTTTCAGAGCAACGTAGTATGTTCGCAACAATTCTGTCGAAATTAGAACTTGGTTTCACATAAACTCCAAAACAAATTTAAACAATAAAAACGTCAAGTTTAGTAGTAAGCATCTGATTATGTTTATATATTTACAGAAGGAGTATAACGTGCGTTGCGTATTTATTTTAGACTGAAAATAATTTATTTTAAAATTCTCTCATCTTTCTTATAGAAATTAAATATTCTTTGCTATAAATTTGGTAAAAATTACGAGGAACACACTTCGCAACAAAAACCTGTTAAAAATATTATGTTCTGTGTCATTCGAAAGCAAAGTTTTCTTGCACTAAATATGTACATATGTACGTATGAATTCAACTTATCAGTTTGGAAAGAGCGTATATTTAATTATATTGAACGTAAAATTTGTGAAAGCAAACTGTATAAATGCGTCTCACTCATTTCAGATGGTGTACTTTTATTTATGCTAAGAGTATTACAGTGAGAGATTTATTTTGTGTGCATGTACGTGAATAGATTTTTTTCTTACCTCCAAATACCGCAAAACATCTCTAAATGTAGCTTTTTGAGCTTTACGGTCTCGTTTAGCTCTGTATTTGTGGGAATCTGTAGCCAATTGTTTTACGTCATCAATAAGATCATTTAAGTACTCATCCAAGAAATCTCCATCATGAGTCCTTCCACATTCCAAAATGAGTGCTAAGGTTTCGCCTGCAGCCATACGAACATCTAAATGGGTAGATTGCAAGAGGCCAACAATCTTTTTAAAATGCCTGTGTTATAAATATTTTTTATATCAGAAATTTGTAGCCCCAATTATTTCGTTTCAACTTACGGCAGCATAGGTTGACCACTTGTCATCCAGGTCACAATATCACTAGGCGGTATCATTGTTAATAGTAATCCCCATGAGGACAAAGCCTCAGCATGTAATGTGCCAGCATCAGCGCTCACTGAAATAGGTGTTTTATCGTCACCTTTCAAATAGCTTCCGCTAAAAATACCTTCAAGAAATTGCATCAAACTCAACAAATCTCCACTGTCAACGTTTCCAAAAAAGTTAAGCAAACCCAGTGCCGTACAACATTTAGCGCGAGCATCAAACGAAACCGATTTGTCCTGTACCGTTGTAAGTAAAAATTGGTTTAAAGCTTTGGAAATCCCTTCATCGCCTCCTAATTGCAGTACTAATAAGGGAGCTAGTTTCGCTCCCAAAACTTGTTCCAAGCCTTTTCCACGCCGTATACTTTTTTCTATGCAGTCGACCAAAGTCTCTTTGCGATCATCAACGCAATCAGGCATATAGCGGTGCATTAACATCTCGTATATGCTTTCCAACGCTGCTATTCTAGTCTGTGCAGATTTTTCAGTTGCATTTTCCAATGCTTGTACAAATTTTTCTTCATAACGTTCGTTTATCGATAATTCATCATTGTCGTTGACGGATGAGGAAGCATTTTCTGACACAAACGAGTAAACTGATGCGTTATCGTTGTATGATTCATCTTCCGAGTTGGAATCGGCAAGGCGTCCTTAAAGAATAACATATGTATGTATATAATAAAAATATCTGAATATGTATACCTATGCATACATATGTATGTATGTGCATGTACTATTTATGTTTTGAAATGGAATTAAATTAGTTTTACTTAAATTTTAAATAATACTACCATAAATCTCACAAAGAGAATAAAACAGATCCGACTAAATGGTCATATGTACACTGAGTACGCATTCCACTCTTTCAATTCCATATATGTATGTATGTACGTATGTATGTACATATATGTACATACAGACAATTAAAAAAGGCTTTCATAGTTGAATACATTTCAAAACTAAAAAGAAGTCCTAGTATGAAACTGTTTTAGCATTTAATTTTAACATTTAAGCAAAATTTAAAAATACGCACCCTACCTATGGAAAAATGTATGCCTGCATGTACATATGTAGCTTACATTCACACATTAATTGCACGTTGCTTTATGTATAATATACTTACATATGTATGTATGTACATATGTATGTTTATAGATGGTTGAAATTACCTTTTCCTTTCTTGTTTCGACGCGGCATAACGAATTTTTTGCTTTTGTTGGTTTGTAAAAATTTAGAAATTTTTGTACAATTTAAAAATATGAGAACTTTGTGAATTCTTCTTTAAAGTTTCTAAAAATCACTAGATTTGTTTGTTGAGGACTCCAAATATTTTTTGTTATTGGATAAATGTGGTATAATCGTCACGCAAAACAATGAAAGCAGCTGCAGGTCAATAAAAATATTATATGTAGTTCAAAGTAGATTTATCACAAATGAAATAATAATACAAAAAACAGTAATAGCAAAACAGGAAGTATTCTAAACTTCAATTAATTTAAAATTCTTATACATATAGTATACCTTTATTTATGTTTTAAAGTTCAAATATGATTGATTATATAGAGAATTACAATGTATTTATTACACTTAATCAAGATGTGGCAATACAAAAGTTTTGATTTGTCCAAGTTTTAAAAATTAATTTTATTTTACGATGTATATGATTTTGTTTATTCCTTTTAGAAACTACTCGATTTTCTCTTTGAGATGTTTTTTTCGATTTTGAAATGTTAACGCACTTTTTAAAAAGATTTATATTGTATTCCTTCACACTTAATGGATTTATTTCTTTTGAAACAATATTTTTATAATCGTTGGATGTTGTTTGTGAAACAAATTTCATGATTATTTGCAATATTAGTTATGGATTGTTTCACAATTTTTTTAATTGTGCTTCAATTTTTTGTTGGGATTTTTCCCCAACTTTAAAATAATCGTGCTCTGCACTCAGATTTTTAATGTCAAGTACTTGAAAATCTAATGAGGATTACGTAGCAGTTGTTGGCAAAAAATCGATTGTGTGAAACATAAAGAAATATACAAATCAAAATGTCTCGCTCAAGTTCTTTGTCCAAAAACACTTTTTATTTTTTACAAGGTTGTTAAAAAGCTTTTTATTTATTTCATCAAATACTTGTTTCAATAATTTATAAATTGCTGTCTCTCTCTTTATATTTGTTGACTAATCTATAAAAAGTTGAGAATCTTTGCCGTAAATTGTGAAATTTAATTCACGTATACACGTAGATAACATTAACGATGTTTTCACAAGAACTTTTATCAGGATTGCACAACGTGTCTACGACGAATTCGTAACAAGCAAAATTGGATGTCAAAATAACACGAGTAAAATTTTTGTTTTAGACATTTCACAATGATTTCAGAAAACAGGTATATATTTGGTATTAAAGCGAATTAACAATGAATTCGCGGTGCTGCATTGGCGAACGGCGAACCAATATACTAATACCTTGCACCGAACTCGCCTCTACAATGTCAAAATTAATTGTAATTAGTAAGTAATGCCAATATGAAATATGGATGTGAGGCAGTGATAGCAGCAACCTTTTCATTAATAGTTGCTTAAAATAAAATCTTAAAGCGATTTTTTTTTCCGTTGAATCATGTGCAAATAAATTTGTCTACATGATTTAATGTTTTTGCATTTATTATTACTTCACGAAAGCCCTAAGCAAAGCCTATATATAAATAAAACGTATTCTAAATTTGACGTTGCATGTTCGCAATAATAATACAGCTAGAATATCAGAAATAGATATTCGTCATTAGAAGCCGACTCCGTCAACTGGCTGCGAAAGTTCGTACAAATGGAATTTTGAGCTCTATTTTATGTTTTTGTACACTTAGAACACAAGTGCATTTGTTTAATTTTTAAATTTGTGTTTAACAAAAAAAATTAAGAGAGTTTACTAATACTGGACTGATTTTGAAATCCTTATATAAATATACAGCGCGTTTAGTATGGTTAAAGTGGACTAAGCTGGTAACGCTGTTTACCTGTTAGGTATTCGCCTTGTGTACTTTGTTCTTTATGGTAAAAACAAATTTATATATGTGTGTTAACCACAACGTAAGTCGATATTGTACTTTGCGTTGTTATTATAAGTTATATATGTACATATAGTATAAAAGAGAAACTGTTTATTAATATAAAACACAAATTTGTCAGAGGTAAGTATTAAAATATGTCTAGAGATTTATGGACATGTTATCCACACGTTTGTCCATTTACATATGCCTAAGTACTTATGGACATATCTATACATACATATGTGTACATAGGTACATATATATGTATGTAATTGAACAAAGTTCGAAAGAGTAAGTGTTCATGAAGACATCAACAACTAATGTATTAAGTGACTGGTTAACTTATAGGTGTGTACATCATTTTATAGGTAAATATGGCATCTGCACAAGAACGTTTTCAAGCGGCTGTTAACGTCATTAAGGGTTTGCCAAAAAACGGTCCATACCAACCTAGTAACAGCATGATGTTAAAGTTTTATGGTCTCTATAAACAAGCTATTGAAGGTCCTTGTACACAAAGAAAACCTGGATTTTGGGATGTGATTAATAGAGCGAAATGGGAAGCTTGGAACCGTAATAGTAATCTATCGAAGGAAGAAGCTATGCAGAAATATGTAACGAATTTACAAGAGATTATTGAAACAATGTCATTTACCGAAAATGTTCAAAACTTTGTTGGAAGCTTACAGGGATTAGAAAATATAAATTTGGATGAATTAGAAATAATAGCACCAGGCATGAAAGAACTGGCCGAATCTCATCCCAGTTCACCATTTCACTCTAGAACTAATAGCCCTCAGCATAACACATATGACTATGAAGAAAATGTAAGAAAACAAATATGTCAAATTAAAACATTAAGTAACAATATATGTATATTGCAGCCTGAAATAAATGAAAACGATTCTTTGCTAACCAGTAAGATTAAACTTCCAACACATGACCAAAACCTACAAAGTACATCACAATTTTTAAATGGTGGCGAATCTCCTAAAATAGATTACTCACAAACAAATGGTTTAAGTCAAACAGATGAATCAGACGAGGAATATGTTGATCCATTTGACATTCAAAGTGAGTTGTTCGAATCTTTACAGCACAATACAAATATTGTTAAACAAGTGCAGAATGCTATAGTGCGAATGAATTCCGATATGTCGTCCATTCTTCAGAGCATGCTTCATTTGGAAGGAACATTAAGGGAAGTAAAACACGCAGTAATAAAACAGAAGATTTCTGAGCAATTTACTGCTTCAAGAAAGTATCCTGACTGGTGGCCATTCTCGGATATTTCACCTGTATGGTTTATTCTGCTGGTATTGTGGCCTTTTATTGCAAGAAGAGTAGGTAGACTATTAGAGAGTTCGAAGCGAAAATAAAACTCTCGCGTTTGAAATACGTAAAAGGCTAAAACGCATTAGAACGCTTTAAATATATTTTGTTAAATTTTGTTTTTTTTATATGTGTATGCAACAATATGTCGATAAAAAGACATTAAATTATTTTCAGAAAAAAATCAGATATTTTATTAGACGCAGATGCAAAAGTTGTTAATTTTTTATAAACTGTACTGTTAAAAAGTTGTATAAATATTTCATGAAAGTCAGTGTTTGCCAAATGGTACGCACTTATTATACAGAACATAATCATAATAAATTGTAAATCTGCATAGAACCATTGACAAAATATTTCCCAGAACTTCAGTTAGTCTAAGTGTTTGCGTAATATAAATAAGATTCTAGTAAATATCGTCTTGTGATGAACAATTTTCGAAACCCGAAAAAAATATTCGATACGTTTTAATTTAGCTTTCTTTTCTTTTTTTATAGCTAATTTAAAGGTTTATGTTATCTTAAGAAAAAAAACAATACTGTTCATTCCTTATTTTATTTTTTATTAAGAAAGAATAAAAAAAGCATCGCACATTTCTCCACATATAATTGTTATATAATTAAGGTTGAGCAGTTTGTCGTATATACTTTTTGCCTGATGGTACATCCATGGTAGTAAAACCATTTGGAAACTTTTCCAAGACTTGTTGTTGTGACAAGTTTGGTAAAATCATGCATGTTCCCCCTTCCTAAAGAAAATCGAAATGAAATTAATTAAAAACTAACAGATATATAAATATACACCTTCCAATCTGCAGGTGTTGCGACAGATTTTGTACTGGTGAGTTGCAAAGAATCTATTACTCGCAAAATTTCACTTAAACAAAAAAGAACACATTAGTGCAAAACTAACATAAATGAAAAATAAACACTTACTCAAAGTTTCTACCCGTTGTTGCTGGGTACAAAATCGACAATCGTAATTTTTTATTTTGATCAATAATAAAAACTGCACGGCATGTGAGTGGAATTCCTTGTGAATTTAGCTCATCTTTATCCAACATGTTCAACATTACTGCGAGCTCCCGTTCATCGTCAGAAATAATTGGGTATTCAAAGGACGATAAATCTGAAGACGTTATAAATACATACATACGTCCATACATATGTACAATAAAGTTAAAAAACTTACTTCCATAAAATTTTATATCCTCAATCCATCCAATGTGTGAGTCTACAGTGTCACAAGACAAAGCTATAGGTTTTACGTTTCGTTTAGAAAATTCTGGCAACAATGCTGCTACACGTGATAACTCTGTGGTGCAAACAGGAGTATAATCAGCAGGATGTGAAAATAATATTGCCCACCTATAATATAATCAGTAAAAGGGTAAAAGAATTTTTTATGAACAATTTTTAGTTACGAGTTTTCCATCCACTCATAGAAATCAATTGTTCCCTGGCTTGTATTAGCACGAAAATTGGGAAATGTATCGCCAATATTTAAAGCTTTGCGCTCCATAAGGAAACAAAATACTATATATTTTAATGATTTTCAATGAATTTTTGATAACGAATGTCAAGAAAGCAAACTGTGATGTTATTGTTTTATATAAATTTTTTATGTGTGGTGAGTTTTTAATTCTAAACGGAAAGACATACAATACAATCTGAAAAATCTGCTAAAGAGCAAACATATGTATGTCTGTAAGCGTTGTCAGCTCGGTGCGAAAAATAAATTTTTTATCTAGAGCTTTTATGTTAAGAAAAATTTAAACTGTTAGTAGTTGTTACTAAATTGCCAGTTGATCGTTTTTCGCATGCATTTGCTGTTGGTTTAAATATACTGCGATACAATGCAAGAAAACTGAAGTATTATGAAGACTTTAAGGGCAGGAAAAATTGAGTAATGAACACAGTCCAATAATCAGCTAGGTGGTGATGCCACCTTCAAAAGTAAGTTCGAACATATGTTTTACTGTTTGTTGGCTCCTAGAGGCACAATGATGTATGCATGTGTGTACACAAATATGTTAATTTTTCAATAAACTCTATTCATAATTTCAATTCAATTGCCGATATTCGATTAGATTTATGGACAACTAACATTGTGTATGGACTAGCAATTGATATACATCATCCCAAAAAAGATATTACCTACATAAATATTTCAATTAAGTTTTTACATAAGTTTTAAAAAAGCGCTGGACTTTGAACTAGTGGCAATTTTGATTTGATTTATATTTGGTGAGTTGAGGGTATATTCTTATATTAAATATTTCAAGTTACAGTACAAATATGTATGTACATATGTACATAATTGATAAAGGGAACATTTGCGGCTTGCTGTTTGATTTTTAGAATGTACTTCAATAAAAATAATAAGATAAATGTAATTACATATGTATCTAAGTTGTACGAACATAAATACATACATACTTATGTATCGATGAACGTTCACTTTTATCACCGAATATGTTTTTATTATAGAGTTGAAAATCTAGTTTTGTATGCAAATATCATGTACAGATAGACGTCTAACACGATGAACATTTTGTTTTTAATTTTGATTTGTAAAATATACTCTAATAAAACCTAATAAGAGAAATGTGCTTATGTATCTATGTAAGTTGTACGAACATAAATACATATTGTACATACATATCGAGCCTTTGGTGCAATACCGTATTAACTCAAAATTTGAATTTTTTGAGCTGGGTATGCAGAAATGATCTATGGAGAAATGTCTATCTAGAGAAAAAAAGATTATGGTTCCATCTCTAACTGTTCAGATTCTACAGCTAAAAATTTCCAACAATATTTATTTGCAATAATGAAATGAAATGCATTTTTCTCAGTTCGCGATTTTTTGAATTACTACGGTATTGCACCAAAGGCTCGATATGTATGTACATATGTATATCTATGAACCATAGATATGTACATATGTATGTATGTACATGTTTTTATTATAGAGTTTAAAATCAAGTTTTGGCACCAGATACGTATGTATGTATGTACTACATATGTACATACCTCTGTCTAACATGATCTACATATGTACATATTGTGACACATTTTTCTTTAACACTTAAACTGACAATAGTTCTTAATTTTATATACCTATGTACATACCTATGTGCGTATGTACATATGTCTTATATAACTATGTATTTTTCGCTTTTTCATTAGCTTTTATGCTTGTTGCTAAAATTGCAATTTTTTTAAATAGTGGAATATAGCCCTACTTTTATGGTGATTTGTTCTAATCCTTAGCAGAATTTTACTTATGAGAGTATTTTCAAAGTGCGAAATAAGCAGGGTTTACCTACATATATGTATGTATATGTAATTATGTACATACACATTCGTAAGTATATACAAGGTGGCGCAAAAGTAATCCTCCTATAACAAAATGCTATAAATTTTGCGATTGGCCCCTAATGTCAGTTCTGTTTTGACATTTGTGTAGTAAACACATGCGAAATACACGTTAATAAACAATGTTACGCTACACTGCTGCAGAACGCGGAATATTGGTGACTATTTATTTGACCAATAATCGGTCGGTGACTTTGGCACAACGTGAATTTCGTCGCAGATTTCCTAGCCGTCCAACGCCTACTGGTGAAACCCTGCGACGTTTAGCCGCTCGATACGAGAGCTTTTAAAAGTAGTATCTGCATATGTATGTATTAAGTGTATATACATATATTTGTACATTTTTTATTTTGATTTATTCCAATTTTTTTATTGCTAACGTTTTATTAGTTTATTTTTTTGCTTTAGAATTCTGGAGATGAATACTACACCCCAAATGCTACTTCACAGTCAAGAAATACTTTCAAAATTATGTGCTCGGCGGTGCCTAAGAACACCTTTTGTGTCGCGACAATAAATTTTGTTTGTATTGCTTATTTGGAAAAAGTTTTTTTTTTGTAATTATGTAATGAATATACCATGTCCATATACAAAGACTATCTTACGAAAGGATAGATAAAGTTCTTAGTTAATATGTACATCAGAATGTCTATTAATGGACAAAATTAATGGATCATGAAAGGTGTAAGTTTCATTAGAAACAGAATGCTAATTAGGGCTAAGGTTGTTCTAATCGATACGATATTTATAACTCAAAAACATATATCCTTTTCGTAAACAATTTTTTTGCAAATTTGGCAGCCAATCATGTAAATTTCACTTTTTAAAATTGTTAAATTGTGCTTTTTAATTAATTAATTTATCTCTTAATATTTTTTTATTTTTATTCAGAACGTTAAGAAATATCATGTCTGACTCAACGGAACGGAAGGCCAATCCCATCAAATCTTTTATCACTGGTGGATTTGGAGGTATATGTACTGTACTATCAGGCCATCCTTTAGATACAATTAAAGTAAGTATTCTGTGCCCTTTACACATTAATAAAGAAAAAAGTGTGAGTCTGTAATAACGTGACACCTGTTAAGTTGCGATTAGTACTCTATTTATTTATTTTAATAAATTTGTCTGCTTAGAAATTGACTAAAAATAAAAGAAACAGGTATAATTTATGTAAAAATAAATAAAATTAATCAAAAATAATGCGACTATTAAGAATTACTTCTAATTCCACCGTATTGATGGAACTCCTTCCACACGAAACTACTTATAAATGAACTCTACAATGGCTTTGAGTTTTAATCTTTTTTTTTAATTGAATACTTTGTGCCAGAAGCTTTGGAATTGAAATTAAACAATTTTAACGTTTAACAAGCAAAATATTTAAATATTTATATTGCATATATTCAAATTTGCTAACACCTTCTTTGAAAATATAAATCTAAGAAATTAAATGCATATTTTAACTTTCTAAGAACAGAAAATAGAATTATTTTATTAATAATAAAAAATATTTATTTTTCTGGTTGATTCACATTATTTTTCTGTTAATTATAGGTTTCTTTGTAAACGTATGTAATCATTTACTTATCGCGGAAAATTAAAAATAGTCATCTTTAACCAATTACTTTGCTTATTAAATACAATTTGTGTATTATGTACATACATACATACGTCTGTATGTAACTATTTGTGCACATATGTATGTATGTATGCATATAAATGTATATAAATATATATCAGCTTAACCTGGTGTGCTTTGCTACCTCCACAATTATCAAATGAGATTTGTCCCATCCAATTTCCAAGGCAAAAATATTGTGGACCTTTTCAATATGTAAAAAGAATTTTGAAAATTTGTCAACAAATGGCGAAGTTATACTAGTTTATTTTATTAAGTCTCTGAACCGGTATGTGGAAGGAGTAACATATAATAATATGCGTATTATTTATTAACTTTATCGCAACAAATTATGTCTGTATTAGGTGCGCTTGCAAACAATGCCACATCCGGCTCCGGGAGAACCTCCCATTTTTAAAGGAACATTCGATTGTGCTGCCAAAACAATAAAAAATGAAGGGTTTTTAGGTTTATATAAAGGTATGTCCGCTCCAATAACTGGCGTGGCACCAATCTTTGCTTTGTGCTTTGCCGGCTATGCATTGGGTAAACGCGTGCAACAAACCGAAAGTAGTACAAAGTTAACATATAGTAACATTTTTGTTGCTGGGTCCTTTTCTGGTCTATTATCGACCATAATTACTGCTCCCGGTGAACGTATAAAGTGCTTACTACAAATTCAACAGGCTTCATCAGCAACTGAACGTAAATACAACGGCATGGTAGACTGCGCTCTTAAGCTATACAGGGAAGGCGGAATTCGTTCTATATATAAAGGAAGCTGTGCTACTTTACTCAGAGGTATGTAAGTTGTTTTTTCAAAATAGATAGGAAACAATTTTTAACGTTCCATTTGTAAGCTCATAATGTTAAATGTAGACATGTACATCTGTTTGAATATACAAAATCGCGAATCTTTTTTTAACGTATGGAAATCTTTTTTTGTATTTATTTATTAATTTATTTTACAAAATTTACTGCAATGTTCTTAATTTAATTAATTTCAAAATTTCTTTTCGAATACAATTTTATTGAGTCCCTTAAGATAACCTTTTTATTGCAAAGTTTTTCATACAAAAATGCACTATAGCTATAACGAATAAATTCTGAGCAAAAAAGCATCTATATAGCGAAATATTCATTCAAATGCCTCAATATAACAAAAACAGAATAAATCCTAAATGGTAAAGTCCCGTTATAAAAACAGCGAAGTCTAAATGTATGTACATATTTATAAGCCCATTTGTAAAGCCTCTATACAACGAAGTACTCGTACAAAAGCCTCTATACAACGAAGTACTCGTACAAAAGACTCTATACAACGAAGTAAGAATGAAATTTAAAGTTTGTGTGTGTTTTATTTTTCATTTACCTGATGAAATATAAGCTTTTATTAGCAATCTCATGTCAAATAGAATTGGAATAAAGAAAACTATAGTTATAACGAATTTTTTTCGTATTTCTTAAAATTTCGTTATATCAAGGTTTTGCTGATTATATTTATAGCGAAGCAATAGCTTTAACGAAGTATTTTCGGATCCCCTTGGAATTCGTTATATCGAAGTTTCACTGTATATACATACATATAAAGGCCTTTTTACGTTGACTTTGACCCGAATGAATTGACCCGAATGAATTGACTTGTTTGTCAATAAACACTTAAGCTGTTATGCAGCTGGCTGCTACATAGGATTCTGCGTCCCAAGCTAAAAATGAAACTCCCGCGGCAAAAAGATCACTTGCGTATAAATTTTCACAATCTTTATTTAGTATTAAATTAAACTTATTGCCTGGCTGGCTATAAGACGTGACGGAGGGGGTGCGTTTATTTTTTAGTGTATTGCTCGGGTTCCTGGCGCAGAATGATTTTTGTAAAACTAAAATGATAACTTGTAAGTTATTTTAGAAATTGCATAAATACTGCTTTTTTCTTTTACATAAACTGACATGCATACATATGTACGTAAATAATATAACGTTACTGATACACATTGGATTTTTTAATATACATACATACATACATACATAAGAACATATTCAATACAAACAAAGCAATTGCAGTTACAAACATTTAAGATTTTCAAAAAACAATATAAAAGAGATCGAATTAAAGTTTTTTAGTTTTGCATATGCTCTCCCTCATTATCAGGTTGCCCTCTCAACTACATAAGCTTTAAAAAGAAATAGATTAAAAATTTTTAAATATATAAATTAAATTAAGTCGTATGAAAAAGAAACTAAATTTAGCGCAATTTGAGACCTAGAAAATATACCCAGCTTAGAAAGTCAATTTTATTTAATTATTGAAGATATTTGTTGACTCTTAATTACACACTCTTCAGAAAAATATGCAAATGAGTACTTAGCTTTCAAAAATTAGCAATACTTTTAGAAAGAAACTAAGTTTCCCTTCTGTTCGAGTTTCGAAAATAGAATATTGGTAAGTTTGATTTAATGCAATCGTAATGCTAAAAATTACAGTTTTTATTGCTCCCTCTTTATAAAAATCGTTTATAAAATTGATTTGATTTTCAGGGAATTTTAATTACAATAATATTTTTGTTGGTCTACCCTATTAGAATGTTTGATATTATTGTAGAGTTGTTTGCTGCGATTTTGCTAAAATATTGCATTTAAAATTTTTTTCTATGCCATTCGGTATTGTTTTATATTTTTCATTACTTTTTATTTATAAATTTTGTACACGTTATATACTTACATACGAACATACATACATATATGTGTGTATATGTACATATACATATGCTTATACGTTGTTCTTATAATAGATATTACATCTTATTCTTAGTTTGCTAAGTGTCCGGTTTTCTTATAATATTGGCGTTTTTAGGTATCGTTTGAAAGCTCGGCACTGTCAATTGTGTTATTTAAACTGTTTTTAACAGCAAAATTTCGAATAACTTGATACTTCAATGAATTTTCATGTTTGTTCTTGTGAAGATGATTTTGAATTGCATTTTCTAATTGCCATGTTGTCCGAGTGTTTGCCTTAGGCTCTACAAATTTAAAGTCTTTCTGCATGTTCTCTTCTATTTTTAACCAATGAGGAATTCGTTGATGGGAAATAGTTCGCTTATCGATATATTTTTTATTACACTGCATTTGTTTTCGAATGACGTAATAAACACTGCGACCCTTGAAATTGTCACATCTAGGTGCTAATTTTTTATTAAATCTAAAATTTTTGATATTGCGACATGAAAGTTTATTGCCAGACAGAAAATCATTAATACATCTTTCAGTAGTGGTGGTCTTTTCTTGGTTGGTAATTTTTGCCTTCCAATTAAACATGTCACAAGAACATTTCCATGGATTGTTATGGAGGCGAGCCAATACCAATCTCTTTTGTTGGAAAAATGTTTTAGGAAGAGTCTTAAGCTGATTGTCATTTAAATATATTTCCTCTAAATGTTTCTGGTCGTCAAAAATTCCGGTTGGTAAATATGAGATATTGTTATTTGATAAGTTTATTATCTTAAGATTTTTACATCCAATAAACGCATCCATGGAAATATCATGTATACGACAGTCGGACAAATCTAATTCATTAAGTTCTGGAGTCCCTGCAAATGCATCAAATTCGATCGAATGGAGTTCGCCGTGCAGCTTAAGTTTTTCCAGCGAAATTAAATCCTTTAAAAGGTGAAAATTTATTTTATATTCCGTTTTTTCTGAAACTTTACTTACCTTAAATATATTTTGATCTAAATTTTGAATTGTGACATTATTTATTTCCAATATTTTAAGCTTTGTTAATTTTTTAAACGGCTGATTTCCCCACAACTCTAAAGAAGTTTCAGTTGATCCAAAATACATTTCCTTTGTTTGGTTCATGACCCAGAAAGTGGCTGGAAAAACGTAGCGTACTGGATTACGACGAAAATCTATTTGCTCTAATTTCGGCAACGGCGGAAAACTTAGCTCAGTTAATTTAGTTATGTTATTATCGCTTAAATCCAATACTTTTAACTCAAACAAACCAGCCAAACTACGATAATGTAGATCGTGAATTAAATTGTGTGCTATTGATAAGGTCTTTAATTGTGTAGCACCAGACAAAGCAAACGGTGGCACCACAGAAATATCATTTCGTTCTAAGGATAGATGCTGCAACTCTTCGAGACCCATTAACATTTCCCACGATAACTCGCTTAAACCACATGACTGTATGCGCAAAATCTTTAAGCGTTTCCAGCCATAAAATGACGGCATTTGGGCTTTTTTTACTTCTTCTTTATATACTTCATACGGCACAATTTCTAATTCCTCTTGTTCTTGCTGTTGTAATTCAAACAATAATTTCTTATCATAATGCTTAATATTTTTATCCTGTACATTAAACTGCAAGCTGTTAAGTAATTCAATATTAGGTTTGTAATCAAAAACGTCTTTAGGATGCACAAGGTTTTTTGGTTTTTTAAATATCTCGGAGCCAATTAAAGTAATTGACTCAAAATTGACGTATTGCAAAAAACTTAAAGGGGCATCTATCAAAAAGCGAAATCCACGGTCCTGAGCTCCCCGAACTTCTAAAGTAGTCAGTTGATTCAAGGGCTTTAAAATGCTGCTGTTTACTAAAAGTAAAAGAACGTTACTGAAAATAAATAGGATTTATACTAGACATTATTACCCATTTTATTTTTGCCTACACCAGTGTATAACAGTACCAAAGCTTGCATATCATTTGGTAATGAATTGATTAATTGTTCCGTTTCTGTATCCTCCTGTATTATACATGTTGCCTGTTTTATGAAAGAATTAATTTTATAGTTGTCAACTTCCTCAGAAGGGGACTGTTCATCTGAATCCACTTTATTGGGGTTATTAGTTTCGTTTTCGTCTAAATCATTTTCCTTGCTTTGACTTTTTACCAAAAGCTTTTTCTGCATAAAATTAATCCAGCGTGATATTGGTAAATCAATTAAATGCGCATATTGACAGACACATTCTTGCGGACATTGAGACATATCAATTTCTATAAATGGTATGGCATTTTTGTTCACTTCCGTTTCCGGTTGTTTGTAGTGAACCGTTTCGTCATGTTGAAAATAATGACGGTCTTGCTGTTGGTGGGTAACTAATGTTGATGATATTGTTTCATATTCGTATATACTATTAAGTTTAGCTTTAAGTTCGTGCACATCTTTTCCGTTGATTTGATTTGGTGTGTAATATTGAGATGATGTAACAAGACATATTTCCTAAAATAGTAAAATGATTTGTTTATGGATTATAAATTGTTCAGCTTATAAATATATAAACAGCGTCATACATATGTAACTAGAAAAGCATTAAAAACATTTTTTTTTTCTGTTATACATGTATTTTACTCTTTATCGGCGTATGAATATATATGTATGTTTATATGTATGTGCATACATACATGTATACGTATGTATCAAAAGGTTTACACACTGACACAAATATGCGTTCAAACATGGACGTATGTACATATGTATGTATGTATAGGCAATGTGATTTTTTGAAAGTTTTACTCACTATTAATATCATTGTAAATGTCGACAGGCACTTCATTTTTTATAATTTTTATATTAAAGTAATTTTTTTTTAAATTAACTTCCTAGCCAAATAAAATACATGTGTTAAAAATAGTATGTCGAACTTTTATTTCACAAACTAAAGACAACATTAGCTATAGTCGTTGAGCGTTGAAAAGTCGATATGAAACTAAATGTGAATATTCCGAAAAAAATATAAAACGCCTTCACTTACAAGAATTAAAAAGATTAAAATTGCATAAGTATTATGTAGTGTTAAAGTGTTTATTTGTATATTTTGAATAAAAATATGAAGGAAATCACTACAAAAAGGATGTTGTTATCAGTAAAGTGTGTGTTTATAAACATTCGGCATGCAATAAAAATAAATAATTCTACATCACATAAGATTTATAAATGCTGCTTTCCGTAAATTGCTGAAATTCGTCCACAAATATAATTAAACAAATCAGTCATGTATGCACACACACATACACACATTCGTATATAAAAATTATATCGAAAATAAGCTTGCATTGAAAAACTAAAATTTTTTAATATTTATTTATGTATGTGTTTGTGTATTTAAATTTGGAGAAAGGTTGGTAATTAAGCTAAATACTTGTGATAATTTTATTGACAATGTATTAACCCTTTGGACTTAAATAATTTAAAAAATTGAGAGAAAAGTTTATACTTTGAATAAAGTAAATTTTATGTTTTTGAACGCACTTAAATTCGAATGGTAGTGGGAACATAGAAACAGTTTTTCATCTCCAATGAACGTGTGCTAACTGTGTGTATTTGATTTTAACTTAAAGTTTTCTTTAAAAATTATTCACTTAAAAGATTTACCTGCAAATGGGTTCTATTTCTTGGTATATGAGTACTTACAAGATGTAGCCAAAAAACAAACTGGCGGGGATCAAGTCAGCTTAACTGCCACCCTTTTCGCTGGAGGCTCTGCAGGTATCGCGTATTGGATAGTTGGTATGCCTGCCGATGTTTTAAAGAGTCGCTTGCAAACAGGTAGACAAAAGTTTATGAATTTTAAATTATAATTTCATGTCATTTCTTTTGTTTAAGCTCCTGCCGGTACGTACAAGCATGGAATACGTAGCGTTTTTAAAGAATTAATTATAAAGGATGGACCGTTTGCTTTGTATCGTGGAATAACTCCTATAATGATTCGCGCGTTTCCTGCAAATGCTGCTTGTTTTTTTGGTATTGAACTGGCGAATAAAGCATTTAACAAATTTGCTCCAAACTTTTAGTGTTTATGTGTTATCGCATTGGATTTCCAATCAGAAAATGAATATTTGAAAGAAATCATTATACTCGTATTTCTACAATATGAAAATGTTGAAATTACATTTTTTTAGTTTAATTACTTAATCGATTTCATTAAACAAATATGTATGTTAAAAATTATGATAAAATGTTGTTTTCAGTTTTTAGTAGGGATCAAAGTTTATGGATAAGTACAGACTAATTTTAAAATCTTGGCCCGACGAAACAAGTTTGCAAAAAACAAAAAAACTCAGGAGTTTTTTGCACAATAGGCGTGTTTTTATTATTTTAAGCTTTTTGAATAAGATTATTTTATTATATAATTTTTTTTAAATCAGATCAGAATACATACTTACACTATTGCGAATATCAATAAAAACGATGTCATGAAGGATTTTCAATTTTTTTTTTGTTTGTACTTTATTTATTTTGCAATCTATCTTATATTAAGATAATAAGCAAAATTAATCACATTTATGTTGACATTTAGAATTACACATATAAAAACGTATAAAGCTATAGAAATATTCCAAATTTAACAGAAAAAAAAATACAGATTTAGTCCATCTTATATTTACAATAACAACAACTTAAGTTTTAGTAACTATTAAATTTAAAGTTTTAGCATTAAGTTAAAAGAAAACAATAAAAAAACAAAAGATAATAATAAGAAAAAGATTGATTTAAATAACAAAAAATTACTTCTGAAAGATAGATCTAATACAGGGTATCTTTTAAGTCTTCGAACTTCATCAGTATCGTCTAATAACACAATAGCAAGAGGATTTACATGATTGCTTAGTATTTTTAAATATTTTTCGCTGTATGAATTTATTACCTCTTTAACAGTTTGTATATTTAGATCGTTATGTATGGCATCGTTGGAAATATACCAAGGAGATTGAACAATAAGCCTTATAGTTTTTGACTGGTATCTTTGCAATATTTCTATATTTGAGGCACTTGCTGTTCCCCAAAGTTGAACTCCATAAGTCCATATAGGCTTTAAAATAGCTTTATAAAGGTTCAGTTTGTTTTCCAGACTTAGTTGAGGTTTTGGATAAATTAACCAGTTAAGTTTCCTATTTGTGATATTTAATTGTTGCCGTTTTATTTGTATGTGTTCTTTTCATGTTAGTCGACGATCCATATATAAGCCGAGATATCTAACATAATCCCTTTTGGGAATTGGGATGTTATTTATGGAAACGTCAGGGCAATCACCTTTTCTAAGAGAGAATGTTATGTGTACAGACTTTTCAGCATTCACTTTAGATCTCCATTTAATTAGCCATGACTCTATTAGATTTAATTCGTTTTGAACAAAAGAGGTAGCAGCAACTGGGCAATTGTTTGAAGCTAAAATAGCAGTGTCATCCGCATACGTGTAAATATTCACAAGGTCCAAAACAGGCATATCAGTCGTAAATATTGTATACAATACAGGGCTTAATACACTACCCTGAGGTACTTCTGCTCTAACCATAAATAAATGAGATCTTTCATCTACGAATCTTACGTAAAATAATCTGCTGTTCAGGTATGACTTGAAGAATGCATAAAATGTAGACGGGATAAGTTTCTTTAGTTTGTATAAAAGACCAGTGTGCCAAACTCTGTCAAATGCCTGCTGAATGTCCAGAAATACAGCGGAGCAATATTTCTTTTCCTCAAATGATTTACGAATAATGTCAATTATTCTATGGCATTGCTCAGGAGTGCCATACCTTGCCTAAATCCAAAATAATAATCGGGAATAATTTTCAAACTCTCAAGAATAGGGGACAAGCGGCTCAAAATTTTTTTTTCAAAAATCTTCGAAAAAACAGTTAGTAGACTAATATGTCTATAACAAGTTAGTTAATTTCAGGTTTGCTGGGCTTCTTGATCTCAGCGCATTTCCAATGAGAAGAAAAATGATTTAAACGAAGAATTGAATTAAAAATTTTCGCTAAGTATAAAAAAGCTTTCTTTCACAAGCTCTGGACAACTCCAGCGTCGATATTATCAGATCCGTGAGACTTTTTGGTATTTAGATTTGAGTTGCAACTTCATATGGAGATATGTGTTTTATGGTTAAGCTCATCTGACAGGGCGCGTCCAAAAATTCCGAAATCTCTACGTCTTCTACGAAGTTATCAAATTGGTGAACAGAAAATGTATTATAGAGGTGGTTCGCAAATGCTTCTGCCTTTTTAATGTTAGATCAGCACCAAGAACCATCACTATCCTTAAAAGGAGCATTCCTTTTTGACGGATGCTTCAGGTATTTTGTTGCCTTCCACAAATTGTGATCATTATTCTTTGAGTTATTAATATTGTCAAAAAATTCAGGGAATGATTGGTTTTTTTGGCCAGTTAAATGATGTTTAAGGTTTTTTGCTGCTTGATTAAAACGCCATTTGTTATAAGAACTTCTGCTTATCCGCCATGCTTTTCTTAATCTCCTTTTAATTAAAATAAGTTCCCGTGTCCGTGAAGAGATTTGAGGATCACTTTGCGGAATAGTAAAACTTTCAGCCGGATTCCAAAAAAAAGCAGCCTCATGAATTATTTTTGTAAAGTTTTCAACGGCTTCATCCAGCTCAAAATCATTCGATATTGCAGATTTTAAATTAATACTCATATCTAACCAATATGAGAACGACTCCAGATCAGTTTTAACTGTTACAAGCTTATTGACTTTTTTTTATAAATTGAGGCGAGGAGTTATACGTTAGAAAAATTGGGGAGTGGTCTGAGCTGAGGTCATAATTATCTAAAATACCAAGTTGATAAGAAGGTATTCCAGAATATACAAAAAAATCAATTAAGTCAGGAATTTTGAATGGATCAGAAGGCCAATATGTAGGTTTTCCAGTTGAAAGAGCAGAATAATTTTTAGAAAGCAGACACTTATAGAGCTGTCTGCCTTTAGGGTTAATAAGACGTGAGCCCCACCAAGGATGTTTCGCATTAAAATCTCCTCCAACTATAAAACGAGGACCAAGTTTTTGAAAGAAATTTGCAAAGTCGTCGCAATTAATATTATGACGAGGAGGAAAATAAACTGCACATAACGCAACAGAATACATACGGCAAATAATTTTAATACATGAAGCCTGGACACTTTCCTTAATAAGATGGTCTTCTTGATGATATTTTATAGACGATTTGATTAAAATTGCAGAACCACCATGAGCCCTTTCATTAGGATGATTGGCACTTATCAGATCGTAGCCTTTAATTTTAAAAAACGACTTACTTGTGAAATGAGATTCAGAAATAAGAAATACGTCGATGTTGTTTGACTGCAAAAATACTTCTACCTCCCTTAAATGGTTTGAGAGTCCATTGGCATTCCATGTTGCTATACGAAGATCTACGGACATAATTTACTGCATAAGACTGATATCATATTTAGAAGAGAGTTTGTTAGTTCCATTTGCTTTGTTAATAAAGGCTCGTGCAATCATTGTTTGAATTGTATGTTCCTTTTACAGCATCTGCGAATGTTACATTCGAATTATGTTCAAAACTATTATTTTGAGAAGAGGAGGAGCAAGATGTAAAGGAGGAGCAAGTTGTCGGTATTGTTGAAAATTCAATATCTTATGTTGAAGTTTCTTTTTCAACTCCTGATGAACAATGCATCCCCTATAACTAGCAGGATGGGATTCATTACAATTAGCGCATTTGGCAGGAACAGTCTTACTTTTGTTACATTCAGCTGATAAGTGATTTTCTCCACACTTGACACATTTGTATGGCTTATTGCAATAGGAACGAGTATGACCATATTGTTGGCATCGATGGCATTGTGGAATGTCTCTAGTTTTCCGGGGAGGCTCAATAGTGATGATAGCGTTATTGATATGTTTTAGATTGTAAATGTCCTTATTGTTGTCGCCTGGTTCAAGATCAAGGAAAAACATACAAAGGGTTGCTTGCTAATGTTACTTCTAATATTGGAAATATTTCGCACTTTGTGGCCACAATTTTGGACAAATGATTTAATATCATCAATATTGGTTGAGTAGTGTAAATTTTTAACATCAAATCTGTATGCTCTTTCCTGTTTCGTTTGAAAAGTGTGAAAGCTTATATTTTTAAGCTTAAGATTGGAAACAAAAGTTCGGTACGCGCTCATGGACTTAATCATGACTCTGACTTGGCCGTCTTTAAGAGACTTAGTATAAGAAAACTGCTCTGAAGAGATAATACTTTAAAAATATTGTGTCATATCCTTAATATTTGTTACATCCGGGATATATAACGGAGGCGGTTTTGGGTCAGACGAATTTGATTGGGAAGTTGATGGAGCTGTATTTGAATTATTATTATCGCATCATCAGAAAGAACAACAGATCTATTGCTTGAATTTGCCGAATCTTGAATCTTGCCGATTTGTCTTCTTTTGTTGTCAAATAACAATGGAGAGTTGGTACGTTTTCTTGAATGTGGAACTGTTTGCCAACCAATTTCACCGTCCTTTAGACTACCAATTTCGCTAGTACCGACCCCGGCAGCAATGGTAGCCATTCTTGCGAATTTTTTTCCTTACTTGCAAATTGGAATTGAATATAAACACAACAGCAAAAAGTGAAAAAGAAAAAAACATATCAATATTGATGTACGTATGTAATATTTAAAAATTAAAAAAAAAAATTTTATTTGGAAAAAAAATTATTTTCAATGCCAGACGACTTTACTTGACAAGAAACACAAAGTAACTGATTTTCAAATGAAAAGAAAATGAAGCAATTTGTTTGTTTCATGTACATATAGACTTACGAATGTACATACATATTTTTTTTTTGTAATTTGTTTTATTTGCAATCTATTTTACAAAATTTAAAATAATAAGCAAATTTAATAACAATTAAAAACATAAAATAACTAAAATAACAGCTCAGTAAACAATAGTTGTCAACTGCTGTACTATTTAGATAAATATATACATACATCTTAAATATTATTTTCTAAAAGGTAGGTCAAGTACATGTACCCTTTTTAACCTACGCACTTCGTTGCTATCGTCTAATAAATTGATGGCTAGCACATTGGAATGATGGCTAAGTCGGTTTAGATATCTGTCGCTGAAACGATTAATTTCTTCCTTGACCATTGCGATGCTAAGATCTTTATGAATATTGTTGTTTCTGATGAACCAGGGAGCATTAGTAATTAAGCGAAGAGTTTTGGATTGATATCTTTGTAGAATTTCAATATTTGAATTGCTAGCAGTACCCCACAATTGTATACCATAAGTCCAAATTGGCTTCAGAATAGCTTTATACAGCATGACTTTGTTTTCTACGCTCAATGTAGATGATGGTCCTAATAACCAAAACATTTTTTTGGTTTTCAAATTTAATTGATTACGTTTCATTTGTATGTGTTTTTTCCAAGTAAGTCTTTTGTCAAGATGGAGACCTAAATATCTCACATCATCACTTTTTGGAATAGGGGATCCATTCATCGAGAGGGCAGGACAATCATTTCTTTTTAAAGTGAAGGTCACGAGAATCGATTTTTCGGTATTAACCAATTTTGCAGCAAAGTTCCTGTACCATCCTAGAAGCTTCTGCTGCCAATCCATGAGATGCCAGTATGGCAGTGTCATCAGCATATGTAGCAATAGTCAAACCATCAATAGTTGGCATATCTGATGTATAAATTGTATAAAGAATTGGGCCTAAAACACTACCTTGAGGAATACCAGATTTAATTGCATCAAAATTAGAGTTTTCATCATTGACGCTTACGTAAAAGTACCTTTGATAGAGATATGACTTGAGTAACAAGTAATAAGGTGCAGGAATTAACATTTTTAGCTTGTATAGCAACCCTTCGTGCCACACTTTATCAAAGGCTTTCTGAATATCTAAAAATACAGCGGAGCAAAATAATTTTTTCTCTAAAGCATCGGAAATAACTTCAACAATTCTGTGGCATTGCTCTGGAGTACCATGTTTATGTCGGAAACCAAATTGATGTTCAGGAATTATGTTTCTTCTTTCTAAAAAATTTTTGAAAACGTAGGTAGCAGACTTATAGGTCTGTATGACGAGACTAGGTGATCAGGCTTATCAGGTTTGGGTATCATCATGATTTTAGCACATTTCCACTGTGATGGATAGCAGTTTAATCGTAGTACTGAATTGTATATCATTGTGAGGAAAATTATGGCTTTTTGAGGTAAAAATTTCAAAACTTTAGAGTCATAATTGTCGTAACCAGCAGCTTTTCTATTGTTAAGCTTATTAATTTCATTTTGTAACTCTGATGGTGCTATATGTTTAATGGGCCAATCCATTTGGCAAGGTACATCAAGAAACTCAAGAATTTGATCTCTATCACATGGATTGCTTAAATTATATGGAACAAAAGTGTCTTCCAAATAAGTTTTGAACAAATTTGCTTTGTTTTTGTCACTTCTACACCAGTCTCCATTATCATCATTTCTTATTGGAGTATTTCTTTTGGTGGGTCTTCTTAGATACTTTGTTGCATTCCAAAGACTATGTTCGTCATTTTTTGTTATGTCTAACTGAGTTAGGAAATTTTGAGTTGAATTATTTTTGTATTCGCTTAGACTACTTTTTAGGTGCTTAGTTGCTCGATTTAAATTAGCCTTATCCACAGGACTCCTTGTTCGATGGTAAATTCTTCGTAAATACCTCTTGTGCGCAATCCATTAAACCACGATTTTCGATCTGTTGTGGCGTTGCCAAGAAAGCTGCATCATGTATCAGGTTATTAAATATCTCCAATACATCCTCTAATTCATGATCGTTTGCAATTGGTATATTTAAATTAGGATTTTGCTCTACATATTGTGTGAAAGTCTGCATATTTGTCTTAGTTAATAATTTTAAATTTTTTTTAATGTTTCGAAGCACTGCGCTAAATGTGACAATTAGAGGGTTATGATCAGAACTTAAGTCTTCTACATCTATTATATCTAA
Source organism: Epicampocera succincta (assembly GCA_932526305.1). Taxonomy (NCBI): domain Eukaryota; kingdom Metazoa; phylum Arthropoda; class Insecta; order Diptera; family Tachinidae; genus Epicampocera; species Epicampocera succincta. The sequence continues at coordinate 19,996,849 of OW052037.1, read as the reverse complement.
CAACGTTTCAAGTACTCCATTAAAAACTACAAAATCCAGAAGATCTGGAATTTTTGAGGGATCACTTGGCCAGTACGTAGGATTTCCAGTAGATAAGGAAGAAGAACGGTTTTTTGTAATACATTTGTAAAGCTCTCTTCCTTTTGGGTTTATTAAACGTGATCCCCACCAAGGGTGCTTTGCATTGAAGTCCCCACCAACAATAAATTTTGGCCCAAGATTATTAAAAAAGTTTTCGTATTGCTCACATTTTACTGCGTGCCTTGGTGGCAAGTAAATTGAAAATATGTTTATACTTCTGTTGTCACATATGACTTTAATGCTTGCAGCCTGTAAATATGGCTTTCTTATTGGATCTAACGTTTCATATTTGATGTTTGATTTAACTAAAATTGCTGATCCTCCATGAGCTCTTTCGTCAGGGTGGTTTGCAATTACTAAATCGTAGTTATTAATCTTAAAAAAAGATGTATTTGTGAAATGAGTTTCGGATATTAAAAATATATCTGTATAATTGTTTTTAATAAAAATTTCTGTTTCGTTTTTATGATTGGAAAGACCATTTGCATTCCATATTGCTATTCTCATATTTAACTCCATAACTTCTCCATTATTTTTGTCATCATATTCATCAGACTTTCCATCATTCTCTCCAGTTCATACATATTTATGTATATATATATATATACATACCATACATATTATGTATATATATATTATACTTATAACGACGTACATACATTGATGTTATCGAAAAGATCCGGAAGCATTCGTCTGACGCTCGTCTTTCCAATAGGGAAAACAAGAGTGGTAAAAAGTTTAAAACCGATTAAAGAGTTTATGACAGTTGAAAATATAAAGAAGCAATTGAATTATTTCTGTAATGTTCTATTTTAATACATGTTTCACAAATATCTTTGCCAAAAATAAAAACATGTTTGACGTTGTCATAAATAGATACAAATTAAAATTTAATCCGACTTTTTGTTAAAAAAAAATTATTTTATTTTTTATTCCTTCTTGTCTTAGGTCTATCTTAAAACTGAACCTTTCCAAACTGATTTCTTAATTCTTACTTATTTCGTCGTTAACCAAAACTGCTTCGTTTGCAGTTTCCCACAGGTTGCAAAATTTATTTTGTGCAACGTCAGCAAAAGTGACTATTGTGAAATTTATTTTAAGTTGTTTACAAGGGATATTAAGTTACCGTCTGCATTCTTAAGTTCTTATTACTTTTTTTATGTGTTTAAATAATTAGGTAAGTTAACTTAACTATTAAAATGTAAGAGATGTTAACTTACATTTATACTACATATGTATGCCAGCTAACTTATCATATTTGTTTGTTACACGAATCCCTGCACACAATGTAATTGCTGAAACGTCAACATTCAATAGCATAAAGATCAAAAACACATTCATTCGACATATGTATGCATATAATTTTAACAAGTTGCTGTTTGTCTGCTGAAATTTTAGATTTTAAATTAGTTCACGTTCGGGTAGTTCACTGCAATTGTTAATTAGAAAACATCGGGTTTTTGAACTTAAATATTTTTATTGGCATGCAATTTTTAATTCGAAGTGTATATAAGTTTTACAATTGGTTTTATATAAATATAAAAGGTACAACTATTACTTATTTATTTGTTAGAAAAGTGTTTTTCATTGATTTTAACGGGTTTCTAGTAAAATAGTAGTAACATTGTTCTGAAGAGTTTTTTTGTTGTTGTTGTTTAACAAACATATTTTATAGGTACTTCTTTCTTTAAAATGTTTTTGTTTGGTTCTAGGAAATGGAGCTGGGAAACGAATAAATTATTTTTCAAAATTAAAAACGAAGTTATCCTTAAAAACAAATACTATGCAAATAATATAAAACTAAAATTTAGGCAATTTTTCTATCATGCGAATCAAAATTAAAAACATGTTTCATATTTTCAGTTTTCGAAAGGCTATAAGGTGACAACAACATAGGTAACACGTTGAGAGCTTTTAGCTCTGGCAACCGTATGTTTAACTGCAAAAAAGTTAAATAAATTATACAGCTTAATATAAAATCTTCAATGACTTACTAAATCTTCTTTTGGGTTTTCCAGATTACTGTTGTTTTTCCATATTGGGTCTATCCAAAACGGCAAACTCTAAAAAAGAAAGCAATTTGTAAAGAATGATTTCAAAATAGTAAAATCGTATTTTTAATATTTTCAATAAAATTTTTGGTATGTTTCCAAAAATTTAAATATGGCTGTTGCGAGTAGTTGTCGTTGACTACATGTGTTGGAAATAGATGAAAGTGCATATATGTATATTGTCGAAGTTAGACTCTGCCTTTGCGTATTCCTTGCTCGGCTTGTTAGTGAAGAGAGCGTCACTGGTAGGTCGAGTGGCGTGAGTTTTTCTCGGATACACACACACCCTGAACTCTTGCGAAGTTTTACATGATCCACGATTGTAGTAGCCACATATAAACATGTAGTCGTAAGTTATGCGAAAGCAGTGGAAAGCGAATAAATTATGGATGGTAATCAAAACACAGTTGATTTGCAAGATAATAAAAATGTTAACGCACTCTCGTTTTTTGCATAATGACTTGAGATTATAACTAAATTTGGGCAGGTAAAATATAAGTTATAACAGTAAAATGACTAAAATATATTGATTTGATAAACATTTTCAAGACACCCAACTTAATCCTGTCTCCTGATACATGATGCAGTTTTCTTGGCAACGCCACAACAGATCGAAAATCGTGGTTTAATGGATTGCGCACAAGAGGTATTTACGAAGAATTTACCATCGAACAAGGAGTCCTGTGGATAAGGCTAATTTAAATCGAGCAACTAAGCACCTAAAAAGTAGTCTAAGCGAATACAAAAATAATTCAACTCAAAATTTCCTAACTCAGTTAGACATAACAAAAAATGACGAACATAGTCTTTGGAATGCAACAAAGTATCTAAGAAGACCCACCAAAAGAAATACTCCAATAAGAAATGATGATAATGGAGACTGGTGTAGAAGTGACAAAAACAAAGCAAATTTGTTCAAAACTTATTTGGAAGACACTTTTGTTCCATATAATTTAAGCAATCCATGTGATAGAGATCAAATTCTTGAGTTTCTTGATGTACCTTGCCAAATGGATTGGCCCATTAAACATATAGCACCATCAGAGTTACAAAATGAAATTAATAAGCTTAACAATAGAAAAGCTGCTGGTTACGACAATTATGACTCTAAAGTTTTGAAATTTTTACCTCAAACAGCCATAATTTTCCTCACAATGATATACAATTCAGTACTACGATTAAACTGCTATCCATCACAGTGGAAATGTGCTAAAATCATGATGATACCCAAACCTGATAAGCCTGATCACCTAGTCTCGTCATACAGACCTATAAGTCTGCTACCTACGTTTTCAAAAATTTTTTAGAAAGAAGAAACATAATTCCTGAACATCAATTTGGTTTCCGACATAAACATGGTACTCCAGAGCAATGCCACAGAATTGTTGAAGTTATTTCCGATGCTTTAGAGAAAAAATTATTTTGCTCCGCTGTATTTTTAGATATTCAGAAAGCCTTTGATAAAGTGTGGCACGAAGGGTTGCTATACAAGCTAAAAATGTTAATTCCTGCACCTTATTACTTGTTACTCAAGTCATATCTCTATCAAAGGTACTTTTACGTAAGCGTCAATGATGAAAACTCTAATTTTGGTGCAATTAAATCTGGTATTCCTCAAGGTAGTGTTTTAGGCCCAATTCTTTATACAATTTATACATCAGATATGCCAACTATTGATGGTTTGACTATTGCTACATATGCTGATGACACTGCCATACTGGCATCTCATGGATTGGCAGCAGAAGCTTCTAGGATGGTACAGGAACTTTGCTGCAAAATTGGTTAATACCGAAAAATCGATTCTCGTGACCTTCACTTTAAAAAGAAATGATTGTCCTGCCCTCTCGATGAATGGATCCCCTATTCCAAAAAGTGATGATGTGAGATATTTAGGTCTCCATCTTGACAAAAGACTTACTTGGAAAAAACACGTACAAATGAAACGTAATCAATTAAATTTGAAAACCAAAAAAATGTTTTGGTTATTAGGACCATCATCTACATTGAGCGTAGAAAACAAAGTCATGCTGTATAAAGCTATTCTGAAGCCAATTTGGACTTATGGTATACAATTGTGGGGTACTGCTAGCAATTCAAATATTGAAATTCTACAAAGATATCAATCCAAAACTCTTCGCTTAATTACTAATGCTCCCTGGTTCATCAGAAACAACAATATTCATAAAGATCTTAGCATCGCAATGGTCAAGGAAGAAATTAATCGTTTCAGCGACAGATATCTAAACCGACTTAGCCATCATTCCAATGTGCTAGCCATCAATTTATTAGACGATAGCAACGAAGTGCGTAGGTTAAAAAGGGTACATGTACTTGACCTACCTTTTAGAAAATAATGTTTAAGATGTACATATATATTTATGTAAATAGTGCAACAGTTGACAACTGTTGTTTACTGAGCTGTTATTTTAGTTATTTTATGTTTTTAATTGTTATTAAATTTGCTTATTATTTTAAATTTTGTAAAATAGATTGCAAATAAAACAGATTACAAAGAAAAAAAAATATTTAACTGTTTTAAAACAAAGTACCGGCTGCCTGCTAAACATTAAGTAAAATGTACTATTTAGGGTCGGCGGTATATTTGCCTTTTTCATCTTATTGTTTCCGATTTATGGAAAACGCTTTCATAAAAATAAAGCAGATGCCGACAAAGAACAATTGCATTAAAGCTTTTTAAAGCTAATACCCTTTTGCTAAACTATGTATTTTCAGGTGTTAAAAAAGTGGTCAAACAGTAGAAATCGTGTAACTACATACGTACATACATATTTAAATATTGGCAAGCAAACGAATTATTTTGTTTGAGTATTTAAAAATTTTAATATGAATAGAAAACGAAACTATAACATAAATTATAACAAAAATATCGCGTTTTTTCCTGCTCTTTGTAATTTTTACTCACATTGAAATTTAAAACTTCTTCGTGAGCTGAAATTAATATTTACCTCCGATGGTGGTGTATCAGGCTTTGGGGGTTGATATGTTGGACACATTTGTAAATTAGTCACAAATTCATATAGACCTGCTGAAGCTTCTGTGGTAGCTGACAAAAAATTCGGTTGTTTTGGAGCAGTTGCGGGGGTTGCAGTGCTTGTGGAAACGTCCATTAATGGTTGTTGTTGATAAATGGCACAGTCATGTCGACGAGCAAATAACTTAGTGGTTGGAAACGTAGGCGGATTTTGCTGAATTTGACTAGAATTTGGAACACTAATTTCCTGTAATGGCTGCGATAAAGTTTGCGATTGCATTGGTTTACGGAGAACATTCATGGGATTAATGCTTCCATTTAGATCACAGTAGGACGAGCTCGAATTTGCGGAAGTATTGAGTGAATGATTGAATATCAATGATGAGTTTAATGAATTTTCCTTGTTATTTGGTGTATTAAACAAATTAGAATGATATGAAGCGGTGGAATTAACTGACGAGTTGCTAATATTATTCAATGAAAATCCAGTGATATAATTTTTTGCTGATGATGAAATGGATCTTGATGGCTGTTGATAATTACTTGACACGTGACTTGTCTTATAATTGCTAAAGGATGTAAATGGGTTGTATAATGTAGGATCAGAGGGTAGAGCACGTGATTTTGCTGGAGGTCCTTGATTACTATAACTTCGGCTGTTATTATCACTTAAAGGAGGGCGTGGACGTACATTTTTTTGTTTGTTCAATGGTAGTTTTAATGATCCGAACATGTGCTTGTGATTAGCATACGCCGTTAAGCGCACTTTATTGTAAGCAAATATTAATTTAAATTGAATTACAATGTCTTATCGATCTCTTATTCACTTACTTTCTGAATTTGGTAGAAGGATCACTTCCGATCGTTCTTGTGTAACACCAATATTTATTTGGAATATATCGTCATATGCCATTAAAATTGATAACAAGTTCGGGTATCCATATTCGAATGTCGTACTAATTGTATAATCCAGTGTTGTTTTTATTTCTTGTAAAATCATGGATGTTCGATGTTCTAACAGTCGTATAATATTTATCAAAAATTTCATTAAGGCTGATAAGGACACGTAAGTTATGTCGCTTTCGTTTGAAATCTGAAAATGCACGTACAATGTTTTAACTTGTTAGGCATAAACAAATAATGGATACTACCTGCGCTCTTTTACATTTCTCTTAAAAGACATCAAAAGAATTTAAAATAATTAGATAAAATAAAAGCAAAATCGATATCAATAAAACTTAAAATTTACTACCTGTGAGATTGTGACAAAAATGCAACAAAAATTATCCATTAGAGGGTGTATATGTAAATAATTGAAACATTTTGCATAGAAGTAAGTACATATGTACGTCTTGTTTTCTCGCTTTTGACAAACTTTGCCCAAAAAGTACGAGAACACAACCAGTTGTACAAAAACTGTTTGATCTTAAAAATAAATTTTAATTTTCATTACGGCATCAAAGTATGCCATGTTTTTTATAAATAAAAATTTGGCTATCTGCGTTTTCGTCCTTTAGTAAATTTCATATCCTTTTTGGGAGAAATTTATGGTTGCTCTCATTTGCACTAAATTTACCCAAAAGGCAAGTTGGTATGTATAGTATGTAGTTCTGAAAATAATATTTAATTCATTTTTCTAAACTGTTAAGTTGACAGCAACATGCATACATAAGATGTACAAAAGTTTTATGTACACACACACATACATACATATGTGCATATATAAATTTTAATCACAATAAATTCGATATTTTTCTTCTTTGTTACATTTTCTTATGACAAGCTGAAAGGTGAAATCACTGCTTTTTGTGAGTTTTACCCGAAAGTGTAAAATTGTATCGGTTAATCACATATTTCTAAACTATTTTGACCCTGTAATCCTTAAAGGATTTTACAATTACTTATATTTTGATTTTGACAACACAGTCTTTTTTATAACCATTGACTGAGTAAAATGGCGATGTGTGAAAAATAAACTTGCCTCAAAAGCATGTCTCATAGCTCGCACTGTAGATTCACTTATGTTTTCTTTGTATTCTTCGTTAAAGCATTTAATGAAATCATTCAATTTCAGACATTTTTTAAAATCATCCGTTTGTTCATTCGAATCCTTTTGTTCAAATATTTCAATTTTTTGAGCTAAAAAATATTTGCTTGCTTTATAAGAAATATCCCGGAAAACGGAGTCTTTGTTGTGACATATAACCCATTTGTTATTCTCTTTCTCGTAAATCTGCGAAATAAATTTTTTTCAATAATAATTTTAAAGATTTAAGCCAAGCACATACATATGTATGCACGTATTTACCTCAACATATGGTAGCAATTCAAAGGCGCTCGTTATTTCCGTTACGCCTAAAGCTTGAGGTGTTATTTGGTAGCCATATTTCTTTTTGTGTAATTTCATAACGTCCTCTAACTTCGTAGGTGTTTTAGAAGACCCCGTCGTCTTTGCTATTAGCTCTTCAACTTGTTCAGCAAAAACTCTTCTTGCAACTTTGGGGTTTAAATAAATTTTTTTGTCCTCATCATTAGTTAGCTCCATTTCAACTATGCCATTTACTGCTTCCATCAGGTCAGCTAATTTTTGAAAACCATAATCGCTCAAACGACATTGATAACCAAAGTGATAGTGATATGAGCGGACAAATTTTTGAAATAGAATTGTATACTGGGGAGCATTTCGAAATAATTCCACTATTTCCCCAGCAAAAATGCATGTCTTTTCCAGTTCACTAGCAGTCTGTTTTCGTTTGGGAATAGAAATCAATATGTCTTTCCCATTTTGCACTCTTGAAATGACTACTATGTTTGAATTCGCAAGGCCGTCTAATATATCGACAATGTCACATACTCCATAGTCGGTTACGTCAAACGCTCTATTTTGAGTTTGTGCGAAAATGTTCGGCAATTGTGACAGAAGTACGGATTTATTGCCATGTGCACGAAGAACTCTTAACAAATCAGACGTAAAGCGGCGAATTTGAGTGCGATGTGTTAATGTTATTTGACGATTTTCTCCATCGCCCATTATTTGAACAACAGCTGATAAAGCTTCAAATAATTCTATAAGTTTCGTGTAGCCATAATCTGCTACACGACATTGTTTGCCGAAGTGATTATGATACGCTGGTATAAAACGATTAAATTTCATAGTAGCCTTTGGCGACATTTTTATTAATTCTACTACTTCGCGGGAGATTTGGTATAATGGATCTGATATCGAGTTCTTGGAATATGTTTGATTAGATGAGCTAGAATTTTCCTTGATTAGTTCTAACCACCCCAAAATTTTAATACCGAAATTGTTGACTGTTATTTGTATGCCCTGAACACAACATACTAAATGTTCCAAGTTGACACCATTGTCATTGGGCGTGATCTGGGCTTTTAAGTGCCCCTTAATGCAATGTACTAGGGAAGCAACTGGTATATCACCCGAATGGCTTTTTAACAAAGGATTTATTATTTGTTGTATTTCAGCTATAGTCATAAAAACATTGGGCAAAGGTTCAATATCTTGTTCAGCCCATCCTTTATGTTGTTCCTTTTTAAAATGTATTGTGCAGTAAGGAACACTGTGTTGCAATCCTTCTATCAATGGTGAGCTTTCCAATGAGTTCACTAAATCTGGGTGCAACGTAATAAACTTTTCCTCGTTGTTATCTGAATTGATAATGCATATGTCCTGCATCTTATACAGATCCAAAACACTAATTGATGTTTTAAAGCGCGACTGAAATAATTCTCGGAACTTATACATTGGCAGAGTATAACAAGGAACATCCTAACATTACAAATAGATATTAGATTAATTTTGACAAAATTAAAGCGTTATTCAAATATTACTTTATACCTTAAGTAGTCCAGCTACTTGACATCTCAAAGTGTTTATTTCCGTCAAAGATGAATCGCGTGTATATGACACCAGCATCCTTTTATGGCCAACTTTTTTGCGATGTAAATTTGAAACTACCTGCTTTGCGAACTACAATAAAAATTATTTATAACGAAAAATAATTTAAAAATAATCAACATAAAATATATCGTAGAAAACTTGGTAGAAGGCTTGCGAAGCCTTGCTATAATGCAACTGCACAACTTTCTATTCCTCTTATACTTCTTACTAGAAAACTAAAATAAATAGTGGGGGAACCGCAAGATATGTTTGTTTATTATTTTAAATTTCAAAAATTTGTTTTTAAATTTAATATAATAATGTCCACCACAAATTCTTAACCTTCGAAAGATTCTAAGTTGGGGTACTTACATACAAATCTGGTACAGTAACTTTCGCATATGAACTACCCTCAAACGTTAAAGAGACTACTGGTGTTATGGGCTTTAACTGATTATGTAAAAAATTCCGTAAACTGGTTTCATCCATAGAGAAGTCAAGGTTGGTTATTTGTAATGTGACGGTGTCACTAGGATCACTAACGGGTCCGTATGATTGAACAGTACTATAGGGGGTGGAAGTGATTACATTGCTGCCAGAGGAGGAAGTTACAACAGTTGTCATAGAAGAACAGATATTTTTGTTATCGGCATTTGAAATATTTGTGGTGGCTATATTTGGTGCTGATGACGAAGCTACTGCATGGGCGTAAGTTAAATCTGTTGATACGACGGAACACTTTGAGTCACAATTTGTAGCCATTGAATGAGTATGTACAGACGGCTGGACGACTGTGTCTACAGGAGGCACAGATGTTATGGATTGGCCTGAATGACAAGTTTGGTAGATAGGCGTGGCAAACTGATTATAGCCTGCATTACTTTTTAAAACGGGTGTTGGAATAATGTTATTAGCATGAACTGATTGATGTAAAGCTGGGCTTATTGTGTTACAACGGTTATAAGGCATATATCGATTTCTTTGATAGGTATACGATGAACTAGTGCATTGGTGGGGATAATAAGCTTGAGTTGCAACTGTGAGATTGTTATGTTGGCTTGGCTCCTGACTAGGTAAGTTGGTGGACATCATTGAAATACCTCCATGCATTTGGTTGCCGGCATTCGTGTACTTTGCCATCAAACCAGATGGAAACACTCTATTTGTATAAATCTGACTTGTTTGGTTATTGCACAGAGTCTTCCCGTTGCCAATTTCTCCATTGCTAATATTGTATATCCGGTTTGTGTTGCGATTGTTGTTTAGGTCAATGACGTTATTTACTGACACAGCTGCATTTGTGTAGTAAGTTGTATTCGATAAATGATCGTAATCCGCATTAATTTGCGGAAGACCTACAAAATTATTAGTGTGTTGGTGAACATGCGCCTGACCCATGTTATAATTAACGAAAACTTTAGTGGCTTCTTCTGGATGGATGCTGAAACCAAATACAAATATGTATATATGTAGATATGTAATTATTTATAAGGATATTTTATTATACCTATAGTAACGTTCTGCCATTGTTTTAACTTTTATTTCATTTAAATAAAAATTGTATAAGACTCCTCGATACAGTTCTTAATATGATCTAAAATGAAAATTATTTATAAAAAGAAGTGAAATGAAATAATCTGAAAATAAATGTATGTCGAAAGGTAAGGCAGATTGAAAAATACTTATACCCCGTATAAATCTTACTCTAACTAAATTTTTGAGTATAACATTCGTGAAAACCTGATTTCTTTATTTCTTTAGCTGGAATGCTTCATGGAACAATACACAGATTTTGAAAAACAAATTTATTTCTGTATTATTTTTTTTACATAGGTATTCCTAGATATATGTATCTTTAATTAAAATTTAATTTAATTCTTATTAATCTTTATAAAATTCTCCAACTTTGTGAATGCAACCGTTTTTCATTTCGTCATTTTGAAGATATCTAGATATTAGCTTTTTTTAATAATTGTTTGATGTGGTTGAACTAAATGGGAAAGTTTTATAAATCCTAAATTTGTATAACACAGTGAAATGCAGACTGGTATAGCTTTTGGCTTTTGTTTGGCCCACCCAGCATACGGAACGAAGAATTGGAAAATGATGGGCAGCTGATATGACGCACTTATACTAAGTGTTTATGTATGTAAATTATAATTTTTTAACTTTTCGAAAATTTTTTAGAAATAAATTTTAGCGCACCATAAATAACGCACATCACATGCACAACTATAAACCATATAAGCTTAATTAACTGTACATTATCACGAATTATTCTGGAATTATGCGAATTTGTATAAGAAAGAAAATGCGCCAAATTAATAGATATGTATGCATGTAATTATTACCGTGTTTCACTTTATATGTATGTATTTATTTAAATGTACTATGTATTATATTACCTGCGTATGTATGTATGTATATGTATTTTGTGTGATTTAAATTAATATGTATTGATAAAAAATGTACACTTATGTCTATTATTTTCTAAAAATAATCATTTGTTCGAGCTTAAAACTTATAATTATCAGTTGCTTCCATTAAATTCAATATTAATGATTTATTCTCAAATGTTTTAAACGACGCGACTTATACGATTTTAAGTAGATATTTAAAATTTAATGTTAGAAATAGGTATATAATTCTTTAAAGGGTTTTACACAGCACCAGACATTTATTAACTTAAATTAATTTTTAATTTATTGACATATGTATATAATATTTAATATAATTAGCGGACATTGTTAACGTAGTGCAAGTTAACGTTTCAATAAACACTAAATGTAATTTTTGCCGAGAAAGAAAGTATGAAATAAAATACCGAAGAAACCTTTAACCCTTCTGCTACATTATATTAGTAAAAATACCTATTTTAATTTATTGAAGAAGATTCAATTCAACAATTATTTGAATTAGCGTTAAGTATATCCTTCAAATATTTAAATATGTAAGTAAATATATATACAATAAGTTCATATTAAAGGTATTAAAAACAAGTTTCCTTAAGAAAACATCGCCCTTAAAAATTTTTGCGGTTCGTAGTGCAAAAAACAAATGGGTTAAAATGATTCCGTTACGATTTTTGCCATCTACATATGTATGTATGTATATACATGTTTTTCAATCTGAAAGTTTAAGTTTGGTTTGTTTGTACCCCAAAACTGTATTTTAAGTAAAAACCCTATGAAGTTGGAATATCGAAATCTTAGTTCCTGGTTTTTAGTGCTAATTTGTTCCAACATGTGTTATTTTTCGACGTATGTACTATGTATAATGTTTCTTTGTTAGACTAAACCTCGTTAATAAAATTCAGATAATATACATACATATGTATGTACAAGGGAGTGTAAAAGTTGTCAGCATGGCGGGAGATGGTTCAAAGATATGTATGAGCTGTTTCGAAATGTCATTTCTGCCATATGCAAACATTAATTAGATCAATTCGCTAAAATCGGTTGTTACTCAATAAATGTATGTACGCGTTTTTAGCAATTTAAATACATATGCACATATTTAATGAAATTGTGCAATGCCAATTTTTTTAAAAATCATGCATTTGTGTACTATACGTTGTTTTTTGTGGAACGATTAACAAGTTACAAGAATTCAATAAAGTTAAATTATTACGTAAATAAATTGAATGCGGAGTATATGAATGAGGAGTAATTTCTAATAAAATTAAAGAAATTTAGAAGTGTTTAAAAAATTATTAAGCATAGAATTAACAAGTACTCCAAAGTGTAAATGACAAGCGAAAACATAAAATTACAAACGAATATGCACGGTAAAAAGTTGGCTTCAACTAAACATAATCCTGTAGACGTTGCCCGCTCATTTTCTATGTAGAAAAGCTTTTTTGCTTCCAATAGTTTTCTCATTGGTAACATGAAAAATAATTGTTTATTTATACACTTTACAAATGCATGTTTTATGTTTTACTTTGGTGTTTTTAGTGCAACCAAATCCTTTATTTTAAATGATCCAACTGTGTACAAGGGATAGTTTGAATTCTTTTTTCACTACCTTTCACGTGCAAGTCGCATTTAGTGCAAATTTTCTGTGACATCACGGAACATAATTTAATTGATATTTCTTTAACAGAAACATAATTTAATTGATATCATCAATAATTAATGCTTACAATTACGGCGTAGTCAGGTTACATTCTTGATAGTATACTGCAATTATAATAAATATTTTATTGCTGTTAAGGCTTCATTTTATTCGGCAAATTAAAAAAATTAAGGTCTAGGTAATTATAGTGTAAAACGCAAAGTTTAACTTACTGTTCAAATGTATAAATATAAAAACGACAAAAATGATTTCAGAAAATAATATATTTTATTGTTTTCATTACTTAAGATGTGTAGTACATACACATTGAAAAACCATTAAAATTATTTATCTGTTGGACTTGGCAACACGTTCTAATTCATCCTTCTTTTTGATGGCGTAAGAGTTGGAAGAACCCTAAAAAATAAATTGCAATAAATATAAACATTTGGTTTCAAATTCAAAAGAAATCATTTTAAACTAATGTTGTTTTACGTTTCTCGAGCCCAATAAAATGCGAATTTACTTTAAGAGCAAGGATAATAAAACAGATCATTCTGGTCTACAAGCGAGGCTACACTCAATTGGTTAAATTAGATGACGTAGCATTAGAGTAGACGATATCATCTTCAAGTAGTGAAAGTTCACCTTTTTTATACTAACTACAAATATTTAGATATAAATTCTTTGTACAACGAGAAAAGCATTTTTTTAATAAAAAAAAATTCGCATTATTTTAGAAAATCATATCCCAGTTCACATACCTAACCCAACCAATATCCTCTACATATTAAAAATAAGTACGTTTAACCTATTAGATACACACGTTCATAAATATACACATATGTACATGCAAGTGGAACTCCAGCGCACATACATACAGACATAACTCATGTTGTAAATTAAGAAATAAAAATTTAATTATTGTATGTAAATAGCGAATATTGTTTTCTGCTTTTAAATTTGGTCTTGAAACAGGGAAACACAAATTTGTAAGTACTCTTATGTAGTCAAACGATGAGAAAGTTGGAAGTAATTTACATACGTAATGTTGTATTTACGTTTCTCAATTTATTGAAATTCACATCGAAAACTGTAATTTTGATGAAGTTGGAAAATATCAACTGTTTAAAAAATAGTTTAAGGTAAAACGTGACATGCTGTGCTTTAGGTATAGAAACCAGTTTAATAAAATACACATAAAAGGCTAATTAATTTAAAAAAAGAAATGTTTTTTTCCTGTTTTACAAAATAACCTTTTGAATGGCTCTTTGCAGTATGTTCTTTAGTTTTTACGTTTCTCGGGCATTTCAAATATAATTACTCTGAAAGCCAGGATAATAAAACAATTTTTCTCGTCTACAGCGAGGCTATAAAGATATATGAATTATTTTAAAAGCCAGGATAATAAAACAATATTTTTCTTGTCTACAGCGAGGCTATATCAGTTGGTTTAATTATGATATAACATTAGAGTAGACACATTCATACGTTTTACAAAAACAACATAGGCGAAATGAGTTTAAGGAAAACATTTTAATAAAAGTGAAAAAATAACCTTTTTGCAATTTAAAACCAGAATTTTTTTATAGTTTTACGTTTCTCGGGCATTTAAAAAGATATATGAATTATTTTAAAAGCCATGATAATAAAACAATATTTTTCTTGTCTACAGCGAGGCTATATCAATTGGTTTAATTATGATATAACATTAGAGTAGACACATTCATACGTTTTACAAAAACAACATAGGCGAAATGAGTTTAAGGAAAACATTTTAATAAAAGTGAAAAAATAACCTTTTTGCAATTTAAAACCAGAATTTTTTTATAGTTTTACGTTTCTCGGGCATTTAAAAAGATATATGAATTATTTTAAAAGCCAGGATAATAAAACAATATTTTTCTTGTCTACAGCGAGGCTATATCAATTGGTTTAATTATGATATAACATTAGAGTAGACACATTCATACGTTTTACAAAAACAACATAGGCGAAATGAGTTTAAGGAAAACATTTTAATAAAAATGAAAAAATAACCTATTTAAAACTAGAATTTTTTTTATAGTTTTACGTTTCTCGGGCATTTAAAAAGGTATATGAATTATTTTAAAAGCCAGGATAATAAAACAATATTTTTCTTGTCTACAAGCGAGGCTATATATCAACTGGTTAAATATCGTAATATGGCATTAGAGTAGACATTAAAAAAAAACATATTAAAAAGAACCTGAGACATTCTTCCCGACTCAGCTGTTTTCTCTTTCTCCCCTATTTTATATTGATAATATATTTAAAAAAGGCAACAAATAAATACCTTAGCAGCATTCATCAACTCATCGGCCAAGCACTCTGCGATCGTTTTGATATTTCTAAATGCAGCTTCACGGGCACCGGTACACAACAACCAAATAGCCTTTAAAAATAAATAATATTTACAAACCTTTGTAACATAAAAAATTAAGCCTACAAAACGTTGGTACGTATGTACACAACATATACATATTATGTACTATATTAAAGGATCTTCATTTTTTGCTTTTGCGAATAGCAAAAATAAGAGACATTTTAACTATTTAGTCTGACACAGTAGCATAACCTTACATAAAATGATTTCAAATGTAAGCAATTCATCCGTGCCTGTAGGAAATTTAATGAAGGTAACAAAACAGATAAATAAAACTTGTTTCTTTTTTAAAAATTTATAAGCCTATTACGAACGGACTTAATAATGGTATGAAAAAGAATTTATGTTGCCGTGTGTTATAGTCTTTCAAAGCATAGTAGCCGGTGAAAGATATTGTGCAAGGCTTGATATGTGAATGTATATCTATACTAGTAGTAACTTACTTGGTTTACACGACGAAGGGGTGATACATCAACAGCTTGACGACGAACCGTACCGGCACGACCAATACGAGTAGAATCTTCGCGAGGACCAGAGTTAATGATAGCACTTACAAGAATCTGTTAATTTTTATATATAAAATTTTAAGGGTTAAATAAGAAAATTAGTCATTCGTATAACTTCTGTTACATTTAAATACTTTTATCTTTCTAATTCATTCAGATTTCTGTATTTAAATTGTTTTGATCTGTGTCAAATTCTACCTGAAGTTTAGTGTGTTGACTTGAAAATTTATGCAAGCTAATCTAAGCTACAGTTTAGCATATGACAAATGGGTATTATATACATACATAATGTATACTATTTGGAGTTAATTTTCAGTTTACTTACCTGTAAAGGATTTTCAGCTGTCAATAAGTGAATGATTTCGAAGGAATGTTTGACAATACGGCAAGCCATAAGTTTCTTGCCGTTGTTGCGTCCCTTCATCATTAACGAACATGTTAAACGTTCAACAATTGGGCATTGAGCCTTTCGGAAACGTTTCGCAGCAAAACGGCCAGCTGAATGGGGCAAATAACGAGCAAATTTCTCTTTAACGGATATGTAGTCTTGCAAAGAGATATCGTTGACAGTGACATCATCGCATGACCAGCGGCCAAATAATTTTATCTCTGGCAGCTCTGTTGTGGAAACAACATTAGTTTCCAACAAACTTTCTGCTCCATCAGTCTCAATTGGGGGTTGCTCATCAAAATTTTCGGCAATGTTTTCGTCAACTTCAGCCATGCTACAAAAAAGAAATTGTTACTTACACGTGTCATTATTAAATTAACGTACATTTGCATGTATGTATGTACATATATTAGAATGTTGGTTTTCACTTTATTAAGGTTAACATCTTTATGCCGATGTCCTTAAGAGGAATAGTTAAACATGGTTTTTGCTTTAGTCCAACAGAACGTGAAAGAAGCTGTATACATATGTATTTTACAGCTACTAAGGTTTCAGTTTTGGACGAAAATAAGTTTGGAAAATGAAATTTGTATGCATGTTTCATCCTCCAGTTTTTCTTTGTATTTACACGTGTAATTGCATTCCACACTTTTGTCACAATTTTGGCACTTAACATAACCCTATTTTGCACAAACCATTTCACAAATACAAAACTTTTTTTTAATAAATAATCGAGGTCATAAATTATAATATTGCAATATTTTATGGTGGACGACTGCAAATATTTCACAAATAATCTTACTTTTTTACTAAGAAAATATATCTCCGATGCAAACAGCAATGGCGTTCGCCAGAAAAAGAACATTTTGAAGCAGTGCTACCAAGTTCATGTGCTGTGTTTCCTGTTGTCAAAAATGACATTCTTTGAGATGACAGTAAATAGCTAATTGTATCAAAGTATGGTAAGATTGTCTTAAAGTTTATTTTTTATACGTCAGATGTAGCTAGCAAATTAATTGCGGAAGAACGGATATTCAAAATGTAAATATCAATAGAACATAGATGTTTTGTTTATAAGTTATTGTAAGTCTTTCTATACTAAAGAAAATTATTAATCACAGGGTAAGAGCTAAGCATTATTTTAGGAGGCATCTTTAAAGTAATGCCTAAGGTAAACAGAAGCGAAACCATTATACGAACCTAAATTTACATATGTACATATGTATGTATATATGTATATGTAAATAATATATACATACATACATATGTAACTGCATGCAGATATTTTTCCAAGCTTCTGCCAATATATTGCTACCTTTCGAACTTAGTTTTCTTGATCTCTGTTCTTGTTTTCTGTAAATGTCTTTACATAATAATTTTATTAAAAAATATATACGTTGAATTAATTTTTACAGAAATTCTAAAACAAAATTCTACATTGAGTGGCAGCCAACCGAAACAAAATTAACTTTACTCACTTTCTAAGGAGATCTTTGGTGAATAAAAAATATCTTAATGAAAATTATATTATTGTAACATTAAATTTTTCAGCACGAGTGAAACTGATAACGAAAATACCTTTTCATTTTTTCTGCTTTAGATGTTGTTTCATTGTTAGCGGTTGCAATTTAATACATGACACTTGGTCGATAAACGATTGAATTCTTCACTACTTAATGCAATTTACTTTAAGGTCGATTATAACTGATCTCAAAACGTAATCAAGGAAAATGGTGGTTGAACATAAGCCAAATACTCTATCTTGTAATTACTGCCAGTTTAATTACAATATGGTGTACTTTTTTACTTACAAATGCTGCAAAAAATCTTTACCGACTTCAATAAAGTAGTAATAAACAATCAAAAAGGTACGTTTAGAACACTATTTATAGATTATTCTCGAGGCCCATATAATATTCGTGATTTTATTTATTAAATTTAATATGCAAAATTTATAATTAGAATTTAAAATGAAGGTAACAAAACGATGTTTTTGGAAGGTTAATTTCATACACTTTTTTCGAGCTCGGAAAATGTGGGTATACTTGTTTTGTTGTAGCAGAGCGTGTACCAAAGATGGAGTAACGTGTATTTTGTATTTTATAATAAAAACAGAATATTTGTATGCACTGCCAAAGAGCTGGAAAACATGAGGGTCAATCAATCCAATTTAGTTAGACTTTAAGTATTTAGTAAGTTTTTAAAACCTATACTAATGTTTGAGGCGCTTATGTGGAGAAAAAACTATTGGGTATACCAACTTTGACGATCATTGGGTCATCGCCTGCTATATGACAGCTAATGTAAAAAAACCATTTTCTTTCAAATTTACACTTTATGTTTCTTAGGTCTTAAATATAAAAAAGGGCTGAAAGTTCGCCGAGTAACGTACTTTAGATTTAAAATGCCTCTTTTGTATTTATCTGCTTCAAGTTGTAAATCTAAAAGTTTTATATTACAATTTTATTCAAGTGACCTCATCAACCTTATTAGGTATGAGTATAATAATCGTAAAAAAAGTTGACACAAATTGGTTTTTTCTCTTTCATTGTTTGGGAAACAACAGCATTTCAAAATAAACTTAACGCTTTAATTTATAGGTCTAGGTTGAAGCTGCGTAGTTCTATTATCACTGAAAAGTTTTAGTTAATTGAAAATATTGTGATTATCAAAATATTGCACAGTGGACCTTTTACTTTCAAAAATGGTAATAAATGTATAAAAAACTTCCCGATGCCAAACGACATTTACATTATGTTATCCATACCTCAATTCTCATTCCAACAAATCATTTCGTATTCAAGACCTGTAGCTTAGTTTTTGAATTATTAAAATCGGACATTCCATGAATATTTTAATTCCAAAGCAAATTTTTTTGATTATGTTCAAAAGTCCTTTTCAGAGTTACTTATAAATTATTTTATTCAATCTTTACTTTTTAGTTATAAAACATTTTCCAAACTTTATCTATCTACTGAAAACAGCGTTACTGACAAAAATACAAAAATAGAATAATCTATAAATAAAAATAGTCAGTTTGGAGCAGGGACAAGATCGTCTGGTAGTTAATATTTAAAATGTACTCTTACATAGGTTTTTCAGTATTTCAAAAACAAAATAAATTTTTAGCTATATTTTTGTAATGGTTGAAAGCTCTTTTTCCTCTTAAAACATAGGAAAAACATAATTTGTTAAATATTAAAAAATAATTTGCTAAATATTAAAAAATTATTTTTAAATATTAAAAAATTAAGCGTAAATTTCCTCTAATAAGTTTGGATTTCGTATTTCCAATGAATTAATTCGTGTATCATACTTATGTATATGTATATACATATGTATGTATATGTATGCACATGTATGTATATGGACATATGTATGTATGTGTTTTGAACTTATACAATTTAAAACCTTATCGTTATCATTAACAATTTCATTATGGATTATTTAAGTATGAGTTCGGCAAAAAAATTAAAAAGTAGCTTTCGTTTCTTATAACTAAGTCTGGATTAAACTTTTTATATATATATTAATAACATTTAATGTTTGCTTTTAAATGTGTGATTTTATTCAACGACAAAGAACAGTACATTAAACCGTTTCCAGAACTGCAATTAAAAAACATAAAATTGCTTAAGAAAAACGAAAAATACCGTAAAACCAAAAAAAGTCAAGAGATGATTACGCTACTTGTAATTAAATGTAAGTTAAGAGAGTTAAATGTAAGTTAAATGTAAGTGTCAATTACTAATTGCATTCCAGCTTGTTCTGATGAAGCGTTAAAATTTTCTGTTGTGAACGGGTATTTGTTATTTCTTTCCAACTCATATATGTATGTTGCGACCTCTTTCGTCGTTATCTGTGGCACATAATCGTTAGCGATGTAAAATAATAACAGGTTCACAAAATAATGCGCTTATTTTGAAACAAAATGCTGCAGCTCCGCTATAACTATCACTTTACCCATCAAAAAATGCTATTTTTAAACAATGATTGAGTTCAGAACAAATATAAAATCATTCTTTTTTGAAAAAAGTAAAATAGCTTAATATTTCAAAATTAAAAATATTAATATTAAGTGTTTCTGATTTCATACCGATATAAAATATATTTGGGTTCGGTAGCACTATTTACCGAAACCCATACCGAAATGGAGAACGTAGGAACCTAACAACAAAACTGTTATATTTGGGTTGCTAATATGTACATGCACCTAAGAATGTGCTTACGTATGTATGTATCTGTAAGAAGGAAACAAAATATGGACCGATTTGCAAGCATTTTCTATCTTAAAATATTTAGTGCACCTGCAGAGCCCGGTACCTTTGTTTGAAATACTCATAATACAATTTTAAAACCTTTAATTAATTTCGTTCGTTTTGAGTACTTCACCAACGCCGTTTGTTTTTAAGCAGTTGGCATTTCTGTTTTGTAAACTTCTTGTTCATAAAAATGCATGCATATGTATGTGGATACATGTGTATGTATGAGATCGCATATGTTTGTATGTACGTATATTCGCATTCTTTACAACTTTATACATACACACAAAATTTTATCTCCGCGTTGTTACTGATGTTCCAGGCGGCATCTTTGGTGGAAAACTCAATGTCATTAAATTATGCTTATATTTCGTTTATCAATTTTTATACATGTGCTCTCTTTTCTTTCTTTATTTACAAAATGTATAAGAGTATGCACCGACTCGGAATTGAAAAAAATGCTATACAATATTCAATAAGATAAGAAGTAGGTTTCTAGCCTCGCTAGACACATACATTTGTCATGCAAGTTACACCAAACTGTTCAACAGCACTGATCTATTAAATAATACGATGAGATATGAACCGAAAAATATTCTTACAACATGCAACGACTATATGAACGCTCGAAAATAAATCTTCCTAGGATTTAAAAATGGTCCCGATTTAGAACGAAAGAAATCGTTACATATTGTGCTATTTGCGCCGGTAGTGGAACTCTGCCTTAAGGTATTTGCCCACGACAAAACCTACCTTCTGAACGTAATCGGTCAAGATTCTAAAATACTTAAACACTAGTAAATCTAAGTGCTCTGTGTTTAAGAACAATGCGCAGCGAAAGCAAAAAATGCATGCCAAAAAATTTAAACAATTAAAATTTTAAACGAATTTTAAATTAGTTCCGAACCAGATCAAACTTAACAACATAAAAGGTTTTTGGATGAGGGCTGTGCAGTTCTGTAACTGCTTTTGAAATTCAGTCGACTCTTTTGTCGATCTCAAAATTATAATCCATTAAGTAGACCGAAAAGGGTCGTCGTCCATCAATTTGTCAGTCTGATTAAAAGGGAAACAAAAGTGCATAATAATTGCTTAATTAGCTATTTAAAATAAATTATTTTTTGATTTAGTACTTCTATTGCACAAACTAATTTGCTTAATTTTCTCTTCTTATTATTTGTTCTAAGTAACTATTGAAATAATAATTATACGAGTATTTCTTGAGTTTGATTATTAACAAATATTAAAAAAAAAACTTAAAATGTTGGAAGTGCAAATCATAGAAGATTGCTAATAAAGAATTAGGTGTTTAATTTTGTTCTTTTTTGCGAACGAATTAAGTTTTAATAACATAAACTTTTCTTATTATCAAAAGCGCACAAATAAAATGAAAGGGTTAAAGATTTTAAAGAAATGAAGAGTTATTTTGGAATTGTTTTATTCCAACTTGACGTCACTGATACCGTAAATAAAATCGAAAACAAAACGAAGATCCATTTATTGTTGAACTGTGAGCGCAATTTGATAATTCCATGAATTTTTTATATTTCCAGAGCGGGAACTTTAAATCCAGCACTAGTTTCGTTAACTGTTATCTATTACTAGCCTACAGGAATCTGTGTCTATTAGTTTGATTTCAATAGCCTTTGAAAGTACAAAAGTGAATTTCATATGTATGCTGGTCATATGTTATTATTTACGTAAACTCTGCGCCATCTCAACGGCTGTGGTCGTACCAGCACAGGAATTTCGTAGTGGGAGTTCTCGGGAGTGTTTTTAAAAAATAACTAAACTCAACTGTGGATATCTAACAACTGACTTTATTTTATTTCTTTAATATTCGTTGAACTTATTTTTAACAGAAATTTTTGTTAATGCAGCTTAAAATGCATTTTACAATTTTTGTTTACTTATGCTAAATTATAACATTATTTCTTAATTATTTTATATTAATATTGTACGGTTGCAATTCCTGGAATTGCGACCGAAAAATAATTTTGTTTTCTGTTCTTAACCGGAAATGAGTTTGCTGTTACAATTATTATTTTTATTTTATTTTGTGCTTATTATGTTTTCAATAAATTCATCAATAGTGTCATTTTTTATATAAGTGTTTGTATTTGAATTTGTATATGTAACTTCTCCCCCCTTTAGATTGGAATTCTCCTGAATTCTTTTGTTCAAATTAATTTTAATATATTTTAATTTTATTCTCCAAAATATAATTATTAATATTATTGCAAGTACTAGAAAAAAGTTACATCCGTATATTACTTTATTATGGGTTTTCAAGTTAGAAATATTTTTAAAATTTATTTCATTTCTTTCATCTAATTGTTCAAATGTAAGTTTTTCTGTAAAATTCTTTATATCGTTGTATCGCAAACTCATAATATTTCCTTCAAATTTTTCAATTAAATTAGAATAATAGTAATCATTAATTTTTATAGAACAATTGTTAAACTGAATTATATAATTTCCATTTAGAATAGTATCATTATTATTATTATTACATGTAGTGTTTACATACAAATTTATTGCGTTTTTAACCAATATTGTTTTTTCATCCAGTGCTATAAGTTCTAATGCTCTGTTTGTTATTAGTTTACAGTTTTTTGTTAATATACAATGGTTACTAGGTTTTAATTGTCTGAAATATTTACTTTCTTCAAATTGCATAGTTTTATTTTTATATGTGAATACTTCTTCTATTCTGGATTCTATTTCTTTTTGATTTTTATTTGGTAATGGTATAATTTTTCTTATTTTTACTTGTATAAACAATTTTGGTATTTTAAGGCTTAATATTAGATAAGTATTATTAAAAGTTGCCATTCCTAATTGCAAATATTTTAATTTATTAAAGTCAATATTATATTTTTCAATTTCATGATTTGTCAAAATATTTGGGTGAACTAACCCGTATTTGGCTGAAACTACATTGTCTTGAATTTGTTCTATTTTGCTTTTTATTAATTGGATTTTTGACATTTGTTGTAAGTACATGTGTTGTTGATATTCTTCATCTACAATTTTATTTATGGCATTAATACCTTTTTCAATTTCTTTCCTATCATCTTTTACAATATTTTTTATTTGATTTATAGCTAAACTAAATTGATTGTTTATATGTACCTGTTCGTCTAGTGTCTTGTCAGTCTGTGATAAATGTTTTTGTATCGTTTGTCTATCTTCATCGTCCATTGTTCCAATTGTCCATTTAGCTACAGTACCTATTGCATTTACAAGTCCTCGTTTTTGTCTTTTTTCACTTGGTATTAAAGTTAGTAATTTATTCCTTGCTTCTAATAATTCTGCTTGTAATATGTCCTTGTTACTTGTTTTCGCTAATATAATGTTGTCCGTCATTTCGTTAATAATGTTTTCTATTTGTTTAACGTCAATTATGTGTAATACTATATCACTGTCCTTTACTATTTCTTGGTCTCTTATTTGTAAGTCAACAAATCCTGTTTGGTCTACTAGTTCGGTTATAGTCATTGTGCCATTACTCGGTTGCGTCCATGTTGTCAGAACCAGTATCATAATTATTATCTGAAAATTTTAATGGTTTTTTAATATTGCTGGAGTGAACATTTTGTAACTTTTCTTTTCTATATCTTGGTTGCTCTTTGTGTCTAATAGCTTTATAATTCTTAATATATCCTTCTTCTCTAATTTCTCTGTATTCTTCTCTGGTTTTATTTAGTCTTTGTATGACCTTTCTTTTGTTACTTTCTAGATTCTTCCTAACTTTCTCTTTTTCTATTTTTCCATTTTGAACTTCATTCGGGGTATATTGGGTACTTGAGTGATAACGATCGTTATAATTTCTTATTGCTTTTTGGATTAATTGTTTTATCGGAAGTTCCTTGTTTGTTTGATATAAAATCCTAAATTTTTCTGCTAGTGAACTATGCATCCTTTCTATGTCTGCATTACCCGTATGACTATTGGGTTTTGTTAAATGCAGTTGAATACCTTCTTGGCTCAAGAATTCCTGAATTCGTGCTGCTTTAAATTCGTTATCAGCTATTATTTTATCTGGTTTACCTATTTTTGCAAAGTGTTCTTCTAATTGTTCAATTATTGTAATAGGATTTCTATCGTTCAGTGAATAAGCTGCCCCAAATTTTGAAAATTTGTCTATTGTTGTTAAAAAACGATTACCTTTAATTACATACGTATCAATGTGTATAATTTGGTTTTTATCTGACGGTGTTTCCGTAAGTAGAAATTTATTTTTAATCGGGCGTCTATCGTATTTTACTTGTTGGCATAGATCGCATTGGTTTATTACGATTTGAATTAATTCCATTAGTTTTGGGTAATATATTTTATTTTTAATGTTGTTATAAGTTTCTATTATTCCTGAATGTATACTTTCTCTAATATGATATAATGAAATTTGTTTTATGGCTTCAACTTCTGTCTCAATGTCCATTGCTCTCATGGTAGATTTTATGAATTTAATTTGACTATCGTTTGAGTACGTACTTATTAACTTTTGCTGCACCAAATTATAGCTATGCTCTGATAACTCTGAATAAATTCCTATTTTACCTTTGGAAATATATCTTCTAAAAATATCTCCCATTTGTTCAAAATCGCATTCTGCAATAAAAATAATTCTCTTTCCATGTATTTCTTTACATTCTTCTGTTTTATTATTTGTTAAAATTATTTGAGTTTTATATTTATTCACGATTTCTTCTTTTATAAAAAAATGATCTCCTAAATCTTCTTGTGCTGAGTGTATTGTTGCCATAGTCGTCTTCAATATTATTAATTGAAAAAGTATCAGAATCTTTACCTCCCTCTTTTTCTGAAATAGTGTCCTCACTATTTTCTAATCTGCTTAAAAAATCTGCAACCTTATTCTCTTTGCCTTTTAGATATTCAATATCGAACTGGTATTCACCTAATTTTAATAACCATCGCTGATGCCTGGGCGACATGTCTTTTCCTTTGTATTTGGAATGGAGATATTTGATTGGCTGGTGATCAGTAAGAATTTTAAATTTCTTACCATAAATATAAGGCCTAAAGTAGTTTACACTCCACATTATTGCTAGGAATTCTTTATCCGTCGCAGAGTAGTTTTTCTCATGATTGTTTAATGTCCTTGAAGCGTAGCACACTGGATGACCTTCTTGTGACAATACTGCACCAATTGCATAATTGGATGCATCAGTCGTCAACGTGAATTGCTTATTGAAATCGGGATAACGTAAAACAGGATGTGTACTTATTAACGTTTTTAACTTTTCGAAAGCTTCAATGTATGTTGGATCTTTTACGTTAATTTTTGTGCCTTTCTTTAAATATTTTGTTATAGGTTGAGCTACTTTTGCATAATCCTTAATGAATTTGCGGTAATAACCTGTTATTCCCAAAAAACTTTTTATCTGTTTTTCGGTTTTTGGTAAGTCTAAATTTTGAATAATTGCAATTTTATTTGGGTTTGGTTTCATTCCATCCTTTGTTAAAATGTGCCCTAAAAATTCAGTTTCCTTTTTCAGAAAATTGCATTTATCAATTTGTATCTTCAAATTTTTACTTTCGAGAACTTTGAAAATGTCTCCTATTGCTTTAATATGCTCAGTTAAAGAAGTACTAAAGATTAAAATGTCATCTAAATATACTACACAGGTTTTATTAATGTAATCTCTTAAAATTTCATTCATCAGCCGTTGGAATGTGGCTGGCGCGTTTTTAAGACCAAATGGCATCCTTAAAAATTCATATAAACCATGTGGGGTTACGAAGGCAGTTTTTTCTCTATCCTCCTCTTTTACTAAAATTTGATGATAACCTTTTGCCAAGTCTAATGTTGTAAAATACTGCGCTCTACCCAATTTATCTAGAATTGAATCTATATTGGGTAAAGGATATTTGTCGTCTATCGTTATTTCATTTAACTTTCTGTAGTCTATTACTATTCGATACTTTTTTTCGCCTGAATTATCCGTTTTCTTTGGTACGACTATAAGTGGGCTGGCATATCTTGAATGACTTTTTCTAATTATACCTTGCTCTTCCATTTCTCTGATCTGTTTTCTTACCTCCGCTTCGTGTTGAGGTGGATACCTATATAGTTTTGAATAAATTTGCTGTTGTGTAATGGTTTTTATCTCATGCTGAATTTCTGTTGTATTAGTTAATAAATCTCCTTCTCTAAACAATAATTTGTTATATCGGTTTAATAATTTTATCATTTCTCTACGTTCTTCATTATTTAAATGATTTAATTGAAGCCTTTCGAATTTAGGATCACCAGCTTCAAGCGTGTAAATTTGATTAAATTTGTATGGGTTGTTAAGAAAATAGGATACCTTTCCATTTAGCGTTATTTGTCCTTTTTCTATATTTATTTGTGCATTTAAAAAGTTCAATATATCAATCCCTATGATGAAATCATAAGTTCTTCCTCTTAATGGAGTGATCTTCCAACGAATCCTGGCATTGCTAGGTAAATTAAATTGCTCCGGGCTTTTTGTGTGTATTTCATAATTTATTGTATCTTTGTTCGTTATTGTACTAAATGTTATGGGGTATTTTAATTTATATATTTTAAAATCATTTATTTCTTTATTAATTAAACTAAGACTAGCACCTGTATCTATTAGTGCTACGTACTCTTTATTTTCAATATTTAATTTTATCTTTGGCAGGCATTCTGTGGCTGCCTCGTAAAAAAAACGGTATTATTAATTTCGGGTCCTTCTGGGCTTTGCCTACCCAGGCTTAAGCGATTTTGGCCAAACCTGTGATTAGGGTGTCCTGCCACCTGAGGATTATTGTAATTTCTTTCTACATTGTCAATTTCCATGGGTTCTGCTTGATTATTTTTATAACGATTCCAACGAACTTGATTGGAATTTGGTCTAGAGTTCCCTAATTGTTGAAATTGCCCTGAAAATTTGTCATCTCTTACATTATTTTGAAATCTGTATCTTCCAGAATTATTATTATTATTATTGTAATTTTTATTAAAACCGTTCTGTTCTTCATGTCTATAAAAATTTGGATTCCATTTATTTCTATCCTGATACTGTCGCTTATTAATTGCTTCCCTACCATAATATGCCCTGTCAATATTTTGTTTATTTTGGTACTGATTTCTATGTCTTTCTTCTTTCAAATATGTCTTGTATTCCGGTCTTATGCAAGTATCTTCAAATCGTCTTTGGTTCATTATGTATAAAATATGTTTTAATTCTCTCTGGTCATAAATCTTGTCCAGTAATGTCCCTTGTGTTATTTCTTTGATAGTATTCACTAACAAACTATCTATATTTGTTAAATCTATTCCACATTCACCATTATAATACACTATTAATTCATCGGTCTTATATTTAATATTTTGTATTTTATTAATTAGTTCACTTACTGTGTTAACTCTCAAATTTGAAATTCTTCTATAAATCTGGTGAGGTTCGGTGTCCGGCTTGTATCTTAACTTTAATGTGTCCTTTATTAGTTTCCAGTTGTCTGGCTCGGGGATGTTGATGATTGAATTTTTTGCTTCACCTTGGATGGTTTTATAGTATATGGCTCTTACTACCTCTTTTTTATTCTCTTCATTTTGTAGTGTTGATAATAGGTATTCTACGCCGCTAAAAAATGAATTGACGGTTACATCTCCTTGTCCTGTGAATACTGGAAGATGATTCACATTTTTGAGTGTCCTGTCCAGAATGTCATTGTTGTGCTGTTGTCTTTGTTGTAACTCAACATAAGCGAGTCTGAGTTGTTCCAGCTGCTGCTCCCTTCTTGCAAGCTGCTCCACGATATCCACGTTGGCCATTTCTTGTTGTAGTTGCTCCATTCTTCTTGCGTCAAATCTTCTTTGTCTTGATTGTCGAATTTTGACTTTTTGATTGTAACTTTGCCTTTGTGGCTTTGATGGTACTGATGGTTGTTGCACTTTCACAAGATTTATTTTATATTTTTAATTATTTTTGTTCTATAGTGGTTCGTACACCGTTTTGCCGTGTGTCGTTACTGCACTCTTATAGAAAATAACTGTTTTTTATTAAATTAATTAGTGGTTCGTACACCGATTTCACGTATGTCGTCACTGCACTAATATGGAAAATAACTGTTCTTTTATTTCATTAATTAGTGGTTCTTACACTGATTTCACGTATGTCGTCACTGCACTAATATTTATTTATTTTTTTTTTTTTTTCGTTTCACGCTCCTTTTTATTTAAAAGAAAAGGAGTACCGACTGCGCCAATTTCGTGGTGGGAGTTCTCGGGAGTGTTTTTAAAAAATAACTAAACTCAACTGTGGATATCTAACAACTGACTTTATTTTATTTCTTTAATATTCGTTGAACTTATTTTTAACAGAAATTTTTGTTAATGCAGCTTAAAATGCATTTTACAATTTTTGTTTACTTATGCTAAATTATAACATTATTTCTTAATTATTTTATATTAATATTGTACGGTTGCAATTCCTGGAATTGCGACCGAAAAATAATTTTGTTTTCTGTTCTTAACCGGAAATGAGTTTGCTGTTACAATTATTATTTTTATTTTATTTTGTGCTTATTATGTTTTCAATAAATTCATCAATAGTGTCATTTTTTATATAAGTGTTTGTATTTGAATTTGTATATGTAACTCAGGTGACGCCAAATGTTCAGGTCATCCAGAAGAGATAGCCAGACCAGATCGAAGCGATTTAATCGCATTTTGCAGGAATATTTGGATACGAAGAAGCTTGTAAATTTGTTTACTGGACCATAGCATTTTGTTACTGTAGATAAAATGTAAGCCCATTATAATACATCAGAGATCAAAGAGCATTCAAAACATTAAAATGGTTTAATGGTTTAAAGCAAAAGTGACCTAATCTAGTGTTCTTTCATCAAGTTAGTGCCTTGTATGTATTTTCTGTTTCAAATTTTTGAGAAATATCTGGGTGGCATTACGCTTATTTTGGGGCTTCTGAAAAATCTTTAGACCATGTGTCGAACTAAAATCGAGTTTTTCGAATAAAATTAGTTACCCAGAGTGTTATGGAATTATCAAACTGCACCTCGTGAAAAAATTAAACACATACATATACATACATATATACTATGTATATGTATGTACAGTTACATACATCTATACATATGGACGTATTATGTACATACATAAGAATATTGTTTGTAGACACATCCATACATATGTATGTATGCAGAATGTTAAAGCTGGTAACAGTTTTCATAGATACAAATTATAAACGTTAAGTAATTATACAATAAATATATAGTTATTTATATAGTTTTTAATTTAAGCACTCAATAATGAAAGCTGAGAAAATATTGCAAAATACATACCGTTACCTGAAATGCAAAAGGGCGTAAC
The DNA here is from genome assembly GCA_932526305.1 of Epicampocera succincta. Classification (NCBI taxonomy): domain Eukaryota; kingdom Metazoa; phylum Arthropoda; class Insecta; order Diptera; family Tachinidae; genus Epicampocera; species Epicampocera succincta. Next base: position 19,966,838 of record OW052037.1, on the reverse strand, counting down.
AACCAAAAAATTCAAAATGGGTTTTTTCATTTATTATTGTAGAGCAAATCGAATTACATGTCCTCCTACATTTTTACAGCCCTACTGTCAATAACAACCATTTTATTAAAGAAAATCAAAAGGTCGTAACAACAAAGTTGGTTTTTTCTTAAACCAAAAGGGCGCAACCCACATCTAATAAAAATGACGATTAAAGAAATTTTTTTTTCTACGAAATAAATGCACCATCGCAATTTAATGCTGTACTGAAGAAATTGCAACACCAGCTTCGTAATCTTTGATTTTTTGGAGTTTTTTGTCTCTCCTGTAAAATTTTGAAATATGTTGTTACGCCCTTTTGCATTTCAGGTAACGATACACATGTGTGTAGGTGTGGCTCCAGTCCAATTTTTAACTAAAAGAACATGCTGACATTGAATATTTTTGATGAATTAATTAATTTTGTATTTGTCCAGGTACTATGAAGTTTGGAGTCAGTTCGGGTACGGTAATACGTAGACAGACCTAAAAGTAAGATAACACTATTAAAGTGTAAAGTGAGTTATTCTTACAAAGAGATTTAGATATGTACATACATATATAGATATTAGTACATTCGTTTTTAAAATAATTAATTTATTGAAACATTCACGTAAATGTATGCTAATTTCAAATTTTTTTTACTGTATGTATACTGGGTATACATTACATGTATGGACTTTCTTCAATGATTCGTCAAAAATAATGCAAAAGTTTCTTATATTGTATGTGTGTGTGTGTGTGTGTGTGTGTGTTTCCTCCGTTTGCTACTTTTCAATTCTTACTAATAGGAAACATTTTACGATAAACGTTTCAGTTTTGATTTGCTTTTGAATGAATTTTAATTTCGAAACGCATTAAAATACTTGTTTTACATATCTTAATTGTTACCATAAACAAAACAAAAGTGTATTTAAGCTCAATTTTTAGATAAAATCATGTTGTTTAATTTTTAGGAAAGAAATAGTAATTTGACTAATTCGTACCCAAGCAAAGAATTTTATTTTTAGGCTAATTTTAATATAAACTCGTTTTGTTGGCATTAAATACTCAAAAATAACAATTTTAATATTTGTTTTATTGTAAGAAAATTAATAATAATAGAGATTCATGTCATTCGAAGTAACAATATTCGAGTATTGAATTTTTTTATTAATTAATTGCTTAAAATGTTGAACTTATGCGATGTTTCCTTTAATTACGTCAAACGTCAACTTATTTATGTATGTACTAGTGTGGCTGTAAGTTGTATTGGTATTTATTGAACTTCTAAATGTAGTGCGTCCATATATTATAAAATGAAAGCCTCAACATCTTAAACCTATTTTTAAATATGTAAGTATATAAGCACGATTATTTGACATTTTATAAAAATCGGTTTTTGTTGAGTTTAAATATTGGAGATTGATTGAAGAATATTTGCGGCAATTTAAAAATTAACGTTTTAATACGATTCGTTTTGATAATAAACGAAGTAACCTTATAACCTGTACATTTCATAACATCACATTTACCGAACTTTTGATAACTCTTGCGTATGTTGTCGCATATACATATGTATATAAAAATATATACATACATATGTACATGTGTAGATATGTACAAGTGCATGTATTTTTATGAAAGTTTTGTGAGTTTTTGAAACAAAATACACATGTTATATGAGTACGTTCTTTTGTTCGTGCTAAACGCTCGCTGATAAGAAAGTTTTAAAATTTAATGCACTCTTCAAACTAAATTTAGTTATTATTAACTTACTATAATTATGTATATAATTAAAAAAAGCTATGTAAGCTAGAATGAAGCTATGGCAAAAAAAAAAATGTGCAACGGAACTTCTAATTTTGTATGGACCCCATTTTCCAAGCTATGCTGTTGCTTTTATTCCCTATCAGACTCAAAATGTCCATCCATACATACTTTCATGTGTATATGTATGTATGTACATATATATGTACATATATATGTGTATGTATGTACATATGTATATGTAAGTAAGTCAAAATAAGTGTATGAATTCAATACAAAAATTGATATGCATACATACGTACATACATACATCGATACATACATACAAATATACATATATATTTCTAAGGTTCATTTAACGCCACAGGATAGGACTACCTTGACTTATCACGGCAGTTCGTGTTGAAAAAATTTTCGAATTTAACTTTCCACATTTTACTGAAATCAAGCAATTTTAATACATACATATGTATGTATGCATGTATGTTGGAAGATAGTAAAATGAGTTCAAACTCAAAATGTAATTTTTGAGTTTTACTGTTACCACCAGATGAAGTAAACTTTTCAATAAAAAATTATGCAAAATTGTTTTTTATTTTTATGATTGCTTGGGCTGCTGCATGATTCAGCAAAACCGCACATTAAAAAACTGTGTCCTTATAATCTCCAAAAAATTCAAACAATAATTAGAATTTGCTTTCGAGTCCAAAATACAAATTTCAAGCATATTTACATTATGCTCTTTTGGGAAAACCCCTCAATTTGACTTGCATATTCACCATGTTATTGCTTGAATAAATACGATGGTTCTTTTAAACTAAATTTGATAATAAACTTGAAATCTTAAGCATTAAGAAAACTAATAAAATGCACACACCCATCTTATCACACGTATGTAGATACATACACACATATGTACATACATACAAATGTATGCAGTCACTCGAATCGTACAACAGACGTCAAGTCGCGCTTTCTAAAAGCCAACCATTTACTAGCATCAACAGCGCTGAGACTGGATAAGATAAGAAGTTATAGAAGAACAGACATACATACACACTTGCGTACGTACATACGTTGCGGAATCATAGCAGTAGCAGCCGAATGACTTAGCAGAATAAAGTAATGACATGATCTTGTTTTACTGTTGTTTACAAAGTGTGACCGGCCGATTGTGCTGCTCTGATCTGATTCTGCTTCTGTGCACCGATCTGTTTGCGACATTTGCAGTTCTTTGTATTTGCTTTTTGCACATTCTTACATACATACATATTTGTTGTATGTTTGTGAGTATTTGTGAATGTGTGAGCGTTTAAGACATTGCTTGCGATTTGATTTTAGTTTATTTTATAAAAAATATAAGTTAAAATCTTACTTGGCCAGTTGGGGTTATATCTAGGGGTTTATTCATTAGCGAACTACGCCAGCGATCGGTCGCCTAAACGGTTAATTTTCATTAAAATATATTGTATAAATAAGAAAAGTCTATTGATAAAAGTTTGAAAATCTCTAAATACACTAGAAGTAAAAGAAACGATAAAATATAATTATATAAAATATTATAATATTATAAGAAAACACTATATATTAAAAATTAAAAAAATTATAACTAATTTGTGAAAAGCAATTTATGTAAAAAGTTAAAGAAAATGAAAGAGTTCAATAATTTTTTTGCTCGACGCTATAGTGCAGTTAATTGTGAAGATGAGCAGCATCAACCAGTAGCAGGTGCAGCTTTTCTGCACAATGCAAGCACAATGAGTTCTGCAGAAAGACATAAAAGCCTGCAGCCGCGGCGCTCTGTTAATCCCTCTGGCATTTTAAGTTCATTTTTTAATGAGCGGAAAAAGAACCACAGGGCTCGTTCACCTAACTGTAAGTACTATTTGACCAATTCAAACAATATATTCAAATAAGACCTAAATATTTTAAAATCAAATAAGACCCGTGTTCCAATTGAGTTAATTTGAAAATTATTTCCTACAGAAACGGTAAAAATAAAATTTTGATAATTTAAATGAATGAAAATAAAAATAAAAAAATTGGCCTCGTTGAATAAATTGTTACTGAATAAATTGTTAAACTAAATATAAAAAGAATACAGAATAACGTGATGTTTTGGAAACTTTCTGTTCTAAATGAATAATTTTGCTTAACAAATTAACCTAAAAGTAATTGAAACAAAATTTATGATGATGAAACAAAAACTAAACCCGCTGATAAAATGATGAAGTTGTTAAAAAAATATGTAGCTAATTAAATGACAAGTAAAAAATAAATTCAACATTTCTCAAGTTCAATATCACGGCTGGAAAAAGTATTTGAAAACGAAAAAATATCAACATGAAAAATAAAATAAGCAAACATTAACTATGTATTAATTTTGAAAAAACGCAGTTCAACTTAAGCCATGTTAAAATGCAGGCAAAAAGGTCAAAAGCTTTTTAATTTTTGATTGAGAAGTATTCAGAACTGAGAGATATGGCCAGCATTTACTTCCAAATCTTATCTTTCGATTGTTAATAAATGAACCCAGTCTATACTTTTCAGTTTAAGCCATTTGTCGATTGTAAAAGTGTTTACAATTTTGTCACATTTTTACCAGTTTTTTACAAGTGAATAAAATGAGTTACAAAAGGCAATAGCAATTAATGAATTTTTGCCAATCACTATTTTTGAAATGGCTTGAAACACATTCTGCATTAATCGCTGTGACTCACACAAAGTGTGCATTTGTACATCTATGTGTGCTTGGGAGGATTTCCAAACTAAATTGCAATTTCTTATTCATGTCAGAAGGGAAAAAGAAGCAACCAGTCTATAAAACGTACAAAAAACCGAAATATGCAAACGAACAGAATTGCTTAAAATTTTAGATCAATCTGGTAGAAATGCCTGAAATCGGTAAATTGCAGTCATGAAATCAGAGCGACATATGTAAATATATGAGAAAATGACAATAAGCGAAGCTCTAATTGATTCCGCTATAAATTCATTATTGAGAAGAAACTATTTTCGTTTCAGTTCGACGAATGTAAAGTTGTTACAAACATGCGTAAAACGAATGGTATTTTTGTTAACCATCAATAATATGTAAACTATAAATTTAAGAAGCCATTTTTGCTGTTTTTTTGTTTAAGATGCAATGTTTGTATATCTAGTTTTAGTTTAGTTTTCTTATTTTACTTGCTATATTTATCTCTTATGTGCAGACGTACGGCATATTGAAACACGTTCGAGTCACGTTTTCCTAACACAAGTTATTTCTATAAACTGACAATGGCAAGAATTATTAAAGAAATACATACACAAATATATTGTACATTGTGCGTAAATGTGTAATATTTCAATTCTCCAAATAAATATTTTAGGTATTTGCTGTTAGGCCGTTATTTACAAATCAGTAAGTGTCAATAGTAATAGGTGTTAAAAATAGCGTCACTTTCAACATACATACATACATATGTACATACATATATGAGTACATAAATACAACGGCGATATTTTTCTTCAACGGGGATATTCCAGTAGCATTTCAGTGTCTACACATGTGTATAGATTAATCTTAATTAAATGCACACATATGTAAGCCATGCTTTGGATATGTATTGAAAACTAACTCATTTTGACTTTTGTACTGAGAATGACGCACAAACATTCCGGCAGAGGCTTTAATTTGATTTACATAGTTGTTGAAGATGAATCATTTTTAAAGAGGATGGTGCTGTTTATTTGTAAGCTTTTTCACAAAAAACAAAAGACTTAAGACACATACATACATACACTTGCTGTCTTGTGAAGCCACAATAATATTCAGTTTTTTAACTGATAGATGTTGTTGTTGCTGTCGTGTTGAAAAACAAAGAAAGATTTCAAACATGACTACAGATAAAATACTTGTTAATTTGAGGGCTAAAGGAAACCGAGTTGATTTAATTCTTTTGATACACTGAATAAAATATGTACATATATAAAAAAATTTAAATATTTGTTGAGCTTGTTCAAAACTTGAAAAATCTGTTTACTGTTTAAGTATCTTACGGAAGCCTCTCAATTGTGTTTGCAAAGGCATAGAAACACTTCGAGAAAATCTATCAATACTGCGTTTTTATTTATAATAAAATGGAATGCATTTGTTTTTTTATTTTGGTTTTGCAAAACAATTTTTTGCTCTTCATTTTCTATTAAATGATTTTTTAATTTCTTTTATTCCTGTTGCATATAAATTATAGTTAATCTAATAACTTAGCTGTTATTCGCATTGTTTTGGTGAAGCTGGCTTTGAGCGTCAAAGGGGCTGAAAAGCATTTTGTTAATTCAGTTTTCAGAATAATCTCAAATAAAAACAACGTTTTCTACTTTAGCAAGAAACCCTTTTATTGCTACCAACGAAATTAAAAGGATTTTGTATTAAAGTTGTGTGAAGTTTTGAAAATAATTATAAAAAAAACACCATGACTATAAGCAGACGAGTAAGACGCTATTCCGTGCACACTCTATTGGAAAATTTTTACATTGGTCCACGTTGTTTTTCAAAAGAATTTAAAATCAACCAGAAATTGTATCAATATTTCTGTTGGAAAAGTAAGAGTTTGACTAAAAAGCTTGTTAATAATACAAAAAACTGTGTATGTATGTGTGTGCATTTCATCTGGCTTAAGTATGTTTTTCATTTTTTATTTCTTATAATAAAAAAACAGTTTTTAACTAATTGCTGAAGTTAATCATTAAAGTCAACAGTTTTTTTGCGGCTGACATACGCTTTCATCAGTACCCAGTTGTCAGTCCCAAAACTCTTAAGAACACCACAAAGGAAACTATTTTCTTTACATTACTAGCAATGCAGTAATTAACAATAATTCAGATGCTATTTCTCTTCTACGTAGGAAGAAGGACATACACGCGTACATATACCTGTACGGTTTTCGTTTCTTCACAGAAGACTTCATGCGAGTAATATCATTTATTGTTAACAGTCTTGAGAGAGAGAGAGATAGAGATAGTTAAAAACTGACAACATTATTTATAATAAATAAATAATAAGTGAGCAAATTGATTTGAATCGAACCGATAAAATAATATTTACCAAGACTACTTCATACATGTGTACAGAGACAATCTTAAAATTTTGCATCTATCTTTTAATAGTTTATTAATTTTTTTTGACAAATTAAAGAATAAAAGTAAATCTGAGCTTTACTTTTCTCTTTTTTATTTTTTCTACAAAGACTTTCTTACACTTTTTTAATTTATTTTCAACAAAAATAAATAACATATGTATGTATTTATGTGTCTGAAAAGTCTCACCACTCAGTCGAATATTTAAATCAATCAATCAAATAATCAGTAATGCGGAAAGCCAAACTTACGATCTACAGACTTACATACATAAGTACATACATATACCACATAAGTATGAGAAACCCTTTTGGTTGTCTGAGAAACGAAAATGTTTTTAATAACTCTAAAATATTAAGCAAATTTTTAATCATCGATTAAAATCAGCTGTTAAGAAATTTTCGTGATGTGATAAATGGGCATGGAATAGAATGGAATGGAATATTTAGTTGTCAATAGTCAATTAATTTATGGGGTTACAAACCGATTAGTCTTTGATTTAAATCACCGCACATTTATTAAATAGCTTTAACGTCATAATTGGGTGTAAAATAATACCAATTACTTATAATTGAATAAAAATCAATTAAATTCATTAAGGGTTTTTAGTTTATTGCTTGAGTTTTTAATGTAATTAAGCAAATGGTGGAAGATTACATAACACTAAAAAAAATAGTATATATTGTAACTTTTGACCTTGTTAGCGACATACAATATCCTGCTTTTGAAATCTTTAGACAGCAGAGAATTAAAGCAAAAATTAATTTAATGAAAAAATATTCTTTGCGAAAGAACATTAAAAAATTATTAAAAAACAATTTGCATGCGAAATGGCTAATTATTGGTCACTAGTAAAATGTTTAATATCTTTATTCCAATAACTTCTAAGAAAATAAATAGCAAAATATAAAAATAAGGAAATACTCACTCAGACACAGCAGTGATTAAAAAGAATGAAACGACGTGACGTTGATCAATAGTATTGTATTATTGAATTAATTCGTACGCTTTTACACGAAAACAAAAATCATTTTAATTACATAAGTTTCTTTTATCAAAATATATACATATGTATGTACGCCATATTTATGTATGATTTTGCCAATAATATTGACATGGTCCAACAAATTTTTGAAACTTTTCCACGGAAAAATTCCTTCCATTGATACGAGTATGTTGAGTTTCGTTAGTGAGATGAATGTGAATATATTAAAAAAATTCCATTCTGAGCTTTTGTAGTTCACAAATGTTCTCGCCTTGTCTTGTCTTTGGTATTAAACTGGTTCTGTATACATTGAATGCAAAAAAAATTGTAGATTTTGTCGGTTTTTAGTACTTTTGCTCTGTTCTGTTCTGTTCTGTTTAGTTCAGTTTCGTTTTTTACTATTTTAGATTTTAAAACGTTTGTAAGACAATGTTTAGCTTGTCCTTTGGACATAAACGCAAACGAAAATACAAGAACTGGTATAAACAAGGGTAATTTTTAATACCTTCAGCTAAAACAAAACTCCTTTCTCTTTTCAAAACACACGCAATGAATTGTATGTTGTATTCGTGTTCTATTTTAAGAATGAAATCTTGGGAATTAAAAGACAGCAATTTAATACTTTAAACACTATAAGTTTGATGCGTCTTTCTTTGAATTTTTTTTTTTTGAAGAGTGCATATCGGTTGTTGAAAAAGGAAGGACTCTAATAAGCCTGCTAAAATTTAACATCAGATGAAGAATTCGATATAAGTTAAGCTAAAATTAATTTTTTAACTTGTGTCCAAATGATTGTGCCTCCCTAACAGTGAAGATACTTTATTTTAAAACTTCCTTCTTATTTTTATAATAATTTTCGGCAGCAAACTCAATAATTGTACAGCATTTTCTTTTTCTGGAAATTATCTGAAAATTTGCTGTTTCTCCTTTGTTTTGTACCTAATGTCTATTGGTTATTAGGCACTACGGACAGGTATATTTTGTTAATAGCATTGTTTGATGGAAGGAAATTTTTGTTTCGCTTATGGTTTAAAACGGATAAGAAATGTAGACACCATTCTCATTCATACGGATGGGCTTATCCACACCAAATATTCGAACGTGTGATAACAGAAGTTATCTGAAGTTTTCTGCTGCGGTATTAATATTTCTAATAAATGTTTTATTTACATATATACGAGCATTTATCCTGGTGTGTCTTTATGTATCATATCGTTAAGTTAGTTGGGTGTAGCTTAATGTTGTAAAGAAACCTACTGTTCGAAGCTACTTCATGGTCTTAAAGATTTTATGCTAAAGTGTCATTCTTTCATTTGGAAAAACTAAAGCAAAAGAGTCTTAAAACGTAGCGTAGACCTTATGATACGAGTGGTATCAGAATAGTAGTAGGCATTTTTCGGTAATTAGTACGCGAAAAACGACCAATTGCTTCCACATTCCTCATATTGCCACCACCAGTTCATAGTTGATATTTTCATAATTATCACATCGTTCGCCAAAAACACATCCATATGAATGCATTGTGTATGTATATGTGTATGAAGCAGATCATATCAAATCAGTGAGTTTAAAGCCAATGTACGATCTGCCAAGTTATTCAGTCTTCTTGAAAGTTCGAAGTATTCTTTACAGAACAAAAAATCGCTGTAAGAGAATGGAATAACAAATAATTTCTGTGATTATTGCACTTCGAATTAATTTTGCTTAAATATGATGAAATAGTCAAATTTAATTATCCACATTTTTTGTATTAAATTGATTTAAACAAGTTGAATTCTAGAAATTTTATGTAGACTATTTTCTTGGCTTGACAAATCAAAAGGCCATTAAACTCTGATACATTTGCGGATTGCAAAAAAAAGCAAAACTACTTTGGCAAAGAGTTCAAGGAAAAAATGTTGCTTTTTAACGTACCAATTAATACATACATATATACATACGTGCCTACCTATAATTTAGAATATAAAAAGTCTTAGTATTTCTTAATAAAGAATCTTAACTGAGTATATATTTACGTTTCTTTTGAAATTGCAGGTGCGTTTCTACTATTAGCCGTTGGAATTTTAGCAATATGTACAGCAGTTTTAGTAAAAATATTTCATCCATATGACTTAATATTCAACTGGGTAAAAACTTGTCCACTTCATCGTGTTTTAATAATGATTGGTTTCATCAATGATTTTTCGTTTTTCAAATAGAAATTGGTGTTAGAGGAAAATGGCGAAATTTTCAATTTATGGGCTAAACCTCCAGTTGACTTGTACCTAAAAATCTACTTATTTAACATAACAAATGCTGAAGCTTTTCTGGCTGGCCGAGAAAAAATGCATGTTCAGCAAGTGGGTCCTTATGTCTACAAGTAAGTAATGAAATTGCAGATGATGTAAACCTTGATAAAAAAATACTACATACGATATTTCTCTCCGTAACTTTATGAATGGAAATACTTGTCTTGTGTATAGAATTATTGTTCAACTGTCTTGTCTAAATCAAGGCTGATAAGCCGCAAAAAACCAGGAAATTAACACAAAGTATTGGCAGATTTAGTACCCGGTACTTAGGGTATTTAATAATGCTTAGTACCGTCATTAATCGGTATCGAATTTAATAAAAGTGTTATACATAAATAACTCCAAGTGTATAAATTACTAGCTGAACCCGGTGTGCTTCCTTACCCCCGTCGTCATAAAATAACATTAAAAGTATTTATATATATAAAAATGTATTTATTTAATTTCAGCGGGTTCAGCTAGAATTATATGTTACAAAATCAGCTGTTTTGCAGACAGTTTTGGGAGAAAGAGAATGGGGCTGCCTCCAATATATCACAAAAAAAGGGACGTAATCCGCCCACTTTTCTTTTATTACGTATTTCTATTCATGTCAATACCATATATAGCAAATACTGCCGCCGTTGGTCGAAAAGCCAAGTCAAGAATTTATTACTTCGTAAGAATATCCTATTGTGAAAATTTAATGACGATTACGATTTTTAATTTCCCTAAAAAGGGGCGTGGTCCCACCCACTTTTCTCCTGGTACGTATTCCTAATTATGCCAATATCATATATACCAAATATCATCGACGTAGGTCAAAAAATGCCCAAAATATGGCGATTTAAATTTTTGGGTTATATGGGCGGTGCCACGCCCCTTTGTCCAATTATACTTCATATAGCCTATTATTCCTTCCAGAGTCACAGTAATATTTCAGGAAGATCGGTCCAAGGGTTTGGCCTCCTATAAAGCACAAACAAACAGACAGACATTCATTTTTATATATGTATATAGATTTTGATTTAAGCAGAGCTGTAAACGTTTGCATTTCATTAAGACTTGTTACTTCCTCCAATATTGGGCGTCAGTGTAAACAAATAAGCGAACTTCAAAGCAGTTTACTTTGTTTTTACATTGAATCACGCTGTTTAATATTAATATTCATTCCGTACTGTTTTCTATGAGAAAACTTTTCACAAAGATTAGACTTTTAGAATCGCCTCGATTGAAAAAATGTTTAAGTCCAATTATTTAAATTAAATATGCTTTTTATTTACAGAGAAATTATGACCCATGAAAATATTACATTTAATGCAAACAACACAATTTCTACTAACCCAAGGCATCCTCTGGTGTGGCAAGGACACTTGTCGGAAGGAAGACAAGAAAATGATGAAGTTATCATGCTTAATATAGCAATGTTGGTAAGCAAAAATGTACAACAGCCTATTACTTGTTACAAAATATGTATATCCCCACATCTGGTAATAAGCAAAAGCGCACTATTTTCACATGATTTTTTTGTTTGTTTTCTGCCAGAAAATAAATTTCAATTAAATAAATAAACACATGACAATACAAAAATTATAATATGAGCAAAAAACAAAATGAAAAATACTCGTATTTATGTATGTATGTACGTACGTACGTACATAAATTAAAGGCTTGGGTCAATAAACGTTGGTTAATAACAACATTCTATAAACAAACGTATATGTATGTATGTATGTATATGGTAGTGATTTGTTGAAAACGCTGATATTTGTGTTTGAACTTGTATTTCTTTTAACGGCAGCAAAACAATAAGTTTAACTGCGCCCGGCGTTAGACAAAGCCTTACTTTTTGCTTCTTTTTCAATATTTGCAAACAAATTTATTAAGTTCACACAACAGCAAAATCAAAACTCAAAATCATTACGTTTTTTTACATTCAAAATCATAAAGTTTGCGAGAAATTAAAAATAATGGACATAAATAAAATAATAATAAATAAATACATATGTACATATTTTCACAATGATCTAAATAATGTTCTTTCTCCACTCCGCTTAATTGTAAATTTGCATGTCTATGTAAGAATAAGAAAAGGAAAGCAAAAGTAGATACATTTTTTGCGCAAATAAATGGTCGTAGGAGACAAACATTTCAGTAGGAAAAATAGCGATGTGTTAAGTTCAGGTTAAATATCGTTTAAATATCAAGTTAAATCGCTGTTTTTAAGTGTTTGTCAGTAAGCACTTCAAATAAAAACTACCTAATTGCATATCTTATACTCGTAAAGAACAATCACAGAAATACAAAGCGAAAAAAATGATCAGATTGAAAAACTGCGACTGTTGACGTTTAAACAACTTAAAAGTTATAAACAGTAACAGTTGTAGACAGCCACAAACTACTTAACAAATTAAACATACATATATATAATAAAGGACTGAGTATGAAAATATTTACATATCTCACTAATAAATACTAAAAAGTAAATCCCATTTGATTTAAAATATTATTGATTTAAATCTAACTGTGTTAAAATAAAGTCATTGATGGTGGTTTTCATAAAAAAATTAATAGCTTTCTTTTCTAAATATGTAAATTTCCCTAAGCTTCTACAAGTGTTGCCGCTCTGTTCGTATTTTCAACTTTTATGTATGTCTACACATACATTTTAGTACTTTCAGTTTCATTTACAATTTGACAGAGCCTATACGTGTATGTATATGTATTTACATATGTTTGTTTTTAAAAAGTTTAGGAATCGAACTCAGAGTCAGTCATTTGATTTCTCGTAATTCTGTGTGGATATGTCTTAAAAAAAAACGCATACATCCAAATATATGCATATTCCATATTCCACTTGAGTTCTTTTAACCTTTAATGAAGTTTCTGTGGCATTTCTTACTGTTCTCCAACGAATTGTCATTCTTCTTCTTCTTTTGGCGCTACAGTCCGGGGTGAACCTAACAAACTTTTCCAGCTGGCACGATCTTTAGCCAGCGTTTTCCAATTTTGCACACCAAGTTCGTTGAGGTCCCTCTCGACTTGTGTGCGCCATCGGTTCCGTGGGCGTCCGCTAACGCGTTGTCCCACAGGTTCGGAATCGAAGATTCTACGGGTTGGGCGCTCTACATGGCCCAACCATCTTAGCCGTTGGATCCGTAGACGCCTGGTTAGGCTCATGTCGCTGTACAACACGTACAGTTCATGATTAAACCTTCTTCTCCAGAAACCATCAACGCAAACAGGGCCGAAGATTGAATGCAGAACTTTTCTCTCGAAAATACCAAGGACTTCCTCATCCGCCTTCGACACGGTCCATGCTTCCGCGCCATAGAGAAGTACAGGGATTATCAAAGTGGTATATAGTATCAGCTTGGTTTTTCGAGAAAGGGCTTTACTACTCAATTGCCTCTTCAGCCCAAAGAAACAGCGAATGGCAAGAGTTATTCTGCGTTTAATCTCGGTACTGATGTTGTTCGTGCTGTTCACTTGGGAGCCAAGGTAGACAAAGTCCTTCACTACCTCGAAGTTATAGCTGCTTATGGTGACGTTCTGGCCCAGTCGTCGGTGTTGCGCGTCCTTTTTTGATGACAGCATATACTTCGTTTTGCCGTCGTTCACCGCTAGACCCATTTTGGCCGCCTCCGTTGAAATACCAGCAAACGCTTCATGGACGGCTCGCTGTGTTCGACCAATCACGTCAATGTCGTCAGCGTATGCTAGCAGTTGCACGGACTTTTGGAACATCGTACCTCTGTTGTTGGCGTGTGAGTTTTGCACGATCTTCTCAAGAATTGTATTAAAAAAGTCACATGACAGTGCGTCGCCTTGTCTAGATCCCCTTCTGACATTGAAGGTCTCGGTGAATTCGTTACCGACCTTGATGGAGCAGCGGACAGTCCGTTCGCTCCTGCAGCTTTGTTTGATTTCAATCTCGATATTGCTATCTTGACTTCATTCAGGTCGGGGGGGACGGAATTCTCTACCATCATCGTCCGTTATCTGGAGTGGAATATTCTGCCTGGCGATGGCATCGGTGTTTTGCTCGCCGTTTAACTGTCTGCAGAAGTGATCTTTCCAGATTCTCAGCATCGATTGCAACTCTACTACGATTTGTCCTCTTCGTCACGACAGGCTTCTGTCCGAAGCTTATATCCATTGGATAGTTGTTTTACCTGTTGGTAAAACTTTCGGGTATTATTCCTGCCGTAACACCTCTCCAGTTCATTCTCTTCCATGCTTTTTCTTCTTCCTTTTGAGAAGCCGGAGTTCTTTCCTTCTCTTACGTTCGTAGAGCTCACGAGCTGCTCTCGTTCTTCTCTCCAACGTCACCTTATACGCTGCTAGCTTCGCTGAATGTGCCTCCCTGCACTCGTCGTCAAACCATGGGTTTTTTCCGGGTGGCATTTTAAAACCCAATACATCAGAGGCAGCATCTCTGATGGCGTTTTGGCAACGGTTCCATTCCTCATCGGTTGTTTCGCCTGGCAGGGTTGGACTCTCAGAGAGCTTAAGGGAGACTAGATCGGCAAATTTCCCAGCGGTCGATTGCGATTGTAGCTTCGCGACGTCAAACTGTTGTGGACGTGCTCTACTCCATTGTGCTACTGATACCCGTGATCTTAGCTTGGCTACAACAAAGAAGTGATCGGAGTCAATGTTGGCTCCTCGGAATGTTCGGACATCAAGAATACTGGAGGAGTGTCTGCCATCGATCGCAATGTGATTAATTTGGTTGACGGTTGATTGATCAGGGACCGCCAGGTTCCTTTGTGAATGTTGAAGTGAAGGAATCGCGTGCTTGCTACAGTGGGATTTCGCCCCGTCGCGAAATCTAGCAGCCTGAGTCCGTTATCGGATGGGTCGTCATGCAAGCTGTGTTTCCCGATGACCCAGCGAAGATGTCTTCCTTGCCCAGCTTTGCGTTGAAATCTCCTAGGACGATCTTGGTGTCGTAGCTGGGGCATTGATCGTATGTTCTTTCTAGGAGATTATTAAAGTCATCCTTGCTGTCGTCATCTTTATCCTCCGTAGGGGCGTGGGCGCAGATTAGGCTAATGTTGCCGAGTCTAGCCTTGATGCGGATTGTAATGAGGCGTTCGCTCACGTATTTAAAGCTGAAGACTCTTTGCCTAAGTCTGCCTCGAACAACAAACCCGCATCCAAACAAGCGCTGTCGTCGCTCTTTGTAGCAATCACCGTAATAGATGTCGCAGTTTCTCACTTTCTTTTTGCCCGGCCCATCCCATCGCACTTCTTGGATGGCGGTGATGTCAGCCTTATAGGCTTCCAGGGCCTCCGCAAGTTCATCGGCTGCACGTGGTCTATTCAGGGACCTGACATTCCACGTGCAAAACCGAAAATCGTTATCCTTATTCCGTTGTCCAAACGAATTGTCATTACTAAATTTTTTTATCAAACTCTCAACACAACAACCTGCACAAGAAGTTTTGTAAGAGTGGTTCCGTTGCTGTTTTTTCATGTTGAAAATGTTGACTTGGCAATTTCTATGTCAGCAACATTTGTTTCTAGCAAAAAGTTCTTTAGTTACGCACATGTTAAACTACTTACATATGTACATACATACATACATAAGTATATACTAAATCAGAGAAGTAGTTTACATTTGCACACAAAAATCGTTTAATATAAAAACTAATAAATAATACATAAGCCGCACCAGCTAACTGACTTATTTATAAGTACATATGTACGTAGGCACATATGGATATGGACGTACATATGTATATTATAACGGACATGTGTATATATGTATGTATGTATGTATGTACGTACATACAAATGTATGTACATAACTACCTGATCATTGTAAACTTTAAAAACAAGTTATACCAGTTGTAAGGAAATTAAACAAAGCGTTTAAACAAATTATTTTTATATTTTAAATTTCCAAAAATGAATAAGAAATATGTAGGTATGTACATACATATATACATGTTTACATATGTATGTATGTAAGTGTTATTGCATTTGGTTATTTTGTTTTGATTTCTAACTTGTTGTTAAAAAATTGCTTGTTTTTCACAATACAACAACAAAACATCAAAAAGTTCCAAAACACATTTCTGTTAAAATAATATGTTTTTTATAATAAAATACTGACGTCAATATTATTATAATTTTCTTAAAGGAATGTGTACTTACTTACACATACATACATACATACATATATATATAAGTATGTGTATCTTTACAAGAGACTTGTTGATTTGCTTTCGGGAAGAAAAAGGAAAAAAGTCAGTCTTTAAAATACATATGTATGTATGTATATAATTTTTTTTTAGAATTTGCTTAATAGTTTGAAACTAATTTTAATAATTGAATCGTGATAAAACAAACTATTATAAAATATAATTGTAAAAAACAATGATATTATATTTTTTCACCATAATGTATTATTAATTTTATTCTTAGAAGCTTTCTTCGAATTGTATTTAGTCAATAAGGTTTTGAAAATAAGCTGTTACAGCTGTTATTCGTCGTAATTTTGAATGTCTTGTCCAGTTTTCGTAGAAGTCCAGTGCTTCACTTTCTCATTTTTGATGCTCAATCCATCCAAAGGTCAGAAAAATTAGGTAAAGCAATCTCATCAATTACGTGGCTTAAAAATATATGTATGAGGTATACTACCACTTGTTTGTATGGGCTATTTGGGCCCCGCATTCGCTTTCCTTTAAATGTTTTGTGTATTTGTAGTGAGTAGTTGTTAAAAGTGAAAAGGCGCCAGGAGGCTTACAAAAACAAACGGAAACATGGCTTCGGCTAAAAGATAGCTGGATTTTATATCTGGCTAGTTACGTAGTAGGTTCTTTGTTTAAGTAAAATCGAAAGACTTGAAACACGACCATGATTTTATTTATTTATTTCTTAATTAAGAGAGTTAAACACATACATACATGTGCATGTGTGTATGTAATTATATTCCGGAGCATTTAAAAAATAAAAAATCTATGCACAAAGCTGTTATTAATTAGAATTTTTTAGAACAATTTGATTAAAAGGTAATAGTGTAAATATATTATATCAGCGATCAACTTAAGCTTAAACTTAAAAAAAAAAATAACAATTAACGTTGTACCATATAAATAAAACATAACCTACAATTATTGTTTATTAGATAATATTAAGCGCTTACTTCTTACTTGTAATTGTAATTGCTCATGGCTTGATCTAATGTAGTTAGTTTTTATTATTTTAGGCAATATCGCATCTCACTGCAGATAAATCATTTATTGTACGTATTGGCTTAAATAGTCTGTTTATGACTCAAAACTCACAACCCATTGTGCGCATGACCGCTAGAGAATTTATGTTTGGTTATGCTACAACTCTAACAACATTGGGTAATAAATTTTTACCAAATTGGATACATTTCGATAAAGTGGGCTTAATAGATAGAGTAAGTAAGGAATGAAAGAAACAGCCCTTAATATTGGTATTTGAGAACTGATTGTATTGAAATTTCTGAACTTACATAGATGTACGATTTTGATAACGATTTTGAAACTTTTTATACTGGAGTTCCAGATACTAAAGTCTCTGGTCTCTATGCTACTTACATGGGTAAAAGAGACTTGCCTCACTGGAACGGAGAACATTGCAGCAATGTTGAGTTGGCTTCTGATGGAGTCAAGTTTCCCAGCTTTATAAAACCCGATGACTCATTGAAGTTCTTCAGAAAAAGCATGTGCCGTCCCGTTAATTTGGTAAGTTTAAATACATAGATTGCATGGCTTCAAATTTGAAATAATTTTTTACGTCCACATTTCTTTACGTAACCGCAACAGCTTAGAAGCAGCGATGAACGAGTACACGTAGGAAGCTTATCCGGTTACAAGTATGCATTTGAAGAAAATGCTTTAGATAATGGAGAGCTTAATCCCAAAAACAAATGTTTTTGTAGAAACGGTAAGAAATTAAATATTAAATTAGTTGAAAATCAGTCAATAAATTATAATATCTGCTATTAAGCCATGACACTGAGTATTTTTAATTTTCCGAATCTTAAATATGAAATGAAATATAATTAAATTTTAATCAATTGATCACAATTAAATTGGTATTACACTTGGGCATTATTATAAATTCATATTTTTACAACCCCATTAAAATGATAATTGGTATTTTGTTTCGTTTAATAGCAGTATGAATATACATAAGTATTTTTAAATCGATGTGGATTTAAACTTTGATAAATGATTGCAGTTGAGATTTGTTTAAATAAAACACAGTATTATAAACTTATCAACATTTTTAAGCATTTAGGTAAAAATAGGTACATATGTACGTTCGAACGCATATATACTCTTATGAAAAAATTTAGGAAAATATCTTATCGTCTGTCCTACGATATCGAACATTAATGTTCGCCAGAATTTTGAAGAGCAAATAGTTAATTTCAAAACTATTTACGAGCTTTTTTTTTCCAAAGTTCATCTACCGGTCATATTCCTGATTTTCTACACGTGGCGATTAGATCAGATAGTTTGCTTTTAATTAGTTTTCTGTTGCTCAAAATGTTGGCGAACGTTAACGTTTGACATCTTAAGAAAGGTCCTTAATGTGTTGTGTGAATACATACTATGTACATTGTATATACATACATACATTCGCTCAAATGTTGAATGGCAACAGAAATTTTTTTGTTTAAATTTAAGTCTCAGTTTCCACGTGCATACAGTAAAAAAAATCTATAAAGCAAAATCTACGCAAAATAACTACATATGTATGTATGTACATATACCATTTACTGAAGTAGACATTTTCAGTTTAACACTATATACATATGTGTGTATGATGTATGTATGTATATTGGGTTCGTTGGCAAAAATGATTGCGTCTCGAGACGTTTACTTAACAATAAATAAAAAGATTCTAAACAATATTAATTTAATTTAAAAAACTGCCATACTGACGCACCAATGAAACAGCCCCGCGATAAATTTAAAAATGTTCTATAGATAACTTTCGTCTCAGATAAGACAGAGACTCCATTCATTTTATGAGAGGAAGACTTAAAGTAATGGAATATACCATCGGTTATCACACTAATTGCCAATTTTTATTCTAGCTTCAGTTTCTTCCGTTTTAAATTTGTCTAGTTTGAGTTACTGCAAGTCTTCATTTTATGTACATATGTATGTACTTATGTATGTATGTATGTACATACATATGTACTTTAATAAGAGGTAAATTTTGCTTTTGGTGACAACAATCTTGAAATTTTTTTTAAGTTTTTTGATGATTTGTATGTACATACATATGTATGTATGTAGTACACAGATCAAAAAATTCTCTAAAACCCATAAAATCAACAAGTTTTGTGTGCTTCCGTTAAACAAGTACCGCAAAGTCATTAAAACTTAAATAAAACGGCATTTCAATTATGGTAATGACGCTGTAAATGAAAAGCAAAACAAAACGAAACATTCACATGAAAGCAAAAGAGGCTGGCATATTCTTATATGTACATACATACATACATACATACATATGTATGCATGTACAAACATACATATGTATGTATGTATATACAAACAAATGTATAGAATAAGGTAAGCAAGTAACAGTGAAATGTTGAACAACACTTAATGTACTTACATACATACATATGTATGTAGAATGTACACACATATATACATACATACATACATATATATTTGTTTATAGGTTCAACTGTAAATTCATACATCCATACTTACATACATACATACATATGTAAGTAAGTTTAAAAGATTTGCTGAACTATAAACAAAATTCTGCAAGACATATACATACATATGTACATATGTAGTTACATACATACGTATGTATGTACATATGTATGTATGTACATACAGTTTGTAAAAAAATGTTTTCAATACTAAAGAAAATTAAAAACTTTAAATGAAAAATTACAAAATTAATTCTAATAACAAAACAATAATCGCAATTTAAAAAAATACATATATCAGTTTGTACTCTGTAAAATAAATGTTTTTAAAATTGTGCTAAGTGCGGTAAAATGTTTTCTAAATTGTTAAAAATAGCATTTTGCCTGGTAGGACTTTGTGTGCCCAACATGAGCATCAACTAGAGCTTCCAGACGCCTACCCATAGGGATAATAAGTTTTCGTATATCGTAATCTGTAGGCATTTTTCCCCACTCTTCTTTTATAAATGATATTATTTGGTTTTTGTTTTTTGGAGACCATCTTTTCCCTTCTTTCTTTAAATGGACCCACACATCGTCTATCAGGTTTAAGTCTGGACTTTGTGCCGGGGTATCAATTACTTTTATGCAATTATATAATAGCCAGGATCTAGATACATAGTATATGTATATGATTTATGTGTAGGGTCGTTATCTAGGTCAAATTTGTATTTTAACTTTTCGGGGTTTTCATTATCAACATCCTCTGGTACTTAAATGAGGATTTCCGACAGTAATTTTTAAAATTTTCGTTTCAATGCGCCGCGTTACATTTTTTTTGGTCTGCCTGGTATTTTTTTCTCTTTTAGCGCGGTTAATGACGTTGTATACCATCCTCAGGTTAAGGGGAAACATTTCAACAATTTCTATGTGAGATTTCCTTTTTTAATAGTGAAAATACTAGCTGGGTGATATTTTTATCGAGTTGCTTTCGTGGCATTGTTTAAACTTAATTACATACGTGATCACATGTGTGCGCGTATTGAATTCATTTGATCAGTAAATGCTACCTGTATGCTACAATTCATATGCAATATCATCATTAAAAACTTGCAACAACTGTAAAAAAATAAAAAAAATTTGTAGCGTTTTTCTTTTTGAAAACATTTTCTTTACGCCATTCAAAGTAGGTAAAAATTGTTTTGCAATGTTGTTGTTGTAATGTTTGCGTTTATTACTCAAAATTCCGCCGCCGTACTGTCGACAAGATACAAAATAACAGTTAGATGCAAAAACAAAATACAAATAAATGAAATTTGTTGTTGTTATTCTTTATTTAAAGTGAAATTCCTAAAAAAAATTTGCTTTGAAAACATTTTTTTTACAAACTGTATATAGTATGTTTAGATACATACATACATACATATCCATCTGCATTTACAAATGTATGTATGTAAATACGTGTGTATGTGTCTATATATGAAAGTAGAAAATTTCCATTAGAGCAGATCAGAATGCTTAATCTATCGCAATCTCATTGTCGCCTAGCAGCGGAGATTATATTATTGAATTTAAGAGCATTCATATTGCCTACCTCAACAATTTGTATACGAATACATATTTATGTACATATATACATATGTATATACATATACATACATATATGTATACATGTACATACATATATAAATATGCAAACAAAAATATGAGAATTTCCACTTCAATTTCGCGTGACTCATTTTATTGTTCGGATGTAGAAGCAAAAATTCCTTTCACTACATTCATAATGTCTCTTGTGTATTTATTAAATAAGTACATACATACATACATACACATATTGCCTGTTATGAATTATTTTTTTGGAATTCTTGACAGGTTACTGTCAACCCTCGGGATTAATTGACGTCACTGATTGTTATTACGGTTTCCCAATTTCTTTGAGTTTTCCACATTTTATGGATGGCAGTTCTGGGCTGCAAGAGAATATAACTGGATTGGCAGCCGTCAAAAAGCAACATTCGTCAGAATTCATAGTGCAACCGGTGAGTTAGAAGTTAACGCACAATATTTACACAAAGTCACATCAATATTTAATACATACATACATATGTATGTACATACTTATATACATACGTATGTATGTACTTATGTATGTATGTACCTGTAAGAAAAATCATGTACAAACGTGTATTTGTATTTAACATTGTTGCCTGACTAGTATACATACATATGCATGTACATATGTACATATGTATGTATGTAAGTATGCACATATTTAAGATTGTATCTGATGTAATTATTATAAAAATTCCCCCAATAATAAATACATACATACTTACGTACATACGTATGTGTGTATATACGCGTTAGCAGGTGCAACGACCTAGGTGACACGATCCTCGCACTTTCAAATTTCTGTATGTGTTTAGTATACAAAAATAAGCATTTTAAGAAAGAATTTGCTTTTGTTTCGCTTTGAATATTTTTGAATTAACACGATCGATAATTTAAAATTTAAATGCTATACTTCATCCGGTCATTAGGTTTCCAAAGTTTTCCATTCATTTCATTTTTTTTGTTTTGTATTGAGAATATATAATTCAATTAAATTTAAAACTAAACATGAGAAGTAATAATAATTAACATTTTTAATATTTATGTATATTTTCTTTGAAACCGTATGTAATTAACTAACAATTTTATTCATTATCATATTTAATTCCTTAAACAAAACACTCTTAATTAAAAATGGTTTATCTTGGAGTAATAAATTATTTTAATAAAAGCAAACTTATAAATTGTAAAGTATAGAAAGAAGTCACACTTACATATTTACATACATATGTATGTACATAATCGTAAGACCTCTCTATTGGTTCGATGCAAAATTTAATACTAGTGCAATAAAAATATTTCCGAAAATTGCATAAAATGTCAAAAATTATAAGCCTTCGCATACATATTTACATATATATATATATATATATATATATCCATCCGTACATCCATATCTTATGAAAATATCTTTCCAAAAATACATAGTTCGCAGGCACTATAATTTAAGGCCAACTTTATCTTACAGTATACTATGTATGTATGTATGTATGTATGGATGTATGTATGTAGTATATATTTCATGCAGCAAAGTAAAACATAAATAATACATGCATTGCATATTTCTGTATAGATGTGTGCATGCATATACATGCATATGTATGTATATGTATGTAAGTGTGACCATAAATACGAAGTATGCTCAAACCTTTGCTCCATCAACCAATAATGGTTGCATTGAAGGCTCTTTCATCGCAACATTTGTTTTTTCATGAATTGTTTGTTTACATAAAAGTGTGACTATACTTTGTGCATGGGCACGTGTGTGCTTGTAAGAATAAGAATATGAACTATGCCAGTTATTTTTTTTTTTTTGGTTTTTCGCAATAAGTCATTTATCAATAAATTGCTAAGCTATTGTAATATTGTAGAGCAAATGTATCAATACAATTTAAACTAGTTCGGAGTTTAACGTGCCTCAAAACACTGAAAATACTTAGTCATTAAGAGAAATTGTTGGCTGCTGCTAAGTTGTTGTTTAGTCTCAATAAGATCATTTTTATGTGTCCAAAAAAGTTAAGCATTCAAATACCTAACATTTTTGCACATCTTAGACAAGTAAACTCGAAATTAAGTTTTCAATTAAAAAAAAACGACTAAACTAAGTTACAAAAAGTGACCTATTTTTTTTCATTACAATTAAACACTGAAAATAAGAGTAGAGGCCAAATTGTTTAACACAACAAACATAAAAAAAAGAACTGCGGTGTTTATACAGCTTATGAAATATCAGTAAATATTTATAACGCATTTTTATCTTCTCTCTTTAGGAATCTGGTTTACCTTTGACCCTGTCGGTAAAAGTACAAATCAATATGCACTTCCGTGACTTATCTGTATACAGCAGAGTAAAACGTTTTAGCCATTTAACTGTGCCAATGCTATGGTTCGAAATTGTAAATAAATTATTTAATTTTTTTTTTTTGATTAAGGCATTTGTAAATCTAATTTCTGTATATTTTAACAGATGATGCCTGAACTGCCTGAAAATTTGGACAATCGATTTAACTTCTACCTTAACTACTTGCCATACATTGAGCCAATCGGTTTTTGGGGAGGTTTACTCTCTGGTATAACCTTACTTGTATATGCTATAACACGAGCAACCATAAAAATGTCAAATTTAGGAAAAAGGTCCCATTTCTTAGAATTGAACTGCAGACGTACATTGCATGGGAATCAGAATAGTGTTTACAAGCCTTGCACGGTAAAACTGATAAACACAAACGAAAAATCAAACACAATTTTAAGTAATACCGGTCATGAGTCTGACGAAATGTACAGTGAGTTACAAACAACTCGTACCAAACTGCCTGCTGATTTACATTCAGAAAGGGGCTCATTTGCCTTAGAATTGGAGCCTGCAATTGAATCAAGTACCGCCTCATGTTCCTGTGATGAAGGCAATGATAGTGACACTGCTATTTTAACTTTAAGTCACAATTCTTCCACATCGGCCTACCATTACAACAGCAACTGTTGCGTTGACAAATTAAACGCAAATAATTCTGATGACGATGGTGATAGTGGAGGAAAACAGGTAAGACACCGTTTTTTCTCCTTAACATGAGCAAAAAAACCGTTCTGGTATACAAACTTTTTAAGCTACTTTGTAATAGCATTTTCAGTTTAAAGACAAAGGTCACAATCCAATGCAGTCTATTACAGTTGCTGTAGCTCTGCTTTGAATACATTCGTGTCTTGTTATCATTGTCTTCCATTAATTACGTATGTATGTATGTACATTATACATACACACATACATATGTATGTGAATTTTAAAGACAATGGATATTTTACTTCATTATTTTACAAAAAGCTAGTACGAAAACACATATTCAAGTGTTTATGTAAAACGTTGTTACGCGTACTTTTGTAAAAGCAAATACATAAGAAAAATCTTAAAAAATCAGTAATAATCAATAAGTTTTCAATTTTGGCTTATTAATTGCCCCCGATATATTATTATATACCTAGGATCTCACAAAGAACACAGAAGCCGTATATTTTAGATACACATACATACATATGTATCCTTAAAATTTGTTTAGTTTCAATAAAAACTTAATTTTCAATACATTCGAGGCTGCGATAACTTAACTTGAACGACCAGGTCGAATGCTCATTGATGTTGCGATGTTTAAAAACGGGTAAGAAGAGTCAAATTTATTGGCAACATTTTAATAGTTGTCTAACAAGAATATTTATATTGACCGAAAATATTATGAGCTTTTCGAGTTCAGAGTGAATTTTTTCATTTACATTTTTTTAAACGCGAAAACAGGCCAAAAATTATACCAAAAAAAGCAAAGAAAACATGATAAAAAATATACATTAACAAGTATTTGCTGATTAAAAAATTAACATTTCTGTTGTGTTTATTACACATTATTTGTTATTAATAACTCTTGTCATTTTTTCGAATATTTTCAGATTGCGCAAAACAGCGATTACAGACCGTCAGTATCAGAGGCGAATAATAATTTAATGAACTTACAGGGTACTAACAGCGCAACAATTACAAAAAGTATTCGAAAATAAAATTAGTTTTAATTATCGAATTAAGTACATCACCGGTTAAATGAAATTTATTGACCTAATTTCTACGGGCACATCGATATACATAAGTACATAAATTCATTGATGTATTAATTTAATCATTTTATATAAAGGAGGGTTCTGGTGCATACATGTACTAGACACATACATACTTATCTTACATACATACACATGTATGTTTATTTCCTACATGCTATTGGATCAAAGAACACTATATGCTGTGATAAATTTGAAATATACTTCACATTATTAATGATTTGTTTTTGGCGAGGACTGCAATTGTAAAAATTTACATGCAATAATAGATTATTTAAAAACTGTAGGGTTTGCTGTATTACAAATAAAGGGTAAATTGTACATATACATACACACATGCATATGTACTTACATATACATAAATATATGTATCTATTAAAGTTTTTCTTTTTGTCATCACATACTATATAGTACATACATATGTACATATGAAGAGATGTAATCTTATAATCATTTATTAATAAGGTTTCCATCAAAAACGCACACTACCTCTGTGAGGTTTTTACCAAATATATGTATGTACATACATATGTACATACATGCATACAAATCTCTTATTTACAAGTTTCAATTGCAACATGAAACCGATATAGATTTTATTTAATTTAATGATTTAAATATAAATTAAGAAGTAATGCTGTGATTTTGTGTGTTTTCCTAATTTTATTCAAAAAGAATGTACGAGTACCAACCACTTACATAGTATACATAGTACATATAAAAAAATTAAACTCCTTTAAAGAATATTTTTTAATAAGATCGTTAAAATGTAAAGTTTATTTTGAATACTTACTATATTTATGTTAAGATACATACATATACCTACATATATGTATGTAGTATTACTTTTTGTAATTATTTAAGAACGTGGTACTAATGTAAATAATTTAAGAAAAATAATTTAAGCTTGAAAATATATTGACATGCAATACATACATACATATTTAGGTATATTACAACAAGGAAATTACTTATTGCTGTAAAAGTAAGTATTTTTAGCTAAAGCCTTTATAACAAAAGTGAACTTATACTGAAAGAATATCGTATATGTAATAAAAAACCAATGTTTATGGTCATAGATTTTTATAAATTTATAGTCCGATTTTATAAACATAAAGAATATCACATGATACACCAAAAGTTGTCAAAATTTAAACAGAAATTTGTAATATCAAAATTGTTTTTGTTTCTTCACTTAAAATGAAAAAGATTGGAATTTTGTTATTTATTTGAATTCCAGACAAGATCATGAAGCGATGTAATAACAGCAACCCAAAATGCATGAATTCGAAATGAAAAAGAATACTACAAGCTGAATGTGCCATAAGGTTATTTAGTTTTCTTTCATGTACTTAATTGGAAAGATTATTGTTGCTGAATGATCTAGCAAGGAAATGAATGGCGCAATTTCAATACGGACAATTCAACTTCCGCTCTTCGAAATAATATTGCAGAGAAAGTACGAAAGTAACTGAGGTTATACATAATTCAATATAACGGAAAATCTCATCAAAACAACCAGCTTTTGTACACATTAAGACACCAAAATACTAAACTTTGCCATTTACGTTTGAGCAGTAAATTAATATGGCAAGAATGTCATTCTAAAAAATGAATTAAATTTAGTTTCCAAACAAAAAATTTAATTGCAAAAAAAATATAAAAGTAACTCTTTAAATAATAAGCTGTGTAAGAGGTAAGTAAATTCCAAATAATTAAAATAAACTCATTTTACATATGTACATATGCATTTATTATAAACTCTTAATTATGAACACTTATTGACACAGATGTATGTATGTATGTATTTGCAAGGGATGTGTGCATATATGTATGTACATACATACATGCATATGTATGTATATGCATATGTATGAATACATATATACATACATATGTGTGTATGCTTGTAAATATACATACATATGTATGTATGTTTGTGGTTTAATGCGTAACAATTACCTGCATATTACATTGTACGCGCTTTTATATTTTTGCGCTTCCATATTCAACAGTCTTGCAAAATTAAATACATGCCGACATACTTATACACACATGTATGCATGTATCTAATGCTTACCTATATCTACATATGTATTAAACACACTTCTCACCACAACGCAAGTAGTGCGTAGGAAATGCACGTGTACATACATATGGTTGAAGATAAATGACATGCAGTTTGACCAACTGGTGAATTTAACAAATCAGCTGACAACATAATTACATATGTATCTTGTTTGTTAAACTTATTGTTTGCTTACGGACATTTACATGCATACATATGAATGTATTGTACTGTCGCTAATTACAACAAAATTTTAATGTAGACGTATGACAATTATCTTTTAAGTCTTGTTTTACCGACAATGCTTTGACATCTCAAAACCAGTAAAGCTATATGGAGCCCTTTAGTCAGCACTGCCAGCTATGAATATTTAGATACATATTTTGCTATTCATATCTTCCATCCTGTTTTTACCTAGCAGGGCTCCCAGATTTTTCGTTCCCAAAAACAATCTCGTTTTGCAGTATGCAACGTATAGACGAGGTGATTTCATAACTATGAATTCATGCAAGTTAGCTCACCAAGCAACAATAATAAAACTGGTAGAATACCAAAGTATGCAGTTTCTTCCTAAATGCTCGTAAAATATCAAGGGCAAAAATTTGTTACATAAAACATAAAAACCTTGTCAGATGCGCTCTCAATTTCACCTGTTATGAAGTGGCCTTTGTAAAGACTTTAAAAAAGAATTAAAAAAATTTAACGACCGCCAAAATTCTGTATAAAGAGAACTTGTGTTTAGGAATTGTTCTATACCTACATATGCACATACATAACTACATATGTACACTTACATTCGGTTAAAAAAATTTACTTACTTTAGAAATTCAAAAATGTTGTGTGAAGAACAAAACCCATATATGTACATATGTTTATATATGTATGTATGTATATACACATGTATCTAGATAATACATATGCTGGGGACAAAACCTCCACACTGGGAACTCTGCACAAAACTAACCAGTTTTGTTTGATTAATACATAAATACATGCGCTTTTTTCATTTTAAAATGTTGTACCGAATAAGCTTCTTAGATACATGCATATGTATGAACATACATACATATGTATGTATATAGTTACTAATGTGATGTCTGCTTAGTGAGCACTGCTTACCAATTCAACACTAGTTTGATATTTTGATTACGTGGTTAACTTTCATTTCTATCAGAATACAAATTCTGTTTTACGCGCATACATGTGTATGTATGTATGTACATATGTACGTACATAACTTCAGTAGATAAAACAAAATTACATACAATGGGATAAAGTACTCGTACATACATATGTAAGTACATATTTTCTAATATACACACGTCCAAGACTGTACATATGTACATACATACATACATACATACATATGTATGTGCATGCATAAGCAGAGTATAGTGTACGTAACAATAAAATGTGTTTGCTTCTATGTAGGTACATGCATACATACGTACGCACTTCTTTAAAAAAAGTATTTTAAGATTATGACTAAAAAACAAAGGTAAAGTTCATTTAAAAATGCATACTTACATATACTTATGTACATATGTATGTAGTATACTTCAATCTTTTTTATGTGTCTCCCATTTAGCCAGCTGGCAGTAAACCCTGACGAAAATATGACAATTTTGTTTAGCAGAACTATGAACAAATTCGTAAGTACTTACATACATGTATTCTAAAATCAACATTGAAATATACATACATAAGTAATACCACGTACATATGTATGTACATACATACATACATACATACTGATATATAAAAGTAGCAATACTCCACTATTAAAAACAATATGAAAATACGCCACTGCATAGTTAACATAATTTGATTTAATTGAAAAATATATGTACATATGTATGTATGTATGTAAGTATATAACTCAAAAAATTAAAATTTTTAGGAGAGGACAAAAATGATTCGCCGTTGCATTTTAAATGGGCTTCAAAACCCGAATACGCCATGATAAACAAATTGCATTTGAAAATATATTTACCTTGTTTTCTATTACATTTTCTTTAAATATTGCAAAAAACTTATTTTTTTAGTTAATAGATAACTACATACATATGTATGTATATAGTACATATTTCTGAAACTTTTTGAATTATTTTTTAGTATTGTGACGCTTTTTATAAAGTTATTAAATATATTTTTCGAAAAAAATGGTATGAACTCGGAACACGACTTTTTACTTTGAGTAACACAATTGAGTTTTTTTACTTGAATAAAAGCTAAACTCAAAATAAATTTTGTATTACAATATATAATATATAAATATAATTTATCACGAAAATGGTAACAATATAAATTTTGAGATGATAGAGTAAACGTAAAAATGTGACATTTTTACAATAGATATCACCTATACACATATGTACATATGTATGTACATGTGGAGACGGCTAGAATACAGCTACATACATACATACACACATTTTTTCTTTTAAAATTGAACGTATGTACATATGTAAGTCTAAATTCTTTTAAGGGAAAGTTTATGTTGAAAATTAACTCGCCATTCTTAGTCCGATAAAAAGTACAAATTTATATTCATTAAAAATTTATTCCCAAATTAACATCGATTTGAATTAACATTTCATATTATATTATAACTAAAAATAAAAGGAAATACATCAAACAATTTTATTTTAAACATTTCGGAAAACTTCTAATCTCTTCATATACATACATATATATGTACATATGTATGAATATTTTATTTTTAATAGCAAAAATATGCTTTATGTGTCAAATCTGAAAAAGTTGTAAGAAACCTCTGTGCAAACACGACCTTTTCGAGGAACCAACGCTATAACACCACAACAAAAGAACGTCAAAATCTTTTAAGATTTCCAGCTTTAAAACTTGAAGAAACTCTTCCAAAATTTTTAAAGTCTGCGGAACCTCATCTTACAAAGGAAGAATTAGCTGAAACTAAACAAATCATTGAAGAATTTAAACACAACGATGGTGCTAAGTTGCAAACAATCCTTGAGAATATATCTAAAAAGGAAGATAACTGGTTGGCGAACAGATGGTTAAACGCCGCGTATTTAACTTATCGGGATCCAGTTACTGTATACTCAAGCCCTGGCATGACTTTTCCAATGCAAAAGTTTAAAAATTCGGATGAATTTTTCTCGTATACTGCCAAACTAATTCAGGGTCTAATAAAATATAAAAAAATAGTTGACGATGGTGAAGTTCCCGTAGTAAAAATGGGCGAAAACGAACTGGATAATTCCCAATTTGGGGCAGTGTTCGGAACGTGCCGTACACCATTGCCAAAGCAAGATGCTTTAGAATATCATCCGAAATCCCAGCATATTGTTGTTATTTGCAAAAATCATGTAGGTACGCTTTTAATCTTTTATTAATTTCAACTAAAATGGTCGTATTTTCGTCGATATAGTTCTTCAAATTATATGTTTACAACAAGAAAGGCCAAATCGTGAATGCTAAAGAACTGGCCAAGCAACTGAAAGAGATTTGCGACTCAGAAACACAATTCGGCATTCCAATTGGCTTGCTTTCTACAGATAATCGCGATAATTGGGCAGATGCTTACGCCGAGCTTGTTAAGTCTGCTCAAAATAGTAAGAGTGTAAAAGTTATACAGGAATCGTTATTTACTGTTTCTTTGGATGAACATGTACCATTTACGGAGGAAAGTGTATACAATATTTTGGGACTTCAGTTGATTCATGGCGGTGGAGCATGTAAGAATAGTGCCAACAGATGGATGGACAAAACAATTCAAGTAATAACAGCTTTTTATATTTTACTGTTCCAAATATTAATAAACCGAAAAGATTTGTCTGAACAAGAGATGCGCAAAATATTTCGATGTAGTGATATGTATTTTGTTTCATTTGAAGCTTGCAAAAATTGTTTTTTGCGTAAACATTTTCATTTCTTACAATTTACTAATCTCTTTAAATTGAAGTGTTTCACAGAAAACGATGCAAGTACTAAACATCAACGCAAACTCTAGACAAATAATATTTTTTTTGTTTCCTTATTTTTAAATTCTCTCAAGCTACAGAACTCTTCCTTTATAAAAATTATTTAATAAAAAATAATGAGCCGGCACTACTTTGTTTCTATATCATGGTTTTGATTTCAAAGGTGCAGCTACAAAAGTCTTCATATAGACAGCTGGAAAACCCACAAAGACCATCTATACTATAAGTATTTTGTTGTTAAATTATATAGCGTTAAATCGATTGAATAAACTCAGGTGTTTTAATTGTGATAAATATATTACAATAGTAACTTCTTCTCTATATACATATGTATGTATGTATGTGTAAATATTTTTTAAAGTCGGAATATATCATTTAATTTGTCCATTATAGCCTGAAAGCGCTAAAAATAATTTTTGAAACATAAATTACTAATCTTGAGAAATATTATGAGAGACTATTTATTAACTAAAAAAAATTAAATTAATAAAGTCTATTTTTTAAAGGTTGCGGTTAATCCCAATGGCATGAGTGGTTTTTGTTATGAACATTCGCCTGCTGAAGGACAACCTATTGCTATGATGGCGGACTATATAAATAAAATCTTGTAAGTGTGCATAACGCAGACCGCACTCAATAGTGGAGAACAACTTTGTCGATGATATTATCTCTCACCAGCATTACAACTCCTAAAACAACATTTCCACTTTAGCGTATACTGAAAATGTCTCGTGAAAATTTTAAAAGTTGGAAAAGACCACAAAAAAGTAAAGACATATTTTAGAGGTTAAAAATGTAGTGCGATTTATATTGTTTTATTATTTAAGAACCGTTATTTTTGCTGACATTTTTCCGTAACCAATTAAAATGCGAGAGTTCCTCAGTTTTAATAACTTGAAAACAACTGTTATGGCAACGCTTCAAGAATGGAGCGATGATTTAGAAACGTTCGTAAAACATTTTGTCTTTTTATAAGCACACTTACATATAAGCACAATCAGACATGTGATACTTTTCTACAAACAATTACGTATAAAGATATTTATGAAAAGAATTCAATTCTTTTTGGAAAACATTCATGTATAAACCGATACCTTAATATAATAAATAGCTTGTCATCGCTGTTTAAAATAAGAGTTAATACAAATTTTCTTTTTTTCAGGGGCGACCAAAAAGAGTTTGAGAATGGTTCCAATGACAATTATGAAGTTTTCTCGAAATTGTTGTTCGATCCAGCATCCGATATATTGCAAAAGAAAATCAACGAAGCTTCAAAGAGTATAAACAAATTGACTGATGACTTGCAACTTGAGGTTTTGCAATATAAAGGTTATGGTAAAGATTTTTTAAAGAAACAAAAACTCAGTCCAGATAGTTTTATACAAATGGCTTTGCAATACGCTTTCTACAAGTAAGTACAGCACTCAATTCGTAAATTATTTTGTAAATAACAATTATTTTCTTTGCTAAGATTACACCAATGTGCAGGCGCACAGTATGAAACGGCACATTTGCGCATATATTACGGCGGTCGTACAGAAACTATTCGATCTTGTTCTAATGAATCTATTGCTTTTGCGAAATCAATGTTGGACTCCAGCTACTCAGATGAAATGCGAGTTGAGCTTCTAAAAAAAGCCGTAAAGGGTCATCGTGATTATACTATAATGGCTTTACAAGGACGTGGTGTTGACCGCCACCTTTTGGGCTTAAAACTAATGGCCATCGAAAATAATAAGCCTATTCCAAAATTTTATCAATCACCTGGTTTCATAAAGAGCGCTCACTATCGCGTCTCTACTTCCCAAGTAGCGTCGCCCAATGAAGCCTTTATGTGTTACGGCCCCTTAACGCACGATGGATATGGATGTTGTTACAATCCTCGCAATTCTGATATATTTTTGGCTTGCTCTGCTTGGTATTCAAATGATAAGACATGCGCCAAAAAATTTTCAAAGTCTATTAGTGAAGCACTAACAAGCATGCGCGATCTATTGGAAAAAGCTGGTCAAAAACCCAAATCAAAACTGTAAACTCACAGCCAATACATATGTATGTATGTATTTATGTATGTACATACATATATGCATGTATGTATATTTATATTCCATAATAATAATTATGTATGTACATACATATGTATGTATGTATGTACCTTTGCAAACAGAATTTTTTTAATAAAAAATGATTTTATTGTACAGCAAAAAGTTTGTATTTAAAATTTTTTTTAGGGCTCATCACAAAATATGTCATATTATTTTGATTTAATTACATTTACATATATACAGAAAATTTCTCAAAATATAACCGCTGAGAATTTCAGTCCTTTTTGCAATGATAACAACTGCAAGTTATAGCTGATTGGAATGTAAAATTACGCATGCCACCCATGCATAATACACGTCTCTGTATCTAAATTAAAAAATATAATTTTTAGGCAAAAAGGTAACTCGAGAAAGCTTTTTACACACCTCTTCAGACTCCATCATATTACAACACTGCCCAACAGAAACTACTGGCTTCGGTGGCTTAAAAAGCCCGCCAACACTACTTCCCCAAGGCATCGAAGGTACTGCATAGGACTCACAAAAGCCGCGACAAGCATTCGTAGTTATATGAAACTCAACACAATCGGGTATAGAAATTTTTCTAGTATTTCCTACTTTATGGCAGCCTGGCCTAAGCCATGTCTCCTTTGCAAGAGACATGATGCAAAAGAAAAGCAATAACGAAACAACTTTCAAAAGCATTTATCTTTCTTAACGTTGGTTTTTATTAGCTCGTTTATTTTATTCCGCTTGTACTTGATATAGTTAGCGGACTACGCGTTTCCAAAGACTACCTGTTTTGTTTATTTCTGCATTGGTTTTATTAAACATCTACGCGACAAGTGCCTTGTTTAGATTCTGCGCAGTTTGTAAATGTTATTTCTTTTTTTTTTTTTGCAATAGAATAGTTAAATTGCTTAAGAATTTATTTAAGATATTTGAAATTCTAATTATTTAAGATATTTGAAATTCTAATCCTTTTTTATTCCTTTAATAAAAAATTACTCAACATATGTTGTTTCGCATTTTTAAAATTAACTTCTCTCTAGATTAAATTTCCTATCTTATTTAATCATACATACATATATACATACATACATAAAATTCCGCAAGTTCGTAGATTACAAAATTATTATGTCTTCGTGTACATACTATGTATATATGTATGTACGTGTGTAGTAAAATGCAATAGACCCTATTGGCGGTAATTTTTACAGAAGAATCAAAATACTTCATGAATTTTGAAATACTTATTTAGTTCTTAATATCGTCCCGAATTTCGTCAGTAAAATGTGGGTTGTCGACATATATGTATGTATAAGAGAAAAAAGTCTGTGCTGCTTTATAGCTCTTACAATTTCTTAGATCTTAGGAGACAAATGAACATAATATAATGCTTAATGATATATACAAGATTGTGTTTATATGTATGCACATACATATGTATGTATGTATGTATATTGCACTATACAAATGTAAATACATACATATGTATGTATGTATGATGCCATTGTCAAAAACTGTTTGCGAGTCTATAAATCGCTTTGATGACTTTTTTTATTATATTTTGTAAAATTCTATTATGTAAGCGATAAAAGGGTGCAAGAAGGTTCACTCCAAATTTCGTTCGACCATTCCTTACTTCTGACGTCGTTTTAAAGACTGTGAATTAAAAACAGCACAAATTTAAAAATGTAAGAATTGGCGGAGCTGTATGGCATCCACCTTCTTGTACAGAAATTTTATCCATTCCAAATCCCGTTAGACCGGTCTTTCCTGACTCGTATGCAAGTGCTTAAAATGCAAAATACTCATATTTTATCTTCTAAAATTAAAAACTGCTTTCTTTATAATTTGTCAATCATTGTTTTGACATTATGATTTTCTTTTTTCGGAAAACTTTTATTTGAATAGTTTTTTTAATTTTGTCAATTCTTATTTAAGAAACTGCAATTATACTTCATAATTTAAGTGAATAACAATTAAAAGCCCGGTTACGCTACAACTAAATTATAAATTGTGAAAAATAAATCTTACTATAATCTCGTAATACCTTCTTATTTACATGTATACATATGTATGTATGCATGTACATTCATACATATTTTTGAAATTCGTGTAATTATTCCAAAAGTTTTGCAAAAATGTTTAGAGCGCGTGCAAATATTTTGAGCACTGAACAAAGTCGTGATAACTTGCAAGAAAACGATGAAGGTGTTGTTATGCCTTCATTAGATATCGAAATAGCAGACAATGATGATGACGACATTGATGGAAGCACTGTCACTAAAAATATGAAAACTTCAATAAGTGATCAAGCTTTGAATACTTTAAACGATTTGCGGTGCAAAAATTTGCTATGTGACGCTGTTATAACTGTATCCGATACCTGCTTTAACATACATCGCGCTATCATGAGTTCTTGTAGTCCATATTTTCGGTGAGATATAACAATTGAACGCAACACAGTTTACAATTTTTGAGTGGCTTTTTTTCAATTGCTTAATATACATATTATAAGAGTGGAAAGCAAAATCGTTTCAAGTACGACTATGATTTTACTTCATTTGTTGGTTTACCAAACTCGCTTTAGACTTGAATTTAAATTCATTTAAGCAGTAAAAATTAAACAAGGGAAAAACGCAATAAAACAATAAATTAATGTATTGCTTTGTAAATGACCCAAATATAAAAATATGATAAAAACTTTAATGAATGAAAACTAATATCCTGTTGATTTCAGCGCACAATTTACCAGCTTTAATTCCACAGAAATTAAAAACTTAACAGAAGCAAATCGACATGTTCACATACCTGGAATGAGTGGAAGTATCATGGAACAAATCATTCAATATGCCTATTTGCGTAAATGTAAAATGAGCGCCGATAATGTACATGAACTACTTATATCTGCCGATTATGTTGGTATAACTGGATTGTTAACGTTGTGCAAACAATTTTTAGCTGAAATGCTCGTACCAGAGAATTGTGTCAGTATAATGGGTTTTGCTAGGTAAATATGGTAAAGTGTTCATCCTAACTATTTTCTTGTTGCTCTTTGCTTCATGTGACTGATGATGTACAGCAACGTAGAGTGAACAAAAACAACAAAGGATAATCCTTTACTAATTGATTCTTAGTTCTCTTCTAATACGATTTTGATTATTTTACGTGCGTTTTTTGTTTTGTATTTAGATTTCGTTTTTTAGATGATTTATATGTCAAGGCTAGAAACTATTTATTGCGTTACTTCATAGAAGTGGTTGCTAAAAATAAAGATATCTATGAAATGAATTTAAATGATTTTTATGACATCATAAGTGATGATGAATTAAATACTCGGGAAGAAGACCTCGTTTGGAAATTATGTATTAAATGGATAGATCACGATCCAAATAATCGTAAACAGCATGTCTCCCAGTTGATGCAAGGTGTACGTTTAGGTTTAATGACTCCGAAAGTGAGTATTTTTTATTATTTGAGTTAACAGTTAATTTGTGAGTTCGGTTCTTCCAGTGTTTTTTGGATGAAGTAAAAGAACATTCGTATGTTACCCAAAGCGAAGAGACTAAACCGCTCGTTGTTGAAACATTAAAATTTATGTACGATTTAGATATTATGAATCCCTCAGCAGGCGAGGTAGTGCGAAGAAATCATTATTTTAATTTCTTTTGACTTACATATGTATGTATGTATGTATTTTTACTCACTAAAAAAGATTACAACGCCTCCGCTTGCTATGCCACGTTTGCCGCACGAAGTAATTTTTGCGATTGGAGGTTGGAGTGGTGGAACGTCTAAAGGCTGTATAGAAACTTATGACACACGAGCTGATCGTTGGGTTAATATCCCAGCTGAAGATCCTGCTGGACCAAGGGCTTATCATGGAACCGCAGTAATAGGCTTCAAAATCTACTCAATTGGAGGTTATGACGGAGTTGAATATTTCAACACATGTCGGGTATTTGACGCTGTTAAGAAAACTTGGAAGGAGGCAAATAAATTTCAATATTTAATCTTGAAACGAAAATACGTAAAGCTGTTTGTGTTTTTTAAGGTAGCGCCCATGCACACACGTCGTTGTTACGTTAGTGTAGCAGAATTGAATGGTTTAATCTATGCCATTGGCGGCTACGATGGTCATAATCGTCTTAACACTGTGGAACGTTATAATCCGAAGACAAATCAATGGACCGTTATAACATCAATGAATATGCAACGTTCTGACGCAAGCGCCTGCACACTCAAAGGAAAAATTTATGCAACGGGTAATAATATTATTGTGTTTTACTTTTTGCGACACTATTTCCCTTCTTTTAAAAAGTATTCGTTGTATAATAAATAACACTATTATATTCAGTAAAAATGACAAAAATTTTGTTCGCAATTTTAAACACTTAATTAATTTAAAGCACTTTTACATATCCCAACGGAGGTTAATTGACAGCTTAGTTGAAAGTTTGCGGGAAAATGTCCTTATTAGTCTATTTTTAAATGCTTATCGGAACTTTCTACCCACCTTTGTATATATAAGAGCTGGACGCTTAACATTGAGTAATGTTGCCCTTACATTTTTGGAAAATCGCATTAAAAAAATGTATCTCCACGTTGCTTTCATTTAAAGAGAACTTATTAACACTAAAATATTAAATTTTGTACATAAAATTTATCTTATATTAAGATAATAAGCAAAATTAATCACATTTATGTTGACATTTAGAATTACACACATAAAACCGTATATAACTATAGAAATATCCCAAATTTAACAAACAAAAATCCAGATTTTGTCTATCTTAAAACCGAAATGAAATCAAATTATTTTTAAGCCAAAAACTTTTTTTATATGAAAACATAATTGAAATCTATATGCATATGTATGTATGTACGTTCTCAAAATTCATTCAAACTACAATATAAAATTTAATTTGTATCAAATGCTAGGTGGCTTCAATGGTCAAGAATGTCTAGATAGTGCAGAGTTTTATGATCCTTACACGAATGTTTGGACACGTATCCCAAATATGAATCAGCGCCGTTCGGGGGTATCGTGTGTTGCATTCCGAGGTCAAGTGTATGTGATTGGTGGCTTCAACGGAACTGCGCGACTATCAACAGGGGAACGTTATGATCCTGAAGTACAAGTCTGGTCGTTTATACGAGAAATGAATCATTCGAGAAGCAATTTTGGCTTAGAAATTATCGATGATATGATATTCGCCATTGGTGGATTTAATGGAGTGTCGACTATATCCCATACAGAGTGCTATGTTGCAGAAACGGACGAATGGATGGAGGCTACTGACATGAACGTTGTACGCTCAGCGCTTACAGCAAACAATGTGGTGGGACTGCCTAACAAAAGGGATTACATACATAAAGAGCGCGATCGTCTTATGGAAGAACGGCGGCAGCGTATATTAACCAGCGCCATGCCTCAAAGTAATAATGCAACAACATCAAATATGTCAGTTGAAACTCAAGATGATTACGATACTCCTAACGAAGATGCAGACGACGAAGATGATGTACTTCGAGATTTACCACAAATACACTATGGTCCACAGGTTTTTAACGATAACAACAATATTGATAACCAGAATCAATGAGTTCGATTGCAAACGAGAAGTCAACGCTTTGGCTCATACTATGAAATAAGAAGACGATAAAGTAACATAAATTTCTAAAATGTAAATCAAATTATACATATGTATGTATGTATGTACACATAGATAAGTACATGTGCATGTACATAAAAAAGAAAAAACTAATAACTAAAAAATTTAGAAGCTTTTAAATTAATATTTATGAAAGTTAATGTGCAATGGCGACACCGTTTAAATTTCAGCCCACAAAATTTTGCAAGGAATGTAATTTTTAAAAATATACATAAATAAATTATTCATTAAAACATATTACGCTTTCTTTAATTTTATATTTTGTGAGTTTTTACAAACAAATCAAAAGTTTATTTTAAATAAACCAATTCCAAGTTTAGCTCTTATAATATTCATTAAAATAACAGAATACGCACACTACTACAAACCTACACAATATGCATATGTATGTATATTAAAAAGGATGTGAAATCAGAAAACCCAACGAACACGCCGTTTTGATATCAATTTGAAAATAATTTAAAAAGGAAAACGTTTTATATTGAGCTAAAAACAACTTGATACAACTACATTCACCGGTGCAGCCCATACTAGAAGAAGACAAGGTAGGTATATCGACCAATCCAAATAATCGGTTTTATATCAAACACTACATGTTTTGTTCCATAAAAAATATAGGCTACGGTTCTCAAAATTATGGCACAGCAGAGCAATTTGGAAGTATGAAGGTATGTATTTAAGGGCTCCGACTAACTACAGAGTATCCAAAAGCATCATGTACATACAACAATATAATTTTTGTATAACGTAAATTTTTAAATTTGAATTTCCTTAAACAACTTCTATTCAGAACTACTATGTATGTGCTTATGTACGTATGTGAGTACGTCAAAGGGCCTTCTTTAAAATTTTTGACTTTGCGTTTGTTGGGAATACTTTCATTGACATATCTATGTATGTATGTATGTATGTGCATACTTATGTAATACATACATATGTATGTATGTACGTACTTACGTATGTATGTTTTGCTGATGAGGAAGTAGGAAAGTAGGATATCATTGCCTTGGATATGACAGTGTTATATAAAAGCACGACAAAATCATAGAAATCAAATCATATCGAAGCCGACCGTTTAAAGAACAACAATTGAAAAAGGCTCTTACATCTGACATGCATTATCTGCAGTAAGTAATAAATTTTTCTTTTGTTATACTATTGGTATAAAAACACACATAAAATTTGTTCTTAAATTTAATTCTCAAGATTTTGTTTAGCCACATTGTGTTGTGCATCTGTGAGTTTAGCGCAAACTTTAGAGGTTCAACCTATCAACAGTAGTCCAACTACCGCTCCTTTGGGATGCCATCGACGTCTTTATACATATCGTGTTACCCAAGTAGATTCTAAGGGGCGCGAGTGCTGGGACTATGTAAGTGTTGCCGCATGTTGGGGGCGTTGTGATTCGAGTGAAATATCCGATTGGAAATTCCCATATAAGCGTTCTTTTCATCCGGTTTGTGTTCACGCTACGAGACAACCAGCAGTCGCTGTGCTTCGTAATTGCCATCCTGAGGCAGAGGAATTTGCACGTCGCTATGAATATTTAGAAGCCGTGAGTTGTCACTGTCACATATGTTCAACTATGGATACCAGCTGTGAGGCACCTGCTAATAATATTTTGGATGAAAAATCAGGTGTTAAAGTGTTGGCTCTCACTGGATCTGATTCGGATAACTTGGATTATTAGTAAATTTATTATTATATTAGATAGTATGAATAAAACCGAAAAAAAAGATATTATGAAATCTTATAAAATTTTTTGAACATACATATTTATTGTACAGTAAAATTTTTGTTTTTAGTGTATTTTAGTAAATATACCACTGGATAAAATATAAAATAAATGTGTTCGAATTTTTGCAGAATTAAAATGTATAAACAAATTTGTAGTGTGTAGGTAGAAGATTTAATACATAATAGATAATTAACCAAATATTCAATTTTAAATAAAGTGTCATGTTATTTTCGCGATCAAAATTTGATCGGTGCAATGCAAGATTTTAAAAGTTGAAGTGTACTAATTCTACATCCTTTTTTTCTAACAAAAACTGAAGAAACAAAAATTATACCGGAAATGTATAAAAAAACTGTATATTAGCTCTTTATTATTTGTTTGAATCGAATATAAAATTCGTTTATGAATTTCAAGGTTCATTTTTACTTTTAATAAGTAAGTTAATTATTCTATATTAAAGAAATTTCAGTATAATTTGGCATATTTTTTTGATATTAAAGTTTGCTACAAAATAAAAAAATTAAAGTACTCAGAAGTACCGTGTTTGAACCTCAAAGTATTTGAATAAATTCCATGTACATAAGTAATAGCGGATTCAAAATTACCCTACGGATAAAAGAGTTGCGTAAACTTCTATATAAGATGTTTTTAAGGGAAATCATGACTTACATACATATATAGCCTTAAACTTTTATACCGTCAATTACGTCTGGTATCATGGATCTGTTATGAAAATAGATGTCAGGCAGCCATTGGTTTTGTTTTTTTTTTTTGTCTGGTATCATGGAGAGTCATGAAAATCAACATCAGGCAACTATTGGTTTTGTTTACATTTTACCTTATATTTATGCTGTAATTAAATACAAAAAAATTTCAGGCCGTTTCATTATAACTAATAAATGAGATGGCTGGACCATGTAATCCTGTATGGAACTACTTTCATCGTAACGAAAGTACTGCAACTTGTGTTGTTTGTATGAAAGAATTGTCTCTGGGTAGTAATTTGCCAAAAAATCAAACCGTTAGTAGCATTAAGAAACACTTGGAGAAGGTACATCCACATGAATACTCGGCTTTTCATTTAATGGAAAAGGAATATGTGAAGCATAAATCTCAAAATGTTAATTTGAAAAGAAGAGCAAAACGACGGCGTCTTAAAGAACGAAAAGAGGCAATAGATGGTCCTAAAGAACGAAAAAAGCCTGGAAGAAAGAAAAAAATTGAAAAACGTTCAGATTCAGAAGATACCGAGCAAAAAAGTTCAAATGCTGAAACCTTCGTTGACGATCCCTTGGTTTTGCATGAACACGAAGAGCAAATGGTAGACATGACCAAAGTTAACATTGAATATATGCAAACAAAAAACTCTAAGAATATGCAGACAAAACCAGTCGACGTTGCATATAACAGAAGAATAGATAGAACAATCCTAGATCTAATGATTGTAGATCTTTTGCCCTTTAACATTGTTGAAGGATCGGCATTTAAGCGTCTTAACTTTGCTGATCCTTGCAAACCAAGCAGGTATTGTCTTAAATCAATGAATTTTTATAAAAACGATCTTTTGCCTGAAACATATGAGTCTGTAAAAAAACGAGTTAACCAAACATTGGAGCAAGCAGAGTGGATTTCGCTAACTACTACTCAGTGGTGGCATCACACAAGATCCTGTTGCATACAAGTAATTAGTGGACACTTTTTGCAAGAAAATCAGAAGCATATGGTTGTATTAGAAGTATTCCCTTTGGAATCACCACAAACAGTATCACCAAAGCATCTTCTAGATTTGTGCAGAAAATATAACATTGTTGATAAGATACATTTAAACATAGCAAAAGCAAATGAAGATATTTCAGCAGAATGGTTTACAACTTTGGAATGTTCAGATATTTTATTACAAAAAGTTATTCGAGAAGCACTGTTTTCTGCTGATATAATCGAAATCGTCAAACAAAAATGCAACAGTGTCGTTGAACATTTCGTATGTAATGAACAAGCTAAACAAAATTTCATTGAATGTCTAGAAATGTGCGGTTTAAATCAGTATAGCTTCTCTATTTCTGCGCAAAGCACATGGTCAAAAACTTACTTGATGTGGGAAAGATTACTCGAGCATAAACCAGCTTTAGAAATGTATACACAACAATACA
Organism: Epicampocera succincta; assembly: GCA_932526305.1. Lineage (NCBI taxonomy): Eukaryota > Metazoa > Arthropoda > Insecta > Diptera > Tachinidae > Epicampocera > Epicampocera succincta. Next base: position 19,923,690 of record OW052037.1, on the reverse strand, counting down.
ATGATATTCAAGTTCCTTCAGAATATGAATGGCAGCAAATAGAATATTTAGTAAAACTACTTAAAATTTTCTATCAAGCATGGTTAGATATAAATTCTGAAGCTGCGTGTATTTCTCTCATTATACCCTTATTAAATATGTTAAATTGTAAATTAGAACAAAAATTAACGGACCCTCTTGATATGCAATACTACAAAAAGTCATTAAAGTCACAATTGAACCAATATTTCTCTGGCGTCCACCATTCTTCCTCATTTATTATAGCTACTTTACTAGACCCGCGATTTAAAATGCGATACTTAAATGAACAACAGTTATCATCGTGCCATGCAGAAATGGCACACAGTTTACGACTATCGTTGAATTTAGACGAAGATTTGACAAAACCCACCTATAATACTCCACCTACTAACAACTACAACTATCATAATACATCAGACCTTTGGGAAACTCACGATTCAACAACCATAACGGAGAATACTACGAATGAGAGTGTTTTTTTAGCATTCGATCAACAATTAAGTTTTTATCTCAAAGAGCCGCTAATAGCAAGAAATGGGAACATTTATCAATATTGGAACGTTACACCTTATGAATATTTACGTAAATTGGCTTATAAGTATTTAACTGCCCCTCCCACTTGTCTAGGTTGCAATAATACTATTTGCCAAATAGGTTCACTGTACGCAGAAAGAAGATTGGCTTTTAGAGATAAAGATGATGAAAAATTATTATTTATGTCTTGCAATATTAAGTTATTTAATTTCGAGCATTACTAAATGAGCGAACGTATTATTAAATGATATTTTTCTGTTCTTATACTACTAGATGTAAAGATGCCAATATTTTCAAATCGAAGACTTGATTTTAAAGCAGACATTAGTACTACTCTACATTTCAATTTGAAGCAAAACTTCCTTGTAATATAAGAGCATTATTTTAAATTGTGTTATTTAGTAACTACATACTAAGATTTCAATAAATATTACATTAATGAAAGCTTAAGATAAAGGTTCGGAAATATATGTTTTCATAAATTTTCCTTTAATATTAAAGTGTGACAATGTCTTTTCTTATTGAAAATATTTTAACTGCAATTTTGCTATTGAAAAATGTCAATATCAAGTTTAATGTTATTTTTGTAGAATAAATATTTTTCGTTATTTTCAAAAAATATTAAATCATAAAAATGTGTTACGACGCTTCTTAATAATTTTGTTAAATTCGTAGTTAATGAGTGCATATTTTTTATTATTAAAAAAAAATTTATATTTTTTCTTTAAACCTATATTTTTTAAGCTAACTTACATATAAAATGCATAGAATATTTCATTTTAAGATTGATCAAACTTGAAACTGTTCTATTTTATATATGTACATATTCATACATATATTTATTTTGGTTTTCTTCGCCCCAAATCTCCATGAATGAAAATAGAATCAATATTTAATGACTATATGATGGTTTTATATTATTTCTTTATCAATGTTGTACAGTTTAAGGAGGTTATAAAGTATGAAGGAATTTAATGTTTTTTCCTTAAGACTTTCTAAATATAGAGGTTTAATGTCCTTTGATAAAGGACAAAGATAGTATTTAAAACGTAATAATATTTAAAAGCAAAGCTAAACATTTCTTATAGGTATTTTATGCCGGAATTTCCATTTGAAGCAGCATTTGTCCGCGCCAATTGAAAAAGACAATAAAGGCTAGCAACTCCTAAACCAACAGCTCCTCCCAGCGCACATTTTCTTAAACCAGCTAAAACATATTTAATATAGTATCACATACATTTCACAAAATTATCTTTTTATACCTGTCGACTTGTATAGTAAGCCGGTTGCCGTTCCAGCTAAGACAGTGTTTACATCGTCATCCTCGCCTCGTGCATACTGTAAGACGACACCAAAGGCAGAGTACATTACTGCCAATACACCCAAAGTATTAGCTGTTCCAGAACCTTGTTTCATAACATGATTTAACATTCTAAATGCGAAATAAAATAAATTATTCTACTTTATTTTGTCTGACAATTCTAAATGCATATATATGTATGTATGTATGTACATCCGATCACAAGAATATACACTTCGGTCCTTGCTGCAACGTCATTGTAATTAATGGAAACATGTTTTGAAAAAAAATACATTTATAAAGATGGAATACGTAATTCTGCACTAATTTTAGGAATTAACTTGTTTAAAAGTCTAGCAAGTTTGTAAACATATTTTAAATATATTTAGCTCTGAAAAATTGCAAATAAAAATTAAATTTAAAGTTAGACGCCTCATTTTATTACATAATCAGTTTTACTTCGGGATAATGGACAATCATTGCAATAATTTAAGTAAATATGCAATACATTAAATTCAAAAGGATGCATCTTCCAATTCGAAATTCTCCTAGTAAAAATATTACTGGTCATTCTTTTCTCAAGAAATAAAATATTTTTCTGCTTTGCCCAATTTATAACAAGAAACTAAAAAATCCCAACGTATTGAGTTTAATACAAACTTATAACTGTCCGTTTTTCGCTCATATTTTATGTTTTAGTACTGAAACTGCTTTAAAAACTTTTTAAACATTATCTAAAACTTGTTACTTTATCTTTATAATGTAAGGCGGTTTTTTTTATTTAAAAAGCGGATCATTTGTTCAAAATAATGATAATTAATCGTTAATTTAAAACTTTATGCGCAAAGTATTTTAGCTTTATTTGAAAAAAGATTTGCTATACCTGTACCAACTTAACTGGCGATATGAGTTAAATCACATTCAACCAACAATATAGAAATTAACCTTCATACATATAATTTGTTTTTATACATAACCGAGTTGCCAGTAAATTTGGTAAATCGTTGTTTAATATTTTTAGCATTGAAATATCTTATTCAAACATATGTATGTATGTATGTATTGAAAAACTTACTGTGTCCGCCATAATTTGCCTGTTTGATGTAATGCTTTTGTTGTTCTTAATCCATTATAGAAACCAGCAACACCACCGATTCCTGCTCCTACCATGACTGAACTTCCTATCTGTGAAAATGATAACTCAAACCGCCCTCTTTGTTTGGTTGCACCTTCAGGAAAAATAAATTCGGGTTGAGCTTGTTGCAAGAAACGCGGGTCATAGTTTAAGTATGGTGAAATTGGTGCAGCAAACGCACTATTGCCTGCAGAACTATTTTGAGATCTAGAAGTTTGGGCATTATCATCTAAAATCGAAGCATTAAAATGCGGAAAGGATGTTTTTAGAGTTTAT